>CASHTG010000021.1:0-1200000 GCA_949357655.1 Parascedosporium putredinis | reverse complement strand
CGCTCCCTCGCGTTCGCCATCTGACCACCTCGTGTCCGTCATGTTGATATATGTTCGGGCGTCGCTCAAGTTGTCCCAGTCGTTGCGCCGGGGAAGAAGTCGGGAGGCGAAGAATTCTCGATAGATATCCTTGGCGAGGATGGGGAGGGCACGAATTTGTCCGCGTCTTTCCGGGAGGCCTCGGCTGCCTCGTCGGCGTAGAATTGTGTCTCGAACTCCCAAAATGTGGAGATCTCCTCGGGGCTCATGTGGTGCATCGTGGCGATGGGATGGCACCAGTGCGAGTCGCCGTAGGGAAGAGTGAAGGGCTTCTCGCCGTTGATGGTGGGCCACTGTGCGCGATATATGGGTTAGAATTAGAATTCACCTAGGAGATGGCAAAAGAGAAAAGAAAAAAAAGAAAAAGAAGAAAGTAAAACATACCACGCCCGTAACGTTGACGTCGATGGTATCTCGGACGGCCTTGGCAAAAACGGCGTCACCGCAGCAGTAGTTGTGCATGTCTTCGTCGTACCGATTGGCCAGACCGGGGTGTCCTCCGATAAGGTCTTTCATGGCGGCACGGGACATGAGGTAGCCGCTACCGCCGTGAGCAAAGGCAATGTCGCCGAGGAGGGCCACGCTCCCGAGGTACAGCTTTTGCTCGGGTCAAGTCGCTCGAGCCACGGGGTGAGAGTGTTCCAGGAAACATAGGTATCGGCATCGACAAAGAGATACCAGTCCTTGTCGGGAAGCATCTTCCACGTCTTTTCGGCCATGTGGATGTTCTTGTACTTGTCGAGGTTCCAGCCCATCTCGGCGCGGTCGAGGGCGCTGGTGCAGGGGCCTTGATCGATGGCGCACGAGGCCTGAACCCGGTAGAGGTCAAAGTCGGCGTTGCCCTCCATGGCCTTGGGGAGAACGGCGTCCAGCGTATCCATGACCTGGATACCGGCGATCGTCTCCTTCCGGTCCGAGAAAACGAGGTAGTCGGGTATGCACCGCAGAGTCGTCATGAACTGCGTGGGCAACCTGGCAAAGGATTCCGTCGCGCCCGTCTTCATGACGACGGCGATCTTGCTGGTATCTGGGTGGAACGAGCAGAGAGGGTCCTGGCGGATGGAAGCTGGCGTCTGGCGGACCTCGTCGAGAGGGTTAGTGAAGGGGTTCGGGCGCTTCCCCGTGGGGGTGGAGGGGCCTTGTGCGAGCCGGGTTCCGGCGGGGCGTGTCCTCCGGCGGCGTGCGGCCGTGGCGGGGGCGGGGGCGGGTGGTGCGCATGACGATACGGCCCATCTACGGAGAATTGGTTCCAGAGGGCGATGAGCAGAAGAAGCGAGACCATGGATCCGAGGACTATGAACCGTCGGGCCTGAAAGGTGTTGGGCATAACAAGGTAGCTGGCGAGGCCACGGCCATTCTGAAGGAACCCCATGATCGCGGTTTGTTCGTCGTCCTAGTCCACCTCTCGCTCGGGGGAAGGGAGGGAAAGGCGTCGAAAAAGCCAGGAGGGCACGCGCGCGTTGACGAGGGGCGGTGCGGAAATAGGTTTGATGGCAGGATGGGAGTGGGAGGAACTTGCAGTCCAGAAGGGGGAGAGGGATGGATATAAGCTTAGATTGGGACGAGGGTACACAAGCACGTGGGGAGGGTCTTGGACTGTGGGCCTCGAATCGAGCCTGCATCAGTGGAGGAAGTCAAGGGTGAAGGGGGCGCGCAAAGGAACGAACAGACAGGATCGGCGGCAGACATGAATGGGAAGAGAATTTGCACCAACGCATCACCAAAAAGTACGCTATAATACATACTACAAGTGAAAAAAAAAAAAAAAGATCTGGGGAAGGGGCGCCGCTAATAGGGTGGAAGTGGAGGCAAGGAAGGGGCAGGGGGCGTGTGGACAAGAAAACTGCGTGGGCTGGGATGCTGGGATTGGGGGAGGGGAAGGTGGCGCCTTCCTTGTCAACCCATCAACCACATCGTGATGCGTGCCAGCAAACGAGCGGAGCGGAGGAGGCGTCTTAGACACGGGAGGCGGCAGGCACGGTTTGATTTGGCGCAATTCTGGCCGAACTGCCCTCCAAGACCAGCCCATTTGGATTGAGACAAAGACGGGTACCTTCACGACACATCTCAATGGCTCACAGGTTGATAAGCCGGCGAGGCGAGGGGGTATCACCTTCGCGACACCTACACTAGGTTTTGAGATGAGCTCGCTCTTTACAAGTACTGCTCTCGAAGCTGATGTCAAGCATCATGCGATGGGTGGACAAGGTGGGCTCGTCGTCCAGAGGTGGGAAACGAGGGTGCCCACTTGCAATGCCGACGGTCAAAACTCTTCCGCCGTCGTTCTGTTTCTATTCTTACTTCAGCGATCAATAATACCTGGGCGGCGCTCGTTCCATTCAAAGTTCCTATTGGAGGCCAGGGGCAGGGGCTTTTGCAGAGAGGAATGGGTCAGCTCCTGGGCTTTTGTACCCAGTACAAAGAGGTAAGACGCCTTGGAGGGGCCCATCCACTGAGGCACTCCAACTGACTTGATCTTGAGGGCTGGCAGCTCGCTTCGTGTCGGTTGTCAGTGTGTCTGGTGGCGGGTTCCCGGTGGTCGGTACATTCCCGCCCCTCCCGTGCGAGATTGGCCAGGCCCATTCGGCTCCCGCCGTATTTATAAATTAATCCCCCAGCGGGCAGTTGACGAAGCTAGGGCCCTGCTTCGAATGGAGTGGCTTGCTCGTGAAGTGAGGGGAAAGGAATCAGCGAGGGAGGGAAATGAAGATGAAAAAAAAAAAAAAAAAAAGAAGACTAGAAAGAAATTGAAGTGTGTCAAGGTGCGATGGCACTTGGTTCACAAAAGTCAAAAGTCAACTCTGTCTGCTAGGCTAGGGCCATTTCCCAAGAGCCAAGACATTGAATGGATCAATCTCCATCCGTCGATAAGGGGTGAAAATGGGCGAGACTCAAAAGCTTGTCCACCCGCAACAACGACGAGTATTACAGAGCGAGTGCATGCTTCTCACGGTGCAAAGATACTCGGTACACTACCTCGGTAGATACGCCTTCCTTCTCAACCTAAAAGCCAGCTCGCAGAGTCACTGTTTGATCAAGGGAGAAACACAGAGCTTGGTCCAGTCCCGCACGCTGTCAATGGCAACATTAAACGCAATGCATGGATGCGTCCAAAGGATCGCCGGCGTCGTTGGACAAGCATAATTCATAATGCGACAATGGCAGTTATCCCGTTCCTCACAACCCGAGAAGTGGAGCCACGAAAAGAAGATGGAAGGAGAAGGGACATTTGAACATTTGAAAAGGGGAAGGGGCAAAGGGGGCACATTACTGAGGTACCGTACCGTACCCATTGCGTGCTTCCAATCTTCCAATCGGCCTCGCGCCCACCAAGAGACTGGCAACTGGACACTTCGACGCCCCAAACTCCCTGCGCGGCGCGAGAAATACGAAGTACTCTGTACTCATGCTCGTGTCCGTCCGAATCAATGTTCGCCTTGCCTGCCCTACTCGTACAATCAATGGAACGTCATATTTTTGGGGGTGTGGAGTCCGCCAATTGATACGAGTCGGGCCCTGGGATCTTGGGTTTGTCCGCCTTCAGGTATTCACATTGTCACACTCGCTAGGCTTGCCAGGCCAAATAGCTTGAACCGTCCGTTCTCGGTTCGAGCTAAGCCTCAACTGGTCTGTGATCTGTGCCCGCACGGGTTTATGCTTTCAGGAGCGTCACGCTGATGCCTTTGATCCCATCAAATTGATTCAAATCTCAAAAGGTAAACGTGCTGATTCTCTGGTAGGAGGGACAGTGTAGGAAGAGAACCGGATAGCAGGAAAGGGAGAATGGACACCGGTGGAATGGAAATCGAACTGCTCGTCAGCAACTCAGAAGTCATTGAACCTTGTCAAGAACAAGCGAGGGACCACAGGTCGATTCGCAGATAACAAGGATGCCTTTGATGCAACCTCACCACCCAAACGGTGCCCTTTATCCCTGCATCTGAAAATTGGCTTTTAGTGTAGACGAAAATAGCCCCAAATCATCACCGTCTCCTCATAATATCCTTTCGTTGTGAGCGGAGGGTGAAGAGTACAAGTATGAGCCTGGCAACAGGTGAAAATCGGGAACCATTCACCCTCCATGAACCAGCATTGAGAAACCCTACAAAGCCCTTCCGGCTGCCCTGCCCGAGTCCCGCCGCCTAGAAAAGAATGAGGAACACTCCGTATTTGAGCTTGGGGTCTATCAGAAAAGAGCCTTGGGCCAGATCATCCGCCATCTGAGCTTCATCATTGTTGGTGGAATGAGCCCGTCCCTTGGCTTCCCTCCCGTTTTATTTTCTCTATCATGTCGTCGTTGAGCCTAGCTAGTTGACCGCCCGCCACTCGGCGTCCGCCATCATGCTTAACAGAGCGAGCCAAAAGACTTCATTCCCTTGTTGACTGTTGTACTTTTGAACGTGTTGAAATCGAAGCAGCCCAGAATTCGTTGTGGACTTGAGCGCTGCCGCTGCTGTCCTCGGTCACTTACACAGAAGACGAGGGTGAAGTCATGGTCGCAAGACTGTTTTCCCTAACCTTGGGAGTCCACCGGCACGAAAGCTTTGTATCGCGGCGAGGGGGAAGGAGGAGGAGGAGTGGGGATGAGTCGTGCCGATCTCCCCTGCGTCAGTGGAAATTCGGAGCAAAAGCAACGACGTCTCAACAGTCCAAATCAGGGGAGGCTTCCATCTTTGTATCTTTGTGGCTGGTGGAGAGAGGGCCAGCTTGGAGAGTTGGTGCTCCATCTTCTTTGAGTTTGACCAAGCGGGCTAAACTCGAAGAAGCCCCAGAGGATCCCGAGAAACTAGAAAGGATCAGGACGATCAGCGCCAAGTCTTCAGAAAGAGTGATGTGCTAGACACATTTCAGGCCAATAACCTCCCCCTTTTCGAGCCTTTACACTAGGGCCAGGCACGTGGGACGGTAAGGAGCATTCTACGGCTTCCCTCTCCCGCTTCGAAGGTTCGAACAGTGTTTAGGATGCCCACTTCTGACGTACCAAGGCATATTGCATTGGCGTAGACTGTTCCATTCAAAATGAAAGAGGGAAAAGCAAGGTGAATCCCGACTATCCACAATCTAGTGTAACCTAGTGTACATATGAAGTAGGCAGCCGAATGAGTAGGTGAAGGGCTCAGGAGCCGAATCTTTGATCCATCCATTAGATCTTTGTGTTGATCACTGATCAAGCTTTGGCTGACGCGTATCCCAACTCCACGGCTCAATCCACCTACTACCCACTCTTCGGAAAACCTTGCAACAGCCATGGCCAAACTTACTCCGCGTTACCCCTCGCCCAGTTTCAATCTATCATAGCTATCAGGCCGCACTCGGACAAGAGATGCTGTTGCGAGATCAGTCTTGACTTTTGCCCGGTGGGACCAAACTCGGCACTGGGACGACTGGAAGGAAAGAACGGGACCCGTCCCGATGAACCCCCAAACATTAACTGTACTGCCTGCTGTTGTTCATTCCCGGGACAACTTGCTTGACGAGGAGAAGCAAGCTTCCTCTGTCTTACATAGATGTATGTTGAAAGTGCAAGTTCATCCACAAAAGACGCGATAGCGCGATAACTACCATCGACAGAGCAACGATTCCAGTTCTCCGGGATCCTCCTTGCTCATGTTCTCACCTACCGCGGGAAGCCAAAGTGTATAGATGAGACGTGTCCGGCCATCAAGCCACCATGGCTTACGGCATAGGTCTTCCTGCAAGGTGTGAGCCCCTCGCCCTCTCGATCCTGCAAAGATGCAGTCGACTTATCCTCCAACACTTGCCTCTATTGTGTGACTCCAAAGAGTTCTAGCCAAGCACGGGAAGGCCCGCCGCCGCCGAACCCCATCATGAACGATAACCCCCTTCGAACATTGATTGTGGGTGCGTGATCTCTGGTGGCAGAAAGAGGCGCCAGCCGGGAGAGGGCACCGGAGGAGTGACTGTCTGTCTCACAGTCTTTCTTGTTGTTTAACCTTGGTTTGTGAAAACCGGTTTGATGGCCATGGCACATTGCGTACAGCGAGCGTCTTGCGGTTTTCTTTTGGCCCTGGGCCTCTTTAACTCTTTTCAAGTTAGCTAACCGTGTATATCATTCTCTAGAAATATCGGGACGGGAACGAGCTTGCTAGTGCCGGCCTCCCTCCCAGGGTTCACAGGCTGAAGTGTCGCCATCACAGGTTCTGGCTCAGCGTTCAACCACATATCCTTCGAGACATTGCGTGCGCCTTATCAACTGAATTACCGGCATGACCTGATACATACGACCATAGCTCGCAGATAATTGAGGGTCCCGTCCGCTCCCCTGTACACAAGCTGCGAAGCGCCGGACTAGTAGTTGGGTCGGTGACGACCAGCGAATCCCCGGTGTTGTATGTTCTTTTTTTTTTTTTTCTTTCATCCGCGAAAGAATCAATCCATTTCTTATCCCTCATATTATGAGGAGAACAAACCCCTAGGATTGTGTTTACACGACCCTCAGCTCTTGCTCTCAGCCGTTGGTGGGCGAAACTTGCTCTGGCCGGTTCGGCTCCTTGTCTTGATCGTCCTCGTGGTTAGGTGCCCTTGCATCTCGCAAGCACTACAATCCAGGTCCTGGCCCATTCCCTTTCGTGAGGGCAGACGGGATGCTCTTTTCCAATCAAGGATCTGTTGCGTTGGAAAGGGAAAGCAGGAGCGACCACAGGCAACGTTGGGGTGCCCAATGCTAGAACCATCACTCCCCATGCCCGCCAAACATCGTTCATCCCCGCAGCTAGCCAGCTCAGATGCGATCGCGGTCGCTATTTTCCGTTTTCTACAGCTACGGGCCGAGGACGGCTCTCTTCCGTCCCCACGGACTAGCATAGGATACAGCCACGACAGAAGCGATGGGCCTCGCGGAGAACCAGAAATTCATAGGTGCTTAGCTCCCGGTCCAAACCTTGCGTTTCGCCGAGGGGGAGGCGAGATGCAAGAAAAACAAGCAAGGCCCGGTATCTCAGTTTACCGACATGGGAGCGTGTGATGTGTGGAGGAGCGAGATGTGCAGATTGCGAAGATGACCCTACCTATCTCTCGCAGGCTTTCAAGTGTGGAATGAGTTCAATGCTGGGAATGGCGGGCGCAGAGACTCAAATCGGTCGGAAGGGTGAGAGATGGAGAAGACGCCGAGAGGCAAAGCGAGGCAAAGCGAGGCAAAGCGAGAGAAAGAGAGAGAGAGAGAGAGAGAACGCATCGGGTGTCTACCGAGACTCCGAGTCTGCACGGCACGGCCTTCCCTGGATGCAATGGAAATCAACCATAGGGTATGGACTGCAGGACCTAGGAAACCCTTAGATGATGGCCATGCAACGGTCGAGCAACGGTTACAAGATGATCCAGTAGCAAGTCCCTGAGGTCAGTCATCTGAAGACCGCAAGACGGTTGCTAGCTCGTTGCAGCTAATGAAAAAGATTCAAGTTCCAATGGATATGGACATATCAAGGATACCAGCTTCTTAACCAGCTACCTACCTCACTCTATAGGGGTCCCTCTCTTTTCCTTCTTTTCCTTCTTTCGTTCATCACTAAGAAGAATCCGGGCTTCGTCTACGACTCGAACTATACAAATTACGGTTGCAACTTGGATCTTGAGTTATAGCTACGGAATCGTGATCAAGAGAGTAAAAAGATACTCTGGTATATAGAGGGTGAGCAAGAAGTTCGGTTGTAGAAGCACGAACGGTTACAGTCGAGGGAAAGCATCGTGGGACCGTCCCCTTTCCGTTCAGGAGACCTACTTGCCTATACCATTTAGATCAATTCTGGAGGGATCTAATTGATCTATTCCATGTACACTATTATGTTAAGCGGACCTAGAGTGCAACAATAAAGTCAGAACAGATTGATTCGTGTTCACACCAGCCTGCTTCTGAGGATGGAGGTCAGATCGGATTGAGGTTGACGACAGCAGCATCGTCGGCAGCAAATCACAAGAGAGATAGGATAAGCCGTCTTCCTCGAGCTGACGTACGCATCCTGCTCAACATGCTGCCCGAGAGTGCGAGTGAGCAAAGAGGAAGAGAAGGCGTCGAGAGGAAGACGGCGAGGCTACGTGGACCTGGAGTCGAAAAGAATTACAAAGTGGAGGTTTCGCAAGGCAGGGCTTGATGTACATTTAAAGCCCGCCCGGGCAGAGCATCCCCGCACCCGAGTGGCTTCTCAGTGCGCGGTGGTCGACACGACGGAGAGAGATACAATAAAATAAAATAAAATTCTGCTGGGTCTGTCGATTACAATTGATCATTCGGCACTTTTCCTCTCTCTCTTTTTGCCCTCGTCCGACCTCGCAACTTGTGTTGAAAGATTGGACATAGTATACGTGTTGGGATGGAATAGGATCAACGAACGAGGCTGGGGCTGTCAAGGCCAAGAACATTCAAGGAGGTCCCTTGCCCCTGTTGACAGGTCCACTTGAAACTTGAGCAGGATCGCAGTGATCCCAAAGCAAAAATCCGTTGAGGCAAACTTTTCTTCCCTTTTCTATGTTGTCTTCCGAGTTCTTTTTCTTTCGTCTTCTTCTTTTTCTCCCTTTTGCGCTTCAATTCAAAAGATACACACGCACCGAGAGGGCCAGTGAGCTCGAGGCTCGATGTGGAACGCTAGTTTTTGGGGGCTGACGATAGTTGGCAAAATTTAGAGCATCAATAGCCCGAGAGCGACAGGACCAGTATGCAAGTAAAAGCCAAATTGCGTGGCTGTGGCTGAGACGGGTTCAATGTCGTTTTGTCCAACGCCAGCGCAGTTGGGCACCCGCAAAGCGACGAACCCAGTTTTGACTGAAGCGAGCAAGGGAGGGGCTGAGGCCAACCGCCTTGGGGGCTATGCGGCAGACGATCAAGCCGCCATCCGCGAATGGAGGAGGGGGAAAGAGTGGGATCCCAAGAGAACATTGAATGATAACAAGAGAGCCCAGACGCAAAAAGAGCACGCGAGCGGGTCTTCGGCAGGTCTTGACCGTCAGAACTCCGGCGCCGTTGGCGTTACCATCACCACCCTCCGCTTTCTACAAGTCCTCATGGGCTTGATCCCCCGAAAAGAAGGAAAACAACTAATCAGTAATCTCAGCGCTTCTTTAAAAAGTGGAACCAAGGCCGTAGGGCAGGACGCGCGTGGGGTCCTCCGTCAGCCAAGCTTCGGTACATCGCTCGTTGAAGACTAAAAACGCCGCAGCCATGCAGCCATGCAGGCTCTTTGCTCAGCCGCTGAGAGAGAGAGAGGCCGGGATGGCGTTGGCGCGGCCCCAACGCCTACGTGCAATTTTACCAGTCCACTCTCTGATGAATCCTTCCCTTTCTCCTCGCGTCACATCAATATTGGCTGCTTTGCATGCTTGCATGCTG
This sequence comes from Parascedosporium putredinis, assembly GCA_949357655.1. Classification (NCBI taxonomy): domain Eukaryota; kingdom Fungi; phylum Ascomycota; class Sordariomycetes; order Microascales; family Microascaceae; genus Parascedosporium; species Parascedosporium putredinis. The sequence goes on along the minus strand of CASHTG010000021.1, from coordinate 1,190,621 downwards.
ACATGCTTCCAGGGCTGGGCCCATCCTGCCCCCGAAAATGTCTCTTTTTGCCTGTCCTGCCCGCCCAGAGTGACATGCTCTTCTCTCCCCCGAGCGTTGCTCCTCCGCTGCGCTTGTGTTGCGCCGTGCTACGGGCGTCGTCTCTGATCCATTTGATCTCTCTTCCTCTTTTGGCCTCTCTCTCTCTCTCTCCCTTCTTCCCCTCCCTTCCCTCCCTTTCTTGCTAGACAGATTAGGAAACAGGGGAAAAGACGGGTTATCAACAAATAATTCTGTCCTGGCTCCGCTTGGTGAAATATTCCCTCGCCCGTCTCCCATCTCCATGAGCCGTGCCGTGGGATGCGTAACAAGAGTCTGTGCCATATTAGACGACATGATATGTGTGCTCCCATCCTCCCCATTGCCGACCTCATCCCGCCCACACACCCCTTCCCTCGTATCTCACCCTGTCAGACCAGCCTTCATTCGTCGCAAAATACGTCTGACACCAACCTACCTACCTTGACCCCCCTTCCCCCGGACATCTCCTCCTTGGACCCTATTAATGTGTACCAGTCCCCGTGTCCTTGGCACAGCCCTACGTGGGACAAGACACACACCCTCAAGCGCCAAAACAGACCTTCTTCCCCAAGTCAAGCCCGGCGTTTGAATTTATTGATGCCATACGCAAGATAATATCTATTCAAGAGACCCCCTCCTCGTCCCTCCTCTTCCTCCTTTGTCACCCGCATTCCGGATTCCGGTGTGGTTTAAAGCTCTACTTGCCTTGCCCTGTCATCGGACAGCCGAGCGCAGCTTGCGAGAAGCTTGCTTCCCATCTGCAATATTCTCTCCTGCAACGACCAGTCGAGAGCGAAGTGAAACGACCAGAATAGGAATAGAGAGAAGGGGGAAGAAAAGACCGAAAAAGGAAGAAGAATCTCACAACCTCGCCCTTTGCCCTTCTTGCTTCCCTTTGCTATCTTTTTCCATTCTTCTTCTCTTCTTCCCGCCTCACGAGCTGCGCGCCGAGCTCTGCGCGAACCACCCCACATCCCCCGGAGCCTCTCTCTTTGTTCAACGAGAGTGCTCAGTCCCCCCACCACCCAACATGGACTCCTTCTCTTCAAGATCCTTCTCCCAAAGATCCTTCTCCGGCACCCCCAAACGTGAACGAAGCGAACTGGAACCCCGTCCCCGTCCAGCCCCCGATCGCCCGCAAGCCCGTCACCAGCCCGGCATCCCCGACCGTCGGAGACCAGGCCTACCCGGCGGCTCCCCACCATGGAGCCCCAACGCCATCCCTCCATCACCAAGTCCCCCCGGGACCGCCACCCACTTCACATTCTCCTCGCCCCCGAGGAACGCGACGAGGCAAAGAAGCACGTCTCCGCCCGACGCCCAGCACTACCAATCTACCACCACTACCAACACCCCCGCCGCCGCCGCTGCTGCTGCCGCTGCTGCCGCTCCCGATGCGCGGCCCCGCCCCTCGCCTCTCCAGTTCAACCCACCCGGCCCGCGTGATCCGCACCAAGGATACCACGGCCCCCTCCATGGACCCCTACACCACGCCGGGCTTCGAGTCCCCTACAACAACCGCACCAACTCGGACAACCTCCTCCTCGCCTCGCCCCCGCCGACTATCGCACCGCGCCCCCGGGGTACCGCCCCATCGCCGACCCCTCCGAGATCCCCTCCCCTCCCCGCACCCACGGGCCGCGTGACCCGCTTCCAGCGCTACTGGAAACCCCACTACAACATGTTCTTCCTCCTCCTCGTCGGCATCCTCTTCGCCGTCGGCCACCACCTCTTCTACCTCAACCTCGACGGCAAAGAAGCCGACAACCAGATGCGCCTGCTCCGCTACGGCGCCGCCTTATCCTTCCTGTCCAAGGCCTCCTCGCCGCCGCCACCGTCACCGCCTACCGCCAGCGCGTGTGGATGACGGTCCGCCGCAAGGTCCTCACCGTCGCCGCCGTCGACGGCCTCTTCGCCGCCACCGAGGATCTCACCGCCCTCTTCAACTTTGAACTCTTCAAGGAGGCCAAGCTCGCCATGGTCCTCGTCATCTACGTCTGGCTCACCCCGCTCATCGTCATCTTCGCCTCCGAAACCCTCGCCGTCCAGCCCCAGACCATGACCGAGGAGACCACCTGCCCCTCCGTCCGCTCCCTCAACTTTGGCCAGGAGGACAACAACGACTGGCGCGTCGCCAACTACATCGACGGCCTGCCCGAGGCCTCCGTCTCCTACTGGAACATCACCAGCAAGAGCGAGGACGCCACCGACCCGGACGTGTTCGACTACTGGTCCGGCCCCAGCCAGCCCCTCGAGCAGATCGCCACCCTCGCCGCCTTCCTCGGCGGGCCCGTCGCCCGCGAAGACGCCGCCACCCAGGCCTGCGGCGTGGGCTGGAACTGCACGTTTACCGTCCACTTCGTCGCCCCCGGCTACAAGTGCACCGAGCTCGCCAACGGCGTCGGCTCCGAGGTCAAGAAGCTCGACGGCGTCGCGCCCCCTTCTCCCTCGACATCCTCGCCCCCGTCGGCAACCACACCTACTTCGCCTCCGCCTACGAGGGCGAGTACCCGGACCAGCTCATGGACTCGGGCGACGCCGGCATCCCCTTCTCCCCGCCCCCTTTTCCCAAGAACCTCGGCGCTTTCCGCACCGAGCCCGTCATCTGGGTCGGCTACGCCAGCGTCGAGGACCCCACCCAGAAGCAGCCCGAGAGCCAGTCCGACCCGGCCTGGGCCACCGCCTTCACCCCCAAGATCTTTGCCTGCGAGCACTACGAGACCGAGTACGAGGTCGAGTTCCACTACGTCTCCCTCCAGCAGGAGACCAAGATCAAGAGCCGGAAATACCTCAACCGCATCGTCGACACCGTCTTCCAGCGCGGCGACCCCGCCGACGACGGCACCTACGACAACACCACCGCCGTGCCCGAGGACAACTACGTCCGCCCCTCCGACGGCATGGCCCGCTACCGCCGCATCGCCGCCTACCACGCCCTCGGTACCCAGCTCCGCCGCTTCGTCAACGGCACCATCCACGAGCCCGCCAAGATCCTCAAGACCAAGGCCTCCCAGACCCGCCTCATCGACATCCACAGCTACCTCCCCGCCGGTGACCTCATGGCCGACATCGCCAGCTTCTACGAAGACATCATCCTCTCCCTCCTCTCCAAGCCCCAGTTCCTCTCCGTCGTGTGGGCTGCCTCCCCGCAGGAGAGCTCCGGCCACCGCAAGGCCGACAAGAGCCCCCAGTACCCCTGCGTCCGCCACCGCACCTCCAACCACTACGTCTACCACGTCGCCGACCTGTGGGCCGTCTACACCATCGCCATCTTCCTCGCCCTCGTCGCTACCGCCTTTGGCATGATGGCCATTTGGGAGGAGGGCACCTCCCGCGATACCCGCTTCAGCTCCGTCGCCGCCGCCACCCGCGGTTCCGCCCTCGAAAAGATTCCCTTTGGCCCCGAGGGCGAGATGCGTACCCGCGCTAGACGTATCAAGATTGGTTACGGCGTCCTCGATCGGGGCAACTACGGCTTCGGCGTGGAAGGCGAAGTCCTGCAGGGCGCTGGCATCCGGAGATCCGCCCAGACGTTTAGGCTCGTGTAAACACTTATTCACCATTATGGATATTTTACGAGACACGAGCACAAAGATTTGAAAAAATAGAAAAAAAAAAAGACCAGTAAGAGACTGGCCAGGAAGGAAGAAGAAGAAAGACGAGGAGTAACGGATATCAATGGACAATACCCCATGGCTCATTCTCGTTGGTACTTTAATCTGCTTGGATAGCGTTGCATTTTCTTTTCTGGCGCGAATGATCATTAGCGACTGTGAGCTAGGGCGCACACTTCAGTATTCTTTTGGGTGGTTTTTCCCCTTCTATCTTAATAGATACATATATTGTCCGCTGGTCTTGTTCCTACATATACAATCAATTCATTGATCAGTGGTTATCAATATCCATTAATGTGCTCTCTCGTGACTGGTTGCCCACACTCACTCCATAATGGCAAGCCACCCTCTCTAGCACTTGAGGCAAACATCAATCAGAAAGGGTACCTGGACTCGTGGTAGGACAACAAGGTTCGCTTCGTTCCTGCATCGTGTACTTGTAGGGACGGAACAACAGTACGAGGAGGACAATCAGTCAAGCCAAGGAAGGGGGAGAAACCGAAATTATAAGAATGATATATTGTCACATTACGTTGACTGGCCCTGATACCTCGCTCTCTAAAACAGGATGAAGACCAAACGGATACACTGCAAATGTCCATCTTTTGACAAAAGACACAAACGAACGATGGATATAACCCAGACAGTTAAGAGGAAGGGCCTGGGCACCTGCCCGCCACTTCCCCAGTCCCGCTTTCATGCTTGTCGTGCACCAGCCTTTCGCCTTGCCCAGTATGCTAACCCCTTCGAAACAGCCTGCGTGGAACCAATGCAGGCCAACAGGGTAGAAGGGGATGTATGGAAGTGAGGAGGGGAAAAAAAGAAGCCAAGGGAATAGAAGAAAGGGAGACGGCAAGCGGGACAAGATAAGAGATCAATAAGATAAATGGAAGCGCCGCTTTTTGCCACGTGGATAAGCCCATTCGCCCTAGTCGTAAGCCCAATCGTTGGAGAGAGTAAAGTTGCCGTGTGGCAGGAAGACATGATGATTGCTATGGTTGCGAATGAGGGCTAGTCGATTGTAGAAAATAGAGAAAAGGAAACCCTTCCTTTTCAACAAGCCAAAGTTAACGATAAGTGGGTGAGAAAATGAGTACGTGTATGCCCGATAACTCCATGGGACCGTCGCAATGCTATTTGGTTTTTGTTTGTTTACTCGTTGTTTTCCGGCGCGCCGTGCGTGCGCGAGAGTGTGAGAAGTTTGGTAAAACCCTTCTCGTCGCACACAAGGTGTGCAGATGTAGAAACGTGGTTGAGCTGAATGATGCACATGTAAACATGGATAATGATGATCTTGGTCTTCGGAACGAGCCCTTGCTTTCGATGCTGAGAGCAAAAGCTGCGGGTTCTTTGGACCCCGGAAATGGATTAAGCAGAGGAATGCCCCTATGCATCCTCTTCCATGAGACGTCGGACCTCCGCCTCGTCGAGCAGGATTCTCCTGCCTAGCTCTTCTGGTGGTTTGCCATCACGAACAGCGCCAAAGTCGAGAATCTAATGACGTTCAAAATTAGTCTCATACGCCCACCGCATGCTCGCGTATTTCGCCATCCCCGCTCTACTATGAGTGTTCGATTCTTACCTCGATATATGTAATCGACTGGCGTTGAACGGCGGCCACGCATCGTCGATAGTCAAACTTTAGCTGCCAGACACTACCGAGATCTGTCAGGAGATCTTGAAGGCAGTTACCCGTCGCGATATCCCACATTTTCACAGTTCTCTCGCTGCCCGAAATCACCTTGCGGCCGTCGTGCTGGAAGCAGGTGATCGCGCCGGTGTGGGCTGATAGCACATTCTTGCAGCGGCCATTCTCCGGGTCCCAAATCCGCAGAGTGCTATCGGCCGCAGCAGAGACAAGTCTCTCATCGCGAAGATCCAGGATGCCGACGAGCAAATTGTGTCCTTCAAGAGTGTAGAGGCAAGCCCCCGTGGCAAGGTCCCAAATCTTGACAAGGGAATCCATCGCGCCCGAGATGCACCGATTGCGATCTTGGTCCAAGACGACGCTGTAAACCTTTTGGGTGTGACCGTGTAAAACGTGCAAGGATTCGCCGGTGCTGATGCGCCACACCCGTACCGAGTGGTCGTAGCTTCCACTGACAAGAGTATCGCCATGCGCCGCGATAGCACGCACTGAGTGGGTATGGCCGGTAAGAGTGCGGATAAAATACGGGCAGTCGCTGTCGTTGGCCGGTGGGCCCGTCTGGATATATCTCCTAGAGCCTGCTTCGGGAGGCGCCACACGCGTAGCTGGTTGTCCCGCGAACCAGTAATGATTAGGGGCTTCGCCGGCATCATGTCTGCTTGCTTTTGCCATCCTTTGTGATGGATGAAGGCATCAGGATTTGCAGACAGCGCACAGTACTAGTGTGGCCGTAGAACACCTGAGTGCAAAGGCCCTTCTCGATATCCCAAACTCGAACCGAGCGATCGGTTGATCCAGAGACCAGAACATTGCCTTCGTACTGAAGTGCCCAGACGCCACCCTCGTGGCCTTCAAGACGCTTCCTCAGCTTGCCCGTTTTTGTATCATAAACATGGATGAGTGTATCGTCACTGCCTGTGATAATCTTGTCGTCATCGAACTGTAGACAGGTGATGACGTGTCGCGGGTGCGCGGTAAAGGCAACGTGGGATGGCTGGACTTTTCCACTCGTCCAACTCTCCCTGATCATGTGGTGCCGTCGATAGAGTGACTTGAAAAGATGGAGCCTGCGCAGGCTCGCAAGGCCCAACTGTGGGTCAGGTACGGCTAGGACAGCGGCGTTGGCGGCGGACAAGGGTCCCTCCGATTTATGTTGTCCGGGTTCCAGCTGGCTGTTCGAGTCCTTGAAGGCGACGCTAGAGCTGGCTCGCCTCTTGGATCGGTCGACACCCGAGATGGTGCTGAGGCCACGCTTGCGCTTCGAGCTCCTTAGCCGGGACGTTGGCTCCGTCTTGCAGATCACCTGTGTTAGTTCCGCCTCGGTGGAGTTGAGTCGCCGCTGCGCACTAAGGTCAACTTCGCAACCCTCGGGTCCATCGGGGTCCTGCCATCCCCATCCCTGGCGGATAGCCTTTTCTAGCTCGCCCGCAGGAAGTTTGAACCCATCGCGGTCAAAAAGCTCTTTCCAGCCCGTCTCGTTACTATCGATGAGGTTCCGCCAATGCTTGGAGACCCTAGTCGCACGACAAAGATCTTTGTGGTCGAGGTAGGATAGGACGTGGTAGCTGAGCTCAAGGGGAAGTTGCTTCAGGAAATCGCATTGTAGGGATGGGTTGACAACGTCGGCAACTATCCGCAACGTCTTTCGCGGACAGCGACGGAGGAACTGATAGAGCATCAGAGTCTTCATATCAGATGGCATGGCATCAAATGACTCGAGCATGGTTCGTGGATCAAGGAGATGCGGTGGTGTACCAGAGTGTCTGCTGAGTTGACCGCGATGGCCTGTCACGAGGGCTCCAGGTGATGTTATTTCCGAGTCGTCAGTGGTGGTTATCTGAGAATCGCCGTTCCAAAGGAGTTGGTGAGGGCCAAGAGACGGCGATTCCTCGTCCTCATCGACAGTCAGCGAGTCGTTGGGCTCGGTCTTTACAGCCGTCAACTTGGGGGACAGTCTAGGACTAGGAAGACTGGCATCCACATCTTGGGCGGCCGTGGACTCTAGCGGGTGTCGACTTTGGTGAAGCGATCTCACAGATTGTTGAAGGGTCTCATCAGCATCCATGAATGGTTCGGCGTCAGCATCTGTAATTGGTGGTGTAGCAACATTTCCGCTAAATATCGTCTGAGTATCACTCGCCACTGGGCTGGCAACATCGTAAATCGTGGCTGTTTGACTGTTGCCCGAAGGGTCGGGCGTGGTTGAGGGGCGGCGCGACCGAGGGGCTTCTCTTCAAGAGGAGCAAATTCGGCAGCGTCGGGAGTGGCAAGAACACCAGCAGCCTGTCTCATCAGACGCTCACTTTCGCGTCGACTCGCCGACGCTGCTAAGCGACGAGGTCGCTCCAAAGGGACGAGGGTGTGACCGCTTGCTGGTCGAGGCTTGTTGGATTGTTTGGAAACACAGCTGGCGGGAGATTCGGCTCGGGTGGACGTGCGTTTCGATCGTCGAGGGTACGATTCGGACGGCGAACGAGATGGGAGTCGAGATAGCGCGCTGTCAAATGACTCGCTCGCAGTACGTGAAATTCGCAGAGCCTTCTTGGGCGGAGTTGATCGTCGGCCAGCCTATGAGCCACGTTAGAAAATGAAGAACATTCCAGGGCCAACTCCACGCCATCACATTTCAAAGATCATGAATGCAAGGGTATCCTGCCAAGGAAGGGGAGGAAAGGGAAATTAGGAGGGGAAAGAGAGCGATATCAAGAAAGGGAACATGGCGATGGATAGAGGCGAGGAGAAGGGGAGAAAAAGAAGAAGAGCGAAAAGGAAAGCAGAAATCGAAGCATTTCCCACTTTCCCACAGCGCACCACACTCACTTGTTTCGGTGATGCATTTTCTTCTGCGAAAAGATCAAAACCTGGTACGTCGAAGGTGAACTGGGCTAGTTGTGGAGGAGTCGGCTTCGAGGCCAGGGGTATTCTTTGACATCAAGGGAGTCCAAAGGTCTAGGTTCTCGGACAAAAAGTGGTGGGAATGTTCGTTTTGTCGTTGTCGTGGTTGTTATAGTTTTCGTCTCGATGCACTCCGACACGCCAAACTGAAATCTACGGGAGCCAGGGGTCGTGTCTCCCTCGTCCCAACTAACGGAAACTGTCTGACTCGAGTAGGGGCCTCGAGAGTCACCAGATGGTGGCCCGGGTGAGGGCGTCATGGTGAAGGGAGGCGAGTTGTGACCTGGTGCCACGCCGGTCTGCCGTGATGGTTGAGCAGTGATGGGGGTGGAGGCGGAATACGGCGATGAACTAAAGTGAGCCAGAGGGTGCACGTCGAATCTCGACTGGAATTTTAGGGTGGGTCGAGATGGATGTTGTTGGCGGACGGTAGGAAAGAGGCGTCGTTCAACAACGCGACGGTGGGAGGTTGCGGAATCTGGGGGTGGTGAGGTGAGGGCGGTCGAAGAGTTTAGAACGCGAAGAGGAAGAAAATGGGAGAGGGGAAAATCAACTCTCGGATGAAGGCCAGGCGGAGGCTGCTGTGTTGCACAGTCGCTGTTTTTCCCGCGGGTTTTGGGGGAAGGGGAGGGGACCAAGCAGAAAGACCGAGAGAGAGGCGGGCGGAACAGGAAGGCCCCAACGTGAGGCGGCTAGGAGGATAATGTACAAGTACAGAGAGCGCTGGGGGAATTTAGCATTTGAGTCCTGGGTCAACACACTGGCTTGACTGGCTCGACTGGCTCGACTGGGTCCACCAACATTTTCTCCAATCAACTTTTGCTCAGGGGCGGGCGGAGGAGAGAGAGAGTGACCAGGAGCACACGATGAGCCTGGCAGGTGGGAAGAGACGGCAAAACCTGGCACTGGACGTGCGGGGAGGTGGCGGAAAACCAAGTTCCAGGGCCGACAAATCAGGACCTTGCTGACCGATACTTGTAGAAGATGGAGCCGAACATTGTTGTTCCAGTCACCACTCAACCACTGTACACTAATCGCAGCACGGGCCAGCCCATTGATGTACCCCGGTACCCTAGCAAGCCTAGTCTTGCCTAGCAAGCCCAGCAAAGGCCTGGCCAGCTCAGGTTGCAGCGTTGGGGAATGTTGCTCGTTGACCATTCCAAGTAATCCATCTATATATTGTATGATTACTTGTGTTTTCCGGGCTTGACTGACGAGACAAACACGCCGCTCAGGAGCCAGGTCGATATCTAGTTTTTCGATTGGTATGTACGAGTTGGGAAATGACTGGCGAGTCCCTTACCCATTAGTTTTCCATTTCCGTTCCATTTCCCTTCTTCCTGCTTTGTCTCACAACCTCCGGTAACAAAACCCCACGCAGATCCAAGCTATGGAGCAGATGGTGATGGGATCAAAGGAAAACAAAAACTACCCAAGGCCTCCGGTAAAATGCTCCACATTTGGAGGTTCCCGGCAATAGATCGAATTGCTAGTCGGCGGGTCAAGACCTAATCCTGGAACAAGTGGGGAAGCCTGTTCCCATAACTTGGTCGCCAGCTGAGTGCTCTCTGTGTGATACTCGGGCGACTGGTGTTGATTGAAGAGCTCAGGAATAGGTCACACTTGTATCAGCGCGCGAGGAGGGACCGGATAATTCGAAGTTTGCCCGCTTTTGGTCGACCTCAGGGGGCGTTCCCCAGTCTTTCTCTCTCTCCCTGTGCTATACGTATCTAAAGCAATCCTCGTCAAGCCCCCTACAGTACTGTCTGCTGTCGTGAGCGAAACCCTAGGAGGGCCGAGGATAAAGGAAAAGAAGCAAGAATGCCTGCCGCGGCAGCCTCACAAATAAATGCACCACGGAGAAAACAAGCACGGCGCCCCCGATTGAAGCCTGCACCGCCACAAATCGTAGGCAAGGTCCGTTCACCTCTCAATGGAAAAGGGAGTGAGTGGGCGCTTTGCATTTTCGCCTGACCCGGTGCGTGCGTGGCGCTTGGAACCTAGTTGAGCTAATGGAGATCGAGATAATTGAGGGTGCTCGGCCAGACACCACTTCTGCTCTCGTTGCAGGTGGGTGTGGACGGATTAGTTATATATCACGTGACTACTCCAGAAGCATCCATGACAGGTTGGGGACGTTGCAACACCGGAACCACCAACTCAAAGCGCCAAGTTCCCGGCCGGGAACAATGCAGCGTGAGAAAAATTCCGGATCACCCTAGAGAATGGTAGGTGTTCGGCTTCCTCATTCTTATGTAATGCTCCCTCCAAAAGTTGATTTTCAACAGCGCGTTGACGAGCGCCGATCATCAGACCTTGGAATTTTATCTCAGCTCTATGCGTCATGCCTGACGAGGCTTGCGCGGGACGGGAGCTGAAGGGCCACGGATCCATTGATGCTATGCTGAAGGGGGTTGTCGCAGGATGACCCTTGGACGACATGGTTCTCCTGAGTGTGTCGTGCCGAGCCAGTTTTTGGCCTGCGCAACCTTTTTCTCGGGGTTTTCACTGTTCGGAGGGACTAACTAGTAGTGTTCTTTCTCGCGTCCCTGGCGCCGAAAATGGAAACTTCAACGATTTCCTCGCGTCTTAGAGTTTGCGGACGGACTGGTACTGTCGTTGATCAAGACCCCGACGCCTGTCCGACGCCAACGTGCGCCGGACCTCGGAGCATCCGATCGCAAGAAAGAAAAAAGGTTCACATTGCTCACACAAAACCAAAAAAGTTCCAATTCGCCTTGGAGCGTCAGGCCCGTCGTAAACTCATCGGAGATTGGTAACCTTCATTTAACAAGGATAGGACTCGTCGATATATTCTTCAGCTTGCGACGTCTTCGTGCACTCCTTCCATACGTTGAAGAGGGCGAGCAAAGACGGAGAATCGTGAAATTTTTGGCCCACTCGACAATTTCCAAAGACTCAGTCTGTCTGGTCTTACTGAGTGAGTGAATAGCTCGGATCCATAGATGGTAAAAATGCCCACATCGTGACGCTTGCGAAGCGAAACTTGCCGCATCATGGCGACCTCATCACTGGCCATCTTGGCTAGCAACACGGGCCGTGCATCGCTACGCAGCATTCGAGAGCAAGGAACTGCTCAAAACATCCCGCGAAGAATGTCCACTTTCCCCAACTACTCGCTCAAGCGACTCTTATGGCGGCGTGTAAAGTTGGCAGCTCGTCAGTTTCTTGGTCTTTAGCTTTAAATTCTCTTTATTTCATGAAATACCGTCGCAGCAGATACTATTTATTCTAAGACGATGTCTGGGGATCTGATGTTATGGAGGCTGAGACTCTGAAAATACGGCGGTTGTGAAGAAGAGGGGCAAGCTGTAAAACACTACATGTCGCCTTTTAATTGACGGTGTTGAAATAAGAAAATCAAGGGTAGATGAATACATACATATATTCAACGAAGTTATTTTCTTCGGCGCGTTCTCCTTCACCTACTTCTTCTACTTCTTCTTCCTCTTACGCAGAGGTAGATGGATTGGGTTAACGGGCGAACAGTTGAGCAGGCCCGGCATCGACGAGAGGAGAGAGGTTCATTCATTGATGTTTTGTTTGGTGTGGCTTGTCCCCGCTTTTAGTTGGCCCTATTAGCCGACTAGGATCGATCCTCTTCAAACAGCTCCTCGATGATCGCTCCAGCGTTTTTTAAGCTCGACAGAATCCCCTATTCGCACGTCACGTCGGGTGCACGGCACAGTGCTGTATTAGAAATCATTAGAGTGACGCTGCGGTGGGACTGTGGTCGCTCTTGTTGTTCGTCGACATGGATGCGGGGCCAACTAGTTCGAGAGCCTTCCCTTCCTGTGAGACGGGATGTTTTTTTCTCTCCATCGTTTACCAGGGCAAGAATCTTGAGAAGCTTATTGTGAAAAGCGCCGTAATCTGAAGCAAGAAGCCATACTGATATAAAATCTCCCTCGACTCCTTACATATCCTACAATGGCTTCCAACCCGCCTGCCGAGTGCTGCACGATCGGCGTCAAGCATAGGTAAGCTCCCCTCCCCTAACCCAACAAGATGACAGCGAACCCCGCCATCTTCACAGCGAATGACGTCTCGACTGGCGCGCGCGTTGGCGAAACAGCTATCCTCCTTCCTCTTGTTCGCCCGCTCACAAAAGGTTTGGTTGTGTTTTGTAGCGGCGAGCCCACCGGCCAGCTTATCAAGGTTGCCGGTAAATGGGATGCCTATCTGGCGACTCCCCGAGGGCAAAGCCCGCGAGGGCAAGGGCATCCTCTATCTGCCCGACGTCATCGGCATTTGGCAAAACAGCAAGCTCATGGCCGACCAGTACGCTGCCAATGGGTATCTGACGCTCGTCCTCGACGAATTCAACGGCGACCCGCTCAGCCTCAACCGCACTGGCGACTTTGATTTCATGGGCTGGCTGCAAAACGGCTCCGACGGAAAAACCCGCACACCAAGGAAGCTGTCGATCCCATTGTTGAAGCGGCGATCAAGACGTTGAAGAACGACTATGGAATCAAGAAGCTCGGTGCCGTTGGCTACTGCTTTGGTGCCAAGGTGGGTAACTTGCGTGTCTCGGGGGAAAGGAGTCACTGGGCGATGCGGATGATAGCTAACAACATTCACTCATAGTACGTTGTCCGTCACTACAAGGACGGTATTGAAGTAGGGTATCTTGCGCATCCAAGCTTCGTCGACGAGGAAGAGCTCGAGGCCATTACCGGCCCCCTCTCGATTGCGGCGGCCGAAACTGACGACATCTTCCCCGCGGAAAAACGACACAAGTCGGAAGAGATCCTGAAGAAGACTGGCCAGCCCTACCAGATCAACCTGTATTCTGGAGTCTCCCACGGATTTTCCGTTCGTGGCAAGGTTGAGGTCCAGGTGGAAAGGTTTGCCAAGGAGCAGGCGTTCCTCCAGGCTGTGACCTGGTTCAACGAGTTTCTCTGAGTCCAGATACGATAAACCGAGAGGACTAATGCTTCATCGTATACCGCGGAAGAGCAGAAGGTACTACTCGAGATTCGAGATGAAAAAAATCAAATTGAAGTCGTCCAATAAGTATATTGCTTCGCTATAATAATACGAATAAGAGATGTGCTTGGCGATATAGCCAGCTTCTTCATTCAGCCTCATAAGTCGTGATTCGTGGATGGGGGCTTCTCTTCTTTGTCTTGATCAATGATGTCTCGATCGTAGATGCTGTGGGGTCGGGGTTAGGTGCCAACGGTACGGAGTTAAAATAGCCCGCGCTCAATAATCAACGCTCACGCATTGGCTGGTCCTTCACAGCGCCAATCCGCTGTCGAGCCGCTGTCGAGTCGGAGCATGTTCCAGGAAGCCGCTGGGACCCAGTGATGTTGACCTCACTCGAGTTCAATGTTGCTGGCCTTCTCAAAATTAATAATGTCCCGTGTCCACTCTGTATCCACATCCAGCGCCACCTTCAGCAATTTGGAACAATGAACCACCCTTTTGATTGATGAGCCCGCTGCTTGATTCCATCACGGCTGTCAGATACGGTGCTGGCAAGGCTTTCTTGGCTCTGCACTGGGTCAACTCGATTTTTGGTCACCTGTCCCTCGGCTGGAGTGACACTGAACCCTCTTTCGACGCATCATCAATTACCACCAACCCCATACCTTGGCATCATAGATTTATCGCTTTTCTTGCTACACTTTTGATTGACAGGAGGGTAATATTTCTAGTTGCCCTTTCGTCCATCTCTTGTTCCTCATTCACCTTCCTTGCGAAACGGTGCGGCGCTAAGGACGAGCAGTCGAAACTGAACCCTTGACACTCAGCATGGTCTAGTCTCAGACTACGGCCACTCGCCGACGACATGGAGGACCCGCGAGAGGCACCGATCCTCGTCGCTGAAAGGACTGTCGACAACAAACGAGACAGCTTTTCTTCTGGGAAAATCAATGGGCATGGTCCCAACGGCCTCGTTATCTCCATACCGCCAGTTGAATCTTTAACAAACGCCGTGTCCCAGCAGCTGCCGTCCCCTCTCCCCACGCCCACACCTGGCCAACAAACTATCGCGACAATCGCCTCCCCGAATCTGGGAAACCCTCTCCCAACTATACACTCCGATGAAGATTACTCCTCCGACGTCTCGTCCACCCGGACGAGGCCTGATCCCGACCTTCACGACGCATCCGAATCCTCGTCATTTTCCGACTCTCTCCCGCCACCTCAGCCCCCGGCGAGCGATCCCATGAAGAACGATAGAGGCGGAACCCTTGATTCCGCAAAGGGAGAGCCCATGAGATCGAGCAGGAGCCATGAGAACGTGAGGCGGCTATCGGCTACCGAGATACAGCAGCTGACCGCCTCACCGCATTCGCTCCCTATCGCGGTCGTGCCGGATGTTCTCGCCATGGTGGATCATGGACGCACCGGGCGACTCTCCCCGCCGATTTGCGGGCTATAAGGAGTCTATCCTCGGAGACAAGGCGACCGCGCTGTACGAGACCAACGGCGACGAAGACCGCCGTCCTCATAGCGCTACGACGCGAATGCCGACCAACGCGCGGACCCTGTCGACGCCCCCGATTTCGAGGAATCGCGGTGGCTCGATGCAGTCTTCCCCACGCCGGAACTCGTTTCATCCTGTGGCACCGCCCCAGGTCAATATGCACTCCTCCCGGCCACTCCCTCGCCAAGGCGAATGCGTTTCCCTTCCGTAGGCCGGAGAAGAGGGACCCCGCCGTCGTAGCGCCAACTCCCGCTCCCATACCTATACCCCCGGTATCTCTACCGACACATCTACAACTCGAGCTTGCGGCCCAAAAGCCTAGCCCTCTTTACATCCAACGGCCGGAGACGATAGACGTCCCATATGAATCTAGCGCGGTCAAAATTGAGCGTTTGATCAACGTCATCTTGCTCCCCGCCTATCTTGAGCGTACGTTGACGTTTGGAGCCCTGGCCTGCCTCGACTCATGGCTTCATACCTTTACCATTCTTCCCATGCGCTTTCTCATTGCCGTTGGAATACTCGTCCAGTGGTGGGGTCACGTTTTCTCCAAAGAGGTCAAGTGGATCACGGGTTTCGTGTGGTACGGCCTAGGGCGTCTTTGGAGCCGTGGTCTCTTTAAATCTAGAACTGTCCCTGCCGTCGATGTCACACTCCCATCACCGGATGAGGATTCGTTAGCCGCTACCCGAAAACGGGGTGATTCTACGGACTCTTGGCCTCTTGAAGGAATACCTACGCCCAGGATTCCCCTTAATCCCGCCGCTGATGCCGTCGCGCCCTTGATGACGAGGGCAGACTCCTCCTCGGCAAGCGGCCATCGAAGCCGGATCCTCCATTCAAAGCCTCGTCCACCCTCGAGCGTATATCGACATAGACGAACAAAGTCGAGGCCATCCAACCTCTCCGCCTACAACAAGGCAGATCTACTACAAGGAGCCCTTATCATTTTTAGCGCCGCGGCGCTCATGAAGTTGGATGGAAGCCGCATGTATCACTTTATTCGCGCTCAATCGGATATCAAACTCTACGTCATCTTCAACTTGCTCGAGGTAAGCTAAAAGTTGTGCCCTGCTATGCAACGCGCACTCGGCATAAGCTTTGTGGATTTGTATCAGTTGCTAACACTGGTACGTAGGTCGGAGATCGCCTTCTTGGCTCGCTTGGCCAAGATATTCTGGAGTGCTTGTTTAGTGCCGAAACCCTCGCGAGAAATGCATCGGGACGCTCAAAGGTTCTCATGCCCCTTGGCATGTTCTTCCTCGCACTCTTGTACAACATTGCCCATGCCGTTACGCTTTACTTTCAGTGCATCACCCTCAACGTCGCTGTCAATTCCTACTCCAACGCTCTTCTGACCTTGTTAATGTCGAACCAATTTGTCGAGGTGAAGAGCACGGTCTTCAAGCGGTTTGAGCGCGACAACCTATTTCAACTCACATGTGCCGACATCGTGGAGAGATTTCAGCTATGGATCATGCTTCTCGTTGTCGGCCTGCGGAATGTGGTCGAGGTGGGTGGACTCTCCGTTCCGGGCGCAGGCTCCGGCGACTTGGAGCCGTCGGCCACGCAGCCTCTGCATAGCCCGACCATCCTCCCCACAGCTTCACCATATTGCCTACTTGGATCCTCTCTGGAGAGGTCTTGTCGCCCTTCTTTATCGTTATCGGCAGTGAGATTCTTGTCGACAGCATCAAACATGCCTACGTCACCAAGTTCAACAACATAAAACGCACTTTTACAGCCGAATCCTTGACATCCTGTGCAAGGACTACTACACCAACGTGAGTTTATGCACATCAGCCCCGTCGACCTTGCTGCCTTGTTTCTCCCCTAGCTTGAGTGTTGCTAACGTGTGCTTGTCTCTGGATAGGCCTTTACCACTCCATCGCTTACCCGAAGACTTGGTCTCCCGGTCCTCCCCTCTCCTGCCTCTTTATCCGAGCTTCTTTCCAAACCTACCACATGTTTCTATCTACCCGCTTGTCGCCGCCAATACCACCTTCCACGCACACTTCTTTGACCGAGAACACAACCATCCCGACGTCACCCGCGATATTGGCGGCTCTGGAAAGATTTGATACGCTGATTAGAGACTCCTTGGGGAGGTCAGTGTACGGAGACCCGTTTCGGGTTGGCGGGGCGAAGAAGCCTCAGTGGTGGGAATGGTCAAAGGACGATGCGATTGCCGCACTAACTATGGTGGTTTTCTTCTTCATCGTGTTCCTTGTCCTTCTCATCATCAAATTACTCCTAGGGATGGTTCTTTTGCACTACTCAAGCAAACGCTATGCTAGGATGAAGCATAGGGAGGCTCAGATTGCACAGGGGAAGATGGAGAAGGAGTCGCACTTGGCTCAAGGGAAGCGGGCGGGCGGCTACGGGCATGTCGAACTCGGCGAGGAGAGGAGCAAGTGGCTGAACGCGGATGAGCGGGAAGGCTTGAAGAAGAAGGGCAAGAAGGAGTCACCACCAGAGGACGATCTTGAGAGAGTCTCGAGATATGAAATGGTGGCAAAACGCATTTGGTAATGGCGCCTGGGAATTGCTTCGTTCTTTGATCGTGGAACATTCTTCATCGTAGCTTGTCTCACTTTTGCTTTTGCATTTGCATATGTACAATACCGAATATATTTTTTTCATCTGGCAATCTGTTTCTGTCCGTCTACCCTTGGCCTGTGCAGCGAGCCGGAACTTCAGAAGATGGCATAGTTAGTCTCTGCAACGACTTGATGGAAAACCATAGGAGCCAGGTGCGAAGACTCGACCCTTGATTTCCCTTCCTTTACTTCTTCACGCTGTTATCGAGAAGTCTGCCGATAGTGGGGTAGAAATCATCAATCAATCAGATCTGCTGTCCAAGCACTTGCCCAAAATATAACGGGTGAGTCTGCAATGCGGGTAGGACAGTGCGGATGGCACAGTGTTCACCCCTTCTGGAAGGCACGGGAGAGCCAACGTTGAAGCGCGATCTGCGGGCGTGTCCGCCCAGCAACTAAAAAATATCCCTGGATGGGATCGAACGCCAATTTCCCTCTACGAGTGTTTGTCGACGGACAGGCCCCAACTTGCAGCGGTCATCGAAATTCACCCGGGCTCATCTAATTCCATCTCGCCAGAGGAATGGCACGAGGTAGAATCGAATTGTCTATCAGGGAAGAAACCTACGCCTGCCCCCTACGCCTAGGTGAATGCGATCGATGCGACACCTCGCACCTACCAATCGCTCGTATCCCGCCTAAAGAATTGCGACAGCCGCTCCCGCGCTAGACAGTTTACTTTACCTCGTCGCTGCCGTCAGGTTCGATCTCGAACATGGGCATATGCTCCTCGTGTCTTGGAGAGGGTCGGCGGAGGGAATCGTACGACGATGTAAGTTTTGTTCGACCTAGGCCCGCAAGCTCTTCCCAAAATCCAGGCCCGATCAGAGCGAGAGCTAATGAGTACCGATGTCTAGGAGGAAGAATCGCCGCTGTTTGACGACCCCTCAAGCCTCCAATATGGCAGCTTTGGAGAGCAAAATGTAACGAACCCGGACGACGATATGGAGGCCCAGCGAGAGATTGAGGCCCTCCAACGGGTTGTGGCGAAGACCTCGGAGTATGTTTGGTTCCTTTCTCCTCGTATTTGCTCTCGCCCCTCCCCCAACACTTTGCCCCCAATCTACCATGTCATGCTGACTGACCTTGACTCTCTAGCAACATGGTTGATATCTTTGAAGTGGCGCCACAGGGTGACGGCCGCCGTCGGTCGACACCTGCGCCGTTTGCCTACGCAGGCCAGGAGGCTCGCATCATGCGGTACAAGAATCTTCTGTCGAAACTGGGCGCCAACAACGCTGGGGAAGATGTCGACCCAGCCGATGGTGTGCAAGTAGACTGGCTCACTGAAGAGCAAGATCTTATCGAGATGCAACGCAATGCGCCAAACACCAAGACCGACGACGATAAGCCCTTGGTCGGAACCTTTGCGGATGCAGCAGCCGCTATGAGTTAGATATGACCTTCGAAGCATTGCCCTGGCTCCAGGGCCCCGAAGATGAGACGCCGCTACGATCAGAGGCTAGCCGGCGGCCGCCCTCTCCCCGCCCCCGGCAGGCCCCAACGACTCTTCGGCAGCAACCTTGTACGATATGCGGGATGTGCGCGCCACTTTCGTAGTCCCAACCAGACCCTCGGTTCTCTAGGTGTCGGGATTTCCTGGATAGCGCCATCTCGCTTTTGGCTGGATTTATATCACTGTCCGCATTACCGGGAAGTGGGATGCGGGAAGCGGCGGTAGCCGAAAGACCCTGCTTTGTTTGTGACCTTTGAACGGCACTGCCCTAGCGCAAAGAGGCCAGGCGACAAGTGGCGGGGCAGGCAAGAGATGCTCCGCTCCAGTCGCCGGCCGGGAAAGAAGGGGGAAAAAAAGGCACAACCCTGCTCCGTCTTCCGCCCGCCCACATCATGTTTATTTATTATACCCCGAATGTGGCCTACTCACTATACACTCTTTTTTATTTATTTTTCTTTCTCTTTTTCCTTTTTTTCTTAAGAAATCCACCCTTTTCTTTCGTCTCGCTCCACCCATCCGAGCTTTCTCCCGAGTTGTCGTCTATTTATCTTTTACTGTCGGGCAACATCATGGAAGCCTTCGGAAGCCTCCTAAAACCAAACAATTCTCTGCCATGTTCGAGAAGAGGGACCCCCATGTCGATACCCATTTAGCAGTAGCCACGTGCCTTATATCAGCGTGGACTACAATGTACTGGAGACCGTTTAGAGGATAGGAAAGCATCTAGACCGGTTCGAGCCTGCGTCCCGTCCCGACCACGCCACTACCACCATAATTACCTGCCAGTACTGCATGGCGACCCTCGCGAACATGCTCTCAGAATGAATGGCCTGTTTTGTCAGCGTGCATTTCCTTGGTATTTTCTCCGGCTTCGGTACGGCATGAATTGCGTTTCTCGGTGGCTACAGCGTCTGGGACTGGCTGGATAGGGCCCCGTCCGGGTCAGTTTCTTGATAGCCCAGCAAGGGTCTGCATCATTTGGCTCCGCATCATTGGATGATCAACCCTCGATTCCCATCGAAGCGGCGTGCGCCCCCAGAACCCGCAAACTCGAAAACGAAGAGGGCAGCTCGCTCTCGAAAGAGGAGGCTCCCATCGATCGGGCAAGAGGTGGGTGTGTGGCCGCACGTCACTTCAGCTCGGAGATTCTTCAAGATGGCTATGGACCTCGCGTCCCCAGCAAGACTTGTAATAAGCTAGGGCCTAACTTTGCGTCTCTTTTCTTTTTTTTTTTTTTTTTTTACTTTTCTACCTTTCCTTTCTTTTTCTTTTTTGTCACACCCCTCCTCTCTTTGAGCTATCTTCTCAAACTCGGGATGCATGATGTATGGATTCGAACGTTTGCTTCGCATGGGCGGTTCCTGGACGGCGGGAAGTAATGACGGCCCTGAGCAACGAGGCCGAGGAGAGGACATTATATGTATTTTGCATTCGTCTCGTCGTTTTATGAAGCGCTCATGATGAACAACATCTCTCTATTGTCCCGCTTCTGTTTTTCCCCTCTCTCCTTCCTCTTGACCTTCTCCTCCTTGAAAGGGGAGCGTTCTCTCCCAAGTGCCACGCACCTGCACGCACCCCGTGCCCACATATGTATGTCCACATCTGCCCGCCCACACACGCACACCTCTCTCGCATATGGACTCCATCACCTTCCTTTTCGCTTCATCCCCTTCCTCTCGTTTCGCTGGCGCCCCACCTGCCCGCTCGATTTACCCGTTGGCACCCAGTGAACCGATCGTCAGGGCTCGCCGTGGCTCTCTTGCACACAATTCCCTTGCCCTACCTGCATCAGCACCAGCACTCGCCCTCTGAGCTGCCCCCACCAAAATGATTGAGGGCCTCTCTCGTTGTACGCCCGCCACCTTTCATGACCCGTTTCCTTCTACATTCTATACTCGTGCCCCTATCTACGAGGACAAGTTCTCCTCTTGTTGGGAGTACATCTAGCGGATGGCACCGCGTTGCTGTCCTGGAGCTTTGGCTACAGTAAGATATCCCAGAAGCCCCTCTCTGCTCTGCCGGGAGAGAGGGGAGGAGTATATGTCTGGTGAGTGATTTGTGTTCGGGAGCGGGGCGACAGAGTTCTCCAGTCGAAGGAGGCCTCAGTGCCTAATGATCCCGCTCTCCTCAGCACTAGGGGCCGAATCACGTTGGCCGAGCATGTTGAACTACGTGGGACCGTGGGGAAGCGTGGTGACGAGTGGCGAGTGCGTGGGAACCCTTGGAAAGGCATCAAATCCTGGAGGTGGAATGATTAAGTCCTAATCTGAGAGTACATTATGTTGGTTTGGCGTGGGCTGCCGGACCAGGAAACAGCAAGAAAGCTACTCTTTTTTTTTTTTTCCCCTTCGCCCTTTTCACTCCTCTGCTCGCGCCCATTATATTTCTTTTATCCAGCCGAAAGCAGGATATGCAATCTTTGTTTGTGTCGTTTCCGATCCCCATCGTCTTCTTTTCATGAGCTTTCCGTACCCTCTTGCCCATCAAGGCTTGCCCTAGTCGCCTCCACTTGAGCATTTGCAACCTCCCCTTGACCACGCAACGGATTGGCTGGGGGCCGAGGGGCGAGGAATCAGCGAATTCGCCTATCATCATCAGACTGGCCCCGCTGTTCCCCTCGCTTCCCAGGCTGACGTATCTCATGGAGGACGACTCGGTTCGTGTCTCCAAGGGGCCCAGAGATCCATTTTGACCCTATGACGAGGATGAGATGGGTCTAGAGCCTTGATGTTCCCCTTGCCGCTGACCATACATGGCCAGTGCCTTAGACAACCCTAGTTGCCTGAAAATACCCTCCTTCTACCAACCGCTGCCCCGTTTGGAAACCCTCGAGGGCCCAATCATGCTGTCTCTTTTCTTTCTCCTCTTCCTTGAATATTCCCATCGTTCCATGTTCCCTTCTGACACAGGAAGCGAAGCAGCTGTTGATGGAAAAGGAAAAAAAAAAAAAAAAGGGAACAGGGAAATAACTAAGAGAAAAGGAAAGAAGTTAAAAGACAAAAGAAAAAGAGAAAATACCCCTCCCACAAAGTATGGACGGACGCACAAGCATGGACACGCATATAGACGGTACAAATCCGACCTCTTGACATTTCACCCGCTCCCCTCTCATTTCCAATTCTTGTCTTCCCCGCCCTAGGCTTTTTGGGTCTTGATTCACCTCTTGAGGATGCCTTGCAGCGGCTGTCTTCGCGTTGTCTCGGTCGTGGATCAGCTGTAGTCGGCACCCTGAACTCGTCTCCAGTGCTGGTGGTGCATCTCCTCCATCTGCCTCTGGACGAGGACAGCTTCGTCCTGCGTCCGTTCGATTGTTGCTGTTCGGTTCCCCTCTCCTTGCCATCTCTCAATGTCACGGGACATCTTGGCTATGCGACGGACCTTTTTGTCAATGTCGTAGCAGAGCTTGCACTTGTCCTCATGGTCGTAGACTTGGTTGATGAGCTTGAGGCCACAAGTCTCGCCGGTCCGGGATTCCTTGATGCACTGTTGGCGAAAGGGACCCCATCTCCAGTATCCGCACTTCCATCTTATTTGATCGAAGTAGCACATGTCTGTGATAGGCGTGTTTCTTTCTCCCTTCTTTCTCACTCTCGTTTACCCCTGCCCAAAATGGACTCGTTAGACCACAGGCTCTTGCTTCTGTAACGTATAAGAGGATATCGGGCCCTGCATGACACTGATATATGTCTGTGCCTGAGGAGGCTTTAACCCACTTACTTCCTTCTGAAGCCCTCTGGGGAGGGGGGCTAGAATTCCTGATACCTCGGTGGCGGCCAGGCTTGGAAGATGGGGTAACGAGGTCCGAAGTGCCGAGCCGTCGCGGTCGACGTGAATTTCCCCTTCTTCCCCTTTGGCTATCGTGGAATGTCTTTCTTCTTCCGCTTTCGATTCTAGCGGGTTTCTCTCCCCGCCCCTTTTTAGTGGCCGCCGCGTTTTATTCTCTTGAATTCCCTTTTGGGGAGATGAAGCCGCCAAGTTGGTATAGCTCACTTCCTAATACCCGCTTTCTTCTTTCGTTCTTTTGATTTTCTTGCTGTGGATTTTCTCTCCGATCTAGTTGGAAGTGTTGTTTCTTCGCCTCTTACAGAGCGGGATTAGGGGATGGGGCTTGACGAGTGAGGGCAGAAGTGCAGCAAGTGTCAGGTGGTATCGAGGAAGACGCCGGTGGAGAGGAGCAGATCGAGACGATGGCACAACGGATGACGAAGGGGATTGTGAGGCTTGTTGAAGAAGAAGAGATGCCATTCCCGAATTTTTTTCGGTCCTGGGGGAGCGACGGGCCCAACTTATACCCGATCAGGATTCTCTTCGAAACCACAATGGTCCATATCAGTTTTCCATGCTGGGCACTTGTTGTTCGACGGGCTATTTGGGAGAAGTTAGCCTCTGCATTGAAGCCTTTCTGATTCGACCTCGTCCTGCAGGTCAGTTTCTCGGACTTCTGTCTGGCTGCCACGTTGAACCTGGGCCAGGACTTCCCGGCTCCGTTTCTACTCGCTTTCTTTCTTTTTTCTTTTTCTTTTTCTTTTTCTTTTCTTCTCCTTCTACCCCTTCCGCCTTCCCCACCGAAGGCCACTCCTCTTAGGGATGGGGGCCGGAATGAACTATTAGGGTACCCCTCCGTAGTAGTAGCGCTGCGTGATGCGGCAGCGATTCTGCATCTGCCTCCGACATCCCTCTTTGCTTTCACCCCCCTTTCGCTCCCTCTCTCTCAATGCATATCCACGCCTAGAAACTATAACCACGTCGTCCTCTTGCAACTTCCTGTTTTCGCCGTTGGTTATCTGGTTACTTGCTGTTTTCCTGCGCGGTCCTGTCTCTCCTGTCTCGCCTCCCTTCGCTGTCCTACCCGTCCGCCCAGTCGACATAGACCCGTTATTTTTGGCTTTTGACACATGTTCGGCCTTCCCACGTAGCCGAGAGGGCGAGCATCGTCGGGCCCTTTTTCAAGCAGCAGAAGGGCCTACATCCTAGTCGGTGGGCATGACTCGTGGCCGCGTGGGAGGCAAGGCCTAGCTCGAACGAGGCTTTCGAACGAAACATGTCCGTGATGCCACCCTCCCTGGCCCCGCCGTCGCCGTACGAACGCCACCTCAACCGGCCGGGACCCCTTGAGAACCTCATCGATGCACCCGATTTCCAAAAAGAAAACGGGGGCCAGGGGGAGAGAAGGAGAAGGGGGAGGTGGGAGGGGGTGTATCTCTACCCAACTCACTACCAGCATGTTCTTTTTCGGCTCCTCTTCCATTCCGTTTTTTTCTTTAGCCACCCCATGAATACCCGAGAGTTCCTTCATCATCGCGGATTTTGTCTTGCGTATACTCATTCCTTCAGAGGTCGCAGCACTCTTGCTATCACCCATACCCCATGCCCCATACCCGTCCCACCCCGGCCAAACAGGGTTGGAACGGGTTCGTAGGTATCCTTCCCGCTCGAGAAACCAAGGGTTGGTAGTCGATTTCATGATGCAGGTGACTGCTGATCCCCAAAGGGCCCCGTCCTCGATGTTTATCCCACCCCCTCATCCCTCACCCCTGGGGAGGGGATCCTTTTTCTGGGCAAGGCTCATCTCGAGGGTGTTCAACCCAGTGAGAGCTAGGCCATGGGCCCCGTTTCTCCTACCCGTTCTGCAGGACAGTTGGATCTCGACAGCAGGGGGCACCTCTCGCCTGAGCTGAGGGCATGGGTACCTCTTTTCGCTCCGGCAATGAGGGACACTGCTTTTTTTTTTGGAAAATCGCGACTACGCCCACACGAGAGTGAGTGTACATGTCCAAGTATCGATCCGAAGGGAGGTATCAATTCCTCGTTGCCCTTTGTGCTGCTCTCTTCGCGTCGTTCCTTTCCTCCACCCGCGACGTTCCGCGTGGTACCGAGGCGCTCATTCTACACAACCCGCTTCAGGGCCGGGCCAAGCGCGGCCACACCTGCTATCAACGTATGGGGGCATGGGTCGAAGAGAATTGGAAGGGGGCGAGGCCTAGTGAGAGACCCAGGCGAGGGGGCGACGGGAGCATCATTGAAGGGGAGGGAGGGGTGTGCGCGAGCAAGGAGCGGTTGGCCGCTTATTCTGGCCTCCCTCGCCTGATAAACGCACATCTCACCTCGCCGCCGGCAAACCTGATGCATTGGACAACAACATACGCCAACCAGGGATGAGCAATGTTGACTTCACGCTTGTCCTAGGCCCTGTCTTCTATTTTCCTTTCCTGTTCTTTGGGCAGATGTTGTCCCCCTCGCCAATTTCTTTTTCCTCCTTCTTTTCCTTTTTTTTTCTTTTCTTTTCATACTGGTGTCGACTACCTACCCGTTTTTTCTTTCTTTTTTTCTTTTTCTTCTCTCGTTTCTTTTCTTTTTCTTTTCATTTCCTGGCACCACTTCCCTTACCCCCCTTCCCTTTGGCGCGCCTTCAATGTTCTCTTCTCCCAGCGCGCTCCCTCATCCTTCCGCCAAAACCGTCTGTCGCAATAATAGATTCATCCAGTACATCTTAGAATTTCACCGGCTGTTCATTGGCCCCGTTTTCTCATCGCCGGCCGCATCCGACTCCAAAACCCACCCCTGCCATATCCTGGTGCACTCATTGCGTTTGGATTCCGAGTGGACTCTTTCCCCGAGTCTCAAGTAGCTTTCGTCTCCGGCGCCATTGCCACCTTTCCGCCCCTCCCCGTGTCGCGGGGGTTGCATCTATATACCCTCCTCAATCTGCGTCATGCCGTGGTATAGCCGTAGATAGACCTTTTAATAAAGGCTCTCAGTGTGGAGCTCGCTAAACTTCTCCGGAGCTCTTTCGCCTCCCTTCCGACAATTAAGCTATATCTACTGAGGTGTAGGTTGTCTGGACCGGTCCGGGGCTCAGGACTCGGCAGCCGGCCCATCCACTTCTTTGAAGCCTGATCCTGAACTGGGCTCCCTCCCTCAACAATGGTCCGAGTGCACTGTGAAGAGTTGGTAGCGGGTGGGAGGCCTAACCAAAACTTCCAGGCTGTCCAATTCCAAAAGCCTTTCGAGATAGCCTCGCATTCTGCGGTCATCAACGCATGGCTAGCGGGAAGGGACTCTGTCCCGCCTCCCACCCTCCCCTGTAGTAGGGCTTTAAAATACCGCAGCCCGTGATACTCACATGAACCTAATCTAACAAGAAGGGCCTAGATCCTATGGCTTGGCTAGAGATGGTTCTTTTCCACACCGGCATGCCCAAAGTCTCGTACATTCTCCTTGGTCCTATACAGCCATACTTAAGAGAGGCAGGGCCGTCTTTGAAATCCCCTTTCGCGGAATACTATGGGCTCTTGACAATGCCATAAAAGTCCGAGAGACTTCCGCCTTGTCAAACAGCAAACATAGCTGGGCATGCTAAGGGGAAAAGGGATTTTTAGGTTAGGCCCAGGGAGGCGAATGCGGGGGCAAAGAGCTGTAGTACCAACGCCTGCCCCGCTTCTAGCAATGGAAACCGTCAAGATTCCGATGTTAGCCAGCCGGTGAGCTAGGGGTTTTAGTGGACATCGGAACGTGAAGGAGTGGAAAGAAGCACGAGTGTGGCGCGGGGCGGTGCGCTACGGCGACGTCTCTTGGTTCAGGATAGCTGGGGATGGAAACGGTATAGAGGAGGGAGGCAAGTCAATGGTGTGCACAAACAGTAGAAAAGTACACGAGATGTATCGGGTCGTCAACACACCTGTGTATTGGAGACGAGCGGGGTCAGGGGTCGTTGGGTGTGTGAGACGGGGAAGTAGGATCGAAGAGGTAGAGAGGATAAAGGCCTAGCGACAGGCGAGTCGAAGTTGACGCCGTCGACGTGGCCATCTTCTTCTGGCTCCAGCTAGTGAGCCACCTTGCACTGACCGCCAGCTTGCGTCAAGGTGTCGTATTAGAACCTGCATATCTGATGAGACTTTTAATCAAGGTCCAGGGTTGTCCTTACCGACGGTGGCTTCATCGCCTATTGTATCATTCTATGTACCAAGCATGGACAAGCGATCTATAGGATACTACATGAAGTATCTGCGCCTGCCTACCCGCCGTCCTGCGTATCTCTCTACACGCACAGATAGGTGTATGTGCTAATGGAGGATGTGTGATTCTGATATGCACTGGGTCTACCGAGGTATCGTGTAAGGAAGAAAGGCGGGGATTGGTTCAGGACGCTTCTGCCTGATATATTTGAGTGACTGTTGAGAGAGATAATGGTTGGAAGAGATACTTTGAGACTTTGAGAAGATGTGTTGCCAACCGGAGGCCCCAGGAGTAGACACTGGTACAAGATATTCATCAGTGATAGGCATCATGGACCCAACCCACTCTTCCCCATACATTGAATTTATGGAGCGGGGACAGGTGGCAGAGCATCTCGGTTCCAGGAGGACGCGAGTGGGCATACAGTAGCTGGGTCCCGCTTGACTTTCCAGGATGCATCTCGGCCTTGAGGTGGAAGCCGTCCATCAATTGATCGATTTTACCGCCCAAGGGCTCCTCCAAAACCACGGTAATGAGCTGCAGCGGTCTGCTGGCATTCCCGCGTGTGCACGTTCTGCATGAGCCGGATGCCCCCGGATTACCCGGGAACGTACATGATACTCGAAGCCTGAACAGAAAGGTGTGCGCTTACATTTTGCGATATCCGATGCCAAGTGTCTTGCCCGGCTATTGCGTCGAGCAATGAGTAATGGAGTGCGAAGCGCGCTAGGTGGGATGGGATGTATTTGATCAATTGATGGTTGTCCACATCTACCGAGGTTTATGGAGGGCCGCAAAGGAATACACGAGAAATCCATGTCGCTTCAGTCAGTACTACCTCTTCTTTTCTTTTTGCTTTTTTCTATAATATAAGGGAAAACAACGGAAGGTGGGACGGACGTGCTGCTTCCCGAGGTCAGATGCTGCTCTTTAGTTTTTTGTTTTCTTTTAGTACTAGCGTATACGTCAGCGAGTGACTTGCAGGAAATGTAAGGGGAAGTCGCGAGGAAGAAATGTGGTGTTGGTATTCAGGAAAGGACGAAGGAAGGTAGGGAACGGATGGAGAAGAAGGCACGAGGCGGCAGCGAGCTGCTTGTTTCTCACCCATCATTTCGCCTTCGATACTCTTTCACCTCCTCCCCTCCTGCCTAAACGCACACGCCCAAAATCAAACCCGACCAACAAGGGAAAAAGGTCTCACTGATGAAAAAGACAGGTAAATTTTGAGAGACGGAGGGCAGGGGGAGGAGAGGGACAAACAACACAAGGAGGGGAAACAGAAAAAGAAAACACGAAAATGGTGGAGGTGACCGCGGCGTGTGTGCAAGGGAGCACCCCCTCTGCAGGCCTCGAGATGGCCTCTCCTGCGGCCGTGTTAGGCTTTTCACCTTTTCGTCTTCTTCATTTTTTCTCTTTTGCCCTGCTTAATTCTTTTCATATCCGAGGAGCAAACGATACGATGTCTGTAAGATTGCAAGGATTAACCGCCAGTAACAAGGGGTTGATGTTGAGAGCCTTTGTTGAACATTGCGAGGATTGCGGGTTGCGATTGTCCTCGCTTCGGCCAACACCAGCTATCGTGCTATCTTGGGCTGCGACGGGTGAGGCTGGGGCGCGGGGGTTGAGGGTGTTGGCGGCTACAGGCTGGGCGCGGGAAATGAGCTGGACGAGCTTTTGATGCACAATTGCCTTGTTCGTTCCTGCGCACGCGGACTTAGACGCAAAATTAGCCCTCGCCGTGTGTAAGTGAGCCGTGATGCGGGACGACGTCGGCCTCGCTAATAACGTCACATTGGGGAACCAAAAAAGAGGTGGGTGATGTACATGTACGTGAATACGTTGGCACGCCATACCCTCGCGCGCGCATGGAGATCC
The DNA here is from genome assembly GCA_949357655.1 of Parascedosporium putredinis. Classification (NCBI taxonomy): domain Eukaryota; kingdom Fungi; phylum Ascomycota; class Sordariomycetes; order Microascales; family Microascaceae; genus Parascedosporium; species Parascedosporium putredinis. The sequence goes on along the minus strand of CASHTG010000021.1, from coordinate 1,162,054 downwards.
ATTGCATCGATGTCCGGGGTACATGGTGAAGGATCAGTGGAATTCCCTTTGATTGATCTTTCCTTAGCATGGAGGCCCGGTCCCCGCTTAATTGTCAAGGAAACCCCGCAAAAAAGCACAGAGGAAGGAGGTAGGTATATTTCGGGAGACAAGATAAAGAACAAGCGAAGTAAGTGACGCACGTGCGCGATCGCTCTCACGGGTGGGGCAACTATGAATGAGGTCGGCGACAGCGAAGAGAATAAGAAAACGAAATTGTATTATTGAGGAACCTCCGAGGACAAGGGGCCGAGCGTGGGCCCCGACCCAATGTCCCGGCCCGGTCCCGGCCCGCACCTTACGAAACACGAAGTTTCCCCACCTGGCTCTGCCCGCTTGGGAAACCAGGCAGGCAGGCAGGAAAGCGGGCGGGCAACGTAGGTAGGCAGATAGGCAAGCAAGCTAACGGTGGCGCGCAGTGGAGGTGGAGGGGCGGCCACGAAACGAAGAAAGTCACGGAAGCAGCATGGAAGGACACGTCGGGTGAATTCTTTTCTTTTTTTTTCCGGGATTCCGACGCAAGACAAAGACGTGCACCGGGAAGACTGGCGTTAGGCTTACACGGGTGTCACCTCGCATCTCGTGCCTACCTTGTGCCCTGTGCCTTATGGGATGACACGAACTCTTGATCGGCACACCTCACACCGTTGGGCACAGATGGGCACCACTGCGACCTCGTGCAACGCGTCACAGCATTGGCGACCTTTGGAGGCACATTTGTGACGAGCAAGGATACAGCTGTCCTGCGTTACCCGATCTAGCTTGCAAGGCTTCGAAAAGGGTGGACCGGAGAAAAAAAAAAAACAGATGATACGCCTGGGCGCTCTTCTTTATCCTTTTGCGAACACTGATTGATATGGTCTCTTTCAATGGATCCATCAATTGAGACCCTTAGGAAATTTTTACCCCTTCTCGATGTTGCACGCCAGAATTAGGATGACGCAAGAAATTGTCCTCGAGAAAGTCGCCTCCCCTCCCCCGCAAAACAACTCCACAAGATCCGAATCTTTTTTAATTTCCGCCATGGCTCTCTTTGATTTCCACCTGCATGCCCTCCCCGATCAAGATCAACTGCGGGAACATTCGGCGGCGGCGGAGGCGGAAGGGATTGGGGCGGGCCTTGGACGATGAGCTGGCAAGTGCCCAACTCAACTTGCCCGTGCCGGAACGGGGGTAAATACCACGGTGACACGCTCGCCGTCAAATCTGCGCACTGTTGCGTGCGTTGTCAAGTCGACTAGCCCCCAAACCGCAACCGCAACCATAACCCCAACCCCAATTCCAGCATTTCCGTGCTTAACGAGCCGAGATTTGTGCGTCCGTTCAACATGCATCCTTTAGTCACCAGTCCATCAGCACTATGACCTGGCATTCTAGGCCCGCAGTATGATTCCAACATCCCTTGCTCGCACAAGGAAGGAGTCAATAGAATGGATCTATGGGTGCGTGGTAGATTCCCTACACCCCTCCCCCACGCGCCGTAAACAAGGCCTAATATCGCGGCCGCTTGTGAACGTTGGGCAAGTCTGTTATTATTTGTCACGAATTTTCCCCCGGCTATGTCTAGTGGGAGGGAGGGGGGCTACGTGCAAACGTGGCTCGATCTACGGCCGCCTTTGCAAAGGACCAGATAACATGGTGGACAGATTCAACCGATGGGGAGGATCTGTCATTGTCCACGTCGGAGGACTCCCACTGAGCTGTGTACGGAGCATTGAGAGAACAATGAACCGAATTGTCCTTGGAGCTCCTCGCAGAGACTAATTAAATCGGCTTTGTCCAGCCGGGAGATACGGCCCGTTCCGCTCAGGGGATCAGATCCACGAGATGGGCCTATTTCATTAATGCTCTGAAGCTCTGGGCCCTGAAAGTGAAGGTGGGCAACGCCACTTGGGCACCGCGAGCCTACCTCGGAAACGCAACCCCCCTTCCTTGTGCCTTGTGGTCACAATGTAAAGAAATAAAAGGTGATAATGGTAGATTAATCCGTCCTGATCATGACTTGCCTCTACTCAATAGAGGTCAGCCCGGTCTGCTCGTTTGCTTTTGAAGCTAAAACGACAGCGCGTAAGCCTCGCAACTCTTTGGCTGAAGCCTCGCGAGAAATCCTCCAACATTCAATTTAAACACTGTCAAGGTCACTCTTGGTCAATAAGCGTCCAATCACAAGAGAGACGAAGTTGAAACGTCTGGGCTTATTGGACCGGAGAAAATCATGTGGCAGAAAGCAGATGCAACGCGTAGGTTGGGGAGTGACTGAGAGGCGAAGCGAACCTCTCAAAGGCGAAAGATGGCACTAGGAAGGGGAAGGAGGGCGGGTTTCAGCCAATGATAAATCTTTTTCTGGGTTTATTTTTGCTCCAGTAGAAATTCCGGAAAAGGGAGGGGGATGGACCTGGACTCGGGGATTTTCTAGGGTGATCCTGGGGGTTTAACATAATAATACTTACTTCTTCGGCTGGGTTGAGGATTTTTAAGTTGGTTCTCGACTTTACAACTCCTTCAGCTCACTATAGTCTCAAGTTCCCTTGGCATTAGTCTCAAATTATCCGCTCTTAATAAGCTTGCAACTCTAGTCTTATTAACAAGCCACCACCAAAGGATGCACCACCACTCTCAAGCTCAAACGTACTTCGTAAGAACACGACATGTAGATGAATGAGCAGAATTATTCCAGGTACAAGTAGCATTGATTAGCTCAAGAATTCGAGCCGCCCAAGACCGGGGTGAGCCGCTTCAGATCAAACTGTTTACACGACAGAAGACTGCACGTTTTCAAGAAGAGGACGACGACACCAGGGACGACGACACCAGGTCGTCAGAGATTGCAAGGGTACTTGCCCATTTAGTCTGAAGCGCATCACAGTGAATCATGAGGGCAGGATCGACCTAGTCCTTTTGGCGACCGGTGAATATCGAACCGTATACCGCGCCGGCCTTTATCTTCCCCTGCCATTACGCACGCCCTGGACAATGTCTCAACGCTAGAGACGGCCGCAGATCAGGTACAAGTGCTTCGAAGGCCAGAACGGGATGAAGCAAGAATGCTGGCATATTGGGCATGCACTCGTAAGGTGGAAGAGGTGGGCTCGTTCGATGTGATGGCTGCAACTGCACGACACAGGTTTGTATCACCGCGATATCACAGGACGTGGACCGGCCGGAGAAACCAGACAAGGGAGTGAAATGATGGAGGGAAAAAAAAAAGAAAAAGAAAGAGGAAAAAGAAGGAAAAAGAAGGAAAGAAAAAGGAAAGAAAAAGGAAAGAAAAAAAGAAAAAAGACACAAACCAGCTCAAGGAAAGCGGGAAAGGGGAAGGATCGGGCAAGAGGGGGTGCAACGGGGAATACTACTCGAGAAGACAGAAGAGAACTTGATGCAGGTAGTGGACAGCGTGCATGTACCTCCTTTAGGTAATGCATGGATTTTGCCCACACCCAACCTTGATGTCATGTAGGTTGTCACATCCACCACCGATTTAAGTGGCAATAGCAAGGCCCCATGTGGTCCTCCTGCGGCTTGTAGCCTCGTCCAAGGTCGTTTCGGGTCATGATTGGGCAGCCCTCAGGGGCAACTCGAGTTTCGACGAGTGCCGTGCATTCGGCAAGCACACACCACTCGAAACGACGAGGCTTCGGGTTAGGGTATAAGTACCGTAGTGACAAAATGGTGCTACTGCGAACGCCTCGAATCCTAAGAACGCGGCACAGTTTTTCATAGACTGTATTTGTGTATGTGGCAGGAAGAAACGCCATTTATTCCACTTTCTTTCAATTCAGGACGCTCCATTTTCCGTTTGGGAAAGCAGCAGGGACTCGTTTGGGCATCTTGGGTTGGGGGAAAAACCGAGTTCGAGAATTACGGGGTACAACGTGAGAGGACGAAGATGGCCCGCGAAGGGTCCGGAAGAGGAGTGGAAGAACGGCACTTTGCGCATGAATCATCATGATTGCGACACTGCGCGTAGATCCAAGCGGCGTGATGCTGATAGGAATGGAGGTAGAGGAAGCCAGTGACACGAGTAGCGTGGTCCTCCCTGGTTGGGAGAGTCACTTACCCACTCGAGGTGCCTTTTGCGGATGTCCGCCTCCACTGATGGCTGAGGCTGAGGGAACGTACCTGAGGGCTGTACCCACGCCGGGTTTCCCGCCTCTATAAGTCTGGCGGTGCTACGGGTGTTTCAAAGGCCAAAGAGATGGACGTCAACTCGAGTGATGGCAAGTAGAGACTAGGTACCTCGCCCAGCAGAAACCATGAATGGATCAAGATTTCCGTGGCCTTCGAGAAGGTACAAAGGCAAAAGCAAAAGTAGTGGATTTCAAGACGAGATTATACAGTCAACGAAACGTAGAAAACACAAGTTTGGGACAGCTACCCCGTACCAGCAGCGCTAACTGATAGCCTGAATTAGAACGACAAAGACGAGAGGAAGCAAAGCTATGGTTCTCCGAGTTGCGCCGCTCCCACCACAGGTAGGGGATTCAAATACGGTTGGGTTGGACGGATTATGTTGATGAGTTGCGGCCCAAGGGGAAGAAGAAAGAAAAGGCTCTCAGTTGAAAGGGGCTTGGGAGCTAGCCCTCCCAGCGCTTGAGCGAAACTTGTCTAAGAGGGGGAAGAGCTAATACCATTGCGGCCCACCACCTAGCCTAGATCGAGGGGGAATATGGGTAGCGGGAATGGGAAGATGTGAGCTCAGTTGTGTGGTGGGTGTGTCAATGGATGAACTGACAAGGCCTAGGGTCGAGGGCTTGAGCGGAGACACTCCGAACTCGCACTAAGGCCGGCGGATCTCGCCTCTTCGCTATGTTAAGAGACCAGTGGTCAACATGGGTGGGTGAGCGCAACTTCTCGCAAGATTCCTTTACCACCCCACACCTACTTGGATACTGGCAAAGGAGAGAAAACGGAAGATGAAAATTACTGATGCCTGCGCAGGTACGAAGAGGCAGAGCGGCGGGGAACGGCGGGGAACACCGGAAGCAACCGCGGATGGTGTTTCCGGCTCCAAAGACCACTAGAGAGGGTTTGGAGAGGCGCAGCGGAGGAGGGAAATGGGGGAGGGAAGGCGAGAAGGAGGGAGGGGAGAGAGATGGGCCCTGAACGTCCTCTCTGACGGACGATACTCAGGGGAGGGGATCCGAGAATAGCAAGATGCGCCAGCCGAGGACCTCAATCTCCATGACCTCCACGTCAGCAAGGAGTGAAATCAGTCGTCGGGCAAAGTAGCATTAGCATGCCGGCGAGCGGATGGGTGGGAGTGGAGATGTCGGGGCGCGGGCAAAGGTGTGTAATATGGGATGGCATGGCCAGGGGAGGAGTTGTGCATAGCGGCCCAGCTTCGTCTGTTTTTTTTTTTCTTTTTTTTTCTTTTTCTTTTTCCTTTTCTTTGTCTGTTTTTCCCTCTCGAGACACACCCCACCCCCACCCCCTCCCCTCGCTTCCCATGCATTCCTACGGGTAAGGATAACCTGGAGGGGTGCTATTAATCCCAAGATCTGGGACAGATTTTCGGTGAGAACCAGGGTCCTGATGGGCTGAAGAATTTGTGCTGGAGAGCTGCTCGAGAGCTTTTGCCACGGCCTCACTGGCACCCCTCGCGGTTGGCGGGCCGGACTTGGCATGGTGGTAAGATGTGGATAAACCTTTGGAAGGGGGGCGGTGAGAGAGTACCTGTAACGGCGCAGTTTGCCGCTATTGCACCTGTTGTGCTGGTATTCAATACATGGTGGCTCTGTGCAAGTTGAAGCATCTCGGGATTTGTGTGAATATCTTGAGGCTGCTATATATCGTGGTGGTTATTTCCGTTTTGGGAAGGTTCCACCTGACATGCAAGTTCTTTCAATTCCATTCCTGCTACCCAAGCCAAACCAAAGGGGGAATGTCGCTTTGGAATTCTTGCAGGAGAAAGATCCGGCCAGGGAATCTCTCAACGCCAGCGCCGTCCTGTAAATTATGTTGTGATCGCAACGGTAGTACCTCGATGAATTCCACTGGTGTCGTACTTGGAAAATCATTCTCAGGTTGGCGGGAGCGACTTGCACGGGTCTCCGGCCCTGGCTGGGGTTGCAAGCTACGGCACGAGTATCAATGTACTTGGTAGCTGAGATCCATCACTGCCTTGGACGTACTTGCGTCACAACACTTGCTTCTCGGCCTCGGGGTGATTCACGCTTCAGAAAACAATACTTGGGTATGACTGTTGTCCCTTCTCCGCCCGGACCGGGACTCTACACACCATTATTTCATTATTATGGTTTCTTTTATTATTATTTCGTCTTCTGGTCTAGACGATGAGCCAACAACGTTCTAGTGGGAGCCACAGCCACAGTGCGGGACACGGAGCTCACAACCTTCAACTTACATCAATTGTGAGGGAAAGAATATGGCGCTCCGTGCGCATTTTCCCTTCTCATTGTTGGTGCTTTTGAATGATGAATGTCTCAGAATCAGCCACGGCCGCCTCTGGCCCGCAGACCCTCAGACCGCGAGAATTAGGCTGGTGCGGCCTACCAATTATGGGCTGGCCGTTTCGATCGGTCAAGGCCAAAGACGGGGCAGCCTGATCTCAAAAGTTTTGATTGAAATTTGCTGCTTCCTTGGAGACCCGGATCTGTGACTCCTCTGCGTCGCAGGTCCCCGAGCCCCGAACCAAGGGGGCCGAAGAGCCACTCCGTAGCGTCTATCCAAGGTTTCGCAATTGATCAATTCGCGTTGATACTCGCCTGTCTGGGGCGAGTTCATCTCATGTCTGCCCTTGCTCTTTTCCGCCGAATTTTTGGCGTTTTTTTCCCCTCATCTTCTTCTTTCGGTACTTCTTCTCTCATTTTTTCTTCTTTGGTTTCCACCTCTCCCCCACCTTGTCCCTTTCACTCAGCCCTGGTAGATGCTCTAGGTCAGGTTCTTCTATGATAGTGGTTGGCGCATCCATTGTTTCTGTTTCTGGAAGCGCGTGCTAATTGTGAGTGGGCGTCGTCATAGCGCCTCAGAAACTCACCAGCCAAGACAAGTCTGATACCCCACCCCACTTCACCTCCTGTTGTCATTTGGCCGGCGCGAGCAGGCATCGACCCAAACTTGAACTCGCGCCCTCCGAGTGTGATGGGAGGAACTCGGACAACTCGGTAGTCTCCCGTTTCTCTCTCATCATTCTTCTCGATCTTTTCCATCCCTGCATACCCGCCTCATTCTCCGGTGATCGCCACCCATTACATGATCTCAGGAGCCCTGTTTCTCTTTCACTGCAGCTACACCTTCCTCCCGCTGTGCATCTTGCGAGGCGCGAGGTGTTATTTTCCCCGCGCTGCGTCCTTGTAAATCTGCAGCGCCCCACACGAAATCACACAACACGGACAGAGACCTCTTCCGTTCTTCCCCTATCAGCTAGGCCTTTGCCTGCCTGCCTGCCCGCCTGCCTGTCTACCTGCCTACCTGCCTACCTACCTCCCTGCCTGCCTAGCCTAGCCCACCCTACCCGCGCTTTACAGATATCAAACTATCATAGTGTGGCAAGACTCGATAGCCCGGCCGCCCGTGTTAACGACGTGTGGCAAGGTTCAGAATAAGCAGACGAAACATTCGCATTCACCTCCATCCATTTACCACCCAACTATTAGCGGAACCGCTCCTTGGGCTTGTTCGTTGCAGCGCTGCCCCTGTCTCCTGTCTGCCCCCTTAGCTGCGGCCGGTGTCAAGGCCCAATTATCCAGCATCGCACACGCTCCTGACTTCCGCATCGAGCCGCAGCGTTGCGAGGACAGCTTTGTGTTGTTCTTGTGCATCTACGCTAGGCCTCTGCTCACGGAAACGAGTCCGCCCGGCTCCCTCCCTGACAAGGAACCCTGTTCTTTCACACCCGCCGTGAGCTTCACTTAGAGTCGGGTTGGAAACAAAAAAAGAAGGAAAAAAAGAAGAAAAAAAAACTCCCAAAGTCCCCTCATCCCAATCGGATCTAGGACCCCTCTTGAACAAAAGAGGCTTTGGAAATTTCGTCGCTACCTGGGAGGTCACTTGCAGGACTGCTACCAAGCTTCCAGGCGCCAAGACGAAAGCCGGAACCCAGCTCTTGCTCCTTTAGCCGTCTGGTGTTCGCAGGCGATCCCTACCTCTCGTCCACTCCCCGGCAGGGTGAATAGGAGCCTGAGAGCGTATTGTTTGCATTTTTCTTACATTTGATCGCCTTGCCCACCGCCCACCTCCCACCTTGACAGCGATCCACAAGGCCGCGGAGAATTGACAAGCTCTGTGGTCTAGCGGAACCCCTCACCGGAAAATACTTTGAGTGTGCGTCGGTCCACTACACACTGCCTTGACGGCGTGTGCTCCTGCCTGACTCCGCTCGTAACCCACCTATCGCAGGATGACTGGCGCGGTCTGCCCAACTACGGTTGAGATCACTCAGCGCTACGGAGAGGCTATTGATGCATCTTTGCCGCCACCTGGGGTTCTCTTGACCCTTCCAAACGAGGTTCTCCTTCACATCCTTGGCTTCTTGGACGTGTCCGACCTCTTATCCACCTCACGGGTAAGTATCACATGAACTCATGCTATCTGAGCCGTTCCCCCTCCCGTGGCGATGCACCTATGGAACCTGTAACCTTGTTTTCTGTATCATATACGGGCAGCAACTTGTTGAGAGGAGGTCGTAGCTGCCGCCGTCTCTGGCCATACAAAATCTGCCTGCTGAGGGGAACGGCCAGAGCCCGGAAAAGCCTAGGCCGAGACTTGCATGCTGCTAGGCTTGCATACGAGTCGGCAAAGCAACCTTGTCGCATCCATGATCAGGATGCGAGGCCCAGTCACGTTTCTCTGAATCTGACTTTGAAAAACCGCGCAGGCAAATCACCAGCTTCGGGAGCTGGCGTTGACTCCCATTCTTCATGCAAACCGCCTCCGCCACAACAGGGCGATCCTGCCCCCACTGCTCTCGTCTCCATCGCGCCCATCCCGCTCCGATCTGATTGCACGGTCCATCGTGCAAAGCCGAACGTCTGTCGTGTCGCGTCGCCTCAACCGCAAGCTCATTTCCATCAGGCTCTCTCGCCGCCTGGCGGCGAGGCCATCGCCCGAAAGCCTGGTGCAGCGGTGTGTTCTCCTCGCGAATGCGTGCCGGGACTTTGCACCGTGCACGTAGCTCCTGCTTTAGTAGCTAGACGAAGGGCTATTGAGAAGGAACGACTCAAGGATGGCCTGAGGTCTTGGGTGGAGGCGGTCTGGAAGGAGGAAGTCACGAGCAGGGAGCAGGTGCCGACGAATGTTGATGACTGAGGTTGACGGGCGGCAGATTTGTAAGATTGAGAATTGTCTTGCGGTCACTTCGATACCGCGTTCTTTGCCTCGTCCAATTTTCAATCTCCTTTGTTTTATCAACGTTATCTAGTGGCTCGTTGTAAGATAGTGTAGGCATCTTCTTTTATCGGGATTTGGTTCTGCTGACGGGTCTCTGGAAATCTAGACTATGTGACAACATTCCAACATTCTGCTGTAAGCCATAACCTGATCGTGCCGCTGGAGCCGAGCATCTTCTGCAGGTTCAGGCCGTTATCAGGATTGCCGACTATATGATTACTTATTTAAATGTGTTATCCGTGGAGAGAGGGCCGGGCATCATCTCGAATCAGTTATGGGACATGATGTCCAGGGCGTGCAAGAGTCGTGGGAAACCTCGGGGTCAACAGAGCGCTTCACGGCACGGACGACGATGTTGTTTGATTTCTACCTAAGCTAACGTCCAAGGCTTTAGGCGCAATAATCACCGCTAAAAATACACACACAGAAGGTAGAAGAAGCTCCAGTCATAATTTACAGCTTTCCGCAAGACGACCCCGAATCAGGTCCTCTCGTGCTCCCCATCCCTAGGACCGACCAGTAAGATGCAAGGTGATTCGACCTTGTTCTCTTTCCTGCCCGCCCACCCCCACCCACCTACGCACCCCTTCACCCTTTTTTTTTCTTCTCTTCTTTTGGTTTTGTTCCCCCTTCCGTTTTGGGGATTTGAAGGGGAAAGATCGGAGGGAGCTTCCAGAGCCACGGGCGCCAAGAGCGAGCCTCCTCGCCACTCATGCCCGACCGGCGTAGCGAAGACCGCCCCAGGCGTAATCATCTTCGTCGTAGTCGTCATCATCATCGTCATCATCATCCCCATCCTCGTCACTGGTGGGTTTCCGAGACGAGTCTTGATTTTCTTTGCCAGCCCCCGATGGTGGCTTCGCGACCTCTGGCTCCGTGACGCTGCTGAGCTGGCTTGCGCTACGTAGTCGTAACGCCTCCCTCTTCTCCTTTAACCTCCGCGCGCGCGCCTCGAGCTCGCTCATCTCGTCAAACTCTTCCTCGAGGGCGCGCGTGGCATCCTCGCGCTCGGCCTGGATTTCTTTGTCCGCGGGGCCGTGGCCCCTTCGAGCTTGTCCACGTCATCCGCCCCGTTCGCGGGCACGGCGTCGGCCGATATGATGGCGTCCTCGGAGTAAGGTACGGTGGCGGCGGCGATATCGGCTTCGAAGGCGGCCCATTCGGACTCGTCGACTTGCCCGGCTGCGGCGGCGTGGGCTGCTAGCTTGCCCGGGGGTGCCGGCTGCGTGGATGTCTGCCTCTGGGCGGTGGCGGCGGCTTGGGGCCTCATCGAGAAGTAGCCGTCGCCGTGGCCGTTGGGGGTGGAGGAGCTTGATACGCTATCGCGCAAAGCCATTGGCGTGGCGGGTCGCGAGGAATCTTCATCTCGACGCCGTGCACCGGGGTGTTGGACGTTCGTTGGCTCAGCGGCGTGAGGGTCTGCTCCTTGCTGTTCCGCTCGCCGTCCCGCTCCGAACCGCTCGCTGAGGATCCCGCGCCGGGTTGGGGAGAGGCAGCGTCCGCGCGGTTCCTCTTTTTCCGCCCGCCGTCCTCCATTATCTCGTCGTCGTCCTCGTCGACGTCTAGTTTTTTCGCGCCTGCCGGCGGCCGGACGCCTCTCGGTCGCGTTCCTTGCAGCGGCGAGAGTCTGCATTCGTTGCCGGTGGGGAGCGCTCCTGATGTGAGTGTCCCAAAGAGCCTCAGTCTTGATGGGATCGCCGCATAGGGTGCATGAGAGCTTGCCAGATTCGGAGTACGACGCGTGCGGGTGGGCTATCCGCCGCGCGGCTTGCTGCTGCCGGAGCAGCGAACGTACGTCGGACATGTTTTTTCAGCGTGATTGGATTTTCTCGATGGGGGAGGATCGGGACGGTTCGAGAGAAAAAGTTTTGAAGGGATGACTAGCAAAGGGGGGCGGGAATGGTAGCGAAGTTGGGTCGGAGCTACGCTGAGGTGCGTTTGTGGGAGACGCAGAGGGGGCCCGGGGTTCAGCCGGATAGGAGTCGAGGGGTTGCGTAAAGAAAGTAGAAGGCGACGTCGGTTGACGCGGGGACTTAAACTCCTGACTAGTCCTGGATCCGGTGTAGCTCGCTGCTTGTTCCGCCTTGATACTTTGACGAGGCGAGCTGATGGCGGTGGGATGAGGGAAGGGGGAGAGTTGCTTGGAGCTTCTATATCCGATGTTTAGCCGGCGCATCCTGGACAATTCATTGAGAGCTCCGAGGGAAGCCCCTCCTGCACCACATACAATTATTTGTAGCATTCATTGATCCATCTCTCACCCGAGACCAACCTTGTTCGTGTATTGGATTTTCTTGCCATAATTTCCCACCAAAGAATTCGAGTCTCCTGGCAAATCAAGATCCTCGGACAACTTATTCTCTGGGCGCACGACCAACTTATTACGGTCTCCGATCCCAACCCGACGGCGGGCACCTCCCAATGGGTGACAATTCGGATTCTCAACAGCCGACGCGAAACGCTCTTGCTTCAACATGGCCCAATCCTCCTCGTTTTTTGAAGATTTCACGGAAGAAAGGGTTGATAGGTTCAAGCGGCTTCTCGAGAGCGCGACAGGTTCCGGAAACCCTCGCGACTACGCTTTCCGGCCGCCCAATGTACCGGAGGAACTAATCAATCTACGACCTCCCGCGGAGCCCGTAGATGGGAAATGGAGAGTTTTTGGGGACCAATACTCAGTACGGAACCGCTTTTCCTTCTGGAACATATTCAGCATCACCTGCGGTGCTTTGGTGCCGTGCAAAAAGTTGCTAACATCCTCTAGCTTGATGACAAACTACCAGGTCTCGAAGAACAAGGCATACAGAAGCTTGGAGCTGAGGGATCGTCTCAGGACGAGCAAGGAAAGGAAGGCAAACACCAGGATCGAGCGTTTGAGCTAAAACGGCTCGCAAAGTCTCTCCTGTTGAATTTCCTCGAGCTGCTCGGCATCCTGAGCATTGATCCGAAACAGGTATCTGATGGCTCCTTCCGGCCCCTCACTGATTGCAGCACTCCGAGACTCGACCACCCCTTGCTAACGATTGTGACCCCTGCTTGATAGGCCGAGGAGAAGGTGGACGACCTACGAACGCTCTTCATCAACTTCCACCACATATTGAATGAGTACCGCCCCCACCAGGCCCGCGAGTCTACCATTGCCTTGATGCAGGAGCACCTCGATCGCACTAGAGCGGAGACGGCGGCGATAAGGAAGCCGTAGATCGCACGAAGCGGGTGATTGAGGGCCTCGGTAGCATCGAGATGTCAGCTCGACCTGAGTCGGCGTGGGCGGCGAGATTAACAGAGCAAGACGAGTTAAAGACCGGTGGTCAAACAAGAGAAGCCGAGATTTGGGGCGTGGCGGATGAGCTGATCACGGAGTAAAGCGAATATTTGGCCCTCACAAGCCTCAAGGTCACCGATTACTGAAAAGAAATACAGGGGATGGCCAAAACAGAATCAGTTGGCCACTGTTTTCAGCATCAAGAGGGAGCATCCAAGTGGGAAGATGCGGTCACGATGGGCGAATGTGCCACTTCAATGTGTTTTATGCCGGGCACTTATGATTCTTCAACGTTAATCAAGGAAATGCTTGCCATGTATATGTAGAGTAGAATACCCAATGGACTAGCATAAGTCCCTAAAGCCTTTTCTTCACCTTAGCATTCCGTCTTTCTTTCCTCAATCCCCAAGGTGAGGTCCCTCCTTGAATTGGAGTTTTTCATGCTCTCGAGAGAAAAATAGCATCCGCCCTTTAGAGGATCACGCAAGGAATCGGGATACAGCAACAGTCGTAGTCACCGCACTCGATGCACTTGGCTTTGCCGGTGGCGTCGGCAGGTTTTACGATACTCTCGGCGATGGAGATGGCGGCGCTGCCGGGACCGGTTGACGCGGGCATAGCGAAAAAAAAAAGGGGATTTTGACAAGAAGCTTGAGAGAGGCGAGATAATAATGGATTCCGCTAGTGCAATGTGAGTGAAGGCGACGGCTGGAGTGGGGAATACGCCGAAGTGGGGGTTGGAAGACTGCGTGTAGCACTCGTACCTGGGGAGAAGATCTTGAGATGGAAGCTTGACAGGGCTCAATTACTTGAGAGGGACGTGTGACGGGAACTTGGAGATGGAGTTTATGAAAACATCAAATGGAATGACGCGGGAGAGAGCAAGGAAGTAGCTGCGCTCGAGCACAAAAAAACCCCCGTGAAGTGCATGGCTCCTTATAAGATTTTGGGCTCGGCGAGGGGCGGTGACGGTGACGTACGCTGATGGGGACGATGCGCGTATGGCTGGTCGCATTCGACGCTCAATTGGCTTCATCAACCAGCTCCGTTTCACTACACGTATCAATCTAAAGGGGTGGGAGGGCCGAACGAGACTGACGACCCGTACATGACAGAAAGGGAGCGTGAGCTCGACACTTGGCGATCGCAAAGATGTAAGATTGAATTAGACTACTTTGGGACAATTGGGCAGCGGCATGTTGCGATAAAAATGGTAGGAGGATTGGCCCTTCTCTTGTGGCCCGTCGCTCGACGCGGAATCTAGATACATAAATCGCCGTTCGGTGCCATCTCCCTTGGGAGACCTGCATGGCCTCAAAGGTCACTGATTTACCGAGAGGAGGGCATGTGATAATTATAGAAGGAAAAAGAAAAAAAGGTATCTTATAAACGGCCCCCTCGACTCCTGATTTTGACCAAGCAACCGCCCTTTTTACCCTGTGCCTTGCTCCATGTTGATGATATCTAGTTCGACAATTACGCGGGAACAAAGCAGCACGAGAAAATAATGAAAGCAAAACGAAAAAAAAAACTGCATACCAACCCCAAGATAAGCCCGAGGCCCGGTCTTGAGGTCGTGAAAGGCGGAGGAACGGATCCATTTACACCATGGCGCCAGGTTGAAGGGGCTTATGCCTGTTGGCCATTGGTGGGGGCACCCGCCGTGGGATGTCGTAGTCCTTGCAGAGGGAGCGTAGCGGTACCTGGAGCAGGGCCACCGTTCCCGGCCGCTTCTTTCCGTGCATTTCCATGCCGCTCGAGCAAGGTGCTGAGATGTTGCAGGTCCTCCTGGCGCGAAGATCCGACTCGAGTAGTTCCCGAATGATTTCCCACTCTGTCTTGGTCATTTGATACGCCATCGGTAGCAGGAACTGGACAGTGGGTGCGGAGTGAAGGGGTCCCAGAATATCGGACGCCATCTGCTGTCCTTGAATTTGAGCCTTTTGGCGAGATTCGGCCGATTCGCTGGCGGGCTGCGCGAGGGGAGCCATCGACTGGGGAACAGGGGTAGCCGGTGTTCCGCTGGGAGTAGGGAACTGGCCCTGAGGGATTTGAGGCGAGATTGCGGAGGCGGGTATGGAGGCGGCGGCGGCGGCGGCGGCTGCTTGCCCGGCACGTAAAAGCCTCGCATCGTCTCTGTAGACAAAGACGGCAAGAAGCATGGGCTCCGTCCGTTGCAATGGAATGAGATTGACGGCGAGATTGAGCATAAACTCGGGGTGATTGCCCTCACCCGGGACGACGGGAACAAGATATGTATCCCGAACGTTGGCTACGCCCTTGTCGCCAATGACGCCGTACCGCTTCTTGGATACGAAATAGTTGTACACGGCCTGGAACTCAGGACGGAATGCCTCGGACGCGGGAAGGATGCTCGTGACCACCACGTCCGTGAACTGGTTGTATCGGAGGCTGCAGAGATACTCTACCGCCTTCTGCTGGTCGATTCGGCCTGCGACGCTGAGTCGCTTCGGGATAAGGCTGTTCCAGGGCACGACGCGGTCGGCCGCGAGGTTGGCACCGCCGACGTACTTGATGTTGGCGGGAAGATCGGCAAGCGCGTTCATAACTAGGTGGCCTCTCCATACAACATCCGGGTCATTGTCCTCCGTCGGGGAGTACGGCGGAGAGTCGTTCTCATCTTGGAGAAGCCTATCCACCTCTGGGTCAACGCCCGGCCCGCCAGCCGGGCCGAAAGTGCCGCTCGAGGTTCTCCGACCTGGCGTGTTGAGCGTAGGCGACTTGACGCTGGAGAAGACCTTTCCGATATCGAAATCGCTTTGCCTCGGCGAATGCTGAGTGTCGACGGTCAGGGGTGGCTTGCCAGACTCGGGGCCGGTGCTCTCGCTGGCTTTCCTCGAGGGGCCGCCGGATCCGTCGCGAGCGCCTGGATTGGCAGCGAATGTTGGTGTTTCCTCGTCCGCTTGCATCTCGTTGTCGCTTTCGACCAACTCTTCTCCCTTGTGAGTCCTACGGACTCGAGGGCCCTCGTCGGCAATGAGGATGGATTGCTTGTCAACCTTGGCTTTCAGCTCGGCCAACTCCCGCTGGAGTTCCTTGGAAGCCAGCTCGTTGGATGTCATGACGGCGAGAGCGGTGGGCGATAGTGTTTGGTTGAATAGGTTGCTGGATAAGTCTTCGTTATTCTTGAGGTTGAAAGCCAATGTTCGGCACTGGCCCGCATATTCCTTGTTATTGGGGTGGCTGTCAAAGACGGCACGCTCAATCTGTATGGCATGCTTTTCGGCCTTTTCTTCGGCCGTCTCCCTTCCTTGAGTATGTAGTTGGACTTTTTGATGGCAAGAGTTAGAGCATGCGCGAGAGACTTGAGGAGCACTTTGACAGGCCCTTGTCGGTTGTCTGGCAATTCGCTCAAACTCTTGGCTAGGTCTTCCGGAGGGTGTAGCCAGACATGACCTTGGATTCGGTCACTTTTGAAGTTTCGATGCAGGTCCGCTCGGCTGTGCGCATGGGTGGGTTAGATAATGGTGCTACATAGTTGCATAGCGTGGCAAGTACGTACTTTGGAGTCTTCATCTTGAGAGTCATCGCGAGACTTTCTCTTCCCCGTCATCTTGGAAGGCCCATCCTTCTCCTTTTTATCCTCTACACCGGGGCTTTTGCTTTTCCGCGGTGCCGGCGTGGACTCTTCTCCCTGTTCCTTGCCGTCCTTCGAATCGCTGATGCGCTTGCCTCGGCCGCCGCGACGGCCTCGCTTCTTCTTCTTTTCCGACTCTGCCTCGTACCTGGCGCGTCTGCCCTCCCAGGGCTTTTCGCCTTTGGCAATCCCCTCCAGGAGCTCTTTGTGTTCGTCGGGATTGCAGGTCTCGCAGTAGTAGTGATTGGGGAGGTCTTCCGTAAAGACACTCATGCCCATACACACGTTGTGCTGCCACGCTCCGCAAGTGTCGCACGCGATCCAGGGCTCCCCAGAGTCTTCGGCTTGCTCTGTCGCCCCGCAAACGCATCGGATGACCTCTTCTTCGACCTCTTCTTGCCTCTCGTCGTTGGCATTGGCCTTCTTGCCCCTCTTCCCCCTCCTCTTGGGCGCTTCGGTAGGTTGGTCGAGCTGATCAAAGGCTTTGGTGTGTTGGCCTTTCGTGGCCCGTACCGATCGTCGAGGCTCTGCTTCGCCTGTGATTGAACAAGAATGGTTAGCATGTGGTTGCTCGTCGAGCAGTCTCGAGGTCGCGGGGTCCGAGGCATCCGCCATTGGGTCGCGGCGCCCGGGCCTCACGGATGGGCCGACACCTCTCAGCAGCGTGGGTCGCGCACGAAATAGCTTACCGGACATGGTGATGTGATGCTCTGACGGCCAGATAACCAATAATTACGTCGCCGCGAAAGGAAACAGATTCTACAACAAGGGCAAACGGGCACTGTCCACAAATGGGGCTAGTGCAGGAGAACTCTTCGTGCCGTAGCTTTTTACACACAAGGGCCCTTATCTGATTAATTTGTTACGCAGAAGGCCTAGGTTGAGTCCAGATGGTCACTTGCGCATCGCAGACAAGAGAACAAATCTGCGAAAATGGCTCAAAAGAGGCACAAGTACGCGCGTCCAAAAATAATGCCACAGATAGAGGTAATGCCAACAAGGTTGACAGGGGCCAAATCTCCAACGCAATATTTGCCAAAAGGGTAAGGGCGCTCAAGAACAAAAACAACGAGCTCGGTTCCTCTCTAATGCTGGGTAAAGCTCAGTCACGGATTGTAACGCGATTTCCGAATGCGCATTAGAATAATTCCGATGGCTAAGCACACGAGAAATCAAGCATCTGCTGCGTGAGTCGCGATGATAGATGGGTAGGAAAACAACTCGTGGGCGTCGGGGTTGTGTTCCGCGACGAGAGGCAGTTGCTGAGTTAGTGATTGGGGGCCGAGGGAGAAAAAAAAAGTGCGAAAAGCGGCCTCTTGGATCCGATGGTGTATGAGTGACGAGAGGTACAGACTGCTGCCTGCCTCGTTTTTGGGAGGAATTAATCGTTAGTATGCCAAAGGAGGATGGCTAGGAACAATTCGCGACCAAGATTAGGGAAAACGCGCAGGGCAAAGTTAAACCGCCAAGGTAAAATTCTGCTCGGAAAGAGGGTTGAAAGGTGGAAGTTGATTGTTTTCAATCCTTGAGAGCAAGCACAGTAGAATATCACACGACCAAGTCCTCGTCGCGAAGCTGACAAATAGGCCTCAGATTTCAGGCGCTAGTTTCTCGGCTAAATGGTGGCAGATCTGGGCTTAGTCATTGAGGTTGTTCTTGGGCCTCGCCCGTGGCAGGTGCTGTTGCCAGCGCGGCCACTTGTACGCGGCTTGATTGCCTGGAGCGACGCAACCTGCTTGGCCTTGAGAGCTTAGGAAGCTTCAGCCGTGTCAAGCAAATCCTCCACTTCATCAAGCTATCAACACTCCACGCATTTACTCTTCCAAGGGACAGGCTCGCTGCATCAGACGGACAGCTTCTTTTATGCTGCGTTAGAGAATTGTTTTTCTAGTCGGTAATTACGAGCTCTCTATCTTCCTCTCCCGACTGCGACCCCGATAGAAATCCATCCGCCGACCGCTGCTTGCTCTTCAACCATGGCTCGTCGATACGATTCCCGAGTACGTCAAATCTCCTTTATAGTTACAGGCCTCACGACAGCCCTTTCGGATGATTTTGTCTGCTGAGGCTAATATTTCTACGTTATCTAGACAACCATTTTCTCCCCGAGGGACGACTCTACCAGGTCGAGTACGCTTTGGAGGCCATCTCCCACGCTGGCACAGCCATTGGCATCCTCGCCAAGGATGGAATCGTTCTTGCCGCGGAAAGGAAGGTGACTTCGAAACTTCTTGAGCAAGATACCTCTGCTGAAAAGCTTTATATTCTCAACGAGTACGTAATCCGTTTGTGTGTGGCCGTTGGGCATCAGCATGCCGCAAGGGCTAGATCTATCTGTCCGAGGGACTGACAATGTTTTGTTTGGGAAAATAGCAACATGATATGTGCTGTTGCCGGAATGACAGCCGATGCCAATATCCTCATCACCTACGCGAGGCAAGTTGCCCAACGCTACCTTCTCACCTACAACGAAGATATTCCCTGCGAACAGCTCGTGCGGAGGTTGTGCGATCTGAAGCAAGGCTACACTCAGCATGGCGGTCTCCGACCCTTCGGTGTCTCCTTCATCTACGCTGGTTGGGACCCTCGTCGCCAGTTCCAACTATACCATAGCAACCCTTCGGGCAACTACGGTGGATGGAAGGCCACAAGCGCTGGCGCGAATCACGCCAGTGCCCAGAGCTTGCTGAAGCAGGACTACAAGGAGGATTGCACGCTTAAGGAAGCTTGCGCGCTCGCTGTCAAAGTACTCAGCAAGACGATGGACTCTACAAAGCTCAGCAGCGAGAAGAGTAAGTACAGTCGATTTCTCCTGCCTAGCCGTTCCTCATTACTAATGCTTAATCTTTCTCCTTAGTCGAATTTGCGACAGTGGGCCAGACCAGCGATGGCAAGATCTACCATCGCCTGTGGAGTGCGGACGAGATCACAGCATTGCTTAAGGAGCATGACCTAGCCAAGGATGAGGGCGCGGAGGAGAAGTAAGGAATTGTACATTTACTATTCGTATCAATGTTGAGCCATGACAGAGACCGACAGGCGTCTCATAATGCGCGTTCCTCTTCAAGCGCCGGGTGCTTTTGTACTACATACTAGATATCTGGAATCCGTGACAATACCTGCCTGCTGTTACCTGTGAGCTCCTCATGCAATCGTATCTTTCGTGTTATAGTTTGCCCCTTTCTTGACGTTAGAGCGTAACATAGGGCCAAGGAGTCCTTTGCGTTAATTTAAGAGTCCATGTAGACGTTCACCGAATCAAAGTCGATCGAGGAGGCATGGGTGGGAAGAGAACTCCGACTAGGCTTGATATCGGGAGCGCGGAGAGGGATAAAAGTTAAGACTGCTCGTTTAAGAGAATCAGCACTTCAGTTCACATTTATCTCAATTCGGACATTTCAACTCCTACATCGTTCAAGCCCGCCACGCCGCTCTCTTCATCCCGTATCCTGTTCCAGCCTGCAGGGGTTTCGCCAGGCTTGGGGTAAGGTTGGTCGCAGTCTCTTGATGACAGGTGAGGCCAATGCCGTCTGTAACTCCAATAGGCGATGACGAAGCCGAGAAGGGACCCGCAGCACACGTCGTAAACGTCGTGACGGTAGTCTTCGCAGCGGCTAATAGCAATAAGGGCCGCCCCAATCAGGGGGCAAGGCAAAGGAGGGCACGACTGAGGTCACGGCCGCCATGGGCGTGACGGAAGACGCGAAGCTGGCCGGCCAGGAAGATGCTCAGGAACCCGAGGCCCGCAAAGGAGAAAGAGGAGTGGCCCGAGGGGAATGACCGCCACCCATCGTGGAGGGTATGGTGATTTGTCTCGGTACAGACGTCAATCGTGACTAACGTGTTTGGCTGGGTGCCGGGGGCCGGTTTGCAGCGGGCGATGAGGTCGGGGCGGGGCCGGCCGACGGTGTTTTTGACGATGTCGGTGATGAAAGAGGTGAGGATGACGGCAATGGCAAAGGAGAGGTAGGTGACCTCGTGCTTGTGGGCAGGGGAGCGAGCGATGAAGTTGGACAGGATCAAGATTCCGAGGGGTATGAAGAGAGCATAGACAAAATTCATGGCTGTAGGGTTCGCCGGTGGTCAGCGTCCAGGAGCTCGGTTCATCCTAGAGGAGATCTCCACTTACTAACTGGTACCCTCTCTACCTCAGCATGAGGGTAAGAGATGTTCAAATCATTGATAAAGAACATGCGATGAAATGGCTCAACGAAGAAGACCAGCTAAAACCTCATGTTAGTCTCACTTGACTCGGTCGCTGTGACAAAAGCCCCCTTGCTTGCGCTCCTGCTGCTGTAGTGGGACTCACCATCAGATACAGGAAGAGCAGAACGGTGAAGCCGATGTAGTCTGCGGCATATGTGCGCTAAGCGAAGTAAACTGGTTAGGAGCCTCTTCGTATCATCGCCAAAGTTCTATGAGTGAAACATCGGGGTACGCTTTGCTTGAGGGCTTACCTGCCAGAGCCCTTTAATTGATGAGAGCTTTGGGGGCCCAACTGGGCCAGGCCGAGAGACGGGCATCGCTATTTCCTATCCCTACTGCAATCGCCCCGAGGTTATGGTCCTATCTCAACCATATGAATTGCTGTGCGAAGGTGTTCCAAGCAAAAGGAGACCAGTTTGATCTCCGCCTTAATCACGGATGGTTGAAAAGAGGCAAATGTGGCCAAAAAAGCGACAATTGTATTGTAGATCGCAGCCACGTACTGGTCCAAATTAACGAAAGGCGTTTATAAGATGCGCACTGCTTGACGATGCCTTTCGACAGTCATTCAACTATTTTTTTGCCACCGAGTCCTCCTTAGCTATCCGGTTGTGGAGGCTGGCAAGCTGGGTGCGTGAATGCAGAGGCAGGGACGACCAGCTCCGTTGTCTTGGGTGAGCTGGCTGTCATTGCTGCGTCAATCCAAGGGATCAATTAACGACGTTGTTTACGGATATCCTTGTATCCGATTTAAAATCAATTGGGATTCCACATTTCCGCCAAGCTTGAGAGGGTCAGCAGGGGCGGCCCCACCTTTTGCGCTGCCAAAACCTAAGCTGTTGGGAAGCTTGAAGTGCGCCACAGCGGCGGGCTTGTTGGTTAAAAAACATAAGCCAAGCCACATGCAAGAAAACCTCCGCCAAATCGTTGTCGCGGGCTTCTGCTCTTCACAGCATTAGCTGATCGGTCGTTCCTCAGCCTTGTCATCACAACTGGCTTATCACTTGAACTGTTATCTTGCTGTATGCTACCAAGCGGTTTAACGGTCTATCAACCGTTCAATGAGCCTGGATATGCTCTATGAGGAGCAGACTTGACGTCCGCCACGATTTTACCCAACCCTTTGTACTCCTCCACGATGCTCAAATCCACCTATAAGCCCTCTCACAGTTCTGGCGATCTGCCCCCACTACCGCCAGGATGGACGGAACACAAGGCGGAAAGCGGCCATACGTACTACTATAATGCCTCCACAAAAGAATCTACCTATAAGCGGCCCGCCGCCGCGGTCGCCCCCACCCACCACCGCCGGACCCTTTGCCCCAGGAGCGTTTCCCGGCGCGTTCCCACAACAGCCTCAAGGGGTACCTAATCTCTCCGATCCTCGAGTCGCCAATGCGTGGCTTGCGCAACAGAACCCTCCAAGTAGGCCAGCGTTTACGCGCGAGCAGAGAGACTCGAGACCGAAACCTCAGCCGTACGATAAACCGAGATCCAAAGAATCGATACCGGGCTTTGAGCCTTGGATACTAGTCTCGACAAAGTACGGGCGCCGGTTCGTATACAATCCGGAGAAAAAGGCCAGCTACTGGCGCATACCCGAAAAGCTTATGCCCGGTATACTCCAGCTAGACACTGCCCGGATAGCTGCGAAGTCGGGTGGTAATAGCAAGGCGATAGTTCCCGACCAAAACACTGGGAAACAGAGCTCCGGCCCAACGAATGATTCCGCAGACGCTGCGGCGCCACAGGTTTCGAATGAGCTCGAGGATAGCTCGGAATATGAAGAGGTGGAGGTGACGGATGACGAGGCGGGAGATTTGGCTGAAGCCGGGGACGAGATGGACGTTGAACAAGATGGAGATGAGCATCGCGCAAAGCGGCAGAGGACCGAAGAGGTCTATGATGAAGATATGGGTGGATTTGACGAAGATGAGCTCGCTCTCCAGCTCGAGTTGATGGCGCAAGAGGAGCAAGCCATGGGAGGGGGGACTATGGTCATGACGAAGACATGCCGGAATTTTCAGAAGAGGACGCAAAGGACCTTTTCAAAGATTTACTCAGTGACTTCAAGATTAATCCATACAGTTCATGGGACAAGATTATCGAAGACGGCAAGATTATTGACGACCCACGATACACCGTCTTGCCAACTACAAAGGCTCGGAAGGAAGCCTGGGAGGAGTGGTCGAGAGCCGGGATCCGCGAACTCAGGGAGAACAGGACAAAGGAAACAGTGGAAAAGCCGGACCCGCGCGTAACTTATATGCTCTTCTTGGAGAAGCATGCGACGCCCAAGTTGTACTGGCCTGAATTCAAGCGCAAATTCAGGAAGGAAGATTGCATGAAGGGGTTCGAGTTGACCGATAAGGATCGGGAAAAATGGTATCGCGAACTGATCAACAAGCTCAAAGCCCCGCAGTCGAGTCTCAAGTCCGAGTTGACGACGTTTCTTAAGAGCTTACCCCCACCGTCCTAAACAACTCCACGGACCCTCGGCGCTCCCCTCCGACGTTCGGGGCGATATCCGCTACATTGCGTTACCCGGCCAGGTACGAGATCCTCTGATCGAGGCCTATCTTCAAACTCTGGGACCGCGGCCCGGAGGAGAGCAGGACGTGTCTGGACCCCGCGTGCAGGATCAAAAAGCGCAAGAAGCGCGGGCAAAACGCGAGAAAGCGTTGGAACAAAGGAACAGAGCCATTGAGCAGCAGAAGCAAAGGAAAATCGCGACCGCGAGATTGCGAAGGCGAGGTTACGCGAAGGTGAGAGGGAGATTGAGAGGGCAATGCAGATTGGGAGGCGTGACGCGCAGAGCAAATCGCAGGGCGGAGATCCCTCTGATGAGAGATAGCTCCGTCTTTAGAACCAAAGACTGGGAGCCGAGCAAAACAAGAGAGATCATCTTGTTCGGATCTCCGCACCTAGTTGGCCAAACCTACCTGGCTGCTCTTTTGAAAGTGAATCCCTTGGTCACTGGAACGCTTAAGCAGATACCCATGAATCAAATTAAAGTATGAGGGGCCATTCTCGAAGCTCTTCGTGATCACCCATGTCGCCTGGCACTCTATAGATCGTCAAAGTACCGGCTAGCATCTCCCTCTACCACACTTGCGAGGCGTTGCACATCGGTCGCCGTCTTGAGCCCATCCTCAAACAGGTAGTGGTCAATGAAGCCGGCTTCCACCCACTCAAAATACAAGTTCTTTACATTGCCGATGGAAGGCGCATCCAACTCGCTGGAAACAATAGCTTCTTCCGCCGTCGCTGTAGATTCGGCATATTTCCAAGATTCCGTTACCTCCCCGCGGTCGTTCTCCTCACGAGGCGGAGGTTCAAACGGGTACAACTTTTCCCGGTCGGCCACCACGATGACTTTTGCCCCGGGTGAGACGTGTTTCGTGGAGAGGACGGCGGGAAGCGAGCCAATCTTGTTGCATGTGTCACCGTTGGCGGAGATTATGTCTGCACCTATGAGGAGCAAGTCGGCGCCTTGTGCCGCAATGGCCATGGCGGCATCGGTATATACCGTGATGAAGCTTCTGCCAACGGATTCCGGCGAAGCTTTGTTGACTTTCCGGAGAGTATCGGCGAGTTGTGCTGCGAGCGAGGCCCTCGAACAGCGGTCGTGATTCGAGGATGCGAATATCAAAGGAGTGCTTGGTAGACACGATGGCATCTACTAGGCATCTCGCTATTATGGAGCTTGCTGATAGCGTTAGGATGCGAATTGGGCGGTCCGCAACCCGGGTTTCTGTTTCCGCGATCAAGGTGTTGAAGGCGTTCGAGATGTCTCCATTGACTCCTTGCCTCTGTTCTGTATAGTCAGCCAACACTTTTTCGATTAATTTTCCACGTTCGACGCTCTGCATCTCGTCCCATTTCGGAAGAACCAAGCTCTCCAAGCGTTTGAGAGAGGAAATAAGGACATTGAGAATGGCCGCTCCCATACTCTCGCGTCCATTCTTCCAGATGTTCCATGCGATCATGCGGGCCTGCCTCCACCATTGCGCCTGGTCCTGGACTTCGACGGACAGGGTGGCAATAGTCTGAGAAAAATGTCGAGCGCGTTGGCAGCCATGACGTGTGCGCCGCTTTCATGATCGGCTCTCAGTTTCTCGAGGCCGGAGGAAAAGATCTTCCCAGACGGCCCGTCACCAAGGTCATACTCCACCCAGGCACGGCGGAGACTGGTCGCGAGGTGGGGACACCGCCAAACTCATCGCTGTCGGTGACTTCTCGAGGGTTGTGCCATTGCCACTCCTGATGCTCCCAGTCGATCTTGATGCCGGCCTCACCTTTTCCGCCTTTCTCAAGAGGAACGAGGTCAAAGGCAAAGGGAAAGATTACCCATTCCCGCTTGAGGGCTTCGTCTATAAAGGAATACTGCTTCCCTTGCCGGCGAAGCTGAAGGGATCTGGAATTGAGAGTCGTCTCCTCTTGCAGCTCCCGCCAGGCAGCATCAAGCGGCGTTGCATCCGATTTCTCCACAGAGCCAGAGATAGGGGCGAGCCGGTGCCTATGTTACCCATTTTTAGAGCATGTTTTACAATTGAAACGCAGAGTTGAAGTCGCCTTGATTGAGATTCCAAGTGCACGGAGGGTGCCTCTTTCCAGAGAGCAAATATCCCACTTACTGGTAGGTGCGCACCTTGGAACTACGCCTGAAGAGGGCGACCCGTGGTGGTTCAGCCGAAGAAGGTGCAAGGCCCTTGAATATGAAGCAGGAGACGACGTGTCGGCGAGTGAGCCCCGCGATGGTATTCTCCATGATAGAGGAAAGAGGCTGGCGTGATGATCTGCCCGCTTGGCTCTTTTCGCTTTGCTCGGATGAGGGGCAAATGAATACAAGCAGCAGCTCGATTTTGCCGAGTTGTTCCACAAACAACGTTACTTTTGAATCACCTCTCGCCTGTTTCTTCCCGCTCCCCCTTTCCAAAGCTTATATCACCGAGGAGAAACTCTATAACTTGCGCCCTTCCCAGCTCACACGCGCGAATGCCAACCCCCAAGGTTCGATGTTGGTGAGAGGGGTTAATACTTGTAGTCTGGGATGGGGCACAGTCAGGTCCAGCCAGAATTAGTGCTGGCGTTTATGCGATGACGTGCATCGATCCGTAGTATCGGAACAGCTTCCATTCTCGAAGCGCCTTCTATTAGTTCAATGTTTTCTATGTCTACTACATTGGTATCTTTGAGGGAGATCTAGGTCTCCTCACCCCCAGCAAAAACCCCGCTGGCTTTGGCGATTCCCCGCTTTGAACTTGCTTTTTCCTTTGTCCCGTTTCACGATGAAATTCCCACGAGCTTTGTCCTCTCTTTTATACTTATATTTGATGTACCCCCATCGACCTTCATCTTTGGCCCCTCGCCAAGCCCCTCAATGACAGCAAATCCAAAGCGTCAACTTACAACATCGAAAGCCAACACGCCCGGCTTGTTCTGATTAAGAGTTATTGGCCTTCATGTGAGAATGAAGTTGGATGTCCGTCACCGAGACTGGCGGCCGCGATCTCTCGACGACGGAAAACACTCAGCTTCTTACATCCACCTCTCCAACATACTAAGCAGCTGCTCGCCAAATGTCGCGCTAACCCAGTGAAGCCAGATATCTGCAGCTTGACTAACCATCTACAGGCTCTGCGGTAGCGGACTTCCGTCCTACTGCTTTCGATAACCACCAAGCATACCAGAGACACATGGCCATTTTTATCCCCCTCTTTTGCACGGCACTGCGAGGCGGCTGTTCGCTCCTCACCCCTTCTTCGGGCAAGCTTTAAGTTATGGCCATCTCCATCGCAGTGGTTGCGTGAGACCCTGAAAAGCGGGAGGAAGCCATGCAGGGCTTTCCCACCACCCAGCCACTCCCCTCGTGACGAGGGCCGTCCTCGGCATTAGCGAACAAACGCTGACTTGGATTCCCAACACCATGGCCTTGTGACGGCCTGTCCATCTGCGGAGATTTGGGTGTAAGGACGCCTACTAACAAAACACGTCACGACCACCACCACCACCTTTGCATCATTCTCGAGAGCATGTCACCATGGAGCCGGCCGGCGCAAGGCCTCGTACGAGTCCTGATATCCCGTAAAAGACCTCTCCCACATGACTGCCTGCCCATTGCGCAAAACATCTACAAAAGACGTATCACTCGCCCGTTCCGGTATCGCTTACAGTCCTATCTTGAAGGTTGCCGGTATCTTTTAGCGAGCAGCATCGGCGTTATTTTCTCTTTCCAGAATGTCGAGGTCCAGCGGACACCTAGGGTTCTCAAGGGAGGTGCTAGGGAAAGAAACTTCTCATACGCCGGACCCCTCTTCTGCCAAGGGCGCGTCAGACCACCTCCCCCAGGCTGCCTTTGTCCCTATGCTATACTTTGAGAGAAAGCCCTCGAAGATTCTGCCGTCCTTTGGCCCCTCCGTGAGACCAACCTGGAGGCCTTGGTGGCCAACACTTTAGACATGCAGCCGCAAGCCTCTGCCTCCAACCGCCTGCTATTCTTCACACACTCTCATGCATGTACTGAGCTATGGGGTGGAGATTCTCGGAGCTTCTCCCCCATGCCCCCGTCCTGAGAACCCTGAAGGATGCAATCCGCACTCAACTTGGGAGAAACGCAGAAGAAGAACCCCCGCGCCTCGGCCTCACCCCATTACATTACGTGTCCACATGGTGTCATGTCATGCATGGGGGAAAAGAGAATCCGCCCTGAGGGTCGTTGAAAGCAACAGCATCCTTAAATGCCGAGCTGACTGCATCGTGGGAACTCACGTCGACCTCCTCAAATCGCACGAGCCTTCCAGACGCCTCGAATCTCTGCAGCCACTGACCTCGAGAGCCCAGCGGCCCAAGTGTCATGAGCCTGCCCCCTCCCCCTCCCTCCCCCAGCCCCTTCGTACATTCCCTCACGCGTTGGCGAGAGGTTTGCCCCCCCACCCAAGACGCCATGCCATCGCATCGTCCTCTTGCTGCATCAATCTATAATAAGCCTTCACCATCTTCCGGAAGAAGAAAAAGGTCCTTTTTGTCCACTGCAAGGGTGGCATTCGGAGGGGTGTACTTTGAACCCCCACGCTAACCTTATCCAGGTCCCCTCCCCTGTCCCTGGCCTGGGTCTGGCTCCTCTGGTTCGCAGTGGTCCTCGAGGTCCCCCAGCGCTGGAGTCGTGCGTGTGTGTGTGGCTGATAATCACTAAACCTCGCAACGGCTCATCAAATTATCCCTGCCACACCGTCTCAGAATCATCTGCGCCCGAGTCCCGACCCTCCATGTTCGCTGGGCCACCCTCCCACACCCCTCGCTTGCCGACCGGTGAGGACGAAAGCATTTTGGGGGAGGGGAGGGTGGAGGGAGGGGAGATCTTTCTTGTGGTAAAGAATGCCTCTACCACTGGGGCTTGTCGTATGGACACTGTATTACCTCCACAGGTAGAATCCGCTGGACTTTCCCACACTGCGGGCATCTGAGATGACTCGCCCCGTTGATCCGAGAACCCGTCCTCACTTGTCTTCCGCTCCGTTTGCTTTTCCCCGGAATGAGTCGGCCTCCACCGCCCACCATCAGCACCTCTCCTTATATCCAGGATGCATTAATGCTACACATTTCTCCACGTGAACCACATTCAACGCATATATCCCTTCTTCTCGAGCTGAATCAAGTTAATAGTTCGAGTTAGACGACGGCAGATGATATTCAAAAGGCTCGTCATCGATGGACTGCAAGGTTTGAACATTCTCGGCCTTTCGTTGCTGCAGAAAATGCAACGGCAAAAATCTGCGACAAGCTACTTGGAGCAAGGCATACAAGGCATACATGTAAAAATCCCGATTGGAGAGAAATGTGGAAATTGTGTCTTTGTGCATATATACAGTAATTACTACTACCCCAACAATGCCAATGATATCGAGATCGCCTAGTGAACAAAAATGGATACCCAAAGAAATGTCGTTGAAGCCAGCCATCCCAGAAAACCTATTAAAGGGGACGAATGAAAGCGATGTAAGAGAGGAATGACCAGTGCCTATCTAGTAGGAAACTGATATTGTACTTCTCGCGCGGATGAAAGAGAGCAAAAAAACAAATGACATCACCATTTTAACCGACCGAGAGAGAGCCAAATGAAAAGAAAGAAAAAAAAAAAAAGGAGAGGGGGAATTCTTTTTATGCGTTGAAGATGGCCTTGACCATCTCGCCGGACCTGGTTGCGAGAACGGAGAGCAGGGTATCACTCAGCTATTAAAACGGGATCGTGTTAGTTCAGACATGTCTAGAGGATAATGCGGGGTGACAGGGATCGTGGCTTACACCATGCGTAGTCTCGCAGCAGCCCTGGAGCCACAACCCAGACCCGGGCTGTACGGCGCCACTCTCAAACCTGACACTGTAGTCACGGTTGACCTCGAGCTTGCGGGGCTGGGAGACGCCGTCGCCGCCAACGGATGGGAGCTGCCAACCGTTGATGTTCTTGCCATTCTCATCAATCGGGACAGGAAGGCCCTTTCCAGAGGCGGTAGGGAGCAGCGGGAAGGTCTCCTTGAGGATATCCAGATGCGCCGTGCGTTGGTAGCCAGTGGCAGAGATGATGAGGTCGACGTCGAGGGTCTCCTCGGGCCCAGCAAGCTCATCATCCCCAGTGACTGGGGCGATGCGAAGGCGGAGACCGTCCTCAGCGTTGGAGCTCTTGGGTTCAACGGAGTTGACCACGTAGCCGCCCCGGATGCGGTGGGGCCAGCGGGTCTCGTCAGGACCGATATCGCGCTTCTGATCGTACATGTGCTCGTAAATGGACTCGATAAGCTCTAGACGGACGACGCTGTAGTTGGTGGCTTTGGCATCGACCAAGAAGTTCTGTCGCCACTGGGACGACTTGCCGTGCATGACGTTGATGAATTCGGGATTGAAGATACCGTTGATGCTATTGAAGAGAAGACAAATAGTTGTTAGCGTCGGGCACCTAGAGGTATCCTCCTTGGGCACGTTGGAATGCTGGCACTTACAAGGGGAATCATCACTTGGCCGCAAGTACTCGGAACGCATGATCAGATGGGTGCGTGAATTGGGGTAGAGGGCTTGAACATTGGTGAAAATTTCCGCGGCGCTCTGGCCCGCGCCAACGACGGCAACATTATAAGGCTTGCGGGAGTCTGTGAGGAGCTTAGGGGTAGCTTGAGCGTATTGGGAGGAGTGGATGATCCTGGGGTGGTTGATGGAGAGGACCTTGGGGACCTTGGCCTGGCCGCCAAGAGCAAGGACAACATTCTTTGCGCGGTAGGTAGAGATGGTGCCGGTGCTGACATTGCGGCAGCTGACGGTGAAAACCTTGACGCCCGATTCGGAAACGGGCTCCGGGGAGACGGAGATAACCTCGTGATTGTATTGAACAACGTCATCGAAGTGAGAAGCGCACCATCGGAGGTAGTCCTCAAACTCAACGCGAGCAGGCAAGAAGGTGCTGAGATTGATAAAGTCAATCAATCGGCCATTCTCATGAAGATAGTTGAGGAAGGTGAAACGGGACTTGGGATCCCTCAGAGAGGCGAGATCCTTGAGGAAAGAGATTTGCATCTTGGCGCCAGGGAGCAGCATGCCGGCATGCCACGCGAAGCGAGCCTGCTTTTCCAAGAACAGCACGCGCGGTAGCCGGGACTCGGGGCCAACCTGGCCGCCGGCAGCCAGCTTGTCGTGCATCGCAATTGCAATGGATACGCTGGCGGGGCCGAAGCCAACGCAAAGGAGGTCATGCACCTCGGCAGAGTCTGTGGGGAGGAGGAACTGAGACTTGGGGATGGTGCGGGTGGCGGGGATGTCGAATGCGGGCTGGTCTACAGGCGACTGGACTGCAGTGGTCTGTTCGGAGACAACTTGCTGAAGGGCGGGCGGGGGCTGGACGGCGAGGGGCTCTTGGGCGACCTCGGAGCCATTGGCATGCCCATTGAGGTGGCCATTTGTGCTATTTCCGTTGAGGCCGTTGGTGCCGTTCACGATGTGGGTTCCGTTGGTGCCGTTGGTCTCCTCGACGCCGTTGGTGATGTGGTGGCCATTGGTGGACAAGTCCACGGCGCCGAAGTCGTCATTCAGATGGGGCGACATTGTCGAAAATGAGGGGCAGCACCAAAAGAGAGGGAAGCGAAGAAAAAAATAAAAGTTGGTGGAGGGGCTACCTGGTGTGGAGGGGTAGCTCAATGTGTGTGTGTTGCGGGGCGCGAGCGAGATGGGATGCAGCTTCCTTTATGGAGGTGCCGCGTGGAATTCCAGGGAAGGAGGTCTCGAGTGACGATAGTCTCACGAAGACAAGACCCGGTGTTCGGTTGATCTCGGGAGGGCGAGTGAGATTTCCTCGGAGGAATCTTGAGAACTGGGCAGACTAGAGCTTGAGCTATGCCGAGCTTCTTTTTAAACTCTGTTGAAGCTTGGGAGCTGTCTGGCGCGGCCAAGGATCTAGCTCTGGTTGACACTTTTGGGAAAGATAATAGTGCACTGGAGAGGAGGAGCTAATAACAGGAAGAGAGAAGAGGCCCAACTCCAGGATGAGGGTAGTCGGGAAAGGCAGTTAATATAATGTTGTGTCAAGCCGGATGTCCTCGGACGGGGCGAGTCCACACGGGGCCTTGTTGCTCTGGCTGCGAGATGAGGTCTGGCGAAACTTTTTCTTTTTTTTCTTTTCTTTTTTTTTTTTTCTTTCCCTGCACTCTCCGCTCTTTCATTTTTTTTTGGTTTCTTTTTCTTCCCTTTTTTTCCTTCTTCTAGTGAATGCTTCTCCCCAAAACAGGTACAAGGTGGGTTTTCTTTGTTGTAACATTCTTTTTCTCTCTACTTCTTTCTTCCACGCCCCTTCCTTTCCTCCGTCCCCGTGTTTGTCCACCCCCTCCGAGACAAAAATGAAGAAACTGGAACCCGTGTAAACGACTAGACTTGCTGGCAGTCACCAGTACCAGACCCGCATGACGAGGTATGGATACATCTCAGCGATGGATGCATGTGCAAGAATGAGGGCACGGGGGTCACGGAAAAAAAAAAGTTCGAACTGGGGTGGAAGCCACGCTCCGATCTAGCAAAGCATTGTATTGTTGACTAACAACGTCACTGGACGGGGGAGGGATGGAGTTGGCGAGGGCAGTAAGACGCGAGGGTGACGAAAGGCGGGATCGGCCATCAGTTGGCTAGTAGTAGTTACTACAGCACGTAGCCACCACGCGCGGCGGCGTGGTTCGGCTCGCCTTGTCGATGGAGCAAACGCAGACTTGGGCACGGGCGTAGAATTAGTGTCGCGCCCGGGGTGGAGGTAGTGGACAAAGATGTGATTGATAACTGTTACTCTCGGGGACGAATGCCTTTGGGGGAGGGGGAGAACGACAAGAAAGAAATAAAGAAAAACAAAAGAAAAAAAGGTACCCTTGAACGCCCAAGCCAAGCGTCTTCTCCCTTCCTTTGCCCCCTTGAGGAGAGGGGAACATGACGAGGGTGAGGGCAAGGGAAGGCCTGGCCTGGCTGGCAAGCGAGACAACCGTCCAAGATTACTGGATATGCCAAAAACCTAGGCTTACGCCCTGGGTCAATGATCAGCAGCACAGGCGTCAATGATGGAACCGAGTGTCGATGGTGTGCCGCACGCACTCGCGCATTGGACCAGCCAGATTTGATGGACATGTTTCATTGCGGTGCTGGCGGGCAAAACCCCCAACGGGAAATGGTGGGCCGAACGCTGGCCAAATGGCTCGCAGAGTTTCCCTATTCGACTGGACCCTCTGGACCCTTTCCACCTTTCCACCTTGATGTGTCTGGGTCTTAGTAGGCCTCTGCTCCCTCCTCCTGGTCTCGGGTTGTGGGTGGGTGCTGCGGCAGTAGTGTACTGATACTTCCAACTACCTTGGACCTGCGACCATCATCCCACAGGCGAGCCCTGCAGTTCCCTGCCAGAACAAGACGAGGGGCGGAGAGAAACAAGAACAAACCCCCTCTCCATCCCCGACTATTACTCCAAACCCACAAGGGGAGCCACACTCGGGGCCGTCGCAAGCTCGTAGCGTGGCAGCCTCGGTAAAGAAGAGCAGGGGGGAAAGGCAAGCTCCCCAACCAAGCGAGCCCAGACAGGGATGGGGGTTTGACAGAGGACCATTGTCGGCGTGGTGGACGTCCATCACTTTTTTTTGTCGACGAGAAGGCGATTTGCCAGAGGCTATGCCTAACCTGGACGGTGATTGATAATGAATTTGGCGTGAAATGAGTAAGGATGTCGGCACCGTCGGACGATCTCTGAAGAAAATGGGCCATAGCATGAGCGCCTTGCCTCTTCCCCCATGGCGACCCCCACCGATGATAGCCTTATTCTACGACATCGCTTCACCAGGGCTCCTAAACCCTTGCCGCATGTGCAGAGTGCACTGTGACCATGCTCTTTTTCCAAGTACGAGGGATGACTTGTCCGAAGCGTGCCCGGGAATCCGGTCTCATTCTTCAATGCCCTCTCCCAGCCCTCTCTCACTCTCCTAACCAATCTCCACTCCCTGACGTTCTTGACTGACGTTTCCTTGTCCCCCCCGCGCCGGCCATTGTCTATTAGAGCGGGGTTTCAAAATCAGGAGGGGTTTGCATGGCAGGGACCAAGGACCCTCGGCGTGTAAAATTTCCTGTCTCTTCCTGGTATCCTTTGTTTTTCTTTTCTTTTCTTTTCTTGACGCATCTCTTGCTTCGGTGGGGTTTTTAGTGGAAAGATGTTACAGCTGGTAGCGTCGATCTTTTCAAGGTGCCAAATTCGTCTGGGGCCTTTCCGGCTTCAGCTTAGCATCGATCCAGTGTTTTCAGGCCTGGGACATGATTGTCCTCAGCGTTTTTTTTCCTTCTTTTTCTTTCCAGTGTCTTGATATTTTTTTGGGGTCTCTTTCTCTCTTCTTTTTATCGTTTGTTCCCACCGCATATTTCCTAATCCTTCTTCCCGTGGTGGTCTACTTGTACTTGGTCCTTATGCCCCCGGACCTCGTCATGCCCACGGCACATACAGTGACTGCTTGACTGGATACAAATTTGGATGGGGTCGACTGCAGGAGGAGTACATGAACAACGCCCCTCGAGGGCGGTACCTGATGTCGCCGAGCGACCTCTTTTCTGCAGACTCTCAAAGTCGAGAGATGGGATCGCCCACCCCCTACCACATTGTGCCACATTGCTCAATGGGGTGGGCAGGTGTGGGTATCGAGTGGACCGCCGAGTGTGGTCGGCAATTTAACAAAAATATCGGTCAACCTAATACTAGGCGGTTGACGATGGAAGATGGAAAGCGACGTGCCCGTGTTTAGAAGAGGGTTAGGGCAAAGACCAGGCCGCTGGGCTACAATCGGTCGAGCGATGAACTTTTTCATCCTGGTCTTGTCCACTTATTAGCCTCCTTGGAGGGGGAGGGGGACGAACGTTGTCGTGGCTCGAGGCGGGACCCCTGCAAGGATAGATTATCTCTGGATCAGATAAGATCCATGGGAAATTTTCAGTCCGATGCCGGTGCCAGATGGGGCCAGGGTACTGGTATTGGCTGCTTGGGGGCGTACTGGGAGCTGTATTTTTCGTGCTTGGAGCTCAGACCTCGAGCTTGAACTGTCGGCCAGCGCCCGGACAGGATTAGCTCCAGGGCCATTCGTCCTTGATTCCTCACAGACAATGGACGGCACCGTTGAGGTGGCATACATGTACGACAAGACAAGCCCTTGCCGGACAAAAGTCGCCGTTTTCGTATTGTTCTCTCCTTCTCGACCTGCAGAGGAAGAAGGCCTCTGCCCTGCCTCCTTCGTACATCACCATGGACAATTCTTCAATGGGTGGTAGAATAAAACAATAAAGAACGAAGGAAAGAGACAAAAGAAAAGAAAATGAAGAAAAAAAGACCGCATGTGCATGGCTATACTTCCCCATGCGTGCATCGTACACGCCAGCGGCCTGTGGTTTCTTTTTTTTATTCCTGCTTCTTTTTTCATCGTTCCCTTTGCCTCTTTTTGCCCTCCATTTCCCCTCCCGCCCCTGGCGCCCCTCTTCCCGGCGCATGATGGTGGAGGCTAAGGTTTTCGTAATCTCTCGGGGTCTAGTACCACCTTCCTCTCGGAAGTTGCTAATAATTTGATGAATTTCGGCTCTTGAAGGGACGTGAGGGGCAGGAACAACTGCCCGATCACACAGGCGTATTCATTCGTCCTTTTGTTCTTAATTTTTTTCTTTCTTTTTTTCCTCCATTTTTCCATTTTTTTCTTTTCTTTTTCGGGCCCCTGGCAAAATTCCCTTCTGAGCCGCGCTCGAAACGTGAGGGGTTTTTATCTGATGATCTGATAAAGGAACGCCAAGACTAGTGGACGGGAACTGGGTCCAGCTTAACGCCACCTTCGACTTTCATAGTGCTTCTCTCTCGGCGTGGAGATGAGAAATGGTGCCGCCACCTTTGGGGTAGATTGTGTTTGATTCATTTCCAAGGTGGCAGGTGAATGGTGCGACATGCCTAATAATAAGAAAGTCACAAATAAGAAAATAGTCCAGTTTGATGGTCCTCGAGGGATCTTTCTTGAAGAAAAAAAGAATACTTCTTGTTCTTTTCCTACACCCTTTTTTTTTTCTTCCTTCCCAGGATCTCGGTTCCCCGGCTTTTCTATATTTATTCTGTACTTGAACTCCCGCGGTTTCCTTGTCCACAAGTTTCAATCTTTCGGTTCGTTCCAGGTGGTCTTTTTCTTCCGCTTCTTTCATGCCCCGTTGACCGCCTTCCGTGGGTCCCTAAATGTAGTGTACATCGGGCAAACAGTGTGACCGCCTCCAGGAAAAGATCTTCCTCGCGACCGGTTCTGGGGCTCCTTGCGTAGGTTACGCGCAGGATGGGGATGGTTGGGTCCTAAGCTGTCATTGGGCCTGGGCATTCGGAGGGGATGGGCTGCTCGTCGTGCGATTACGGCCTCCCTCCGTCGTTGTCGAGGGTCCATCTCGGGACTCGACGTGGGATTTCGTCGGTAGATCGGAGATAAAAATTTTGACCAGGGAAAAGGTGCATCAAATGGCTCTTTGCCTTGCTGTGCGGTTCCCTACGTGGTAAAGGCAGGCATTTTCCTTTTTCCACAGTCTTAGATGCCTTCTTCGTTTCCTTTAGCCCATAGCCATTCTTTGTCTTCCTTTCTTCCTCTTCACTCCAGGTCGCAGTGCGATGCCGTGTTGATTAGGCATTGTGGCGATCCCAGTGAAGCCCTTCAGTGGTATAGAGACAGATGGTTAGTCTGTAGTTATGATCCGGGTGTGTCTTTCGATAGAAATTCTCCACTCGATCCCTTTCCCGCCGTTCTTGCCCGGAATCCGGCGGAGCTTAGAGAAAATTTTCTCCCGAGATGTCCTCGATTGGTTCTTATTTGCAGTAGCGTTTCTGGCCAGGACGCAATTTCATCGAATCTTCAAGCGGAAGGCCCACCCGCCTTCCCATGTCGATGTCCACCGAATAGGGTAGGAGCAGTCAATCAATGGTCTTTGCTCCACGCCCCATCCGACTTGGTCTGGAACTGGCTCGGCACTCATCCAGGTACTCGATTGCATGATCCATGGCAGCCCGAGAAGTCAAGAACGGATACTAGAGGGTGCATTGTGTCCGTCCATCGCGCCCTCATCGGACTCATCAACGCAACAAGTATTTCCGCAAACGCGGTTCAAGGGGATCCTCTTTTCCGCGCGGCGATGCACACACGCGGAGATCATGTCGATTGCCACCCGAGCCTCGTTTGCTTGGTCCGCTGTCGTGATCCAGCGACGCCACGGGTGCAGCCCGTCACCCCCTTACGTTTCTGCCTTTTGGACGCAGATGACGGGAAGAGAGCGAATCTGGCGCCCTCGAGATACGCAAAGCCATGCATGGCCCCCTCCCATGTTCAGGTTGGCCATAGGTTGTTGCTGGTGTGGGTTAAAGCCCGGATCACTCCAAAGAGGAATTACCCCGCGAAACCAGCAGGAAGAGGCGCACCCTCGGCCGTGTGAACTGTCCTGCGTGGCGGTATCCTGTCTCCACCACCCTTTGAATGTGTCGCATCATTAGGCCTTGCCTTTCGCAGAGTGCCGCGCGCGCACGCCATCCACCTTTTACCTATTTCTGTTAACCCAACAGTTCTTCTTAGGTGGGAAGAAGATGATCACCGGTGACATCCCTTTGTCATTTCTTGGTATCTCTATCGGTGGCAGTCTTGTCATATTGCGGCGTCAGAGATTCCCTCTCTTGTCCGCGAGCTGCCCAACCTCTCAGCTCCCAGGTCGTCGTGCACTACAAGTAGTATCCCGCTTCCTCGCCAGGCTTGGACGAGTGCAGCTTTAACTTGAACCGTCCAATCCTTCGCGTAGTTAGCTCACTCTGCCCCTGCGTAACAGCTTCCCTTCCCCTTGCTAGTTGCCCAAGGCCTCTAGCGCAAGGAAAGGAACCGAGAACCCTCTTTTTCACGGAGTCGGTATTATCCCGTTACTTCCATCCCCAATTGTGAGTCGGTGAAGGCATTGCAGCATCGAACCATTGGATGGAGTACTGGTAGTCTCTATTGTTATGCTACCTAAAAAGGTTTGAGCTGCACTGAGGGCTGCTGTAGACCCTACTTGACCTGACGCCACTTGTACCGGAGAGGTCCGATCTCTCCCGACCTCCTCACCCCACTAGGAAACGACGCTCACCACCGGCATTGCGCCTTTCTACTCGAGAGTGATGGATCCTTCGTGTTGCATCTTAGCGCCTAAGCGGGTCGGCATGGCATCTTCATCTTCTGTAACTAGAATAGTTCACGCAAGTGGCTTCGTATCTGATCACTTCTTCGACTCAGTTGTGGAGCAGTCGGGGTGCTGCATCCCTACAAAGGGCCTACTATAGCCGCCCGCAGACTCGAGTTCTTCATAGACTGCTTCGGATTTCTCTCTCTACTTTGCTGTTTCCTTTGCTTCTGTGTTGCCTTCACCATCAATGGATAGGTTGGCATCGGGCTTTCTCTAGTCTCCACGTCCTTGAGCTCCATAGAAGAGTCGATGAATCATATCCGGAAAAGAACTTTGAATATGATATAGCACATGCCGCAAGCCGGTAGGGTAGGTTGGCTTAACTGGAGGGGGATGCCGATCGTCAAGCAGTTTTTCATCAGCCCTAAAGCACCCATGAATAGTCTTGTTAGCATCTTCATGAACTTGGTACTTGGCATACCGGTAAGATGATCAGCGCTAAGTCTTGAGTAAGGGCTTAGGAAGAAGAAGAGCCTTAGGAAGAATAAGAAAATAAAGAAGGAGCTGATGCGAGTCGATGGAGCGGAACTGCCCGCCGAATCCTCCATAGGGCCAGCGGAGCCTCGAATGGTTCCGAAACTCCTGCCAACCTCGTCTGATGCGGGTCATCGACCATTAGAGCTGATGCGAGCGCATGGCCTGCCGAAAACCTGCCAGACGCTAGTTTGAAGAAAACCCCGACCGACTGCTCGCTCTGCGAAAGGAAGGGGACCGGAGGCGTGAGTGCGGATGGCCCACGGATTGGTTGCGCTCGCATACACGGCATCACCAGGATCTCGTCTTGGCCGGATTTTCTTTCGTCTTGTTTCCTTTCGCCCATTTCCCCCTCCTCCTCAAATGCTCTCTTTGCCATCTCCACGTACTTGTTGTATATGGGTGTTTGTTGCCATCTGTCATTTTCGCCGCTGCTGCGCTGGGCCCTCCGGGTCAAGGCTGGCTTGTGATCTAGCGACTCGCTCGACTGCACAGCACTAACCCCCACTCTCGATCCCTCGGTGGTGTGGGCCAACCTGGCTTGGGTGGCGTTCTGGTGGGCTTATTGGTGCAAGGATGCAATGGAAGCCCAGATGGGGACCTGTGCTCTGATCAATTTTAGTCATGGCCGCTTTTCCACGGCGCTGAAAGGAGCTGGAGGGCCGGGAAAATACATTGATGCTCTGAAACTCACCACTCAAACGCCTTTAGCACCTCCGGTGGCCGGAGGCCGATTGGCGACTGGCCAACCCGCAAGCGCCGTACTAATAGTCGATGGAAGATGGTTGCGTCATCGCAGATGGGCAGGAGTGGAGGTGTGATGGTAGATTTGTGAGCACCCGCCAAAAGACAACGACGGCCGATTCCCCATCATTCAACGACTTAAAAATACTTGAGTGAAGCCGCGCGCAGCAGCACATTTTCAATTTCCAGACTCTAAACAAGCTCGCCATCGTGGTATGCAGCCGGTGAATCTCGACCCTTGTTTGTTCATTGAACTGGAGGTTGGCCAGGCCCACCCCACTATCCTCCGGCGCGCCAAAAGGTCAAGAGGAAGGGCCTTGGTCATCAGCATCCCGGTCGTTGAAATCCCACCCTCACGTCCAACCCCATGTGGGCGGAGTCAAAGCTCGTACCTTCGAGGCTTTGATGTTCCATGCCCCCTCCCCACGCATCACCTTTCGCACTCGAGCAAGGATTGATCCATGTGGATTTCAAACCCCCATTCTCGAGTCCCCTCTTGTGTCCTGTCAGTCTGCTCGCATTTGCCTTGGCTGAGTAATATCTCGATTGTGACAGGCTCACGTCGTGATGCAACTTGCCCCTCTTGGACGTGGACGTGGAGGTCGCCTTCCCAACTTGGAAAATCAACATCAGCTGGTCGAAGCTGGGGAAGCTCCCCAGGCACACACGATTTCCCCTACAAAGTAATAATACCCTCTGGTACACAAGGACGCCTCATGCAGAGAAACACAAAAACAAAAGGCGCCGCAGTTCGCTCCCTCGTGTGGGCGGGGACGACAGACACCAACCTCCACCAGCTCAAGCAGGTCTCAGACCTGCAATCCGATATTGTCTGCAGATTGCATCACTTGGTAGCTCACAGCGAGAGCTCCTGTCTTCTGTATTACAATCCCCTCGATCCTGATTCGTCCCGCTCCAGAGCTGCCCGCCCTGCAGCTGCAGCTTGTGCCTCTGCCCGCGATCTATCGCGCTTGGCCGTTCGTCAAACCTACCTTTCGTTTCGCTATTCTCACCCCGGGGAGGAGGGCCGACTGTGACGACTCGTCTCGAGCTTCCTGCGGTAATCTTGAAGGCTCCTCTTCCTTTTGTTGCTCTGGCCCAGTCGAGGAAACAAGCTTAACATTTGAATCACAGTGGTTGGATGGCTCACTCTCCAGCGTAACGCGTCCTTCTTTCTTGCCTTCCGGCTCATCCCTCCCACCCACTCTCTGCAAAGAGTCCCCCCTCTCGCCGACTTGCTCTTCTGCCTGAGTCTGTCTTCGGCCTTTGGCTAGCCACATAATCTAACGTGCTAGTCCTGCCTTCACTTGTTGATCGACTCATCACCGTCTAGTTCTCTCCCCGCGCTTGTTCTGTGGCAGAATAACTTGCAATGTCGTCCCTTTCAGTACTAAATCCTAGGCCGGAAAGGCTTCAGGGCCCTGGCCTCCTTCATGAGCTCGTCTCAACCCCATCACATAATACTAGCCCGGCGATCGATGCCTTATTAGCCGATGGGTCTCGGGTCTTACTTTCGTACGCAGAACTCCACACAGCTTCCGAAGCTCTCGCGACCAGGATCCGAAGACGTATTTCCGTCTCCCCGTCAGCAAAGACAGCCGGGTTTATTGTCCCCGTTCTTCTACGCCAGTCACCAGACTTGTATATATCCCTTCTAGCTATTCTCAAAGCTGGTGGTGCCTTTTGCCCCTTGAACCTCGATGCGCCGACTGAGAGAGTGCGCTTCATTCTTGACGACGTTCAAGCCAAAGTGCTTATCACCACCAGTGATCTCAAGAGCCGTCTTCCGCTCGGCCTGGACGGCGTAACGGTCCTCGTACTAGATGATGACCACGCCGATTCTACAGAGGATCTGGGAGCTGTCATTGCTCCTAGAATCTCTGACTGCGTATCTCATTCTAATGTAGATGTTCCTGCTGCCGTTAAAGAAACGGATCTTGCGTATATCATGTACACTTCTGGTTCTACTGGCACCCCAAAGGGAGTTGGCGTGTCTCATCAGGCGGCCACCCAGAGTTTATTAGCCCACGATAGACACATTCCTCGCTTCTCTCGCTTCCTACAATTTGCCGCCCCCACATTCGATGTTTCCGTATTCGAAATATTTTTCCACTGTTTCGTGGGTCGACACTGGTTAGCTGTAATCGCGAAGCCATGCTGGATGACCTCCCCATGGTGATTACAAACCTGGATGTCGACGCCTGCGAGCTAACCCCGACCGTTGCTGGCAGCTTACTGCGTAGCCGCCAAAATGCCCCAGGCTTGAAGCTGCTCTTGACCATTGGTGAAATGCTCAGTGAGCCCGTTATAAAAGAATTTGGAGGCAGCCCGGAGGTGGAAACAATGCTTTGGGCAATGTATGGACCAACCGAGGCTGCGATACATTGGTAAGGCTTCCTTTCGTATACCATATCCCGTTGTCGTGTGGCGTGTGGTTGGTTCCCCATCAGATAACTAACCAGTATGGCCCCGTCTAGTACTCTTGTCCCAGGCATGTCCTCCAACTCATCGCCCAACATTATTGGGATTCCGCTCGACACGGTGTCCTGCTACGTCATCTCTGGAGACTACAAGCCCGAGGACCCGTCGTCTTTCGTCGTCCTGCCGCGCGGGTCTATCGGCGAGCTCGTAGTGGGAGGCTACCAAAATGCCGAGGGCTACCTTAATAGAGCCGAACAGACTGCATCCGTTTTTGTCGATTCGCCTGTTGGTCCTGTTTATCGAACTGGGGATTTAGCACGAATCCGCGAAGATGGCGCGCTCGAATGTTTAGGCCGCATGTCGGAGGGTCAAGTCAAGCTTAGGGGCCAGCGCATTGAACTTGGCGAGGTGGAGCACGCGGCTCTCCGGGTACCTGGGTGCCACAGCGCCGTGGCTGCCGTTGTCAACAACATTCTCGTTCTGTTTTGCGCGGTTGACGCCCACGAAGACATGGGTATCATCGATACGGCAATCGCGCAGATGTGTGCTGAGTGGCTCCCTGCCTTTATGGTTCCTGGGGACATCATAGCCATGCAAAGCTTTCCGAGGTTAGCATCGGGGAAAGTCGACCGCAAGCAACTAAAGGCGGATTACCAAAAGTTGCTCTCCGAGCGCGACTCTGGAGGAAATATCGAAAATGAGGTGTCGCCTTTAGCCATGCGTCTTATCACGACGATATCTGCAATGACTGGTACAAAGGTTGGACTGGGAACAGCCCTGGTATCCGCCGGAATCGACTCGTTAGGTGCCATCAAGCTCTCTTCTCTATTACGGCGGGATGGGCTCAATGTCAGCTCGATCCAAATCTTGAAAGCTCGAACTGTCCAAGAGCTTTGTAGTACCCTCACTACTCAAACTGATAGGCCGAGCGGCAGTGGCCCTCTGGTCAGCACTTCCCAGAATCTTTCTAGAGACGTCCCAGCCATAGCAGCGGGCCACAGTTTTCTGTCTGAAATCCGTGATTCGATTGCGGCAATCTTGCCATGCACTACTTTGCAGTCATCGATGCTGGTTGAGACAAGCCATAACCCAGTGGCCTATTGCAACGCTATTGAACTCCAGTTTCCGGTGGGATTGAAAGCAGCGGATATTAGTACCGCATTTCTCGCCCTCATCCAGGCCAACGAAATATTAAGGACGGGGTTTGCTTACCACGAGGGCCAGTTTCTTCAGATTGTCCTTAACGAGATCGACCATTCCCAAGTCAGCTTGGTAAAGTCTTTTGACACCTCGTTCAAAATTTCGGAGGAGGCGGATTTCCTCCGTCCCCTTAGAATCCAGATCCTGGAGAATAATGACGCTGGGCATCGTGCCCTCATCCATTTGCACCACAGCATTTACGATGGCTGGTCTTTCGATATGATGCTGACGGATCTATGGGCTCTACTGCAAGGGTCGTCCCTCAAGCACGTCCCCAATTCTCTTTATTGGCCTCATTATTCGATAATATTCAGGATCAAGATCTCGACGCATCTAGACAGTTTTGGGCCGCGCAGCTGTCTGGATGGGAGAAGATGCCTTTGCCAAAACTGTCAGCGCGTCTTCCGCAGTCCAAACATACAGTTCACAGCTCAACCGCGAAACTTGCGGTAAGCCGAGAATCCGTGACGAGCTATGTGAGGGAACTCGGAATCGTTCCTCAAGTTTTATTTCAAGCGGCTTTAATTTGGCTTTGGTCAGCAGTCCTTGGCTTAGAAGACGTGGTGATCGGCTCAGTCACCTCCGGTCGCACCGTAGATCTACCAGAGGTTGAACGCATAATTGGCCCATGTATTGCTTCATTGCCTCTCCGGGTCAACTTGGGCAATGTGCCGACCGTTGCTGATCTTCTCCGACTTATTCACACCACCAACCGATCGGTGATTCAGCATGCACTACTCCCGCTTACCGACATCAAAAAGCTAGCAAGCCTAACGGGAAAGCAGAGTCTGTACGACGTTTTGTTCGTTTATCAGGAGTCCCTACCCAGTCAAGAAGCCAAAGGTGCCCACATCCAGCAAGTCTCTCACTTGGACATGCTAGAGACACCGATCTTACTCGAGATTGAGCCCCGTGGAGGAGAATACCATGCCCAACTTACCTACCACGCCGATATCCTAGATTTAGGGCTAGCGGATATGCTGCTCAGCATACTTGATCAACTTATAGGGAAGCTTGTCCAGAAGCCAACAGCGCCACTCGAATCATTGAGAGAAGACTTGCCTCCCCACTTCCTTTCCATACATAACCCACAGGTCCGCCGCTATGCCGGAAGCCAAGATCTCGCCGAACTCGTGGAACTGTCGGCAGAAAAATCGCCCGACAAGCTGGCAGTCGTATTTGCTAGATCCCTCTCATCAGGACAACGTGAGGAAGAGACATTGTCGTACGGGGAGCTCAATAACCTCGCAAATAGAATTGCTCAATGGATTCGCGAAACTGACCCCGGCGGTGACAATCGCATTGCCGCTATAATAATGGAAAAGTCGACTCTATTTTATGCATCCCTGCTCGGCATTCTAAAATGTGGGCGTCCTTATCTGCCAATCCTACCATCA
This sequence comes from Parascedosporium putredinis, assembly GCA_949357655.1. Taxonomy (NCBI): domain Eukaryota; kingdom Fungi; phylum Ascomycota; class Sordariomycetes; order Microascales; family Microascaceae; genus Parascedosporium; species Parascedosporium putredinis. Next base: position 1,118,607 of record CASHTG010000021.1, on the reverse strand, counting down.
ACCCCACCAAAGCGCATCCAAGCCATCCTCGAGCAGTCTCGAGCATCGATATGCCTTCTGGATGACAGCTCTCAGGCTATCCCCGGCCTTGCCAATGGAAATGTCCAACGCGCCGACTTGACAAAATTCTCGGATTCAACACCGACAAGGCTGAGTGATGGCAGCCGGCCGGCCTATGTGATTTACACCTCGGGAACCACGGGGACTCCGAAAGGCGTTGTACTCACCACCCTAAACATTGTTAGCCATCTGGATACATTAGAGGGCATCTATCCTGTCGAAGATACCTCCCGGCTGCTCCAGTCCTGCTCCCAAGCCTTTGATGTCTCCGTTTTTGAGATATTCTTTACCTGGAAAACTGGAATGTGCCTTTGTTCCGCCTCCAATGATGTTCTTTTGAGGATCTAGAAAAGGCCATTCGAGAGTTAGATGTCACTCACTTGAGCATGACACCGACAGTTGCGTCGCTGGTCAAACGAAAGGCTGTACCAAACGTCCAGTTCCTTGTAACCGCGGGTGAGCCAATGACGCAAGCCGTATTTCACGAGTGGAAGGGTGCTCTATATCAAGGTAAGCTATCTAGGGATTGTATGGCCAAATGTTCTTGTGCTGCGACGCTGACGTTGAATATCAGGCTACGGGCCAAGTGAGACTACGAATATCTGCACGGTCAAGAAGATGGCCGAGGGAGATCATATTGAGCACCTTGGGCATGCTTTTGAAAACACCTCCACATTCGTTTTCTACCCCGGAAGTCTTCTCCCAACCCCGTTTGGCACAGTTGGTGAGCTGTGCTTCGGTGGCGATCAAGTCGCACAAGGTTACCTCAATGAGCCTGCGCTCACGGCTTCCAAATTTATCGCTCATCCGAGTTTTGGTACTCTCTACCGCTCAGGCGATCTGGGTAGGATGCTACCTGATGGCTCAATCCTCATTCTCGGAAGGCTGGATGACCAAGTCAAGCTGCGGGGGCAGCGGATCGATGTAGGCGAAATTAGCAGTCTACTTACGCAGACAGGGCTCGTATCGTCTTCGGTCGTGATACCATTATCCCGAAGCGTCGGGGATCATCAGCAGCTCGTGGCCTTTTATGCCAAGTCTACTTCTCTAGCCAACGATTCAAGGTCCTTGAGTTGCCGGAGGAGGAAAAGGCGTACCAACATCGCCTATTCTCGGCCCTAGAAGTTTCTTTGCCTTCCTATATGGTCCCATCATACCTGATACCAATATCTGTCATCCCAATGACGCCGAGCGGGAAGGTCGCCAAGGCTGAGCTTCGAGTAGCGTTCCAGGAGCTTGCGTTAGATGCGCTGGAAGGGATGTCCTCCATCGCGCAGGCAGCCGTTGATGGGGTGTCAGAACTTTCTAATGATGAGATCCGAGTCATGGAGGCTATTTCTTCGTCGCTCAAGGTGGATAGGGCCGTCATCACTCGTTGGTCCCCGCTTGTCACCCTGGGACTGGATTCAATCACTGCCATCTCTTTGGCTAAATCTCTGTCCGCTATCCTCGAGAAACGGGTCGCCATCTCTTTAGTGCTGCAGAATCCGTCGGTTGCACAACTGACAAGGGCTCTTTTTACTGGAGATAAGCAATCACAGGATCGTGAGGAGCTGAGACAAGCCGCCTGGCTTCCAAAGGACGAAATAATCCACCCCGTCGCGTCTAAGTTCCAGGATAAAGATCTTGCAATTCACAGTATCCTCCCGTGCACTGCATTGCAGGAAGCTATGCTCGCTTCCCCTCTCGACGACATTTATTACAACAACATAGTTCTTCGTCTCAAAGTTTCTCCAAGCGATATGGAGGAATACTGGAAAGTCATGTGCGCGCGCCATTCGATCCTCCGAACCTGCTTCATGTCTACAGATGATCCGGACCATGCATTTGTCCAGGTGGTTCTTGAGGAGAGCAGAATGCCGTGGCAAACTACAACATGCTCCAGCCTAAGTGTTGACGAAAACTTGGAACGGATGAAAAAGAAGTAGGCTCCCCTGTGGATACAATGACGCCCCCGTTTTCCTTGGGTGTTGTCTTCCAGGACGATTTCCCATATCTCTGCTTCTTTTGCCATCACGCCATCTACGATGGTGTTGCAATGACCACCCTCTTACAGGAGGTGGAGATGCTCGCGAATGGTATATCGTTGCTACCCCCTGTGTCACCGGAGCCTTTTTGCGTGAGGCACTGTCCCTGCCAATTAGCACAGATGCGTTTTGGTCGGAGCATTTCCTCAACTTCCAACCGGCTACCTTTTTCTCCACGGATGCAAGAGGGAGCCCGGCCACTCCCAATCGTATAGCCTTCGATTGGATACGCCTCGGGCAACGATCGAAGCCCGCTGTCACTCGCTCAACCTTTCGCTACTGTCAGTCTTTCAAGCACTTTGGGCCAACTTACTGGCAATCATGACCGGGGATAAAGATGTCTGCTTCGGAAATGTGCTGAATGGACGATCTGTCCCACTGGACGACATTGAGAGACTTGTCTCCCCTTGTTTCAATACCATTCCATTTCGAGTCGATCTATCGGCCCATGAACATAACTCCAGCCTCTTCCAGCACTTCCAACGCATGAACCCTGAGATTTTGAAATATCAGTTTACCCCGTTGCGGCGCATCCAGAGACTTCTTGGGCATTCCCATGGTCTTTTTAATAGTCTTCTTCTGCTTCAACCTCCCGCCGAGAAGCGTGATGATTCTGTCTGGGAGTTGATGATGGATTCTGGTGGGATGGATGTCCCATTAGTTTGTGAAATCATCCCAGACCCAGTCACTGACGAGATAACCATAACTCTCCACCACGACAGGTAAGGCTTGGAATCTACACTGGGCGATGGAGAAGGGGGTAGAAAATCAACTAATTGACGGAATCTGAACAGGTCTTACTTCGATGCGCCTTTCATTGCTGCACTGGGGGATGCACTGAATTATTTAGTGGCATTCTCAACTCAGTTCCCTTCATCTTCTCTTCGTATACTTGAAGATCTCCCCGCCCACACAAGGAATCGGCTTCGGAAGATAACCACCAAGAGATCCAAGTCCCCTATCGGTCATTCAAACGCACTCGCTAGCGAGGAGCCATGGTCGGACGCAGAATTGCGAATCAGGGCAGCTTTTTCTCATCTTTCATCGGCCGACGAGTCTAAGATTCGGAAAAGGACTACGATATTTCAACTTGGCCTCGATAGCATCAATGCTGTCCAACTGGCATCACTTTTGAGACGGAAGGGTCTCAATGTTGCGACGACTGATATTCTCAACCATCCGACATGTGAGGGTCTAGCAAATTGCCTAAAGAAAAGTCTAGTTCTGGATCAGAAGCGCTTGAACCATTTGATGTATTCAAGTTCCAGAGCTCGGTTAGCCCGCTTCTCCCTCGAACGAGCCATGCTTTCGAGTCTGTCCTGCCATGTACGCCCATTCAAATAGCCATGGTGACCGAGTTCGACCAGTCACGAGGAGAACCTACTTCAACCACCTTCATGTCGAGTTCGAAGCTGGGCTACCGTTAGTCGATATCATGGCGGCATGGGAGGCTACTTTCCGGACGCACTCAATGCTTCGAGTGGGATTCGTTCAATTAGACAGCCCTGATTACCCAGATATCAGTTACGCTATGGTCAAGTACACACACAACGCTATACCGATGCCGGTCTCAGTCATGCCTCCGGGCTCCAAGCTCAATCTAGCTAAATGGAAACTCGACATGGCTCAGGAAGTTTTGGAAACCCTTCACGAACCACCTTGGAGAGTATCGCTGTTGGAACAGGCTGATCGGGTGTCGATGTACCTAACAATTCACCACGCACTCTACGATGCCCACTCTCTACAGATAATCCTCGGCGATCTCGCCCGCTGCATCAACGGTGGTCGAGCACACGAGTCTGTCACAATTGAAAAGGCCGTTGGAAGCCTATTGGCACTCATGTCGAGGGACGGCCAGAAGGACAGCGAGGCCTTCTGGAATTCATTCTCCGGCGAAGCGGTGGTGAACCCCTTCCCGACGATGACGCCTCTGCGAGTGGCCCAAGGCCAACTGCAGAGCCTCTCCACTAACTCGTCGCTTTCGCTTAAAGAAGCAACGCATGCTTGCAGAAGCGCCAATATTTCCCTTCAGGCTGCCCTACAAGCCGCCTGGACCCGAGTTCTATCCGCTTATCTTGGCGAGGAACTTGTAATCTTTGGAACGGTTTTGGCCGGAAGGGTTGATGAAACGATGCAAAAGGCGGCCTTCCCCTGTATAACGACGGTACCCGTTATCGCGAAAAATAACAATTCAAACCGAGGTCTGCTCGATTCTATGATGTCGCTTAACAAGGAACTCCATCTCCATCAATTCTCTCGGCTCTCCGACATTCAGCGGTGGCTCGGCCACCCTGGCCGCTCTCCGTTTGACACCCTCCTAGTGTACCAAAGAAGCTCGAGCTCCACTACAGCGCCCTGGGTGGTCAGACAGGATGAGGGAGTCGTGGACTATCCCGTATCGATCGAGATTGAAACACCAGCCAATGCCCCCATACGCTTTTGTATCACATTCAAGACAGACATTCTGCCGCAAGAACAGGCGTCCATTATTCTCAATCAGCTTGACGCTGCTCTGCGTCATCTTCTCCTTCAACCGGAAGGAAAAGGAGACGATCTATGGCCAAACGCCCCTTCGTTGGCTTCCATAGCCCCGGCGCTTAACTCGGAGCTCCCTAGCGAGGTCACACTCGCTCATCAACTAGTGGAAGCCCAAGCGGCTTTAAGGCCGAATAAAGTTGCTCTAGAATTCGTGAGCGACTTTATCGGCGAAGCAGCCGTCTCTCAAACTTGGACATTTATTGAGTTGAATGATATTGGTGATAGGGTTGCGGCACTCTTATCTCGCAATATTTTACCTGGTTCAATAGTGGCCGTACACTTTGACAAATGCCCCGAGGCCTACTTCTCTATCCTTGGCATCCTTAAAGCTGGATGCGCGTTTCTAGCCCTTGACCCTTCAGCGCCTGTCGCTCGTCGAGAGTTCATCCTCAAGGACTCCAAGGCTGCGGCGCTGCTTGTGCGGTCCAAGCGCGACCTAGATCTCCAGGCCAGTATCCCGGTTGTGGAGATCCAGGAGCACTCCTTGCCGGGCACCACAGATTTTGACGCCCAAGCTCGTGTGACGTCCCCTGATGCTACCTGCTACTGTCTTTATACTTCTGGTACTACTGGCGAGCCCAAGGGGTGCGAGATAACACATGAGAACACGGTGCAGGCTTTGATGGCCTTTCAGAGCCTCTTTAGAGGCCACTGGGATGATGACTCCCGATGGCTGCAATTCGCATCCCTTCACTTCGACGTCTCAGTGCTCGAACAATACTGGAGTTGGTCTGTTGGGATGACGGTCGTATCAGCACCGAAAGATCTCATTCTCGACGATCTCGAAGGGACCATTAAGAGGCTGAGAGTCACTCACATCGATCTTACACCAAGTCTCGCCTCTCTTGTCCGACCCGAGAAGGTGCCTTCTCTCTGGAGGGGGTGTTTATTACCGGAGGGGAGCAGCTCAAGCAGGACATTTTAGACGCATGGGGCCCCAAGGGCGTCATTTATAACGCTTACGGGCCAACGGAAGCAACTATTGGCGTCACCATGAGGCAGCAGGTGCCGTCGAACGGTAGACCGATCAATATTGGCCGACAATTCCCCAATGTTGGAACGTATGTCTTCCGACAAGGTACGGAAATCCTGGTACCAAAGGGAGGTGTCGGGGAGCTGTGCGTGTCTGGGAAACTCGTGGGTAAAGGCTACCTAAACCGTGCCCAACTGACCGAGGAGAGATTTCCGACTCTCAAGGTTTTCAAGGAAAGGGTTTATCGAACGGGCGATCTGGTCAGATTGCTTCATGATGGTTCCTTTGACTTCTTGGGCCGAGCCGATGACCAAGTCAAACTGCGCGGCCAGCGCCTTCAGCTCGGCGAGATTGACCATGCCATTCGATCTGGGGTGCCCCATATCCGCGAAGTGGCTACGATTGTAGCGAAGAATAACAAGACAGGAAAGGATCTTTTAGTATCTTTCGTCGTTCCGCAACGAGATGGCACAGCAGACTCCCCCACGGGACTGAGCGTGCTAGAAGGTAGAGAGATCAGCGCTGCCTGCAGCGATGCCAGAAGGCTTGCAAGCGGCGCCTTCCGGGGTACATGGTCCCCACATACATTATACCCCTTCCATACATTCCTCTATCCCGGAACAACAAAGCTGAAGTCAAGGAGTTGAGAGCCTTTTTCAGCAACCTCTCGGCTCAAGATCTCGCCAAGCTTTCTTCCACCATCTCGCATAATAATCGTCCCCTGAACAAGATTGGTTTAACGATCCTCGAAGCACTGAAAAGCTTTAGTGGCTCTGGAGAAGATGCAGTAGATATGGACACAAGCGTGTTTGAAATTGGCGTTGACTCCATCTCAGTCCCACGACTAGCCAGGCTTCTTAAGCAGCAGGGGTCTCAATGTATCCCCTCAACTCATCTTACGGCATCCCGTTGTTGGCGATCTCGTGCAAGCGTTGGAGGACGCACCAGCTTTGTCGAACAACAACAGAATTTCAGAGGCTAGGCAATCAATGAGAGCGTGCGACCACCGATGGCGCGGCTTGGTGTGCCGGGAACTCGGCGTTCAGCACCACGACATCGAATATGTGGTCCCCTGCACGCCCATTCAGCAAGGAATTATTTCCAGGGCCCTCGCGGGAGCTGGAGCAGACCAGTCCACCTACTTCAATAACTTCCGGCTCTCTCTCGCCACCGAAACATCGATAGAAAAGCTCCAGGCCGCATGGGAAACGACCATCGCCTCACACGCCATATTAAGGACTGTGTTCGTTGCGACCCCGGATGGTTTCGTCCAAGCTGCCCTTCGCAACCCTCCAGCCCCATGGATACAATTATCACTACCCTCTGAATCGTACACGATTGAGGAGCGCCGCCTGAGAACCGACTGGGTCAACGAAAACTCGCCTCATATTGTCAAGCCCATGCAGCTCATCATCAACCAGAGTTCCGATACAATCCAGCACAACATCCACATCTTCCACGGACTCTACGATGGTAATAGTTTCGACACCATTCTCAAATTTGTTTTCGATCATTACTACCAGCAATCCCCCAGTAGGCCCTGCGTTTGTCGATTTGCTGCCACTTGGCCCACTCTGGAAGCACGACTCCACACGGGAATTCTGGACGCGGCATCTACAAGGTTGCAGCGCACCGAAGCCTTTGTCCATGGTGCTCCCAGCCTCCCTAATACTCCTGATGTCCTCATACGTGAGATCATTCGAATTGAAGCACTCGATGAGGTCAGGAAATCGCTCGACGTGACCTTCCAATCCCTAGTGCTGGCTCTTTGGATCGCCACGCTCCAATCTGAGGCCAAAGGGGGCGTCAGTACAGGGATCATCGTCTCAGGAAGGGTAATTGAGAGTGAAGGCGTAGAGAACACGATCGGGCCTCTGTTCAATACCCTCCCATTTTTCTCCGACTATGCCAACGGCGTCGATTGGACCACACTGATCAAGCGGTGTCACGAATACAACGCCACGGTATCCGCGTTCCAGCACACTTCGCTGAGAGATATCCAAAAATGGTGCTCAGCCGGCCAACCTCTTTTGACAATCTTTTTGCCTTTCAGGTTGAAACTGCGGAGCGGCAGCTGCAGCACGCTCCACTTTGGAGGATTGAAGAGGATCCCCTACTGCGGACTATCCTCTGGCATTTGAAGCCGTTTTGAAGGGGCATTCTCTAGAGGTTTCGGTCGTCTCTCGAGCTGATCAACGCGATCGAGAGGAGACCTCGGCCCTCGTGAACAATTTCCTTGAAAATATTAACCGTCTTCTTGCCGACCGCAAGTCTCTCATCTTCGATCAAATGAATGGTAAACCGCGTAGTTCGCAAATAAATGCAAGCTCCAGCAGTCGAGTCACCAGCAACGGACACTCAGAGACCAACTCCGCGCTGCGACCGAATCTTTCCGGCGCGAGTGAGGTATTGATCAAAGAGCTCTCGGAGGCCAGTGGCGTGCGTGCAGGAGACCTTTTCGGGCACCTTACAGTCCAAAACCTGGGCCTGGACAGCATAGATATTGTCAAGCTTGCCGCGAAACTAAGATTCCGGAATATCTCCCTCTCCGCCCGAGAAATCGTCAAGTGCGCTACAATCGCCGATATGGTAGATCTCGTCGAGAACCTCAATAAAACTCCCGACGACACGCTGGAAGCTGCATCCAAGCAGTACCAACGTCTCAAAGCAAATTTGGCTGGCTCAATCCAGCTCGGGGCCCTGGACCGGGAGCGTATTGAGCACGTTCTGCCTTCAACTCCTCTGCAGGAAGGCATGGTCTCCCAAATGCTTCAGAGCGAATGCCACCAGTACTTCAACCATGATTTGCTCGAAATTCCAAGACAAGTAGACCTCCAACTTCTCAAGGAATCCTGGATGTCTGTGTTCCAAAACTCAGACATCTTGAGGACGGTTTTCGCTGAAGTGCTGAGTCCATCAATCGATCTTTCCTATGCCCAAGTCATCCTGCGCTCTGCCGAGGCGCCAATTGAGACGGTCGAGCTGGAGAACATTAATCAAGTCCAAGATCTCATTAAAAAACCAGGAAGGATGCCGTCGTATCGCGAGGTCTGGCTAATCTGTTCCGATTGCATTTCGTGACTATTGGAGAGCAGAGATATGTGCTTCTATCCATAGCCCACGCGTTATATGACGGCTGGTCGCTGGGGCTCTTGCACCGCAATGTGGAGGCTGTTTATTACGGAAAGCCCCAGCATAACCTGTCGGCAGAGCCTTACTTGCAAAACATTTGGTCATCATCCACTTCAAGCCACGGTTTCTGGCAGCAGTACCTAGCGCATGCCGCCCCTACAATGCTCGCAATGCGTCCTGAGCAACAATTGCTAGTGTCGACAAACCCTCACGCAGAGCTTCTGCATCGTGCAGAGGCTGTATCGAATTGCCAGCTCCAACAAGTCACGGCCTTTGGAAAGAAACACGGTATATCCTTGCAAGTGGTCGCTCAAGCCTGCTGGGCTGCCGTTTTGGCGTCCATGTGCCGGTCGCTCGACCTCACGTTTGGCGTCGTACTCTCCGGAAGGGATTTTGAGGGTGCGGAAGATATCATGTTCCCGACAATGAACACTGTTGCACTCAGGTGTATCCTTCACGGGACTATTCTTGAATTCTTGCGCTACATGGAAGAGAACATGGCGGATATCAGGGACCACCAATCCTACCCGTTACGGAAAGCCCTGCTGTCCGCAGAAGGGGTCAATCCTCCGCTTTTTAACACGCTGTTCATCTTTCAAAAATCATCAATGGATACGCAGTCAGGTTCCTCGCAAGCGCCTTTGATGAGGTCCGTCGAAAGCTCCGCATCTGTTGAATATCCGGTCTGCGTGGAGCTGGAAACTCTTAATGGTGGGTTGATTTGGAGGACCGCTTGCCAAAACTCACATCTGGACCAAAAGATGTAGATGTCCTCCTCTATCAATTAGACCGCGCCCTACTGAAGATTTTGGAATCTCCCGAGAACGATCTACTCTCCTTTGAGGATTCTCAAGTGTTTATCTGTGGTCTCCCGCCATCACAGTTCGCGAAGAGCTCGGGGATGTGGCGAACGCCGTACCAGACGAGGATTCGGGATCGACGATTTGGACTGAGACGGAGGAAAAGATAAGGGATGTGCTCTGCCAATTTTCCGGGATGCCCCCTGAAGATGCTTTGAAATCATCTACCTTATATAACCTTGGTCTGGACTCCATCACAGCAATCAAAGCATCAGCAAGCCTGCGAGAGGCCGGAATTCCATTGAGCGTCCGGCAGCTCTTAGTGGCATCCTCAATATCCCACATGGCCGAGCTTGCCAAGAGCTCTCAATCGAGATCCCCAGCGGCTTCAGTCTCCACGGAAGTGTCCGCCTTACCTACGGCAACGGAACCATCAATTCTGGAACTCAAAGAGAGTCAGCATTTATCCCTCAAAATCCCCTCCTCGGATGTTGAATGCGTTCTCCCCGCTCTGCCAATGCAAGTCCACATGCTGTCAGTTTGGCAGAACTCATCCGGCGCCTTGTTCTTCCCCACTTTCCGCTACCGCCTTTCAGGCATGAGAAGCCAGGCAGCACTCGAGGAGGCTTGGGCTCTGCTTGTGTCGGAGACAGCTATTCTGAGAACGTTCTTCGTCACGACCCAGGATTACTCTACACCGCTACTTCAAGTTATAGCCAAGGCCGGGTCTGCGGCAGCTCTCCGCCGCTCTCGAGTAGCTTGGGTTGATGCTCTTCCTTCTCAGACTGATTACGTGTTAGATGGTGAACTGGTTCAGCTTCATGTGAAGAGAGAGAGCGAGGCTACATGCGTCCTCGCGATCCGCATTCACCATGCCTTGTATGACGCGGTCACTCTTCCAAGCATAATCGAAAGATTTTCGCGCATCATTGGGCAGGCGAAATCTGAAGCCCCATCGCTTGTTCTGTGGAGAGACTTCATCAATATGCATACTTACCCCGAGGCCAAGGATGGACGCCGTCGCTTCTGGAGGCAGTATCTAGGGGATTCGGGCACAGCGAAGCCCCAGGAAGAGCCAAAGTGGCCAGAAACCCAGAGAAAAACGGCACAGTTCGTGCCTGGCGCAATACCAGACATCTCTTCCATTAAATCGCTCTGTTCCCGAGTGGGAATCAGTCTTCAGTCTCTTTTCTTGGCAGCTTGCGCCCTCTGTATTGCGGCTCCGAAGGAAGCCAAGGACGGCGAGAAAACTGTCGTGTTTGGTACCTATCTCGCCAACAGAGCTCTCCTTGAAACACTCCCCGAGAGCTTTCCAACCTTGAACTTAATCCCCTCAAGGCCACTGTCAGGGATGGTGAGGCCATCACGAGCCTCGCAATGCGCATACAGCAAGACATACACGCTATCACGGAGGCTCCCAATTCTACAGTTGGACTATGGGAGGTTGCCGACTGGACCGGCATCACCATTGACCTCTTTGTCAATTTCATTAACGGTGGGGCAAAGTTAGCGAAGGCTAGGGGGCAGGACGGCTTCCTAGAACCTTTACACGATGACTCTCTCCAGCCTACCCAGGAACCCGCCGAGGTACCTTTTACTGTGCCCCAGTGGCTCATAGGAAATCCTGTGACAGCGTCATTCCTCGTAAGTAATAGACCCGTTTCGTGAATGGAAGTATCCAGAGCAACCTCGGCTAACACATGCATAGGCGGCGATTGATGTGGAAGCAGCTGTAGCGGAGAACGGATTGGATCTAGGAATATTTGCGCCTTCATTCCTATTGTCGCATCTAGAGGCAAAGCAGATGATAGAAAGTATCATTGGTAGTCTAGAAACCGGTATTTAAGGCGAAAGAGGAGAGGGCTAAGCGGGAGTACTCGGCGTTCAAGGGAAGCATTGCAGAGTCAATGCTCTTTTCCATGACATTGATACATAAGCATAAATGAATTTTGATGGTTTTGATGGCTTCTTTCAGGTCTTGGAATAATTCCGGAGGCAATAGTTCTGTAGCATAGCGTATGATGACTCGTAATAGACGATTTCTCTACTCTCAGCTACCTACTGCCCACGTCCGCCTCCAATATCAGATTAGTTAGTAGCGCCTCGGTCGTTGCGGTTTCGGAGGGTTCTATTAAACTCGTCCGATTCAATGAAATATTCCATTTATCCTCAATATATGTCGTCATTGCGCAGATGATGTGGAACGCGGGCTTTCCAGGTATTCGGTCCTCGGGCTAGACATAGCATCTCATGTTGTACGCGTACGAGGATTTAACTTGCATACAAAGTAGGTTCCATACCTCGGCGAAGCCTGATAAAGTACCTTGTGAGTTAATTGGTGATACTTGAGTCGAGGAGTAGTCCATATCTGTTGAGGGTGGCCATAAAACGCGCATTGTTGCCTTGCTACACAGATCCCAAGCCCGTAAGAAGAAGGCCTTGACGGTAGATCACACCTCTACCTGAGCCAAAACACTTCAATAGTTGCAAAAGTAGAGATGTCTATGGATGGCTCAGGGGCTGTTAGTCAAAGGAAACTTGTGCCTGTCGATCGAGAAGATTCGTCTGACCTGACAGGATGTCCCCATTCCATGGTGGATCGGGAAGAGATGGTCCGGAAGTGTCACTGTGGATGAAGGCAACGATGGACCATCTTGGCTTTGCAGTGACACGAACATGTCTCTGGAGAGAGAGAGAACTTGGCCGGAGAAGAAATGGTAATCTCCACGTCTTGCGTCAACGGAAGCCGCGAACAACTCCTAGTGATCACCGATTCGTCCACCTGGGGCATTTTCAGCAGCTCTATTCCACTCCGCCACCGTCCTCAGCAAAGTGGTCGCTTTGAGAACCTCGGCAGCCGGAGTTGGGCCCTGGAAGAAGGGCATCATCCCGAACGAGGCTGAGACAGCTATTTATTCTCTTGCGAAGAGGACGATCACGGCTTATATCCAGCGTCGGAAAGAGTCGTAGGAATGCCAATGTTGCGACTGAGATGAAGCTACTCTGTTGACGAGTATAAGAAGGGCAACTATCCCGATTGAGCCCATAGACAAAAGCTTCATATCGATCACACTCGTTCATTACTTCCAAGGCACCGAAACAGACTCGTTCCACTCGCTCACCTTTCGGCTTCAGACTTATTCCATCCCTTTACAGGAACAAATCAAGACAAAGACACGTAGTACAACCAGCATCAAGTCAATAGAACGACAGGAAAGCAATGGCAACCGTGTCTAGGCTTGTTGGACTAACTGGGTGGGCTCTCTTAGCCCTAGCCCACCCAGCTGAGCTTGATGCAAAGCAGATACTCTCACGTCGCGGCGTGGATATTGAACCCTTCCGCTTGGCATCTGCTGCCAAGTATATCGGCATCAAGGACCCAAAGCCGGACATCCACGGCCCCGGTTCGCCGCCGTCGGCCGGAACCTACGTGGAGTCGGCATCGGCACTCGTGAAGAGCGTCCATCCGAACATCGAGTATCGCGTTGTCGATGATCACTATGTCGGGAGCAACGGAATCGCCCACGTTCGTTTTAAGCAGACGATCCACGGGATTGACGTTGATAATGGTGACTTTAATGTCAACGTAAGTTTGGTTTCAGTTCACCCTCTTACAAAAGAAATCTAGGGTGCCCCTTACCTACCACTTCGCGCTAACAATCATGCCATAGATTGGGAATGACGGCAGCGTGCTCTCTTACGGGACCAGCTTCTATACAGAGAAGCTTCCCGATATCAACCCCTGGCCAAGCGCAGCTTCGCCTCGCCTACCGCCGCGCTGGGGGCCGCAGTCTCCCTTCTCAAGATCCCGGTGACGCTGGGAAGCTCGTTCGTAGAAGAGGCCAAGAGCCGGCTCGAGAGCTACATCTTCCACCAGGCGGAGGGGCCACGGAAAAGCCGGAGGCTAAGTTGGTCTACTTTGTTAGGCCGGATGGGGCCTTGCGACTAGCCTGGAGGGTAGAAACGGCGACGGCGGACAATTGGCTCTTGTCGTATGTGGATGCCGGTACGGTGGACGAGGTCCATGGAGTGGTGGACTACATTGCCGATGCTGCAACGTACCAGGTTTAGTACGTAACCTCAATCCCTAACATCATTTTTCCCCGGCCATTGCCCAAGTGGAAACTGGGGAAGACATACAAGCAGCTGAACTTCCTCGAAGAGCATCTCGCTAACAAAAGGAACAGTCCATGGGGCCTCAATGACCCAACGGAGGGCAATCGCATTGTTATTCCCGACCCCTGGAACCTTGCAACATCCGAGTTCATGTGGATTGGCGACGGTGCCCATAATTACACCACTACTCGGGGCAACAATGGCATCGCGCAAGACAACCCTACTGGCGGTAATACGGTGGTCAACAATCACAGACCGGACAGCAAGGAGCTCAAGTTTGAGTACCCGTACAGCCCCGCCACGCAAGACTTCAAGCAATATGTGGACGCGTCCATCACCCAACTGTTCTACACGGCTAACAAGTACCACGACCTGCTGTACCAGCTGGGATTCACGGAGAAGGCGGGAAATTTTGAGCTCAACAACAACGGGCAGGGAGGCCAGGGCAATGACCTGGTGGTCCTCTATACGCAGGACGGTTCGGGACGCAACAACGCCAACTTTGCCACGCCGCCTGATGGGAGGCCGGGAGTGATGAGGATGTACATATTCGACCGGTCGACGCCCCCGAGGGACTCGTCCTTTGAGGCTGGGGTGGTTATTCACGAGTTCACGCACGGTTGTAAGTTATACACGAGGGTTAAGCAGTCTCGACATCGGTGACGGATAAGGCGGAAAGAGCGCTAGGCTGTTCCTGCTTCGTCGCTTCGTCACCTGTTCTCCCATTGAAACCAGAAAGGCTAACCACAGTTCCACAGTATCGACCCGGCTCACGGGAGGACCTGCCAATTCGGGCTGCCTCAGTTCGGCCGAGTCCGGAGGCATGGGAGAAGGATGGGGCGATTTCATGGCGACAGCGATTCGGCTCAAGGCTGGGGACACGCGAGCCAAGGACTACGGGATGGGAGCATGGATTGCCAACAAACCGGGGGCATCCGGCTGTTCCCCTACTCGACATCTCTGCAGACAAACCCGGCGCAGTATAAGGACGTGTCGAACCTCAAGGGCGTCCATGACGTCGGTTTCGTGTGGGCTTCGATGCTTTACGAGGTGCTATGGAACCTCATCGACAAGTACGGGAAGAACGACGGAGACCAGCCCAGGTTTGAGGGTGGCGTGCCGACGGACGGCAAGTACCTCGCGATGAAGCTGGTGGTGGATGCCATGGCGCTGTAAGTTGAACTGGACCCTTCGATTCCCCGTTCCTGGGGGTTTCATGTCTTTGAGGGGAGAAAAGGCCGAAAAGGAGCTCCTTGCCGCAAAGCGGCAGAGGGCGGGCAAAAGCCACATCACAAAGGTAGCGAGGGGAGAAGGAAAACGAAGCAAGGAAAGGCTAACAGATGGAAACGGGTATCCAGGCAACCGTGTAATCCGACGTTCGTCCAAGCGCGAGATGCCATCCTCGACGCCGACCGAGTTTTGACTGGGGGAAGAACAAGTGCGAGATCTGGAAGGGATTCGCGAAAAGGGGGCTCGGCGCAGGGGCAAAGTACGGGGTGCCGAGGAGGACCAACAGCAACCAGATCCCGCAAGGGGTTTGCCCATCGTAAGAGCAGGCTGGCGATGAGATTGATGTGGTGGTGGTTGGCGGGCAGGAACGGGGGTGGGAGAGTTGAGAGGGTTCGTGCGAGGAGTTGGTCCGAACGGTGGCCGGGTCCGACGAGGATGAACGGGGAGGGGCCCTAGGACGCTAATGTATGACCTTCGCCAACGGTGTTTGGTTTGCGACATGCATTGTCGACTCTGCCAATCGAAGGTCACGATAGCTAGAGTGGACAGATCCCGAGTCTAGATCTGGTAAGCTCATAGGGGCAGGAGGGCATGGTATTACTCAAGGGCCTCTCGATAGACAAGCCGCCTTTGCAATGTTGGCTGGGCATGAGGAGGCCGGCCGTGATTTGCCTTTTTGTTCTTCTCTCTTCTGTACGACTCGCTCATAGCATTTCCCTGACGTCTGAACCCCATAACTACGAAGAAGTGATTTGATATCGTGTTAAAATGCAGAAGCGGTTCGCTGACCAGCCACATCAGTCAGTCATGGATCAAGAGGCACTATCCCCAGCGAGTAAACTGATTTGAGGACACGCTGGGGGATGTCTCGTGGATAAGTAGACTATGGGCCAGGCCGACCACGAAACGTAGTTGACGGGTTGGGGAGCCTCGCGAAGTACCCATTGACCGGGCGAGAAAAGTATTAAGTTGATATGGAGGGGAGAAATTGGCCGATCGCAGTGGAGAAGCCGTCAAGTAGCTCCCGCGCAGCGACATTCCCCCACCCCACCGGGAGGTTCATGTCCTCTCCCCACCCCTTGTCGCAGCCAGGCATTCATGCCCCATCCCTAATGTAGTCAGCAGCGGCAAGACCATTTATGCTCGCAGGGGAATGAATGGGGATGATGGCCGGGCGCGGACGACACAAGACGGAAGACCACCTGGAGAAAAAGCAGGGGATGGCGAGGTACCTGTAGACAAGATTATACAGGCAAAGAGGCGGTGGTGGGCATCGGTCGGACGCTGGCCAGCCAGCTTCAGGAAATCATCAATTCTCGTCGATGGAAGCCGAATATCTTCCCTGTACATGTGAATAATTCTTTCCCGCCGGTTATAGTGAATGAAGGTTAGCTATCAGAGGTCACACATACTGGACTAATGTGATGTAGCCGAGTGGACGACTAGACCCTCGCTCCTAGTGGCACATGTACCCTCCATGTGAAGCGTTGCCCATCTCCCCTACTTGGGTTTTAGCGTCCTCACCTCGGTACGTGTAACTCCTTTATGTTTTCACTTTAAAACCAGCGCTCACTCCAGATAAGCTTGTTTTTGGCTTGGTCTGATGCTGAGTTTGGTTTCGATGGTGTACGTAGATGTAAACCATGGGTGGGGGAGGTAGCGATGGCCCCTTGGCTGGCCCTGGCCCTGCCTGCAGAGCATTGACAGCGCATGTCACCAGTGTCGTCTGGTGAAGTGTGTAACGCATTGAGCGATCAATTGATCGCTGAGCCGCCCCTGTTGATTCCAGCCCCATCCATTGGCTGACCAGCCTGGGAGCACGGTGACGACGCAAGAATGGTTGTCGCTGATATTTGCAGAGTCTTGAAATGTGTTTGGCGTGCGTGTGGTTCGGGGTTCGAAATGATTTCATTGATCCAGGGATGGATCAGCAGGCCTGATGTCGATTTTCCTGATGTCTGTGCTTGTAGATCCTCCCTCGCCTCCCCGGATCTGTCCTAAAAATCACAAGTTAATCCTGAATCCAACCAGGCTCTGACCAGAAGTCGCTGGCAAGTTGGCACGTCTTTGTCAAGAGCTAGTGCGTTGTCCCGGTGTCACATCACTCGAGCATTGAGGAGGCAGCGTCCCACAACATATTGGCCGACCCATGCAAGGTTTTGCTATTCAGTAGTCCAGCGGCACTAGGGGCGCAGAATCATCTCCACTCCCGTGAATTACTTCCTTCTACGATTCCTAGCGTGCTGGGCAGTCTAGACGTTGATTGATCCATCATTTGAATGTTGCCCTTCATTCAGCCACGAGGCGGGCAGGGAAAGGGTTCAGGGGCCGACGCCTTCGTAAAGATCAATAAAAAGCCCTTGATTCGCCCTTTCTCACTCTCAGTGGATGATGGGTACGGCTTGGACTTTAAAATGAACATTGAATTGTGTCGGACGCCCGGTTCGTATGAAAAAGCCCACATTACATACAATATGCTTCAACGTCTGAAGAAGAGATCTGTAATAACAATCCCACCCATCGTTCTGGCTCTTGGGTTCTCGTCACACAAAATCAGGGCTCTGCCAAGTCCACCCATGTGGATGGATCAATTGTGGTGGGCATGGACCCCGTTGGTTCGATGCCAAGAATGCTTGTCATCGTTCCTCCCTCTTTTCGGTAAAGGAGGCGTACTTGGCAGAATCAGGGGCTTTAGCATTACAACCCAGCGTGGAAGCCTTTTCAATATATTCCATTCTCACCAGAGCTAGACAGTTTCCACATTTTGTACAAGTAACTCTTTCCTCGACTACCTCGGTATTCTGAGGCAGTTTGACTTGTACATGGAGAGATCGAGGCTCGAGGGAAGGAGCGATGAGTCTGGCGTGCGAACAGGTCCGTACTCCAGGCAGGTACAGCCCGACGGGCATAGTTCACATCTCGAAAAGCGATTCGGCATCAACCCCAAAGGTGCTCACAGGAAACGGCGGCGTGGAATTATGAGCAAACCCGCCTTTCGCCCACGGCGACATTTGGGAAAGCATCTGAACGGAAATCTCGCTCCATTCGCCCAATTTGTTCTCAAGACCTCGTCTCGTCGTCTTGATTGAGAAAGTCGGTTCGCTGGCGACACGGCACAACACATATGCGACCCGATGATCTGCATTTGCAATGGAACATGAACCGTTGCGCTTTCCCGCCAAACCTTTTCTCTCCTATCGTTTCCTTCCCTCGCTCGCTGGGGCAGTGTTCCCCCTTCCAAAAACGGGTTGAAAGACAGCCGCCAGCCAGCAAGCTTACCCCTCCACCTCGACGAGAACAAGCACCTTGACTAATATTATCGGGGAAAGAACCCCTGGCAAACTTCGACGCGAGCGCCAAATCTGGACTGGCTTGATGCTGGGGCACAGACGAGCCAACCATACCCTTCTCTTGCCGTGATCAGGCGTCGTCACCACTCTCAATTGATTGACTGAAGCTGCTCGCAAAGCTCATGTCCCTTCCCTGGTCCTGTCCCGCCCGCGCGCACGGCGCCCGGCTCCCATTCCCGGACGGTCCGTCGATCACGACCAAAGAACTCAACCTGTTTTTCAATTCCCTCCCTTGCTCTCTTTGCCCCCATTACTTGTACGAAGTAATATTATTACACGCCCAACCTGAATCTGTGCGCGCCAACTCACTCCTCGCTGGAAATGAAAAAGAAGAATAAGAGAAAAAAATTTAGAGTGATCTTTGACTCTAATCGCTCACTTTGCCGCTTGTGGATGGGGGACGGCTCGCAAGCAGGTAACACAGACTCAAGTCGTTTTGCCCTCTCTCCCTTCCATACTCCTCCCTTCAATGTTCTCCCCATTGCCGCCGGTGTCCGTGTCCCCAAATATGTCTTGTTAGTCTGAAGGTCCGAGGGTCTGGAGGAGGGAGTTTGACACCCTTGGCATGAATCAACTCTTTCCCCAATCCATGACATTCCCTGCCTTAGCCTCTCTTTGACAGTCACCACCTCTTCTCTTATATTTTAAGCTTTTCTCCTGGTTCTAATCTCCTGCGTGTCTCCCCTATCTCCATTTCTACGCCCTGCCTAAGCTCACGACAGCTTCCTCTGAGCGCGTTTCCCCCGCCCGGCTTGCAAGATCTTGCGCCCTGCTCCTTGAGGAGAAGGATAATTCTTCTTTCCTTTTAATCTCGTCTTTTCCCTTTTCTCCGTCCGTTGCGACCCAATTCACGCGACGCATCCCTTGAGACGACGAGCCCGCCGAGTCGACGCATTCGCGCGCCAGAGACATCAATTGATCCGAGGACTCACTCCCCGCCGGCGCATGTTTCTCGCATCTCCTTCGTAATTCACCATGTCGTCCACCCAGGGCTCCGCCCCAGCCGAGACCCGCGCCGGCCAAATTTATGCCCTCATCGGCGCCGTGCTTCCGCTATGTATCATCGCGGTGTCACTTCGCTTCTACAGTCGCTTAAAATACACACACATTGGCGTTGATGACATTCTCTGTCTCCTAGCTACCGTACGTTTCCGCCCCTTCCACCCACGAAAAACGAATACGCGCCCCATCAGATTCAGCTCGCTAACCTCCTCTCCGTCGACTTTGGAAACATGCAGGTTCTCTTCATATGCTTGACCGTCGCAACGTTTCTTGGTATGTTTGCGCCGTGTTTGTGTCTCCGAAGCGCACCGCAATGGGAGCTGGTAGCATATATACTAACCAAACACACCGTGTTTATAGCAATTTCATTCGGAATGGGTAGCCACATTGGCGACGTACGTCCTGAAAATGGCATCAAGATGGAAAAGGTACGTGTATCCCATTCCCGGCACCGCCCTTCGCCAAGACTCGAGGCTCATACCGGCCACTTTCTAACCATTGATCCGTGTCGTCGTAGTGTGGCTTTACTTCGCAGCTCCTCTACCCACCTCTGCTAGGTCTCGTCAAGGTTTCCATCCTGATGTTCCTTAACCGCATCCTACCCACCGTGCACTCCTGGAAAACTCCGCTCAAGTGCCTCGCCGCCTTCGTCGCCTTGGCCGAGACAGCATTCTTCTTCACACTTATCTTCCAGTGCCAGCCCATCCATGCCTACTGGGATCGGGCTATGCCCGGTCGCAAATGCATCAACCAGCCCGCTTTTTACTACGTCGATGCAGTATTCAACATCGTCTTCGACCTCGTCATCATCATCATTCCTTCCGTTATCTTTCGGAGTAAGTGTCTCGCCTCCTTCGGAGTAAAACAGAGCAGAGAGAAAGAAGAAACGCGATACAAAGTGAATGGAAAGAGAGAAGTGGATGAACACAATGTTAACCATTTGATGCGTGCTCCTTAGATCTCAACCTCCCCAAGAAGCAAAAGTACGGTGTCATCGCCCTCTGCTCAGTTGGTATTTTGTAAGTGCTAAGACACCCCTCCTCATGGAGACGAGCCGTGTCCTACTCCATTGGCTTGGATTCTTTTTCTTTTGCCACCCTCAGCCAACCGCTGTCCCGACGGGCACCCCCAGGCCTAATGGTTGATTAACATACGTGGTAGCACACTCGTCTCGAGCGTTATTCGTTTGCCCTATCTCCTTAACCTCAACCAGTCTGATGATCCGACCTGTAAGGAACCCCTCCCCTCCCCACGTTAAACATACAAACGCTTGGGGGTCTCCACCTTGGCTTTCGTCCTTCGTGATCTGTTCCCCCTTTAAAAGCTCAATTGCTAAATATACCTGATGGATTAGGGGCCGTCGTTAATATCGTCCTGTGGTCCAACGCGGAGGCCTCTTCAGCCATCATTCTCTCGTGCATCCCCACCATGAAGCCCATCTACGTCAGCATCCGCCAGCGCTACTGGCCTCAGACTTCTTCGACCAACGGTAACAACCGCAAGCCTCAGTCATCCAATACTTCCAAATATTGGCGTTCCTTCGCTGCTCCAGCCTCTGTCACCGACAAGACGGAGGGTGCGGCCCAGTATCGCCAGGTCGACGAGTATAGCATGGACAGCCGCCCCGGTGTTGGTGCAAAGTAAAAAGATAAAAGCAGCGGGCATGCATTCAACCATTCAGTGATTACATCCATGTACACTTGCGACTCCGCGCGACTGGCGACAAGGAAAGGTATCGACCCTTTCCGCCATCCCCTTGTACACAAATGCATTGGGCGATTTCCTGCCCACTTGACTCGGCGTTTTATCAGCGTAGCTACCGACTACACTGTTTTTTGTTTTTAGGATTAGTAGGATACCATTGGGAAATTTTGATGATAACGAACATTTGATGGAATATTACGGTTAATAATAGAAAGGCTGATTTTGGCTTTTTCATAATCAACACAAAATTAGCATGCGTGGGCATGACCGACCAGCTTTGACCGTTGGCCCTAAGTGAGACTTCGAGCTGGAGTATTCAATCCACGGACGGATTTATTCTAGTGGAAAGGTAGGGATTGGGAATCGCCCTGGGACCAAAGTGAACAACCCTTGTGGCGAGGACCCATCACGGAACGTCCCTCGAAAGAAAGACAAACGCCCGATTGTGAAATGGTATCATCAGGTCTAGCCATATTCCGGGTTACCCTCAGTCCCTTTTTGGCCTTTCTTGCTCATCCCGAATTCACGCCAGCCTCACTTCTTGATCACTTTCCCAAACCATGCCTGATAAGCACCCAGTTGGACATTGCCACTGTTCTCTTTCGTCCCGGTCAACCCTTCTAGCTCTATCTCCTCGACCTCCTCTCCTCGGAGACTAAAAGTTTCCACGCTTGCGCCAAGGTTAAACGCGCACATGATAGACTCGCCGGCGTGGCTCCTGACGAAGAGTACCACGTCTCCCCGCCTCTAAAAGCGAATCGTCCTCGCGGAGCGCTTGCTGCGAGGCCCTAAAACGGAGCATCCGGCGATAGTGCTCCAGCATGGATCCAGCGTGCCCTTGCTGAACGTCGACGGCAAGCTTGCGGTGCTCTACCGGCACGGGCAACCAGGGGTTCGCATCGGAGAATCCGCCGTGAGGTGCCTCGGCTTCCCACACCATGGGCGTGCGACAGCCGTCTCGGCCCTTGAACTCGGGCCAGAATCGGATGCCGTACGGGTCCCGGAGGTCCTCGAACGCGAGGTCCGCCTCGGTCAAGCCCAGTTCCTCGCCCTGGTAAATGCACAAAGAGCCCCGCACCGACATGAGCAGCGCGGCGACGACCTTGAGGTGCGCGACGGGGTCCGCCTCCGCGAGCGCCGCCCACCGCGAGGCCGCGCGCGTGGTGTCGTGGTTGGAGAGCGCCCAGCAGCACCAGCCATCCGGGACGGCGCCCTCGAACCGCTCGACGATTTCGCGGACGCGCGCGGCGCCGACCCTGTCGGGGACAAAAAGTCAAAGAGGTAGCACATGTGGATCCGTTCGCGGCCGGCGGTGTAGGCGTCGACGAGCTGCAGGGTGCGCTGGGCGTCGCTGACCTCGCCGACGGCGGCGGCGCCGGGGTACTCGTCGAGCAGGCTCCGGAAACGGCGGAGGAAGGCGAGGTTCTCGGGCCGGTTCTTGTCGAAGACGTGGTCTTGGTAGTTGTAGGGGTTGACGGAGGGCGCGGCGGAGAAGTCGCGGTCCGCGGGGGCGAGGGCCGGGTTGTTCTCGAGGCCGGGGCTGTGGAAGTAGAGGTTGACGGTGTCGAGGCGGAAGCCGTCGACGCCGCGCTCCAGCCAGAAGCGGGTGGTGTCGAGCAGGACGTCCTGGACGGGGCCGCAGTGGAAGTTGAGGTCGGGCTGCTCGGCCAAGAAATTGTGCAGGTAGTACTGCTCGCGGCGGGCGTCCCACTGCCAGGCGGGGCCGCCGAACATGGATAGCCAGTTGTTGGGGGCGTGCCGTCGGGTCGGGGGTCGGCCCAGACGTACCAGTCGGCGCGGGGGTTGTCGCGCGAGGACCGGCTTTCCCGGAACCAGGCGTGCTCCTCGGAGGTGTGGGAGATGACGAGGTCGACGATGATTTTGAGGTGTAGGCGGTGGGCTTCGGCGATGACGGCGTCGAAGTCCTCGAGGGTACCGAAGATGGGGTCCACGGCGCGGTAGTCGGAGACGTCGTAGCCGTAGTCGCGCATGGGGGACTTGAAGAAGGGGAGATCCAGATGGCGTTGGCGCCGAGATGGGCAATGTACGGGAGCCGGCGGAGGATGCCGCCGAGGTCGCCGATGCCGTCGCCGTCCGAGTCTTGGAACGAGCGCGGGTAGATTTGGTAGATGACGGCGCCGCGCCACCAATCCGCGTTGTCGGGTTCGGCACACATGGCCGGAAGAGTTTAATATGTGGTAGACACAAGATGTTCCCTTTTTCTTTTTCTTTTTCTCCCGTTTGTCCCGCGCCCGTCACTTTTTTCTGCCTTTGGGTTAGTAACTATGTCTCCGCCTCTCTTGAACCCGATAGTTAACGGCTCAAATGCGGGGAGGCATTTAGGCATCAGGTGCAGGAAGGATGGCGGAGGCTCGGAGATATGTGTGGGAATTTTGTTGGCTGACATGCGAACAACGTAGGATTGCGGGCGGGCGGTGCATTTCCGAGTCCTAGTTCGCTCAACGGCCTGACGTCCGGCCCACGAGCTTGCACGTTGATACGGAGCACAAAATAGAGCAGGCCACGACTAACATTCAAGGTTACATCTTTTTGCTGTTGCATACTGGCTTTTCCTGTCCCCATCTGTAGAACCACGCAGTAGCTCAGTAATTTCATTAAGATGGCCGCTTGCACAGGTAGATGTGAGGCGGCAGGAGGATCGAAATTGCTGCTATCCATGGCTGTCTTCCTTCCCGATAAAGTCACCCGTTGCTACGTGTCTACCCTCCTCTCCGTCTAAGATGCGATGATGACCCGAACCTTACACCTCTAGCTGTTCGATTGGATTGAAACAAGCAGCGCGTGACCATGTCACTGCTTGAATGAAGCATCCTGCTACTGCATAGCCAAGGGTCGGCCACCCGAGGTTAGAAGGTTCGAAGGCCCGGGACATCTCGGCTAGGAACTCAGCACAAAAGCCAAGAGAAAAGGGGCACATCCTCGTGGCCATTGGATAAATGTGCCGTGTGAGGAAAATGATGAATCTCATAGGTCTACTATTCAGAGCTGGGGATGGCCGGGACAAGTTCCCCGACACGATGGATGGGGTGTGGCATGCCGGACACAAGCAGGGTCGACAAGGGTGTGGGGATCCCACGGTGTTTTCACGGCATCGGCTCTCCCGGGCTTCACAAGAGACAAGGGCGCACGGGGCACTGGTAGCTTTTAGTGTTTACCATGCCATCCGATGCTGACCTAGCGCGGGAAACGCAACGGGTCACACATGCACAACGGGCGAGCACAAGGACCTGCTCGAAATCAAGGCCGTACTCAACGGGAGAAGAGGTTGCGGCGGGCCATGTAGGAGGTCCTGGACTTGGTCTGTTTCGTTGTGGAAAGATGCTGAGAATCGAAAACCCCTTTCTGAACCCCTGCCCCGCACCGGTGTTTGCCAGTCCTGTGCTGGAGGTCCTCCCGGCGAGCCCGTAGATATCAAAACGAGGAGTTCATCCAGACCACGGCAGGTGTTAGACGGGCGGCCCAGCGAAGGGGGAGGGGATATTCAGGATATGGAATATATTGAACTTTTTGCAATCCAACCATTTGCCACTGAGGAAGTAAGAAAACCTGCAGCTACTTGGTTTCCCTTTCCTCCCCTCTTCCCTCTCCCCATGTGTCTTTTGACCACCATGGGTGCGGCCACCAAGGATTGCAAGAGGAGAGGACGGCGCGACGTGCCGACGTGGCTAATCCGCGGTAGATTAGGGGTCGATCCGGTTGGGGTGGGGCACCGGATGTGAAGTGGAGTCACAAGTACAAATCTTGTGCTTGAGTTATACAGTAGTGCAAAATGTACATTGCACAAAAACCATGTACATCTTTGTGCGATAAACACAACTTTGTGGATATTTGCACTATAATGCTGTGCAGCCTTATGTAG
Organism: Parascedosporium putredinis; assembly: GCA_949357655.1. Lineage (NCBI taxonomy): Eukaryota > Fungi > Ascomycota > Sordariomycetes > Microascales > Microascaceae > Parascedosporium > Parascedosporium putredinis. The sequence continues at coordinate 1,093,795 of CASHTG010000021.1, read as the reverse complement.
CGCCTATGCTGTGTTAGTACAGAATTTATTCCGTGTAATGCACTCTCAACCCTCGTTCTGGTGCAGATACATCCCCGGATTCACGCCCGTCGGTCCCGTCAACCTCGTTTTCCAAGACTTGAACCCCGGGTTACCCCGCTACGGGCAAAAGCTCTTTCATATGATCCATGGATGGTCCAGGGGGAGACGGTGTATAAAAGGGGGCACGAGAACGGATCAAGAGGAGATAGAGAATAGCACCGCAAACCCATCTCCCCGTCCTCTTCCTCTCTACTTTTAAACAACGGACACTCTTACATGCTTAGTCTTCCTTATCCTTCCCCAAGACTGTACTCTGCAAACTCAACTTTTGACACAACGCCCCTCTCACCCTCATGGCTTTTTCCAATGACCAGTATGAGTGGTGCGAGACGGAGCCCATGGTGTGGACTAGGAGCGTAGACGAAGTCGAGCTCTTCTACGCCGCCTTGGCCGAGCAGTGGCGCGGGACGGGCCGCATGTTCTTCGCCATGACCGGCCACATCTCCATCACCGTGGACGCCCCGGTCGACTGGTGCTCCGACATGGAGTCCGCCGTCGACATTGCCCTGCAGCACGCGTGGCTCGCCCTCCGCTTCGACCATCCCACCATTGGCGCCCGTGTGGTGCGGGACAGCAGACTAGGCGGCGGCTTCACCAAAACCTACCACACACTCATCGACGCCATCGACCAGAGAGCGTGGCTGGACCAAACGCTCGTCAAGATCTCCACCGGGCAAACGGGTGCCGAGTGGGCAAACTCGGACCCTCCCGCCCCGGTCTACCCCACACTCTTCGTTGTGTCGCCGCCCGCCGTCGCCCCGTCGCCGGGGTCCGCGCGCAAACGTATCCGGCGGGACCTCGTCATCCGGTCGCCCCACGACATCATGGACGGCATCGGCACCCTCATGCTGCTGAACAACCTCGTCAAACACGCCGCGAGGGCCTACTCCCAGGGCAAGTCGTTCCAGCTCCCCGTCTTTGGCGGCGCCGAGGCCCCGAACCTCAGCCCCCGTACCGCATCGCCGCGGGCGTGCCGCCGACCCCGACCACGGCACAGACGGCGCGTCTGCAGGCCCTGGCGGAAGAGAAGAGGAGCGCGGCTCTCGGGGTCGAGCTCCTCACCGTGCCCCTGAGCAGCACCGAGGTGGTGCCGGGAAAACATCAGCGCGTCGCCATCACCCTCCCGGTGCAGGAGACGGCGAGGATCCTGGCCAAGGGCCGGGAGCTGGGGGCGACTGTCACGCACATCTTCCACGCCGCTATACCCATGGCGATGCGAGATATTCAGGATCCCGCGGCGGAGGCGCGGCGGGTGCGGTACGTCAACTATATCCTGCGCAACGAGCGGCCGAGCTGCGTGTACCCGTATAGCACGGATCTACACCCTGCTAGCGTTTATCACTCGGTGTCTGGGGGCAGTCTCATGGTCGACCTTACGGTGCCGAGGGCGGACAGCGCTGGATCGTCAGCGGATGAGCAAGTGGAGGAGTACGGGAGGATCGTGAGCAAGATGAAGGACTTTTACTTTGGCGTCAAGACGGACGCGGAGCACGCCCACATCGCCCCCTCATCTGGGCTGGGGCCGTTCCGCCCCTGCCGCCGCCCTCGGACGAAGCGCCGCCGGTGCCCGCTCCGAACAAGGCGCCGTCGGTTTCCATCTCGAGTATGGGCAGGATCGATCCCATCATCGTGCCGTCCAAGGGCCCGTTCGAGATGCACGACCCTTGGGTGACGGGCGAGGAGCTGGGGACCGGGCTCGGCGTGTTCTTGGGCACGTATAGAGATCGCTTGACGCTGAGCGCGGCTTACAACGACGCGTTCCACGACGAAGCCAAGGTGCAAGATTTCTTGGAAAGGTGCAAGGACATTGTCTATCGGGGGTTGGGAATCTAGTCGCGCCAATAGGATCGCCGTAGAGAGGAGTTCGAGGAGGGAGAGAGAGAGAGAGAGAGAGAAAATTTCATGTCGTTTAAGCAAAGCAGCTCGTCTCCACCAAGATGCCTCGTCGTGAATAATGAAAATTCCATTCTGTAACAAGGAATGGCCGCGGCCAAGGCCGAAGAGAGTGAAAGGAGGGTCAAGGCCCCAATTGGAATGTAATGCCTGATTGTGAAAAAGAAGATGCCATCGAGATCTTTTCGAACCTCCTCCTCCTTCACCTCTTCCTCCTCCGCCCTTTCGGATGAGAGGATGTTCATCGTCAGACAGGTTAGGCACCGATCGTCGACGATATGCCTCGGCATCTTTCCTCCAAGATTACGAATGATGCTCCATTCTACATGCATCTAAGATGTGGGAGTGGGAAGCATCTCGCAAGAATCAACGTTCCAGGGTTGGTCCTTCAAGTCATGGGGCTCGGTGGATTGAAGATTTCGAGCACCGCCAAGAAGCCAAGCAACGCGCTCACCCACCCCGGCCACAGCTACGGGCTTAGTCCACACATCAATCGGTCAACGATGTTGTCTTCAAGGGTGCGAGGGGAGGGGGAGGCCTAGCCCACGCCCACGCAACGTGCCCACCTCGTGCAGCGTGCAGGCGTGCCTGGGCCAGGACGCGCGCAGGAGAAAATTGAGGGCCACACGAAATCACAAAGCAACGAACAAGAAATCTCCTTCATCTCCTGCCCCTCACCCTTCCCCCGGTCCACGCTTGGCAGCGGCAATTGGGCCATGTTTTCTCAAAGCGCAATTATTTCCTCCGCCGTAGATCGCCATCTTTCTTCTTCCTTCTGGCGGCCCCTCGCGCAGCCGCCAAGTGATGCTATTCCCGAAATGGACGTCCTTGCGAGATTTCCCCGCGGGGTTTCAGAGTCTCGAGAGCATCTCCCCGCATCTACCCCAACTTTTGGCTCGATGCATCGCGGTGCTTGGTGCATGCATTCGGGACACTGGAGGCTCTTTTTCGCGACCCTAGCCCATTCCGTCCATTGCGTTCCTGTTTTTTTTTTATTGTTCCGATGCCAAGCCCTATGTGACCCCCAGGAACGCTACCCTTTTTTGTTGTCTTCATTTGATCTTTGTTGGGTCTTCTCGCTGTTAGTTCCTCTTTCAATCTCTTGGAAAATAGCTTGGTAGTCTGTGGCGTGGCGGCCCCCAGCGTCGACTTGGAATCTGGGGAAAACCCGGGTCTAAGAAACTTGGCTCGGGAACCTGGGGAATCACGCGGGTGCGCGGGTCCCTTTTCTTGGTTCTTGGGATGAAGATAATAAGGGGCCACCGAGAAACCAAGTGATGGGAATCGCGGGAGCTGGGGTCCCTGCCTGGCACTACCGTGTAGTCTAGCGGAGGCTCGTGGCAGATCTGTCTGTTTAACCAAGATGGGATGGTTCATCCCTTGACAACCGCTTCTACGCGCCGACGTGCACCGATTTGGCAAACACCGATGCCCGTCCCCCAAGTCCCCACATTGCCTCTTCCAATCTTGTCTTTCGTAAAGGGTAGAAACATGCATCCCATCTACTGATGAACGGTGAACGACTGTTTGAGCACTTTTGGGAGGCTTGGGGGAGGGGTTACATCCAGCACACCATCTTCCCTCAACCTACCGAGGCAAAAAACAGACAGCCTGCTGTGCTTGAGGATCAACTCTTTCCGCCCTCTTCCTCCTTGGTCGCGGGAAGGATGGATGGGCAAGGTCAGCTCGGTCGTTCATCCGACTTGCGGCCTAATCCTGGAATCCCTTGTTTCCTCCTCTCTGGTTTTTGCTTCCTCTTCCTTGCCATTCTCTCCCACTAACCCCTCCAATGTCCCCTCCGCTCCCTCCGCCCCTCCGGCGGGACCCCGGTTCTCCATTCCCCATCCATCTCAACCCCATTTTCTCCATGCATGCACCCCGCATGCCCCAGATCCTCATTTCGTGGCTAGTTCCCGCGATATCTTCCTTTTAAGCAAGGCGCCATGGGATTGGAGAGTGGGTACCGAGGCACTGGACCCTCCTTCGACCTTGTTTCCACATCTAGACTGGCCTGGGCAGAAATAATGGAGGCGGGGGAGGAGCAAGAGAGTGTGGAGTAGGTGAAGCTAAGCCCAGGATGCTTGCTCGCAATGAAGTGAACTGCTGGGAGGAGAATGGGGGCCTCGGAAGAAAACCACAGTCCATCATGATCAAAGATGAAAAGCCTCGTCGATACAGACCTTTTTCATCTATATAATGACTGCTTCCTCCCTCATCTCATCTCATTTCTTTTCCTTCTCTCCAGCAGAACATTCAGCCACCATCATCTCATCCCTTCCCAATCTCATCCCCAGCCTCCACTCTTTCGAGCTCCTAGCTTCCTTGTCCCGTCCTTTCGACATCCCACTCCAGTAGTCAAAATGAAGTTCCTCAACATCCTCTCCCTCGCTGCCGCCGTTGTCTACGCCGCTCCGGCCGCCGACCCCGCCCCCGTTGAGCTCGCTTCCGAGCTCGAGGCCCGCCAGCTCTCGTCCACCCGCAACGACCTCCAGAATGGCAACTCCGCCAACTGCCCCAAGGTCATCTTGATCTACGCTCGCGGCTCCACTGAGGTTGGCAACATGGTACGTTTCTCCCAACTTCAGAGAGAAGGCTCCCCTGCTCTCCTTGCTCTCCCTGCTCCCTCCCCCACGGCGGCATTGCTCTTCCCCGCACTGCCGGCTTTCTACCTTGGCTTCGCACTAACACGGAGACTTGTCTACAGGGATCCACCGCTGGCCCTGCTCTCGCTAGCGCTCTCGAGAGCGCCTACCGCAACAACATCTGGATCCAGGGTGTCGGCAACGCGTACACCGCCGACCTCTCCCCAACTTCCTCCCCGCCGGTACCGACCGCGCCTCCATCGACGAGGCCAAGCGCCTCTTCAACCTCGCCGCCACCAAGTGCCCCAACGCTGCCATCGTCTCCGGTGGATACAGCCAGGGTACCGCCGTCGTCGGTAACGCCGTCAGCGAGCTCAGCTCCTCCGTCCAGGACAAGGTCAAGGGTGTCGTGCTCTTCGGCTACACCAAGAACCTCCAGAACCTCGGCCGCATCCCCAACTTCTCCAGCACCAAGACCAAGGTCTACTGCGCTGTTGGCGATGCCGTCTGCTACGGCACTCTCTTCATCCTCCCCGCTCACTTCTTCTACGCCACCGACGCCGCCACCACTGCCCCCATCTGGCTCCGTGGTCGCATCGGTTAAGCGAAGCTCTAACAGGCTTCACTTCCTTCTCCAATATGGCAAAGCTCTTCTTGGCTAGCTAGGGAGGAAACCCGAGTGAGTGGAAAGGAAACACACACACACACACACACACACACACACAAAAAGGACACACAACGAGGTTCACGAGTTATGGGTGATGCGATGAACGCGGGAGACAGATGATTTGGTGGCTGGCTGTTCCAATTTCGATTCTCTTCGCCTTGATTGGTATCCCTTTTTGTTTTTTGGATTTCATCTTCTTACATGTATCCTCTTATATATATTTGCACAACTTACATACGAACTGGTGGTGGACATTCTTGTCATGTACTTAACGCACTTCGATTCGTTTCCGATTCGAGTTTGGATACAAGAATTGACTTTTTACAACCAATTGACGGAATCCGTGCCCTTTTTCATCTTCAATCTTTTTTTCTTTTTTTTTTTTCCCTTTGACCATTATGAAGCTCGCTTTTATGCTGTCGCCAACACCACAGCCAAAAGGGTCTTGAATTAATCCTCTTCGATGTTGAATCCGCAGCCAGTGCTAGTTCCTGAACACGCTGTTTCTTTCCTTCTTACACTTTGCTGTACATGTAGATATAACAACCAAACCAGAATATGGCTCACAACAATTAAATAAAAATTGAAGCATCTTTCTCGCGCCCCGACACATTTTCCCTTTTCCACTTTACTCTCCCTCCGGATCCGCGCCGCGACGTGACGTGACGTGAAACCCAGGCCCTGCGCCGCGGGCCGGAAAACGGGTCGGCCCAACGCCTCAACCCCACCATCACCTGGCATCGCCTCTTTTTCATCAAGGGGGCTGAGCCCGCCAGCATAGACTGGCTAGGCACGCACGACCAGGGATGTTGGGCGAAACTGGAAAAATTCCGCGGCTGTGACTGGGCAAAGGCCGCTCAATACTCGATTGATGCAGCGAATGAGCATCCGTAAACGTTTCCTGGGCCTCCGAGGGGACCAACGGCCTGAGGGTTGGGGAGGGGAGCGAGATGCTGCGGTTCAAAATGGCAGACGTATCCGAATCACGCCAATATATAGTCGGGTCTATTCTCTTTTTCCATCGCGTCGCCACGAACCATCTCTTATTCATGTCGTATAGTCCACCGCATTAGCATCCCCTTAATTCATTACAAATTTCGGGTCTGTCCCCCTCTTCACGGATTCGGCTGCCATTTTCTCCGTACCTGTACCCTTGCCTCACCATTCACTTTCTCGAAATGATTGAACCCTTCTCATCGAGCCCGCCGCATCACGGCCCCGGGCCGGCCTCTCGACCCAGCGTCGCTGCACGCCTTTGTAATACCACCGTTGTCCCAAGATATCTCTTCAGAGTCCACTCGGATACGACGGCGGGGAGCACGACGCTGGATGCGGTTCTGGCCCCCGCCTGCCTACACCCTAACAAGCAGCGCGGGAGCGGGGATTTGTTCGACATGGATCGCAAGGAGGCGGCGGGGTTGCTCAACAAGCATCTATGGTGGGAAATGGCCCACGAGGATAATTGCAGCCTAATGAGTTGGACTAGTTCTCTCTTGTTCGCGCTTCAGTATGGTCTATATAAGCATAGCGGCAGCCGATCCCCAAGCGCCCTCGCCGACATCCACATCCTGGTACTTGATACCAGCGCGTACCCCGGGAACCTTTCTCAAAGATATGGACCTCATCGAATACTTTCACCTTGATGACGAGAGCGGCGAACGAGATTTGTCGCGGATGCGAAGGATGCGACGCGGCAGGGGCGGCTACTATTTTGGCGAGTATATATCGCAGGGTGCCCTAGACATTAGGGCTACGTGCACGCAGACCACGATCCAAGCCATGATAGACGTCGGCCTATTCAAGTTCTTCCCGGAGCTAGGAGACAGGCTGCGGTGGAAGAAGTGGGCCGATGGCGTCCTCCAACTTCGCCAGGTGGCACGGTCCCCGCGACAGCCAAGGTCGACGTCCGGAGAGCTATAGTCATCGCGAGCGCCTGTTTCGGAGACGAGTTTGCCATGCCTATAGCGGCGATGCTGCTCGCACTCAAGAGGCCCCGGCCAGATGACCCTGCTATCCTGCAAGGGTTCGAGGCCATGTTTACCAGTAAGTAGCTTTCCGCATCCAGCCAACGCCAGTGCTCTTGGCGTGGGATCAATTCCGAAGATTGAAGCAGAGCAGAGGAGGGGGGACGCGAGAAAAAAGGAGGATATAAAAGAAGAGGTCACCACGGCTTGCTGACACTAACTGTGCTACAACCAGTCGAAGAATTGTGCTCGGTAACTCCCGCCACGATGCGAATAGATCCAGACCGCTTGCCCGAGGTACGGCGTTTCGGAGACATTATACGCGAAATTTCCGAGTCCGCAGCGCGCGAACTTGATCGAGAAGAGCTGATCGTGGAGGAGGTCGAAACGTTTTCTCTCGCCTGTAAGTTCTCCAGGCTCGATATTACCCAAAAATCGTACCCTTCCCTCCTCCGCCATGAACGGAACTAACGACGCCCGGCAGGAGCGTCACACAATAAAGGTTGCAGGTTGGGTGGTGGAGGACGATAGGATGAGGCGAGGTATCATCAGAGCATTGATACCTTACTTTCCCTCTGTTTTAGCGTGACGTTCATTTCCTTCAACAAGCGTGCGGATACCTAATGCTTTTCTGTTTTTGTTTTTGCATTTCTTCTTTCTCAATTTTGCCTTTTCTCCTTCCAATATGGGGTTGGAAATAACGGTGGAAAACTGGGCCTTGCTACTTCCACCATATACTTAATTGATTATATCAAGAACCTTGAACTTGCTCCCCACATGTGCAGCACCCAAACCTCGGCTGACGCCAGAAGACGTTAGCGCGCTAGACCCCGACTTTTCTTATCAAATCCAGTTTGACCAGAATCAAACCAATGCTTACCCCCAAAGAACGCGAAACCAACAGAATAGACCGTGCAATCCTACTGTCGACGGACCTTTTCAAACACTCTAGTTGAACGTGCATTTTAGCTCTACCCCTTGCCTCGGGGTTCCTAGCCGACTATTCCCATTTCCCTTATCTCTCCTAGCACCACATTGCCTCGCTGCCATGCCGCGCAAAGAATCAGGCCTCAGCCGGGCGGTCCTCGCCGCCTCCCTTGGCCTCTCGCTTCTCTACGCTGTCGACAGCCTCTCCGCGCCCAGCTACTATCGCATGGCCACCAAAGCCGGCTCCACCACCTTGCTGTCCCTGTATTCCCTACTCCGCGGTGGACCCGGCCTCCTCACCGCCGCCCTCGCCCTCGGCTCCGTCGGCGACGCTTTTCTAGCCTGGGACGGCGAGACGGCCTTCTTAGCCGGGCTCGGCAGCTTTCTGCTGGCGCACATGCTCTACATCCCCTCTTCACCGGCAAGGGCCGCGGCTTCGCCGGCCTGCAGTCGGAGCCGTGGAAGCTCGAGCGTCCGCCATGCTCGCGGCTCTCTCCTCCATCATGGTCAAGTTCCTCGTGCCCCGCGTCGAGGTGGACCTGCGCCTCCCTATCCTAGTCTACTCCACCACCATCGCCGCCATGGTGATTTCCTCCCTCACCATGATCAACGGACGCGTCATCGCGGGCGCTGTCTCCTTCACCATCTCGGACTCCATCCTGGCCACCGAGAAGTTTCTGCTCTCCGGGCTCGCCGCATAGCCAGTGGATGCAGTATGCCGTTTGGATCCTGTACTATGCCGGACAGGCGCAGATCGCCCTAGGTCTGCTTGACGGCGCCTAAAGAAGTGGTGGCCGGGTTCTGGCATGCGGTTTTATGTACTCAGGTCTTATGAGAAGCCAAGCGGTTGGGGTGCATGTGAGGAACGGGTCCGGGGGCGGGAAGGATTCTAGCCGGAGATATGTAGCCAATCCACGTCCCACAACCGAAACTCTGTATGATGTCGATGCGTATACCCTCGGCCAATCTTTAGGAGACCTACCGATTCACTCCCATTTAGAGAACATTTATCGATTGCTAGGACCCCCGTTATATCGTGATCTGCACTTCATACGCGTAGACATGCACATACCGCGAACAGTGGTGCAATAGACCAATATCGCCGAGGTCTTAGCCAATCAACAGGAGCAATTGGTGATATAGATTCGGTCATCGTCGTGGCAATCTCAAAATCCTCCTCGTGGCTCGAGTTGAAACCAGCCACACAAAGTGCATCTCCATCATCGCTAGTGGGGCACGGTTGCAGCTCGAAAATTCGCCACAAGTGAACCCCGCTTACCGCAACAGTTCGTAGGCCCGAGATATCTATAGATGGCACGGAAAATGGGAGATCAATAATGCGCTTATGGAAGATGGATCCATCTATGGATGCGCCTGTTGTATTCTGTGTACCGTAGCGTTCTCGCGACCACTCAAAGCCCATTCATGTTTGTGGTCGAGTGAAATCACACCACCAATCCTCTTGACGCAAAAGTTCAATCAACTCCTAGACGTCATCTCCAGTCGCTAGCGCTCTCCGCAACCTGGGTGGGGTGGAGTCCCTGGAAAGGCGCGCCCTTCCAATAGCATTTCCTTCACGAAACGCTCCGACTTCAACACTGATCGCATTCGATATAAAAGCTGTCGCAGTCATTCAGGCCCTCAGGAAGACCTAGCCCATAAAACATCCTGCTCCTCGCTTGGTCTTCATATTTATTCAGCAACATCAGTTACCAATCATGGATGAACCTACCCGACGCGTACGGCATCATATTTTCAGCTTCTATCTGGATAAGTGCCGCCCTCCAACCATCGAGGAAATTGTTAAAGAGACCAAGCTCGATGGTAATGAGGTTCGCAATGCTCTTCAACAGCTTGATGATACGCACCATATAGTGCTCCATACGCCTGGTGTACATAGTCCAACGCCCATCTCTATGGCGCACCCTTTCTCTCACTTGTAAGTTTTCTCCTTGCCCTGTCGAGCACATAACGCGGTCGCTGATATCCACATCTAAGGCCCACTCCCTTTATTATCGTAAGTTGGCCATAGGTTCCAACTCGTAATTCTCTCTTATGGATGCTAACGAAGTGCAGAAACAAGGAGAACGGTCGTGGTGGGCTAACTGTGCGTGGTGCGGCTTTGGCCTCGCCGCGATGCTCCTCCCCTCCGAGACCCCCGTCACGGTTTCGGTCAGGTCGGGCTCCATAGGAAAGGAGCTGGTTTTTGAGGTTGGCGATGCGGGGATACACCTCCAAGGCGGCGGACAGACGGCCAAATGCGTCGTTCACTACTCCGCACCCCCGTCCTCTTGGTGGATTGATGTCAAGTTTGCTTGTGGTACGATTCACGTCTTTGAAGACAAGGACGAGGCAGCGACTTGGGTAGGCCAACGCCCTGGTGAACTCGGTAGACTCGACCCTTTAGCTTACACGAAATCTAGTGTGACCAGTACGGATTTAATTTCGGGGAGACCATGAATATGGACATCATGTGGAAGCTTGCAAAAGTAAGTTCGGAGAGGATTCTGAGATGTCAGTTTTCTGAACGAAACTAACATTCACAATAGGCATGGTATTCGGAGAAGGCATCTTATGAGTATAATAGACCGACTGAGGCAGAGAAGTCCCAGCTTTTTAAAGAACTTGGGATGGTGTCGGAGTTTTGGACCGAGTAGCCCGAGAACCCCTTACTTGACATGTGTGTCGTGTCGTGTTTGCTACATAGATGTAGCTGCTGTGCGCGTCCCACTGGCGATTGACCATTGTTGTCTGACGGCAATACATCACTTGTAAACCGTTGGGTTTCATACATATGGGCGTGAATCGGGCAAATTGAATCGTTCTACGTTTGAAATCAGGTGCCGAGAGTAAAGGATCGGTGTAGAGTATATACGTAACAGTATTATTGAGATTATTTGACCCTTGGGAGTACCAAACGAGGGCAGCATAGCGACATCTGAGATAAACGAGTGGGTATAGTAGAAAGAAAATACAGACCGGACCGCCGCCCATCGCCCGCCTCCCTTTGCCAGACCGGAACCAACCAAAGATAAAGATAAAAAGAGAGAGATTGCTAAACGAGATAGCGCTTGGGTCCGAGAAACGCCTTGACCGGACCGCGATAGAGTACATGATATGTTGGGAAAAACACAGGAACGACTGTTTCCTAGAACGCCCTCTTGAACCCCTTTTCCAATTCCGACCTAGTGGAGTGTGACGCCAGACAAGGGGTTGGGGGTAGATTGCATTAGGACCATGACAAAGGAAAGGTGTAAGAGAGAGAGAGAGAGGGGGGGGAGAACAAGATGAAATGGGTTTTAGAAAGAAAAGAAATTGCCCGAGGGGATGAAGACAAAGATAACCGCAAGGACAGCCGAAGCCGCAGACCCAATAAGAAGGGACTGCACAAAGATGGTATCCTGGATCTGCCTGAGAACAGGTTCCTCGATCCAGGCCTCCTTGTCAAAGATCTTGCGCATGAGATTCTTGCTGGAGTAGTTGGCCAGCCACGGCTCGTCCTCGAAGCTATTACTCGAGCTCAGGGAGTCAAAGGACCGCTTGGAGGCCGAGTCAGCCGCGCCCTCTTCCGCGTCGAGGAAGAGCTCCCACGGGCGAATGTGGCGGTGGTGCATAGCGTACATGCAAATGCACATGCCCTTGTAGCTAGCCACGACGGTGCAGATGCCGATGGCCCAGCCGAACGCGAGAAACCCGCGCCAGCCCCGGGACGCGGTGCTGAGGACGAGCATGACGGCGAGGCCGAAGGACAGGGCGATGCCGCTGAAGCCGAGCACGCGGGCAAAGGACACGCGGGGCGGGTTGCCGTTGCAGACGGACCAGCGGACGAAGTTGGGGTGGCTCTGGAAACGCAGGGAGGCGTCGACGGACTTGAAGGCGATGTCGAGGGCGCTGGGGTGGGTGGTGTAGGAGAGGGCGTGGAGGAGGGTCTTGCGATCCCGGTCCGATAGGTTGAGCTGGCGGGGGCGTCGACCATGATGTAGGTGGAGATGATGCGGTCTATTTCTTCCCTGAAGGGTTGGATAGTGACTAGAGAGAGGGGTAAGGCAGGTTAGTAGCTAGAACGTCATGGATGACCCTCTCCTTAGGGAAGGGTTGATATCGAACGACTTGTCCGGGGTGAAAACTTACATGGAGCTTTTGCGCCGGCCGCGTGGAAGGCCTCGCTTGTCGGTGAGCGTAGGGTGCTGGTGACCGAAGGGAGAGATGACGGGCAATAGACGGACTCGTTGTACAGTTCCCCGGGATGGGCCTCCTCTACGTCATTTTGGGTCTTGGGGGTGACGGGCGGCGAATCGAGCTCGATGATGGCCTCCGCAGCCATGGGGTCCCGCTTCTCGAAGTCGGTGCCCTCGAAAATGTCAGTAGCTTGGCCGCGCTTGGGCCGGCGGCGCATCTTTTCCGTCGCCTCCCTCTGCAGCTTGACCTGGATCTCTTCCTCCATCTCCCTCGTCCATTCCGGCGCGAGAGCCAAATCTGACTTGGGAGCCTTGCGGAAGCGCTCCGAGTAGCTCTGGTACCACAGGTAGAACTGCAGGTTCTCCGCCGAAAACTCGATGAATAGCAAGTAGTTCATGAAATCACGGACAGACATAGGCTGTGGGGGAGGCGCAAGCGCTGTGTTAGCATATGGCCGGGGAAAAGAAGGACGAGGAGAGGAAAAAATGAGACATACCGGACACGTCTCGCCGGCGATGATCTTGTCGAAGGCGAGGGCATCGGGGATTCCAGCAGAGAGACTTGATCGTCCGGAGCGGAGCGAAGCCCTTTCGGAGGGCGAGGTGGCGCGCGCCTCAAACTCTTCGCGGGACACATGGGATGGGCGTGAGTATGTTAGTGGCAGGAGGCCCATTGTGACGAAGATAGTATTCCGTGATCCTTTTGGGTGAGCGGCGGAGACAATGGCTTGGGAAGCCCCAAGAAGGGGAGGCGGCAGATAAAGGGCTTAGAAAACGGAAAGAAGAAGTCAAGAGGGGAGGAGAGGTGTGAAGATTTATGAAATTAAGATCGAGATGTGACGGGAGATCCAGGTGGACGGGGATCGTCAGGTGAGTAAGGGTCGGTTTTGCACGGATAGATCCAGGAGAAAGAGGGAAGAAAAGAGGAATGATCGACACTCAATGGCGTGGCCCCGGCGGAGATGGCGAGCAGGACAAGGTCGGGTTGTTATAAAGGGAGATTGACAGGGCGGGGAGGGCGACTGGTGGATCGACGGTTTGACAGGGCCGCAGGGCAGGGGAGGGAGGCACACAGGAGGGAGGGGGGAAACAAGCACAAAGCGCTAGAAACCAGAAAAACAGATGGCGAAAACCAGGAAACGGAAGGGAAAGAATATTCTTTCACTCTCAGACCCTCGGCCTGGAAGGGCAAGCGTGCTGGCTGCAAGGTTTCTCAGGGTGGGTGGATCAGATGTGCCAGAATAGACCAGGTTGGATTCGGTATGGGCTAAGAGCACTTGGAGGCAGAGGAAAAGAAACAAAAAAAGAAACAAAAAAGAAAGAGACTGGGACCACCTCTTGTCTTCCTTTCAACCTTCTGTTAGGCTCTCTGGCGTTGCTTCCTTTTTTCTCTGTCTTCTCTCGTCTGCTTTCGGTCGTTGGAAGAAGCAAGCTGCGGCAGAAAATGCGCGAGGGTGGGGAGAGAGTCTGTGACTGGGCAGGGCAGGTTGTCGCTGGGAAACAAAAAGCAGCGGTTGCCAAATGGATGTCATTCATCTTATAAATGAATTAAAACGGGTGCGCGACGAGGTTAGGGAGATGAGATGTGAGATTCGCCGGGTTTCTCGCCGTTGCATCACGCCTTGCTTTCTGTGCTACTTGCCTTCCGTGAGAGCAGCGAGAGACAGTTGCTCCCCAGTACACTACACTACAATGCAAATACGGGGACAATGGGCCTTGGAGCACTATGCGGATGATGCAGGCGGATGCGGATGACTTTTGGGTTCCACGCCTGCCGAACCATGGCCGGCCCGTGATACCAACCATTCCCAGAAGGGGACAAAATTGAAGCCATCCATGGAAGCCAGGCGCTGATGCCCGCTTGAGCTGGCGCTTCCCCTCCCCCACCCTAGCTCTGGCTGGACGGCGTTTTGCTTGGAGGCGGAGGGATCACGGTGACGAAGGATCAATTGACAGAGCGAGCTTTTTTTCTTCTTCTCCCTCTCTCTTCTCAGTGTGCTAAACAGGGGGCAGACCCTGGTTACCAGCTCGATTCGATCGATCTGAAATATTATAGCGCACCGCACCCCCTCCTCTCCCACCCCCTGGCTGTTTACCGGTCCATTTTGAAAGGGAAAACCGGAAGAAGAATAGAAAGACAAAAAAGATTTCCGCCAGACAGGGGTTAGAGATGGGAAGCCCCCGGCTGTCCGTTGCATCCACAATGTTACGTTGTCTGGTTCGTCCTCCTCCAACCCCAGGGTGAGGGAGCCAAAGAGGCGCGAAGCTGACGACTGCAGTGCACCGTAACGCAGCCTTGATTGCTGGATTCGGATTGTGTCCCCATCCACACCTCTTGGTTGAGGTTAATTCGGATTGGTGCTACGTGGGGGAAGGGGAGGGGGAGGGGAAAGGGAGGAATGGGGGGGCAACCACCACCACGGTATTCGTCTTGCCGGACGCCCGGACGTCTGTGGAGACCGGAGGTGACAATGACACTGCCTGTCATCGCTGGCTGGAACGGGTGGCCAAATGCTGTTGACGGGACAGGAACAGAGTGCCTCCTGCAGGCTGCATTGGATGAGGGGAGGCAAAAAGCAGGACAGGGAGGAGAGGGTTGGGGAGAGAAAGCAGGGCCAGGCGAGTGATTAACGCCGCCAGGCCACTAGATTAGCTTCAACCCTCTGCACCAAATTTTAGCTTCGGTCAACCACCCGCCCTAAGAACAACATGGCTCATGGGGACGCATCCGTGTGTCTGGCCATGCATGGAGCAGTGGACACAAGTTGTGCTCAAGTCATTAATATTAGTGTGATGCAGGTCGGGAAAGAGCTGGCGAGGCAAGGACAAGGGCAGGCATGTCCTCAGGCACCTCCACACACACGCACAAGATAGTACATCCACGAAGTATTGTTGACGTCTGTACGTTGAGGGAGAACAGGAAAGTACCTCCCGAGCCAAGGAAGTGGCAAGCATGATAATACTTCCAGTTGTACTTGTAAACCCGCCCAGAGTGTATTCTAACGCCTCAAATGCTCGCCATCCACTAAAAGCAAAAAAGAAGCAAAGAAAAAGATTGGGAAAAGGAGGGTGGCCGGACACTGCTGGTCATTGGCCAGCGACCTTTGGATGGTGGAATGTCTGGGCCCAAAGACCGGATCCCTTGATCCAATGCATATTTGACGCGGGCATTGCATGGACATGTCTGAGATTGGCGAACTCTAATACAGACCGGAAGGGGAGGATAAAACCAGTCGTGAAAAATCCACCACCTCAATAAGAGAGGAGGTCAGGAAACGGGAAGGGGGCGTGGATGCGGTTGGGTTGGGTTACATTCGCCCACGGCGCGGCGACTGCAGCCTGCCGATCACCCAGTTCCCAGCTGAACATTCGGCATGAGACGACAGGCAGTTGGGAATCTTGTTCGTTTTCATTTTTGTTTCTGTCATTCTTCCTCGCCAATAATATTGGGAGCCCCAGAGCACGCCAGCAACCACCTTCTTCTCCCCTTGCCGTCCGCCTTCCTTCCAGACCCAGGGACAGAAGCGCCGGAAGATGGGATCTGAGCACGAGAATAAAAGAAGAAAACATGGAAAAAGCACGCAATATACGGGACAAGACCTGCGCCGGGAGACCCTTGAGAGGGCCAGACTTCTTTCCATCCAGAATCCGCTAGAATCGTGGCTTGCCGTCGCTTGCTTTGGAAAAAAAAAAAAAAAAAAAAAGAAACAGCGTTAAAGGCCACAACCTAGTACTGCGTGGGCGTACAACGGAGGGCCAGACCGTGATACTATCTGAACTCAACTGGCGCAAATTGGCGATGGCATTCGTGACCTCTCCATTCCGGCATAATAAGCTTTGTGTGGCCGTGCGGTGTACTCGAGACTAGCCCGTAGTCCCGGGGTCCAAGCTCCAAAGGCGCCGTGGCGCCTCTTCAACGCCGCACGCCTCTGGCCTTATTTCTCTGTATCTCCGGGGATCAGGGGTTCCCTCGTTGTACTGGAGTAGTGTATTCCCATCTCCCTCCTGCCGTTGTCTCCCGGCACGTTATTCGGCTCAAAGTTTAAGCTAATACCCTTGGCTTCAGGCGTTGGTGATCAGGGGAGACCGATTGTGGCCTCTGGCCGGATGAGGAGAGCTCCAAATAGTTTCTGCTGCCTGCCGGGGATTCCAAAAATTTCCGAGTTGAAGGATATCCATTCCGTTCGGCCCGTAACATCGGATCGATACTGATAGATCACTTCATCAGTACTCCTCAACTGGACCTCAAATGGGGACCGGCGGATGTGCTGGCATCAAGGAGGCTGGCCAACCCAAGGCCTCGGTCGTGTGCAGTGCAGGGCGCCTTCCTGTCAATCGGTAGGCGGGGATCAGTGGGCCCAGCAAGGTGAACCCTTTGATCAGTTACAGCCCTGACCCTACCTCAACTCATAGATGCCTCAGGTTTTCATGCTGCAAAATGAACTACGAAGTATGCGCGTCCAATGTTATTACCTCCCCAGGCATTCGGGGCTGAACGGGGCGGGCAGACACACCTCTTGAAGAGCACGGGGCGTCAAGGCAAGCGAGCGAGGGAGCACGGGGCCAGCGCGTGCGCAAGGCTCAGGCCCCAAGTCTAATCAAATTTCCTCGGGATGAAATGCCGCCTCAGGCCTGGCTCAGCATTTGAAGCTCGGGAGAAATTCTTGGGTTCTTTCTAGCGCACGCTTAGCTTTGTGATAGTGGCCTCAGGCTCCTGGAACCGTCAGCAGTGGCTTCAAGCAGAGGTCAGTGCCCACTGAGCGAAGGGTCCGACGCCAATTGATCCACTGATTCTAGGGCACATTCTAGATGTACTCAATTAGTCAGACAGCGTCAACAACTGAACCCAACACGACAAGAAACCAATTGATCCAGCCTTCAGCCGAGGACTTGGAAGGGGCATCACAACCGATTTCGCTGATATTGACCCCCTTTGACAGGGGTTCGGCTTAGTTTTTGGGATTCCATTCTGCGAGAGTGTCATGCCGAGTTGGTGAAAGTCCACCCTCCCTTCCTCTCCAAAATGTCGTGACTGATCCAATCTACCCATCATTTTTCGAGTGCAGAACGCCCTTCCTCGCCACGGTTCCGGACCTCGTTTCCACGGGCAGTGTACACGACACTTATCATCTCTTACCATGGGTCACCTTGGTCACCTTGGTCGCTGAGTTCATTTTGGTCAGCGTGTGACTTGGTTGATGGGTTCCTGTGGAACGGTGATATCTCGAGAAGAGCAGGCAGACTTGCGAAATGTGTCGATCCCTGCCTGTTCTGTCCAGCCGCAGGCGCTAAGGGCCGTGCTGTCCGCCATGGCTGAAAAAGCCTGGACAGGCACAAGCAGGCTCAGACATGGATCACGAGTGGTGGGAGTCGAGCCTGTCTTTCTCGTGTCTGCCCTGTTCCTCAAGGGGGCCCTTGCTCCATTTCACTCTCCAGCTTGCTTCCACCACCATACCGTCGAGGGCACACACCGCACCACAGTGGGCCGAAGACCGATCCTTCGGCGGTGACTTGGCAGAGCGAGCACTGTCACCCTAGCGTACAGGTGGTGCTCGAAGATTATCCCTCACACACAACGCCCTCTGTCGGTGTCCCCTTGCCCCCTTGGGGTTGGGCTAAGGGGCGAGCAGCCACTGGCAAGGCCAGAACTCAGTGACCAGCACAGTCGCCGTTATTGTTGGCGCCGAGGTGTGTGTGGTGTGCCCGGCCGGTGGGTGCGTGGACATACGCTGTCTCTCTCTTGTCCTCGGGCTCTCTCTAGAGTCAAATTTCCCATCGTTTCATTAAGTCTCAAGTACGCGTGCAAAGGCGAAGCTAGGATAGATTGCCCTTCCCCAGCTCCTTCCATGGTGTGCTACCAGCGGCGGCTTTTTCCCTCGGAGAACAATATCGCCATCATCACACCTTTTGTGCCAGTTGAGCCCAGCTTGTTGAATTTCTTCCCCTGGTCCCCAGACCAGACCCACCTCCAAGTATTATCTGCCACCCCAAAGAGCCTGCATCCTACTAAGACCGGACTCAGATTTAGCTTATACTTGACGCCCTTTTTCACCCCTTGGTTGGCTCGCCATCCCTGGCAAGGACAAAAGCCACTCTCTTCAATTCACACCCATGCCTTGCCGAGAAGCCCCGCATTGCATCTTGATCTTTATTACTCCTTTCAGACGCTCTTTCAAGCCAAGCGCCCTTTCGTGGCTAGCTCCCTTGCTGTCCCATGGATCAATATGTCGCTAGTATCGACGGCGTCCTTTTTCCCCTCGCGTCCCAGCTGAGGTCTTGTTGCCCGCACGAAGAGGCTTACACGAAGGAAGCATTCTTGCCAGTTTTCCGCATCATCAGTTCTCAAAACTCAGAGTGAGGAGGATCAGCTGTGTGCCGTGGTGTCCTCGATATTGTCTGTCCGAGGAATAGGGGCTGGAGAGGAGAGGACGCGAGTGCCCGCTGCCCGCTGCCCGTCGCCCGTTGCCCGTTGTTCATCGTGTCCCGAGTGTTCTTGGGACTCCGCCATCATAATTACTTTTCGCATTCCTCCCCTCCCCACTCCTCTCCTCTCCACCCATCTCCTCCAGTTTCGCACCGTTTCCTTCCTTTTTCTCCTCCCATTTCACGCTTGTCCTTTCCGATAGCCAGCGCCAATTCACACATCGCCATCCCCTAGACTCCCCGTTGACCGTCCATCCCCACGATGAAGTTGTCTGATCATGGCAACTGTTTATTGCTTTTACCCCCGCCAAACCCACCTTCCCTTTCCAATGGCGGCGGTTTGCCGCTCGTATGCAGTGGAGCGTAATGGTGTTTTTCGTTTTCCTTGCTCGTATCTCAAACTCCTTGAGATTGTTGGCGCTTGCCCCATCCATCTTTGTTCGCATGGAGTGGGACTGTTGGTGATAGTATGGGAGATTATCCACCGTGGAAGTCGAGAGTGTGCATGCCCTTGATATTCGGCCTTTCGCGATTGAACTTCCTTGCCGTTCAGCCGGCTTTGCCCTTTTATTATGTGCCTACAACCATGCATACCTACCGTTTGAGCAAAGGGAAAAGTGCGGAAGGCTCCGCTTGGGGAGCCTCTCGCCAACAAATTGGTACAGTACAGCACCACTAACTCTACCTACTAGGGGAGGGTTCAAGGTAACTGGGCGAGGAGGACGAGGTAAATACCTGTTTTCCCAGAAACAATGCGTCGCGCAAGCGTTTTGAAGAGTCTGGTGCGAGCAAAAAAAGAAACAAAGAAAGAAAGAAAAATAGACGATAGCCTTGGTCTTGTGCAAGCACATATGCTGGAGAAAGAGCAATTAAGATGACAGGGTCCATCTCAACCCCTGTCCTAGTCCCGCCCTTGTCCAGCAGGGTCAGGAGAACCAGTGGCCCTCTGGCTCTCGGCATCCGGTAACCCCAGGGAAGAACGACTCATCAGTCCTCATTTTCTTTCTTCTTCCTTTTTGTTTATCGCTAGTATCTTATCGTGGGCCACTTTGGTATTGGCAAGGGACCCTGCGAGAGCCGTCTTGGGGGAAAAGCCGACTTCCCGAACTAGTCGACCAGCGACTCCCCGGAGGAGGCTTCCGCTCCGCGCTAACGGCACATTGCTTTGTTCCTGAAATGGGCTTGACCCACCCCCGTTCAACTGATCTCTCCAATGTCACCAATGCGAGATCTATTGTGAGCCATGCTCTCTTGGAGAGTGTAAGGACAAAGAGAGAGGAGCAAGAAAGAAGAGGAAGTGACTGGAGCTCGAAAAGCAGGGCCAAGGAAAGGAGTTTGAATTTACCGTGGTAGCCAGCTGTGCCTTTTTTTTTTTTTTTTCTTCCTCCTCGAGAGAATCGTTGCTGGTTCCAGCAAAGCCAAAAGGTGGTGGGAGGTGATGAGGCTTCACGGGCAAATGTAACCCGCCGATCTCACTCTCCTCATTGAACAATGATCTTCACTTGTGCAGGAAGGACTCGACGAACCATGGGCATGGAGAATTGATATAGAGGAAGATATTAAATAAATAAATAGACGTAGAGCCGTGACCGTTGCATACATTAAAAAAACACAAATAACTTTCCGTCCCTCTCGCTCATTCTCGCATCAGCTTGCTTCCTATTCCCGCTCTTCGAGTTTCCAGCCCGTGGTCCCAGAAGAAAAGAAAACTTGGAAAGAAGGAGAAGAAAGAAACAAAGCGGGGAAAAGGAGGGAAAAAAAAGGGAGCACCCCTCAACCAAGACCGAGAATCGTATCTGCCGCTTTTTCGCTCACCATGTAAACAGGCACGGCGATGAAGAAACCGGGAATCCGCGGAAAGACGGACGCATCCACCACCCTCAACCCATCCACCCCGCGCACCCGGAATTTGGAATCCAGCACCGCCTGGGCATCGCCGTCGGGTCCGATGGGACAGGTACAGCTGGCGTGGTGGCCCCACGATTCCTTCCTCGTCCAGTCGCTGAGCTGCGCGTCCGAAGCGACCTGCGGGCCGGGCCACACCTCGGTGAAGCCGCCGACCGAGTTGATGAGGCCGCGGGTGTACTTCATGCCCTCGACGACGGCGCGGACGTCGAGCGCGGCGGCGGCGGGATCCTCAAAGTTGTTGAAGTCGATGAGCGGGGTGTCGCGCGGGTCCGCGGACCGCAAGCGCACGGTGCCGGCTCGGTTGCGCGTGTGGGCCTTGAGCGTGAGCCAGGTCCAGTGCCTCGCGTCGACGGTCGAGTCGGCCGAGTAGCCCGGGTAGTAGCCCTTGAAGCCCACGGGTGCGCCTAAGATAAAGGTGTCCGGGTCGTCGCCCGCCGCGGCGGCCGTGGACTTGCGGACGACGCCGAGGGCGATGCCGTTGGACGCGTACACGCCCTTGAGGGTCGGGGAGGACCCGCCCGCCTCCCACCGCTGGAGGCACGGGTCGTCGGGGGTGCGGTAAAAGTTGCAGGCGCCCGTCACGGCGAAGTCGGACGTCGTCTTGCCGATGACCGTCGTCTCGTAGCGGTCCTGGAGGTTGGTGCCCACGCCGGGGAGGTTGGCCACGAGGGGTATGCCGTGGGCCGCGAGCTCCGCCTGCGGGCCCACGCCGCTGAGCTTGAGCAGCTGGGGGTGTTAAAGGCGCCGGCGGCGACGATGACCTCGCTCGAGGCGTCGACGGACCCCGGCACGCCGGCCGAGGCTCCGCCCGAGCGAGGATCCGCGCGGTACAGGCTCTTGCCGTGCAAAAGTCGACGCCGACGGCGCGGGGCTTGCTGCCCGTCGTGTCGAAGCGGACCTTGGTCACGAGGGTGTCGAGCAGCACGTCGAGGCGGAACTTGCGCGAGCCGTCCGAGTTTTGGGCACCCGTCACGTCGACGATGAGCTGGCGCGGGCCGGAGCGCGAGCCGGCGTCCGTAGCGATGGGGATCTGGTACACGCCCTGGACGGAGTCGCGGGAGGGCGAGTCGACGTTGAGGTCCTGCAGCAGCACGCCCGTCAGGCCGCCGACGGTGGTGATGAGCCAGGTCAGCAGGCCGCCCTGGCCCATGGAGATGGCGGTGTTGAGGACGATACGGAGGAGCTTCAGGTCCGTGACGACGAGGGTGAGGTCCGTGAGGCTGGTGGATAGCCAGCCGCTGAAGCCGTGGCCGGACCCGCCGTTGAGGAGGTAGGAGCACTTTTCCAGGCGCTCAAAGTACTTGCGCATGTTGAGGCGGACCACGACGCGTCGCCGGTGAGGGAGGCGATGCCGTCCCAGTCGCTCTTGTGCGGGTACGCTGTGATGAGGGCGTTGTGGCCGCTGCAGCCGCCGAGCGTGCCGGCCCTGGGGTAGAGGATGCCGAGGGGCGTGGACCCGGGCGGGGGTTGAGCCCCACGTACGTGGCCCCGGAGGCGGTGCGGTACGTCATCTTGGAGTCTTGCTTCTGGTAGGTGAGGTTGCTGAAGTGGTTGACGTAGTAGTCCCACCGCATGGGCTCGTACTCTGTTGACTGGAGGCTCAGGGCGGGGACGCGGTACGGATCGACTCGCCCTGGTCGTCGCCGGCGTCGATGAGCAGGACGGACTTGCCGGCCATGGCGAGGCGGGCGGCCAGGGGACCCGCCCGGGCCGGAGCCGACGATGACATAGTCGTAGCTGTCTTGCAGGCCGGACGGGGTGATGTGCCGTGCGAAGTGTTGCGAGGGCCTTGTCTTCTTGTGAGTCTTGTTTCGAACTAGGGAATAGGAAGGGTGAAGAGTTGGGGCATGGTGAAGGGGGAGGAGAGGGAGGGAGGTCTGGAACACGAAGACGCCGTGACAGGAGAAAAGGAAAAGCTTACCTCGCAAGGGCTACACTTGTGTAAGTGAGCACGGTACAGAGACTGGCGAAATACATGGCTAGTGTGTTTTGGCGAAACGACTAACCTCGACTCACTTAACAGAGATCCTTGGTGAGAGTAAAAATAAACTCTTGCGCCGTTCTATTCCACTCACGCTTTCCGTCTCGTCGAGCTGGCCTAGCGATATATTTATATCTTCTCTCGCTCCATCACCGTGGTTCTTCCTTTTGTGTAGTGCGGAGTATATATGTTTCTCCGTGGCGTACCTGGTGCTCGCTCGTCTCGTCTGTGTCGGCATGCACGAGCCCGATCCAACCATGGGTCAGAGACATCCCATTAGTTGATCCCTGGTCCCTCAATTCCGTCAAACTCACTCATTCCACTGTCCCACGCCGGGACCCTCCCATCAATTTAATGGATCCATCCAGACGCACCCCCTCTTCCAAAAGAAAGCGACAGCGTCAGGGCGTGGGGCGTGTGCTAGCGCAGGTGAAGCGCGAATAGTAACGCACCCTTTCCCTGTTCAATCCAACACCTTTCCCAGCTCAGGCTGGCTCCAACCAGGTTTGCGTCTTTCCGAATTTTGGAGCTGTCCTCCTTTGGCGTCTACGTGCAGGCACAGACACAAACCACAAGCCCAAGCACAAGCACAGGCGTAGGCTCAGGCTCAGGCACAGGCACAGCTGTGCGCAGGCATCCCACCACACCCACCTTCTTTCATTCTTTACGTGGAGCCCAACGTTGCCTCCCCTCCCCAATGCAACGAGAAGAAGGGAAGGGAGAAAAAAAGAAGATTTGCTTTTGCGCTTGGCTGCCCCGTAATCTCCACTTATGGTCATGACGTACACTGTGCGTTCTGCACGTCTGTTGGCTCCTCGGGAATTGTTGGAGGGCCCCCATCGTTGGCGATGTTGTGTGTGTATCGGTATTGGTGGTGGGCGTTCCTAGTGAGATACTTGCCCTGTGTCGACGTGGAATTGAGTGCTTTTTTCTCCCTTCTTTCTGCCCCCTTCTTTTATTTTTCTCCCTTCTTCGCATCGCCTCCCTCCTTTTGACCGGTCTCGAGTTCGCCTTGCTTCAGGATCAAGCCCCATGCCGATGAACCGACGGGGGTGGGCGAAGACTGAAATATGTTTGGGTATCCGAATTGATACGACAGCACATGTGCACACACCAAGTCTGTGACGAATTTAAACGAAAAAGAAAAGAAGAAAAACCAATCCTGTGGTTACAATGGCGTTGGACAATGTCTCTCCCTTCGCCTACGTGGATCGATGAATTCGATCTTTTCTTTGCATCGACCAACACCAACGCTTTGCGTCGCGCACGCACTTGAGAACAATACGAAATTCTCGAAGGCAGAGCGCATCCCGCCGCCAATTTCGGGTGACGTACTTACCCACCGATGTCTCAACCAGCACAGCACGGCACATCGACCGAACAAGGAACAAGGATCATGTCTGTTCGCAGCTTGTTCGGTGGGGGTAATCATACCGAGATAGAGAAACTTGACTTTGGGGAGACTGATGCTCATGTCTTCCGCTGCGGAACTCCACCCCTCGTCCTCCTTTGTTCTTTAACATACACGCATCTGGTGAATTCCCCTGTACGCCCTCGGGTTCGAGCACCGTGACCCCCTCACAGCAAGAGTCTGTTTCTTTCTCCTGAGCCACTTCCTCCCGTCGAAAGGCCTCTTCTTCCAGCTCAGGGGTCTCATCCTCCAGCTGGAGCTAAAGGCTTGCCCAAAGATCAATTGTTTCCCATATCTGATTCGTTCAATGCCAAAAGTCGCCGGATATAGAAATGCATAAATCCAGAGGAGAGAGCCGAGACCAAATATGATAGGAATAGAAATAACCCATAAAAAACATCGAGTGCGCCCGTTAGCAAGGTGTGCAGCGCATGTCCCGAGCAAAAGACTATCCAAGCACATCATCCAGGCCGGTTGAAAGTGGGCGCCCATGTGTGGACATGTGTGACGAGTCTGGCTCCAAAGGCACTAATCAATGTCGTGATGCACTCGCGAGGAACCGACGGTGGCTTGCATCAAAGTATCCATCAATCCATCAATCCATGCCATTCTTCCATTCGATCAATCGGATTGGATCAATCAATGGCTGTTCCCCTTCCTCCCCGCCGCGTCCCCCTAACGACCCACCTCCACCTCCACCTCCGCCTCCGACTCCGCCCCAGACTCCCTTCGTTGCGGCCTCTTGAGATCTCTCACTTGTTTGCTCAATCTTCTCACCTACATATTTCTCTCATCTCATCTTCCGCATCGGCACTTTATTGGTTTTCAGCTCATCTTGCATCGGATCGGTTCGTGCTACCGACACCGGGATGGCCATGCACAACCATCCATCGTTGATAGCTCAATGCGCTGGGTCCAATGCGTCTAGCAAATCCCACCCTGACTCCATTCGCCCACTGTAGATTCAATATTACAGGCCCAACTCTTCAGTTCCGGGGTGACAGGTCAGTCTGTGCCCACCGTGGTCATCCACCAGGCTTGCAGACGCCCTGGCGCTAATCATTGATAGCCCCTGCACTCAACCCTGCCCTCGCTATCCACCTCGTGCATGTGGTCTGCTAGCGCGGCCTCCGCCATGAGCAAGACTACATGTACGCTATGCGCTGGGGGTCACTGAGGGCATGACTGACTGCCTTGGCTGGCTAGGCCAAAGCCAGCCGCATTGTTGAGTTTGGCCCCCTCGCTAAGTGGATGGATTCATTGATACATTCCGAGACCTCAGTTCACGGACGCGGCACTTCCCCCGTGGAGCAGCTTGTCAATGTGTCAAACCAACTCAAAATCGAGTGACAGGGGAAAAGACTGGCCGAGATCCGCACTAAACTGCCTGTCCGCTTTCTTAAGACAATACATGTATGGAGTTTGGAAAGGGGGGCACAGGGGCGAAAGCGCGCAATGGCAGATATACTTCGTACTTGTGCCCTACATAGGCAAGGCGACCATGATTATCGCGGCCTCCCCTCCCCCTCGGGGAAGATGCCGGCCACCTTGCCAGGGTTGGCCAACGAACTCACAAACAGCAAGAATCCGGGTCTCAGCTCTTGCAGATGGTCGCACTGCAGGTTTCATGGGATCTGGGTTCAATTCGCGGGCCCAATCACGAGGCCGGCTATCCGGGAGGAACCATGATGTGAGCGAGCAAAAGCAACGTGATGCCCAGTCGGGGAACAGATCTCCGCCGAATTATTGACCTTTTCCTTGGATCCTGCCCCCTGCCTGGCTCATTAACCACTTGTCCAAAACCCTCACCCTCACCTCACCTCCCCTTCCCTTCCCAACTGGCCCTTCCTCCCCCATCCATGGCGGGCATCTCCTTCCGGAGGTGTGCGCCACCACAACCCTTCACCCCAGTGAACTGCCGCCCTCGTTCTCCCGTTGGGCGCGGTATCTATGGCTAATCGGTTCGAAAAGAGGTTATCCGTCAGATTTACCTCCAACCTCACACGCCACGCTGAGATGGGCGAAACAGGGGAGTTGTCCAACGTTGACTGACGACGGGGAACGGGCAACGTGGAGCCGCCGCTTGAGTTTATTGCCTACCCGGTCTTCTTTCGTCGTACTAATCCTTGCAGATTGTTCCAAAATCGGTATCCGGTGCGGGCCGGGGGTAGGTCGGCAAGTGCTCGATTTATCGCCGCCAATATCTGTTCGCGCCCGCCTGTATTGCTGATAACGAAGCGACGAAGGGGAATTGTCGAGCGAGATTTTCAAGAGGTACGGTGATCTCCCGACGTCTGCATGTAGATCAACAACTTTGTTTAATCACGGTGGAGTGGAGTTGGTTGCTGGGTTCCGGCTCCTCGGGACAATCCCTGTGCAGATCCGCTTGTGAGCGTCTCACGGGAAGTTCAATTGCTGTTCATCAATCATCGAACGGCCAACCCTAACCCTAAGCTTTTCATCACGATGCACGAGCGAGCATCTGCAGGGCGCAACATTGTCCATTAATTCAAGACCAGATCTATGACTTATCGGGCCGTTGGTGGCACTTTAATCTAGAAGAGCCCGCGAGTCATAGTCGGGTCGGTGCACATCGCCCCATGAAGCCATCGAGCCGTTGTAGAGGGGAGGGTCTGGACCATTCAAAGATGTCCACGAAACTTTCCTTCCCGGAGAAGCAAGTTTTTGCCATTTTTTCTAATCGTCTACATCGTGATTGACATGCGAGCCTGAGTCGAACCCAGACCATAAAAAAGAAAGAAAATTGCTGATTGGAGATTTACGACCCTGGAGATTCAGAGTGGAGATTATATGACAATCGATCCCAGATCCATTATACCTTCTATGCCGTAGCTTCGTTTTTCCTCAACCAATAGTGGCGAAACGCGTCTTCGTTTCAAGCCAAGAAGACATGGGGAGAGAAATCCCTTTTGCGTGTCTTGCTTTTTTACTCGGTATCGTGTTCTCTATTGCCACTGCGGCGCGCTATCGCCAAACATCCAGCTCATGGGCTCCATGCTTCCCAAGCCGTTGAACTGTGTATCAAGAAACTGCCATGGTGGCATGGTTAGTAGACTATTCAAACGGAACGGGAGAGGGCTGAGTCTCCCAGCAAGCAGATCTGCCGAGCGATGGCGTGAGCACGGGAACCTACCGAAAAATCCCAATCCTCCATTTCCATCAAATCCGGGGGCGTCGCCAACATGAGTTGGCCGAGGCTCGCATCAGCCATGCCCTCGGGCTGCTCGGCAGCGGCGAGGTCCTCCAGCAAGGACTGGCAAAGCGCCTGAACCTCCTCCACCGACCGGATGAGGCGCAGGGCGATGTCGTCCCTTGAAATACCCTCTATGATGCACTGAAGCTCCGTGCTCACCATGGTGGCGAAGATGAGGCCCTTGACGTTGGTCTCCCCGGCCTGGATGCCCTGCTTGGTCCATATCAGAGAGTTTTTACGACGGCCAGGAGGTCGGGCCGCGGCGGCGCGGAGCTGACGCTGTCGTCCTCGCGGCGCTGTAGCTTCAGCTCGGCGGCGATCATTAGGCTCGAGTACGTCGCAGCGATGCGGAAAGGTCCCGAGGCGCACATGGTGAGCCTCGTGAGGCTGTCGTCCATGTCGTACGGGACCGCCTCGTCCCCGGCGGGCCCGGAGGCCGCCTGCGATATAGGTTTAGGCGGCATCAGGGCTTGCGAAATCCGTAGGCAGGCGTCGCCGACGACTTTTCGCGAAAAGGCGAAGCTCATCTGGTTGAAGAGGGGCTGAAAAAGGGGACGTGAAGGGAGGCAAAGTATCGGTTCATGAGGATGTCGGCCACGCGAAGGGCGAAGCGAGGCGTCTCGCTGCTGCCCTGGTCTGTATTCTGAGCCCGTAGAGAGTGGCCCATCGTCTTGTAGGCCGCCCGAAGCTTTGCGTCTAGGCGTAGCGCCTCGTCGTACTCGCCGGCGGAGCTTAGCTCGTTGAGGAATTTCAACACGGCGAGCCGGGCGGGGAATGTCTCCCGTAGGGCAATAGCCACCGAGGACTGAGTAAAGTGATCGGCGGGCTGCGGTGTGGCGTCCTCGAGCGTGAGCTGGTCATCGTCGTAGTTACCCGGCGCTCTGGTGTCGAAATCGTCGAGAGATAGGAAAGGTGACCCGCCCGAGCTGAGGCTCGTCCAGACAGCGAGCTCAAGGATGGTGTTCCACAGCCGTCGCCGCATCTCCGAGGCGAACAGCGAGCGCTTGGGAAGATAGACGGGGTCTCTGTGCAGTCCCATGTAGGTGGCGGCCCGAAAGAGCGAGCCGAAGGAGATCCAGAGGGAGCCTTCGTCGATGCCGACGAACTCGCGGGCGAGAATGAGGAGGATATTGGTTTGCAGGGACTGTACGGTGAGTCGTCTCTTGAACTCGGGCGTGGACAGCCACGTGTGGCCCTCGTATACCCAGCGCACGGCGGGCACCCGAAGAGAAAAGACCCTATCGTGAGAGGCGGCACCGATGGCGAGCACGAGCTTGAGCTGGACGAGGAACGCCGGATCGGGTTTCGCATCTGGTGCCCACACGGCGGCGTAGTCTCTCTTGAAAGTCGGGACGTGCAGAACGCGGAATACTGTTTCCATAGTGCTTAGGTACCTCTCGACAAGGGCGTCGGCTAGTTCTTTGGGTGGAAGGTCTGGCGTCGGCGCAGTCGGCCAGGCGGGAACCCGGCGAGCCTTGATAACCCTCGCCAGCGATTTGCACTTGCGCATGGTAATAAACGCCTTTGAGCCTTCCGAGAGGCCCAGCGGTTCAATCATTTCGAAAATGTCCCGAAACCACTGGATCTTAGATTAGCTACGCATACCTTTCTATGATCCATTACGATAAGATGTAAACTAGTACAGATGATGAAGTGGGATAGCAACATACCATGACGACCCCATTGACCCAATGGCTTCGACCGAATAGACGGCTCTTGTGCATGACACTTCGGGACGTATTGATGTCCGCGGACCCAAAGGAATGCCCTTCATGTTGAACGTGGAAAGTGCCAGCCAGGAACGAGGTGGCAGTGTCCGTCGGGCCTGCGGGGAGATACTTGATCGGGTTCTTTTGGTGAGGGAGAGACTTTGCTCAAGCTGGTCGATCCGGTGCTTGAGCTGCGCAATCTCGGGCCCCTTATCTGCTTGGGGCGGGAGAATAGGATTGAGAGTGGTAAGGTCCTTGAGCGACCTCGACGGCAGTGCCTGGATAGTGGAGGACTTGCACGAGGCCGAAGAATCGTCCAAGGAGACGGGGCTTGGCGGCTCCAGTGGGCCCCGTGGCTCTGCCGGCCGCAGCGGCGTAGCACCCACGCCGGGCCCAGTCCTCGCACGTTGACTCGACCCCGGGGAGGCAAAGGACTCGTAGGTGCAGAACTCATTCTTGGACCGCAGGCAGTTGTTGCACGGGCTTTCCCGGTTGCACCGGATCTTCCGGCGGCGGCAGAGAGTGCAGGAACTAGCCTCATGATATCAGCAGGTTGATATACAAGGGCACATACTGCTACGTGGAAAGAAGGAACAAAGGACAGAAGGCAAAGGAATTCCATATCGGGGATCGGGGATAGCAGAAAGAATGGAACATGCACGGTGTTGCTTACACGGCTGGCCGTCGGCGGCGGCGTTCCGGCTCGGTCATGGAGACGATCTGGATCTCGGGGGCCCAGAGACAAAGTGGGATGCAGGTTTGGACGCAATGATTGGTATGGGGGCTAAAATGCGCAAAACAGAAAAAGAAAAAAGAAAAGTCGGCTGATTTCGGCTGCGACCCCTGGAACAACAAACAAGGGCAAAAAAGAGATTTAGTCCGACAAGGTTTTTCGGCGTGAATACTCGACGGCCAAGCAAGGGGACGGAAGACATGCAATGCAGTTGGGAGACGCGAGACGAGCAACCATTGAGACGTGGACTGGTACTTAAATCCGAAGGACGGACAAGCGACTCGGTTCGGTCTTTGGTGTGATTGGCCGAATTTCCCGAGACCGAGCAACGCCTTACCAATCCGAAACCGGTCCGTCAGACCTACACCCAAATTGCTGCCGCAAATGCGACGAATTGCGTATTTCGTATCGCCGATAAATGTCGGTTTTTCGAATGGCACGTTATACTCGATGGTGACTCGTCCCCCCAGCCCTACCAGTGGGCCCTTATGGCCGCCAGGAAGCCGCCAGGAAGCCGCCTCCGAACGTGTCATCTCCGATGCCCGCCTCGAGACCTTGACTTGGTCGGAGAATTCAGACGCGGGCCACAATAACGTCCGCTATGCAGAAGAGCTGCGGGGGGATGTCTATGTAGTATATATTTTCCTGGAATCAGCTTCTTTTGTCCAACCCCATGTTGCATAGCGCGCCACCTCAAGGTCTGTCTAGTGTGAATGTAATCCTCCTCACCTTACACGAGAGCAGCATCTCGTCTCGTTCACCTCCGCGAATTCTTAGTGATTCTCCAGATCACCGTCGTATCTTTGCCTTCTTCCGCCCCATCCGCGGCAACCTCATCCCGCAATGGAGAACCCTGACACCAAACCGGCCTATGCCGACGAAAAGCTGCCCCCGAAAGCCGGCAGCACCGACTCGGCCGCAGAAACTGAAGGGGGCGAAGGCGTACCCTGGGCACACCTCGAAAAAGCCCCGGACGGCGGCCTCGAGGCGTGGCTTGTGGCGACGGGGGCGCTTTCATCTTTTTCTGCGCGCTCGGCTTCGCCAACTCGTTTGGCGTCTTCCAAGAGTACTACATGAGCCATCAGCTACAACACGAATCGGCCGATAGGATTGCTTGGATTGGTTCGCTCAACGTCTTTCTTCAGTTCTTTGCCGGTTCTATAGCTGGACCCATCTTTGATAAATATGGCGCCTGGGTAAAATTTCCTCTGTTTTCTTTTTCTTTTTCCTTTTACTCTTGCGCTCCACCTTGTTCTTCTTCCCCCGGTTTATTGTTGTCCTGCTCTAACATAGCTTCCCTTCATAGGTGATTCGGCCAGGAGCCATCATCTTCGTCTTCGCCATCATGATGACCAGTCTCTGCAAAGAGTACTGGCAGTTCATGCTCGCCCAGGGCCTCTTGCTCGGCCTCGGCATGGGCCTGATGGTATTCCCCGCCATGACGGCCGTCTCACAGTTCTTCGACAAGAAGCGAGCCGCCGCCCTCGGACTCACCGTGTCCGGATCCTCCATTGGCGGTATTGTCATGCCCATCATCTTGTCCAAGATGCTCCGGAGCTCCCTCGGCTTCGGCTGGTCGGTGCGCATCATCGGCTTCATCATGCTTCCTTTCCTCATCTTCGCCATCTTCACCATCAAGGCGCGGTTGCCGCCCAGCAACAGCCCCTGGTTCCTGACCGCACCGTTCAAGGACCGCACCTACGTGCTCCTGATCGCGGCCATCTTCTTCATCTTCGTCGGCATGTTTACCCCGCTGTTTTACCTTCCTCGTACGCCGTCCACCGCGGCATAAACGCCAACTTGGCCTCGTACATGCTCGCCATCCTCAACGGCGCATCGACGTTTGGCCGCATCGTTCCCGGCATCCTGGCCGATAAGTTTGGAAGGGTCAACATCTTGGCCATCGCCGGTCTCGTCAACGGAATCGTCATCTTCTGCTTTAACGAGGTCACCGGCACCGCCGGAATCGTTGTCTATGCCGTCTTCTTTGGGTTGACCTCGGGCATGATCATTTCGGGGGCGTCCGCCGCGGTGTCGGTGTGTCCAAAGGATCCGAGGGACCTGGGTACTTGGATGGGCATGGCCTTGTCGATTTCCTCGATCGCGGCGTTGATAGGGCCCCCTTCAACGGGATGCTGATGGACCGGTATCACGGGTACTTTGAAGTCGCCATGTTCAGCGGCGCCATGTGTCTCTTTGGCGGGATCCTTGTCCTGTTCGCCAAGAAGGCCACTGGGAAGGGCATGCTCGCCCTAATCTGATTCTCTCCTCTCCTGAGAGGGGTTGCTTTGTTCCCTATCCCTCTTGTCCTATTACCGAACCTTTGCAAACCCACTCTCACCCAAGCTCAAGATTTTCTTTTGTTCATAGATATGTATTTCATGAAACGTCCTTTTCCACTCCGTCAGTCTCTCTTCTCTTCTCCGCAAACCAAATTTGCCATGACAATATTCGCCTAGTCCGACAATAAAAGTAACTGTAATAAAATTAAGCCTTGAACTAATTCTGAAAGACGTGGGTGCCTTGTCGAGTACCTCTCCGTTGAGTGATGGATTGATGCGCCTCAGTTGCAGTGCGCGGAGACCTCCAGGGATATGATTTGTTCGAACCGAATCGGTTCTCGATGTGGCGTTCACGGCGTCGTGCACTTGGGCGTGGAGCGTCGGCAGTGCCACTCACGGTGCTCGCACATGCCCAAAACTCGACCGCCTCCTGATCCGGCCGCCTCTGGATGATTCGCTCCATTGCAGGGACCAAGCGAGGAATAATATTGATGGTGATGAGAGTTTGTGATCCAGATTAGTGATCAGCCCCAGGCATCAATCTACCAGGTCAGCATGCGTGCCAGTTGCGTTGGGAAGTGATTGATGCATCCTAGTTTTCTCGACGAGTTTTCGAAGCATCAGAAGCGAGTCGACAGAAAACATTATTAAAAGCCGGAGTAATCCTCTTTTTCTCTGCTCTTTATCTATTTCCCTTCATCGTGTCAATAGTCACCAGGCCATCAGCAGCTTTTTCAAAAACGTTACCAACTTGATCTGCACATAATCATCCCATCAGCGTCAAACCCTAAATTTCACCGGCATCATGTCTCTGAACAAACTCTCAACCTGCCTCTGGTTCAACAACAAAGACGCAATGGATGCAGCGGAGCATTACACTTCCATTTTCAACTCGGCCCCGGGCCAACCCGCATCGGGCCCAAAATCCAGCATCCACCACACCCAGCGCTTCCCCGAGGACCCGGCTCTCTGCCACGGGGCGGAGCCGGGATCCGTCATGGTGGTCGACTTCGACCTGCGGGGCCAACGGTTCGTGGGGCTGAACGGCGGCGACCAAGGGTGGGGATTCAACGCCGCCGTTTCGTTTCAAATCTTTTGCGAAGACCAGGACGAGGTGGATCACTTTTGGGAGAAGCTCTCCGAGGGCGGCGACGTCTCCAAGCAGGAGTGCGGTTGGCTCGCGGACAAGTTCGGAGTCACCTGGCAAGTGATTCCGAGGGTACTGACGGAGAAGTACATGACGTGCGGCGACCCTGAAAAGGTCAGAGGGTTACGGCAGAAATGTACAAGCACAAGAAGTTTGATATCAAAGCTCTGACGAGTGCGTTTGAAGGGTGATGGATAATCTTATCTATAGATCCATGTATGGCTTGGAGCTGGTGGTAGTTGAGGAATACATCCATCCATGCATAGATGTAGTGTTCATCAAATTCTTCAGTGTTCTCATTAGCCACGAGTTGGGCCACGGTGACCAAACCCTCGAATTGAATTCAACGGAAAATTCTTTTCCAAGTATTACACAGTGGAAGCTCTCAAGGCCCCTGGAGAAACAAAAGGGGATCGCGACGATACATTGACGTAGGTGCTACATGCCAAAAAGCGGAGTTCCTGGACTAGCTCGTTCCTCAAGGTGCTGGAGATGCCTGACATTGGTCTCGATCGCCAACTCAAGCTAGTCAGTCCTCTTCAGCCGCGAATAGTCGGAACCAGTGCTCGTGAACACTGATGTATTCAGGCGCAAGACCCGAGACCCTGAGAAGACGTGATGAATTAAGTGATCTACGACGAAGACTGGCGAGTGCATTAATATAAATCGAAAAGATCGCCCGTCTTTTGCAATTTATTCCGCATGCTTCAACCCCACGAGGTACAACCGGAGGAGTCAATCCGGTAAAACCCCGATTTTTCTGGCGGGGGACAAGTTGAAACCGGCATCTGGGATTGAATATACCTCTCTATGCTTGGGCGGCGGGGTTTTTGCTCGGAGGAGCTGGACGATGAAAAGCAGGACGCGCTGAAGCAGGACAAGATCCCGGCGAGGGCCACAGCCAGCCAATTGGCGAATAAAACCACGGGCGTCCTCTTCCTTTCAAAGGGTGCATGACGAAATATTCGAGCCCCGTTTGGGCCCTGACAGCTCTACGACCTAGTCTTTGCCAGTCCGAGCTCGAGAGGGGAGGCTGTGGTAGCATTTTTCGTTGTCCGAATACTTGGAAGTTGGCCGAGCTGGGGTGGGGCCGGCCGATTGTGAACATCATGACGCCATGGTGCAGCACCGAGAACCAACAATCGAGGCCAGCACCACGCCCGCCCCGACTTGCCCGTCGGCCGGAGCATCCCCTCCCCGCTGCGTGGGCAGCTGGGAAGAATTCGCAGTCTGGAATAATAAATACATATATTGCAGAATGTTCTCTTTTCTCCATCATGGACTTTTCGTTTCTCGCTTCTTCCTTTGCTATTGCCACTCGCCAGGATTCACCCATTTGTTATTAGCGGTTGTTGGTCGTGCATCCGACAGACCCTGGAAATATCCTAAACATCGAGCATATATATATATATATGCAGCATTGCAGCCATCCGCCAGACGTCGACACCAAGACTTTGGCCCTTCCGCTCTGAGACATACAGTTCCCGTCGATTTGCCGCCCTCCCTCCACCCTTCCACCCTTCCCGCCCATACAACTCATACTCATCGTTGGAAATCCTTGTCGGATTCCACGTCAAGCAAAATGCCGACCCTACCATCATTAACGGTTGCCCTCCCCGCGACCGGCGTCCTGCGCCGCGCCGAGACCATCACAGTCATTGCCCAACCCGTCGATACTGAGGTCAAGGCCGGAGGCGGTGCGACCCTCAGTGGCGGTGCGATAGCCGGCATCGTGATTGGCTCTATTCTAGGCTTCATCCTCATCTGCTGGCTCATCTACTCCCTGACCCGGCCGAAGCGAGCCCCGCCGCCCGCCGAGAGGCACTACTACACGGAGGAGACGTCGCGATCCCGCCCAAGGCACCACCATCACCATCGCCGGGGCCGAAGCCACAGCACCACCGTCAGGGTGCGGTCGCCGAGTCAAGTATACATGAGCGAGGCCCGGTACCCCAGTCGCGGCAGCCGCCATCATAGCCGCAGCCGAAGCCGTCAGCGGTATTAACCGTCATCGCATTGCCGCCCGCCTTCTACGGAGGCGCTCGGCTTGTCTGGAGGGATGCTTTCATATTGAAGGCTTCACGACTCTGTGTACCATAAGAGTACTTGAGCCATGTGGGCCATGGGAGAGACAAACCCTTACCAACGTGCTGGACAATAGACACAAAGACCACATGCGATGATGCAATACACGATACTTGGGGGCGAATGTGATCAGTCGAGGTGTTGGAGGTGTTGGCAAGGGTAATTGCATTTTTCCTCTTTTGTTGTTCTTTTCCTCGAGGGGAAGAAAGGGCTTGCGGGTTTCAAAGGGCAATTGATTTATCATGGGGTGTTTCATTGATATGTATCGTCTTCACCACAAACTTACATGTATACATGTAGTCCCGAGCGTTCCTCACCGACTCGGGAGGTGTCACCAGGATAGACCTAGGTTGGCATGCCTACTTGTAACTTCAACCTGGAGTGTACGGCTTAGATGGGGATCGTATTGGTATTATTTCATGAATATAACGGAATGGGTACATGGATTTATTTGACGAGATTTATGCCACTCGTAGAACCATGATATCTCTCGGGCTGTAGTATCCACAGACACTATACCCAATGCATCTCTGGGCTTGTGCCACGAAATGTCCGAAACCAAAAGGTTTGCGGCATACTCGTCCGAAGGATACAATTCCTACAATTAATACTCGAATCGCCAGCGGGGATCGGCATCCCCGGTCCAGTCGTCCAGCTCCCCGACAGCCTTGACCTCGGCAGTAATCTCCGCCCGCCGCTCATTCTCCCGTTTCAACACCCACCACAAGAGACCCGCGACGACGATGTTACCGAAAAGGTAGGCTAGGGCAAAGGAGTGGCCAACAATGTACCGCGGCCCGTCGTTGGCGCGGTAGAGCTGGGTGCCCAGCACGGCGCCCAGGTTACCGATGCTGATCTGCATGGCGTTGCCGACCGCCCTCTTGGTCTGGCCCGAGATGTTGATGGCCGGCCAGGACAGCACGAGCGCGACCGCGGGGAAAATGCCGCCGGCGGCGAAAACGTACCCGCGTAGGACACGCCCGGCCTGCCCACGGGATCCTTGTTGCTCAGCAAAATCGCGTAGCCGATGATGGCGAAGAGGGAGGATCCCATGATGAAGGGGCGCGGCGGCCGACTCTTTCGGACACGACGGCGGTGGTGAGGGTCGTGATGAATGCGAAGGCGTAGGGGGCACGGTGAGAAGCTGTGCGATGGCAGCTTTGTAGCCGAGATTGGCGATGATGGAAGGCTAGGTATGGCGTTAGAGGCATGAAGGGTTATAGGGCTTTTCCCGGGAGGTGTCCATATAAGAGGCGGGGAGGAGATCCAAGGTTGAACCTACCAGGAACAGGGAAAAGGTGTAAAGGGGGAGACTGGTTGTATGGAAGCCCAGGCCGTAGAGCCAGCACTTGGGATCCTTGAGCGCCGCGATAACGTTATCCCATGTGAAACTTTCATCAAGGGTGGCATCGCTGTCCGAGGCAAGGCGGTCCCGAATAAAGAGCCGCTCCTTGTCGGTAATAAAGGTGGCGGTATCCGGGTAGTTTTGGATAAACCAGTACGCGGCCACAGCGACCACTACTGTGAGAATACCTTCCTATTCATCCAGGGAAGAAAAGAGTTAGTCAAAGATGTTTTGCAATAGACATCTCTTCCATAAAGGGCGTGGACAGGTACGAACCAGGATAAAGATCCATCTCCAGCCGTTCTCCCAGACGATTCCGCGCATGTGCCCTATACCGTAAGCAAGGAGGCCACCAAACGCACCAGCAAGGGCGGCGCCGCTGAAGAAGAGGGAGATGCGGAATTGCCTCTCCTTGCGCTTGTACCACATGGAGAAGTAGTACACCACGCCCGGGAACAGGCCGCTCTCGGTGACGCCGAGGAAGAAACGAGCGATGAGGAAGCCTGGGAGGTTGGTGACGATGCCCATCAGCGTGGCGACGATGCCCCAAGCAATCGTTAGGGTCGGCAACCATACCCTGGGTGTCGTCTTCTTGAGGATGATGTTGCATGGGATCTGCAGGAGGCACATAAAGTTAGTATTCGATTCGCAATCGTCTACTGCGATGGGGCTCGAACGCAGCGTGTCTTACCTCAAAGATAACGTAACCAACAAAGTAGAGGGTGAGACCGGTAAGATACTCGTTTCCAGCTGCGCACTATTGTAAGTTTCGTCTCCTGTGCGGCTAGGGACGGTGACATGAACATGTATTACTTACTCATATCGACGTCGTTTGTTAGGCCTTCAATTCTCGCGTTGCCCACTATTCACAGCTCGCCGGGTTAACAGCCATGCCGGCAAACACGGATCAGACGGTTTCTTCTGCAAGGGAGCACCTTACCATTAGACCGGTCGAGGAAGGACAAAGGTAGAGCAAGCCCACTGCCGGTAGAAGATGGCCGTCAATCTTGCGCAGCAGAGCCTTTTCGTTCACGGTCTCGGCGATCTCGCCCGCATCTGAGCTGATATCTCCAGGCGTGCCCTCGGGAGCTACGTCCGCCTTCTCGATGGGCACTTTTTCTTGGGTAGCCATGGCTTAGGGTGATATTTTTCAATCACTAAGCTTGGGGAATAAGGACTTGTCGACGCGGTAGAGCTCTCCACTTTCAGAGATAGGACAAGCATAGCTCTTTTTCTTTTCCTACTCTCGGGATTGGAGGGGGAGCAAGCTCCTCCTTTATGTACCTCCCCGAGGGAAGAGATGCGCGTTCACCTCGGGATTTTCGCTACCGCCATACCGTCACGCACGCAATATCACGGACACGGCAATGTATCACGGTGGATAGCACCATCAACGACCCAGTCGGGACCCTAGTTGTCGCGGAGAAGATTACAAAACTCGTCCGGCCCACTCCAACTTCGAGGACGTCCAACACAGACGCTAATGACCGTTGAGGGGGGCCCATCTGCATGCCGTGGCGGCGGTCGTGTGTCACTAGGGAGAGGCCGGAGGCAGGCTCTTGGGTTCTTGGCTGGTTTGTGGGGAACCCCCACTGACGGCATCATAGCTCAGGATAGGAGCTCCAACCCACCAGTCCGCTCCACGGCCAAAAGTTTTTTTCTTTCTCTTTGCTTTATTAGCGAGCTCACTCAGTCTGACGGGACAGGCCCCAAAAATCCCACGTTGTCGGGGGTGCTGGGCGTGCTGGGAGTGCTGGGATATTCCGGCGCGGCCCAATCAGGGCGCTCGCAGCGCAATCGCGACATTCCGGGGCGTCGATGGCGACATCGCCATGAGCACGTCTCGGACCCACCTGAGCGGTCGAAAGAGAGGCGCCGATCCGAGAAAGCCAGTGTCTGGCGGGACTTGGACGTCTAGCTCCGGGGAATTACGAGCCTGCCGCACTATGCGAGGATCACAAAATTGCAAATGAAGTTTTGGAGAATTTACTTGGTTTATTTTCTTTCCCCATCCCGTGATACATAGTCTAGACTAGCACTCCGAAAACAGACATATTTTAAGCTTATTCCTCCTTTGTGACTAGCGACCTTGCTATGGAGGGACCGCTGGATGACAGTTTTGAGTTACGAAATCTTTGAGGATTGACAAAATACATTCGATTAGGCTTTCTACGAAGTATGCACGAGCAGCGGACCAAGCTAGCTTTCCGACCGTCCATTCGAGACCGAACGTTGTTGTTTACAGTGATTGAAGCAGAGGAACATCCTCGACATTCGTTACCTTCACCCTTCGACCGCCGCACGTGGGAGGGCGAACGATAGAATGCCATCATTCTAGAACGGCCCCGGTCCCGTTTTCTGCTTCTTTCTTCCTCAAGATGCTCGCATTGTGCCAGCCACCTGGTCGACAAGGCCCAGGTCGCTCGTCCGTGAACGCAAGCCGCCAGACGAGACCACGATCCCCCAAAAGATAACGACGGACCGCCAAGCACCGTTTTGATGTCGGGAATTTTAGAGCGCGGGGGTAAGCCTGCCAAGCACGCCACAGCGCAATCGATGTCGAATGTCAATGGCGGGGTGCCAAGGTGGAGGCTCGGCGACGAGATTAGAAATAGATGTCGTCTTGGCGGTTCGTGCCAGGGGCTCACGATCCCGATATTATTGTTGATTACTCCCTCCCGCCTTGGCAAAGCTTGTCAGAGAGGACCGGACAATAATCACCGAACGCCACTTTACACCATTTGCAAATACATATCGCTATTCACCTAACTACAAGACGGGGGCTGTTGTCCATGCTTAACAACCGCTACACACAACATTGAAGATAATTTTGTCGATGCACTACCCTCAAATAATCGACAATCGCTAGGAATAATTTCGCCGCCGCCTCACCTCCCACAATTCTTGGTCCCACAGACCGTCGTCTCGTGGATATACCGAATTTTCCCTCCCTCGACGCGCAAGAAATTGGTGCTTGGCGTCCCATCCGGCCTGGTCTTGTCGATAAAGGGGAAATCGTTGAAGATGTCCACCGCACCGAGCTCCTCGTCGATGACGTAGCGGCGGTTGCCGGCCGAGAAAGGCTTGGGGAACTCGGGCATCTTGCACGTGTTGCCGTTGGCGTTGCTCTGGCCGGTGTAAATGCCGCCCTCGAGCCGGGCGCACGGGGTGCCGTACGGTACCGATACGGATCCGTCGCCCCAGCTGTCGAGGTAGGCGTCTCCGGCCGCCTGGATGACTTCGCGCGTGTCCCTCTGAGCTTCCGGGATGGGATCCCACTTCTCCTGCGTAGCCCATCGGAGGTGGCCGGCGGCGTTGAACGCCCAGTCTCCCTCGTGGGCGACGATGGACTCGATGGACGTGATCTTGTCGTCCGTAAAGACGAGACGCGTGTCAATCACGTACGGCTCGCTGTTGGTGGCAGCTGAGAGCTCGGTAAAGGCGATGCACTCGGTCGTGTCATAGATGCTCCTGTCTAGGTCGATGGTGACGGCCTTGCTTAGGACGCCATCCTTGATGTCTACTTCGGCGTCGTTCTCGATGTATTTGAAGTCGTCCGCCAGCGGGAGGAGGCTGGGGTCGCCCCCGGCCTGCGCCTTGACATAGGCTGCAGCGGCTTCCTCGAGCATAGCTCGGTCACAGGCTGCCGAAACAGTGGTGGCCAGCGCGGCACTGGACAAAATGATGGAGTAGAGCATGGTTGGTTTAGTTGATCTGCGGCTTTCGGGAACGAGAAGCTGAGTTGTTCCTGATTTCCCTCTCAGCTCCTTCGCCAATGCGAAAGGTGAGGCCATTGCTCCTCTTTATTCCTTTAACGTCTGCTTCGATACACTTTTGTCCAGCGATTCCAGGGGTGTGTCCGGTGATATACGGGAATTAGCCGTAATTTGGAAAGAGCCGGCGTCCGGGGAATGACAGCTCGGCATATCGACATATGGCAATTGACTCGACCAAGATGTCCAACCAGAGATAAGATGCAATCTAGAGAGTTTACTCCAAGTTTTACGGACTTGGGGTAGTCAAAGGTGCTACTCGTTGAAGTGCACTCCACTCCGGCAGTTATGCCCATGCCATCCCCGACGAAGTTAGGAAACATAGGCTTCAGCCGATCCTAGGGCAGTATATCAAAAGCGCATTTTATTGCCACTGGAAAAAGAAACTCCGTTATTAGGAGCCCTCGGATATATACACGTCCAACCATTCGTTATCCAGAACGTACGTTGTGTAGTAGATGTTAACCGCAGGTGATTTGGGCCGGTACCCAAAATGTGGGGAAATGAAGCCGACGAATAATCGGGACATTGTCCAACTGTTTCCGTGTGTTTCATTAACATCCGCGGCGGGGTACGTCGGCAGAAGAGCAAGCACGGCCTCTGCCAAACCAAATACTCGGACGGGCACATCTCAAAGGCGTTATACAAAGGGAGCTTCGCCATGTTCTCATGGACTTCGGCGAGTGTTTAGAGTCCAAATTGTCGGACAGTCCCTTGCAAGTCAATTCATTTGCACTGGATATCTTTATGGGATATCTCTAGCTCTCTGACCACCTCATGTTGGAAAGACTAAACTGTGCGCTTGAACGCACCGAGGGATCAGATTAATATTCGATCCAATTAATTAGGTTACAACTAGTACATAACTGCTAGCGATTATACCCCCGCCTCGCCTCCCGCTGTCACGTCACAATGGTGGCTCCCTCAATCACATCTCAGGCTGATAGGACCCCCGAGAGGAGACCTGGCACTAGTAAATACCAGACCCAGCTCGGAACGCCCCCGAAGGTTGTCTTCCCAGCACCGTCCGATGCATTCGTCTCGGCGCTAGTGGTTCCGGTGGTGGGGCTCGATCCGGGAGAGGCTGTGCCGGTTGCCTCCGCGGCAGCCGCCCACATGGTGGATTGGCTAGAAGGACATCCATAATATGCGAGACGGGAGTTGAAGATGCTGTCGATTAGTTCGACGTCTGGGGTCGTCACCGATCCATCCTCCAAGGTTACTGTAGAGTAGGGATAGGGACCCAAAGCGGCTGCGTTGGCGGTAATGAGGAGCGGCACCCAGTGGGCGGCCTGGTAGCAGGAATCGTGGGTTACAGTTTCGGTTCGGACCTCGCCGTTCGACTTGATGGTCTTGAAGCACAGGGCACCCTTGGCCGGTACTTCAGGCCCATTGCCCCCAGTTCGCATTCCCACGTTGTGGTGCTGTCATCGGCCGCGTACACCCACGTCCCTCCAAACCCCGACCCATTCACGCGCGCTTCGGCGGGATAGATGCCGGCCTCGCGACAGGCGTCGTTTTCTGGAGAGGCGGCCGTCGGACAAGCAACCTCCCACACGGTGGTGGCTTGGAATTCAATGGTTGTCACGCCCTTCACCGAGGCTTCGAGGAGGAGTGGTTCGGAGTCGAGTAGGAAAATGGCTTCGACTTTTGGTCCCCGCTGGCCGCGGGATGGGCTAAGAGGGCCGCCAGGGCAAGGACAACTACGAGAGAAGGCATGACGAGGAAAATTGATAGCGTGATGCTATCTTGGACCCGGGGCAATTCGTTTGAGATTTCTGTTCGGGGCTTCCCGGCCTCGAGGAGGGAGGGGGGCTTGTGATGTTATATATATACTCCGCAGTCCCAATTGTTGGCATCCAACGATTCCTCCCACGGGCGGGTAGAGAAACTCATGCATGAGCCCATTTCAGCAAAAGGGCCGGATTTTTGACGGGCGAGCGAACCAACACACGGAGATACGGGTTGGCGATGACGCTCGCTGCGTATCGGATTTATACCTATCGTCGATTCAGCCGAGGGTGCTTGGATTCGCTTTTTGTGTAACCTGCGCCAACCGAGCCGCTTCTGCCTCGATGGGCGCCGCGGAATTGTATTGTGGATAGTCTTCCCAAGAGCTAGAAATGTCACGCCGTG
Source organism: Parascedosporium putredinis (assembly GCA_949357655.1). NCBI lineage: Eukaryota > Fungi > Ascomycota > Sordariomycetes > Microascales > Microascaceae > Parascedosporium > Parascedosporium putredinis. The sequence continues at coordinate 1,051,356 of CASHTG010000021.1, read as the reverse complement.
AGTTTGCATACATTCGTTCGTTCCTGACGGGAAGGCGGTCGCACCCTGGGGTTGGTCTTCGGAAGCGACCCCGGGCCTTCAGCCACACTCGTAGCGTCTAAAACAGGGGCTAGTCGCGCGCTGCGGATAAATCAAGGGGATAGGTATATCAAGCGGGCTAATACATATTTCTCTAGCCTCGGATGGCGTCAAAAAGGGCTCTAGCTTTGTTAGTATCTTTGGATGCGTAATGCGTGATGGAAGTAATGTGCAACGTTTCACTGCCGCGTCTATCAATGCATTCCCTTCTCGCAGAGAGATGACTTGGCTTTAATAGCAGTAGCCTGGAGGACTAGGGCAAAGGGAACTCAACATTCCCCGTTTAGTTTCCCCAGAATTTATAGTCCGACTGTCTTTGCATTGCATAGCCATGAATCATGCTCTTGTCCAAACCGACACATTCTAACCAAGCTATCGTAAAAGAAAATCAAGATGATGGGATGGCCAAGATCCGACGGGGACTAACAACCCGAGTCCCGGCTTTGGGCGAGTCGTTCCTGGACGCACAACTAGGTTTACCCTCCCGAGAATGTCAGCATTGAACAGATGCCGGAATTCATCGATCCATAGATGCTGTCGAACCTGGCCCGTTCAGCGTAGCCAGAGCTAATAAAACCAGGTCTTGACCTGATTTCCGCCTTCAAAACCAATGAGTTCCTGAAATCGGCTGCAGGACCAGACATTCATTCCGCCTTTCCGAGAAACAAGGAATTGTGCGCGTCCTACCATGGGCGATCGCGGCGAGCTCGATGCAAACCCCCACCCCGTCGACCCCGCACGCGGAAAGCAACAAGTTGCATCCAAGAGACGCATACAACGCGCCGGGGCACAGCGGATGTCATTTGCAGTGTCGGTGCTTGACCGTCGCCAATCACAACCGGGAATTAAATCAACGCCCAGGAAAATGACATCGGTAAATATGTTGCCCGCTATAGCCATCCCACGCCGACCCGAGATCCAGATCCCAGGACCCAGAACCGAGGGTCTCAATGACATAAATAGGCGGTCAATAGATGTCCTGTCTCCTGGGAGGCTGCTTGTTGCAGTACGCAGCCCCCGCCGGTGACGGAGATGTGGCGATGCATATATACCGGTTTCCCGCTGCGTGCTGTATGTTGCGTGCTGCATGGTGTAGAACCTGATCCCCATTCCTCTCACATACTCTGGTAACGGCAAAGCCACTGTGTATACCCCCAAAGTGCTTTATCGATGCTGTTTTTCCCCGTAGCCTTGGCCCTTTGGGCCTTGCAATGCGGAGCTCAACATCCAACTGACGAATTTCGAGATTGCGATGGGCCTCAGTCAGTAAGTCTTGCCCTCTGGCTTGAGTAATGCCTAGAATAGTATTTTGCGTTTACTGCGACTTGCCTCTTGCTTACCTATGGTCGAAAGGGTTATCTGGACAACCACAACATATCGCCGGAACTCGTGTTGAGCGATGAATTTGGGATCCTTTGGAAGAACACATATGGGGAAAAGGAACGATGGTTCGCCCGACCCCTTACTTTCACTCCAAAGGGCCACGACCAACTGGTTCTACTTGCTTCCACGGCCAATGTCGTTCGTACCGTCGACGCGACGACAGGCAAATTGATACGTGAGAGGCAGGTGCAACCGCCATTCTTATCTAGTGACATTCAAGGATGTCCGGCTGTGCCAGATTACTATGGCATCATCGGAACACCGGCGATTGACCCCAAGTCGGAGATTGCGTACTTCTTTTCAATGGGCTATCAAGGGCGGGCTAACAGTGGCGGCGTGGGAAAGGGTGAGCCTCTCCTTGGGGGCCGGTTCCCGCTTGAGATCAATAACAGCCTGCTGACTTCGCAAACGAGGGATCTAGGTACATATTCGCTCTACGCCGTCGACCTTCATACACTAGAGGACGTGGAAGGCTTTCCCGTACTAATAGACGGACACTACGCTGACAACGACCCGACAAGGTAAAAAGTCTCCCCTTCACCCCTTGGAGTTCGCACACCAACACCTGGTGGTGATGACACTAACAAGCCGAAAAGATACTTCCTGGGCGGGACATACCTACAACGGCCAGCAGTTAGCATTGTCAATGGCCATGTTATTGGCGCGTTTGCGGGGCACTGCGAGCTCTTCAACTACACCGGCATGGTAGTCTCGGTTAGCACGACCCCCGGCGTCGGCGTCGCATCCATGTTTGCCGTGGTCGCGAGTCCCGGGGCCCGGATGTTACAGAGGACTGGACCATTCCCGGAGGTGAGACCAGCCTTTCCTCGTTCTTTGCTTTTGTCACAGTAAGTGATAGTTCGTAGCCGAGCTAACAAATCTCTTCTTTGTACGCAGGAATGGGAGGAATCTGGCACGGCGGAATGGGTATCTCGACCATTGGAAACAATGTCTTTATCGTGAGCGGGTACGTGGCATTTTTATTTTGCTACCAAAGCGCCGTCAGAGACTCGCTAATAAGGATGATTCAGGAACGGCGATGGTGCGGACAACGTCGATCAACCCGCAGCCGGCGACGTGCCGATCTCCACGCTCTCCCAGGCCGTAGTCCATTTCGAAATCACAAAACGCGGCAAAATCTCTTTGTCGACTACTTCCAGCCCTACAACTACATTGAGCTCAATGTAGCTCAAAAGACATTGGCTCCTCTGGCTTCACCATCCTAGATCGCGACGTCTTCTCCGGAGGCGGCGTCGGGCAGATCGGGCTCACGGGCGGCAAAGAAGGAAAGCTTTACGTTCTCGACGTCGACAATCTCGGCGGCTTTATGAATGGCCCCAATGGCAGAGACGACGCGGTGCAAATCATCCAGGCTGAAGGGGCCTTGTTCGGTGGAGTGGGATCCTACCCTCTTGAAGGAGGCTACGTCTACTTCACACCCCTCGGATCTCGAACGGCCGCCTACAAGCTCGAGCCCCTGGATGACGGCACGCCAAATTTCGCTCTCGCTGGATACAGCACCAAGAATGCGACCAGCGCGACGGGCATCGGACCCCCGACAGTAACCACGCTTAGAGGCAAAAGGGGAACTGGGATCGTGTGGGTTGCCGACCTGGCCGCCGGTCTGCGCGCGTTTAAGGCCGTTCCTAATGACGCGGGGTCCTGGAGGAGTTGGCTATACCGGAAACCGGACCCGTGAACAAGTTTTTGCGCCCTGCGTTTGGGGATGGCAGGATCTACATACCAAACACGAACGGGAGCGTGGTATGTCTAGGGAAGAAGGAAAAGCCCCGGGGATGTTCACCGAAGCAGCGTGGAAGACAGAGAAAGGGGAAACAACAGCACGGCTAGACTACTTTAGGGCATGGGTCTAGATCAGGCTCTTCACCTGACTGAGACTTCATGGCAAAGAGTTGGAGAAAGGTGAACTTAATTTACACCGATATTCTCACTTAGTTGGCTCCTCTTCGCGAGTTCATATGCTCCAAAATGGGGTTTGCTTTTCAATTAAGCTAATAAAAAAGAATATGAACCAGTAGTCAAAGCAGTCTCGGGCGAAACAACCGCCTGGTCTAGTATACATATCGGAAGTATGGGTTCTCCTTATCGGTTAAATCCATAAACGCGAGCTTTGCCCTCTCGGCCTCGTCCTCTGGCACGGTTGCCTCACGCTTCTTGTTCTCGCGCCACAGCACAAAGTAGAGCGCAACAGAGGCCAATATACAGATGAGGTAGCTTGAAATGCCATTCATTAGCAAGGAATCTCATCACGGTTCGGTTCTCTGTGCATGTGGGAAAATGGATTCTTACCAGATAATCAAGCCAAGCCAGAGCTCAGGATAGTGATCCGCCTTAGACTGGGATTTGACGAGCTGAGGGCCGACGATGTTACCTGTGCAGGAGAGAAACAGCAAGAAATTAGAAATCGGAACTTGGGTCTTTTCTTCTCGGCTCATAACGATATTTGACAACTTACCAACGCAATACGCCACAAAGATGGTGGCTGCCATGAAGCTCTTTTGGTGTGTCCCGCAACATTAGACATGCCGACGGTGATGATCAAGCTGACTGTACCGCCGAAGAAACCGGTGATGGAATATCCGACAACGGGCGCAGCGGCGTGGTAAGTCCACTCGCTTTTCCAAATGATGGCGCAGCCAGCCATGACAGGCAAGCAAGTGATGATGAGCATGATGATGCGGATGTTGGGAAACTTGGAACCCAGATAACCAGTCGCAAGGATGACGATAAAACACAAACCGCCGAGGGGGAACTGGAAGAGGATGGACTGCAGGGTGTTCCATCCAAACGTGCTGACAATCAGAGGCCCAAAGCCACTAACGGCTCCGTTCATCGTGTACCTAATAGAAGAAATGGTCCATTAGTCGGTCGGCTCTTCCCGCGCAACCACCCTTACGGGGCTATCTCCTGGGACCACTTACGCAGTAGCCATCATGAGAGCAATCAACCAAACCTTGATGTCGAGAACGGCCTCCTTGAGCTGGCCGGCCTTAAATTTGGTGCAGCGCACACCCGTCTGACCATGGCGCAACCTCTCGACAGCAGCAAACCGCTCCTCCTTGGTCAAGAACCAGGCCGTGACGGGGAATTGGGCATGGCGAAGCAAAAGAGGCCAAAGAGGAAGGTGATGGAGCCGGCGAGGAGATAGATGTACTGCCAGCGCCGAAGGCCGCCGCCGGTGATCTGGGCGAAGCCGTAGTTGAGGGCGCCGCCTATGATGGTGAAGAGGCCGGTGCTGCTGAACCACCAGCTCTGGCGGAGGGACTGCTCGGCCTGGGTGTAGTAGCCGGACACGATGCACATGAAGCCGGTGGGGATGATGCTCTCGATGAAGCCGAGGAAGAAGCGCTGGACGTAGAGGCCCTGGTAGGACGTGACGCCGGCGGTGGCGAGGCAGATGGCGGACCAGACGATGACGACGCCGCCGAGGATGCGGCCAATGTCGAAGCGCTGCAGGGCGTAGGTCATGGGGTACAGACCGGCGAGCATGCCGAAGTAGAAGAGCGAGGTGGCCCAGCTGAGGCGGGAGGTGTCCACGGTCGGGGGCGTGGTGGACTGGTCGACGACGGCGAGCTGCAAATCGCCCGTCATGCCGAAGAGCACGGCGGAGCCGAGGATGGCTTTGTCGTAGTAGACGAGGCCATCTGCGCGGATGAAAAGGAAGGAGGAGGGTTTAGCGTTAGGATATCTTTAGTCAAGAAGGGGGGCACCTGAAGGGTAGATACACAGATCTCTTTGGTCACATACATCCAACAATCATGGCTGGTATGAGGAACAAGTCCGTTTTGCGCACGGCGCGCGCGGCCACCACGGGGTCGATCTCGTTGGGCCGGTCGCCGACCATGGCGATGGCCTCGTCCTTGTCCCGGCCAAAGGCGGCGTCGGCGGAGCCTGTCTCGGCGTCATGGACGCGGTGGGGCGCCTTGGGTTCGCTGTCGGATGTCATTGCGCGCAGTGCTTACGACGATGGAGCGTTACGTCAAAACGATGCACGGAGTGGATCAGGATCGGGGTGTGGTGGAGATCTACAAAGGGACCTGCGGTGCTGTGCTGTCTATCGACTTTTGATTGTGCATTTGTTTCCGGGATCCATCTGCCGGGAAGGAGGGGAATCAAGCAGGTGATATAGTGATGTTGGGAGGGTGACTCTTCAACTCCTGATACCTTCCAATGAAGGGGGAATAAACCCGAGAAAATATTTTTTTCATCTTCATTCTTCGTCTCGTTGACGCACCCTTGGCGCTGCAACTCGACTAGCCTGGTCTAATCCCAAAAAGACACATCGAGGGCCCACCCAAACCACTGTTTATTTGCACCTACTTCCCTTTGGTGCACATGCACGCGAAGGGACGAAGCGAGGAAGAGGAGTGGGGATGGGCTTGCATGGGCATGGATTGATGCAAGCGAGAGTGAAAGGTCCCCGTTGCGTCTTTGTGCCGCGACAGATCGACGCTCGAGAGACTACGAAGTACATGAGAGCACGAGGGGGAGCGGCGCTGGGATGGTGGGTGAAGATGATTGGGGAGATCTCGAGCTGCCCCCGCCCCCAATCTAATATTTGGAGTATTATTCAAGACAGTTTAAAACTATGGACAAGGTAGGGCAGGGCAGGGCTGCCCCATGGCAAAGCAGTGTGGCTACCTTGTCTTGTCGAACGGCGAGCGGCTTGATTAGTTCGAGTGCCTCCTTGCCAATATAGATCCGTCGATGACCAGCTTTGAGGCTCATCACTCGCTTGAGTGGGGTGGGGGAGCAAGTCTATTTTCTTTTCCTCTGTGCGTTTTTGGTTCTTCTTTCCAGGAAGGGCTAATCCACTGATTGATTAATCCCAACATTTCTACTTGCTCCGACACCGCCGCCGCCAGGACGGATAGGCTCGGCAGGGCTCGGCAAGTAACCCCGCGCAGGGCGCATTTTGGTGTCCGTGGTCGGGGAACTTGGCGCGGCGTGGGGGCTACAGTACACTGAGACAACAGAGGAGCAACCTTGAGAGCAGCCCGCTTCAAGATGCTCAAGCTGGCTGGTGGTTGCATTAGTCACTGGGACTTCGAGAGGAGAGATTCAAGTGCAACCCTAGAGCTGTGTCGCCGTTGGCCAGGACCAGAGGTTCCGAGCCCGTGGCGATTGCGAGTACATTGTTGATGTACTACCGCTTGTTGGCCTGTAGGGCTGGGCTCCCATCAACTCTATTTTGTCGCTGCTTGTTACTCTTGGAGGGGTTGGTTGAGTTTTCGGAGCACCATTCGCTATTTCTCTTTTGTTTTCTTCACCAGCCCTAGGGATGACATGCCAAGTACTTGGCTGCGCACACAAAACCCCGTCTGTCACTTGTCCGCTTGCCGCTGACGAAACCCCAAGAATGGATCAACTCTTTTCTGTTTTGCTGGTGGCGTTGACCAAAGGCGGTTCTTTCATTATGTAATTAATGTGTGTACGATTCTGTCGAGCGTCATTTCATCAAAAGCTACCCCACTCACCCACGCCCGAGGTACCTCAAAGACCGCCGCACACAATTTGCGACGTACGTCAAATCATCTTTGTAAACATTTATTCTGACAGGCCGAAGAGGTTGCCATGACCAAGTGCCAGCTTCTCCACGGATACAACCCTGGTGACTATTCATCTAGTAAAGGAAAAAGACGGCTCCCCAAGAGTTGCTAGCTGCGTCGGGCTTGTCCCCTGTCTACATGTCCATTACAGCGATACCGCAATCTTCTTGAGAAAGAGTTTTCCTAGGTCACGAGGCCCGAACCCTTGCTCCCAACCCTTGCCCGAGTCAATATCGTCGCGTATCTTGTAGAAAATGGAACCCTATCGTGTATCCATTAGCATATGAGTATATGAGGGCAAGCGCTCTTCACGCTTGGCGGGTCCCCGGAGTAGCTACTTACGTCGTAAACTCTTCGGAGATCTTCCTTGTAGACTTTGCCGTCCTTTTGGATAAGAAGCCATGTTGTTCCGAGTTCAAGGAAGGCCGCACACCACTAGAAATACGCGGGATTTTGTTAGTGACTAGAAAGACAGCAGCCGAGGAGCCTGCTAGATCCTCATCTTTAGTGACGGGGTAGAAACTGTGAGGAAAACATACTCCAAAGGGATCCATGACATCTCGGTTGGCGTGCATCATCTCAAATAGATCCTTGAGTCCCAGCGCCCCGTCCTTATCGTTGTCCCACTTCGAAAACATATTGTTAAAGACCTGCCCGACGAATCGTCCCTCGCTATCGTAGACCCCTGTGCTTGACCCATGCTAATCCCGGAGAGCGAGTCAAAGGTTAGTCATTGTGTATCTCTCGAAACGCGCACTTTCAAACAGGGTGCCCGGTCGCTGGGGAGTGTGTTCATGAATTATTACCTTTGCCTTGTAGATGCCGTGCACGTAGATGCGGAAGAAAGGATCAGGGATGTAGGAATAGGCGAGCCGTGTCGGGTACGAAAAGGCGAAGTGGATAATGGCCATGGCCAAGAAGGAGAAGAGGATGTTGAACCCAAGACCTCGGAAACCATTGTACGTGTTCAACGGAGTGATCTTGCCGTCCCCCTTGGGGTCCCAGTATCGGATGTGTTGTTCAAGAACAGTCTGCACCCGCGTTGGAGAGTTTGGTTAGAGCGACATATCCTTCACATGTTTGCTAGTGAGACAAAGGACACCTACGTAATTATCCTGCTCTTGCGTCTTCTCCGAATCAGTGTCGCCATTTGTAAGATTAGAGGTTGTCAAGGTGATGCTATTTCCTCCCGGGCCCGTCCGTTCGAGGCGAGTCGCGATCGGCGGCACCTGAGTTCGCTTCGCAGCCACTTTCTGGGACTTTGGCTTGGGCATTGCGGATAGTGGCCACACGCGAGGCAGAGAGCGTAGATTCTGGTAGAAAGTCGGGGTTTCTGTGTCCAGCGATGCTCGACGTAAAAGGAGCAGAGAGATGGGGAGGAAGACGGAGTGAGAATGAGAAGGGAAAAGAAAGGCCTTTTTGTGTTCACTTTTGGAAAGTGTCTGGGGCAATCAACCCACAAGACAATTCGAGGCCCGTCAAAAAGGGTAGATAAACGTTTCCTGTTTGTCTCGGATCACATGCCAGGCCCAAAGCTCAGAGTTCTTCAAGGTGCGACACGGCAGCAAGTAGAATCCGCTACAGTGCAAGCGTCAGGTCAAAACCTGGTTTTCTCTCTCCCAAATGGACCCATCGCATCATGCATCCGATGGAGCTGGCCACCGAGGGTTTGGCTCTGCTCACATCACCCCACTTGTCGCGGTCGACAAGGTTTGCGAGGACGCGACAACAGTCCGGATCACGGCAGCAATGACGTACTAGCTCCGCGCCAGCTCCGCCCCGGCGTCGAGAAACCGTCGCAGCAGGCCCGTTTCTTAAGAGCGTTCGACTTCTTTGCTTCTTTCGAGGTACGTGTCTGACACCACACCAATCAGCTTCTTCCAAAAACTAATAAGCTCAATTCCACACTTGTTCCCATAATTAGAGTAGGTCCAGCTGTACATATATATTCCTTTATCTCCCACGTGAAGCTGCAGAGCAAATCTCATAAAGTGGCTTTCTCCCCCATCTAGCCTCAAAGAGTGTAAGACAAGAAAGGAGAACAGCTGTAAATGCAATATAAAGACTGTAATTCTTTGAAACCCTGTAGGCCTTTGACTAAAGTGATAACATCCCAAAGTGAAGAGGAAAGTAAGCTAACCTAGCACACTAGGCAGCCCTTCCCAACTACTCGATACATACTACTTATACGTATTAGCCCAGATATCTTGACTTGGGCTTCACTTTCTGGTCATCGCCGTATTAGACTCCTGAGATATCACCACGCTGTTCAACCCCTCCGCCCCTCCCCCTCCCACCCTCCCCTTCAACTTCAGACTTCCATCACGCTGGACCTAGAGATGAAGGCCATCATCGCCAACTTCACCTCCTTCAAAATAGGAAATCTCTACCCAGGGTTTCTATAGCAGAGGCCTTTTCCTATTCATTGCAAGTTGCTCAGCCAGGCCAATCCTTGACCTCCATCTCGACCGAGGCCCCCTTCCATGACCTATGACTCCCTTCCCCCTCCTATTTATTCTTCCCTTCCTCCTCCCTTCTCTTCTTCTACTTCTTCTTCCCCAACACACCACTTTTTTTCCCACTCTCTAGTTTTCCCTCATCCCAGCCCTTGGCAAACCAAAATATCGTGCGCAAAGCACCCCAGCATCATCGCCCATCTCTCGCTTGCACTCGTCCAAGCTAGTCAAAAGATGTCTCACCGTCACCCCTACAACGAGGCCCTCTAGGAGTTGGCCAACAGGGTCGGAGACTTGCAGCTGGAAGACGATGGCAAGGCAGCCGAAAAAGGCAAGGCAGTCGACAAAGGCAATGTAGTCGAAACCCCGGAAAAGACCTCCTCAGCAGGCTCCCTACTGAGATTTTGCTCATGGTCTCCGACGGGCTCGACCTCTCCGACAAGATCAACTTGTCCGAGACTTGCAAGAGATTCTACGGAATCCTTAACTATGACTGCAAGAGACTCTGGGGCCGACTCGAAAGCCCAGGCAAGATCAAGGTCCTTTACAATCTCGCTTACTTGCGTCCCGGGCAGATCGCTTGCCCCGAGTGTCTTGTCCTGCACAACATTGACTACAACGATCTCCCCACGCGCGCCGAGTCGCCCGTCTGCTCCCATTTCGACAGGTACCGTATCCACGAGGACATCTCTGTCCCCTATGAGTCGTCCCACGCCCGCGTCCAGCTGGCCCTCAAGTTCATGCGTACCGGCACTCACTCGCTCTATTTGGCCCAGCTACTGAGACCCTACACCTACTTGCGGTCCGTCTCGCTCATGTCGGCGCCCCACGTGTTGGATGTCTCCCTCACGCTGGAGCCCAGAATCTACGACGGCCATTACATCTTGGGCATCTGCTGGACCATCCACGGCGCCGCCGAGGTCAAGAACTACGTCAATCCTCGCTTCCCTCCCTTCGGTCTGTGCCCCCACCTTGGTACTCTTGAGTTCAAGGACGGCGGGTTCCTCCAGGCCGCTCGCAGGGCCATGGACGACGCGCTCGTGGCCGTCAAGGGATGCTGCATCAGCTGCCGCACCGACTACGTCATTGTCTACAACGGGGTCGAGCTCATCATCCAGGTTTGGAAGGATCTAGGGACTGAGGAGACTCTTTTTCTGGGTCCGACCGACTACAACTGGCGCATGTTCATCCGCAACTCGAACAGACGATCCCCATTCGCTACCATCATTCGCACAACCTCCAGGCAATGTATGATGAGGCTTGAACATTGATAACGCACACGCCTCCACACGGCTCCTCGGTTTTCTTTTTCCTTTTTTTTTCTTTTCCTTTTCTTTCCTTTTTTCCTTTTTCCTTCCTTTTACGTGATTGATCAAGGGGGCAGGGGCTCCCAACACTGAAACAAATTGGGGCCGAGGGATGAAATAAGCTACGAATTCAAGGTACGATCGAATTTCTTTAAAAAACTCTCTTCGTTGATGAATCGGTAGAATACTAACCACAGTCTTGGAACTAGGTAAACCTTGGTCCCTGTTAACAACGCCCACCCCCAGTTCGGCATACGCACAGTACGGACGACATAGTTTGCGTTTGATGTTTGCTTTTCTCGATCAGATTTACCTCAACAGTTACGAGGTTAAGAGTTACAAAGATGCATGGATGGTGGTAGTGATAAGAGTTTGAGAATGGAATACGGTCGGGTCGAGCACCCTAGCAGATAGCAAACACCATACGTCTAGTACTCATGTATGATGCAAGAGCCACTTGGTCAAAAGCCAGGCCGCTATAGTTGGGGAACTCGATGCGCCAAAGGGAGCATTTAAAAGCTCAGACTCAGTTGCGTTTTGTAGTACAGACAGTTAATTGATACCGAGTGTAGCCCTACTTGCCTATTTGATCCCTCAAGTCTCGCCAAATGATCACAATTATACATAGATACTTCATGTCACGTAGTAGCCCCTTCAACAACCTTTTGAAAGAGACATCCCCCATCAACCGTCACGTCCTGCCCATTCAGGAACTGGTTGGCCGCGCAGAAAAGAACCGCGGCCGCCATATCCTCGTCCTTGCCCGGCCTCTCGGCAGGAGAATCACTCCCGCTCTCCTTGGAAAGATGGCTCTTTTGCTGCTCATCGCTCCCATCCGTCGTCATCTCACTGGGGAAGAGGCCAGGAGAGATGCTATTGACACGGATCCGAACCCCGTTGGTCAGGAAATCCGACGCGAGCATGCGGGTCAAGTGTGTCGTGGCGGCTTTGGACGCATTGTATGAGTAATGGTGCTGTCCCGTCTTGATGCGGCCGCTGACGCTGGAGATGTTGATCACCATGCCTGACCAGCCCTCGTGCTTCTCCGTGCTGTAGTTGAGCAGCGGTAGGAACGCCGTGGTGACGAAGTAAGCTGCCGATGTGTTGGTGCTATACACGGCGGCCCAGTCCTCGTAGTTGGACTTATCCGCGCGCTGAAAAGCTTCGCCTTGAGGTCGTCAGCCGTCGTGGGCTTGTCTTCGAGGTCGAGCTTCTCCCCGATATCCCGGCATTGTTGACGAGAATGCACAGGCATTTTCGCGGCTCGAGATGTAGTCGTACAGCTCGGAGACGGACTGCTTCTGGGTGACGTCACACGTTACCGCGATCAGCTCACCCGCGATATCCTGGCCATATTTGGAGACCACGGTGTCTAGCTTCTCCTTGGTGCGACCTGTGATGTACACTTTGGCTCCGTTGACGGCCAGCGCCTGGGCTGCCATGAGACCTATCCCCGAACCACCACCTATTGCGACGAGGTTAGCGCTGAGGTTACTTCCGCCCTTTGTATATACCCGTACTTACCCGTAACGAGTGCAACGCGGTTCGAGAGGTTGAAGAGGGAGTCTCTCTTCATAGAGATTTGCTGAGGACCGCCCATTGTAAAAGATCGAGAGAGGAAGATTGCAATATAGATGGAGCAATGTAGAATGGGAAGAGTATATTGAAAACTACAAGAGAATAGTCATATCTATAGACGTAGAGGAGGGGAAGGAAGTCTTTAATACGTTGTATTAGAGCTAAAGAAAAAGGAAGAATTGTATTCAACGAGTGTGGACGTCGTCATTCCGGGTTCATCTGTGGTCTGCCGGAGAAGTTCTACCGGATGTTGCCAACAGTGAGAGATTGGCTGAGACCAAAACCTCCCCTCACACACCGTCAGACCATGGAGCTCTTGATAACTAGCAAATGGCTTGGTTCTGAGCGCTCAACTATTGCGGGGACATGGACACCTCTATTTTTGTCCGGCTTCAAATTCCAGCGGGGTGACTGCTTAGTGACGCAACGACACGATCATCATCGACACCAGATAACCCCTATCTCTACATCCATCCATATATAATACACACCGGTTAACCCAGGCTGGTTAATTCGATAAAGTGAAGAGAAAACGAAACCAATTGTCTCTCACTTGAGAGGAGCTCTAATCTAGGGAGTAAACCTTTTTATTATTTTTGGATCTTGATAGGGAGTCGTATCATCATGAGGATGCATGCGAAACGCGAGCTTTGGGACTTTGCAACGCTGGAGAAACGCGTCTCTCCAAGAGCTTGATCTTAGTGAAATGAATTAGTGCCTTCCACATTGGTGCGGTTACTATTTGGCTACATCCTGTATCCTCGATGCGTTCAATTTTGGCAATACTTGTTGACTGGAGCACCGCCCTTGGCGGTGCCCCGATCAGTTCGACCCTATTACAACTATTTAGTTCGGAAGGGTTCCATTCTGGCAACCTTGCCTCCCATCACCATCCACCTTGGATCCATCCACCTTACGAAAACCATTAGCTCTGCCCTCCTATTATCTTCTTCTTTATCCCGATTTTGAACCTCCTCCACATGTTCGCTATGCCAGGGGACGTCTTCAATAACACCACTATTACCACGATGTCAGGATCAACGACGCCATCACGGTCACGGGTAATATCCCAAGCCCCTGATACCAATCCCCTGTGCTCTCTGTCAGGAAAGAGGGTTCGATTGGGGAGAGGGCTCCAACACTGATGTTGACATCGACGACGGAAGCACAAATAAGTGACATGATAGCGCGTCGTCTAGAGCCATTTGTGGCGAATCTGGAAGAGCAATCCCAAAAATGTTGTAGCCTTGCCTTGAAGATCATGGATCAGCTGAATACACAGAATGCGAACCTAAAGAAATTTCTCGATAAGTTGGACGCACCGATAGAACAGAGAAAGCGGATCAACACAAGGATGACTGGAGAGGCGGTGAATATCAGCAGCAATGTAGATATTAGTTCTTCAAAACGGCAGCCCCAGAGTGCGGGAATGGATCAGCAACGACCTAGCCAGTCAACTTCCAATCCTATCTACACGCAGACGCAAGAAACAAAGCAACAAAGCCCCACCCTTTTCACCTATGATCCAATCTTCTCGCGGAAATAGACTATGTCTTCGATCTTTCGTACCAAGCGTCTGGACCTGGGATCGGTTCTATCTGATATATGCAGGAAGAAAAAGTCCATGATGATGGTAACGAAAGTCTACATGTACATAGTGGCGACGATTATAACAGGTACATCATTGGAGAAGATTAGAGCCTGGCCATATCCGGGTTCCGTTTGACTCGAGGAGAATCCTTGGAGGACGAGATAGAAGGCTGGATCCCTTGCCTTGATCATGTTTGTTTTCTAGCATCGCGAGATGACTGTTGTCCAATGGGCGTGTTTCTCCCCTCTGTATTTAGCACTGATCCTGATGTGGGGTCTTTCTTCCTTGATAGCTTCGTTATCTAGGCTGTGATGGGTTCTAGGGAGGGTGTTGACTGGAGCACCACTGTTGGTGCTCGCGATCATTGAGCTCGACCCTCTCACGCCTATTTAGTTTGATGAATCATCAACTAGCGTCAAGCCGCTGGTTGCAGCTAATTCCTCGTGACTAAGCTTCGAATGACGGGGAAAATAGTAACCTATAGCGACATCGCCGTGTGCGGAGAAGCCCTATAACCAGCCGCTGGTGATTTGTCGTCTGCTACTTCCCCGTTTGCTTCCTCCATATGCGCGCAAACCACCCATAGATCTCCAGAGTTTCTTTGTGTGAAACGTCTACGATGGCCATCACCCACACTGTTCTTTTCCAGTTTAAGGCGAGCATCAGTCAAGAGGATGTCAAAGCGGTTAGTCGTCTCCATGGTAACTCAAATCGGGAACGAGGCCGCTTGCTAACTCCAATATATCCCAACACCTTATAGGCCGCTTCTCGCTTCCTTGCTCTGAAGACAGGTTGCGTGAACCCCCAATCCAACTCGCCCTATATCCTGTCCCTTAAGGGCGGAAAGGACAACTCTCCGGAGAATTTGCAGGTGCGTGCTTTGATAATCACCCCGCAGAACAAAAGTCACAAGGTTCAACCCATGGCCAGCTAACACTGCAATCTCTAGGATGGCTTGACCCACGGATTTGTTGTAGAGTTTGCCTCGGCGTCCGACCGTGACTACTATGTGTCGGATGACCCAGCTCACCGAGCCTTTGTCCAAAGCATCGACGGTCTAGTTGAGAAAGCCGTCGTTGTGGATTTCCAGGACGGGGAGTTCTAGAGTACATATGCGGGTTAGAATTCAAGAAGAGAGCCCAAGAAGTATAGAAACGCTTTTTCAGTAGCTACACCTCTCTTTCAAAAAAGTGCCCCTACCACTAGAAGCGTGACAAGACAAAGAATTATTGTGCGAATATCAACCCACAGGCCCCTACATAATATGAACAGTTCTTACTTGGTAGTTGACCAAAGTGCCAAGAAAGAAGGAAAGAAAAAGAGAAAGAAAAAGGCCTGCCCTGATAAACCGATACAGAGTTCGCTATCCACCAGGTAGCAGCTCGTCCGCGTAGCCATCCAAAGCCCTTAAGCCCTTCAAAAGCGCATTCAGCTAAAGCGCCTCACCTTTTAGCTGGTGATGCAGGAGACGAAGTTGTTGCCCGAGGCACCAGTATGAGTGATAGAGCCGACGTAGACGCACTGGCCGTTATAGTTGGGCCTGAAGACGATGCGGTCGGCGCCAGGGGAGCCTAGGACGATGCGTGTTAGTATCTAAGTAGATGACGAGGCCTTATCCGCTGCACTTTTACATACCACCGCTGTAAACACCAGAGGTGAGGATGGGGAACTCTTGATAGGGACCGGCGGTGGCAAACGTGAGACCCTCGCGGTTGTTGAAAGTGTGGGGGTAGGCGTTGGAGCCGAGAGTCTGTCCGGCAGCGTTGAGAGAGCAGCCCTTGCTGGTTGCTGAGTTAAGCTGAGAACGGGAGTAGGTGTTGCTTCCGCACCTGACCGAGGTGATGCTGCCAGTTCCTGGCGCTTGTCGAGATCGACAGGGCTCGCCACCGCAAGAGCGGCGAGAGAGGCAAAGACGAGGGACTTGAAGCTAACCATTTTCGACAAAGGTTCTGGGGGACAAGAGGGTTGGACGGTTGGGGAAGAGAGGAGGCTGGAAAGATGTTATGAAGAATGGGTATCCTGTTTCTTGAAGGCTGTGGGCGTGAGGACCATTATCGGGAAGATGGAGGAAGCGGGAGCTATCTGGGCTATATAGTCGCCTTTAGGACTATACAACTTGACAGGATCCCGTTTGAAACACACTCCTCTTCAACTCCAAAGTCCCCTCCGCACCAACAACGAGTTTGGCTCCACACATAGCTCCTTGGTAGTAACTCAATCTTTGCCCATTTTTACCCATTGGATGATAAGGTAGTGGACAAGGAGCGTCCATCCCACCCCCAAATCGAATCTGGATTGGAGGGTATCGACGTCGGGGACTTGCGCGAACTGACCCCCTTGTTCGATATCCCACACTGGCCAGGTCGGTACCCGGTTTGGCTAGCGCCCGAGAGATCGCTGCGGAGGCTGCAAGCCAATCCCGTGTGCCGCTCAACTACCGTCCACTAGCAGAAGATGAAGACCACACGCGCTTCATCCCTCTGGTCTCTGGAAGCTCGGCGACATCGCCAGGGGGGCTTTTGCGGGCTGGTGGGGAGAAGAGTTGAGACAAAAAGAGGAAATGCAACGTTTTCAGTCGGTCCATCAAGTCATCCATGGATGTGTCAATTGATCCATCCAATTCCAGCAATCCCCTTTTGCTTCAAGGTCGACAATCCAAATCCGGACGTAAAAGCAAAAGGACCCGCCGAGGAGCGACGGCGGTTGGTGGGGTTGGGGGCAAATGGATGCTGGGATGGGCTCTGGGGGCTTTCAACCTGACGCGGGCGATGTGGGCAAATTGGACCAATGACACCAGCACATGAGCTTCCGTGGTCTCGATTATCAGACTGCGGTGGCACCCTGCAATTCGGACTTTGTTTCCCTTTTCTCGACCCTGGTCCATCGAGATCGTCATCCGTCCCATCCCCCCGCCAATCCTCACCCCCATCTCCCATCCCACCTGCCGCTTGCTGACGTCGAATTCGCGGCAGCCGTGGATTTCTCCCATCTCCGCATTTATACACGTCCCCCGTTATCGATGAATGCCATTCCGCGCCATCGCTAGACTTTTGCCTCGACCAGCATCATCGTTTTCACCTAGGCTGCCCAACACCGTCAACATGGCAACTGCCCCCGTCTCCTCGCTCGAAGCTCTCAAGCAAGCGGATGCCTCTATTCCCACCCTCGTGCAAACTCTCAACGACGCAATCCTCGCCGATGAGTCGCAGGCGAGCGACATCGTTTGGGACTCGTGGAACTCCCTCCTCTCCATCGCAGGCCAGACCCCGCGCGACAAGCAAGGGAGGTTGGTTGATTTTCTGCAGACCCTTCGCCAATCTTGCCCGAAAAATGGAGCTGGCAAAAGGTCATCGTCGAGGGCGATGCCTTGTGGGAATCTCTTCCCACTTTTGGCTGGGTCGCTCGAGAGCTGTGGAATTGGGGTAAGCTCGATTCAACTACCATCTATCCGTTTCAATCAATACGTCCTTTCCTTCACCTTTTGCCCCGCCAGATAAGACTGGATGATATGCATATACGTCCAGCGACCCTTGCACGCTTTCAAGCTCCAACCACCCCCCCACACACACATCTCCCCATCTCCGTTGCATTCTTCCTTCCTCCATGTCCTGTGCGCAGAACGGGGGTCAACCTTTACCCCTCATCTTGGCCAGGGAACATGAAGATTAACGCTCCGACCGAGCGCCAAGCCCAGCGAACTAACATTCCAAACGTCTAGATATCCATGACCCCAGCGCTACTGCCAAGGACTATCAGGACTGGAATAACAAGACGGCCTTTTTGGCTCACCTCACCGCCTTGAGCAATCCGTCCGAGGCCGGCGACGCCTTCAACTATTCCCTCTACGCCCTCTGGGCCATGCGCTCTGCGTTCGAGGAGGACAGCCCACGAGACGAAAGCTACGTCCCGGCCGTCCGAAACGCCGCCATCTGGATCCTCTTGGCGGGCAAGGCTTTGCGGAGTGTAAGCTCCGAAAATGTGGCCGTCTCCGACAATACCGGCGCCCCTGGGAGCAAGTTCTCCGACAAGGCATGGAAGGGTTTCAGCGAAGAACGATGGGCTGTCTGGAAGGAAGGATTCAGGGAAGCTGCGGACTTGGTCAAGGACGCTAGGGCAGCCGTTGAGATCATGGAAGACCTGCATTAGGGTCGTTTCCTGCGAGCATGGGGGAGCCGTGATGTGGCCTGCGTAGATAGAGCGGGGAGGGAGGGGCACGCCGGTTCCTCCAATTGATAAGGCACATGGTCTTGCGTCTATCGTTCTCATTCTAGTATCGGTGGCCCGATATGGGTGGTGGCGACAGGGGGCATGTTGAGAGTTGCTGGTTCGAGATGATTGTGCCACATCACATCCATGCAAGTGCTTGCCCATGCCCATAGCCAGCTTCCCAATCAAGTTAAACCTGCATCGCAACTATTTGCATCCACGCTGATCGTAGCAGGCAAGCTATCGCGACGACCGTGTAAATAACTCACTTTTCGCGTTTCGTTTGCTTTATCTGTATACCTTTATGCTAGGAAAAGTAAGGAGGTGGAATCACTCTTCCCCACGATAGAGAATCGTCTTGGCATACTCGCGCTGCACGTTCCAGTAGTCCATACTCGTGTACAGACTATCGCTCTTTGCAATTAGTAAAGATAAAAGCGATGCTGCATACTTAATCATAGTTTATCTTTTTCAAAAGAATGGCACTCGAGCTGTACTTGCTACATTACTATTATCATACTATCTATTCAGGCCGCAAGGTTAAGAACCTAGTCGTGCGTTGTTGCGCGTAACCAACCAAACATTGAAACCAATGGTTCCCCAGAATCATACTAGCTGAAAGGAGGAACAGGGAAGTGAAGAAAAGGGCCATCCCTGCTTGACTAACTCCTTCGGCATCGCATCTATTACCAATCCGCGAAATAGTCAATACCATCCGTGATGGAAGTCGCCCCCACACTCGCGTGGTCCTGGCCTTGATATTCCTTCAAGATCACGTCCCTGAGTCGGGGGTTGTTACGGATCCGTCGGTAGAGCTCTTGGCAGTTATCTGTCATGCGGAAAGTCTCAATGATGCCCTTGCGGAACTGGAAATCTTCCTTGGTTTCCGTCCGACGGCGGATGGGGAATTGCTCCAGGGAGCCGTAGCTGATGCGGAAAGCGGGCTTCTTGGGGTGCTTCTGGCACTTCTTGTCCTTTTATCACTGCACTTCAACCGGCTCACATCGTTTAGAATCGAGCCGTTGTTCCAGAATATCGCCGGGCTGGCCGTGAGGAACGTGTCAAACAATTCAGGTTGGTTCAAGAGGGCGTAGATGACAAAGAGACCCCCAAAGGAGTGGCCGTACAGCGCGTCGCGCGTAAAGTTGACGTTGGGAAAGACAGTGGAGCGGATAAACGGGCGCAAAACTTTGTCCAGGAAAGCGATGAAATCGTCGGCGCCGGACGGGGGTCGGTGGGGTTCGGCGTGCTTCCCGCGGGCAGGGGCGGCCGGAAGTCGATGCCGCGCTGGGGACTGTACACCGAGTCCGTCAGGGGTAGCCGACGCTGATGACGACGGCGTCGGGCTGCGCGAACTCGACCGGGCCACGCCTTTTCCAGGCCTCTGTGGCGGTCATGCCGAGCGCGTTACCGTCCAGCACGTACCTAGGAACGCGCGTAAGCCTCTGATGGAGCCAAAAACACGCACACAATCACGCCTTCCAATTGATGGCTTCACGCCTAGCGCGAGACGGGCGGGGAAAAGAAAGGGAAGAAAGCAACTTACATGGCGAGGGCTGCGGCGTCGACATCCTGAGAAGCCCACTCAAACGGCCACGAAACCTCGACCTGGTACTCGAGACCGACGTTGTTGCTGACGTTCCAGAATTGCACGTTTGGCAGGATGGTGGGCTGAAAAGCCGACACCAGGGGCGTGAAGGACCAGTTTCCGAGGGCAGACATCTTTTCGACTGAATATTCCTGTCAATTGGGCCGACGAAGGTGGTAGACAGCAGCAGAGACAAAAATCGGGAAGCGCTCAGAGAGCGGGGAAAAGAAGATTGGCCAGGTTCCTTTTTATACCTGATGCATCTCGACGGCGGTCATCGCTTGATTCAATTTGACGTTGCTCATTTCCTAAGCCTTGAACGTGGGGCGATTGGGGCTTGAAGAAAAGGGTTATCGGCATTGATTCCCGCGCGAGAGTGTGTCTGACGGCATGGGGCGGCCGACGGTTATCTCCCCTTCGACCAAATATTGGACGACGGGGCAGGGGTGCCCATAGGTCAAACCAAACTCTCCATTGGCAGGTCTGCTCAGCCCGCATCAGCGTCGCACGCAACGGCAACTTGACCACCGTCGTGACGTGATGGGAGCGCCGGACTTGCACGACCAACCAGTGCTGCAACTGCCCATGTGAGCGCCCGGGCCGCCGCTCTGCAGGGCCAGACGTTGGGCAACGATGGGCTCCGCCGTGAACTTCAGGCGAGAGCGAGAACGTGGTGGTGTAGTATTACGGGCGGAAACGATAGAAATACGAGATCATCGTCCGAAAACGAAATCTTACAAGCCGATACGTGCATACGTGAGAAACCCCGCGGAGATGAGATGGCCATACGCCAGTCACAGATTGTCGAGGGGTGGCATCGAGGAGAAGGCGCAGATTCATATAACGTACTTTTAGACTAGGAACTCCCACCGACTGATCTCTATCCTTTGGTCTTGTTTCTCTCCATGCATGCATTCAACGGTTATGAGATAGCCAGTCAAGTTTAAGCAGCAGCTTCATTCACGTTTCGCCCGAGACTACAAGGTTCATGGTGTTACATTGATATGGGACTATCTACTACGCGTCATCCATCACCACCACTGCGCGACCCTTGAGCTTGCCATTCCTCAATCTATCGTACGCCTCCGGGATCTGGTCAAAACTGAACCTGTCAACGTCAATCTTGAGCTTGCCGTCCATGGCCAACTTGCACACCTCGCGCAAGTGAGCGCGCGTGCTAGCGAACGACAGGGAAAACGTCGCGTTGGTAGGCATGTAGTTCCACCCCAGCCGTACCGAGCCGCCGTCCATCCCAACGACGGAAATATGGCCCTGCGGCCGCAGGATCTTGGTTGCCAAGAGGAGGGTCTGGTCGATGCCGACAAAATCGATGACGGCGTCCACCATGCGACCATTTGTGATTTCCTTTACTTTGTCCACGGCGCCGTCGCCGGAGAGCACGGTAGCATCCGCGCCCACATCGGTTGCGATTTTAAGCCGGTCCTCGGAGTTATCGACCGCGATGACTTGCGCACCCGAGAGGATTTTGAGGAACTGGACGGCAAAGGATCCTAGACCACCGACGCCAATAACAACCGCCGACATGCCGGGCCGCAGTCTAGATACGAACTGCTGGCAGCCTGAATAGGCCGTGATTCCGGCATCCGCTAATGGGGCGTAGATGACGGGGTCGCAAGTTCCGAGAGAGATCATCTGCGACCGAGGCGCGACGATGAACTCGGCCAACCCACCGTCAATACCGCATCCTCGCGTCTCCCCTATGTCGCCCACACGGTAAAACTCGCAGTTCTGCTCGACCCCGGCGATGCAGTACTCACAGAACCCGCACACCCGCAGGTGGTGAAGGATCACGGCCTCGCCCTTCTTCAGGTCGGTGATCAGCTCACCGAGTTCCTCGACGTAGCCGGCGGTCTCGTGGCCCAAGATGTAACCAGGCTTGATGGCGGTGGCGTAGGGTGGTTGGCCTGGCTGCGTGTCCATCATGTCCAGGTCGGAGCGGCAGAGGCCTGATGCCTTGACCCGGATCAAGACGTCCATGGGGCCGGGCTTGGGCTTCGGAACCTGCACATACTCCCCTGGCTGGCCCCATTGAACGAGTTTGTATGCTTTCATGGTTGCCATGGCGAAGAGCTGGAACGATTGTCTGACTTGTAGATGTCGAACAAGGGGAACTGAGCAAAAATGTTGTGGTTTACAGATCAAACCAGTTGGGATGTTGATGAACGCGAAAGAGGCAATCCGGGGTATCATGGCAGCGCTTTTAAAGTGTTTTCGTGTTGCCGGAACTAGCGGCAAATTGAAGCTTGGTTGTTGCAATGCGGGGGTAATTGGTCCGGGGGCGCGGGCTATCTTGATGGATCCCGTGGTTCGTCCGAAGTTCCTACCGGCTCCGGAACGCGGGGCGGGCCACCTCCGCGACCGAAGTCTCCTCTGGGTGCTTACCACTCTACTTTTGTTTTTTGCCGATGCCCTACCGAAATGATACCCCATACCCCAAGAGTTCATATCCCCCGCCACCAGTCCGGCAAGATCTCCTCTAGGCCGCATTCCATGAGGGGTTCGGTCTGTGGGAAGACCAAGCCGCGCTAGCTGACAAAACATGAATCGCCGTCCTTGAGAGTGGAATCTCATGTTTGCGTATGGACCTGGGCAGTTTTACCACCACCAGATACATATTCCCGAGTGATGGATACGACAATGGCAAGGGTTGTGTCTAGAGACTCTGACATACTCGGGGGCATTCAAGGGCGAGGAACCAACTTTCCACGTAGTGATGGCGGGCAACGGAAAGTGCAATGACAGCTGGACGTTAGGAGTGCGATCAAACTTGGGGAATGGTGCATGGAGCGCGTGCTTAGCGTCTCGCCCGCGCAGTCACTCTTCATGGTCAACACTTGTCAATGTTCCAGCACAATCTCGACTCATTTCCCGTATTAGAGGGCCTGACCGCTCTGTGGAAGTAAGGTGACCAGGGGCGGCGATAGATTGGGCTACATAGGACGAAGGCGCGCGCGAAATCACCTTGCGGCCGTCACATTGCAAAAGCCAGTGTCGTTTAGTCCGCGTCCCCTCGAGGGAGATGGGGCGGAAAACTCCCCGCGCCGCCCTATGGCCAACTTGTTTCCCCACTACCTAAGTGCGTCCTTGTGATTCAGCTCGCAGACCGGCCTACCTATACCCCACTCGAGGCTCGCCGTCGTGCAGGTCGTGCGCGGGCAAGGGCAAGACATTGCGCACGCCAGTTGGGCGACGGAGGTGTGGAGGTGTCTCGGGGCCTGTCATTCCGAATCGGCCCTACGACTCCCGAGGGTGATTTCCCACGTACGGATCGCAAGAGGGGAGCGCATTCAAAGAAAGGATTTCGCAGCTATCGCTGTGGCGCGCCCAACCTAGCATCTCGAGTGAGCTAGGCCCCAATTTGGTATCAAGGACCACCGGTGAATGGGACGGGCACCGCCCTAAGGATTCCTTAATCTGCCTCGACAAGTCTAGATTATGAAAAAAGCAAGAGAAGGAAGGGCGATCACATCGAAAGATACGGATAGCCCAACAGTTGACCGACCTCTATCCAGCAGAAAATGGCTAGATGATGTCGAGGCTGTGGCTGAGAGCGAATCATCTCTGCACATGGCCTGGCGCTCCGTGAAGAAGGCTCGGGCCAATAACCAGGACCGTCAGGGGTCTCTATCACACCGTGGTGTTCATGTGGTGCAAGCCCGCTTGGCACTAATATGAACAGAGCAGAGGAATAGACGTTCTTTGAGTGATTCGGGAAGGGGGCGGCCGGACGGGTGATGACGTGCAAAACAAAACGACGAGGGGGCCTAGAGTGAGAAAGATCCAAAAGAAACAAAAAAGGAAAGAAAGTAAACCCATTAAGTCGCTTTTGTCTGCAGCCAAAGCCTCACCCCACGAGGTGGTATCCGGGGTTGTGCGACGTGATTGATCGATGGGGCTTTCGGCACCCTTCTCTTTCTGTTCAAGGCGTTTTTCGATTTACCGCCATTTCGTCACATTCGAGGGTGGCTTCTCGGAACTTTCTTGCTCTTCTCCTCTCTGCTCTGCGGTGGAACCAGGTTGATGGAGCATCTGCCCTGTTTTGGACATAATTCCCTTCCACCTTTGCCTAAAAGAGCACCCTGCTTCGTCAATGCCCGCCAGGGTTGTCTGTTCACACGAAGTAGAGAAGGAAAAAGCAAGGCGGGCACTACTAACGGTTATCCCCTTCGCACCTCCCCCACCCATTTCTTTGTCGTTTTGGCTGCCGTGGGTCTCGTGCTGCGGACTAACTGGATCCAGTGAAGGTTTTAGGTGCCGGCACGCCTAAGATGCATCCCGAGAATGTAGAGCAAGTGCGGATGGGGGTAGTGGCGAGTTCGTGCCCGCGCACGCAAGCACGAGAGCGCACGCGAGGTTACATGGCCGATATGGCGTACAAATCGAGCTATCGTAAATCCGGAAGATGCAGTGTTATTTCCAGGTGAAGCAAAGGGGCTTGCAAGAACCCAATTCATGACAGAAGAGATGGCGGGTTCCGGGGATGCGAAATCGTTGGGTTGTCCCCCGTGAGCTTCTTCCTTTGATCCTGTCCCGAAGCTAAGATCCCATCCGGGATCATTAATGGTATTAAGCCCCACCCGAGGGTGAGGTCGGTGAGGTTACATTTGTGACGAAACCACGGTCGCTGGGACCGACTTGAGATTTGGTCAATTGAATTGAGGTTCAGGGCTGGCCAGACCCTCACGCTGCTGCAGTGGACAGTGGTGGGGGTGGTCGGGGCTGACGAGATGAGGTTGCACCTGTACTTCCGGCGGGCAAAGCGAAACATCGACACAGTAACCCCCTTGCGGGACGAAAGGGGGCATGGGTCACTTGAAGATCCCAATTGATTGGGAGGAGATCAGTCGATTTCGTCTTCATTTTGGCCATTCTTTCTCGCAAGGTACCGCTTTGGCAACAAACGATGCGAAAAGACGATGAGCTGGATTTCAAATCGAGGTGATGTGCACCTTGCAGCGGTGCTGTCCCCGCTCAATCCTTGGACCACGCCCATCAATAATTCCTTCCTCACGGGAGTGCAAGCATTGAGAGCCCTGGTAGCTGCAAGAACACCCACTCCGGCCGGCAAGAACAGCGTGATCCTAGGGCATATGTCTGATCGCCTATCGATACTAAATGCGGCGTCAAAGTGCGTCCATCCTATGGTGTATGTCATCTTTGACACTTCCCGAATCGCATTCTTTGAAACTATAGCTAACGGCTCCTTCACGGGTCTTCGTAGGTATAAAATAGCTCAGAAGGGGCTTATACAAGGGACAGAAGAAGAAGAAAAATACACCGTCCAAATTCGAGGGTAAGATGAGGCAACGGGTTCCCTGAGGGCAGCGCAACTAGCCCGAGTGTGGGATTCTCAAATTCGCTTCTGCGGTGCTCTGTACTCTCTCTCAGCCCGCCACGACCGATTTGATCATAAAAGCCTGGATATGCACCCTGTGCATGTCAGCCCGTGTTATCAATTCGCCAATCGACCAACGTGCATGCGGGCTATTCGTGGCACCGAGAGGACCCGCGCCATTGCAGTCCAGGCAGAGGGCCGCTTGAGCCATCCAAGCGGTTCGCGAGCGGGTGGAGCGAGAGCGTTGGACATGTTGGATCAACATGCAGGTGCTATTTACTGGCATTAGCCCAAGGCATCCAGCCGTATTTGGCGAGCCGATTATCAAAATCATCAATACATGTACCGCATGAGGGGAATATCGAAGGTGTGACGAGCATGCCAACCCAACCAAAGAGAAGGGGAAAGACATGATAATAGAAAGGTAGGAAAAGATGCCGCTTGTTCCCTGTTGGCGCTGGGCGTCGAATCCCGAATCATTCCCCCTTCCTCCGGACCAACCTGACCGATCGGCTGAGAGAAGGAGACGGCGAGGGGAAGTAGAGGGAAAGTGTGGCTGTCGTGGGCGCTGTTAGCGTTCTTACCAAGCAGCGACTGGTGCTGTGCAACGACATCAGGTCTCGACAACATCACCTCTTCAAGGTGACGAGAAAATGAATGCGGAATGTGCACGCGGGCGTTGTGGAAACGGATTGTGACTAGTCTCACGGGGACGGGCTGTTCCTTCTCTCACACCTTCTGCTTTAATCACATTCTCCAAGATCCACGACAGCCCACATTTCTTGGACCGAGTCCCGCCTTCCTGTTCGTTGATGGTGGGCATCGAAAAGGGTCGGTGGCTCTTGCCAATACTCAACCCCTCAGCTAAGCGGACTTGTACTTGTAGCTTGGATAAGTGGCAGGCGGTGGACAACATTTTCCGTCTTGATCAGCCTCGTTCATACCTCCAGCTATTTCACTAAACGAAACGGGGGCTTTGCGAAAGTAGACGCACGACGCTTTGGCGGTGGCGTCGAGGAGAAAGCGTGGAATGAGGAGAGCCGCGTGCCTCGCTACGATAATCAATATACGAACGGGCTGCGAATGAATTGATGTGATTCTTGGGATGGCGGCCGAACGCGCGCTGATGACAAGCATGAGGGGCCTGGTGATTGACCTCTGGACGATAATGGCCACGGGGGCTTGCACACGACAGGAACAAAATTCAAGTGAGCCCCAATTTATTTCACGGGACACCGCCTGGAAGTCACTGACTGGCGCCTTCTGCTTTGGAAGTAAAAAGAAAAAAAAAAAAAAGAAAAAAAGAGAAAAAAACCCGGGAAAAAACATAGACGAGGAAAATACAAGTAAAAGTTGGGTTAGAGAGGAAGGAACAAAGGAAGGAAAAAGAACGCCATCACCCAGAAAAATACTATCACCAAAAAAAGCACCGAATCCCAGCCAAGTTCACCACCCCAATTTTATTCTCCAGTCCTGTTCTCCATCGGACATTGACACATCTACCCTTGGCGAACCCGGGTACACTATGCACCGAATCGAATCCATGCAAAAGCCCGTCAACCTGGGCCCCGGACTTTCGGATTTTGGTGACTTTTGCCAATGCCCCATGGAATCCCGCTATTCTTCATCTAGTTTTGTCGTGTCCAGGGTGTTTCGATCTGCAAGGGACCCTGACGGGAATGAAAGGCCCAACGATAACGGCCGTCGCCCTCGTCGAGAACGAGCGAGCGGGAAGCCAATGAGCGAAAAGAGGTGAAAGAAGGAAGCGCAATACGGAACGACGGCAATGATGTAATACGAAACGAAACAAAAGCCCAAAATTATTGAAAGAAAGAAGAGACGCCTGTCACACCGAACCAGCCAGCTCACCAGCTAGCAGTACTTTGGCAGGCCACCCTCTCACGTCCAGAGCCCTCAATAATAGAATCTCCACATGAGCTCGGCGTTTATCCCGTGAGCAGGTCTCAAAAGTGGACCATCAACCATCGATATCACCCTGCAAGGGTCGGGGCAGCCGTTTCTTGCCCAAGCGCATCCAGTCTAAGCCATTCTTCGTTAATCTAGCTCCATTTTGCTCCCCGTCGGCGGGGGCTAGCTCCCATAGCTTACCCGCTCCCGCCCTTTGCAAAGTCTAGCCCGTCGTGTCGTCCCATCGGTGGACATGATGTCGCTCTCCCTCCCCTCGTTCCTGTCACTGTTGGCTCGAGCTCATCCCAACGACCCGGTTCGGGGGAGGGAAACAGTCCGCAACCAACAGACCCCCATAGCGATACCTATTATTACTCAAAGAGGAGAGGGAGGCGAGTGGGAGCTAGGCAGAGAGGATGACATCGTTGAAAGTTCAATTATAAATATTTCCAGAGCTCCCTCTTTTCCTTGATCAAGTTCTGGCTCCACTGGTCAAGGTCGCTTCCTGTTGTTCTGTTGTTCGGTTCCCACCCGCCTTTGCATCAGTGTAACCATTCTGCATAGAATCGGATCTTTTCTTCCGTTCTTCCCATCGTCCATCAGTCGCCGTTTCTCCCGAAACTGCGCGACCAGCTCGTGAACCTTGCGTAAAGGCAACGCTGCAGTCGTCCACCAACCCGACAGTAAGTCTCTTTGCAGCTCCCTACCTTTTCAATCCCTCCATGATTGGTCCTGTGGGCCATGCCATTCTCACTTATCGAAGAACTTGTTCTGCGTTTGGCATCCATTTCACTTTCGGATTTGCTCTGCTCAGAAAACGCCAGTTTTTTGCCTTTACGGTGTACAATCTATCTAGGGGTACATTTTATCTAACACCGTCCAAGACTATAGCCTCACACAACGCCTCACCCCCTTCAACGCAATGCACATCAAGAGTGGCGTCGCCGCCGTCATCGGCTTGGCCGCCGTACCTGCCCTTGCTGTCTCGCCTGCAATTGTCGGCACAACCCCTCAGCCCTTGTTGTAAGTTTGCTCCCCCGCCTTACCAGGCGCGAAACAGTCTGCCGCTAGGCATCGCATTCCCGAATCTGAGAACAAAGCTAACTGTTCTGGGCAATTCGTCGCCCTTTTTCTGGAGATAGTGCTTCGAGTTAACACTTACTCTCCCCGGCAAGGTTTTCCTTCGTAATTCTGGTGACTATAACACCCACAACCAGTACTGGTCTAACCGCCAGGATGGCCTAAGCCCCTGCTGCATCGTGGCCCCGAGCAGCACCAACGATGTGAAAAAGGCGATGAACGCCATCCGCAAGTGGAAGGCCCCCTTCACCGTCAAGTCCGGTGGTCACGTCCCCTTCCCTAGCTCTAATATCGAGGATGGCGTCACCATTGACCTTGTCAGCCTGAACCAACTCCAGTTGTCCGGAGATAAATCTGTCATCTCCGTTGGACCTGGCAACCGCTGGAGGGATGTTGCCAACCATCTCCTTCCCCATAACCTCGCCGCTATCGGCGGCCGCGTTGGCGATATTGGCGTCGGCGGCTTCGTCCTCGGCGGAGGCATCTCCTGGTTCTCTGGCCGCTATGGCTGGGCCTGCGACAACGTGCGCAGCTTCGAGGTTGTCCTGGCTAGCGGCAACGTCGTTACGGCGAGCGCCACCCAACACCCCGCCCTGTACAAGGCTCTGCGAGGCGGTGGCGGTCCCAACTTTGGCATCGTCACGCGGTTTGACCTGGAGACCATTCCCCAGGGCGACATCTGGTACAAGGAGTCGCTCTATTCCCCGGCGTCGACGTCCGATGTGGTTGACCAGTTCTGCGACACCGCCGTCAACGGCATCGCCGCCGACGTCGACGCCCACCCCGTCATGTTCGCCGCGTACCAGCCCAGCCTCGGCGGCGTTATCACCCAAGTCTTCCGCTGGCACGCCGTCCCTCCTCCCACCTCGGCCACCGTGCCCGCCGTGTTCCAGCCCTTCGAAGCCATCCCCGACCTCATGAACAAGAACGCCACTCTCACCGTCCCCGCCATGCTCGACGTGTACCCGGACCCCGCCGGTTTCCGCAAGGGCTGGTGGGATACCTCCATCGCCGCTGACAACCCCGAAGTGCTCAAGGACGTCATCACCAACTACGGTACATGGGTCGCGGCCAACTTTGCCGACAAGCCCGAGGTCGTCGCCGTCCTCTTGATTCAGCCCGTCGCGCACTCCACCATTCTCCAGATGCAAAAGTATGGCGGCAACAGCATGAACTTGTCCCCCAGCCTCGCTACCCAGATCAAGATCAACACTTACGTCACGTGGGCTGATCAGGCCCTCGATACCTTTGTCGGCAATGCTGCCACCCAGCTCGTCAGCCAGACGGAGCAGATCGCCATTGCCGGGGAGGCTTTTGACGGTGGCTTCCGCTACATGAACTACGCGGAGAGGACGCAGGATGTCTACGGTCGTTACGGCCCTGGCGCCCTCGCCCAGCTCCAGGCCGCCGCCAGCACATACGATCCTAATCAGGTTCTCAAGAAGCAGTGGAAGGGCTACTTCAAGGTCTAAGCTTGTAATTGGGGTCGGAAACATGAGTCTCCCGACGTATTTGCCATGAAGAAAGAAAATTAAAGATTAAAAAAATATATATCAAGAAAAATCCGAGAAAAGAAAGCTAGGCAACCAAGGACACTGAGATTACTGCATAATCTTCTCGGTTCACCAGGACGGTCCATCAGCTATTGAGGCCGGTTCATAACACAGGAGTGGGGACAGTAGCTGGTTTGTAAATGGCCACCAGAAGTTACATAGTCTTGGTGTCAAGGCATTTGCCAGCCCGGAATACGCCGGAATTCCTTCCATAAGATAATAATAAAGTAATATATCCAATCATATATGTGCCGCATTATTACGCAAACTATCCAGGTGCCTCGTCACGGCTATGCTGAGCCCAAAGCTACGTGTAGCTAGTAAACTATGAGATGGTGGTTGGAAGGACATGAAAGATGGAGATGGGGGCGCTTGACTGAGGCGTGTCGAATCGCTCGCAGCAAGATCACTGTTGATAATTTCACATAACTGACGAACCGAGTCAAGTGTCACGGTATCCTAGACGCTTTTTTCCTTCCTTAGTTTTACGGCTTGGATTAATCTTCTCTATATATCCTGCGAGACCAAGCCCATTTTGAGGTCTCCGTTGCCACTGCGGCGTTCCCAATCCGTTGGCTCGCTGGCTGCTGGAACCACCACCTCTATGGAACCCGAAGCAAATAGAGCAACCCAAACAGCAACCATAAGTCCTTGGTGATTCGAGCTGGCTAGGCCTGTCCAATCCTGCGAAAAGCCCCTCTTCCCGGAGCATCAAACACACGTGGCGCTAGCCCTCGTGGGGGTAAATTTAAGCACCAAGGAGCTTGGCGAAGTCCCCGACGATACCTTCGAAGGCGTTCTCGAGGCCACCAGTGACAGACTTGAGCTTCTCGGCTTTTCCGTCGACGAGTGAAATGACACCATTCGCGAGTTCCTGCAGTGCGAGTAGAGAGAGAGAGAGAAGATAAGGTTAGCCAAGGGCCCGTTCAGTCTTGCCTCCTTGACACACGAGGTCTTTGAAGTAGATACATGGAGTGGGTGAGTCTTACATTGATGATCTTCTGAGCGGCCCCGAGGACGGCAGAGATGGCCTGACCAACAACGGGAATGTTGCCGAAAATCTTGAGCTTTTCCGCGAGGATGTTGAAGAGGGTCTTGCTAGCCTTGGCTAGGCCATCAAAGGCGGCGGTGACGGCGTCAATACCGGCATCGCTGCTGATCTTGGCTGCTCCCGAGAGCTCGGGAATGGTATTGGCCGCGATCGAGACAATCTCAATGAATCCACCGACGAGTTCCTTTGAAGAAGATATGTCAGCATCACTGGAGACCTTGAGGAATGCCACATGGGACTTTGGGTGGTAGGTCGGCTTAGTAGGGGTGGTAGTGAGGGGGCATTTCTTACGGCAACGGGGCCCTTGCCAGTGGCGAAGCTGGAAAGGTCGGCAAGGGTGACCGCCTCAGCGGGCTTGGCAAGGGCCTCGGTCTTATCGGCCAAGGACTTGATTCGATCAACGAGCTCATCGTGCTTGATGACGGCTTGGGCACCGCCGATGAAGGCCAGGGCAGCGGTGGCGGTCTTGAGGATGGAGAAACGCATGTTGGATGGTTGGGAAAGATGAGAGGACTTGGAAGTTGTTTTGCTACGGTGAGTGGGAAGTAATGTTTAGTGATGATGGTGATGGATGGATGCCGGGGTAAAACTTCTCAACTCAAAGGAGGCGAGGAGGACGTCCTTTTATATTCAAGATCCAGCTCCTGGCTGCCCAAACCCATGAGGGCATACGTGACGTCAAGTTACACGGTCCATCTATACGTCCCGTAGACCTACCTTGGGTGCAAACAACCTCTCTCTCCTTCCGAACTGCAGCCCGCTCACTGGTGTCTCTCTGTCTCAAACAACGCAAGTACGTCGCTTCCCACTTCGCCCCTTACAGGGAGTTGTAAGTGTAGAAAGAGCACATATCTTAGGCCGGCACACACATCTTGATCTTTCAACATCTCTCTACTCGTGCGCCAAGGCTAATTCGAATACTGATTCCAGGACTAGCTCTACGCCACCTTGCTTTTCAGATTTAAAAAGTCCTTGGGGTAGAGTGAGGCTAAACCCGCATTTTTGAGACATGGAGGGCTCTGAAGAGCAAGGGTTGGGGCAGGAAAAAAACGATGGCGGCTCTGTGCCAAAAGGTCAGGCTCTATCTCTGAAACAATGGTAGGTAAACGTTTGCATTTTTGTACTGAGACGTGCGCTTAAAGGTTCACGGTGATGCCATGGCGGACGAAAGCCGGACAGAGACGAGGAAAAAAGTACTAAACAGGGATAATTGGAGATGCCACCCCGGTGCACGCCAGCTGCTACCTCAAGATCTTTCTTGTTAAAGCTATACACTATGTATGAACCACACATGGAGCCATGGGTGCTTTACCGCCCTGGCTGGTCCCAATTAGGGTCGCTGTCTCTTGGCTGAGACACTGGTCGGCAAGGACCTTTTTCCGGCGTCAACGCGAAAAGCGGGGGCTCAACACCGCCATCTCGATATGTCGTGCCGGAGGGAATCGCCAGTTCAATAAGCTCGGCTGCGTGGGGTCGAGTAGGGCTCCGAGGGATGAAAGATGTCATCGGACCAAATGTTGCGCAATCCGTCTCGCATAGAACAAGTCTAGGCGGTTGGATTTAGAACCTTTGTGATCTCTAGACGTACACGTAGGTTCTGGTTATAAAGAGACAACCTAGTTGCTCCATCAGGATGGATACCGCGAGACAGAGCTAGCCTTGGAGGCCATTCGGCCCCTGTACCTTGGTAACTGCCATTGCCATGGGAGCCTTCAAGAAGCAAAGGTTCACTCATATGTCACCGCCAAAAGTAGGTGAGCAACGCAACCGCTGGATAGCTCCGAATTGGTGCTGAGTCTATCCGGCTTGCTCGTTGGTGAGGAAAATATTGTGTACGCCTCTTTGATACGGAGGGCGCCGCGGCAGAACATGAAGAGAAAGAAGGGGGTTAGAGTTGGGGAATACAGGGGTTGGATTCCCGACCCAGCGGAACAGAATCTGCTACACAAGGATTGGGGATTTTGAACAGTGATGAAGCTCGTCCTGCGCGAGTCTCGGCCTTGCATTCCCTCATCCATTGCCGCATATCTCAGACATATATCATAAGCGGTACACATGCACATGGGTACAAGTGGCGTGTAGGTCTCAGAAATTGGTCGACGCGTCTATCACTGGCAGTGACCGGTGATGTCAGGAGGGTGGGAGATGCGACAAGATCTAGACCGGGCGTACTAGAAAAGTCGAAGGCGAATACCCTAACAAGCAGAATAGGGGGTGAGAGAGAGAGAGCAAGAGAGGGAGAGGCCTGGTAAGTTATTGATCCCAAAGTCGACTGGATTCAGGTAAAAGGCAATTTCTAAGTCCCACTAGGCAAGGCCGTGGGACAACTGAGTCAACTAAAAGGTCCATGTCTAGTCACCGCCATATCCATGGAATGGTAAGGCCGTAGGAGGCCAAGCAAGCTGCTAGGTGAGGCCGATGACGACCTTAGTGTTCACGATCTAAGGAGCTGTGGAGGGGTGTGGGTGTGCAATGCACCCACCCGCAATGCACCCGGTTGAGGTGTATCACATCGAGCAGATATCAAGCTTGGTCTATTAGACCCACGGAGGCGGGTGAACTATATCCAACAGGCGAGGGAGCTGAAGGTGAATGTACCCGGAGCAAGCCATCAACCAGGACCCTTTCCTCCTCACAGGGCAGCATAATTTCTTTTTTTCCTTCCCCTTTCTTTTCTTTTCCTTTCCCTGCCCTTGGTTCGTCAGGACTCGTCGGTGAGAGATGACGAGGGAATCACCCAGTATAACTACAGGGTCCTAGCTCGTGCTCTTGGCCCCTTCTTCGGAATGCATGTAAGAATAGTGCAGTTGTGCTGCATGCTATGTACCATGCCTAGTTTCCCAGCCTCGTAGAGATCCCCCACTGACTTACTCGCGGCGCGTTGTTCACTCGTGGTGCACGGCGTGGCAAGGCGAGAACCGGCAGAGGAGACGAGACGAGACAGCCCCTGTCCGAACGCAAACGCACAGACAGAGAGAGTTTTGGGGACATGGAACATGGAGAAAATAAGCCTTTTCCAATCTTTGAAGATGATACGGCTAACCGTGCGTGCCTGGTCGAACCGTCGAACGGCGGGCAGGAGGGGCCGAACGGGTCCGGCGGTTTTAGCAGCCGGAGGACTTGTTTGCAAAGGGTACGGATGTTTTCAGGAGCCAAACCCTCAGCTTCGGTAGTCTCGTGTTCCTCCGCGCAATAGTAAGGGTCTATCGAAGTTGACAGAGCTTAGCTATCCTTGTGGGCGTAGAAGGGACTTGCCAAGGCCAAGAGCCAGAAAAGGCGCCTGGACTTTTTTAAAAAGAAAAAAAGAGAAAAAGAAACTTGCCTAGATGGGGTTAAACTCACTTCAAGTCGCTGCATCGGTTCCTTGGGGCCGTCATCCAGAAAAAGGGCGAATGATTCAGAAGTGCAATTATAGAGGGGCATCACGATCGTCAGCACTTTGGCCTAGCCATCGATTATGCATGCAAACCAACCCCAACAGGTTTCATCCCTCTCGTAAAACATGCAGAAACAAAAGGCCTGTACACCTTGCATCTCTATTCCTGTATCCCGGTTTATAATTTGGTTTCGAGGTTCGCCGCTCATGCATATGCACGCCATGCTCTCTGAGCTTACACTTGCTTTTAGCATCCGTATGACATCACAAAACACGGAGGGTGCAAACACTAGGACTATTGATCTAGACTCGAGGAGTAGAACGCAGCAGTTGAAGAGACGAGTGGTGGGGGCCGATGGTGGCGCCAGCTCCTGTTCACCTTGTCCTACATCCAAGCTCTGTCTCTTCTGTTTCCATGCACGACATTGTCCCTCGCTGAAAACAATACGTTGATCCCAAGAGAAGATATCGACCGTCTCTGCCGACATCCGACATGTGCCGCCGTCGCGAACCCAGACCTAGAGCTTGGCTTCCGTTCCTCCATGTCGAATTGATGCCGTTGGGCCCTATATTCTTGCGCAACAAGAACGTCTGAGTCAACGAGTCAAAACAAAAATGACGAAGTCTTGCTGCGCTCGCCTGCCAAGGGCTCGCTCAAGGAGCCGTGGATGGTTCAGCATTCATAACAATGTTGGGGATGTGCTACCTCGCTCACAGCCCCCCAGATTCTCCCCATCTTTCCCACCTCCACTCCA
This sequence comes from Parascedosporium putredinis, assembly GCA_949357655.1. Taxonomy (NCBI): domain Eukaryota; kingdom Fungi; phylum Ascomycota; class Sordariomycetes; order Microascales; family Microascaceae; genus Parascedosporium; species Parascedosporium putredinis. The sequence continues at coordinate 1,016,520 of CASHTG010000021.1, read as the reverse complement.
TGCCCACAGCACTCTGGGTACCGCGAAGGTGTAACGCTCTTGTTATAGCTGCTAAACCTCACGAAGTTGAGCGTTGAATGGTGTGATGATAATGTCTCACCTCCGGTGTGCCAGTGCTTTTTCTTCGCCGCGTAGAAGAGGAGGGGCTGTTATTGCACGGTCTATAGTTTCACACATGACGAGGCTGGTTGCAAGCATTCCATACACCGAACGCCAGCCATCCTAGATTCATAAGATCCATTACTTCCGGGACCCCCTTACAAACCTCAGCAGATCTTTATGGCATTTTTCCCCCTCTTGGTTGGTACCATCGGGAGTTTTTCCATTCTTCTTCTCCCGGACATGCGGGTGGAAAGGACCTGGTCAAGCAAACCCATCCCCTGTTCCCTGAGCCGGGTCTCGACCTCGCGCTTCTGTACAATCGATATTGAGGACTTGGCCGAAATTGCATTGATGGATCTCAACGAGGAGCGAAATCGTTAACAGCATGGCACATATCCAGCGAGGCGACGATAGGAAATGATAATCGACACCCAAAAGCCTACCAAAGAACTCTTTATCTCGTCAATGTTTCCTGCCACTTTCCAAACTTGACCCCTAGCTAGCAACCGACAAAGATCTCGGGCCTCTTGGGACTGGGCGTAAGCGGCAAACTCAAGTGGCGGAGTTTAGCGCGGGGGCTGAGGTGCGGTTCGCTGTACAGGGCCTGCGCCAATGAGAGCGTGATGCGACAGAACTAGCGATTTCGTGAGTATTTCCACATTGACCCCATGAACATCAGCCAAGGATGGCTCTCTGGAACATTGCCGTGTGCTCAGCCAGGAGTCGGCCCATTCATATAATTCGAGTGGTTCAACGTGTATGAGTTCTCGCAGCGGGATCTTGTTTCTTCTGTTTGTTTGCATCTCGTCAAGAAAAGCTTCCTTTCGACAGTTCCGTTCTCGCTCTGCATCCAGCCACCCATCGTAATCGTAATCCAAGTTTTTGTACCTCGAATTCGCTCAACGACTCGCCCTGTCGTCGCTCTGCTGTGTTCCTCCCAGGCCTAACTAAATGGCTACCGCCACACAAGAACCCGAGCCTCGCTCGGCCCTAGAGATCTTCCCAAACCTACGTGAGACCGGAATCCAAGTGCCACCCGAGACGGCTGAGTTTATCCATGAACCGCTCTCCTCACCCTCCGGCTTCCGCCTCCTCCGACTCCTCTCGGAGGAAGGCGACGACATCCCGCGTTGCGAGCTCATCCACGACGACCTCGCCTCGGCCACGGTGCCACCCTACGTCGCCGTCTCCTACACGTGGACCGACGAGACCCAGCCCGACGTCTCCCTCCCCATTCTCGTCAACGGCCGCTGCCTCCGCGTCAGCTATAACGTGTGGAACTTTTTGCAAAACTACCGCTGCACCAAGATGGCGCGGCTCCTCTGGATCGACCAAATCTGCATCAACCAGACCAGCGAGGGCGCCGGCGAGCGCACCCAGCAGGTTCAGCACATGTACGAAATCTACGCCCGCGCCGCCAGGGACGTGCTCTGGATCGGCGAGCCCGACAAGGACACGGAAAACGCCATGGACCTCTTCTTTGCCCTCTCCAACCTCGAGAAGGCCCGCGCGGGGCCAGCTGCGGCGACGTACCCTTTGAGCGAGGATCTGCTCAACCCACTCTTCACCCAAGCCCACAATCTGCCCCCGTTCCCATCCCAAAAGTGGGAATCCCTGATGCACTTTGTCTCGAAGCCCGTCTTCCAGCGTGCCTGGATCATCCAAGAAGTAGCCGCCGCCGGCATGACGTACATGTTTTCAGGCCTTCTCATGCTCCCTTTCAGCACTCTCGCGTTTGGGGCCACCTTTGTAGCAAATTCCCGATGGGACACCCGACTGCACGATACGTACAGCGTCCCAGGAAAATTCAAGGCCATCACCGCCCTGAAGAACTGCCACATTCGACACCACCTTAAGCAGCCCCAAAGCCTCGAGCTCCTCTTGGCGTCCACAAGGATATTCAAGTCGACGCGGCCCCAGGACAAGATCTTTGCCCTAGTGAACCTCCACCGAGGGCACAGCGATACGCCGACCCCCAGCCTGCTTGTCCCCACCTACGAGAAGGCGGCACCCCAGGTGTTTCGAGATGTGACCCGCTACCTCATCAATCAAGGATCACTTGACGTGCTTTCCGGGGTCGAGGACCAGAGTCTCCGCGAAATTCAGGGCCTCCCGTCCTGGGTACCGGACTACAGCGTCCACCAAGCCGTCACCATTCTCTGTATGCCACCACGACGCGACGACATTACCCTCTACTCTGCCGCGTCAGCGCTTCCGGTCAGGGTTGCCGGTGGTTCGGACAACCCCGATGTTTTGACTCTTTCTGGCTTTAAGCTTGACACAATAGCCTCAGTCTCCTCCGCGGACTTGGCAAAGGAGTCCATGTACACTAAACTGGAGGCATGTGCCGGTATGATCAACCTCGAGCGCCCCTACAGGGGAATACGCGCACATCGGCCGTCGACGCCCTCTGGCGTACACTGATTGGAAATATCAGCCTCCACGGGGAAGACTATCCGGTGTCCAACTCTTGGGCTGGCCACTTTACCGCTTTTGCCAAGGAGGCTCATTCTGCGTCGACCGAAGAATACGCGGCCAGGGAAACTCAAGGTGGCACAGAAACGACCCCGATACTTGCTATAGACGCCCTTCTCAAGGTTCTACCCCCAACGACGCCGAGAAAGGAAACGCATCTCAGTACCATGATACGGCCCATTACGTCGCGTGGGGAAGGAACTTCTTTGTAACCGAATCCGGTTACTTTGGCCTGGGGCCCATGTCCACCCAAGTTGGGGACAGCGTAATTTTTTGTCCGGAGGTCGAGCTCCCTTCGTCGCTCGTCCGATAGAGGGTGGGGGTTCTACTCGACTTATTGGAGAGAGTTATGTCCACGGTGTCATGGACGGGGAAGTCATAAAGGAGATTGGTGATTCCTGGCGCGATATGAGCTTTGAATAAGTGTAGATTTCAATATAACTCCTATTCTTGGGTTCTTGAGGGATATTTTCAATCCGAGCTCCCCAAGATCGGGGCCTCATGATACCTACGTCACCAGAAACTACCCAGGCCAAAAGCAATCCTGTAGACATCCCCTTTATCCCAACATTAAGCTGCGAGGATGAAAAGGTAGCGGCGAACAAAAAGCCAAGACCGGAAACTCAGAGGACAATAAAAACCAAGGGTTTGCTAGACACATCCATTCAAAGTTGCATGCAAAATCCAAGTGAAGACAAGGCAGAAGCAAAATGGGGTACATCAAGCGTATGTGCAACTGGTATCATATTCGGTATGTGCCTATCGCTACGGCAATGCCATGGCCTCGTACTAGCGTTGAACATCTGCGCATAAAACCACCAAGTATTGTCTAGCGCCAAGCGCCAATCTCAGGAAATTTTGTATAATTTGACGCAAAAACAGAGAAAGAACCAAAACATCCATGGGTGTTTGGTCGGAGTTGGGCTTTACCCTGACATTACGACATGTCAACCCTGAAGAGGTATCGCAACTGGACCTGTGCAATGTCATAGCAAATATACTCGTTGTAATAAAGACTATTCCCCGTCGTGTCGTCGGCGACGCCTTGGGAAGAATCGGGCTAGACACACATTATTGGGTTAGTCCTATTATATCAGTGCAGCCATGGAAAAGGTAAACGTTGACTTACCATCTTGACCCCTTTGAGGAAGGGTGAATTTCGCCTGCATCCTTCCAGGCTTTAGGAATCATACGACCCATTCCCAACGTTGAAATCATGCCGCCCTGGGCGGCTGTCTTCCCGGCCTCGTAGCTAGAGCTTCGTAGCGCCTGCATAGGGTCGCCAAGTTCGGCCTCGCAAAGGAGGAGAAGGGCCTGATTCTGAGAGGAGTGGTGGGCACAGTATCCAGCAGACTTGGATGACATATCTGCCAGGTAGATACCCTTGCCAAACATGTAGCCGTTAACGGGGGCTTCAGGTGGGGCAATTCGAAGACCCTGGCTAAGGATGCCTCCGAAGTTGGTGCACCTCGAACCATGCCATAGAAGACGCTTGTCACTCTTGACATCGACGAAGCGACTTTCGTTAAAGCGGGTTCTCTCTCCCATCCGTTCAACGCGGAAGATATCGACAATGTTATAGTTGTAGTAGTGAGTGCTGCCCTTGCTACCTTGAAGGTAAGTCGACAGTAGCGTGTACTCGGTGCTCGACTTGTCCAGGACAGTCATCTCTTGCAAGCCTAAGCCTTGGAACTGGCGGTCAAGCTGATGCATACCGTCAGATACGTTCTGTATCTTCATGATGTCACTCGCGGCCTTCATGTCCGACAAGCTTTCCAAAAGCTCCACTTCCTTCTTGAGCAGGGTCGCCGTATCGATAATTGGGGGTCGGTTGCGACCAAAGGCATGAGGAATCAGGGAGTAGTACAAGTTAGAGAAGTGCTCTGTGGCATCGCTGGCGGACATATTGTACGCGGGTGTAGCCTTTGAGGGGTCAGCTAGGACTGTGCTGAGGTCTTTCAGTGCCTGGAAACCCTTGGTGATCGTCCCTTTGCCTAGTTTTCCCAGGGAAGCTTGTTCGCATCGTAGTTAAGCGACGCCATGACGCTGTTGAAAAGCTTAGCGTTGAAAATCAGCTCGACGAGCGATCGAATGGGCGGTGATAGGGTGCATTCCGCCGTTTCAACAGGCTCAGAATCCTCTGTGGAACTTGTCTTTTTCCTGTCCTTCTTGCCACCAGCATCCTCGTCCTCCGAATCCGGATCATAGCTCCGCTCTATATAAGCGTACTTCTTGGGCTTGGGAGCATCACTGCGATTTTCCCAGGCAAGGCCCGACTTGTCTTTAAATTTCTTATCGAAGTGGATCCTAGCATCGTCGAGCGATCCATCTCCTAGAAGAGCCTTTTGGCCCGTCTCGCCGACACGACCCCACCGGGTCCAAGTGAAAAACTGCTTCTTGCGAGAGTTTACAACGATCTAGTGCAGAAGAAAACGTAAGTCAAGGTGGCTAAAGGAAAGGCTATTTAGCAGATACTGGGTTCGCATACCTGAACCTTGTAAAACTTGTTATTATTGGCGCTTGCATTGGTTTGATTCAAGGACGCGTCGTAGATGGTCATGTCATCGCCAATGTAGACAACGAAGCCTTGCTTGCCCGAGAGGTGGAAAAACTCATCCACAGGCACGACCAAATCAGCAGATTGTGCAACTTGATTATCGGACGCCGATTTCTTCTCAGCCTTAGCCGGGGCTGCTTCCTCGGCCTTGGGCTTTACGTCCTCAAGATTGGCGTCCTTGGCATCCAGATCGGGAGCTTTGGCCGTAGCCTTGCCCCGGGTGCCCTTGGCCGTCCTCCGCTTCTTGGTGTCGGTGGCAGCGTCGTTGCCGTCGCCAGCCTTTCCAGCGTCAGTCGTCAATGGCCCAACGACGGCAATTGGTCGCTTTTTGGAGGTCTGCTGGTGGGAAAAGTCGTCATCGCGGGGGTGTGCATTCGTTTTCATGGCCTCCTCGACCCACTCAATTTTGAGAATCGGGAGACCTTTGGCCTTGGCCGCTGCAACTTTGGCTGAGTCATTGTTGAAGTCATCCTGCGTCGCAACTAGATGAGTAGTCGCTGCAGTAATGCTCTTGGTGAACTTGGCGCCCAGTTCCGTCAAGTTCTTCTGCAAAGTAGCGTGAGAAAACGCGAGAAAGGTGCCGCTGGCGACTACCGAGCAGTCTTCCAATGGCAAGGCCGAGGTCGTGCCATTGGCAGGCAGTGGGTTAGACGCCGCTTGTGCCGCCGCGGCAGAACTTCTAGTCGCTCGAGGCATGGTGGATGATGTTCCGTCTGCTGAATATGCGCGATATAGATAGGGGATGATAGAGTAAGATGACCCACTACGTCATCAGGAAGATGGGAGAACAGGATGGCTAGAGGGGGATGATATCAGAGGAAGGTTCTGTTTCGCATAGAATTTCCACCCAAAGGAGCGGTAGAGAAGACTACTTGATTGAGACCTTGCGGCGTGTGGGGATGTGATGAAAAGAAAGGAGGAGTTGGATCAATCCGAATCTTCAAAGATCGAGGGGTGAAGCCAAGGCTAAATAAGTGCTTCGATCCCGCTTCGCTCTTTCCCAGGCGCGAAGGAACGTGCTGGTTCCACAGCTGATTTCTCGAGGCAGTTAGTCCTGGAGGCGCGGTTGCCTAGTGCTACAAATCGCAATATTTGGAAAGGCCTAGCTTGGCTCCGCGAATTCACGTGGCTTCGAGTCTCCCAGCCCCTCGTTGAACCTTGATCCAGCTCCTGCATCCGCCAAGCCATTTAGGGGACTGGCAAGACTGGGTGCCCCGCGCCGACAGTGCTGGAGCTGAAGGCGCCTGGCGGAATGTGGGACGACTCCAGGCAGACAAGCCCCACTCTCCATCTCTTCTCTTTACCAGCACTTGCGGTGCCGCCACAACCAGCGTGCATCCGCCACAAGTGCTGCCGCGCCACAGCCCAGGGCCAACGCAAGAGATGGACAGCCGGGAATATTTTTGTCGTCAAGTTTCATCTTCCGAGCTAATGGAAGTGAAAGAGAAAGAAAGTGAAGATAATGAAAAGGCTTAGCTTTCTGCTAGATGTGGTCATGGGGTGTGGAAAGAGGGACGTTGCAGGATCCTAAGGGCTTGGGAGAGTCTATGACCAGATGACCAGAGCTGGACCAAGAGGATCATCGAGTCAATGCGAAAGTGCAGAACATTGAAGGAACCAATGCAGTGTAACTATCCAAACGAGGATGCAATCGCCTTCTCATCCGACAGAATTTCTATGAAATTTATAGGAACGATATAAGATGGAGGCTGGCTTTTGGTTGCCAGGCTGCACACATCATGATGAAGGTTTTCTCCTTGCCGCGGCAATATCAATTGATCTGTCCTGCGTTTGTTAGGTGCTGTATTACATGTACATAGGCTCAAGCAAGTGATTTTCTTTGGTTGCCTTGACCGCGACTAACGTAGACGCTTGGTACGGCACGCGAGTCAATAATGCATCCACTATCGCCTAAGTCAACTTCGCATTTCACATCCAACATACCAACACGATATTACACCCAGAGGAGGTTAACTTGTTGAGGAAACGAAAATGCTGCGCAATCTTCCATCAATTCCGGCACCCCCGCAAGTAGCTTGCCAGGGCCCTCTTTATTTTCTTCGAGATATCTACAGCAAACTATACATCTCAGCATGCACAACCATAGTACATACGGCCTGTCGTGTGAAAGGGGTGTCCCTTCACAAGCAACAGACCCATTCATTGCACGTCAATCCGCCCTCTGGAGTCCTCGAGGATGATATGGGGGAGGAGGTAAAACCCAAAGAATTTCAGACAATCCGGAACGCCGTCATTAAAAAAGAACAGTTATGATTTAGTCGTTGGACCGCCCTCGAAAACGAATTCGGCCTTCCTCTGTCGCTTTTCTTTTCCTTAGGTCCCCCAAATCGGTCGAAGAGAAGTGTAATGATGTGATGTAAAGAACCGGTGGCCCGCCCCCGGTCTTCCAGGCATCAGTTGATAAAAAAGAATAAAAGTCAAACCCTCTCATGAAGGGACCCCCAGCAACCACATTGGGTATCAAGAGAGGTGTCAGGCTAGCTGCGACACCGACGAATGGGAACATAGCACCAGTTGATGAGCCGATGCTCATCCAGAGCGGTTTGCCATGAACCGGCTAATCCGACTCGCTCCGGGGCCGACCCTAGAAGGATCCCACTTGGAGCCAGAAGTAGAGGTCTGGATCGTCTCGACTTCGTCATCGAGACGAGCAAAGCTCTCGCGCTTGGCAAAAGGCCACCTTCGCCTCCTGTACCGAGTTGTCATGATGATGGCGATGATGATGATCAGGAGCAAGCCACCCGCAGAAGCACCGACAATGGGAATCAGGTTGGGTGGCATCGAAGAACCACCGTCGGAAGCGGGGAGAGAGGGGACGGACGGCGTCGGTTCGGGTATATCACCACCCACCGGCGGGGTCACGACATCGGTATTGGCGGACTCCTGTTCCTCTGACTCTTGTTCCTCTTGGGTTACGGGAATGGGAGATGGTCGAGTGACGAGGGTTGTCTGGGGAGCAGCCGAGGTAGCAGGAGCTCGCTCTGATGATGTCGCCGGGTCGGCGTTATCTGTGGGGAGAGCGACGAGGGTAGTTGATATCACGGCGCTGGTAGTAGGCGTGGCTGCGCCTCGAGGAGGTCTCCGAGGTCGACATTGAGGAGGCCGCCGTTTTCGGGAACCTTTACATTCGCATCGTTGCCGGCATTGTTGTTGGTATCATCACCGGCATCGTCGCCTTCGGCGGCGTTGTTCGCCGGGACCTCAGTTTCGCCTCCGACGAGATTGCCGATACCGCCGACCGCGTTGCCCACGCTACCGAATGTGTTTCCAACACCGCCGAGAAGATTTCCGAGTAAAGACATGACGATCGAGTTCGACAGGCGAGAAAACGGAAAGGATCAAAAGAAGAAAGAAGAAGACTAAAATCGAAGAAGAAAAGAAGAAAAAAAAGTCGTGATTAAATTAAGACCTGCTTGAGAAGAAGTGAAGAGAAAAACGTCCAACTAATGAGACGATTTCATTATTTTGTTTCTCCAAGTGAAGAAACTGCGAAAAAGAAGAAGATGTTGGCGGTGGTGTAAGTGCCCGTCTCAAGAGGATGGGAATACTTGGGGGCTGAGTCGAATTGGGGAGGAGGGTCTAGATATTGCTCACGCACGCCAATTGTTCAATCCCCTGTCATCCGTGCTTGACAGCCGTATCGTACAATGGGAAGACGCTAACCTTGAGCAATGGCAGGTACTTTGTTTTTGCCCGCTCATTCTTCTTCTATTTCTTGAGGGATGATCCCGACAGGCCTGGCGTCAAGTGAAAAGGGGGCAATGCCTGCACTTTTTTGCCTTTTGTGTGGTGGGAATCTGTTACAGACAGGAGCGGGCGGTGTTTCAGGGTCTGGGGAAGACGTTTGAGCGACACCGGATAAAACAAGGATTCGCGATCTCCGTGCGCATCGAAAATCCAAAGAAGCTTGAAGTGGCGCCGATCGCCGTGGACAACTCGGTTCGTATGGCGGAGCAGCTCTGAAATCGAGAGACGAGGCATTTCTAGGCTACACATCATCTTATGGGTTTATGGGCTTGGAGATTGGGATGAGCACTCGCGCCACAAACTCGGATTGATCGTTGCCGCCAAACCTTTGGTTCAATCTCGAAAGAGGCTTATCCGAGGTCTGTCTATCAATTATGTGATGTCAGGGAACTTTTTCCCCTCCCTCAGTTCCTCTATCCCACAGGCTAGCCATTGTCGCACCGGGTTTGTGACGCAAACAATCAACGGAGAAGCCTCTCTTTTCCCTTTCTTCTGCTTGAGCCCACATGCACCCAATGACGCAGCCCTTGAGTTGAACCCCTGAAGGCCCGGGCCCTTCCCCTTGACCTGTCCGAGGACACACCTAACTGGCCGGCCAGCATGAGCGCACCCAACCATCCACCTCCATTCAGAAGATCATGGTGCCTTTTTTCCCCAAGCCATGCAGCGTGGCTGGCCCTCCCGCCAAGACCTGAAACAGGGGAAAGCCAGGAAACCGCCCACCCCGGAAAAGTTGGGCGACATTGATACTTCGGGACCGACAACGCTGGGAATCGCATTCTGTCCGTCTAGTCAGTAGTTGGGTGAACGGGTCAGCCAAATTCTTCAAACCCATTGCCGCCGTCAAGTCTCTTCAATCTCTTCAAATGACTCTCGATGCGAGTGGCGAGTATCTCGGGGATGGAGCACTGCAGGCTAGCGCCGGGAAGGTGGAGCGTGCAATTGGAATGGACCGACACTTGTGGCGCTAATAAATACGTCTCCCGTCTCCCGTCTCCTTTGCTGCTCCTCCCCACACGCTCGAAGCAGATCTCCGATGATATCAGGGGCTATATTCTCCCGGAGTCCGACGAGACGGATCGACCAGGACCCAATCCTCCCGGTCAAGAATTCCCGGTATTGGCGAGAAAGAAGCCCTTTCCATTGGGACGGACAGAGGAATGGAGCAGTTGTTCATACTAATCCTCAATTTAAGGCCAAGACTGGCGGCAATGGCTCGGCTATGACGGGATGCTTGTAGTGTATTGAGTGACCGCCGAGTGGTGACCCCATCTTGGGCATTTGGGGGAAGAGCGATCATGATTACGTTGAAAGGGTCATGGGAGGACTTCATTAATCTATCTATTAAAGTGAACCCTCTCTTTGTGGACATTACTCGTATTGCGGCATCGCAACCTAAGTTGGATCGCTCATTCTTCTAGGACCAAACACCCTCCATTACCGTACCCTCCATTATCGCATCCTTCATGGTCCATTTGTTTCGCCTTGTTTGATACCTCAAGGTATCCGATTCCCTCTGCATCTGCAGGTACATGTGCATCATACCAAACGCCGTCTAACCTTTAATTGTGACATCGTGGAAAAAAGTGTGTGGGAAAAGAACAAAAACGTAAAGAGAAAAGCGACGTCTCGGCACGTCGCGTTGCAAACTTAATCGCCAGGTTCTCAGATTGGTGAACGCTTGCTACCGGCTGGAAAACCCCCGCTCGGTAAACACACCAGCGTCCTTGCCAAGAGCTACCAGGATAGTTTCAAAAAGAACCATGGCGAGACCGATGGCGACAAACAGCGAGCCCGGGGCCATCGCCTTGATCGCAGACCCATCGAGGACGATTGTGGGGGCTGCTGGGTCGGAGCCTTCGCCAGAACCAGCATCTCCGCTGCCTGAGCCGCCAGAGCCGCCAGTGCTGCCAGTGGGGCTGCTCTGCGATCCGGTCGTTGGGCTATTACCCGATCCATCAGTGGCGGGAGGCCGAGCAGCTGTCGTGAGCGAGCTGGGCTCTCCTTTCCTCCTGGCGTGGAATCCGCCGTGGTCGGGGCAGGATTAGTAGGAGCGGCGGTGGTGGGTTCCGGCGCGGGGACGTCGACATTGGCAGTAGGTTGCGCGACGGGTGGGGGTTCTGGGGCTCTCCAGGGATGGGCTGGTCCGCGGGGCATGGGTATGTCGCGCCTGGCTTCTCGTAGCCCAGGTACTTGGAGGGCCGCGAGTAGTTGTTGAGGACGCAGGAAAACGTGTAGCACTGCGCTGTTTCGGGCTCAAAGAGCGTCGACATGCAAGAAGGTGTTGCGTTGCAAAGTGACGTACACGCTTCGTTGGTGCAAGGGGCATCCGTTGCCTGAGCTAGCGTGGCCACCGCCGCGAAAATTAGAGTTGACGCGATCTTCATTATGGCCGTTGGGAACTGAGTTGAGTACGGAAGCGTAATGTGGAAGAATTATCAGAGATAATTTAGCGATGGTTTGGAGACCGGCGAGAGACGAGGGAGAGAAGGAAAAAGTCAATGTCAAAAACGTATGACGAGCGATTTGCCTTTTAATATGTGCTTCGTTTGCTGTCACCTTGTTCGAAAAGCTGGGTGGTTGGTGACGACTTTGTGCAGATGCAAGGAGCTTGCTGGTCGGCCACATCGAATACACGTGACTTACAGGGCGCCGCCCAGCCCACACAGGCCTGAACCCAACCTGTGTCTGCCCAGCAAAAGACAGGGAAGTGCCTGCCCAACCACCCAGAATAGCGGTGGCCCCTGCATTTTCGAGGGCCTCTAGCTGGCTTGTGTCCCTGACTGGAGCAGGTGTGGGGCTGACTCACTTCGCTTGTGAGCTGGTGCCTTCCTCTCTCCACTGTGGATGGGAGAAGGGAAGAGCCGCACCTGCCAACTCAGCAAAATCTTGAAGGGAGCCGCCTCCACACCAACGAAACACGGCGAGCCACGAGAAGCCAAGCTGCCAAATAATGTATCCACCCCATCAATGCAGCCCATAACTTCGTATGCCTCAAAAATGCTGGCACACAGAATTCTCTGACGCGAGCTTATACACATTATTGATGCCATCCATTTGAAAGCCAAAAAAATGGTTCAGTAAATTCAATGCCACCTAATTCCTAGAAACGCCGATGCCTTTTCATCCCACTAAACAAAACACAAGGGAAGCCTGTAGCTAGCCAAGTCCGTTTTGATGATGCCACCTAAGTCGTACAGTCAATACAATATTACACGTGGCGGCAAGTCTCGCCGCCACCCTCTCACGAAGCGCTAAGCTTCTTGTCCCTCGCATCAGCGCCATAGTTAGGCTATGACCGCTCGCAATACTTGAGTATCCAAGGATGGCTAAGTGCCTTGTCAAACGGTATACGCTTCGCCGGGTCAAGTGTGAGTAACTGCAGGCGGCCTGGTTAGCAAACAAGCCATGAAGGGGTGGCGAGAGAGACGAGAGCCTACCGAATGAACAAAGTCTTTCGCCTCTGCCGAGATGGTCGAAGGCAAGGGCTTCATATCTCCTTGACAATGCGCCTCTTCGTCATCATCGGCGAATCCTCAAACGGCGCCTCGCCCGTCAAGAACTCGTAGGTCAGCACGCCTAACGTCCACTGATCCACGGCCTTGTTGTACTGCGGTCGACCTGGGCGAAGCATCTCGGGAGGCAGGTAGTCGAGAGTTCCGCAGAGTGTTTCCCTCCTGTTGCTCGGGGCGTGAACACTGTAGCCAAAATCGGCAAGCTTCATCTCGCCGTGGAGCCCGATGAGGATGTTTTCCGGCTTGAGATCACGATGCATCACGTTCTTCGAGTGCAGGTAGCGCAGTGACTCGGCGACCTGCGCCGCGTACTTCGCCGCCCGCCTCTCTGAGAAGCGACCCTCCTTTCGTAACGTCTTGTATAGCTCGCCGCCCGATGCGTATTCGATGAGGAGAAAGATGCGCCTCCTGTCGTGGAACCAGCCGTAGAAGGAGATGATGCCCGGATGCTTCAGGTTGCTGTGGACCTCGATCTCGCGCCTCACATGGACCTCGGCGCCGTCGTGGCAGATTTCGATCTTGTTCAGCACCTTGAGGGCGCAGATGTAGCCCGACGGCCTATGCTTGACGAGGTAAACACGCCCAAACTTGCCCTTGCCGAGCGGCCTCCCAATCTCAAACATGCCCAGGTGGAGATGCTTGCTCAGGTCGACCGGCTTGGCCGGGCCATCCTGCGAGCTTCGCGAGGCGGCGCTACTGGGGAAGATGGACCTGGGGGCTGCGGTGCGGGGATTCGGTTGAGGCAGGAGAACTTGAGGAGTTGCGACTCGGGAGAGGGAGCCGAGACGAACTCGGTGACGTGCTGAACCATCGTGGCCGCCATCTTTACTCTGGCGCAAGATCTCGACTTTCTTTGAATCGCAAGCAGGCCGGAGAGCGAGTCCAATTGGAGGGATGCGGCGAATGTTGAACCTTGCCTGAACCTTGCTGCATTGATAAAGACTGGTGGTATTGGAGGGTGGGTGTGGAGGAGGAGGGGGGCCTGTTCTAAGTTTGGAATTCCGCTTGTTGTTAAGCGATCGTTGCCCCAGCAACACCATGTGGCCGAACTTCCGCGAAGAGAAATGCTGACATAATCACTCAATTCCTTGTTCCGTGAAGACGAAGTGAGGAATGAAAGAGAAGCAGAGGGGGTAGAAAACGTTGAGAAAAAGAGTTAATCAATTGATTGTACTTGACCTGTTTGAATGATCAAGTATTGTGCGTTGGACAAGAGGGCTTTCTACAAGTATGAGGCCCGCGACACCACCCCGAGCTTGCGCGATGACGTTGGTGTGCGACCACACCGAGGCTCAATCCTTGGATGCCATTGGCCGTACCTGCCTTGTTCCCCAATCTATGGTCTCTCCTTCCTTCAAGACAACCTATTCCCTAGGTTGATATGAATCGCTTTAATCTGGGAGTACGCCTCCAACCCCGCCTCGCCGAGCTCTCGGCCAATTCCGCTCTGCTTTACTCCGCCAAAAGGCACCCTCGGATCGCAATCCTGACTACTGTTAATCCAAACCATTCCTGCCTGGATCTCACTCGCAACCCGGTGAGCCCTTTCCAAGTCGGTGGTAAAGACGGCGGCACCGAGACCGTAAGTGGTGTCGTTTGCGATGCGCACAGCATTGTCCTCTTCTCCAAACTCGGAAATTACAACGACCGGGCCGAAAATCTCCTCACGCCAGATGGGCATATCTTGCTTGACATGCGTGAAAACCGTAGGTGCGATAAAGTATCCCTTCCCGCCGCCGATTTCGGTGAGCGCCTGGCCGCCTGTGGCCACGGTCGCGCCTGATTGGCGGCCGGACTCGATGTACGAGAGGACGCGGTCGTACTGCTGCTTGGTCACCTGCGGACCCTGGTAGGTTTCGGTATCCCACTGATGGCCGACTTTGCTCGTGGTCTTGACTTCCTCGATGAAGCGGGCCACGAATTTGTCGTAGATGCCCTTTTGGACGAGGATCCGAGATGTCGCCGTGCATATCTGGCCCTGGTTCGACATGATGCCCATGTGGGACCACTTCACAGCCTCTTCGAGGTCCGCGTCCTCGAAGACGACAAGTGGGGACTTGCCGCCCGTCTCGAGAGTGATATTCTTGAGCGTTGCTGAGGCCATCTTCATCACCTGGGTGGCAGTCGCCGTAGATCCCGTGAATGCCACCTTGTCCACCAGCGGATGCTGGACCAAGGCCGCACCAGCCTCCTTGCCCAAGCCATTAATCACGTTCACCACACCCGGCGGGAACCCGGCCTGCTTGATGAGGTCAGCGAGGACGAGGATGCTCAGGGGTGTTTGCTCGGCTGCCTTGATCACGATTGTGTTTCCACAGGCCAGTGCCGGGCCCAGTTTCCAGCTCGCCATGGAAAGCGGGTAGTTCCAGGGGATAATCTGGCCCACGACGCCAATAGGCTGGCGGAGCGTGTAGGCCAGCTTGTTGGGCAAGGGAATGGTCTGTCCGTAGATTTTATCGCACCAGCCGGCATAGTAGCGAATCACGCCAATGGCCTCGGGAAGGTCGCCCGTCAATGCATCTCGATATGGCTTGCCTGGCGTGGTCGTTAGAAGTGGATTTAGCAAGGGCTTCTACCCACGTAGGGAAAGTTCGATTCACCATTGTCCCACGCATCAATAGTAGCGAGCAACTCCTGGTTAGATTCAATAAGCTCTGCCAGCTTATACATCAAGACTCCTCGGTCTGAAGTGGCTAGCTTCTTCCATTTTGGGTCGTTCAGTGCCGCATGAGCTGCGCGGACGGCTTTGTCGACGTCCTCCGCGGTTGCGGCATGGACCGTCGCGATGTCTTGTTCGGTACTGTTCACAGGCCAACGAGTGAATAGTCCGACGATACTCCCCACAAGACGGTAGCTACTTACGCTGGGTCCGTGGAAGTAATTGTCTGGCCAGAACCAGAGGCTACGAACTCGTTGTTTATAAACAAGCCCGTGGGTTGCGTGTAAGTCTTGCCGTTTGGCGCTGTGAGTTGGACCTTGAGATCAGCCATGGCACAAGAGAGCGATGGCTGCGTATCTGTTGAGGGGTAAAAGAAGTTACGGTCTCTGAGTGATTGATGAAGTGAACTAGCATTTAGGGGAAGAGAGAAGGAATAAACAGATGGCGGCGACGGGTAGTTTCGGACTGGGGACACGAAGAGGGGTTGCGGTCAAGATAAGCGATAGTCACGATGTTTGATAGCACCTGTCAAACAGCAAGAACGGTCAGGAACGGAGCTTGTGCTCTATCAAGACAAAGCAGATACTCTGCGGGGACCTAGTACGACAAGGGTAGCTGATTTGTCGAGCTGGCCGCACTAACGAGGCTCCATCAACTCTCTTCACTCGTTATTAGGCTTGTTCGAGGGATAAAAGTGGAACTTTACGTTTTGATTGACGTTGGATTCTGCGGGGCCCAGAAGAGTCTGGATCCCGCCGGTTGGCCGAAGTTTGGCCCGGCGAACCTTTCGAGGGCGGTTCCTCGCTTTGAGTTTACGGCCACATCAATTGATACATGTCAGCAGAGAAGCTGCTCGTGGAGCCTAATTTCGGAATCCTTATAAGTTGAGCTAGGTCCAAATCTGGTACATACGACCATAGCTCGTAGAATATTGAGGGTCCCGTCCGCTCCCCTGTACACAAGCTGCGAAGCGCCGGACTAGTAGTTGGGTCGGTGACGACCAGCGAATCCCCGGTGTTGTATGTTTTTTCCCCTTCTTTTTGGTCTTTTTGGTTATTGCTGGATTGTAGTAAATGCGCCCACCCGTCAAGCAATGGATCAGTGATCACGTAATGGCGGCACAAGCTCAAGGGAGGACATGTGGAAGGAATGATGACACGACTGAGGGGTTGGCCGTGGTGTGCTTCTTGCGCATCTTCAGTCTGAATGAAAAAGATTGGACACAACGATCGTCACCCTCCATATCAGCGTTGTTAAAGCCCAGCTCCAAGTTTTGGGGGCCCTTCGTGTTCCCAATCGTGGATGGTTATAAATGTATAATTACGTATATCCTCCCTCTGACATCCATCTCCTTTCTGGTTCGCTGCGTCTAATATTGCGACTAAAAGAATTGAAGACACCGCTCGCAGCGAAATACTATCCCTTGGGCTCGTCTCCATCCCGACAGCCGAATCCTACCCGCAGGGATCTGCGCCGTTGGCGATGGCGATGATGTCGACTTGCATTTCGCCCTAGTAGGTGTTCGGCGTGGCTGGGAGACGACAATTCTCCGGGACCCTGAATGGCCGCGGCCAATCGCTGCGCAAGTCTACACACGTCGGAATCCCCGAGGAGGGAGTCTGCCGCAGTCGAGGACTCCAAGGGCAGATGGCCCCTGTATCTGTTGGACTGTCCTTGTGCCTAGACCCTCTGCAACTCCAAAGCATCAACTGCCTTCAACATTGAGACATCAACTTGACCCTAAATCAAGCGCACGACAGCAAATAAGAGAAGAAAAAAAAAAAAAAAAAGCGCCCTATACGTAACTCTTTCAGGAACCACGTCGATGCGGATAAATAAAACATTGAGGGTGAGGGCGGGAGATGAT
This sequence comes from Parascedosporium putredinis, assembly GCA_949357655.1. NCBI lineage: Eukaryota > Fungi > Ascomycota > Sordariomycetes > Microascales > Microascaceae > Parascedosporium > Parascedosporium putredinis. Next base: position 999,577 of record CASHTG010000021.1, on the reverse strand, counting down.
GACCGGTTGAATCAAGTGGAGCAGTGACGGCATCGCATGCCTCGAGCCGAGATCTGACAGGCAGCCAGCTGGATGCCAAGGTATCACTTGGGGGCTGGCCCTGTGCTTCAGACGTGACCTGTTTTTCCCGCGTGTTGCCACAATCATGTGCAGCCCAATCCCTCCGCCCAATGAACTGCCCCGTTCTGCACGAGTGACGAATGCGGCAGTCACATTCTGCTTGATGATGTCTTGGATCCCTCCGTCTCCAGTCTGCAGCGCTGTCGATTTCAGCTCGCGGACATGGAGGCCTGCCTGGAATGCATATTAGGCCTCCAAACCCCTCAAAAAAGATGCCCCACGACTCTTGGGATTTTCTTTTCATTTGGCCGTTTCTTCTCTTCAATTCTTTGTTTTATTGTCAATTTCTTTATCATCCATCCTTTGATTTATTTGTCTTGATTGATAGAAACGACCATATATACAGCGCGACTCCGTTCACCATTCCCTTCATTCTAACGTTTGCTCGCTCATCACTCAACCCCGACTCTCATCGCCCTGCTTGCTTTTCCTCGAAACCCCGCGAAAAAAAAAGAGGATATCCAAAATTTCGAAATTTCTCATCGCACTGCTAAATCGCAACATTTCGGAGGCGATGCCCCTTTCGGCCGTCGACGGGAAGAGCCTCCTCGAGGCAGGCCGACCGAGCCAAGGTCGCCTCGCTTTTCCGGCGATAGCAACCCCCTACTACAACCTCTCAAGCCCTGGCCGTGCGGCCTCCCTGAACCATGGCAACGTCCCCCGCCAAGCTACAACAACTACGACGATGGGGGAGGCAGCCAGCGACCAAGACCCGCCCCACGGGAGGAGCTTCACCGCCCCACTATTACCCCAAGTCAACCCCGCCTCAGGCCGAGAGTATCCGGCCGGGGCCGAGCCGCGCTCGCGATCGCAGAGACCGCAGCAAGAGGCTACGAGCCCTGACAGACAGCGGCGAAGAAGACATCGGCACGAACGGGATGGCCGGGACGCCAAAGATGACCGGTACGACCGCTTGCCCAGGAACCGATCGCCCGATGGCAATGCCGACGAGGCGCCGAGGGCGCGACGCAAGGCCAAGAGTGTACCGCGACAATACGAGCGAGACAACCCTTACTCGGAACGATACTCTGGCGACCCCCAGAGGGAAAAGGATCGAAAGCTCGAACAGTCTAGCCGTGCCCGCCGAACGCGCTCGCCCGGTGACAATACCCGCAGGAAGGACGGGCCGGGCATCAGGGAGGATCCCTATGCTCGCCGAGCTCGCTCCGTTGACTCGCGAAGGGATGACCGAGGTGATACCCGCCGCCGCCGTGGCGGGTCTAGAGACCGTGCCAAAGATCGGGGCGGGGACAGAGAGCGAGATAGAGATCGTGGCCGCGACCGGGACCGGGAGTATGACCGTGACCGTGATCGAAAGCCAACAAGGTCGGAACCTCGGTATCGACACGACGAGCCTCGGTCATCTAAGCCCGCCACCCGGGGTCTCACGGCAAGACGACCAGGGCCCGAGCGAAATCCGCGGGCATGGACCTTCCCTGGCAGTCTATCGCAGCTGCTGCCCTCCAAGCGGGCTGCCGCCGCCTTCAAAGCTCGTCGCGACCCTGGCCCTTGGGTTGGTGCCAAGGGCACCCGGGTGGCGACTGCTGCCATTGGTGCTGCTTTAGCAGATGGGATGTCTGGAAAGAAGGGCAAGAAGAGATAGATCTTTTTGTTTTTTCCCCTCTTTCTTCGCTCTATAGTCTTTTTTCTTCTTTTTTTTTTTTTCTTTTGGTCTTTTCTTTGTCTAGTTTTCATCCTGTCTTTTTATATTTTTATGCAGCGAGGCGTTTATGTGAGAAGGGTATGTTGCAACGTCCTTTGTTTGAGTGAATCCTTTCTTTAATACCTCTCTGTGACGCAACTCGACGTCTTTATGCTGGACCTGGTTGGACTTTGGGCTTGTGTTGATGATGATATCCCCCTTTAACCTTTTACGCTGCTCAGATTTGGCTCTAGATTATGAATATGACTGGAATGATGGGCGTTTGCGGTTGAGTTTGAGTTTTGAGTATGGTTAGTTTGATAGCAATCTCTACTTGTACAAATTCGGACAAATCTCTTCTCATCTCGGCATTCCTCGTCGACCGTTCTAAAAAAAGAAGAAAAAAGGGGGGAAAAAAAGAAAGGGGAAAAACCAACTTCTGGTAACTGACACCCTGAAACTCAAACCTCTCGACAATAATAGATATAGTGAAGGGAAAGAAAAGTATCAATTTATGTACTGAAGAACTAAGTATCTATCGTGTCCACCAATCCGGGTATCCTAAAACCATCAATGTTATATATCGCCCCAACATCGCCTTTGCGGCGCTTCTTTACTCCTCATCCGCGGGAGCCTCCTCCTCGGGAGCCTCCTCTTCGGGGCCTCCTCTTCAGGGGCCTCCTCTTCAGGGGCCTCCTCCTCGGGGGCTTCCTCCTCGGGGTCTCCTCCTCAGGGACCTCCTCCTCGGGCTCATCGGGGAAGAGCTCCTTGTTGGCGTTCCTTACGAGCATCTGAGTGTACTCGTCAAACCAGACACCAGCGCGGGTAGCGCCCTCCATTCCGCACTCGCCGTCAGACTCGCCACCGGGCTTGATCCAGACCAAAGAGTCAACAAACTAGATGGGTTTGCATGTTAGCGTATGGCTCTCTCTCTCTCATTCTATTCCATAGACATTGCCTCTTACCTCGTTGCCGAAAGTCGACGATCCGGGAGCGCCACCGAAACCGGCAGGGGCGACATTGCACCACTCACCCCACTTTGAAGAACATGTTAGTGGGACTGTTCATACTCGGGTCTTTGCAAGCTACAGCGGAAGAGAATTCATTGCGACTTACCTCTTCGCGGGCACCAGGGAGATGGACACGGCCCTGGTCAACGATGAAGCTGGTAGGGAGACCCTCGATCTCGAGGAAGGCAGCGAGGGACTGGGTGTAGTGGTTCTCGTCCCAGGAGTTGGACCACTCAGTGTAGTTCTCGCGCACGGTGGCGTTGTAGGGGTTGTAGTTGGAGACGTTGGTGGCAAAGCCTCGGATGCGCTGGGTACCTTCACCGGCGAGACGAACGACCTTGGCGAACTGCTTGGCGGCTGTTTGACGGCAGTGTTAGTACATGGATATAAAGGATGGGTGTGCTTAAAATAGATCAGAAGCACGCGTCATGGCGCGCTTAATCCTTCTCCGAAGGGGGATGGAACTTACTCGGCTCGAGGTTGTCGTCCCAGCCAAGCCAGCCACCGTGGGCGGCATCGAGGTACAGGTGGACGTTGTCGAACTGAAGCTGGGAGATGGCGTGGGCGATACCCTCCTCGTAGATGGGGATAGCCTGCTCGCAGAAGGGAATGCCGGTGTTGGTGATGGCGTTGGCGAGCGAATCGGGCTCGAGGACGATGGCAAAGGTGAGGTCGTCCGCCGCGCTGACCTTCTCAGCGTAGGGCTTGATGTACTCGTCCTTGTACCTTTGAAGACCGTCTTCCTCGCTCTTCAACTCACCCGCGGACTCTCCAGCGGAGCAGTCACGGTCGGGGAGGTTGTAGAGAACGAGACCGACGATGACGTCCTCGCCAGTCTCCTCCTTGACGGCGCGGGCCGACTCGATGGCGGCATCGATGTTCTTCAAGCTGGCAATGTTGGAGACCCAGACAAAGGTACCAATATCCTGGATGACGCGGACCCTGGCGGCGTTCTTCTCATCTCCGGCCTCGACGAAAGCGTCGTAGGTCTGCTCGAGCTTCTGGGACCACTCGGGGTTGGCGAAGAGGGTCTTGCCCTCGAAGGGGTTGGGGCCGGGCGCGGGGAGCTCAAGGGGGAGCGCGGGCTCCTCGGGCTCCTCGGGCTCCTCCTCGACGGGCTCCTCAGGCTCGGCGGGGACCTCGGGGACCTCAGGGACCTCGGTGGGCTCGGGGCGTCCGTGACGGCGGGAGCGTCGTCTTGGCGGGGGCGAGGCCGGGGGCGGCGGCAACGAAGCCGACCGCGGAGAGGGCGGCGAGGACGGTGGATACGCGCATCTTGTGTGTGTGTGATGTGTGTGAAGACTGCGAAAAAAAGAACGAGGGGCGAACAGAAGCAAAGGTAGGGAAAACCTTTTGTTGACGTGAAGCGGAGGCAAGCGAGAAACGGTCTTGCAAACTGAGGAGTGTTGAGAGGGGGAAGTGTGCTTGTGCTTGACGAGAAGGAAGAAAAGAATTGTCGATGAGGGAGGATGGATCACGGTCTATTTATGCTCTTCGAGGTGACACTCAAAGAGGCTCGACGTTCCTACGTTGAAATAAGGCAAGGCAAGGGCCGGTTTAGCACGGGACGGGAAGATTGGTCCGCAACAAGGTGCTGGCCCGGTGCATTGTCTGACTCCTACAAGCAAGAAGAAAGGAAGAAAAATCACATGGCTTCAGATATACAGCTCATAGTCTGTTTACCCGCGATCTAGAGCTTGAAAAGCGATGGCGCCATGGCTCGAAAGTGGCGATGGGTGGTAGTAACGGCGGGTCCGGGGTCCGGGGACTGGCATGGCGACGTAGATTTCGCCGGCCGAGGGCTTCTTGCTTCTTGGCGTCATTGGGGTTGAGAGATTAGTGGGGGCCCCACTCAAGGCAAGGCCATCGGAGGCCGGTTCCGAAGCGCACATTAAGGGGAAGGGTCGGGGGTTGGGGGTTGGGGGAGGTTGCTAAGTGGACACATGAATTCATATTAACAGGTATTAAGGCGGGCAGCAGGTTAAATGGGCAAAGGCATGGCATCAATTGATCAATGGCGGACGGAGTCTCTACCGGCGCCCGGCAGGGACAACACTTGATTGGCGAGGCACGGTTCTGCCGAGCAGCTCTGGCGGTGGCGGGCGGTAGTGGTAGTGGCAGTGTCCAAGGGCAAATTAAAACAAATTGCGAGCGACGCCAAAGAACGGATCGCATGTGTTTCCGGGTCTTGGAAGGTTTTTAAACGCAGATGCGAGTAGATTGTTCGGACAGCGCGTGCCTGACGAAGGATCCAGCTGTTCTTTCTACTTTCATGTTCTTTTCGCTCACGTTTCTTTTTGCTTTTGTTCCCTTGCCAATCCAATCCACACGGCTCGCCACATCTAATGCCGCCCGTCCCAATAACGACCCTTGCTCGAAGCGAGCCTTCCAGAGGTCTGGCGAGATTGTGATAATTGAATCATCTCATAATCCGCGCATCTTAGAATACCGTGCAATACGTATTGCGGCTGACAATAGTCTCGACTCACGAGGAGTTTGCCCCTAATTTGTTTAGCTCATGTCCCTCGTTCGGAGCCGCAAGTTCCCGACCAACATTGAACAACATGGAGATTAATTCAAAAGGTCAAGGCAACTAAATGGCTCCAACACGATGTGCAATACTTACATCAATTGATGCTGGACATTGCGTTATTCGCCATCGACTGAACTTAGACCTACATGTATCCGGCAACCCGCCTCAAGTACAGCTCAGCTTCAACGCCATGGGCGACACATATTCATTAACCGTACCAGCGTTGCTTCCGGAGTAGTACCTGTGGCGGTAAGCGGGAAGGTCATCATTGATGGCAAAGGCGCGCGGATATCCACACTTCACTCAACTAGGCACACGCACTATGCATCCATTGAGATATTGGGATGGATACATATTAAATGGATCCCCGATTTGATCAACCCGTGCGAACTTGGTGGCTCGTGGGGAGCCAAGCCCATGTTTCTGTGGGGTTGGCGCGATATTATCGCTGGGTTTTGCCTTGACATCTCCCGTTCCATGTTCATGCGTCCACCCTTGTGATTTGCAAGAAACCGCACCCTCGTGTAGATCCACTCGTCATGCGCCTAGCCCCGAATTGATGTTATGGTTGGGTTAATTGAGTGCCTCTGTGGCACAATCATATAGGCGATTGTGTGAGGAAGGCCCTCTTGGCCTCACAACATGATGTCATCTCATCCTCGTCTTCAATCTTCTCTTCTGCGTCCAATTATCGAGGGGAGTATCTTGGACAATGCCCTCTTCGAATGATGTGCTTCGTACAATTAACAGAGCTGGCATGCGGTGTTGCCAAGGCATTACAATGAGACTTTTGGGGGCTTGAAGATTGATGAGGATCAATTGATACTACGGCCGTGATCATTCTGAGACAATGTATGGATGCCACTTTGGATGGACATCAATTGTACATGTATGCTGAGGTGGGGAGGAACGTAGGCACCATTGAAGCTCGAGGGATCAATTGATGACAAGGGTTGGGTGGTTCCTCCCCGCCGAGCCCCAGCATTCCCCACACGAGTCGTAGCTTCCCACAGAAACCCCAAAGGACCGACCGTGCCTTCCTTTTATGCTGACTGCCCGATGCTACGAAGATGTTCCATCGTCACGCCCGTTATTGATGGCCTGGTCTTTAATGCCACCAATGAATGCACCTGCTGTTCCGTTGATCTTTTACTGAATAGTATGTGCTGAAAGGTAATGGATCTGCTCTAGTTGCAACGGGTCAGTGGCCCCCGGCTTCACGGGACAGTTATCCGCCACGATTTCTCAAGGATCCACGTTGGCTTCTTTTGTGCACGCACTTCTGTCCGAGGCCTTTTTGACCCCTTGTCCCGCGCTTTCTTCGTATTCTCCTTCCCGTCCATGGGACAACGTGGGGCGGCCTTTTGGAAATTCTCCTCGCGTCCATTTTTTACTTATGCGAGTGTCCCTTTGGCACGGCATTTGATGTGGGTTGGCTCGCCTGCTAGTGCCGGGCACGGAGGACACTATTCGGCACCCCTGTCTCGGGAGCAGCGCTAGTGGCAGAAGAAAAGAGGAAAGAACGATAAAAGGGGAAATACTGGGAATAATCGTCTATTTACAGTGCCTAGGACAAGTTGGAAGGACGGAGAGCATAGTTGAGCCAGAGAGAGTGAATAGCTTCAACGTTCGTTTGCGGAGGGGCTGGTCATCGAGCTCAGGCGCGAAGGGGGCAGCCCTTGATATCACCTTATTCCGACTTCTCCCCTTCGGACTCCAGGGTTTTATCTCTCTTTACTAGCGATACCATTCACTCTCCACTTCCATTGCTATTCCTCTCAAAGGTTCAACCCCGATTATGACATCAGCATGCCCTTTGCTTTTTAAGCCTACCTGTATTGCTTACCTCCACGTACACAAGGCCGTATAAGCAGACTCGAGCTAGAGGGGTCTGCTGATGTACCGTTTCCTATCTATCTACCACTTATAGACGCCCTCCTCTTATCTCTTGGATAGGTAAGGCTAAATTTCATATAATAAGAGGTGTTCCCGGTTTGTGAGAACTCGCCAACCATGGCTGTATTTTAAGGAAGCCCTGAGAGACCAAAATCCCAGTCTTTCGACACCCATGAGATGAGATGATGAGAGAAAAAAGAAGGTACCTTACTTAGTTATGTTGAGACAAGGAAAAGAGCCAAAGAAGTGCGGTTATCCGTGCTCGACCTAGGGAGTTCAAGCGTGGACAGCCTTGGCCAAGACGAGGCTAGATTTCTCTTCCTACATACACATACCGTATCGTACGGATCCGATAACCAAATCAAGGTGAACACTCGTAGAAAAGGCTGGAACCCGTAGTAGATACTAGCAAATATGAAGCGTCTTATTTTCGTTCAATGACTCGACATCACGTTCGATATTTGGGAAATGCTCAGCTGTCAAGGGATGACTGACAATGGGGGTACAATGCTGAAGCACCCAGGGGACGGGTATACCTTCGATGCGTTGCTACAAGGTGACGAAGGCGCCAAGGACGAAGATGAAGACATTCCCAACACAGGGTACTATCAGGATATGTCTAGGATCCAGGACTTAAATCGTTCAACAATGAAGGCCATCCGGATTAAGGGCTCACTTATTCCCTTACAAGGTCAGGTTGATGTATTCACGATAGCCTAGCGAAGGTCCATTGTCTAATGTCCCTTTTGCTTGATTTAATTATGTATACTCTAGGGTCATGCCTCGTCTAGTAGGATGTAGATAGTGCACTGGCCGCGAAAAAAGAGGCCCTTCAGCTAGGTGTTGGTGGCGCAATGATTTTCCTTTTCCTACCGAGGTAGTTACTCACCATTTGGAGGCGGAATTGGAGTATAATAAATGAATCAATGAAATTTCTCTCGTCTAAAAATACATATGCAGACTAAAAGTGGCGTTCGCTACGTTTCTGTTCTTTTCCGTTCTTTTCTCTTCGCTTACGCGCCCTTCTCAATTGTGACGGTTAGCTTGCAAGTTTGAGCGAGTTAGAGAAGAGGCATGAGGAGGAACGCAAGTAGACAAGAAAATAGAAATACAAGCCCTGTATCTCAGTTCACCTTTTGCTCTGATTGGTTAGATGCGGCGGATGTACGATACAATGATGGAGGTCATGCTGTTAGTTGGCTGTGAGGTTGGCCTACCGCAGCGACCTACAATGCGCCACCTGAGGGGGTGACTGGACGGATTGATAGATCCATTGGATCTTGCTATCCTGTAGGCGCGTGTCCTGGAGGAATGCCGCAGCCTGGTCACCCTGCAGCTGTGATGCCTGCGTTTATATTTCGGGCGTTGGCCCGGAGTCATCGAGATGGTCTTCCCAACCCCGTCTTCTCGCTCTTTTTTTTTTTGGCAGGCTTGTGTCGGAGACGCGACTCAAAATTACATGTCGCCGGAATGGCCCTCCCGGGGATCGCGAGCTCGAGCGCGGCCGCTCCACTCACGCGGGATGAGGAGCGAGCCATCGCTCTGATCCAAATCGTCGCCCTCCTCAAGGTCCTCCACCAACAGCCACTCGATTCGACACGGCACGAGGACGACCTTGAGATTGTTAACAAAGAGGGATATGAGTTGACCTTCCAACGGGAACAAGAGCTTACAGGCCTCCTCGCATTTCTCTCAAACACCAAATATGATAACCAGCGAATCCCCGCAATAGCGGTCCAAGAGAGTCGTGCGCCCTACGAGCTTCAAATCCTCATGGCAGTCAACGGAGGCAAACCAGGAGACGACAATGGGACCATACAAAAAGTCCTGGACGGCTTTGAGAGAGTTTTTCAACCCCTTTCTGGCATACGTGACGGTAAGGGGTACCGCTTATATCGGTGGGATAGCTGCGGCTGAAACTTGGGTTACTGATGTTGCACCAGGACCCGAGCGGGATATCGAGAACGAGGACAAGATTCGCTCCAACGTTTACGATGCCATTCTCAACATGTGCAATACACGGATCATCGAGCGACTAGATCCGGGGAAGATGAACCAGAAAACCACTGTTGAGAAGAAGGAGCCAATGAAAGAGCGACTAGAAGCTGCGATCGACCTACTGAAAGAAGATAACCCCAGAGACGAAAATCTTCGAGATGCCGCAGAGGACTTTAAAGCCAGGGCCAGACTCGCCATCCGTGGGATTGCAGCCTGGGAAAAGCATCAGGTCATGGCAGATATGAGAGCGTTGGTTGACCGATTCTACGAGTTGAACGAGATGCCCAAATTTGTCGATATTGTCTCGCATATCGAGAAGCGAAGCAAACAAGCAGGAAGGGGAGCCGCATCTCTCTCGAGGGCATTGCCAAAATTGCGCGGTATAAGGATGCAGCCAAATTTCTGACCCGCACTGCGATGAAGTTTCCAATTGCGAAGAAAATTGCAGTCGTCCGGGTATCTCCTCCCGCTATGAGCTTTATTAGAAAGCTCCCACAGCGGGGCTCACTCTTGACGCGGCGTTAGGACGGGTTGTCGAGCATGCGGCAACGCGAAACGAAATCCTCACCATTCTCAGGAAGCGGGGAATGGACCCAGGTCATTGGAGGACCTGGAGGGGGAATTCTCCGAATGCGTCAAGGAGATACTGGGGGCGACGAGCGTTCACGCCGAGGTCCAGATCCTAGCTTACTGTGACAAGATCGCCATGAAGAACCCTCGCGTTGTATGTTCAAGCAAGAAGGCGTGCTATCTCTGCGACCAGCTTATCCAGCATCGCGGCACAACCTTTACACGGCACGCTCATAACAGGCTGTATCCCAAGTGGAGGCTGCCAATCTTTGATTCCGGAGATATCACAGCGCAGTTTACCGAGACGCTGCGAAACGTAGCAAAAGATAGCGTGGAGAAAATGCTCAAGACCCAAAAGAGAATTGTATATCATGGGCCTGCTGAAAGCGTGTGTCACACCCTTACTCTGTCAACTACGACCATTGCTCCTGATCCCTCTACGACGCCCGAGGCTTCAGCGCTCCGCGATGGTCAAGCTAGAGCCCCCGATGCGGAAGAGTTAGAAGAGCCGAGATCGCAAAACCTTGACCTTCAAGGCTCTCCGGTGGATCACAACCTCGAAGATGGTACTGAGCTTGTTGCCGGGGATGTCCGGGACGATGCGGAAGTGTTAGGAGAGCCGAGATCGCAAAAGCTTGACCTTCAAGGTTCCCCGGTGGATCACAACCTCGAGGACGGTACTGAGCTTGTTGCCGGGGAAGACCGGGACGATGCGGGCCTCGAAGGCTTGATAGAGCCAACTTTTCTAGAAGATCGGCCCGGAGGCTCGCGAGGTGGAGAAGACGCCCCTGCCGTACATCCCCCCAGTGCACCACGGCTTGAAAGCGAAGACGGCGCCTCCGAGTTGGAGGATGAACGGAATTCAATAGCTGCGTCCGAACTCCAAAGTTCCTGCGCCGCCTCTGTCATCGATGTCTCCGCTTCCACCGCTTCCTCGGAGGAACAGCTATCTTCGCTGTCGGAGTGCGAGAAAAGACCAGCCGAGGCTGGTGCACGCAAGCTCTATCGGGGCAACACCATATACTGTGAAGATCCAGAGGACAAACTGGATCTTGTTTTCGAGTACCCCCAAAGACGACTTGATGAGGAAGGAGGAACGACTACGGAATATCGACCTTACCACAAAGCGGCTCACCCCGGATGAGGCCCAGGAGGTGAGAAGTGACAAGTCTATTTCCATTTTCCCAGCGGACTCGTTGGCTTCGGAGCTTTCGTTGCCTCTCGGTGGATCAACGGAAACGACGATTTTTCTTTCCGAAGGGGGTCTATTGTTCAGATACACTTTTCCAACCTCCATCCTGGCTCAGCCTCGGGAGCGTCAGGGTAGCAACTCCTATATGTACCAATACGTCTAAAGAAGCCGACTCACTCCGAACGGGGCCTAAGGACCCCTCGATATCAAGCATAACATCATGTAAAATAGAGGAGGAAATGACTTCCTATCAGCAGGACGCGACTTTCATCCAGGTCGTCTCACCTCGCACGCGAACCACCATATCCTCAGTTTATCTCTTTTGTCGGCATCACCGTGGCAGAATCTTAAAGTAGATCGTCAATTTGCATTAAGCATCAAGTAGGAATAAGGAAATTTGTTAAATATATCCATGAAAATAAACGAAGAGATCATTACCCCAGCATCCGCATGCCCAAGGCCAGAGCCAGACACCGTAAGCCTCCAATTTATACGAGAGGAGCCTAGCAGTCCTCGACCCGCCGGCGGCATTAGAGTTGACGGGGCATGTAGTCACAAGCACAGACACGTCGGCGACCGCGTACGACTCCTCATCAAGACCCACGATATCCCCGGTAACCCACCAGGGAATCCAACGCTTGCCGCCCTGCGCCGTCTGCTCCTCAACGGCGATCCACCGGTTATCCCTACTGGACCCGAATCTAAGGAGCGACGTGCCGTCGCACTGCCTCTTGATCTTCCACCCACTAGCCTGCACACCCTCGCTGTTGGGCTGCCACGTCTCGACGAGGCGGAGAGCGCCCTGCACGTTCTCGTCCTCGGCGAGGGCGAGGTAGCCGGAAACGGGGCCTGGGTGGGGGTTCGTGGGGATAACGCGCAGCTTGCCGGCTTCGGAGTCGGAAAAGCGGGTGTAGTGGTCCGCGGGGTTGTAGGGGGCTCCGAAACGCCGGGGAGATGATGGGGCTGGAGTTGTTGAGGCGGAAGAGCTGGCCGTCGATGGCGGTGTCGCCTCCGATGAAGGCGAGGAAGTAGTCGGCGGCGGAGGAGACGCCCACGAGGGTGGCGACGGCGAGTGCGAAGTTGGCCTTCATGTTTGTTTTTTGGATGGAGGTAAAGTGTGATTGATGGTTGTGGTCTATTCAATGTCTGCCTGCCTTGCCTTGTGCGGGAGATTGGTGGAGGCAGTGAGAGAGCGAGTGAACACGAGATATTAAGCTGAAGAAAGACTAGAGTGAGAGGGGCTGCCGAGTATTACATGAAGACGGCCTCGTCATCCTTTTTATATCTTGAAACGACCTGTTCCAGCCACAATGACTTCTTGGTTGTGACGAAAGCAAAGGTAACTGTGAATCGAGTGGCCAAATCGGGCGTTTTTCGAGCCGGGCTTATGCAGCATCCCGGCCTCGAATGCCTTTGGCCCTCGTGCCCGCCAGTTTCCAAGTGTTTTTACGATCCCCCAAAGCATGCCACGGGAAACTAAAGATAGTACGATATTGGCAGACGATGATCGGTCCCTAGGGGTCTTTGCTGTCACTTTGTTGTTCCGCTCCTCAAATGGTAGCCCTCGCTTCGCTTGTTTTTTCTTCTTCTTTATTTTCTTTCTGGCTGCTTAGGCCTTAGCTCCCCCATGTCCAAGCTCATCAGACCGTGGTGAGCGACGAGGTGGCTGGTTGGCCTTTGCCTTCACCCCCGGAAGCGACAGGCCGTCGCCGTGCTGCAGGTCTTGGGCAGAGGTGGACCGGATCTGCATTTGGGCATGGAGCAACTGAGCGGAACGCAGCGGCGTGAGTGGTCGAGGACAGAGACACTCGCTTCTGTGTGGGTGTGGCACCACCTCGTATCGGTCAGTGGCAGAATCTTGGCGTCGTCAAGCGGGAAGCGGGAACGGTGTCAGGTGCCGAACGAGCCCAGCCCTGTTCGCGCTGCCCTTGCTGCCCTTGTTCGTGCTGCCCAGTTTCTGGGGCTCAAATTTACCGTATCCAGCCATTGAAACTGCTGCTGCAAGGGCCGTTGATTGGCTTTCTTGGAATAGAGTTGGATCGTATTATCGCCGATTTGTTTTTCCTTTTTCGGGAATCGTCAATTGGGCCGTCGCATTGCATTCTCGTGTTCCCGCGAAAAAGACCCTCGATTAACCCTCGATTTGTTTCTTTGTTCTTTCTTCTCTGGGTCCCGTTACCTCGTATCCACGGCGCCTTTCCGCGCTTTCATAGCATGGATCGAAGTGGCTGGCAGCGCCATCTGTATCTCTCTGCATGATCGTGGTGATTGATCGTGACCCTCACTGGTGCCGTGATGGCATGCCTTTGGGACTTGCCCTTTACTATTATCGAATTTGACTAACTCGTTCGTTTTAAGCCTGCTTGGTCAAAATTGGAATGGGATCAGTGTGCATGGTGTGCTTTGCCAATACATCATTATGTGTACAATCAGGGTCTTGAATCATGCCAAAGCGCCCCTTCGTGTCGCTCCGCAGAGCGAGAGGCTTCTGGCGTAAATTGAAGCTTCCTCGACATGCACTGTTGCCTGAGCCGAGAGGATCGCAATCATCCACCCTCTCCAGGAGGTGAAGAAGCAAGACAAAGGGGAATGTATACCTAGATGGCAGCTGGAGGCGGCCGCCCAACAAGCAATGGCTGAAAAAGGCTAAGGAGGCAACAGTCGAGGGCGCTGCCTGCGCTTTCTGGGAGAAAATCATCCAGGAATACACGGGTACTTCGGATACAAACACAAAGTCCTTGCAAGGATCGTCAATGTCCAGAGCTGCACTGCACTCACAATCTCAGCCGCGGCTTCCAGCTTTACATTTCAAGATTTCAAAAAGTCCAAAAGTTTGCGTAAAAAAAGATGATCCAGCCTTTTATTCCTATCCATGCATTTCGTACATCAAGCTTTTTCCCATCCCCATCGCTATTACAGCACAAGTAAACGTCAAAGCTATGGGATACATCCAAGTCATCACGGCAAGTTCTTCATTACTCTTGCCCCCGCCATCCCTTTTCCTTCACGTCCTCCTCGGCGTGTCTTATATCCTCCCAACCCGTAACTTTTTCCCTCTACACCTCCTCAGTAGGTGCCTCGACCCACCAATCCCCATCCGCATTCGTGCCAAAAGCGCATCCGAGTCCAGCTGCGTCAGATCCCCAAGATATCCAAATCCATATTCTCCAGGTCGATGTGCAGCTCCGAGTTCACGCCGTGATGACCAGCGTCCTCCACCATGGTCGTGTCAGCCGAAGCAAAATCCACCGGCGGAGGTGAGCACGGCAACAAATCCAACACGGAGAGCGTCCTCAGCCCAGGAGCGGGCCCCGCCGCCTGCCCCTCGGTACGCGCCTGCTCCTTTGCGGCATCAGACTCCTCCGGCGTGGGCATCTGCGCCGCCGAGGTCCTCGCATCACCACGGGCATCGCTACCGGACGAGGTCGCCCCAAACTTCTTCAGACCGACATCGAGGAGCATGGCGGCGAAATCGGCCGTGACGTAGAGCTCGCGGAACCTCTCGATGAAACCCCGACACTTGCGAAAGAGCGCTGCGCGTGCTCGCGGATCTCCGGGTCCGGATGCTGCATCTGCTGGAGGTAGACGACGCCCGTGGGCAGCAACGCCGTGACCCCGCTGGCGGGAAGAAGCTTATCCAAGTCCAGGCGGCACAGCTCGGCCGCCAGCTGCGTGATGCGCCGCGCCGCCTCGCGCGTCTTCCGGGTCGAGATCTCGGCGGCGGCCGAGGCCCCGGGGTCGGTGTGGCGGGGGCGTTGGGCAGGAAGCGCGAGCGGTGCAGGGCGAGGATGGCGGCGTTGTACGTCATGTGCAGCACCGCGCGCTGCACCTCGACCGTGGTCTTGGCGTCGCCGCGGCCGAGCACGGGCGCCACGAGAGGCCGCGACTGGCAGCACACGGGCAGCGACTGGAGCCACTCGCCGAGCTCGGCGTCCCCGCGGTGGATGTCCTCGGTCCGCAGCGTCTGCGAAGGGAAAATCATCATGGTGCTCTCCGCCGTGCCCTTGGACTCGACCGTGTCCCGGACGCGCAGGGCGTACTGCGCCTCGAGGATGTGGCCCGTGTACACGCACAGCTTCACCTTGGCGATGCACAGCTGCGCCAGCTCCCGCTGGATCCCCGCGTCGCGCAGCAGCGTGCAGTCCGGGAGAACGCTGCTCTCGCACATGCTCTGAAAGGCGCCGATCTCGAAGTCGGTCTCCTCGAGCATGGGCAGGTCGAAGTCGGCTTCGGAGATGCGGGTGGGGCGACGCATGCCGAGGGTTAGGAGGCGGTCGCGCATGAGGGCGGACCACCAGATGCGCTTCCAGAGTTTGCGCGTGCGCGGGCAAATCTTGGTGCCGGGGTCGCGGTGCATGCCGAGGCATCGGGCGAGGGAGATGGCGATTCCTAGCCAGTGCCAGGCGTCTTTTTGATCGTCTGGGCCCTCGTACCAGTATGTCATTAAAAGTAAGGTTTGGATGAGGGTGAAGCGATTGGATTCAACGTCAAAATCATAGAGTAGCTGTTTGGTTGCAAAAGCACCGGCCTAGTCAGTTTACTGTCTCACCTACGAAGAAGCAGACATACAAAGAACATGGGGTTTGGGTTCTAGGGTGCAAACTGGGGTACAATGACTTACTCTCGCCCTTTGCAAAGAGCCCTCCTCGCCTCCTTCCGCGTCTGAAAGCCGTTTTGACGCAGAATTTCCATGCTGACAAAGGCGGAACCGGAGAACATGACGGCCTGGTACAGCACCAAGCTCGTTTGGCCACGCGATCCATCGCGGTTGTGGATGATGCTGAGAAACTCGACGAGATCAAGGACGGGGATAAATGGGTGGACGTATTCGATAAAGGCCTTGAGGAGGGCATTCTGGAACTCGACGCCGGGGAGCGTGAAGGCGCCTTTGGACAGGAGATACTGCGTGTCCGTCGCGTCAACCTTGGGTGGGATCGGCTTAAGGAAGGCGGGTATCACGGGGGCGGGCGTAGGCTGTGGGGAGAGGGGAGAAGGGTGGCCGAGTTGGAGCAGAGGTTGCGCAAAGTTGTAGGGGAGGGCGTTCGCGTGGGACGTGTCGAACAGGATATCCGTGGTCTGGGGGCAGGGGCGACCTGGGAGAGGACGGGCTGGAGGACGAGGCCAAAGGGCCTGGCTAGGTCGTATTCGAAAGTGTCTCTGACGGATGTGTGATCAGGACTGAGAGATTCCACCACCGAGTCACGCTGTGAGGACTTTTCGCCCCGCCATTGGCGTTGGGCTTTCCGCTTTGCGGCTTCCTGTAGGCTTTGGTCAGATCAAGATTCCGAGGGAACTGGAGCAATGCCAACTGTGATAGGAGGCAAGGAAGCCGAGTCAAACTCGGTACACAAGAGAACCACTTACGCTTTATTCCGGCTAGGATGTCGGATACACTATTGAGGCCACAGGTTATTCACAGGATCCAGAATCAAGGCAGTTCACGGATTGCTAGTAAGGGGAGAAGAACGAAACAATAGGGAAAGAGACGGGCTCGCTCGTGCACGAGAAGCAGTATCACTCCCAAATTCTATTCGAGAGATGAAGAAACAACGAACGAGGTGTGAACTTATGAGAGCGTACCTCGATATTATTCCGGCGACAGCTCCAGCAAGGGAATCCTTCAATCGTATCGCAGCGAATCTTGCGCCTCCGACAAGAAACACATGCTAAGGGATCCCGCCTTCTCGTGGGCTTCTTTGTCTGGCCAGGTTTCGTTCCAGCCGGCGCTGGGGTTGTGGAAGGCATCTCGGTTGATGTGACGGTTGGAGACTGCATGGCTTTGGAAGGGGGAATGGAATCCACGGAACAACGTCGAAGAACAAACAATACGTGGGTTGATCTGAAGTCAAGGAGGGGTGTTTCCTTTCCTTTTTTTCTCTTCTTCTTCTTTTGGTCCCTCTTACTCTCCCTGTCTTCCCATGAAACACAGGGTCGCGTCTCCGTCTCAGGGTCTCCAAATGGTGGGAAAGGACAGACAATTTTTGGAGGTATGGTGGTATTGGAAAGGACCAGGAGCAGGCAAAGACCAGTCTTCAAGGAACGTCAAGCTGGATCTTGAGAATCTGCCTCGGCTCTTGGGTGGGGCCCAGTTGGCGGCAACGGAGTTAGTCTCGCGAGGGAGAGATGATGTGGGGTTAATTACTCCAATGGGCCTTCACCACACCGCATACGCCAGCGACAAGAGAGCAGGACTTGCGAAATTAGGCAGGGCACGCACACACGCAAGGAGGGATGAAAGAGGTGAAAAAGAGAGAAACACGAAATCACAGCCAAGACAGAAACAACGGAGGCAAGAGATTGAGGGGGAACCCGCATTGAGTAAAAAGTGACCGGGCGGTCGAGGTTAATATTGTTTTTTTCGTTCCTTCTTTCCTTTCTTCGACCGGGCCACGGAAGTTTAGGGGTTGGGGTACAGGTGCTCGGCATCCACAAGGGAAAACCGGGGCCCCAGACCAAGGAAACTCGTGCCTCACGCCAGGGCAGGGGGAGTGTGTCGGTCCATGGGGATTGGAGAAGGCAAATTGATCCATCCATGGCCGGGGCCAAAAATTTGGATTTTGCGGGGATGGGGAGGAGGGCGGAGACGCAAGTGCGGGGTGCCACTGGGCGAGAAATTCGATGGTCGAGCCACTAAGCAGAAGCAGGCCAGTCGCAGCCACTGCTGGCAGTCTTGGTCTTTTTAGTGTACGTACTGTGTGCTGTGCTGTGTCTTGCGTTGCGTACTGCGCTCGCTCGAGTTGCTGCGTGCGGAGAGGGGCGCTCGACGACGCTGATTGTTAATGGCTCTCGGCGGGCTGGCTCTTTGTAGGGTTCCACCGGCCGTATGGCAGCCAACCACGAAGCATCTGCCACCCCCTCCCACCGCCCAGAATCACTGATCCTTCTTCGTCCTTCCATTCACACTGATTCACACTGGGGACAGAGACTCCAAGAAGTGGGTGTGCTGGAGGCAACTTGGCAACTCAAAAGGGAGAATGGGAGGACCGGGCGGGCTTGGACAGGCCCTAAGTGGGCCCCAAGCCCGTCGACACGAGTACCGCATACAAACTCGACCTCTCCAGAGCTTCAACATGACGAATCGTCGTTCGTCAGTTGGTTGATGCTAGTCCGCGACGGGAAGTCTGCCCCGCCGATCGACAGACCTCTCCAAAAAAATAAAAAAATCGTGCACCACACTCGCGCTTCATCGTAAGAGACCGCCGCCCGCCCCCTAGTCCCCGTAACCCCCGTAGCGTAGCGTAGCCCTTATCCGACGACGCCAACCGGTATTCTCGGACTGACCCTGGTTGCCTGCGCTGGCTTCTGGCAGCACTGAAGGGACCGCGCCGCTCCCTGCTTCTTGGGACCCTCTCTTCCTCCCCGCCTCCGCCTCCGCATCCCCCATCTTGCCTCATCCATGCCCATGCACATGCACCTCACCTCCCAAAGTGTTTTGGGAGGATCTCTTGATAATGGGAGGGGGATATGCGACAGGAGCGGTGATCGTTCCAGGACCGGAAAGGGAGGGAGTATTCTCGGGGAGCAGTGAGCCAAAGGAATGGATATCGCGGAGAAACATCCTTGCTCCTCGAGCATGAGCATGTTACCGTAGCTCCTTCTATCCGAATTAATCGAACATTGGTGGCTGTCACCAATCCAAGGAAAATAAGCTAGTTTGCAGCACGGCGCTGTCTTTACTCATCCATCGGTCGAAACGGGCGGAAGCCCCAATCCTCTTTGCCAAACTTCCACCGGAACTTGCCAAATCCTGTCGGGGTTTTCGGTCATCCATCCACGGATCAATTGCATACACACCACCGTACGAGCGATATCAATTGATCCATCTACATCAATTGACGTATGAGTCAGCCCCTGCCTGCCAGTCTACTTTTACATAGCCGTTGGGCGAAGGATAGATCCAGTTTGAAGAGACGCACAAAACTTCCGTTAAGCTTCATATGTCTAGGAAACCCAGTTTAGAGGCATGATGACGGCCAAGGGTCAATGGTCGAGGTGTAAATAATCCATAGATGGGGTATCTAACCCTAATACCTTCGGCGTCACGATTGAGTCAAACCTGGGTTAACCTCGTGCCGACAATTGCTCAACAAGAGTGTTGACTCCGTAGACCTCGACCGGTACCGGCCTCTACGCACCCCCATCGTGATCGACCTGTCAACATCCGCTGCACATCCACTGTAGCCCCTCCCCTTCAATGTTCCCTTCGATCGCCGCGATGAGCACGACATTAAGATTGACAGCTTCTCCTCCACCCCAACCCCAGCATCCATTTTGAGCCTCGGTCGTACCCACTACCAGTGCGGAGTAATGACTTGCCCCCTTGCCCCCTTCCCTCAACAACGAGATGTGGCTCCAGATTGGACAAATGCTTTAGTTAAAGTTGGTGTATTCCAGAGCCACTTGCCCACCTCTTATCTTCATTTCTATTTGTGTCTTCTTTCCTCCCCATTGGACATCGTGCATGCGGCCGTCTCTCCTGCGTTTGGCATCGCAGGAGCTAGCCATCGCGCGGTGCTGGGGGAGCCTGGCTAAGAAAGTGGATTTTCCCCGCGGGTTCCACTCTTAGGTTTGACACCAGGGTCGTAGCCGTCTCCCCGCCCATCCAAAAGGGCCTGTTTCTTTGGCGTAGAGTCGTAAAATATCGCAGCGCCTTGATCCGGTTGCGGGTGCAGAAGACAGGGCTGGGGTTGGGGTCGCGGTTGGGGTTGGGGTCGAGCTCGGGGTTAGGGATCTCATCTAGTGTTGTTGGTCATCATGCCGAGGTGCGACGACGTAGAGACGTCTATACTCTTCCTCCCCCTATCGAAGAAGTTCTGACGAGAGCCGAGAGCCGCTGCGCACTAAGACTATCCTGGCCTATAATAGCCGACGGCGTTTCGGCTCAAAGAATTCTCGGCCCGGGGCCCATGCGACGTTCGGCGTTTTCTCAGAGTTGAAGGAGCGCACCATTCTCCGATCTATCCGCAAATCCCAAAGACCCGCCCCGTGAAGTGGGTAAACGGCATTGTTCTTTGATCATGGCTAATCCTTCACGCAAAGGAAAGACAGGCCGAAGCTTTCGATGAAGTAACATCAAGCTCCAACTACATACATGCACCCGTGCCTCCCGCGCACCCACCTAGCTCTGGAGCCAACAAAGCGCGGACCATGGACACCCATGGATGAGTTCATCGTGTCTTTGTGAATACCGTGTCTGTTCTACGTAGCCTCACTCCATCGCTTTCCAAATTGAATATCCACAAGCACAAGAGCCTAGAACCCACTCATTGTAGTTCCTCAAAAGATGGCAACGGCATTCGGAGGGCTTGCCACGCCACCGGGGACCTGCCAACGTAGATTAGCCTTCACGTTCATTTGTGCTCAACAGCTCCCCCCCAATCTCTCCCTCGGAGTATAGAAATCTCTTTACCTTGAGCGGCATGCTCGTCAAGAAAAACGTCCACCGCCCCAACTCCTTGCACGTCTCGCTTAACTTCTCCAAGTCAAACATCTCCCCAATCGGCATACCCCAACCTCCGAGAAGCCACTCGTGGAGGACGAACCGGGGATCCGCGTGCGGACCGGTAGGAGGGCTCCGCTCAAAGGCAGGCGCGTCGCCCGCCACCGCGGCGAACTGGTTGTCCCAGAGGAAGCGGAGCGTTTCCTCGGACGATTCGATCCCGCTAAAGTCGGGAGACGGTCGCTCGGCCAGCGCTTTTGCTCCGCGTCCGTGAGCGCCGCGTGGGCTTGCGTGAATCCCGTGCGCAGGAACAGGACGTCGGCGGGGCGCAGTGCGATCTTGTACTCCTCGATGAGCTGCTTAATGCGAGATAGGGAATTTGGTATGCCTCGAACGGTTTCAGCTCGAGGCCTTTGTCTTTCGCCCATGATGCATAGTCTAGAAGGACGCCGCGGCCCACGATGCCGCCTGACTCCGCCCAAGCTAGGAGTTGAAAAATAATCATGAGTTGAGGCTCCCGGTGACTTTTCGCATTTCTTATAGGATTTAGATAGCACGCAACATACCATCAATTCCAAGGGCGTCGCTCGACGTCACCTCATCGTGCGTCGTGTTGTTATAATAGCGCTTGTGCTCAACGTGGCCTTGTCTTGTCCATCAGCTCATCGGACGTCGACGGCTTTCTAGGGAGTAGCCACTGTTGGCCTTACCAAAATGCCGGAACCCATCCCACTGCGTGCTCGACTGCGTGTTAAACGTCAACACATCGTCGTTGACAACCCTAAGCTCGGGCCCCCGCCCGCGGTTGATGACCTCGTGCTTGAACGCCTGCCTCCCGTGGCTAGGGTGCTTGGGCTTCGCCAACGGCCAGTCGAGCGACACCCGCACCCCCGTCTTGATCTCCTCGGCGGCCCGCGCCACGACGGCGGGCGTGAGCAGGTTCAGCATGCCGAGCCGATCGCTTGGGCCAAAGCGCCCCCACGCGTTCCCCGGCGGACCGGAAGAGTCGAGCGGCAGGGCTGAGAAGGGAGGGAAGGGGAAGGCGGCATCGGGGGATTCTTTACCCATGGTGAGTCTCGCTTAATTTTCCGCGGATTGTCTCTTTTTCCTTTTTTTTCTTTTTCCGAGTTTAAATTGATGTTGGTGCGACAATCCAGAGACACACGCCCGGCTGCTGTGTTTGAGACACGAGACTGTTGGCGTAGGTCAATGTGACGTTGGTGGGGGATGAGCGAATCCTCCAGTCCGCGTCCACTCCAACCCCGCCCCGCCCGGAGCGTAGCTGTCCGTGACTTGGAGCTATAACAAAGAGCCCCCACGTCATCTCCCGAGCTGGAGCTATAGGCGGGACTATTTTTTCGCGATCACAACGAGACGGAAGCCCTACGAACCAACGACCAAAAAAGGGAGAGGAAAAAGAAATCCTTATCAAGCCCAGCATTGAAGGCGCAGCTGACTTTGGCGAGCCGCTCAGAAATTCTGTTCACGCAACGACTCTCCACCATCACTCGGGCACGACTTTGCCTCCCTCATAATGCAGACATTTGAGGTTTCCGAGGTATGCATGCGGATAGACATGGTGACGGCGGATCCGTGCGATATGGGGGAGTCTCATCACTAGGACCACTGCTAAAGTCAAATGTCAAAAACAAGCCCTATATCGATATCAACTGCGGCCTCTCCGAGAGTCCATTCTGGGAGGAAAAGGCCAACATCCTTCGCTTTGTCGACATCGTTGATAAAGCCGTTTATAGGGTTGACCTCGACAAAGGCCCCTCTTCCCTACGCAAAACAGTATATGAAAGCTCCATCTCGTACGTCATGCCAAATTCAACGTTGCACAACCTATAAATAGTGTCTCCTCCATCCTTGTATGGCCCTTCTTTTCAAGGGTATCTGTTGTACTTTCGTGTTCACTGAAGCCGAACCGCTCGCTTACGGCCTCTTCACATCAGCATCACCGCAGATTTAGCATCATCCGAAGATAGCTTCATCTTTGGCGGAAAGTATGGCATTGGCGTGGCGAGCAAGGACTCTTCCGAGATGAAATACATCAAGCCGTTCTGGTCGGAAGAGGAGATACGAGATGGCAAGGACCGCCGCATGAGAGCCAACGATGGAGCTGTCGACAGCAAAGGGAGGTTCTGGTCTAGCGCGCAATGCGACCCCGAAGTGACCAAGTTCGCCCCAGAAGGTAAGCTATATCGGGTCCTATCTCATGGATCTTATGACCATTTGACAGACGTTGTTCGATTTACTGAAAACCCTCTCTACCAGCGGTTCTCTTCCGGCTGGACCTAGACGGCGGGATCCACAGGGTGCTCACTGGTTTGACAATCCCCAACGGGATGAGCTGGTCCCAGGATGACAAAACGCTGTACTTTACCGACACCTCGGATGGCGTCATCTACGCCTACGACTTCGAAGCGGAAAGCGGTGACATTTCCAACAAGCGCGTCTTCTTCCGGGTCGAGGAGGAGGGCCGCGGGCCCGACGGCCATGTCCAAGATGAGCATGGAAATCTTTGGGTCGCCATCTGGGGATCCTGGAAGGTGGTTCGGATCTCGCCAGAGGGCCAAGTCACCGCCGAGATCCGTGTGCCCACTCGGTGTCCCACGGTACGTCCCTCTCCCGGATGGCCTCTGAGCCAGCACTGACCATGTATTTCCTTTGTTTAGGCCGTCGCTTTTGCTGGAGAGGATGTGTATATCACGAGTGAGGCGGAACAAGAGCCCGAGAAATACCCTGATTCTGTTCGGTTCCAGGGTTGTGTTTTCAAGTGCCATGTGGGTGTGAAGGGCCGCTTGGCGAATAAGGCGGCGTATGAGTCGATAGTGCCTGTACTTGGGGTTTAATCTTCAATGTTGTGAACTGCACGTACATGTAGACTGCCGGGTTCTGCTTGGGCAACCTTTACGCGGGCGAGGCGAATTGTCTTCGGACTCCTAAAGCCTTGAAGGACTGATGCTGGTCGTTAAGGAGGGCTGATGAGCCCAATATTTGACTATTTCAGTTTAGTCTCTGTTTCCTATAGATTATCTACCACCATACCTTCCCGTGACTGCTGACTCTATCCAGGTCCAGAGGAATTTGATAAATTGTACCCTCGGTTGACAGTACCTCGATAACCTCTTCAGAAAGGCCGGAAATCGTGCTAAGCGAGTGGTCTCTGCCGATCCTTCTGCGCAATGAAGCCAAGAGATCGCATTCGCGTTTCTCTTTGCAAAAAGGCGAACCAAATCAATCCTCCAGACGAAATGGTAGGCGAATGCAAGGACTCTGCGTTCCTCAGCCTGGTCCTGGTTGGTCGTTTTCTTCAAATTTCCCGGGCCCCAAGGTCCCCGGCCACAGCGGTAGATGGGCGGCCTTTTTCCTCCGTATTCAGTGTCTTCAATCTCTAAATTTGTTCAACACGCCTTGGCAAGTCCTAACATTGATCGATTGTGTCTTTAGAACACGCCGGGCCATACCGAGGCGCGCGAGGGTCACTCCTTCGGCATGGCCGAACTTGGTCAAAGTGGCATCCTGGCGTTGGCGTCTCTCAACCGCCCCAAAGAACCCTGCTGCAGTCAGCCTGCAGCCAGTCCGTGTCTTTATCCCACCCTCCACAACATTGCGATGTCCATGCTTCTCGCCCCCTTCCACACCTTTTGCTGCCCCCTTTGCCCCTCTATCAACCAAAGACTTCCCGGCTCCCCCTACATCAATCAACCCAACATTGACCCCCTTGACATCCTTGCATCCTGTACAATATCTCCCTTCCAATCAGCGCGCTCGGTGAGTGGCTCTGCGCCCGTGACAGCCGCGCTCCTTCAATCAATGCCACGTGGGAGCAGGGGTAGACTTGGGCGACCTGCATAAGACCCCATGTCGAGACCCCCTTCGCCATTTGTTTCTCGAAGCTTTGCCAAAGTTGGGGATGAGCCCGCCTTGTTTTGTCCTGCACTGTCCCTCGATGCACCAACATGACAGCAATTATCGTGTTTAGATTGGCCCACAACGGCTGATGACGAGGCGACCGACTCGGATAGAATCCAGCAGCATGACCGGGGTGGTTCTCCCCCTCAAAGAGTCGTCGATATGAATGGCGGTCACGTCAAGCTCGTCGGGTGAGGCCCCATCTCTACATGTATCCGCGATATAACCTGCAACCCCATTGTCTTTGGACATGCCCCATCGACACCATGTCGGCGTCCCTGGGGCCCCCTGCAGCCCGGCTCCTCTCGCCGCCAAGGCAGGACGGCCGCAAGGGGTTGTCCCACGTCCGGACCAGACTCAAAACGAGTACCCCGATTTCCATCGACAGGCTGCCATTAACCACCCCTCTAGGGAACGATTTTCTGCAAGTGCTCAGTATGGGGTTTCGTCATTAGGTTGTGTGCTCGAGAGCGAGGATATAACCGTAGATGGCTGTCCTGTTCTTCCTCAACAGACCCGTTCCATCTGGCTTCCTCTTTCTCCTCCTGCACCACCATCACTACCCTTCGTTTCTGTTTCTCCTCTGCGGCTACTCTGGCTTTCCCCAGACCCTCTACTTAGTGCCCTCCCACTCCTCTTCTGTAAAATGACTTATCCCGCGTACCCCAACATCCGCCCCGCGCAGGTCTCGGGAGACTTGCCGCTGCACACCTCTCAACCTCGCCCCTACCATCTCCCTCTTCTCAAGCCTCCACAACGAACACCACGACAACAGCACAATATGTCACTGATCCACTCGCCGCTCAGAGACTACACAACTATCTCAATGATGACGCATTCAACAACGTTACGCTTCAGGCCTCGTCATGGCAAGAGGAAAAGCCACAGGACCGGATAAAGGCCCATGCTGCACGTGTTCAGGCTTTCCTTGAGAAGATGGAGCCGCGGCTACCCCTTGCGCACTCCCAACCCTAGCCAGAAGGAGCCCCCAGGACTAGCAATCAAATACCACCTACAAGGTATGTTAAGTTAGCCTTAACTAGTATTCAGCTCGAATCTTCATACTAGTCTTGATCCCCCAGAAAATCCTACCTTCCTCCCCTTTATCTAGGGATCACCGGCCATCTCAGACAATAGCTGACGCAGTGGCTCAAGGTCGAATAGCACAAAGGCACCCTAGAAAACCTACAACGCCCTGTTGAAGCAGGCCTCCAGGCATTCTCCCTTAGAATGCGGTTGACATATAAATAATTGGCAAAGAAAGTAGAGGGAGCAACCCTTGTATCATATCTTGCCCATCCCTCTCCAAGCCCATTCATCGTCGCCATACAACCATAGGGCGGCATGGCCTCATCGAGATGAATAGTCCGGGAATCTACTCGATGCCTGCGTTATCATAGATGTTCGGGACAATGAAGTGCCCTAGTTAGTCTTACCACAATCTGCACGCTGTGCAAGGATAAACAGAAACAGAATCGTCAGTGGGAGCAGGCATGGCGAGTGGGGAAGATTATGATATCGAGGCTCGTGGAATATATAAACACATCCACGAAGGATACCTAAACAAGCATCAAAACATCCAACGCGGACATAGTAGCCGCGCATCAAATTATCGTGTACAATTCAATCTTCCATCAACCCGAACTTATAACTATTGCTTGATCCGTGTATTGCTCGTTTTTCCTTTTTGAGATTTTTCCGCATGGCTCTTCCACCCTTGGATCCCATGCCTGCCCAAGCCCTTTTGCTTACAACTCACCAACCCACTCGTCGTCCTCGTCAACGTAATCCCGGAACCTCTCGATCAAATCCTCGACCTCAATCTCACCCTCCTCTTCGTGATCATGATCGTCGCCATCATCGCCGTCGTGGTCGTGGTGCTTGTGAGGAGGAAGAGGCACCTTGCCGACGACCTGGATGACACCGTTCTTGGCGATGGCGTCCCGGGCCACTACGGGGACCTGACCGTTCAAAGTGATGCTGGTGAGCCCGCCGAACTTGGTGATGTCAACGCTGACATGCTTGTCCTGCAGGAGGGTTACAAGGTCGTAGTGCTCTCTGTCAATGCCCTGAGCTCCAGTCCTATCGGCGTCTCCGTAGACGGTGTCGCTGTAAAGAGTGACGTTGGCGACAATCTGGTACTTGAGGAGCGCGCGAAGGATGCTCTGGCCCTTCTTGGTGTTGAAGAGGAAGCCGTTGGCCCTGGCGCCGAGCTTCTCAAAGGCGCGGTTGTCGGGGGCGAACACGGTGCTGCCGTTGAGCTTCACGTTGTGGATGAAGTCAACAAAGTTGGTCTTTTCGTAGGCAAGGAGGAGGGTGGAGAAGTGGCTGGGGAAGAAGGTGAGTTCTCGGCCCACCATCGTGGGGGCACCAAGATGTGGTCAACGGCATGGATAACGCCGTTGGTAGCCCGCTGCGATGATTCAATCAGTAAGCTACATATAAAAAGAAAGGGGGTGGAGCTACTCACGATGTCAGGCTTGACCACCTTGCTGTAGAAGTTGACCTTGAGCCCGCCAAACCCAAAGCTCAGTCGGAGACGCTGCTGCTCATCGCCGAGAAGCCTCTCCTTGATGATCGTGGGCACCGTGTTGGTGTGGACAAGTTTGCGGGCGGAAAACTCCCCATCCGCGATGTGGAACTGGAGCAGGGTCTTGAGGAACTCGGCGTCAGGCTTCTTGTCGCCGGGAATGTGCTCAAAGGCCTTGTTCCCCGGAACGAAGAGGGTGTGCTTCGCGTGAGTGCTGTTGAGGAGCTGGACAATGTCGTCGTGCTCGTCGACGAGCCCCGCAAACTTGGTGGTGTGCTCGCTCTTGGAAATGAGCTCGTAGATTGTGTGGATGGGGTCTTGGTCGTCGTGACGGCCGCCGAAAGATCCGACGTCGGGCATCCGCTCGTCCAAGAGGTGGGTGAGCTTGCCCTTGAGCATATCCGCCAGGGCCGAGAGGCCAACGTCGGACCCCACACCCCACTCCGAGGGTCTGGGAATACCGAACGCCGACGTCGCGGCGGGTAGAAGCGAGAAAAGAACCGTGGATTTCATCATGGAACTCGGGCTAGAACAATCCTCGAAATGTGTTGTGAGGCGGAATTATTATTTTCCTTGCCGTTTTTAGTGTTCCTCCGTGAGAGAACGGGGGATAATGCGGTGGAATTGCGGGCTTTTGTTCCCTTTTTTCTGTTTCTGTTTGCTTTACAGGCTCGAGGCCGCGTAATGTCGTCAAGGTCTTATGCGGTTGATGTCACGTCATTCACGGCCGAATCAGCGCAGCAAGCGTGGAAGCTCCGGGGTGGTTGTGTGGAGAACTGGGCAGCTTGTGGTGGCGTTGGTTCTTGGTAGCTTCACCGGGAAGCTCGGCAGCTTTGACAAAGGGTGAGTTGGGATGCTGGCGGAAGCGAAAAGGGAGGGGCTTCAATTAGACCTTGAAGAGGCGCAAGAGAGACTGAAGACGGAGAAAGTAAATGGGGGAGGTGAATTAGTTTTTCAATGGTTTGGTTTGCGTGGAGTGCTGTGATTTCCAACCTGATGCTTCCAAGGCCGATCCCGCCACTTCCGTTAAGGCAGGGCGAACAAGCAGAGGAGAGAACTGGTGCAGTCTTCCCCGCTCGCACGTTCTCGCATTCATCGTGTCTCAGCTCACCGATCTCCAGCGCCGAACCGGGAATACGACGAATCCGCGTATTACTAAGCGCTATTGCCCAGACTTGATGTGAGCCCATCCGAAAAAGCTCACACCAAAGCGTTCAAACGTCATGAACACCGGTTCTGTTCACTGTTCTCTTCATTCTCGGAGCAAAAGACGGCTCAAAAGCTAAACCAGCTCGTTCCTTATCGATAAGGGATTCTATCAGAGCTCCAAGGTCTACCGAGGTACATGTTAATTTGTTAATTCAGGGTAGATTTTATAAGCTTGAGCCCAGCTTTCTCATCCCGCTGCTGGTTTGACAGGTGGTTCTGGTTGACAGGTAATGACCCAACTTGCCTGTCATCCCAATCGGGGATATTGCTTCCCCGGAAATGCATCCATGATGTAGCTCTCACTAGCCGAAACCACAGCAGGACCAGGACAAGCCCCGGGCCAGCGAATTGACGGAGCACATCTTGTGCAATCCTCCGATATGGCAACAGACGGCGGGCGCCAAGCCGGCTGTTCTCCACAGAGATGAAGGTGGCCATTGCCGGTGTATATCGCGTATATCTGCTCCCTTCCGTAAAATCTCCATCTCAAATTATATTGCTTTCCCCGCCGACTTCCCCGAGCCGGTGCTCTCTTCCACATTGAAGCTTCAATGGTTTTTATATATTATTTTTACCCGTTGCCCTATAGGATGAGTTCCATAATATCCAAGTCCGCGTAATCCGCATTCCCCCATCGTCTCTGCCGCTGCCAGGGCATTGACGCTCCCCTGTATAAATGATGCTAGTCGCCATGATCAATTGCGCGCAGCGCCGTAGGTGAATTTGGAGATTTTCTTCGCAGGAGAATTTTTTTCAAATCACATCTCGCCAAACGACTCTTCCCCGCGTGTTTGAAGACAATTTGTTTGACCAAGGCCTCTTTCCCTATCGCCTGACGAAATCGCAAGCATGAAGTTTCTCGAGATTGGCTCCTTCGCCGCCTTGGCTGGGCTCGCTCTAGGCCAAACCCCAGCCGGGTTCGAGCCCGCGGTCGAGGCCAACCTTGCCGTCAGCTTCGGCAGCAAGGCCGTCGAGGAGCCCGGCACTGCCTTCACAAAGGAGGAGACCGCTTCCATTCCCACCATCGGTACTGCGGAGCCTCTGGAAGGCACTTATATCCTGGCTGTGATAGGTACGTCAATCCACCTCCGTCCCCCTTTTTCCGTCTTCGGCCGAGGAGGGAGGGAATAAAACACCGCAGAAAAGAGGCTGGGACTAACGGCGAGGAATCGCAGATATTTCGGTGTATGTTTCGGCCCCCGCATAACTCAAAATGCGACTTGACACGAATGGAACCCCGTCTTCCCCATTCCAACAGGAGGTTGGCCATAAGACTTGACTTTTGACTTGTGCTGACATCCTTGCGTGTTCTTTGGTTCTTAGTCCCGCCGCCTTCACTCCCGGTAACTACGAGCCCCGCCGAAATATGCTTCATGCCCTCGTCTCGGGTTTCACGTCGAGCGCAGAGGCCAACGAAGAGGGCATTTACGTTCTTGAGAACGCCGACCCTGCCGGCCCCGCCGCCTACATCGGACCCTCGCCTCCTGCGGAGACGCCTCCCAACCCGCACAACTACGTCGAGCTCCTCTTTGAGCAGACCGACGCGTACAAGGCACCTCAGGTTGATTATAGCGGCTTTAACAATAGGCTCGGCGTCGATGTTGCGGAGCTTATTGCTAGCCTCGGACTCGGCGAGCCAGTGGCTGCCAACTTCTTCAACGTCACCGGTGTTTAGTGTGGCTTTGATCTATGATCCAGATGGAGCCGTGTGGTGTGGTGAATAGACCATTGGAAAGGAATGGGCCGCTTGGAAAAGGGGAGGGGCACAAAAAATCCCGAACGGGGCCGGGGATTGTAATAGTCACACATTTCGATGTCGCACACTGGCGGACCCGCTCGTTACGGAGTGACGGGAACGTGAAAAAGAAAGAACCGGCAGTGGCTTGTGCACAGTTGCTGTCTATCGTCCCCGTTGAGGCGCCTGTCAGTTTATGAGATGGCAAAAATGAAATTGCCTCAATCAAGACATGACTCGTCCAATACGCCCTTCCCTCTCCATTCGCATCATAGCTTTCCCCGGATTGCCTCAGTATCTAGGCCTGGGCTGTAATTCCAAGATCGTTCCAAAGAGTGGAAACGGAGGTGATTCCAAGATCTTGGCTCCAACCCCTTCTCGAACCAGCTTCAAACTGGAGCGGAGAGGGAGGAAGGGGGATTTGGGGCAAGTCCCGTCTTGCCCGTCTTGCCCGTCTTGCCCGTCCACCCTCTCCACCGTGCGAAGGCGGGATGCCCCCACCCCACGTGGCGAACCAGGAATTGAAGGTCGAGTTTATCCAGTGATCGTCCAGCACTGGCATTTCCAGCACGACTGCGCCCCCATCCGTTATGCATCTCCGTCCCCTCCCTCGCCGTCTCCCTTGCAATTGGGGAGAGGATCCAGGCGCCGAGATATTGGACGGAGGGGAGGGGCTGATATTCTGGAATGCATGAAACCGCGACCGATGTCTAGATAATGCAGGAGGTGGACTACCCTCATGCATTCCCAGCCCAGAGAGCAGGAAAAATACCGCAGCCGTAGGCGACGGGAAAGCATTCCTTGTACATCTTCAAATCGGAGATATACCAACTGGGAGTACCAAGCTCAAAAATATAAAGATTGTAGTAGACTAGAGAGTTATTTTCTCTGTGTGGGTTGGGTTGGTTGCGCATTAGCTTGAGTGGACCTTCACCTAAGAAACTGATCAAGAGTACGCGCAAGAGGGGAAGTTCTGAACTTGACCTTCTGGGGAAGGACGAAGAAGACGGATCTCTCCATGCGTCGAAGGATCCGCGCCAGGGGAGGGGAGGGGCCAAATGGGTTGGGTTGGCGGGTTTTTCTCAGAGGTGCATAATCAGCGTTCGAGAAAGGACGAAGAGAGAACTCGTCTGTGTCCGGGGACCGGTCCGGAGTGCACAGCAGCCACGAAGATCTTCTGGTGTTCACCTCGTCCGGCGTGGGTGTTTGTGCGTTGCAACGCAGCACTCGCACCCTGCAGGAGGGCGCGCGAGCGATTTTTTCTTCTTCTTTTTCCTTTCTCTTGTCTCTCTTCCCTTTTCTTGCCCCTCCTCTTTCATTTTTTCCTTCTTTTTGTTCCATCGCGACACAATCCTGCATAGCGTCGAATCCTGCAGCGCCTCCTGGCTTGTGAGGGGAACGCTTAAAAGGCAGTCCTGGCCGAAGATGGAGTAGCGGGCAAAAATTCGCCATCCTGCCAACCTCTTCGATGACACCCACTCAGCGGTGGTGGGACGAGACGACCAGCGGCACAAAAGGATCGATGCAAGAGAAAAGGGGTATTCGCCCAGGTCCCCTCGCCTCAAAGTACAAGGGGGAAAAGAAAGAACGTGGAGCCCAGCATGTCCAGCATGTCCAGTTCCGGGTTTAGGGAGGGCGATGTTGCTGCTCAACTGCTCTCCCCCTCCACCCCGGTCAATTAATTTCCCACTAGGTGCTTGATGTGGGGCCACGAGCAGCGGGCACTGGGGCACCTTCCCTCAATGGGCAGGAACGTATTCGACGAACTCGTGGATTTGAATGGTCCACAATCCACTTCCACGAGTCCTGTAACAAACAGCGCCCCCACCAGCGCAGCTTCCTCGCAAGTAGACCCGCGAAAAACAGGTACAAACCCAGTCCTCGCACCGGTGCAGTGGGGCTCTTGCAAGGGGTAGTGGGGATCGTTGTGCAGGAGACAGCTCGGGTGGCAGCATCTCCAGTAATGCGCTGACACAAGTCGCGGTACCTGCGCCGCCATACCCTGGCCCGCCGAAACCCATGTTCAGGCTACCTATCGCACCTGGCGACATCTCGCGAGGATCATGGACAAAGCTTGAGGTCCTCTTTTTCCCTCCCTTCTTGATATACGCGATGCCCTCTCTCCGAGACCGAACTCCCGGGTTCCTGTGTTTCTCTCTCTTCTGATTCTTGAGAGCCTCGCCCTTTCCAATCTGCTTTCTCGGTCTCTCACCTTTTCTGTAGGATTTTCTTGTTGATCAAGTTTCACACCTTACAAAGTCGTTTGAAAAGAGAAAGGGAAACGCAAGAAAGAAAGGAAGAAGAAAAAGAATAACGCCGCTACCGCGTAACGCTCCGCGCGCTTTCTCTCTGGACGGACCTCCAAGCCAGGAAGCCGACGCTCAAATCTCGCTCCACTACGCCAATTAGCCCGATCGACCACGCTAATTAAGGCACAGACAGTTCTTGACGAGCGAAGCTGGACAGGTGTGGGAAGCAACAGTTCCATCGGGCGAAAAGAAAATCAAATAAGACTCTCCTCGTCACGTTACGAAAGTCCACTTGCTTTTCTCCGCCTTTCTTTCCCTCTTTTTGCACACCTCGCAGAATTCTGTCTTACACCCACGCAAGTCCCGCGTCCCCGGCCCACGCCGTCGCGCCCGTCGATCGTCAACTCAGTTGAGAGCCCTACGAGACGATCCAGTTTCCACCACCACCACCACCTCTTTAGGTCTTGCCCTCCGCCCCTCCCCGTCGACTTCTTTTCTTCTTCCACCCACCCGAAACCAACATCATGGGTGCTTCGCTCTTCGACAGGCTCCAAGCCAAGATCGAGCTCTTCAGGCTCGAGCAGCGCTACACCCGCCGCCGTCACCGTCGCTCGACCTTTAGGTCCAACGCTATCTACGTCGACGGCGAGTACGTTTACCAGACCCCCAACTCCACGGGCTCGTCTAGCGACAGCTACACCTCTAGCCCGCAGATGAATGCCCTCCATGAGGAAGCTCCCGCCAGCCTCCCAACGCCCAAGAAGCGAATGAGCAGGCTGTCCATGAACTTCAAGTCCTCGAACTCGAACTAGGATGACGATCACGACAATCGACTCTACGATTAGGGAGGCCGAGTGGGACTCCCACTTGGCTCTCGATCATCATCTTCAACTTAAACCCGACGGATGTTGGCTTGTTGCCAAACGCCTCTAGCAATCCCATCACCTCGCCCTCGCGCACACACAGATGACGCGTACAGCACCCGTCGGGCTCTCATTACACTACCGAACAAGGACACCAAGAAGCTCGCTTCGTTCCTTCTCTTTCTTTCCATTACCTTCCTCCACGACGTTGGCGAGCTCACGGGACGGAGCTGAGAGTGATCATTTTCCCGGGAAATCATGGCTCAACGACGCCGGATGACGGGCATGTGCGATTATGATATCCAGGGCGTGTTTCGGTTTTTGGGAAAGCATTTTGAAGTGGCATTATGGATCGCCCAGGCCTCTTCACGACAGCATGCAACGCCTCTTTTTCTTCCGACCTATACCATTCAAGGCATGATACTTGTTTCCGGGTGAGAGAATACGCAAACCTTGGTTTCGTTTTCCTCTTTTTTCTCTTATTTAACGTGGCGGCGAACATGGTTGTTGACGCCGTTCACGATATTCTACATTTGTAATATTGCCAGAGGCCTGGGGATTTGAACGGTGGGGGTTATTCATCAGCAAAACTACAGTCTTCGTCACAGCGACACACAGCATCTAAGATTCTCAAATATCGGATGACAATTTTTTTCCTTATTTTCTTTTTTTCCTCTTCTTGTATACACCCTCAGTATACCTCGGTATATTACCATACATATCAGTTAGCAAAAATCAAGTCAAAAAGATTTAAATTTATCCAACATGGTTGTGGTGATGGTCCTCCAGGTCTCAAATTTCCCGTCTCTTTTTTACTACGATTAATGCCACAGAAAGAACACCAGCAACCCGGTGCGGCACACCTCTTGAGCGAACATTTCGCTGAGAAGGGGCAAAGGATCAATTGCTTCGAATGGGGCTGTTTATGCGTGAGCCTGTCCGTACTAGGGCACCCTGCTCCGAAGCCAGAGTCGCACGAGGGCAATAGTCTCATGTAGCATTGCCCCTAGCCCACTTTGGCCAAGGGAGGTTCCATCGTAAATTTCAATACGCCCAGTTCAACAGCGCGGGGTCTGAGCGCTCGACTTTGGCATCAGGAATCCTCGTGGCGGAAAAGGTCACTCAAGCCGGAAAAAGGCAGAGATTTCTCACTTGTTTTTCTTGTTGAACGTCCCTCCTAGCGTAGTTCACTTCCCCTCAGACTTCCCAGAGATCCGTCCAGGATGTGTCTGAATCACTATACCCCGCTTGGTAGTCGCCTCTTGGCCTGGGACGCCACAGCCAGGAACGAACGAGGGCGCCATCTACAAGTACTTGTATGGATGATGGCTTCAAGACAATATTGAAAGATTGGGCTTATGAACAAGCCGGAAGAGTAAACGGAATTCCTTTGCTTCTTCTTACAAGTGTTGAACAAAAGATCAATGATATTCCCCGAGGCAATTCTAGCCGTGCGAACATGGGGGAACAGGAGAAGCCAGTTCGTGAGGAAAGATCGACAGGTCCCGAACTCCTGTAGCTCGGAAAAGCTGCCGAACCAAGAAGTGTCGAATCAGAGCAAACTCGGCACCCATAACATTACATCTTGCTCGCCCAAAGAATTCCTGCGCAAGAGGGCAGCTGCAGCAATTCGGTCTAGCTGTGCTAGCGTGTGGGGCAGCTAGTTTACCTTGAAAAGAGTCTCTTGCACTCATCGCTGGTTCACAGATTGGACAAGCTGGGCACAGATGGGGCAGTTGCGGCAATCCGTCCCAGAGCTAGCCTACCCAGGCTGGTATCTCTGTCATTCATCCAAGTACGTGCACAACATCAATATGGCTCTTCGCAATCTATAGCTTAGCAAGCCTAGCCAAGCAAATTACGTGTGGGAGAGGGCCCTAATAAAAATCGAATACTGGTGAGAGCATCCAAGGACTTGGCCAAGGCACGGCGTTTTAGCCCCCTTACTCCTCGTCAGTGGCGATGACAGTGCTGAAATCGAAATGAGGCATCCGGTGCGGAGGGCTGATCGGGCTCTTGGCTTGGCGAGTAGTTCGTACACACATGGTTGCCCACCTCGTCTGACAATCGAGCGAAATCCATCGCATCCCTTCCGAGTTAGTCATCAACCCATGATGATATCAGGGATTAAAAACTGGGTGAGGTCGATCCTGGTTCTGTGATGGGCATCAAGATATTAGCTGCCAAAGCAATACACGTCAAACGCGCAGGGAGCCCGGTGTCTGCCAAGACTCCTGGGCCAATTTGGCGTTCGCCGTTGTTTGTGCGTTGGCAATACAAGGCCAGAGGTTGCCGACGCGACGCCTCGCAGCTCTCTGCCTGACACGATATTCGTGTTGTGGCATGAGCGATGAAGGCCAGTCGTCCGCCACCCAAGGCACAACAGGGTCGGCAAGCAGCCAAACGACTACTGCATAGTCTGGCATGCAAAAGTCGAGCTGGGGCTGACTCAAACACCTGCATCAACCCAGTATACTTGACTGAGATGAGAACCTGGCCAGCTTACCGTCATTTTTCGAGCGGTCAGCCTTTTGTTACCAGTCGCTTGGAAAGGATGAGAGTTCCTTTCCCATGTCTTGATTTCATTTTCTTTCCTTCCTTTCTTTTTCTCGATCCCCAATCAATTAGATAGATCGGGCAAACTTCGCGCGGCTAGGCTAGGCAACAGAAATAGTCGATCTCTTTTCGGGAGAAAACATTTCAAGCGTCACATCGGAGTCTGGCCTATTCGGAGGTCCGACCCGTTAGCTGACCTAGATATACATCCATGCTGATCCATCGTCGGTGATGGTCGTCGCCGCTGAGGTGAGAATTGCTGGTTCTGCATGTAGATTCTGGAAAGGGAGAGCTCAGTGAAGTCAGCCGTCAGCCCACACCAAACTCGGGTTGAAGGTGCGAGAGCAAAGCGAACAGGCCCCCAAAAAGAATGCTATTTTAAAAGGGCTCGCATTGCGGAGGAGCTGAAGCCCAGCCTGACGCAAGAATACGAATCTGGAGTCCTCGTATTGGCTCCACAGCGACAGTGGCTCAGCGCAAACCGAGCCCAGCAAAAACCACCTGGTGACTGAAAGCTCAACTTGATTCCCACAAGTGAAGTAGTACCCATTTGAAGCGTGGTGCCAACGGAGCACAGCACCTGTCAGGCAGCGCTGGCCGCAATTCACGCCAAGCCTAAACGCCCGTGCCGTGGGGGAAAGGGAAGCTATTCGCCACGGACAAAGGAGCCCGCTTTTGGAAGCACGGTTCGGTCAGACAACGTCATGGCCGGTGCAATGCCAGCGTTCGGCCTTTTCTGGCGGCACAGGGCAGCAGCCCGCCTCAGCCACCGATCGACCAAGCCAAAGGGCCCGTGTTTGGATGCCAAACGCGAGGGTCGTCCGGGGAGCCTTGCTGCGTCGTCCTTTGTATTAAAGAAGAGGGTGGTCCTCACGGGCATGAGGCAGCCCATCGATTGAGATTCGATCCGTTTTCATCCAAGTTTTCTGTCTTGTTCACTGTCAGCCTCTATTTCGCATTGGAATACCAGCAATCCTTGCCGCCTTTTGTATCTCGTCGCAAAAACCTCGATTCTACTGCTAATTCCGACCCAAAAGTCAGCAACCCAATTCCCAACCCCAAAAATGCGTCACTCGTCCACCATCCTCGCCCTCGCGGCTGCCGCCCCGGCTTTTACCAAAACGATTGAGATCACCGCGGGGAGGATAACAAGTTCAGCCCCGAAACGGTGACGGCCGATAAGGGCGATGTCCTCGAGTTCCACTTCGGCCCCAAGAACCACAGCGTCGCCATGGGCGAGTTTGATAGCGTCAACGGGCCCTGCGTCCCCGCCAACGAGGGCGGCTTCTTCTCCGGCTACTTCGCCGTTGACTCTGGCGAGAGCGTAAGCGCGAGACCCACACCTCCGTCCTGTCCCAAGCAAAGCACACGCTTGTCACCGCACCGGGACATCTCAACCAAAATTTTATACAACTAACATTTCTCGCTGGCTAGGACAAAGTCTTCCGCGTTCAAATTAACGATACCGAGCCTATTGTTTTCTATTCCACACAGGTATGTCCACACCAATTTCGAAGACAAGGAGACATCCCTTTTCTCGAACGCAATCAGCAATCATGCAGTGGGCTATTTTCTTACTTGTTGGTTCCTCATTCTATAGGACAACGAGTGCTCCGAGGGCATGATTGGCGCCGTCAACCTCGCCAGCAACGACGACCTCAACGAATACCGCGAAAAGGCGAGCTCTCTAAGCCGGGCCGTCGCACCCCCACCGCCCACGGCGGCGTCGTTGCGGACGCTTCTTCCTCCGATGACGACGACAACAACGACGATAACGGCGGCGATAACAAGGATAAGAACGACGGTGACGATAAGGGCGCCGGCAGCTCCGTCAAGGTGGGTCTGGTCGGTGTTTTCGCCGTCGCTCTCGCTGCCTTGATGGTGTAAGAAGGACCGAGCGCCGACCACCCTCGCTGGTGAGGGACGGGCTGGCCCTTTGGTGATTTAACACTCGTAGAGGGGTGAGGACTGGATAGCAATATACCCGCGATATGTGTGCGCAAGGAATTCTCCCGCACTCTCATGTACCTTGGATCTGGATTGTACTCCTACATGTACATGTAGTACCAACTCCTAATTTATCCTAATTTCTCATGATGACCTCGTCACCCAAACGGAAATTCATGCTCCCTTTCTAGTTTGCAAGTGAATTCCGTTCATCAGCGTTAGGCCTGACTTTTGTCCCGACCTACCTGCGCCAATGGCCAATTCCATGCTAGGTGATTCGTCCAGGATCTGTCACAGAGGCCATCGAAACCCCGGCGATAATCGATGACTACATTTGTAACATTTCTGCCATGACAGTTTTACCATGTCCCCGACGTGGACAGCACAGCTGCGACGACATAAGAGTATTCCCCCACCCCCTCTTCAAAGAATTGACCAACACAAATCGACAAACAACCACATCCTCAATTAGGTCTCCGCTCTTGGTCCCAAAGTGAGCAGAAGAGCTTCATGTGCCGAAGTTGGCGTGGCAAGACCATCGCTTGGGTATTCTCCATCTTCACACATGGTCGCCCCCTTGGGCCACGCCTTTCCGGACCAGTTGACGGGTAAATAAGATACTGTACCCAGCGGAGTCTTCTGGGCGTACACGCATGCGCGCTCACGCAAGCACATGCGAACCCCGACGAGCAGGCTATGATGGCTCCTCTCTGATTAAACCGAGGATCTGGGTACTGGCAAGGTTTGCGTTGGATGGTCCACACCAAACGCCTGCATAGATTAGTCTCCCTTTTTCCGGACTTCCCGGCCTCCAGCCGCAGAGACCGCTCGATGATGCTCCTATTCTAGGATACCCTTGGGAAAGATCAATTGACGTCGTAGCTTCGGATCCCAACATCGGGTGTGGCATTCTAGTTCATAACGGGAGGTTCGGCTTCCCAAGACCAAAGATCATTGATGCAAAGGGAGTCTTGGGTGAATGAAGTCTGCAGTCCGTCCAAAGCTGGTTTGGAGCTCGGCTCCCTTTCCTCGGAGGAGCTTCCGGACCAGGAAACCATTGGCCTCATCCATTGCATTTACGGCATTTGGTATTCTATTATCCGTTTCCCGCCCCCTTTTTCCGAAGGCGGGAGCGAGCCCACTCCTTGTAATACCGTCCCGGCCCTCTTCCTTCTCCCTCAGCGCCGCATTCACCCATTGCTACGCGATTGCCCGTCCTTCTAGAAGCCCCTTTCTTTAACAACGATCAAAGCCCAGCGCAGCGGGTGATCGACCGAGGGAAACGGAACGCAAGATTGAATTTCCCGAAACACGTCAACCGTCAAAAAAGGGCGGCGATGAAATAGTGCAATGAGCATACGAAAGGCCTTGGCCAAGAGGGGTTTAGCCATACTAGTAAACAAATTCCATTCAAGGAATATTATAGGCTACCCATCGTCCGTGACCTCAACATAACATATCCTTGACTATCACGGGTAATTGGAGTCGGGATTTAAGGTGCAGGTGCCAACTAGATCAAAAGTGGAGCCAAACCTTTAAACTTCCAGGCCTCGGAGGACTTGGAGCTATGCCCAGTTTCTCTATTATACGTCCTCGATGGATAGTAGATAGCCCCATCCATGTACTGATGAACGTCCTGGCCGCCTTGACTCCAAGCCCCTCTCTTGTCTATCCCGTTGTCACGACTCCATCTGCACGCCCTCATTTACCTCTTTTCGTAGTCGATAATACACTCCCATTATCAAGGTGCGCCCGTTCTCACCATGATGGAGGTGCTCCCACTTCTAGCTGACGAGACACGCCAATTCACATTATCCGGCAAGCAGGGCCAGTGAGATTAAAGATTCCCAGCTCTCTTCAAATCGGGTCAGGAACGTGGCAAATGAAAGATCCACTCCCTCCTTTGACAAGGCTAGGGATCCTTGTCTTGCGTATCTATTTTCATCTTGCCATGGGTGCTTTGTCTTGGTGGCATCGATATCACCCGGATTGGTGTGCTGTCATATTTATTCCTAGCCTCAGCATACTACATGTACCACCTGATAGTCCTTGGATGAGCCAGACTCGGATGGCCTTGAACTTTACGGTGTTCTCGAGGTCAACCTCGCATGCTGTTAGGGTAGAGCGACCGCGGCGGTAGAGTTTCCCCGTATCTCGGCACCCTCCCACATGTACGCCTACGATGATAACATTGACCGTTTATAGCAGCCATAGTCTCACGGCACTCCTCCCCTTCCGGTCGTCCATATCAGTCACGGCTCTTTCGCCGAGAACTGCGTCTATTATGCAGCATGTTTCAATGAAGTAGTATGGGTTCCCGCTCCGGTGTACTTCGGTACATGTTTCAGTCTGGCCCTGGATATGATATGTGACACTTACTCTTGGAAAACGTGGTAATAATATGCCAAAACCTTAATATATACCTCTATCTACACCCTACTTGTCCATCTTGAGTTGGCTTGATACTCCTGCCAGAACAGATTTGTCCCGGTCAGCGCCGTGGTGTCATCATATAAAACTTGTCGTGTAAGTGCGTGAATCGCTCAGGTACCCCCGCGCAATGGAATACCCTACCCTCTGTTTTCTTAGCAGACGGAAGCATGAACCCATGTATGTGATGGAGTTGCCGCCTTGCGGAATATCTAAGAGGGCGGATACAACGCCGCGGATTTCCTCCTGGTAGATTCCGCGGTTATATATGGACAAAGGGCCGCTCCGTCTTGTGCCCGACTTTCCGCCGCACTCTTGCAGGTTATCATCTCTCGTTTGCGCTCCTCAGTAGGCCAGGTATTTTCCACCTATCGCCAACTGCTTGTCGATCTCACATCATCGTCTATAATACCACTTCGTACTATCTCGTAAGATTACTTGCGTTATGTTGTTGAGATATTTCCTTGCTGCCTCTCTGGCCGGTGTTGCTACCTCCCAGTCCACCTTGGCGCGGACATATACGGGCTGGAATTGGTACGATTTTACCCTCTTCTCCCCTCCCGGCCTGCCGATCATCTGCATTTGAAATGTCCTCAATCAAACTGACATCCTCATCATGTTTTAGCTGCAAACCAACATGCGCGACTGTCTTCAACACCAACATTTGGAACACACGGTAAGCACCACCCACAGAATACCGCGATCACCTTTACTTTGGCGCGGATTTCATGGATATCCACGCAGCGATAGAGTCTAACTAGTTCTGTAGGGGAGCCACCAATGTCTGCGATAAAGATGACAACGTCCTCCAACGCGAGGCAGGCCGCACCTCCCAGAGCACATGCGAGGGTGCCTCGAGCGATACGGGCTTCCTCTGCGGCGACTACTCGCCGATTCCAGTGTCCGAAGAGCTCTCTTACGGTTTCGCCTTCCACATCGGAAACGACTTCACCGCCGAGAACCCGAACTGCTGCAAGTGCTTCGAAGTGCAGTGGGTCTCGGGCGCGGCTAGTGAGAAGGGCAAGAAGATGATTGTCCAGGTCGTCTCTCCTGGCGGTGCTGGTGGCGACGTCGTCGCCGGAGACCTGATCATCATGACACCTGGTGGAGGGCTCGGGCCCGTCGGGACCGCCTGTAGATCTCAATATGGCACCGGATACGACTGGTATGTGTATTTTACTCATCTTTCTTGGATTACCTCCTTTACCGTTGTTTGAGTTATGTGACTGACGTAACGCGCGCCCGATGCTTGGCGGCGGGAAATAGGGGAGACGACTATGGCGGAATCTCCAGCGGCTCCAACTGTGACCGCATCCCTTCGAATCTACAAGGGGGTGCTACTGGCGATTCAATTGGGCTGGCGGCAATATCAACGGATGGGAAGCTGTCTACAAGCAAGTGGCATGCCCAGCTCGGCTAACTGACGTCTCAGGATGTGCGGTCAACCCTTAATAAAATTCACGTGGTTGGTTGAGCGGCGCTACCAATGGGGCTGGAAGAAGTGTAGGTGTTTTGGATTGCTTTAGATGTTCCCTACATTAGTGGAAGATGATATCAGTCTCTATGTACTGGATCCATGGATGTATTCTCTTTCAATTCCTGTGCACCGACGAATTATTACCAACGGCTCACTCAGTGAAACCAAGAGACCCCAGGCTATCCTCAGGTGCCAATATATTATCTGGAATACTGTATGAAGCCTTCACGTGTCCTACGTCAATATTCATGATGTACATATACATGTAGGGGATGGATGCAATACCGGCGGATCTCAACATTGGCATAGTCCGGCATGGAGCCCTTGAGGTGTGATTCATAATGAGGTCCACCATCCAAAATGAAAGCCCGCGAAAAGCCGTCATGCCGATGCGGTAAGTGTTGAGTAAACCCATTTGCTCTTTTATGTAACAGACCGACTTCGCCTTTTCAAGTCCTCGGACTCAGAGTTCTGTTGAATATCATCACTGATAGTCGTGTTTGAACGAGGAAGGATATAAGATATTGCGTCTGCCTACCCTGCTCCCCCATCCACATCCCCCAAGCCATCCCGGCCCTTCCTAAAAGATATTTCATTGATCAATTATTCGCACGAATCGAAAAACTATCTAATAGCGAGATCAATGGCATATGCTACCTGTAGGGATATAATTCTGGGGGGTTGAATATGACATGTGAAATCGTGAGTTGGACAGCTTCGACTGGTCCTCAAAGCTCGCACGGGTCCTCAAAGCTAACAATGTTTACCCGTGCACGAGCTCGCTGATACGTACTACTATACTCCTTTGCAATACCGCCAAACACACTCAACGGGGTAAGACGAGTCCTCAAAATACCCGTTGCGGCCAAGAGGTGAATGAAGCATGAGGTCCGCGGGAGATCCTCACAGCTGCGCATCCATGGGCCCTTTATGACAAAGATCAAGGCCCAAGAGACATGAAATTCAAAAGAGTCATTTTCTTCCACACAGCGACCTCATTTGTACAGAGCGGCGACAAGGGAGAAGTGGGTTCGTCTAGCGCCCAGGTATAAAATGGCCAACTCTTTCCAAAGTAGCACCCGGTAAACTTGTCCGCCCTTCCCTACGTAGATACCACTTCAGAGTATCTAGGCCTTTGTCTGCCATTATCTCTTTCCTGAGGCAACATCCAAGCCGCCAAACCTATACTCATCCACCAGTACGCTGCCACTCCCGCCTCACGCACACACACACACATACACATACATACACACATATACACACGCGCACGCGTCTATACGAGTCTCGAATCTATATCAGCAGTCATCGCCATGAAGCTCTCTCTTAGCCTTACTTGCCTTGC
Organism: Parascedosporium putredinis; assembly: GCA_949357655.1. Lineage (NCBI taxonomy): Eukaryota > Fungi > Ascomycota > Sordariomycetes > Microascales > Microascaceae > Parascedosporium > Parascedosporium putredinis. The sequence goes on along the minus strand of CASHTG010000021.1, from coordinate 956,921 downwards.
CGCCTTCATTGGCATGGCCGCCGCCACTCCTCTCGGCACGGCCGTAACCGACGAGCAGGGCACCGCTGTTGCCGAAGCCCCACCAGCCGACATCACCGCCGCGCCAGAGGTCACCAAGTCCGCGCACGAGCCCAGAATCTTCGTTGAAGTTTTCTTGAGCTATTTCGAATACCTTCCTGGAACTTGCCACGGCGAAACGTGTTTGCCATGCCACAAGCGATGCCACGAAAAGTACGGTGACCGACCAGATAAGGCTAAACTTGAGCACTGCTACTGGAACTGTCGCAGGAGCTGTGTCAATTGTTACGGACCAACCCCACGTTCGATTAGCGAGAGAGATGAACAACGACTGAAAGGAACAGTGGCAAACGAAGGGGATACGCGGGGCACATGATCGAGAGAAGGTAACCTGAAAACAAGAAAGAAAAGAAAAGGCTGGACTCTTTAGAACTGCTGTGAGTTAAAGCAACAGGAGAAACTGGGTACCACTAGGAACGAGTATCGTTTAGTGTTGATTCTATCAGGGGCAGGACGAGTGAGAATGGATGAATGGATCCATCCATGGGTCTATAGTTTAATATCACCATCACTATGCCCCATCTGTTGAAGTTTAGTGCGAACTCCGGCTCTCCATGATCCCTACACGCATCCGAAAAGGGGAAGACCGAGTGATCTTATTCGATATTTCTCAAAGAAGGAACGAATAGGCCGTTTGACTCAAGTCCAGAAGCAATAGACTCTAGAAGTCTAGTATGTTTACAAGATGGAAATCCGGAATCTCGCAGCTGAAAATTGACCGCCTATCAAGTCTTGCGTTGTATGGGGATCGCGGTGAATGTGGCAGAAGAGTTAGAGGATAGTACATGTAACGTATCTTACCCAGCGCACTGGCCTCACAGGTAAAGTCGTTACGGGGATGCCAAGCTGTCCCTGTCCTACCTTTTGTGTTCCCTCCTCATTAGGGCTGTCCATATTTCAGTAGATGGCAATCATAAGTGAGTAAACCAATGGGCATCTCATCCTTCTTCACATCTCTGTCTGCATTCTTTAGGTCCACGCTACGCCGTAGATCGTAGGATATTCAGTTCAGCCAGCCTAGATACTAAGTACTGGAAACATCTATTGGTGTCATGGAGCTAAGATCACGCTTCCGACATTGACTGGTAAAGTGAATTGTCATCCCTCTGGCGTATCACGGTGGTCGGGGGCTATCGGGATTGAGGTTAAAGCAAAGCTTGAGCTTGAGGCTAGTGACATGTAGACGAGGTTAGCTCTTAAAAGAATATTTGGTGAGATGGAAGCTGGGAGACGAGGAATGTGCTCTTGGTTATAGATAGACGTGCTCAACTGCTTCTGCGGTTTTCAAAGAAACGGTGGGTTGATGCGCCGGTTGAGTATGGTGTTATAAGGAGATCTGTTACGCCAAGGGTTTACTCCAACTCTTCAGCGAGCGTTGTTTGAAAGGTCTAGGATGGGGTCCCTTTGCCTTGGTGGTTTAGACGCGGTGTCTAGGCTACTGGGGTGATCCCATAGATTCATATAGCAGAAAATATCAAACACTCGCCAACTGTCGGCCTGGTGGCTTGAAGTTGTTATGAAAGAGAGGGTTAGAACGGCACTCTGAAGGATGGGTACACCAGATACTAGAAGGGTTAGTCCTTGAGAAATAAGCTCTTAGTCGGAGAAAATGGATGGGGCTTTGAGAAGGAAGAAAAGCAAGGCTCCCAAACAAGCCCCCTACAGAGTCAAGCCAAGGTTAGGGCGCCTTGGTTTCTTCCGCCCGGGCGCGCCCTCGTTGGCCTAGGTTCCTTTGCCTCCATTCTCTTCTCGAGATTGAGTTTCATTCCCTGCTGTTCATCACCTTCCTCTCTCATCTCCCTCATCCCCTCGGCTTCCGTCCCCTACTCCTGCAACGTCAGATGCGGATACCACCGCATGAACGCTCTCTCCATGTAAGCTCTCGGCCATTCTTCCTAGCAGCACTCTGCTTTCGCTTGCTTTGAAATCGAGAAACCGGTCTCGTGAGGGCTGGCGGTGATGTAGCCAACGGCCCTCCCACACCCGGCACGGAATTCGGGATCCACTACCGGGGACTCATACCCTGTTAGATATCTCGGGGAAAAGGACGGTTTCTCCCTAACCTGAATTTTACGGATACCTCGAGGCTTGATATGATGTAAGAGACGCTACGTTGCCTGGCCACGTGCTCTGAAAAGGGTGCCAGGCAAAACAGACTTCTGCAGCACGTCTCTAGCTTGCATGTAGGATTCATCTATACCAACAGGGCCAGGTGATGAAAGAAACAAGACAAAGTCTATAATATACCATATCTGTCGCGGCATGTGATAGGTTAGCGAGAAAGGTCGCGCGCTATGGAATGCTCGGAGCCGGTAAGATCTGGCCGATAGCCCAAACAATATCAATGCGGGCCCATATTGCCACTTCCAGTCCCCCTTTGCGATACATATACGTGCGTTCGTCTCATGATAGTTCAGCTGCTGCGGGGCGGGAGGGGCATTCGCGGTGCAGTGTGGCGGTGGACCTCACATAAAGAATTAGGTGTATATTCCCCTTACGTACCTTTTGAGTCAGACTGGGATGCATCACTCGCAGGACTGGGGGCCATCCATCGTCGATAGGTTGGCGAAAGGCAACACTAGGAGCAGGCACACAACCCACCCAGATACCCTGCTGCTGCAGGGAATGCCGGAGTACTTTTGTCGTTGGAGAGTGCCCCCTATAGTAATATGATCTTGGCTATAAGAATCCATTATCGACGGACGGGCAAAGTTCCACGAGTGAGGATGGAGGAAATAGATGGGCGAGGTTCTTGGCGCATCGGGGAATTCTAGCCACCACGAGGCCGGCGGCACTTGGAAACACACTGACAAAAGGCTCGAGCCACCTTCCGTGAGCGACCCTCCCGGATAACTGCCGGCTCCTATTGGAGGGCCATGACGCCAAGGGGGATAGAGAACCGCCTTTAAAGATATTTCATATTTTGTCGTCGAGGGGAACTATAGCTCCCAACCGTGTACCTAACTGAGGTCACGGAGCAGGTTCACCTCACTCTCGTTGCGGGCCATTATCCCACTGGGCGGGTAACGTAACGAAAGTTGATCTGGGGGTAAGAAGACCGCCCTGCTTCGTGGCCGCCAAGACAAGGCACTATGGTAAATCACATCAACCTGAGTAGTCGCAAGTAGCGCAGTATGAGCTATAACATCGCAAAGGTACGGATCCATGGCGGAGTATCTGTGGTGCTCTACGAGACTGCAGCAAGGGACCAACATCGTAGACAAACCGCACTTTCCTGGTATCAAGGACCTCACGGCGCAGCGAACAAATGACCTTGCCAAAGATCATAAGTAAAACGAAACCCCATCCCTTTCCCATGCCCTCATATATATGCGATGGGAAGGGGAAAGGAGGCAAAGAAAATCCGGTAGACGGCGACGTTCTTACCTGGAATGCCAGGAAACGACGCAGCTGCGTGGAGACGGGGGCAACGGGCGAAGAGGCACCCAGTCAACCAGTACATCGAACAAGAGCGGAGAATAGCATCTGATGTCAGGGCTGACTGGTCCTTCCATGGCTGATCCCCATAACAATTGATATGAATCTAATGAATCCATAGATGCAATGTCAGATCCAGATGGCTTCTCCCCGCATAAAAAGACCCCGCCCAATATCCCCAGAATGGATCGCAACCTTGAGCGTTCCGCTTCCGAGCGCCACCCGACCCAAGACTCGGAAGCGAAAGTCTCTTTTTTTTGTCTCCGCCTTGACTTTGTTTCCTGTGGGTGGGGAGGGACATACGCTGGGATTGACTGGGTCAGCAAACTCTAGACGTAATGAATGGGTTCTCTATTCTACACTCCCGCTCATTCCTCCGCCCTTGACAGCACGGCAGGGGCAATATCGAGATATATAGACGTTTCGACTGTGACTGGACGGAGAGAGACAGATCGGCCGCTGACTGGTGGAAGAATTGGCGGAAAATATATTTCCGGAAATCAAATTTGGGGCCATCACAGATGATCCAGGCACACAGAATAGTCGGAATGTGGCCGACCAATTGGACAGTCGTTTCATCTAAGTTGGCTTCCCAATTCGGCAAAAAACGAAGCAACACGCTTAGCCATCTCGACTCAAGATTCAGAGGGACCAAAGAGCAGGAAGAAAAACGACAGGATGGACAAAGAGGCAAAAAAAGAAGAAGAAGAAGAAGAGCAGAGAGAGGAGAGACGGCAAAATGTGGAGCTCTATCAGGCACATATTCCACTATCAAATATACCCCTATACAAACATCCATATTCGCCATTCAACGATCGACAAGATATTGCGCAAAGCCGGCTCTGTTGAGTGTCTACACAAAAGAGGGGGTTTGGAGCCTACATGTAGAATCACGGCACTCGTGTTTGTTTCTGTCACTTCGATAGGAAAACATTACCCAGCCAGTCAGCCAAAACCCGTTACTTGAACAACGTGAATGCTAAGAACCGTAGAATGATTGATAGATGTAGTTGGGCACTTTCCGTGCCATACGGAGTGCCATCCAAAACGTGGCCATCCCTTGTAAGAAGATTCTGGTTCTCGACAAACCCCTTGATACGTTTGTAGCCTGCCTCCCAAAGCCGATTGATTGCTTCCACAAAACCATGTACTTTGTTTCCTCGCACTCCATCTCGAACCAGGCTTAGTGCGATCAAAACAAAGCTCACATCCCTCTCCCACCCGCTCTCGGCTCCTAGGAGCGGGTGCTATAGTACGTGCCCAACACTGACGTCTGCAGATGGAAGTGGTCAAGGAGCAGCGGGTGCCTCGCTTCCCCCACCCTCACTCTATCGTTTATAACCCGCACCCTATGAACGCTTGCTAGAGGACGGGCCATTTGGCCGAAACAGGCCGCGCCTTCGATATGAAAGCTATAGTTCGTTGGCGCCCAGCTTTCGCCCATGCACCCCGCATTCGAGGAATCAAGGAACCGCCTTCTCGAGTCTTGTGGCGGGTCTCCTTTTCTCGCTATGGCGACAATGGGTCTGGGGAAGAAGAGGGTTCCCTCCCCACGCGCGCGCGATATTGACTCCACGCTGGATCCACTACCGAACCTATACCGTGGCGATAGTTGCCGGCAACCAGAGGGAGGAAGTCGAGGTTGGTCAAGGGGCAAGGTTGCGATATAGCATCGCGCGGAGAATACCCAGTTCCATGTATTCCCGCGTTTCCATGTACTAATGTAACCCCATGATATTCTCGTCTATAAAGTCTCCGACCTCCCACTTCCAGAAAACAACCCTTTCGTTCTTGATCACCACCTTCTCATCCGCGGTCCTAAGTCTTGCCTTGTCTCCTCTCCTCCCCGTTCCACCCTAGACCTTTCTCTCCGTTTCCCCTGCGTATCCGCCCCTTTGCGCTGCTGTCGCAAACATGAAGGCCATCCAGGCTCTCCTCCTCGCCGCTCTCGGCTCCGTTGTCGATGCCCACTACATCTTCAACATCCTGGTAGTCAACGACCAGGTCGTCGGTGGCGAGTACGACTACTTCCGCCGCAACAGCAACTCGTACAACCCGGCCTTCCCCGACATCGTCAGCACCGACGAGCTCCGCTGCAACGTCGGCGCCAAGCCCGGCAACGTCAAGACCTACGAGGTCAACGCCGGAGACAAGATCGGCTTCAAGATCTTCAACCGCGAGACCATTGAGCACCCCGGTCCCGGCTTCGTCTACATGTCCAAGGCCCCCACCGACGTCGCCACCTACGACGGTTCCGGTGACTGGTTCAAGGTTATGGAGACCGGCCTCTGCGGCGGTGCTCCCAACCAGGACGGCGCCTGGTGCTCGTGGCAAAAGGACCGCCTCGAGTTCGTCATCCCCGAGAAGGTGCCTCCCGGCGAGTACCTCGTCCGTGTCGAGCACATCGGCCTCCACGAGGGCTTCAAGGACCGTGCCCAGTTCTACATCGAGTGCGCTCAGCTCAAGATCAACGGCCCCGGTGGCGGCACCCCCGCTCCCCTCGTCAAGATCCCCGGCATGTACGCTGCCAGCGACCCCGGTATCCGATACGACAAGTGGAGCTCCAACCCCGCTCCCTACGTCATGCCCGGCCCCGCGCTCTGGGACGGCAACTAAAGGAAGCAAAGACGCGACGGACCCTGGAGGGCTTTGGGACGGTGACATCATTTGGAGACGGCGTACTGCGAACATTTATAAACTTCTTGTGCTCGGAGCCTGCACGGTCCGTGGCTTTTTTGTGTATCCCTTTGTGGCCCAGGGCTACCTTCAATATATTGAATTCGGGTCAATAAGATCAGTGAAAGACAAATCTTACTATGTGCATCTAACAATATGAGTGATCGCGATGATTCTGGCTTCAAATTATAATTTTTATAAAACAAGAACATACAAGTACACACAAAACTCTTCATAAAAAGGCCCCGCAAATAGGTTCTCCTATGCAAGCACCGTCCGAACGTCCCACAGAACAAAAGCCCAATTTCTCACCCGTAAACATGTTCAGTTTTAAATCGCATCACGATGTCCACTAAATCTATGGCCAAGACCAAGGTCCCAGAGGCACTGGGCGGCACCTATGCTCTCTCCTGCAAGGATTCGTCACACGCCGAGATGGTCTGTCGCCTAGTAGCAAGGCCGATTGGTGATGGACTCCAGCCTATAGAATCCTTCGAGCCCAGGAGTACCCTCTACTCACTACTGCCCCAGAGCAGTTTCGGCTCCGTCGGGGAACTGGAGAGGTTCGGAAGGGCCCCGGATTCGCTGCCTCCTAGGGAAGCGTCCGCATTCTGTGCTGGTCCTCCTCCGAGGGCAGAGTCGACACCCTCTCCTGTTCCTCCTAGGGTAGCGTCCGCATTCTGTGCTGGTCCTCCTCCGAGGGCAGAGTCGACACCCTCTCCTGTTCCTCCTAGAGTAGCGTCCGCATTCTGTGCTGGTCCTCCTCCGAGGGCAGAGTCGACACCCTCTCCTGTTCCTCCTAGGGTAGCGTCCGCATTCTGTGCTGGTCCTCCTCCGAGGGCAGAGTCGACACCCTCCCCTGCTCCTCCTAGGGTAGCGTCCGCATTCTGTGCTGGTCCTCCTCCGAGGGCAGAGTCGACACCCTCCCCTGCTCCTCCTAGGGAAGCGTCCGCATTCTGTGCTGGTCCTCCTCCGAGGGCAGAGTCGACACCCTCCCCTACTCCTCCTAGGGTAGCGTCGGCATTCTGTGCTGTTTCTCCTCCTAGGGCAGAATCGACACCCTCCCCTACTCCTCCGAGGGTAGCGTCCGCATTCTGTGCTGGTCCTCCTCCTAGGGCAGAATCGACACCCTGTCCTGTTCCTCCCAGGGTAGAATCGACACTCTCTCCTGTTCCTCCTAGGGCAGAATCGGCACCCTCCCCTACTCCTCCTAGGGTAGCGTCGGCATTCTGTCCCGTTCCTCCGCCGAGGGCAGAATCGACACCCTCCCCTGCTCCTCCGAGGGTAGCGTCCGCATTCTGTACTGTTTCGATAGGCACAGCTTCACCTCGCAAGTTCTCAGCATTGCCTTTCGCTGTGCTTTCGGCGCCCGAACCAGCACCTTCGGGCGCCACGTCGGTAGCTCCGGAGCCAACACTTTCAGGTGCTACATCGACAGCTCCCGAACCCACACTTTCAGGCACGACTGAGTCGACTGCTCCTGACCCAACAGCCTCTGGCGCCACAGTATCGTCGACGCCCGAACTAACACCTTTTGGTGCCACTGCGACGACGTCTCCTGAACTTACAGCCTCCGGCGCCACCGCGCCGTCGTCTCGGACTCTGTGTATGGGTGCTCGTATGTCATCCACGATATCGGTGGCTCGGCGACCGATGGCGGAGGCGCCTGGCTTGGCCCGACCAGAGGCATCTTCAGCGCGCACCTGAAGTAAGGTCGGATTGTTCGAGCGTGGTAAGTTGTGAGGTAGAGCCGCAGTAGAAACCGCAACAGTAAGGAGAAAGGCTAGGGAAGACTTGGGGAGGTGCATTGTGGTAGAGGTCGTGGACCGTGAGGAGAAATTGGGGATTTGCGTATGTCGTGAAGGGTGATAGGTGGGACGCAAGCCTCGGTGAATGCTTATGTATATAATGTACTTGTATATGATGTACTTGCAGCGCAGCGTTGTCCACGTTGATAAAAATGTGTAAGCTGTACACTTAGTTCTGCTGAGGGCGATCCTAGCTTTATATAACGGATGGAGGGAATGAGAGAACGACACGATGCGATACTCAGCCCAATCGTTCGTCGGGACTATTTTGGAAACATTACACTTCAACCCACAACCAACATTGGATAATACGCAAGACCGAGAAATTTACGGCGTAGTGCATCAAAGGATGCTATAATAAAACAAACCCCTTGTCATGGCGCTTGTTGCCTTGAATGCGGCCACTAAAAGCCCCTGCAACCCATCGCGACGAATGAAGACCTGCATCGCACGTTCGAAGCCTTTCCGTATTCGGGCTGAAATCTCACAACTTTGACGCCTGGCCACGCATAGTGGGGCCGAGACCAGGCTTCGGGCGGACGATCGCGAATCGTCCCCCTAGTCGACGCGGTTCTGTCGGCCCCAACAGACAAGAACGACGAATGGGAACCGATCCAGTGCTTCAAAGGCCCCTCTCGAGTCGCACAACGACCAGGCTCTCAAGGCTTTCACCGCGGCCATAAGCACACGGGCGTCGTCTTCAGCATGATGGAGATCAATACTATGCCGCTAGAGACAGCTCCGCCACTCTCTTTCTGCTTCTAGTGGCAAGGCAGTTCGTATCAACTCTGTCAGACTCGAGACTTTGCAACCCAACAACCTCATTTCCCAGGAATGCGGAATGGTCACGCAATGAACGCCCTGTTCACCGTCACCGACTCTCTTCTTCGACTTTGAAGTTCCTCCAAGTGTTTCGAGATCTTTCTATCCCCTCTTATCATGGAAGTTTTCTCAAAACAATCCTAACTATTGAAGGAGAAAAGGAAAAAAAAAATATAAAAATCGACCTAACCAAGTCATGGAGGATGGCGATTAAACGTCAGGAAATAACTCCTGCGTGCCGAGGTAGCGGTTCGTCCCAAGGTCAAAGTGCTGCGCCTCTTATCCTTGCGTTTATTCACGCAACACAATAATTTTTGTGTAACTTCATGTTGCGGCCCAAGCAATCATTCGCCTTAGTAATCCTGCAAATACGCCAGCACACCTCCAACACGTTTTACCCTCCATAGTTTCCGAAGGAGCGAGAAGAAGCTCGCTGAGGTCGCTTCTGGCCTGGGTGGGACGATTAATCAATCGAACCGCGAGCAGACCCCAGCAGCTGAAACCCCCTTTCCCAATAGGTCAACCCATCCTAGTACGTAGCGGAGCTCGATGCGCTTGCTGGCCTGGCTCGCAAGAGTGCCTGTGTTCAACCAAGGCATCCACTTTCGCCATGGACAGCCTACCTGAAGACATCCTTTACCAGATTCTGATTGTCATAAAACGCGCATCAATCACCCACCTAAGAAGATGCATCCTTGTTAACAAGGCATGGTATTATACTGGCCTACCGTTACTCTACCGAAACCTAGCCCTGTCATCCCGGTATTTGGCCCTCTTCCTCGAGGGTTTCCGGTGGGAGGACCATGCCCACCTCGTCCGGTCCTTGACGGTGCACGTCTCGGCACCACCTCGCATGCGCTACAGCAGCGGCGCGCAAATGTGCAACGCGAGAGATCAGAGGGATCTCGAGATGGCCATGCTCTCGGAGAAGCTCGGGGGCCTGGTCAACCTAGCATCCTTCTCTCTCCACGCGCCATTCCGGGAGGTGGCGTCCGTCACCCGGCGTGCCGTGATTGCCCTGTTGGAGAACCTACCCTCTTCTTGCACATGCCTAGAGATCGATACGGCGGATTCCGACGACCGGCTCCAGGGCGAGTCCCTCCATGTGTGCGAGTCGCTCAGGGCCGTTCTGCCCCGGATGCGTTTCGCACGTATACGGACTAGCGCCATGTGCTGTGCCATGTTCGGCAACGGGCCCGACCCAAACCGGGACCCGGGTACGGAAGACGACGGACAGGCTTCCTTCCGCCCCATCGCCCTCCCTCACATGGAGTCGCTGCTCGTGAACTGCATCACGACGGACTGCTACGCTCTCCCGCGCTGCCAGCACCCAGCCTGGGACGACGGGCTGCTCGACCCCGGATCGCCCGACGCCTGCTGGCCGTCGGTCACGGCGGCGCTTCAAATCCTCACGGACACCAAGGGCGCCGTGAAGCCGGACGCGAGCATCACCGTCATGGGCTACACGCTCCCGGGAGACCCCACGACTTGGCCGTATGGTCGGCCCATATCCGCGCGGACGTGACGGCCAAGGCGTCGCAGCTGCTCCCGCGACGTCTTGCCACGGAAAAGGATATCCCCGAGCCCTGGATCGTGCGCATCCCGGGCCCGAGGGACTTTAGGGTCCTCGGACGCCATCGAGCCCGTCGCCGAGGATCATAACTGGGTCGCCGTCTACGGCGGGTCGAGGCTGCCCCGGCCCGTGGTGGCGGCCGAGATGCGCGGCGAGCGGTCCATTGCGATGGGGTGCCTGGTCAAGCCGGCGTATCTCAAGTCGGCGGCGAAATGGCTCCAGGAAAACCCGGGGCAGATACCGACGCACTGGCTCAACGAGAACCAGTGCGGGTTGAAGCTCTTTACGGCGGAGAAGCGCGAAGGAGAGGAGTATCTGTCCCTGGAGCCGATTCGGGAATGGACCCCCGCCGGGTGGATCAGAGGGTCGCACAACATGTTCATGCGCAGGAGAATGGTTCGCTAAAGGGAAAAAGGGGAAAATCAAAAGCGAGAGAAAAAAAAGGAGGGCGCAAATAGGACAATGTCGTTGCTCCGCACCGAGGGGGAAAAAGGCCCCTCCCCCAATAACCTGGATGCCTTGCCTTGGTACACCACTCCATCGAGGAGACACCATATACAACCAGCTCAGAGGTGACATGTCAGAGTCCCCTTGCGACAAGGTTGCATGCTGAGAGAGACTCCTACATGCCAATCATTGCCAAGTATGCGTCACCATTAGAGCCTGGCTTTCTCGCCTTCCTCCGCCCTCTTCCTGGAGCTGCCGGTCTATTGGCTTGGCCATGATGTTTCACAGCCAGCCCAAGCACGTGCGGAGCGGGAAACTGAGACGGCAATCAGAACTTCCTATCGTCTGGCAGCGGGAAGCTAGAAGGCCCATAAATGGATTGAGCCTTCTCTTTTTCTTCTTTGCTTCTTTCTTCTTCTATCCCCGTTCCTCTCTTATAAAACCACTCCTTTTTCGTCTTTTTCAGTCCCCCGTACGCCGCAAACCACTACTTCTAGGATCCCTCTCCTGTTTGCCGGTTTTGCTTTTCCAATCCTGCGCGAACCTTGACCCCTATCTTTTACTCTTGCGTCTGTCCTTTCCCTAGCTTTGCTCGTTCAACGTACGAGAAGGATCATCAGTCGTGTTAAGAGTTGTCGCATATTCAGCCGTGAATCAAAGACACAAGTCTTGGATGGGGCGACAGAAACGGGCGGGATCACCACGCTGCGGGTTAAAATTCGCCGCTCTACGTTGCCGTCAGCTTACTGGCGCGACAATCAACGGGCGACCTAAAAATAGCCCCCACCCCGCGGAAGAAGTCGCAGCGAACGTCCATTGTCATTTAGCAAGCGAATCCTACCCAGAGACGAGAAGCTCGTATAGATTTATATTTCCGGGTATATATAACTCGACAGGTTTCCCTCACCGGCTCGTTTCTATCGCATTTCGTAGCTAAACATTACGGTCCATCGCAAGCCAAGAACCCGCTGCCACCGCTTTTATCGGTATAGAACATAGCCACATATCAAAACCTTTACAAGAATTCCGCCTACCAAGCTTCAGTCAAGCCTCGGGTCTGTCGACAATCTTTTGACAATGATCGCATCAGTCCTCGCGCCTCTAGTGGCGCTCGCCGCGTTGGCCACCGCGTCTCCCGAGCCCTCGAGGCACCAAAAGAGGTGCTCTCCGTGGTCGGACCCCGAATTCTACCAAGGCTATCTTCCTCCGGTGGCATGTTGGCAGGATCAGGACACTGCTTGCCTACCTTACATCAAGGAGGGCACCGATCTGCTCCTCGACGCCGAGCACAGGCTTGCCGTTATCTACAATATCGACGAGTACTGTGTCGCCACAATCGCCGAAGAGCTTACGCGCATGGACGACGGCAGGAAGACGTATGGGTGGGTTGAGAAGCACGGCACCCTCACCGTGATCGATGGCAATATCCTAGTCATCTCCAACATGAGCGAGGATGCGGTGGAGACTTATGCGAACCTCGTCTACTACGAAGACAGGGAATGGCCATAGAGTACATGATTTGGCCAAAGGACGCGGCGTGTTCAGGAGGTAGATACGAAGGCTCGCCTCACAGTGAGATGCGCCTGTGTAGGGTTGGCAAACCAGGAGCAAGGTCGCAAGTGAGACCATGAGTGTATATTCGGGGCCCCATCAAAGCCAAGATGAGCCCAAGGCATCTCTCACATGTGGGAGATATACTTAGATTCATGTATATATATCGGCGTGTGCAGGTGTGCATGTATGCAAATGTGTGTTATCCAAGCCTTTTCCGCCCAAGCCTGATACTAGCCAAGAAGAGGCTTGTCTCGACGATGCCACTGGGCCCAAGAGCCCGATTTGACGTCGGCACCGCGCCATCACACCACACACACGCTTCCAAAGCGCAAGTGGGGACCATCGGCCTCCCCGATGAGACCCGCTCGTAGGGCACGGACCATACCCACCGCACGAGTGATGGCACTGGAGAACAATTCCACCGAAGCTGAATGACCCCGCGCCATTCAAGGGAATTCAAATCCCGGCCAATTTCTTGCATGGTAGCTTTCTGCCCTCATCCCCTCCTCCCCTCCTCCCCCTCCTCCCCCGCCACAGCCAAAAACTCCCAAGAAAAAAGGAGCCCCCACGCCCACGCGCGCAAAACAGTTTGCTACCCAGGGTGCAGGCGAACAATCCCTAGTCGATCCAATCCTCTCGCTTACGCCGATCAAGCCACTGCTGGACCATCTAGTCGAATCAAAAGGACCTTCTCCTTTGTATTTTTCTCTTTTGGGTCTTCAACATCCCAAAGGTGCAAGAAAGGAAAAAACCAGGCAAAGAAAGACAGCAGCAGCCCTGCCCTCGAAAGACCATCATGGCTGTCGACTACATCCTCACGCTGTCCTGCCCGGACAAGCCAGGCATCGTCCACGCCATCACGGGAGCGTTGGCGTCGCGAGGCGTCAACATCCTGGACCTCCGACAGTTTTCCGACCCCACGTCCAACCGCTTCTTCATGCGCGTCCACTACGGTCCCACCGAGCTGCCCGCGGAGGAGCTGCGCGCCACGTTCGAGGCCCTCGTTGGCGAGTTCCAGATGTCCTACGACATCCGCACCGCCGCCCAAAAGACCCGCGTGCTCATCATGGTGTCCAAGATTGGCCACTGCCTCAACGACCTGCTGTTCCGTGCCAAGTCGAACCAGCTGCCCATCGACATCGGCCTCATCGTCTCCAACCACCCCGAGTTCGAGCCCCTCGCCAAGAGCTACGGCATCCCCTTCCACCACTTGCCCGTGACCAAGGACACAAAGATCCAGCAGGAGACCAGGGTCCTCGAGCTCATCAAGGAGCAAAACGTCGAGCTCGTCATCCTCGCCCGTTACATGCAGGTCCTGTCGCCCACCCTCTGCGCGGCCATGTCGGGCCGCATCATCAACATCCACCACAGTTTCTTGCCCTCGTTCAAGGGCGCGAAGCCGTACCACCAGGCGTACGAGCGCGGGGTAAAGATTATTGGGGCCACCGCCCATTTCGTTACTGCCGATCTCGACGAAGGCCCCATTATCGAGCAGAGGGTGGTTCGCGTCGATCATAGCATGGGCCCGGCCGATTTGACTAGGGAAGGTTCCAATATCGAAAGCCAGGTCCTTGCTGCCGCTGTTGGATGGTATGCGCAGCGCCGTGTTTTCCTCAACGAGACGAAGACGGTGGTTCTCAACTAGAGCAAATGGCAAAAGGACCAAAACAAAAAGACTAAATATAAAAAAGCAATAATAATAATACTAGAACGGGGAAAAAGGAACCTCTCCACCAAAAAGACCCTTTGACCAAAAGAGCCCCTAATCTTGGGATACATTACCACAAGCTTCAGATCAAATGCCTCTCCCGCAGAGGAGACGACACCCAGAGCTGATGAGTTCAATGTTGTCGAGCCAGAGCCGCCGCCACCCCCAGGCGTGCTGCTTACCGTGCGTGAAAGGAACCAATCGCCATGTTAGATGGTGCTCATCTCACCGAGACATCACGCTGTCCGTGCCAACCCCAAAAGAAGGAAAAAGGAAAATGAAATAGAATTCGCCGAGACGTGCATCTGAAAAAAGCATTCGATAGTCTGCACGCGCCCATCATCTCGCTTCGTTGCCAACCAGATCGTTCCCGCACAAGCCAGTCGTGATCCACCACAGTGACCTCTTGCCTCCATAAGTTGGACTTTTTACCCCAACTCCGATAAGCAAGTCAGTTCTAGGCGTAAGACGGGCGTGTTGTGGTCACTACCTTGGTGGGACAGAAACCATGAGGATCTGTCCTGCCCACCCTTCTCGACGTCACTCTTGCATACACTGCCTCAAGCTCTGTATCACAACTGCATCAATTTGAAGTTAGCATCAACGACACCCAACATTTTTTCAGTATAGTTGTACGGGAGCACATTCAAGTTGAAAATCTCTGAACACGCACACATGCATGCCGTTGGCACGCCTTTCGAACACACGAGACCAGCTCAGTCCCCCACGCTAGCAGTATAAATCCATGCGGAGGCATGATTCATCCACAGGCAACATGTAGCCCCTGTGACACTCAAGTAAATACGTGTGCTCCCGAAAGCGAAGGTGCATCCCCATCACAACAACCATTTGTAAACCGATTTTTCCGAATGAAAAAAGCTTAACAGCGTCAAAACGACTGTGGTGGGATGCATTCCAACTTGTGTTATCGATCTGGTGTTTCCTTATGCATAGATAGGCCCGTGAATATGTCGCCTAGCTGGTTTACCCGCTTGTCGATGCCGTTGTGCACTAAAACGCCTCGCCGATATGCCACTCTTCGGCCCGCAGAACGCAATCGGCAGCTTGGTCTCTTTTGAGTCTTGAGGAAGAAGAAGGGGACTTGACTAGCGGCGATGACCTGGGGTTGAGGCTGGCCCTGCGGGTTCCCGCTTCTCGGCCATCTGCAGCTACCCGTGCCCACTCGTCGGCCTTCACGCCTCAATGCAGGCTAGAATCCCCTTGGTACGAACTAGCTCCAAGACACCACGGGCTTGCCATCTTTTGTCGGGTCTTCCCTGGATGCTGGGACAACGCCCCCGGGGCACTTTGATGCTTGTTTGGGCAATCCTGACGCGGATATTGAACATCGAAAAACAAAAGAAATTCAGAGTTGGCTCGCGCAACAGTCAGGATCCTGGGATGAGGGCGTCAAAATGGAGTAGAAATAGCAATGATTATGGAACCTAGCTTATTCTTCGTTTATACCGCAATCGAGCTATACAATCCAAATGCTTAATCTCCACGTTGCTGGCGTGGCCTCTTAACAAGGTATCCACGCCATCAAACCGGCGCCACCAAAGGTTGCCGATCTCCATCTACTTCAAATACAGTCACATATTGGCGCCAGCCATCGGTAGAAGATGAGCAACAGACTTCAGGAGACATGTATCCATAGTGATTAACAAAATATAGGCTCAAGCCCCGGTGAATGGAACCAAGGCCCTCGTTTGTGCGTCCCTCTTTGATAATCGGTCTTTATCAAACAGAAGTAGATAGAGTATCCTTTCCTCTTTCAACAACCAGAGACGATATTCGCCGGTGCCCCCAAGCCGCAGTTGCGCAAGACATATCCTTCTCCATCACTCAATGATAGGGCGACTCCTATGAGATCACTGCAGCCCACATACACCGCCGCCCCCAAGTGACGCGCGCACGCTCATCTACAAGGGGAATACACGGAGCGCCCTCTTGGTCTTGACGACTGCGACGGGTAGCTCGAGGTACCACCAGGTGCCGTGACGGCTCTCTCCTCTTGCTTTTGCGCCTACCCTCTCATCTCGGGACACCCAGGCGCGGTTGTTCCCCAAAACGAACCTCCTTTGTCCTTGTGTAAGATTCTTCCCGCCCGTCTCAAGGTTCTTGGCCATTGCTTTTCTCCCAAGTTTGGGCATAGATATCTATACACATACGCTCATGCACATGCACATGCACGTTTTAGATCCACTGTATGACCGTGCCTCCCGATCCCTCCTATTGTGGAACTAAGCACCCGTCCGATGGCGCGCCACGGCAGCTACTTCCCCGTCCTGATTTCGGCTTTGGCCACACAAGGACGTGGACTACGCCCTTTTTCTACGCCTTCTTCCTCTTGCTTCGCAGCTCTTGGAGCTGCCCGCCTCCGAAAGCGCAACGAGCTGGAGGAAGCTCTCCCAGAGGGTTGAGAAGCTTCTAGTACAAGTATCGCTTGAAGCGCTCCCCATTTCAGACCCCTCCCTGTCCGTCCAAGGAGCGTTCACCCATCATCACATTGTCCCTGTTTGCCCCAGCGCCTTGGACCTCGTCGATCTAGATTCAAACTTTGATCACTGAACCTCGTATCACGCGGCACGATGGCCTCCATCTCCAAAGACACCGACGAGAAGTCGCCCGTCGCCTATGAATCTGTCGAAGAAACAGCAAAGGATGAAGCGCCCATCGCCGCCATGGAGGAGTTGGGCCAGGGCGGATTCGATGAGAAGGCGACTAAACGACTTCTCCGCAAGATTGACTGGAATCTCCTCCCGCTCATCACGGTTCTCTATCTGTGCGCTCCATCATCCTCCCCGATCTCACTCTCCGGTTTTGCCTTTGCCCCCAGATATACTAATACCTGTTGCTTCGAGTAGTCTGAGCTTTCTCGACAGGACAAACATCGGCAACGCCCGACTGGCCAATCTCGAAGAGGATCTCAACATGACGGGCCTGGACTACAACGTGAGTGACCCCTTGGACCCCTTTCTCCGACGGCCACCCTCCCACCTTCACGCGTGCCATCCTAGCGCATGCATCCTAACTCCCCTTGTAGATTTCCCTGGCCGTCTTCTTCCCGCTCTATATCGCGTCGGAGATCCCGTCAAATCTCGCCATGAAGCGCTTCCGGCCCTCGATTTGGATTCCCACCATCATGATCGCTTGGGAGTCACCTGCACCCTGATGGGTATCGTCAACAGCTTTACCGGTCTCATTATCGCCCGTTGTGCCCTTGGCTTGGCCGAAGGCGGTCTCTTCCCGGAATCAACTACTAGTATCGTGACCGCCCAATTGCCCCATTCCCTTTCTTTATACATACGAGTCTCCCCAGGCCAGAGGCCTCGTGCTAACAGCTACTCTACAGCATCACTCAGTGGTATCGCCGAAACGAGTGCGGACTACGCATGGCCCTCGTCTTCTCCTCCACGACGTGCGCCGGCGCATTTGGCGGCTTGCTGGCGCGCGGCATCGTGGAGATGGATGGTGTAGGCAACCTTGCAGGCTGGTCCTGGATCTTCATCCTCGAAGGCCTCGTCACTGTCGTATTCGGTAAGGAATTGCCTTTAATTCATCTCGGGACCCTTTCTGCTATTTTATTTCCCCCTCTCTGTTTCCTTATCCATTTCCTCTCGCATATGGAGCAGGTAGAGAGCTCCGTAAAGCAAGAGAAGTTGAATCCCGATCGACTAACCACAAACACCCCCAAGCTGTTATTGCCTACTTCTTCATGCACGACTACCCCTCCACCGCCCGATTCCTCAACGAGAAGGAGAAGAACGAGGTAATCCGCCGGCTCGAGCACGATCGATCCATCCTCCCCGACGAGTTCGACCTTAAATACGTCAAGCACGCGCTCAAGGACTGGAAGATTTGGTGGCACATGGTCATGACCATCGGCCTCTACACGCCGCCGTACGCCTTCGCCCTGTTCGCGCCCACCATCGTACGGGACCTCGGCTACACCGATAACTCTGCCCAACTCATGTCTGCCCCGCCCTACGTCGTCGCCTGTCTTCTCTGCGTTCTCTCCGGCTATTTTGCCGACAAGCATGGCCAGCGCGGCATCTACATCTTTGGGTTCTCCACACTGTCGTACGTTGTTGCCCTCGGGCCTCCTTTCCTTCACTCCCCTTCACCATCTTCCCAGACTAACCCTAACTCTCGTCGACTTCAGTGTCATCGGCTACATCCTCCTCATGACAGTACAAAGCGTCCCCGTTCGGTACCTCGCTTGCTTCCTCGTAGCCGGCGGTGCCTTCCCCAACGTACCCCAGAGCGTTGCCTGGAACGGCAACAACATTGGCGGCTCCGTCAAGCGCGGCGTGGGCATCGCCATGCAGATCGGCTTCGGCAACCTCGGCGGCGTCCTCTCCAGCTTCGTCTATCGCAACGAAGATGCGCCGTACTTCGTCCGGGGCCACGGTACGCTTTTGGGGCTGATGGTCGTGAGCATGTGCATGTGCGCCTTCCTGTCCTTTTGGTTCCGGAGGGAAAACGCCAGGCGTGATAGGACGTACAAGAAGCCGGAGGAGTACACGATTGAAGAGATGACGGCGCATAGGGAAGAGGGAGATAACGCACCGTTCTTCAGATATGTCGTCTAAAGCTGGAAAGGAAGGGCAGAACGGTCTTTCCGCCGCCGGGCGCTGGTTGGTAAACAAACTTGCACGGGCGTAGCCTACCGGTCTTGTAATAATAGCATCATCATCAATCATTCAATTCAGAGGTAGCAAGCCTCAGTAAAGTCCCTCGTCATCTAGACCTAACCGATCATAGTCCCCCAAATCATCTTTGTGAGCGCAAAGGATGAGAGTACAGTAGGATACTTGGTTGTCCCATGGTGTCCCAGACTCGGCGTTTCCCGACCTCAAAACGAATTAAGGCCTAGGGAGGAAGAGAACCAAAAGAAAAAGGCGGACAGCGAGGATGCATTTGATTTGAAACCCTCTCCAACACAACGACGGTTGCGCGCGCGCAAATTACCTTCGTAGAATAAATAATGCGATGCGACGTTGGACGGGCATGACGCGGCGTCAGTGCGTCAAGGCCAAGCCTTTGTTCCTGCTTTTCCTGCTCCCCGCCGTCTCAAACGGGAGAGCTGGCCAACGGGAGCGAACAGTGGATGGACAAGGAACCTTTGCGCAAAAACAAAAGAGTCACGGCAGGCACAAAATCATTCCATCAACAAAACGGACTCGGCCCCTTGCTAGAGCCTGTGGATTGAAGTGTATGTACAGAATTAAATGTATTATAGACTCGAATTTTCTGGATTTTTGGTTCGTCTCCACCTCATCCACTCCTCCATAACGTACACCCTCTTCATTCCTTTACGCGCGGGCGCGACAAAGAGGGCAGCAGCTCATGCGCCGTCTCGCCGCGCCCGCCGCCAAGCTGCTTAGCTCGATGCACTTAGTGCTTCAGGCTCCTCCTCTTGGACTTGCAGCTGCCGCCGCTAGGCTTGCCAGCCTTCTTCAAGACCTCAATGACGGCATCGTAGGCGGGGTGGGTCTCGAAGTCCTCGAACCAGAGGAGAGCGGCACCCTCACCCTCGAAGACGAAAGGAACCCAGCTGAAGGGGTCATAGAAGTCCCAGAGGGTGAGACCAATGCAGGCCTCGGACTGAACGCAAGCGGCAACGGACTAGTGAGATTGATGCGGGGTTAGTTTCTGCCAATCTCGGGATAATTGATTTGATCAAGTCAGATAAAAACTTACGTCGCGGTAGACGTTGGACTGCCACTCGAGGTTGGTGGCGTTGGTGGGGGTCTCCAACCTCACGTCGAGCTCGGTGTAAGCGACCTCGACATCAGCAGCGGCGTACAAGTCAATGACGGCGAGCTGGTCCTCGAAGCTGGGGGCCTGGTGGGCGATGAGGTGAGCCTGCATACCGATACCATCAATCTTGATGCCATCGTCGCGGAGCATCTTGACAATCTCGACGGCGGCCTTGGACTTGGGGCCGACGGACTCGAGGTTGTAGTCGTTGTAGTAGAGCTTGGCATCGGGGTCGACCTCGGAGGCGACCTGGAAGGCGAGCTTGATGTACTCCTCGCCGAGCACGTTGTAGAAGACGGACTCGCGCCAGGTGCCGTCCTCGTTGAGGGCCTCGTTGACGACGTCCCAGGCGTAGCACTTGCCCTTGTAGTGGCCGGCGACCTCGGTGATGTGGGTGGTGATGATCTCGCGGAGCTCGTCGGCGGTCCACTCACCCTCCTCTACCCAGGGGCGAGCTGGCTGTGCCAGACGAGGGCGTGGCATCGGAGAAGCTGGCCGTTGTCCTCGGCAATGCTGGTGACGATGTCGCCCTCGGTGAAGTTGAAGACGCCACGCTCAGGCTCGGTGAACAGCCACTGGAATTCCGTGTTAGCAAAAGAAAGCACTAGGAAAATGCGCAAGAGCGAGAGATGGGTAGGCAAGGCAATCGACAGGCGAACAAAGGAAGAAGAACCAATCGAGCCCGTGAGAGTGGAGAGCTTACCTTCTGACCGTTGGTAGGGGTGGTCTGGCCAAACTCGTCAATGTTGTTGAGGATGGCGTCGTACTGCTCGTAAGCAGTCTCGAAACCGGCACGCTCACGTTGTCCGGGGCTGTCGGTGGCGGCGCCAAAGTACTTGAGGCCGGCCTTCTTGCCGAGCTTGTGAAGCTGGGCGTGGGCGGAAGCCGCCAGGAGGAAGGGCGAGGGTGGAGAGATGCATGGTGATCGACCTGTACAAGCTGAGGTATAGAGAGAGACTCGAGAGTGGGCTGGCTGTCAAGGGAGGGGAAGAAACGAGCGTGGGTGAGCTTAGAAGGAAAGCTCGAAATGAAAGTCTCCCGAGGGGGAATCCGTCTCTTTATTATAAGGAGCGTTGCGTTAAAAGGCAAGTGGAGGAACGAGAACCGAGAGACGGGGACAATGGGAAGGCAATTTATAGATATATAAGCTTGAACCGGCGGGTAGAGCTTCCCGGACGTTACTTGGCCACCCGGTCTTTTACGCGCATGCTTCCTACTATTGCGCCAACGACAGGAAATCCGAGCATGTCCCGCCTCATCGACAAGATGGATGGGAGCGAGCGGGCCCGGGCCCCCTGCAAAGCTCACTTTCTTTGGTAAGAACCCGGTCGGACAGTGGGGCGAAGATCCCTGGCCGTCCTCAATCGACCTTTGTGTGGGCTCACAGGACCTCAACTCCATAGGCGACGGCTTATCGCTTCGAATTGGGTATTATTTCAAGTCCCAGAGAGTTCCCGAGCCGACCATCAGAGATTGGGGCTCTAGAATAATCCATTGCAACCCATCTGTCTGGCTGGCTCACTGGTCAGTCGCAGGCAGGACGAGGCCGAGAGCGCACAGGGCCGAAAGAGGACCCGGCTAGTATCGACCATGGAGAGCCACGAAATGGAGAAAGCGGAGCAGCCGAGAGACTGTGGAGAAATTTACCAATTGGAGAATGCGGGCGCGCGCGCATTGAGAGAACAAGACGGATAATCAGGGATTCATCTTGAGCACCTCCGCTCATTGGCGTCAAGCGCACTACTACTTCGTACAAGCTGAGCACACCAAGCAATAAAGCGGATGGCCGTCTGACCCGTACGAGAAAGGATGAGCCTACTTTCCGGATGATGGGCTCGGCGCGCGCGCCCTAGTCTTGGAGCTCTTCCGTGGAGTTCAGTGCGTGTACATGGCCCCGTTGCCCGTGTCCCAAGACGGACTGGTCGGAGAACGCTTCCGGAAAAATTAACAGGGCCACCTCCGCAGGTGCATTGCATCCAAGGAAGCGTGGATGCCAACCATCTTGGCGACCATATTTCCCCTTCTTTCGCGCGGGAGGAAGGGCCTGGGCGGTGCTCCACGTGCTTGTATTCCCGGCTCCCGATGCAGAAGACGACGACAGTCTCGAAGCATCAACAAGTCAATGAGGAACCCTACCAACTTTGCGAGGTTTCTCTATGCGAGCTAACGAGTTTAATAACACCACATGTTGCCATCGCGGCTCGGTTAGGCCGCACGCCAAACCAGCGGTACTGGGTTAAAGTGAAGACAAGGCATGCTCCTCTGCTAAAAAGAAAAAGCTCGGGAGCAATGTAATGTAATCTTCGAGGCTGGCAGCCGGGGACGACGAATCCAATCGGGAGCGGGCGGATAAAATGGCTCGGGGATGGGACCTGCGCAGTGTGGGCCAAGCCAAGCACCCGTCATGTCCCCCCTTCGCCAGCATTCTGTAGGTGCCAAATCTCTGAAATGGCACCAAAGGTGGTATCACAGCGAGCCTAGGGCGCAGGAAACCCGACATATTTGCCAGGGCCTATTTTGCCGGCTTAGCCAGAAGACGAGCCTTTTTTGTTTTTATTTACGGGCGTCAATCAATCCGGTTGTGGTAGTGCTAGCATCCCCGCAGCCTATTCCGCACGCAGCTAGGAACATCGCTCCATCCGAAAGGGAGTTTTTAGTGCTGCCGTCGTCGCCACCTTGCGGCCGCGAAGGGGTTGATGGGAGGTGTGGTGATGGTGTGGATGACCCTCAAAGAGGAATCCTGCAGGGTCGTCAGGCGTAGAGTGATCAGCTCCAAGTTGGTATGAGCGCGGCATGGAGCCATTGAGTAGGTTGCTGCCCTCAATCCATCCCATATTCCCATCTCTTTGGGTTCGGTCGGCGTCCTGTCCTAGTGAGTGGTTTCTAGATATTTGCTTGCCTTTTACCCTTTCAAAGGCGCGATGAAGAAGGGCACCCAATTCAGACATGCCTAGCACAATCCCTGACCCCTGGCTTGGCGGTGCGGGGAGAAGGAGGAGACATCTGGATGGTCAGTGCTAGCTTCGCTGGGGGAGTGGAGTTGGCGATTAAAAGATCGTGCAAAAAGTGGAATGGAATGAGGAGCGGACAGCTGTGGATTCAATGTTCCCTGCTTGCTTGTCAAGCCTGTGTGCACTGCATTGAGATCCACGCCAATAGGAGAACTCTTTCTTCTGGAAGCAACGCTTTGCCAGGCCCCGGAAATGAGCGGATCTCGGATCGTCATCGAGCATTGCTCAATTTAGCTGGCCAGCAAAAGCCCGGACGCCAACTTGTGTGTGTTAGCCATGGCTCGCAGCGCTGCTGCCGCCGCTTTGTCCTGCTGATCGTCGTCTTGAGCGTGCGTTGTCTTCAAGTTTCTATCGACGCGGACAGGAGCATGCGCGTCTTTCTCCCTCCATATGATGCTGCCAAGGCGAATGGGATATGAAGGGACCAACAGTGAAAGAATGGCATCGCGTTCTGCAACCACGAAAACCTTGGGCCCCAAGTCCACCATGAGCGCCCTTCGCTCGTGGGTTCAAGATCTTTTCCCCAATCCCACCTCAACGTGCCCACCCTGGAGCTGCGGGCGCACCCCGCTCCACCAACAAGCCCAACTGCCAAAATTTACCCAGAGTCGAGGCTTAGCCAACGCCCCAGGTCTTGTTTATCCAACATTGGGCGAGGCCCTGTCCTCCGGCGCTAGAAGGCACCCATGACTGCATCCCGAAGCTTCTAGCCTGCGTGATGTGACTCCGAAGGTCTGATCTGATCCATCTTCTCTTAGCTTGGCAAATGTAGGCGGGACAAGACAACGACTGGGCTTCTCAATTCGAGGCAAGCAAAAATCTAGGCGTGCTTCACGATTCTTATTGAATCCATGGGTCGCGGGTCAAGGATGGTCGCAGTGCGGTGTGCTATGTTTGGTGACGAACCCACGGAAATCAATCGTTTCTTACCATCGGCCTGGAAGCGAGATTCTTTCGATGCTCCCTTCCTTTACTAAGAAAGGGAGGGGCAAACCTCTCCATCCCTCCTTCCACTTCCCCTTTCCGGTCCCTTCATGTCCAGGCACAACGCGTCATTCTATAATATCTCCTCCAAGTACCTCCGTGGTGTCCTTTGCTGTCAGCCTGACCTGACAGCGGGGTTTTACGCTTTCGAGTCGCGGTCTACTTCCGAGAAGACACGCAGTTTTCCGTTGGCATTGAATGGGACATTTGCCATTTCCGTTTGCGGCGTGAAGAAGCTTGAACTCTGGCTCTGGGTCGCTGGCAGGTCATGAAACGACGTTAATCTCGGCCAACCAGGCCACAACAGGCACGCATAGAGAAACAACACCCAACAAGCCTCTCTTACGGGTTCGGAGGTAATAAAAGGGCGACAAGACCAAGATGCACTGTCAGCCATCAGTCGTGCTTCGCGTTCGAAGACACGCTGCTACGTTCAGAGCCTTCTTTGATTGTCCACTGCATCTACTGACGTATTGTTTGATCAATGCCTATGCTGAAAGGGATGGATCCAAGAAAATTTATAACAGGAAACAAAAAGACCACGAGAAAAAAAAGGTGGCAGACGCATCCCTGCGTACGAGCCACGTAGGATATCGCTTTTGTCCGGATCTATATACACAAATTTATTCACCGCGAGAGATGGCGTGTCCCATACTCGAAGCAAAGTTCTTTCGCATGACACCCTCCGCTCATTTCTCTTTGCTGTTAAAGTCCTCCCTCAAGTCGTCCGCCCCGTCTCCGCTGAACATGGTTTCTTGCGCTGTAGTCAAGTGTTAGTTAGCATGCAAGGCAGCGGCGCACGGGGCCAAGGGCAAGATGGGGGAAAGTGTGTTCAACTCACCGCTCCAGAGTTCCGAGTAGACGCCTCCACTATCAACTAGCTGTTGATGTGTGCCCATCTCCGCAACACTACCCTCCCTCAGCACGATGATCAGGTCCGCATCGAAGATAGTCCTGAGCCTGTGGGCCACAAAAACGCTCGTCCGGTTCTTTTCTCGCAGGATACTGTTGATGTTGGCCATGAGGGCTTGTTCCGTGTGGGTATCCAGGGCGCTGGTGGCCTCGTCGAAAAAGAGCAATGGGGGATCTTTGAGAAGTAACCGGCTCACTGCCAGACGCTGTTTCTCGCCTCCGGAAATCATCAGGCCCCGTTCACCGACTTTGGTTTCGTAGCCATCGGGAAACTTTTGTATTATATCGTGGATATGAGCTCGCTGGGCAACGGCAATGATCTCGTCGTGCGTCGCGTCAATCTTTCCGTAGCGGATGTTGTGCTCGATCGTATCATTGAACAACGGCGTATCCTGGGGCACAACACCGATAGATTTACGGAGGGATTCCAAAGTCACATCGCGGAGATCCTGGCCGTCAATAAGAATGCGACCGCTAGGGGCATCGTAAGACCGGAAGAGGAGCCTGAGAAGAGTTGACTTGCCGCACCCGCTGGGGCCGACAACGGCCACCTTTTTCCAGCAGGAATCGTCAGGTTGAGGTTTCGAAGGATAGGCCTGTCGGGATGGTAGCCAAAGGTGACGTTCTCGAACTTGATCTCGCCGCCCTTAGTCAAGACAAGAGGCTTTGCGTTGGGGCTGTCGGTGACGGTAACGTTAACCTTTTGCAGATTGAACAACGTCTCCATGTCGAGGAGGGACTGTCGAAGCTCTCGGTAGACGGACCCGAGGAAGTTGAGAGGAACGGAGAGCTGGAACACCAGCTGGTTGACCATGACGAGGTCACCAACGGTCAATGAGCCCTGAGCCACTCCGTTACAGGCCAGGTACATCATGGCCGTCAACGCGGTGGAGAAGATGATGTTTTGGCCACTGTTGAGAAACGCCAGGGATGTAGCAACCTTGATCGAGCTCTTCTCATACTCCCGCAGCGCCTTATCATAGCGGGAGACCTCAAACGGCTCGTTGTTGAAGTACTTCACGGCCTCGTAGTTGATGAGCGAGTCGACAGCAACTGTCGAGGCGCGGTTGTCGGCCGCGTTGGCGCGCCGGCGGAATTTCGTCCGCCACGCCGTGGTCCATATCGTGAATGCGGTGTATCCAACCATGGTCAAGATAGTTATCGCGGCGAACTTGGCACCGTACTGCCAGGTGAGGATACCACACACCATGCTGATTTCCAAGGCCGTGGGGAGGATATGGAACACCATGCTAGTGAGCAGGAAGCTGATGCCCTTTGTACCGCGGTCGATGGCCCGGGTGAGCCCGCCGGTCTGCTTGGACAGGTGGAATCCGAGGTCGAGGCGCAGGAGATGATCAAAAACGTTGCGAGCAACTCGCCGAATCGCCTTTTGCGCGACCGAGGCGAAGACTGCGTTACGGAGTTCCTGAAACACAGTCGCGCCTACCCTGGCAGCGCCGTATGCCAATATCATGCTGCCAGCCACGGCGACGGCATTGCCTCCCATGGCGCCAATGTCCATGTTCATGGAATCCACGATAGACTTGAAGTAAAAGGGCACCTGCACATTGAGAACCTTGGCGCCGATCAGCAGCGACACAGCGAGGGCTACGCGAAACTTGGTGTCTAGGTTTCCCTTGGGCCACAGATAGTGCGACATCTCCTCATAATCGCCCAATCGGCTTTGCGCTGTTCCTGCGCGGTTTTGTCCGGGACGGCCAGCGGATCACTGGCAGCTTTGGCGGGCTTGGCTTGGCTGGCCACGACGGGAGGTGGGCGCACGCTACCCGGCGCAGCAGCGCCGGGGCGAGGCAGAGAGCTGCCATTGGGGTGAGAAGAGGGTTTATTGCTGGGCGGATCGGCTCGAAAGCTTCGTGAGACGTGAAAGGCCCGTGTCGAGTACGAAGTGAAGACCCATTGAGAAGGGGAAGGCGTGCGCAGCGGCACGGCACACGGCACGCAAGAGGCACCGGGCCGTAGTATGGATATTCGTATCATCATATATGCTAAATCGAGTGCAGAGACCAAGTCATCATTCGCGGGGGCGCCGGAACAAGCAATGTAAGGCCGCGTTCGAGGGAGGGGTGAAGATGTTCGCCGCGGCGGGCTCGGGGGCTCGACCAGGCTGAAAGGTAGCTCAGAAGAAGCACATTGGGGAAGCTCGTCGGGGACACTCGGCCTAAATTTCTGTCGAATTGGGGTTCAGCAAACAAGCTCAAGGGCTACTAAGGTAAAGTGAATGGGCTGAAAGGGCGGAGGAAAAAAATACCAGCCGGAAAAAGAGGTCCAATCGCCTTCGCTTGTACCCGAACACAAATAACTCACTGGGTGGGGAATGATGGTGTTGCAATTCGGCCCCAAAATTAGGATATGTGATGTGACGTACATGTCAGTTTGGGTGAGCAGGTCGGACTGGACATCGGGAAGGAGGGGTGTGGTCACGTGTATCATCAAGCTCCGGCCAATTTGGAACCAAATAGCTCCCTGTCCGTCCGATCGGGCCCCCACTAGACTTTCCTGTGTGTTGGCGGCCCGGACCTTGAGGCACGTGAGCACGCGAACATCTCGTGGCTCAACCTCGACCTCAAACGGCGACCGGAGGGACTCATCACGCAACGCCTAGTCAAGTATTCGTACGTCTAACCTACAATTCAAGAAATATTTATGTCTCAGCCGTTACCACCCCTCTCTTGGCCTTTTCAACCATTCAATATAGCTTCTTGTGCTTTGGTTGGCCAGCTATCAAGGGCCGACTATCCTGGGCCGAGAATCGTCAATCGATTTGCACCCATGGATGCGTGGAGGAATCCTAGCAAGTGATACTCCTTTATTTCTTCCCTTGATCTGGTATTCCAATCATCGTTCAAGAATTACAGTGCCGAACCATCGTTATTCGTACTACAATCCAAGGCATTCTGTGGGTGTCGAAAGAGTAGACCCAAGATGTGTAGGTCAGTGAGCGTGGAAAGGAATGGCCGGACCAGTCCCGACTCGTGCTGTAAAAGAAAACTCCAAAAATCATTAAAACGCCGGGTAGAGATCGAGTCGAACTGCGAGCCTCACCGTGAGAAAGTGCGTGTAGACTTCGTGCCAACTTGGCCAAGCGGCCGGAGGCCAGAAGGGGAAGTAAGTACCAGGCGGGTAGCGATTCGAAGTGAGGCAGGTGCTTCCCAGGCAGAGCGTATAATTCCTGTTTAAGCCAGTCTCGACTAGTAAGTACCACACCATGATACAATCTTAAGACTCACGACGGCAATACCCAACACCGATAGTTAGTCAACGGGGCTCAAGAGTGCGTCGGGCGAACAAGATCGCGGAACTGCGAGCCTGTCTCTTCAATAGTTCGTTTATCCAAGATCAAAAACGAACGGAAAGCAAAAGGAAAGGGTGGTGGCTAGCTTAATACGGAAAGAAGAAAAAAGTATGGGAAACTACTGTACTATCAATTGATGATGTCTGTTCCCAAATGGGGCTGGGGGCCAGTCCTTCTAGATGCATGATCGTTGAGGATACATGATCGAGCAAATGATGCCGAAGCATGAACATGCAAGCGGGTCGCCGCCCGACTCCTAGAGCCCCACGGAAACCCTTCAGAAACATGAGCGCCCCCACCCGTTGCTATACCTCTAACTTAAACACCCTTATGAAGGATGAAGAGCAGTCCAGCGAAATGGAGGTCCTGAGGCCAGCCAACATTTTCTTCTTCCATCCTAATGTCTGTCCATGAACTTTCCTCCCCAGCCTAGAGAGTACAGCGCCTTCCGTTATCTCCACCTAATTGATCCTATCTTTACTTGGTGTAATAAGAACTTTCTCAACCCACATAACAAGCAGCCAGTCAAGAATTGATTGCATCTCCCACCGCGCGACCTAAAGCTAGACCGTATAGCTAAGTCTCGAAACACGTTAAAACAAGGCGACTAGATACCAAGGTCAGCGTTCACCGTCTTTGCCTCGGAGCCTATTCCATAAGGAGGGCAAATCGTTTCCATGGCTAACATCGAGGGGTAGGCAAAGGCGTTGTGGCCATTGCTAGCCTCGCCCTTCGGTCGCTCACGATCCTACAATCACGTCAACTAATCGGTCTCATGCGAGGGGGCCAGAGAAGATCGACTTTCCAAGCCTCTATGCTATTCGAAGAACAACTATCATAGTCTCCAAGGCCCTATCCAGTCGCGGGATGGAGGGAAAGAGATCTTTACGAGAAGCCCCGCCTCTGAAGGCTGTCTCCAGCACTAGGGTGCCGCTTACTGCATCAGTCACTACTGACTGCATCCAAAGCGGCCCTCGGTGGAATTAGTGCATCTTCGCCGGTCTGAATAGACTGGATGATTGAACTGAAAGCTCCTAATCTACCACATCGTATCAGAAGGCAGCTCTCACAGCCAGCCAGCGACTTGGGAACAAAAATACTCTGCGTCCCTGATATTTGAACAGCCACCGCGTTTCCTCGAACTGACAAGACAAGTCCGAGAGCTCGCAGACAAGTAAAAGTGGTCATTTATAGGAGATCTTATTTCTACTTGACTTATGGAATGCAGGGTAAAAGTCCAGCCAAAACCAAGTCAAGGGCATGGCATGGCATGGCATGAAGCGGCAGCCACAGAGATCGTCGATTTGCCTCGCCCGTGGGGATGGGATGGCCAACAACATAGCAGCATTCAAAGCCAATCAACAGCTTGAGAACAAGAAAAAGGTAGATGGTCGTATTTAATCACCGTCAATGTGGAGTTCTTGCTATTGCGATCCAACAGGCGTGAGGCGAACCTAGCTAGACAAGCAATAATAACGGATAATCCCCTGATAGTCGGGCAGGTCAGTTGGGCTAATATTATTGCAAGGTTTTATTAGGATCAAACCTCCTCTCACAGCTCTCCTACCTATCAGGCAATCTTTTCTGCAGGTCGCTGCCAGCACTGCCAGGATTGTTCATGGAGCAGTGAATGGATCCACAGATGCAGATGAGAACTGTGGCTCTCTCCGCACCCCTGCGGAAGCCGGATGCGACCTTCGCGTGAGCTTCCCCCTCACCCGGGCACAAACGAATTGAAGAATTTCGCCAGCTCAATCTCCGGTAGGGATGAAGAAATTGGAAGGTTGCTATGAACCGTTCCTTGCCACGCCCCCGCTGTGCCGAAGAGGGCGGATGGCTGAATGGAATGGACGGACGGACATGGCCACTCAGCTCTTACAACATTGTATTATGGCGGGGACGGGTGAGAGCGCGACCAGCCCGAGCACACGGCTCGCAATCCGGTAGCGTCCTGATTCCACCCCAAAATTCCCCGATGGGTACTAGCGTTCTCCAGGGCTGAGCACTGACACTTTTAGAGCTTTGGGACATTCCTGTCGCAGAGACGAGACGACAAGAGCAAGGTTGCCAGGCAAGTGGGCCAAGCGAGGAGGGGGACAGACAAACGAGGACTTGCTTCTTGCAACTCGGCCTCTTTCTGTTTAAGCTTACTCTTTGAAAGGACAAGTGTATCCGAGCTATGAGAGCACGGGGAATAGAGTGTGGGCTAGTGGCAAGAACCGGGGAGCGCCCGCTGTCATTCGGGTAGATCACGAGGGCCGTCGAAAGGAGAGCTCCAGGCCTTGCAGCGTGGCATGTCCTTCGTGCTCTGTCCTTATATGTAGACATGCTTTTTCCCCTTTGAATTCTTGGCTTTTTCAAACGGCTCAGTAGACGCAATTCCTTGGAGGAAGGAAAAATCGTGTGAACGGGCGTCGGGGTCGGAATGACGATTCATTGAAACCTTGGGGGCGGGAAGAAGAGACATCATTTCAAGCTTCCATTCAAGTCGGTTCGCCTGCTTTCCTTTTTCTTTTTCTTTCTCTCTCAATTCCTCACTCTCCAACCTCTCCGTACAGAAGAAAAGAAAGGGAGGAAAGAGTTGATTGATGTTTTCCGCTTCCACCCCTGTCATTCTTCCCCTCGCTCAAGCCCACCACACACTGGGATCACTGGGAGTTGGGGGCAGCTGGGGCAGGACGTTTTCATTTCCGCCTCCAGGGTGACGGGAGCAATCACCAGAAGAATAATAACCCAGTCCATCTTTTCAAGTTTGCGCTCCCTCGGTACACTAGTGCACTTTCCCACTAGTGCCAAGGGACGCCTTGTCTTGCTTCTATTTTGGATGCCAACTTCACGAAGCGAAGAGAGGGAGACTAGAGCTGAAGCTTTGCTTTCTCAGTTCCGCCTTTTTGGCATTCCGCCTTTTGGCCAGCCACTTTTTCACAACGGCAGGCAGAGGCAGGGCAGGAAATATTTCAAGCGAATTGTGTGGTCTTATCCAGGCGTCATCTGCATTCGATCGACGGTGCTGGCTGAGACAATGCAGGTGGAAATTACTTGTTCTCCCAAGAACACTCGCCTTCCTTTTTCATCTCCATTTTTCTTTTTCCTTTTCCTCCTTTTCCTTGCTGCTTTTCCCCCTACGTTTTTCTGTTTCGTTTCCCCTCTCTTCTCGCTCTTTACCTCCCCTCGCCTGGCAACCCCTTTTGAAGGAAAGGAGAAGGAGGTGGGCTCCCTATGCCAAGCCCCAAGCCATGGCACGTCTGAATCCTGTGAACCAGGAACCTGGGCTTACTATAATGCCGGGCAGCAGGGGAGGGTCCCACCGCATGGGATGTCACCGGGGACAAAGGGTTGAACGAGCCCCCGCCCAATCGACTAACCCATCCAGAGAGGTGCAACACTTGACATTGTCCTTGCTCAAAGATTGATCGATGCGCACCGCAGCGCAGGCTGCAGTGTGTCGGTTAGTTCGCGGTCGTCCTGCTTTCATCGTCGGGGCACTTTTGGCTGTGACGGGTTGCGCCGTGGTCCGATCAACCGATCAACCGACAAACAAACAGCCCGCAACAAGCAACGAGCAACACCACAACTCGCAGGATACGACACTGGTGACAGCCACGGAGTTTAAAAAAGAGAAGACTGCTTATTTCCCCGCGACCTCCGCATACACATCCATGGCTCCCACTTGTACCACCTCGTTGCCGATGAATGGGTGTCTAGGTCAGGTCAATGCGCCATGCAAGTTGGTCTCTGCACCACCACTCCTGTAGAAGGGCAGCAGATGACCGTAATCGTGGTCCCCTCGTCATCGCCGAAAAAGCACAAAGAGAGTCCAGAGCATTGGTGATATCAAGATAACAGCACCGCTTGGTTTGAAAGTGGACGCCTCATGTGTTTTTGACCAGTATTGCAAGCCCCCATCCTCAACCCTGTCTCACCCCACCCTGCTCTTCATAATGGACCCCCACGAAGGAGGGAGAAGTGCCCCCTGTCCTGTCCTAGCCGACCCTTTGTTTTCGGCCGACCAGGACGGCACTACATGGTCCCATGAGTGTCAATGATTTGAAGTGGAGAAGAGGGTCTGCAAGGCCCGCCCCTTCGGCACGGAAGGCGCCCCGGTCCCCTGCCAATACGAATCCTGCGTACGCTCTGTTCTTGAGCTCCGGACATTATCACCCACATTGTACTTGGGGAACACAATGACCGCATATCCTCTACCCTCTCTATTATAGACTAGACTACCTATTACAGCGACTTGCCACCTCTTGATGCTCTCTCGTCCCCCCTGCTCTTGAAGAACAGGAAAGAGACAGGCAGATGCCCCCGGGATCAGCCCGGGTTCTGGTTCCGCCCGCACCAGCTGTTGATCTTCCCCAGGGTTGAGTGGCCTTCACTCTTGAGAAACAAGACGATTCTCGGGGACGGTCCTCAACCGACCGACGACCCTATACTCCGCCAACCTGCGGTTTTTCTCCACAGAATACCGTCCGTCACAATGTGACCCGCATCAGGACGACGGCCGCCGCCACCATAGCAAGTGCGGGATGCACTTGGCGCTCAATAGCAGCAGGGCTGGCCACCAGCCCGGCAGCCGGGGGTTTCACCCTCCCTCCTCCTCCTCCCCCCCATGAAGAAAGGGACGTTGGGGCGGCGGGGACAATATGCAGAAGAGTCTTGGCCTTCCTTTGAGTCGCACTGTCGTTTCTTTCTACCCTCGCGCTCTCGCGCTCTCACCTCTCTTTTTCCGAGATCCTTTCCATCTCCTCTCGTTCTGAGACATGTCTATCCCCTTTCCTCGCTGATTCGTGTTTTTTATGTTGATGTCCTCGGGCATGTCCAGCTTTAATCGGGGTTAACCTCGCTGCTATGAATGCCAGCTCACTGTCTTCTCCAAAGTCATTTGTTTCCTCGCCTCCATCTAACAACTCGGATTTCGACCACTCTTGTCAAACGCCTGCGTGTCTTGGATCGCCCCAGACCTAGACAACGAGTTCATACGTCTAGATCTACATATATCTGGCATATCGCAGATATCGAACAAAACAGAGAGGCAGGGCGCTCATTCACCTTCAACGAACAAAAGATAAGACTGGCACCATTCGTGCTCTATAAGGATTCGGCCCGCTGTTCCTCGACGACCTAGAACCACCGTCCCGAGCCACCTTGACGCAATTAGATCAACATCACCGAAAAAGACGACACAAATTAGGAGAGACAGAAGCAGCAAGACTCATGATCTAGGGCCGGTCGCTCTCCCTCTTTCTTTTTTTTTATCTCCCTTTTCCTTGTTTCCCTGCCGTCTTGAGTGTTTCTCTCCCTGTTAGTGACCCCCATTCTGGGCGGCAACCACAAAGGGTGGGGAAAAAGAAAAACTATGTCTGGAGCGGATGGGAGCCCGGCAAGCCTGCCAACGCCGCCAAATGCTGCCACCGATGATTTAAGTACTAGCACGGAGATTAGCGTGTGGATAATGGTCGGCGTATCTGGGGCTCTCGTCGCGCTGAGGCTCTATTGTAAATGGTTACGGCGCCGAGGCCTTTGGTGGGATGACTATATTCTAATCGTAGCATGGGTAAGAACAACCGAAGCAATGATTACCTTACTTCACCCCCTCTTGCCTTGCCGCTGGGCGCTTTCCTCTCGATCGAGGATCGTTGCTCCTCAGCGAACCATACTCGAGGCGGATAGATCACAACGGCTAACGTGCGAGACCGGACGGCTCCGTTTTTCCCTCCACTCTAGGTTATGCTCCTCAGCGACACCATCTGCGTAACCATCAGCACGGCGCACTACGGCCTAGGCCGCCACATCTATACCGTCCCGCTCGAGTACTTCCCCAGCTATCCCTACTCGGCAACTTCGCCGCAACTTTTGCTCTGCTCGGCGTGATGGCATCCAAGACGTCCTTTGCCGTCACCATCCTCCGCCTGACGACCGAATGGACCCGCGCGCTCGTCTGGTCCACCATCATCGCCATCAATGCTCTAACCTCCGTCTCCGTCATCATGACGTGGATTCCGTGTGATCCCAGGCGCGCTAGCACGGTTTGCGTCCCCGTTTCCGTCTATGTCAACTACAGCATCTTCGCGGGCGCCTTCTCCGGCGCAATCGACCTGGGGTTGGCGCTGCTGCCGTGGTACCTGATTTGGG
Source organism: Parascedosporium putredinis (assembly GCA_949357655.1). NCBI lineage: Eukaryota > Fungi > Ascomycota > Sordariomycetes > Microascales > Microascaceae > Parascedosporium > Parascedosporium putredinis. Next base: position 922,696 of record CASHTG010000021.1, on the reverse strand, counting down.
ATATGAACATCAACATCCGGGAGAAGCTAGGCATTGGCGTGGCCATGAGCTTAGGTGTTTGGTATGTGGTATCTCGCTCGAGGCGGCGCGGGTGCAGGTCTTCTCCTGCTACCTCATACTGACTTGTGCAACCCCCTCTGTTACGAGTCCATTTCCGTTCCTGTCCCCGATTCTAACGAGAAATATACAGCGCCTGTGCTACGGCTATATTGAAATGCGTCGCTCTCCCAACCATTGCCCGGGGTGATTACACATGTAAGATTGCTCTTCTTCCTTCACACAACGGGGGAACCGGACCTTGGTAGCTCTTTGCCCCTTCACTGGTCTCTACTGACACAGTTCTTTTTCTCCCCCAACCAGACGACATCATCAAGCTCGTGGTCTGGGGAAACGCCGAGGTCGCCACAACGATAATGGCCGCATCCATCCCCGTCCTACGCGGCCTCCTCCGCCACTCCTCCAGCCGACCATACCCCCGCCCTCGACCTTGATTGGGCCGTCGGATTCCCAGACAAGCTGCCGCTGCAAGGTCCTCTACCTGATGGCGTGGAAGAAGACCCGTTCCGCCTTCGAGTCCGGCGGAGCCACGAGAGAGTCGACGCAAGGGGAAATTCTACCACCATGTCGCGCCGCGCGAGTGAGGACCCCGTCATCAGCAGACGAAACCGCGAATCGGGAGCGAGGGGAGCGGAAGCCCAGGCAGCGTCTTCGGACGGATGGCGTGAGGAGTCGGGTAAGATTGGGGGAAAGGACGGAGAGGCGACCGTGACAATGAGCGAACGTAGGGAAAACGACAGCGACGGATACGAAATGGACGACATACGACACATGGTTTGATACGAGGACGAACGGGTCGGGAGGCATAAAGGATTCGGTAATCTGCCATACTTTTGGATTCATGGCTTCTCTCTTTTCTTTTATTACTGTATATATATATATACCGACAAGTCGGACATAGATACCCCAGGGACGGCGAAACGGCGAAACGCAACATTTACATTAGACAGGAATCAGATTCCGACTCTTTGCAGCTTACGAACAAGATCACAAGAAACAGAAAGCAATAGTTTAAAAAAAAAAGAACATTGACGTTTTATCAAGGCTACATTATTTCAGTAATAGTACAAGCCTGCGCGCAGATGGATGCTAGAGAAGGACTGTAGACCGAAAAGAAACCCTCGAATGAGGAGACGACATGAGACAAAGGGGAAAAGAAGAATAGTCATACGGGAAGTCAGCCAAAGGCCACCCGCAAGCACCCAATAATCAAAAACTACTCCTCCTCACAAAAGGGAGGATACCAGCACCGACCAACGCCACCTCCGCTCTAGCACAAGGCTATTCACCGTCTAGTACCTCTTGTTGAGGAGCGGCAAACAGAAACCACCAGCAAGACCCCCTCGGCACTCTAAAAGTCCACCTCATCCTCCTCCAGCAGCCCAAGCCCGCTATCGGGCCTCTTGCGTTTCTGCTGCGCCGCGCTCCACCTCCTCGCCTTACACGCAGCGAAGAACTTGCCCACCGCACCCCCAGCGAGGATCTCAGAGCCCTCGCTCCTCCCCCTCCTCGGACTCGCCCGCGGCAGCGTCCTTGTCCCGCGACGACGGCGCCTCGAGGAACTCCTGGCTCATGCGCACGACCCTCTGGAGCTCATCCCGCATCGAGTCAATAACAGCCTTGGCGCGCTCGCGCTCCTCGCCCATACGAACCTCGAGCTCCGCCCCGCCGACGCGCAGGCTCTGCACCGTGCCGTACGCGGCGCGAAGACACCCATTGACGCGCTCCACTTCCTCCTTGAGCTCCGCCACTCGCGCGTCCCGCACGGCCAGGGCCTCTCCGTGCCGCCTGCCCATATCAGCCTTGGCAGCGACCAGCGCGGCAGCCTCGGCGAGGAGGCGCTCCGTCTGCGCGACGGAACCGGCGAGCTTCTCCTCGAGTTCAGCGACGCGCGCAGCCAGGGCGGACCCGCGGCCGTCCGAGGCAGCCAGCACGACCTCGAGCTCGGCGATGCGGTCCTCTTTACTCACGAGGATGCGCCGCTTGCTCTCCAGCTCGGCGGCGTGGGCGGCGCCGCGCTCACGGGTGTCGGCCTCCATGCCCTCGACGAGGCGCTCGAGTTCGTGCACGTCCCGGACGTAGCCGTCGACGGCGCCGCGCAGCCGGCTCACGCCGACCTCGAGCTCCTGCACGCGGGCCGTCTTGTCAGCGAGCGCGGTTTGGGCCTGGGCGAGGGCGGCTTTGAGCTCGTCCATGACGTCGACGCGGGAGGAGAGCTGCTTGCGGAGGGAGAGCTCGAGCTCGTGGTACTCGTCGATGGTGGTCTCGTCTTCTTGGGCGCGCTTGGCCAGGTCCCGCAGGCGGGTCAGCAGCAGGTCGAGTACTTCGGCGCCCCGCGAGGTGAGGGGCAGCGCGACCTCGCCGGGGCTGAGGTACTCGAGCTCGAGGCGGGCGCTGCGGAAGCCCGCGGAGAGAGATGTGATGATGGCCGCCGCGTCATCGCCGGGGAACCCGAGCTGGCTGAGCGACGAGGTGATTTCCAGCAGGGCGGCGGTCCTGTCGGAGAAGGCCCGGAGCAGCTCGTCTACCCTCGATTCGAGCTGGGTTTCGGGGTTGTCGTCTCCCCATCCCGCGCGAGGGCGTCGGGAGAGTCGCCGGTGACTGGCTGGTGGGCCACGAGACGATCGTTGAGCCTGGTGGTTAAGCCGCGGTACGACTCGAGAGTGTTGTTGAGCTTGGCCATTTCGGTCTTCATGGAAGCCAGCTCTTCCTCGAGGCCCTTGCTCGCGATATCGGGGAAGTACACTTGGACCCCAGCGTGGGATTGTGGCGTAGGCGGCGTAAAGCGACGGCAAGGAGTCCCCGGGAGGGCGGGGCTGGTAAGCGGTGGCGAGGGGAAAGAGGCTCTCACGCGGGATGGAGTGCTGCATTGCAAGTCAGCCATGGTAGTGTCGCCAAAAGCCTCTTCGTAGTCGTCGTCTTCGTCCTCGTCCTCGCCACCAGCGACGGAAGAGTAGTCCGGGTTGAAAGGATCCCTCGCCATCACGGTCCACTCGAAGCCTGCCGCAGTGGCATCATGCCGATCTTGCTTTTGGGTGCGTGACCTCTCGGCCAACTCGCCCTGGAGATCAGCGACCTGCCTCTCGAGCTCCCAGATCCTGTCCGTGTCGACAATAATAGTGGCGTTTTGCAGCTGGTAAATCTCAAGATCCTTGGCCCTGAGTTCAGCACTCAGACGCTCAATCTCGGCGCGGGCCTCGCGCGCGCGCTGACGGGTCTCGGACTCGATTGCGTTCATCTCGGCGCTGAGGCCGTTGCGCCGGATGCGCCTCTTGGAGCGCTCGTCAATGATTTGACGGATCGGCTCGAATGTGACGACCTCGGACCTGGAGGGGCTCTCCCAGCAGACCTTGGTGAGCCGCGCGGGCGTGGATACGCGGCGGCGCTTGGCGGCGGGGACTGTATAGACGTGCGCTTCACCATGGGAGTGAGGCCGGTGGACAGCTCGTCAATGTCCTCGTCATCTTTGGCCACGCCTCGTTCCCTCTCCGTCCCCGTGCTAGGACCCGGGTCGGAGAATCGGACCCTCCGCTTCCTCGACCGTCTGGGGGTGACGGCTTCCGGGAAAGGAAGCGCGTCGGCCGAGTCCTTGTTATTGAGGTTAAGAGTGCTGGTCCGGCGCGTTCGGCGGACGGCCAAGGGGATATCGTCGGCCATCTTGGTTGACAGAGAATCCGCCTCGAATGGTGGGGAAAGGGGGCACGGTTTGTTAGTATACAAAGAAAGGTAAAGAAGATGTAAAAAGAAAAAGAGGGGACTGAAGTGTGTCACTAGAGATGCAGGACGTGGGGTACAAGTAAATAGATGGTCCAGCTTTTGAGTTGAGGAGGACGAGTGTCTACTCGGCGATTGCTAGAATGATCAAAGTAAACAAAGGGGTCCAGCTCCAGCTCGCAACCCAAGGTCCACATCCACACCTCGTGCATTTCTCACAGTCCACAGAAAGCAGCCCACCAGCAGAAGCGCGCCTCAAAAGCGTGTCGACAAGAATTCATGGCCGACGAAAAACCGGCCCCTCTGCACGGTGGAAATGTACCTGCGCATAGTAAAAAGCGTGTATCGGTACACCCTGTCAGTGAAGCCAGGGGGTGGTGTGGAGTGGAACAAGGCGAATCTTGAAGCTTGCCCACAGCTTCTCGGCTCCGGGAGCTTTTTCCTTTGTTTACTTCTTTCCGTTTACGGTTTAGCGAAGCGGGCCGCCGGGACTGGGGCCAGGCAGAGGTCGGCGGCATCCACTGATTGCTCTTCATCCCAGTGTGGTTAAAACTCGTGCAGGACAAAATCCCCGTCGTGTTAATATTACCTGGAAACCAGTTCAAGATGGTAGAATGCCCCTGGCGCGACGACAACCGTCCACCAGTCTAATTCCAGACGTAGGCGTGGATGGATGTAGATGGCGGCTTCACGATGTGTCGGGCAGAACAACATGCTGTCTCAACTACTACTTGTAGGCCATGGATCAATCGGTGGGTTGTTCCTGCCATTCAAATACATCACCAATGGAAACTCGACTCGCGCCCATCAAGATTATCATTGATTCATGGATCAACCAATTTGACATTGCCCCCAACTATCTCCCTTGAGTCTCGCTTGAGCGCGCCCTGCCCCGCCCCTCCATGCCAGTGCTCCCCCTGAACCATCATCACCTTCGCCTGTGGAGCCCATCACGAGCCAGCGCCTCACGACCAATCGATTCATGCCCACTAATACAAACACAAAAACACCGTCGCGGCCCCGGACTCGTGCCGGCCCACAACAGAGACCGCGTTGCACGGCAAAGAACCGTGACAAAAGAGAACCGCTGTTTGCAAGACCCGAATTTGCCACCTTTCACACGGTTCTTAGACGTTCGGCGACGCCGTCAATCTTGCGGCTCCCTTGTCCATGCATTCTTGAAAACTCGGGGCTCTTGCTCTCGCCATTAGCGCCGAGGGTTCCTGGCGAACCTTGATTCCCTGAACATGTAAGGGTTAGAGAGGGCATTCGTCACCAAGATATTTCCTAGTCGTGTTCTGGTTTAGACCTTTTGAAAATTTCCACTGCCGTAGCTATGGCCATTAAACTACTCCGATCTCTTCACCATGGAGATTTACGGAACCGGGTGGTGGGTAGATACGGAAAAAGTGAGACGAGAAGGAACCAACAACTCCAGAACGAATATGAAAAGATCAAACAAAGAGAGGGGAAACAATACGGAGAGTGTTGAAGAGATATCGACTGAAACGAGTAGGCTCACGAGGGCGTGATTTATCGCATTTGTAAACCCTTCACTGCATCCTGTCCTCCCCACAACGTGGCCCTTAGTTCTCCTCGTCTCCTTCGCTGTCCTGATCAATGACCATCTCTTCCGACAATGCCGTCTTCTTTGCCCTCGACTGTCTCACTTTGGTCCCATTAGAGCCGGTACCGTTCGTCTCCGCCTTCTTCTTCCCTCGCCCTGTCTTCTTTGCTTTCGCCGCATCAGCCTTGTCCGCCTTCGAGCGCGCCTGCCGACCCCGCTTCACGTTCTCCTCCACATCGGGCAGGGCCTCCGACTTGAGCTTCAGCCTGCGGTCCGCCCCTAGCACCAGCTCCTCCTCGCGCGCCGTGTCCGGTCGGTGCCGCCAGTACGCGTCGAGCCCTGCGCCATCATCCCCTGCCGCCTCCAGCATCTTTTGCGCCATCTCCACATCTGACAGCTCCGTTGAGGATTCACCCACCAGCGTGAGCCTCAGCCTGCGCCAGACAATGTTGAGTGTCTTGACGAGCCACATCGTAGTAAACTTGGCATTTTGCACCGACCGCCACGCCACAAGCGCGCTATCTTGCTCTCGCGGCACGTACGTCGCCACTCCGCGAATGATGTCGAGTACCTCGTCGTTGGTCATGCTGTACACCTGCATCCTGCACCCCCGCAACCCGGGCGAGGTCCCCGACTCCCCTCCGCATAGGTTGTAGATGACGTGTGGCTTCTGGATGTCTACCCGGAGATGTTGCCACTTGAAATGGCATTGCTGCCGCGATCGTGTGTTCCCCATGAGCTTGCTAATCTTGATCCAGTCGGGTGCAAACACAAACGGCTCTAGCTGCGACGGCGGCTCAGTCCCCTTCATCTTTTCCTGCACGGCTTGTGGAACAAACGTCACCAGCGCCGTATAGAGCTCGCCCAAGTCCGCGTCTTTCCATTTTCCTGTTTTCCGGTTGGATCCGCAGCTGGCGTAGTTTCGGTATCGGTCCCTGCACGCCTCTGCGTATCGGTCCATCGCCAGTCCAATGTCCAGCCACCTCCTACCGTTATCGCCTGTGTGCTGCTCCACAAGCTCCCGGAGCCGTTGATCGTCTTCTGGTGTCCATTTCCTGCTTGACTTGTAGATATCAAACTTTCGCTTGACAATTTCCTTGATGTGCTTGGTCTTCCTCAACGGGAAATGCAAAAGGACTTTGTCCCAGGCCTCGTTTACCAGCCACAAGTCCTCCCTGCTCAGGTCCTGTCCCGGCGTTGTCAGGAGGTGGCCCAGGCGCTGTTGCGATAAGTCGTATTCTTGTGAGAACTCGGCCACAATAGTCACGAGACGCTGCTCCTCTTCCAAGTCCAGCGGGCCATATCTGTAAACTTTTTCCTCCCCTCTTGCCCTTTAGGTCCCTGTGTCTTCGGCGTCGGCACCGGCGTGTCTTCGGAGGGCGCCGGCGCCGATTTGCCCTTGCGTTTCTTCGCGCTGTTGGAAGGCGTCGCCGCTGCCGATCCCGCTGCCGCTCCCGCTATCGCTTTCCTTTTACCCCGCTTGCCTGTCCCGCCTGTCTTGCCCATCTCAGCTTGGCCTTCCGCTTCCTCCCCCAGGACTCTCCTTGGCCGTGTCTTCCGGCGTCTTTCGCGCTTCTTCAGCCACGAGGCCCGCCTCCATCTCCGTTTCCTCTCTCTGTATTTCTGGCCCCTCGCCCTCTCTGTCGCCAGGAACGTCGTCGCCTACATCCTCGCTCACCGGATCCTCTTGCGCTGTTTTGGCGCTAGCGGCAGCAATCGCAGCAACCGCCGCTTGGCGTCTCGGGGTACGGCCCTTGCGAGCCTCTGGCTCTTGCGTGGCTAATTGTGCCTTGGCTTCGGCCGCAGCCTTTACGGGGGTCTTCCGCTTCGTTTGCGCGGGCAGGGTCGAAGCCACCAGCCTATCGGGTAGTCTCCTTCTCTCCTGTGTCTGTTTGGTGTCCTCCACAAGGCTCTCCTGAGTGAGTTGCTCATCGAGTTGTTGTTCCATGTCATCGCCGGAATCCGCCATGACATGGTCGCCATCGGGGTTATCCTCTTCCACGACCTCCTTTGCAGACTGCTTTTCGGGCTTGTTCTGGGCAAACTCTCGCGGTCGCTTGTGAGGCGGGGACGGAAGCCGAGCAGGGATATGGGATGTATCCGAGTCCGAGTCTGATTCAGTTCCCGACTCGGAGGCCGAGCTATACGTGCTCTTTCGGGCAACAACCTTGGCAGGAATCTTGATAATTCGTCTTCGCTCTCCCTCCTCCACCAGTTCCTCGGCATCTGACTCCGGCTCAGACCCAGAGTCTTGCGCTGGCTCTGCTTCTCGTTCCCGCTCTATGTCTGACCCTGATTCAAGATGGGCGCTGTTTTTTCCAGTTCCGCCATTGATTGTCTGACCGCGCGAGGTTGCCTCCGACTCAGATTCACTAGAGTCACCTTGGCTCTTCGAATCCGATTCCACCTCTTCGTAGTCGTCCAGATTCAATGCGCCTCCCGCTCCAACGTCTCCAGTCACTGGGTCGCTCCAAATAGAAGAGTTAAACGTCGCCCTAAGCGGTGGGATCACAGCCTTTGAACTTTCCGCCGGTAGTTTGGCCTCAATCTGGGATACGTCGGATGAGCTTGCCGAGCCTTCCCGGCGGTGCCTCTCCGCATCGTCTTCGTCACGGCCGCTGAGATGAAAGCGGCCACCGACGTCATTTTTCCTTTTACTCCGTACCGGCGTTTGAGCGTTGAGGCGTGCACTCTCAGTCGAGGACGGGCCCTGCAGCGAGGTGATCATCGCGAGGGACCGCGAAGCAGCATCTATGAGAGATCTTTGAGGCTCGGACCCGACGCTCCTCGAAGCAGGACTGCTTCCCACGACTCCCTTCGGCGTCACAATAGCGGCGCGCTTTTTATTAGGCGATGACTTTTTAGGAGTCGCGGTTTTTCTTGGCGAGGCCGTGGTTTTGGGAGAGGAGAACTTCCTCGGGGAGGAGAGTTTCTTCGGAGACGGCGGTAGCATTGAGGAATGCCGCGCTTCGGCGGCATCGTCGTGGTCGGCTTCGGGGGTTCGAGATCGTCCGTAGAAAGAAATGAGATTTCTAGCGTATTCCTCCTCTCTTTCTCTTGTCGCCTCAATTTCTTCTGTTCCTTCTTGCGGGCCTTCTTTTCCTTCCACGTCTCCGAGCCCGACTCCATTGGCACAGAGCTTGTAGACGACAAAACGCTAATCTCCCTCGAACTCCGGGCCACATCCCCAGCGCCCGGGTCAGCCGAGTCGCCTATCCTTTGCCGCTTCGCAGCATGCCTTACAGAGTCATCCGAGCCATGGTGAACCGCAGCACCATGGTCGCCATCGCCGTCGATGGAGCTACTTGGTTGGCCGCTCTGGCTGAATGACGAACGACGACTCGACTCATCATCATCTCGCCTGCGTTTCTTGAGGAAGGAGAGGCCGGGACGGTAGGCGGAGAGCGATGCGAAGTTGATGGGCGCCGCGAGGCGTGGGTGGTTCGGACCTCTAGCCATGCTCGAAAGCTCGCCCTACAGCCTTGTGCTATTTCTTGCCGCGTACCGCAGAGGGCCCTCGCGAAGCCGCGACCAAGGCGATAGGCGTAGAGTATGGGTTGTCGATGCCGTCTCGTTAGATTCCGGGCAGTCGCGAGTGGGGTAGCAGATCGTATCGGGAGGGCTTCCACATTCGGTTCCGACGAGGTTTCGGGGAAGTACCGAGCTGCGAGCCGCAAGTGTGCTGGTTTAGAAATGCGATTGGTAGTTGCGAGATAAGCCGGTTCGTAGTCACAGTCCAAGACATATGAAGTCGAGAGTCGAGCACTGCGCACCTCACCAAATCTGCCAATAGGCACGCAGCGCGAGTTGGATTCGTGGGGCTAAAATGTCGATAAAGGATCGTTTTGAGTGGCCTCTCAGAAAAGGAAAAAAAGGTGGGATTTTGCGATGTTGTTATCGGCAGCAATAAAAGTTACATGTCGAGGGGTATCAGCTTAGCCAGCGGAAAGAGAAAAAAAAAAACGAGGTCGCGATCCCAGAGCTTCCTGCCCCTTTCGCCTTTCGTCTGCGCGCACAGTATTAACTAGGTCGCCTCACCGTTCAAGGTACTTGCATAAAGAAACAGCTTTTAGCAGGTGCAGGCCACAATTGCTTGAAAGGGTGCGCCAAGAACATTCGGAAATTTTCTGGGAAGGTACAGACAATGACAGGGATTGTCCAGAGCAGACCCTGAAAATCACTAAAGTCATAGACTGGAAACATTGAGTAATTTGATGGTTCAATTTCTGTTTAAGCTCATCATACTACCTCATTCTTAAAACAAGGAACATCAGTCAAGTCAGATAGAACCAAAGGCTATCTACACAAGTTTTTACTCTTTCACCTCAATTCACAGGATCTTCTCATCCAGTTGCCTTCAATCTCCTTTGGGTTGTGGAGGAATCCAAGCGAACACAAAATTGATATACCACCACCCAGCACACTTCAAATCCCACTCGTCGCCGAGCATGTCCAGACTTGATACGTACCAAAGCAGGCTGTTTTCTGGCGTCAATGTCCAGACTCGTCTTAACCCCCCTCCCCTTCCCTCTTTTACAAGCCAAGATGGCTATGGGCTCGTTCATGGGGCCGTGCTGGAACTCGTGGGACAGTTGGAGCCTCCAGCTCTTTGCCAGCTCGAATACCTCCTAGAACACTCCCTCGAGACGTCCCCATCGTCGATGAGCATCCGTTGCTATCCCGCGATGGACGAAACCCGATCTTGAGGTTAGAGAATCGGACAAACTGCAAGCTCGGAGCGCTAGGGGCGGCTACCAAAGTCAAGGGACTCGAGAACCGGAGAGATCCCCAAGTGGTGTCTGCGACTGTCTCCGCCCGTCGCCGCTAGTTTTACGTGCGACTTCCTCTTCATTTGCATGTCCATGCGAGGAAGCACGAAGTTTCCCAAATCCGCTCGAGAGCCTGGCCTTCAAGTGATGCAACTTACCCCGAAGCGTCGGCCTCGCCGGGGTAGTGTCTATTTCGTCAAAGTACGATTTGACGCCAGCCTCATCCTGCGGCACTATCTCAGGCCCATTCTTTCCTGCCACGACAACGTAGCTCATGGGCTCGTCAGGCGTGCTAGTGCTTGTAACCGGACCTTGTAGATTTTGAGTCTTCTTCATCCTGGGAGGAGGCATGCGCTGCGCGTCTAGCCCTCTTCCGAGGTTGTTGAGGCGAACTGTCAGGTCCATTACCTCCTCCATCTCCTCGCGTAGCTTATCATTCGCCTTATTTTTCAACAACAGGCGCACAGAATGAGAGCGTTTCGAGAATCGATCAAACATGCGCCCTCTCTCAGATGACATCGAAATTTCCCAGCTGTCCTCTCGATCAGTAGACTTGCTGCGGCAGGCCGTTGGGTTCTATCCGGGGCCGGAGCTGCTGAAAGGGTCATTTGCATTTTCGATATCCATGATTCCCCCATTGCCAGTTGACAACAACATGCTAGGGTGTAAAAACGCCCCAGTGGTCGTGTCTTCGGGGTTGCTCAGTATAGCCAGGGGTGTTTTCGGGCCAGACAATTGCTTTGATGCAGAAACGTCGGCCGGATCTTGGCTCGTAGAGTTTGAGAAGTCGCGTTTCGTGATCGTAAAATCAAACTTTGACAGCTTCCTCGAGATTGAAGCCACGCCGCTAGGTAAAGCAGCTCGAACGGAGTCGGCCCGCTTTGGCCTAGATCCAACATCCATCCTCGTCTGTCGGAGCCACCCTCCTTGGTCCTCTTTTTCCCCATTTTCTCTTGGTGCTTCCGCGGGCACATTAATTCCACCTACTAGGCCCGGTCCGTCCACTTGGGTTCCCTTGGAAGAAGGGTTCCCGACTGGAGCCTCGGGCGAGATGAATGTTTCATTTGTAAGAGGCGGCCGAGACATGAAAGTCCGGGTATGAGACGATGCAAGAGATAGAGACTCGCCAGAGCCAGATCTCCAAGCACTAGGTCCTCGTTCCAAAATTTCGAAGTAAGCCTTCGCCTCTGGGCGTCGAGGGCTTCTTGGTGGGATGGGGGACGTGGCCCATCCACATTTTGGACACTCAACAGCGGCCGCAAAATCTCCTGCTGCTTGAGTGAGCCTCGAAGAGGGGAATTGTCAGAGCCGTTCAACGAGAATCCCTTCCTCATCCGAGGAACGGGGGTGGGTGACTCTACCGCAACGCGGTATCTCGGCATCACCTTCGGGGTATAGCAACTCGATGGGGTTTGGGAAGCCGCCCCACCCGGAGTCGTTGGCAACTCTGGCAGCTCCCTATTAGGGGGATGTGGCGACTTTTCTTGAAGCATCTCAAAAGAGTCGGCGAAAGAACTGGAGAGTCGGGTCGAAGCCGGACTGGAGTAACAATCTGGCCTGATGGTAATCGCCCACCCGGTGATAGGGCAGGTCCTCGGCCGGATGACGCAGGTGCAGCCTTCTGCTCTCCGTTATATTCGAGAACAGCCAAGTCCTTTGCAGCGTCCCTAACAGCGCTATCTCCTTCATGACTGTGAGTTCCGTGGCACTCTGCTGGTACGGATATATCTACCGGGCCTTCTCCGGTGTTGTTGAGCGTAGGGGTGACATTTGCCGTAAACAGAGGGCTTTCGGAATCACTCTGGTGAGAGTTCCCAAGCGGGGTTATTTGGATTTCCATTTCGTCTTCTGTAAACATGGAAGGCGGCAAGCTAAAGTCATCGAATTTGATCATGGGAATTACCGGAGGGTTCAGAAAAGCCGAGTTCTGCAAGGGAGCCTCAAGGTCCTGTCTGCGGAAAACAACAGCCGGGCCTTGAAAGAGTTTGGATTTATTGCTTGAACCGCGCTTAGCCAGTTTTTCCAGGAAAAGACGAATTCGGCATGAACCAAGGACTTCTAGTACTTGTTCGCGCTGGTATGGTGGACGGAGGACTGTGGTGAGGGTTGTTGATGCGGGCCTTGACCCCACGATGGGTTTTGAGCTGGGGAAGGATATTGTGTGAGATTGGCAAGCTGGGTGGCGGTTGGAGAGCTTGATTCTCGCAAGTGAATCGATAAATCTTCTCTATCTTGTTCGCAGCACCAATGCGTATCAGGTGGTGGGAGAAGGTTGATAGGGTCCTCGCGTTCGGATCGCGCCTTCTCGAGCAGGTAAGCACGTGTATACTCTAGAGGGCTGATAGCGCGGCCGTCGGTGCCATTCCGTGGTAAATTTTCATCTTGAAACGCCTCAAGTGGTGGTCGTAGCCCAAGAGGTTTTGAAAAATTGAGCGTTGTAACCTCAGCAGAGGTCTGGCGAGAAGAGCAAGCGACGAGATCAAGATTGGACTCTAGCGTCTTTGATGTGATGCAGCTCAAGGGCATTCTGATAGCCAAGGCCGTGTCACATTTTCTAAGCTGTCCACAGCCCGACCTTTCATGGAGCGTGGCTTGTCCGGACACTGCAGTTTTGTCTGATCTCGATATCAATTGGCTCTTCCCGTCCTTGGGCCTTGGATCCTGGTCCATGCCCCTCGCCTGTTCTACCCTTTTGACGGTGTGTGAATCGGGAATTTCGAACGAGCCAGCGGCGGCTGGGATGATTAGTCCAATGCTCACGAGTTCCCGGTCATCCATTCCAAGACCATCCGCTAATGGGTGTCGATGAAAGGCGGCTGCGGTAACTGTGGAGTGAGCTTTAGCTTCTCTATCTCCTTCTTCTCCTTCTTCTTCTTCTTCCTTTTCTAGATGGGCTGAAGCGGGTGGCTCGCTCCTAGACACTAGAGGTCGTTCATTAAGACCAGTATTAGTAGCGGCCGTACTCGGGTAACCAGGGCCCAGATGCATGTCGAAGCGCCTTACGCCAGGGCGATGGTCAACAAGCCAAGAATGGTTGATTTTCGTGTGGTCGAAGGCAATGAGGTGTCAGACAGGCACACCTAGGCTCGTAGAGGAGTCCAAAAGCAGGAAAGGGGTTTGAAGAAGAGAAGAAATGCTGGCAATGCGTTGCTCTTATAGAGTATATCGTTGAGTGGAAATGAAGGAAAACAACTTGGATGTAAGTGTGGGCACGTATGTAGAAAGGATGTGAGGGAGGCGAGAAGGGAGCGTAGGAGAGGAGAATAGCAGCTTATATAGTAGAGATTTGACATGATTTTCAAAGCCTGTGGTTTATGAATCACCAACTCTTTGAGGAGGAAGGTGCATTTGATGGGCAGGGGACTGGAGCAAGAGAGGGCATGTTATAGCTATCCATTACATTTTCTTTTTCAACCCTTTAAAGCTAACTTACTCCTTCTCTATTGACACCTAGGAAGGTTAGAGAAGAATTGGCCATGGAGGGCTCCTTGTCCCATGCTGGGATACACCTATAGAGAGTCCTTTATCAAGATGGGGGCTATACCGAGCCTACCTCGACATCTTCAATACATGTACTATCATTGTTTCGAAATCATGAACCCATCCTCGCTCCGATGTTCTTCTCAAGGAGAATAGCCACCGAATAAATCCTCGATTCAGAGTCGGGAGCACGAGCGCATGTAATACCAAAAAGATAGAATGGGCGAGGCACGATTAGTTTTCACTCCATGATAAACTGTCTGGTGATTTGATAATATCATGAGTTGGAAGCCTCGACGGGCAATGGTCGTTGAGAGTGGGGCAAACGGCCCTCATCGCTGAGCATCCATGGAGCAATAGTGGTGATCAATCGGACGCATCATTTCTTGGCTTTGGGGCATGTGCATGTGTCTGAGAATGCTTGTGTGCCGGCTGTCAAGGCAGGTAGTTCCAGCAAGTACTCCCTACAAGCAAGGAATACGAAGAACATTGAGAACGCCATTGACCCATGTGCGAAGTATTTGATGGTATGTGCGGCCTCTGATTACCCAGAAAGTCGGCTGGAGCTCCACCTCATGGTCATGGCTTGGCTGGCGAGGATAAGCCAATTCTGTTTTCCTACTGAATAGACGCAAGCTGCCAATCCATCCGTCAGTTCAGCCAGACTGGGACAAGGAGCAGATCCTTCTCCGTCGAATGGGGACATGAAGCGAGTGGAGTTCGGGACCCGCATTCCATGCCATGGAAGATTCGCTCATTTCAGTCAGAGTGCAGACGGCTTGACTGACAAGATTTTCGGCATGTACTTGAACACTTGTCCATACCCAATAGAGTGGCTCGAAGCCATGCACTAGGGTAGCAATGGCTCGAGTTAGGTTGGAGGCCTTTGCAGCAAGTTCAAGGTGCACAGCCCCCTGATACTCTACTCGAGTGGAGTGCGCGCAACATGGGGATTTGATTCAGCTCGCATGGTTGAGAGCAGGCATTTTGGCGTCCAGGGAGGAGAAGAGAGAAAGAAATAACAAATGGCCTGGTTGACAGCAGTGTCTTCAAGCTCTGGCCGTCTACTTGTAGTAACTAATCGATCTTTGTCTTTCTGCTATCTCTTTCTCATCGCTGAAAATCTTGGATTCCATATTGCCCCTGTTGCTCATATGATCGACGGGACAGGGGCGGGACACCGTTCGAGCGGGAATTGAATCGCGAAAATGATTGCGGTGCCACTCAAACAAAGGGAAATTGATCGAGTCTCATGGGAGCTGTACGAGGTGGTAGTGTACATCAACATCCCGCGTCAATTTGTGACGCAATAAAGTACACCCTCGTCCTAGTCCTGGCTGCGAGACAAAGAACGAACATTACCCACCCAAGCTTTCCACCAAAGCACCAAAGCTGGGCCCATCTGTCTTGACACGAGACCAATTCGACCGGCGCGTTTTGTTTAGTTTGCACTACTTCTGCACCTTGACGTTTTGTCAAATTTACCCACTTCCGTCGATGACCCCGACCACAAGGTCCGCTTTCCGCTCCAATGTTCAATATTCCCCTTTGCGCCCTCCCTTTGCACTGCTGCAGCCCCTTTTGAACCACAGGAACGATAATAATACCATGACACCCAGGATTGGATGTATTGTGTGAACCCCAACTCGGTACTTGGTTCAAGGATTTAAGGTGCTGACCATCCACCACCGCCCGCCAACACCTCCGCCAGTTTCCGCCCTTTTTTTCTCCCCCGAACGGGGACTAGACTCAAGCATCATCATCATCATCATCACCAGCGCATCGTCAATGGTCCCGGCCAGTCGCCTGACATGCTATTGAGGCTCGGTGGCCGCTTCACCCTCACCCGGGCTTCTCGTCAAATACCTCTGGCAAGATCCCCAGTGGCCTGGTCAGGGTGCCAATGGATTGACTTTCCTCGAATCTCAACTCTGCAGCCTCAGTCGCGGCCAAGACTAGCTGCATTTTCCACCCAATCTACCAACCGCGGACCTTTGGATGGTAAGTCCCAAGCTACCAGTGCCCTTCTCTTTTCACAGATTCGTCCTCCCCATACTGGAACCAAGTCAAGATTGTTTTGTTGTGGAAATCCGCAAGGAACTGCTGGTAGAGATGAGCCTTGCCCTCCGTGAGCATGTGTGTCAGCTCGCGCCGTCTATTCTATGCGGACTCGTCGATTTGCAAGCATCGCACGTCTCAGAGAAGGGCACATATCACGCACTGTCCCCCGTATAAATTATAGATACCTTTTGTATTCCTTTCACCTCTGCTATGTCATTCCCTCTCCAACTGTCAAGCTATGATCCCCCTGATACTCTCCAACGGAGCCACTGCTTGCATGACATGGTTCTTCTTCTTCTGCATGGCACTAACTTCGCGGGCAGACTACATTGGTGGAGGTCAAGATAGACGTTCCAATGGCAATCCCTTCCCACCCGAGGAGCCCAGTCTCCTCCGAAAGATGGGCGAGTCTGCCGCTACTACCTTGGCATCCATCCTCGTTCTAGCGCTGGGCTTTGCCTTTGCTGGCTACGCGTACCACAAGTCGTACAAGCGCATCGTTCTCAAGAAGATGACCAGGGCTTTCGAGCCTGGAGACCCCGTGCTAGACCTGGCGGCGCTGGCCAAAGGTGTGCCATCAACAGGCCACGCAGATGGCCGCTGGGTATTCCGCGAAGAACAGGAGCACGTTGACGAGATTCTCGCCGGGGATGTTTCCGGCCACTACTACCTACTAATCGGCGACAAAGGCACGGGGAAGAGCAGCATGCTGATTGAGGCCATGCGCAAGGTCGACGGTCAAGGCATTGCCATGTTTGAGGCACACTCAGACTTGGAAATTGTCAGGATACGCCTAGGAAAAGCCCTCGATTTCGAGTTTCACGAGGACTACATTGGCGGCTATTTCAGTGAACGCGGCCCGAGAGATTCGACGGCCCTCCTCGACATCGAAAGGGCCCTCAATAAGCTAGAAAAGGTGGCCCTTGTCAACAGGGAGACGCGTGGGAGGCCGCTCATTCTTATCATCAACCAGATGCATCTTCTTCGAGATGACGAAGACGGAAAGGACCTCATCGAGTTGCTCCAACAGCGCGCTGAACAGTGGGCGGCAGCCAACCTCGTCACGCTGGTCTTCAACAGTGATGATTACTGGGTGTATGAGAGACTAAAACAACTTGCCACCAGGATGGAAGTCATTCCCGTCATGGACCTGCCAAGGGAGGAAGCCCTAGCAGCCTTGAAAACGTACCGCGAGAAACATTTTTACAATGAGGAAATCCCCGAGTGGGTTTTTGAACGAGTATACGATATGGTTGGCGGTCGCCTCAGCTTTCTCAACCGGGTGGCGAGAAGCTATGACATGATGAGCACCTGCCGTTCGATAGTTGACATCGAGAAGAAGTGGTTCTTGAACCAGTGTTGGATCCTGGGTGCTGAGATGGACGACGACGTTATGGACCAGCAAAAGTGGGCTGTAAGTACATGTAGACACTTGATCTTTCTGAGCTTGGGCTGCCGCGAAGCAACCGCTGAAGCATTGCTAACACTCTCCCCGCACCACGGCAGGCTGCCGCAATGTCTCTCGCCCTTGCGCTTGTCGACAAAGAAGAAGAAATGGAGTTGACCTATGACCCTCGGATCGGCCATGTCCTCCCGACCTACCCCTTTCACAAAGCCCAAGAGATCATGACGCGGTGCGACTTCATCCGCCAACTTGACAACCTCAACCTCTTCTCCATCACCGCGTCCGCCGACGTGCGCGCAAGCTCCGTACCCATGCACTACGCCTTTAAAGAAATCTGCTCCGAGCCAGGTTTCCGAGAGCACCTCGCAGCCACGATACAGCGCATCGCCGATATCGAGTCGCTCGGCCGCACGCGCGAGCTGGTGGCCAAGGACCTTGTTCTCGGCGGAGAGTATCACATCAGCCGCGGAGGATGGAGGGACGGAGGCGTCGTCGTGAAACTAAAGCAAGCCGACGAAGACGACGGGGAAGACGACGGCAAGGACGACAAGGACGAAAAGAAAAACTAGAACTAATGATTTTACGAAGCGAAGAGGGAGGCGGTCCCTCTCTCCTCGCTTGGGTTCCGGGCATTCGCCACCCCGGGCTCTACGCTGTACACTACTTGTGGGCTATTATTTCACTAACCCGAACTCAGGGCATTTCCTTTGTATATTTATGGGCGGCAAGGGTCAGGATGATGCTATCCATGTATAGACGGTCACTTTACATTTTTTTTCCTTCTTCTCTTTACTCGCCTTCTCTTCTGTCTCCTTCACCCTTTCGGCTTTTGTATTAGCCTTCATTTGATGGCTCCCTCTTTGTGCCACCACAATGATGGCTAGCCTTAGAGAGCCTGCTCCATCTGGGCAGCCAGGTAGATCCCCCAGCTTGGCCAAGCTCTAGAGGATCAAATTAGCAAAATACTCTAATCCACAACTTGAGGATGTAACTCTACACCTCTATTTTTCATTTCACCTTCACGAGTCTTTCCTCATTTGAAGCACAAGATGGCTAGCCAAACCAACACGTCCCCTGGCCTGCCTAAGACAGTCCAGCAACTCACGATCACCACTCCTCTAGTCTGTTCCACGATGATGTTCATCCAACATTGGTGCCTACCCGTTCCCTTGTTCCATTTCATTCCCCAATCTCCTCTTTTGTTTCCCCTGCCTCTTTTTCTCTTCTCACATCCCTTCCATCCAGTTTCAAAACACAACCACATCAGGTTTGGAAGCAACACAAAGCCACCCATCAAAAGTGAGTTCTCCAAAACATACACATCTCTCCCAGGACATCTTGAGCCTCTTGATCAAGATAAAGTCGAACCGACTCGCTCTAACCCTCGCCTCTCCGAGCAGGAAACCTCCAAGCCGAACAATTCCGACAACATGCCTCTCAAGTCCACCCCTGAGAAGCCTGCAGCTGCGGCTCCTGGACTCGCTACGCCCGAGATTTCGGCCAGCGACACTAAACTCCTTGGCCTGGCCTTCATGTGCCTCAAGGACGCCCCCGTTGTAAGTTCTGCCATACCCCGTTTCCTTTTACGAGCATCCAAATCCCTCCCCATGTTCGTTGCTTTCGCCCATTTCCTTCTCTTGCCTTCCACCAATATCGCACATATGGAAGCCGAAAAAAAAGCGGAAGGAGCGACGCTGACCAAGGGGCACCGCCCTTCCTTCCACCCTTTCTTCCATTACAGATTGATCTCGAGAAATTTGCCAAGCTCGGCAATTACAAGAACATCTCGAGCGCCAGCTCCACCTGGTCCCGCCTCAAGCGCCGAATCGTGGACACCGGCAAGACCGCCTTCCCCGACGCCAGCCCCGGCCCCAGCACCCCCAGCGGCGCCTCTGCCGGGAACGGCGGCAGTGTCCCAGGCTCGGCCGAGACGCCTACGCGCCGCAAGCGCCCTGCCAACAAGGCCGACGCCGAGGACCACGATGCCCACGACAAGGGCCCCAAGACGACCCCGGCCAAGAAGCAGAAGCGCATGTCGGAAAAGGATTTCCGCAAGCTCCTCAAGGCTGAGAACGACGAGGATCTTGGCCCCAAGACCGAGTCGGCCAGTCAAGCCGAAGGCAAAGGCGTCAAGCCCGAGATCTAAATGTACAAAGGAACCCCCATGTAGCGGTTATGGTGGGACCAGCAAGGGGCGATGCGAGAAAAGGGCGAATTGAACGAGGAGAGGTATATCAACGGAAGGGGTGTCATTGATAGACAAAGTGTCAGCAGATAGTGCTTAGGACTTTATATCCCTAGATACCACTATTAATGCATCAAATATCCGTCCTGCGACAGCACATCTTACCCGTCTATCCAATTTCCGTGCCTGCCTCCATCCAATCCCTCAAAGTTTCTAAACAGAGTGAATACATGTCTAACAAATACAAAAGCCGTCCCAAGCTTGAGATCGGTAAGGGATATCATAACCACACCGAACTCCAAACAAAAAGTCCAAAATATCCTCCCAACCACGTAAAAGAAGTACCGTTTCTCATCCCCACCTTTGATCCTCTAGCCGATACACCTCCAAGCCCTTACCAACATTCCTCGTCTTCTGTCACTCGTTGAGTATCCGGTCAGGTGTTTCGGAAGATCCTAGCGCTTGGGGTTCAGTAGGGACCTCCGGGTTCCCCGTCCCATCTCTGCCTCGGCTGCCGCTTAGTTCCAGTCGTTCTCCGATACCAACTAGACCACGTTCTCGGGTGTCATCGCTCCACCGCTTATATACTTCCGCAGGCAGCTCGATAGGATCAACGCGGATACCCTCTGGTGCCCACCCACTAATGACTCCCTCCGGCAGCTTGTCCAGATCGGCCATACCCTCTTCTCCCGCAGCGGACCCCGTTTCCACCATGGTAGAGGGTGACATGGCAACGGCCCCCTCTAACAGCCTGCCATTCTCCGAGACCGCCCCTTGGTGCTCCGTTATAGTTGTCGTCGTCGTCACTAAAACCATGAGACTGACGTGCGGCACTCCCTTGAATGCCTCTTCTTTCACGATTCTTAGAGTGCCGCCAGGCCCATACCGCTAGGGCGGCGACAAGAGCAGCAACCGAGAGGCCGGTCGCTAAACCAATGATATCATCTGATGTGAGGCCTTTCCGAGAGGACGAAGGAGGGGCTGGGGCTTCGGTGGGGACCGGAGCGGCGTGGATGACTGTGAATATTGGCGAGTCGCTGAATGTGGCAGGTTGAGAGGAATTTACGATGCGGATGGCATAAGAACCCGGGTTCAGGCGCTCCGGTATGGTCCAGTTGTGGGCCTCTGACGCATACGGGATGTCATCTACAATATCAGTAAGCACTTATCCCAACGAGGGGCCATCTCGCCTTTGCTTCTCCAGGACGCGGATGGAAGAAGGAAGGGCTCGGGGCTGGACTTGGCTTACAGTCGACGTAGACAAAACTGGTAAATGGTGTACTGCTCGCTTCAGCAACTTCCATCATCACTTTGCCATCCCACTGAGGGCCATCATCCCCTCTCTCCCACGTCACTTCAACTGTAGTCCCAGTGACTAAGGTGGCATCCTTTCCTGGGAATGTGATGGCTGCAAAAGTTCCGTTACTACCAGCATCAGTGCCGCCGATCGTGTCACGCTTGACTACTACCCCAGCGTGGGCAAGGAACGCATGGAGAAGGAAGAATAACGGCGGCGGTAGGCGGCAAAGTCGGTCCATAGCTCGGCGAACTGTGGGGCAGATATAACAAAAAGCCCTTGCCGAGAGAGAGAAGGACGGGTGGAAACAACGTAACAGTACTGATATGCGAGGATAGGATAATGACAGCGAAGAAACTGGGGAAACCGGGGAAGAAAAGGGAAAATAGGTCTTGCGCTTCAGATAATTGGGTGCGTCACCGAGGAGGAGGGACCTGACCGAACGAAACCGAAGATCAGTGCTTCGCTTATCCGTGGGATTCGGTTCGAATCGAAGTGAGGATCTGGGGAACAGCAAAGCCGGGGGTGTCGGGCAGCAATATGAAGGGTTCCGATGGGTTACTCTCAAGGGCTCGAGAGGAAACGGCCCACGCGCGTTTTGTCAAATCAATTGCTCACGTTCCGGGGGTGTTCAAGGGGGTGCACTTGGCATCATGGCATGGTTGTTGGGTGGCAGGCTTCTTGCGGCGTTCCTTTTACAAGTTTCAAGGGAGACAATTGGAACTGCGTGGGCAAAGTTCACCAGACGATAGATAGCCTGGGCAAAGAAGGAAGACAAGAGAAAAGCCCGGATTACTGGTATCTGCATTGAGTGTATGGCTCGGCCCTGATCCGATCCATCCACAATTCCATTGCCTGCATCCCCCATGACCATCAGAAGGCGCCCTCCTCGATTCCACCCTGTCCCCTTTTTAGTAGAGGGGCAAACCCCACAAAAAGGGAGACACAGAAAGGGCGGCATGAAAAGGTCGAGTATTCCCAAGTAATCATCGTTGCGAGGCGTCGAGTATCCGTTGATTTCGCTGCCCCCACGAAGAAGGAGGCCGAAGAGCAAGGGTGCTTCCACCGACGAGCAGTGTTCCACCAAGCGACGGAGCAGGGTGCGGCTTGGCTTGCCTGCGCGTGCGCCCGCGGCGGCCTCTCATTCGATACCGCGCCACTGGCCGCGATGCATCCCAAGAGCCACTAGCTAGCAGTAAATACTTCGTACTTCCCACCACACCAACGAACCACACCAGACACGCTCAAGATTAAGTCTAGCTCAAGGGCACCTCGCCGAACGTTGGATGGTTCTCGTCGGGCGGTGGGGTCCATCATGGATCCATTCCGCATTCGTCTCCAATGCACTTGGAGATTGCTTCCCCAATTCGGCAAGTACAAGGAGAGCGGCAACATCTGCAATACTAAAACACTAATAATCATCATCGAGTCCCGCGCCAAGCAACCCAGCAGTCTCAGGCCCGCGCGAATCTTGGAAACGAGCATGTAAAGGCCACCACGGGCTTTCCTCTACTCAATTAACCTCGCCCCGCCGCTTTCTTCTGATCACTTCTTTATCAACATTTGGCATCAAAGGGGTCTGACGCCGTCGGAAGGCGTCGGAAGGCGTCTGCAATCAAGACCAGCAGAGTCCTTCTATAGGCGAAAAGCAATTGGGCCTACTTCAATCTGTATTCATTCAACACGTCCTATACTATAATTTTGCTTGTCCGAAAATCAGGAGGCGACCTCGCGTGCAGTATCCTCCATTTCAAATACATGCTTCCTAACCCTAACGCCGATACGCCCTGAGACCGCAGTAGTTTATTTTTAAACGTCGCACTCTTTGCTCCGTGAATAGGGGTGCCTTTCGCGCACCCTTGAGCCCATCATCGCCCGTCTTCGCGTAAGGGTCGAATGCCGCCTTACCCCTAGCTCCTGGTCCACCAGCAGGTTGCATCGTAGACCGCTTGGTATGTAGCACGGATTGAGCCTTGCTGTAGTCGAAGGGCTCCTCCTGCAGCGGCCCAGCTCCATCAGTCTTAGCTTGGGCCTTCCGTGCCCGCTTAGATCTGCGGTTAGCCCGTTGCCGGGCGTTCTTTCCTTTGGCCTGGGCGGGAGCCGCTTCCTTGACATCAGTAGTCTCCTCGGCATCGGCTTCCCCTTCTTCATCTGAGTCTTCGTCTCGGCCCTCGCTAGCATCTCTGGGCAAGGGATTAGCCCCAGCACCGGACCCAGAGGTGGCAACAGCAGCCCCCATCTGAGTCTTCATCAGAGTCTTCGTCAGAGTCTTCATCTGAACTTTCGTCTGAGCTGGTATCCGATTCATCTCCCACGTCCTTCTTAGGAACTGTGGCAGCCGGGGTGCCGGCATCCTCGCCAGTCAACCTCTTCCGCTTCATACCGGTCTTTAGAGTAAATTCACTGTCCTCCATGGGTTCCTCGGGCTCAGGTTCTGGCTCTACTCTCGTAGCTGGGAGTGCCGTTTCTTCTTTGCTGCCCATGTTCACCTCTCGGATCGCAAGATGCACTTCCTCAGTTGTAAAGTGCCTCTGCCATGGCAGTGGGACATATTCGTCACTATCCTTAGCCAATGAAGCTCCGTCCTCCCAGCGAGAGCTCAGCTCCATCTTCCCGAAAAGTTGGGAACGAGGAAGCCGTCCCACCTCGACCTCCTGAATATTGAGAGAAGCAAGATCCTGGATCGCGTTTCTTTTATCTCCGGCCTTTCCATCCTTTAACTTCGCGCCCTCAATCAAGAACTGCTGCAATGTTGGGCCATCTGCGCCCTTAGCCTGCGCCTCTTGGATCACCTTCCAAAGCTGATTGGCTTCCGCCTTGGCAACCCATGCATGTCGGGGTAGGAGGCTGTGAAGAGCCTTGAGATCAGGGGGAGAACCCTAGCAATGTCCCAGACCCCTTGGGTCGGGAGCACGTAGCCTACGCTCTCATCGTTGCGGCGCGCCGCAGCATCTCTCCAACTCCAAACCGCTCGGAAAACAGCAAACTGCTCACCCGTGAGGGGTTTCGGTTGTTTCATAACGGTATTATACCAACCTTTGCTGCCGCCGCCGGTTTTTTCATCAAAGTAAGGGTTCTCGAAACGACTCAAGGACTGTTCGCGCGATTTGGCAAGCACTGTTCGAATCAAGTCTGTCTCCGGCGAGCTTGGGTCAGACTTTTCAACTAGCTCATTGCGCATCATGTCGTAGATGTATAGGAGAAAATGGGTATCGGAACGAGCATAAAATAACATCTCCTCAGGAATAGGTCTACGCAAAATGCAAGGTTAGCAGCGCGAACTAGGATTCATAAGCTTCTCCGTGATCACGTAGCATACCTAACACGCCAATCCGCAAGCTGGTACTTTTTGTCGGCATCAAAGTTGACAAACTTCTTGAGTAGAAAAGCCAAGCTGTGTTGCTGGTAGCCCAGCGCCCTGGACGCGAAATGTGTATCGAAATACCCAACAAGATAGAGGCCGAGATCCCGCTGTAACCATATCACGTCCATAAAAGCACCATGCAACACCTAAAATCTGATGTTAGTATCCATGTATAAATTGTCTAGGATTAAAGGGGTGCAGGTTCACCACATACCTTGACAATCTTAGGATCGGCAAATACTTCGTTGAGGATCTCGAGTCGATGTCTCCAGGGCTGAAGCGTATCCACGATCCAGTCACGCTCTCTAGTACTGATTTGCATGAGACTCGTAAGTCCGATATATGTTCTATAGTCGTGATGCTCTAGATCGATGGCCACTTCCTTGGCTTTCTTGAGCTCCTCCAACATTTCCAGCACTCCTTCGTAGGTGTCTACCCACGTGGCTTTGCTCTCCTCCATGGGGCGGAAGTTGACGGGCTCAGCCTCCTCGAACACTCGAGCCGGGTACTCCATTTCGAGGACTTCGATTTCATAAGGGTGTTTATACCTAGAATCGAAGAGCATCTATTAGTTTCAGACTCAATGCGCCAAAGCTTCCGACCTGTTCTAAAGTCGTCCTTGAACTTTGGACCTCTAAAGAATGGGCACACATACTCTGCGGAACCATTAGTCGATTCCGCATTAGCACTCAGGACAAGGCTATGCTCTAGGGACTGGAGGGCGTGGGGCTTCTTTGTCAGAATCGGCTTCCAAGGGCCCGTGGCAAAGTTATTCGGGGGTGCTCAAAGCTGAGTTGCGGCTTCGATACGTTTGCGTTGCGCTGGCTGGCTTGTA
The DNA here is from genome assembly GCA_949357655.1 of Parascedosporium putredinis. Classification (NCBI taxonomy): domain Eukaryota; kingdom Fungi; phylum Ascomycota; class Sordariomycetes; order Microascales; family Microascaceae; genus Parascedosporium; species Parascedosporium putredinis. The sequence continues at coordinate 897,962 of CASHTG010000021.1, read as the reverse complement.
GACCGGCGAACTTGGACTTCTTCGAGGGAGGTACCTATAATCCGGGTATTAGAGCGCTGACTAGGAGAAAAAAACCAATAGCGGCATATTTTCAGTGACAGCAACAAACATTTTCAGGTTCGGTGGTTGGCGCTTCCTTCCGCTTCACCAGACCGGTATACTCGTCAAGCGCGAGGTCGGCCTGTTCGAAAGTGGCATCGATGATGTCGACAATGCGGCGCCAGTTCATGTCCACATCGTCGGTCTCTTCGAGCTTTGGCGGTGCTAAGCGGTTGGGCCGGGGAGCGGCTTTGAGGAGCTGCGTCGCAAGCGTCAAAAGGCGGGTAGTGTTTGCATCCAGCCGTTCATCGTTGTCTGAGTTGACGGTTCTTTGGAAGGCGAGATCTTGGGACGCGAGTTTGTTGACGGATTTGACAGTTGAAACCAGCGCGGACTGGAGATCCTCTTTCACTGTCTTGAACTCCGCCATTTTCGCGGTGCTGGTTTGCGGATTGAAACGAGGGTGAGGGTAAGTTGTAAGCTCGAGATACAGGTTGAAATAAATTTCGTTCGCAAAAAGCTCGATGGGTTTGTCTGCAAATCGACAGTGGGGGGACGACTCTTTTTGTACTGGTACTTATTGAAAGCGAGCTGTGCCGTGCGCTTGTGGTGGACACAAGCCTTTTCAAAGTCTTTCATCCCCACAGGTACAAGGCCTTCAATGTTCACAAGGGAAATTCTTGGGGTTCTTATCGATAAGCAGGGAGCAACATTGGCGGTTCATGCGGCTCGATTTGCCTCCATCAACCGCCGTCATCTCTCTTCAAAACAGTGTCGCTCTCAATTGATCACATCAAACTGCGCTCCCCACGCCAATACATTCTTGTCTCGTATTCAACATTTCAAAGCGCCTCGTGTTCTTATCCTACACCACAGACGAGCCCCCAATTTGCCTCTTGGTTCTCGATTTAGGCGGAGTCTCCGAGCAACCCGTGGTTATTATGTCTGCCTCCCTCGCACCCGAATGCAATGAGGTGAAGGAGTAAGTTTGCGCGTACCGTCGTTTTATCCATTTCGCAACCGTAGAGCTAACTCTGTATCAGACGCTACGACACGTGTTTCCTAAAGTGGTACAGTGACAGTGAGTAGATTGCTAATCCAGCCTTGCGATTGTCGCGGCAAATCCTCTCCCAATCTAACGCATCGCCCCCAAAGAGTACCTACGTGGAAATGGAACAGATAGCAATGAGTGTTCTGCTCTCTTTAAAGAGTACAGGAAGTGTCTAGAAGTATGTACCTCAATACCCGTTCAACTATCTTGCTTGACATGGCATGCTCACTCGCCTTACAGGTTGCTCTCAAGTCCAGAGGCATTGATAAACTACTAGACGAGGCGAGAGAAGACAACAAGGACAACGACAATTCGTACATGGGGAGAAAGTGTAAGGCTATTACTACCCCGGCTTGTACTGTATAGTACCAAAATTCTGACTATATGAGCACAGGAACATACATGTTTCTTGCCTCCATGGTGCCTCGATATAAAGCGGCGATACATCTCGTAGCTAGAGCCATGGCCCCAGAGCAATCTTTTACCACATTGAGGAGAACATAGGGCCAACCAAGCCCAGCTCGAATCAGCGCGATCCCACTGTGCTGTACCCCAACTAGACAACATAACCATAACGGATATACATGATGTAAAATAGGAAGCGACGTAATGATTTATAGATAGATATCTTGTATAATACCATATCTCCCTTTTGAATTTGTTTTTCTTGGTACTGCCCGTTCACTTTGGTGAGCCGAATGCTCGTCTCCCGTGCTTGGATATTGAGGAAGTTGGCCCAGCTCCTGTCAGCTGTCAACAGCCGCAATTTGACAGTCGATTTAATGAGCGCTTGCCATATTAAAGCCCCTGGCCTGTCAACACCTGGGTCGCGACGATCCCTGGACGACTCCAGCATCGAATGAATTTCTGCACAATTGGAGCAATTCTCCACTCAGGAAACCCATACTCCCCCAGACCGGAACCAGTGCAAAATGGATATTCTCGCCATCAGTGCTAGAAAATCCGCGAGCCATTTCTAAGCCTTTCTCCGACGGCCATCTCTAGCGGCAAGCTTCGAGACGACGCAGCGGGCACGAAAGACAGCCCTTGAACCCGAACCGTTGCGAACCGAGTCGAGGTGCCCCCGAAAGAGGCGATGAGACGACGCCTCGAACGCCGACATAGTCCATGCATGCCTTTTCGATCTTCGCCTGGGCAATTTTTGTGGCGGGATACATAACCGCACGTTGGGATCTCGTTACGCGCCTTTATGAGCTTGCGATATTTGCCTGGGATCACGGAGTGGTTGCAAGTCGCTCCCCTTTCTCTTCACGATTATTCAACCACCCCACTGCCTATCTTGACCGCGACATTCTAATGCTTTTTCCCTTCTTTTTAGACTCGGGCGGCCAAGGGCTTCTTAATTCTCACGCTCTTTTTCCTTATTTTAGCGCTTCCTGTCCATTTCATTACCAAGGCAGAGGCAGATCTTGTGAGTCCCTCCCAAGTCCTTAGCTTTCCAGCCTATGCGTAAAATTGCCAAAGAAGGGGGAAATGCCTCAAAAGCTAACAAACGTCTCCTCTCTCTTTAGCACGCTCGGGGCCCGCGATTTGGGCTGTCTGCCCGTGAACAGCTGCGACGCCGAGGATCATTTTAAGCTCTAGGAATCGCATCACCAAAATCGAGACGACCGTACCGAGACGCGAACGATACAAGGGCAGCCTCCGCTGCAATGCCTGGATATGATGGCCTTATGAGGATCTTCTGGCCTGCAGATATCGCCAGGTCAGAGTTCCCTGGCGTTATTGTGGGCTGGCGAAACTCTGAGCTTGATGTCTTCGTCGTAGCCGTTCTCGACGTCGCTGATGTTCGTACACTCACCCTTGCCCTGGGAGACAGGCAGCACTTTCTCCAAGAAATAAACGAGCCTTATCCTGACCTCTCTTGTTCTAGGCCCAAAATGTCGAATACCATCTCAAAGTTGGCACGCTATTGCGAAACTCGAGCCACGCCGTGAATCGTGTGTACGAGCTTTGCGGTCACCTCTCCATGCATGTCCTAGGCGTTACCAATGCGCCAGAAACAGCCAGCGTTGACCCGTCTTGGGTCCGGGCGACGACTGGGCCCAGCTACCCCGTTCCAGTCATCCGATGCGATCATGCCTCCAACGTTCAAATCATCATGTTCAAGCGCCCTCAACCCCTGCGCATGCAGTACATGTCTCTCAACCCTATCGCGCTCGATCTCGAGGAGAGACATTTCGACATGCCTTTGAGCGGCATCGAGGCGGTAAACGAGCAACACGAAAGGGAAAGGCGTGAGGAGAAGCAGAGACTGGCAGAGAAGCTTAAACAGCACAGCATCGTCAGGCGGATTCTCTCTCCCAAGGAGAAGACGCTTCCCGTATTATCAACCAAATCAATTGGGCTTGGGAACTCGAGCAATTGCTCCAGAAGAATCTCCATCTCGTCGGCCCGCGACCTAAACGAAGTCTAAGCGTTTCGGAGCGGGTCGTAGAATCAGCAAACACCGTCAAGGATGCGGCAATGTCATGGTTTTGGCGCCTCTTCCTCTTCTACGTCTTCCCGGTCATCCAACGCTTCTTTTCCCTTATTCTTCTCGGCCACCGTATAACGGCGGAGCTGCTTCTGCGGGTACTTGAATTCCGAGCGCGACCACATCATGCCGCGTTAAAGGATCTATCGGCGACCGCCCAGCAGGTAGAAATACGGTTGCAGCAGTTTTGTTACTGGCCTACCCAACACATGAAGCTCCGCCAGCGGAAAAGCGATTGGGCGAGTGTAACAACAAGCCATCCCGATTATATTCGCTTCTTTAATAGTCTCTGGCTCGTTGCAAACGATGTCATTATAGGTATTGCGATGGGGTCCTACATCATCGAGCATGCCGAGTGGGTGGGCGAGCAGATCGGCGTCATTCTTAGGACGTACACAGTAGAAGCCCTTCAGACGAGTATAACATGGCTCATGGGATGGCCTGCTGGTCTCAAGCTCAATAACGAGCTTGCTGCGTTCCTAGGCGACCTGTTCCTCTGGGTTATTGACTACTGGTCAGGTTTCATCGACCTTCTCCAACCTGCACTACCGCACATTATATGGTTCATCGGCTTCTCTAGTTTTGGCGGTGCGAGCTTGCCCCTTGCCATGCTCTCCGACTTGCTTTCGGCCCTCACCATTCACATATACTCGTTCTACCTTGCCTCGGCTAGAATATTCAATTGGCAGCTCAGCATCCTCGTCTCCCTTTTCCATCTTTTTCGAGGAAAAAGCACAACGTACTTCGAAATCGTATCGATTCGTGCGACTATGATCTCGATCAGTTACTCGTCGGCACCATTATTTTCACCCTCCTCATTTTCCTACTCCCAACTGTCATCGTTTTCTACCTCAACTTTGCTATTGCGAGAATGATCATTATTTCGCTCAAGGCAGCCTTCGACACGCTCCTCTCTTGTTTAAACCACTTTCCCCTCTTCGCCATCATGTTGCGCATCAAGGATCCGAGTCGACTCCCGGGTAAGTACGCGCGTAGCGCCCCGCCCTCAACGGATCTTGCTGGCAATGGTTCTGTACTAAGATGTCTCACAGGCGGTGTCCGATTCGAACTCGGCAAGAGTCATCCTGTCGTGCGAGCCCCTTCCGGCTCGCTAAACCGACCTCCCACCTCCGTAATTCATCTCAAGGTATGTTATCCTCTCCCATCGCGCACCGTTGCACAACGTGTGCTTCGATGATTATAACACCTGACGCGTATTTCTATAGCCAATTCCTTTGACCTTTGGTGCCATGTTTCACCAATATCTAAGGATGGCTCAACGCATCCGAAAACACTACCTTTCGCCCAGCGTCCTCTTTTGTTTGATGACGGGCAAATTTGTGCCTCCTATAGACCGCAAAAACTTGTATAGCTTGCAGTATAGCATGTTGCCCGCCAAGAGGCCGGGTATTTGGGAAATGTGGACGGCGTTGAGCTCGAGCGCAGCGCCATCCAAGAAGCCTAGCTGGGTGAATCCTGGAGTAAGGAGACATCCGTATGGTAGCTTGCCTGGGAGAGGCCGCGGCGGCGCAGCTCACGTCAGATAGAAGGAAGGGAGTAAAACGGCAGTCTAATGTGTAATGTTGCTTTGGCTAGACGGCGACCTTTTTAATCAGGTGGAGGTATAGATCATTGTATATAATAAAAGTTTAATCGTGGCATTTTGACCCTGGACCTAGATTTCTGCAGATTTACACCTCGACGAACTAAATCCGAAGTCTCTTGCCTTGCGTGGTTTGGTTTGGTCATTGATGGGCCTCTTTTATTTGAGGCAGGCGATTTGATCGATCAATGGCGGAGTGGATGTTCTTTGAATGGAGCGAATGACCCCGCCTCTCCACACCACATCACAGAACACTAATAATCACCTCCTCGTGCCACCAGATGCTAGCCATTCGTACTGTTCGCCTGACGTACTAACAAGCATCGATTTTTCTATATATATATATATATCCAGATAGCACACGGATAGGCAAACAAGGCAACCTTTTCCAAACCAAAAACACCACTGAGGAGAGACGGCGGAGTAGAGAAAGAATGAGTAACGATATCCTCAAGTTCTACCAGCGCTTTCAAGCTGAGGTTGCCGGTAAGTATCCTTCATACTGAAGCATTCGTCCAAATTTTTCTCCAGCCTCCATCAGTTCACGACCAGGCCTGGCTGAAGAGTGTGAGGAAATTTTATCTTTTGATCCCGCCCACCCAACCCGCCCCTCTCGAGGCCGCGGAATAGCAAACTGGAAGGGCAACGTTGATTATTGTTTGTCATAGTGCTGGATACCCACATTGCGCAGCTCTCCTCTGCGCCATCACGCCAGGATGCGATAGATGAGGTGCGGCTTGGTATCTCCCGGCTATTGAATGAGCTAGCAGACGCGACTGAGTACCTCCCGACCTATGATCAAAAGTCTTATTCAGAGGTGAGTGCCTCAAGCATCCGAGGGCAGCAACAAATTTGTAGCATTGCGTTCTGTAGCTTACTCTAGGCTACCGGGACACCCGCAGACTATTAGGGGCCTGACGGAGAAGCTCGATAGAGAAGTAGATAAAGTCGTGCCACGGCATCGATTTCGCTTCAAGGCGCGGCCAAAAGACTCGGCATCCGCTCCTGCCGAAGACAGGCGGCGTAATGTCGGAGTACTAGCTAGCTACCCAGAGACCGAGGGCGCATCGGCAGCTCCATCCAAGGAAGACGAGCCTGCAGCAAACGAAAAAGACTACAATCGGGAGCTCAAAGCCCCGAACGGGTCCAACATCCGCCGGCCAAGCTTCTCTGCGGCCAAGACGATCTCCCTCACTGAACACAAAAACCTCCACGTTGTCCTTCCCAAGTCGGCGTCACGAGCGGCAACCTATGCGGACTTGACCAACCTCGAAAATTGCATAGTGGACATGTCCGTACCGGCAAGTGGAGAGACGACATTCTTGGGTCTTGCATTGAAAAACCTACGGCGCTGCATTATCATCACGGGAAACGTAGACGGCCCTGTCCACATTACGGGAATATCAGATTCTATTCTCGTGGTTGCATCGCGGCAGATGCGCATTCATGAATGCAGAAACGTGGACTTTTATCTCCACTGCTCAAGTCATCCTATCGTTGAGGATTGCGCCAAGGTTCGGTTCGCGCCTATTCCAGACTGTTATGTATGTTGCCCTGTTTCCTAAACTGCCTCCTCCAAAGTGACACTAACACAATTATAAAGACACCGCCTTGGTCAGACACCCATGAGAATATGTGGGATCAAGTTAATGACTTCAAGTGGCTAAAGGCAGACCACAGCCCTAATTGGAGTGTGCTCGCGCAGGACAGGAGACACATGAACAGTTTCTGGACGGACGTGGTTGGGGGTAAAACGGAATTGCAGGTGATAGAAATCTTGAAGAGATCGGGTATCGCTGTTTGAGATAGAAGAAGAAGGATAAGGAGATAATCGAGAGGCGATAGGCGCCGTTTTGTTTGCCGAGAAGGGGATTAGACCTAGAGCTCACACCCCGGTGTGGTTCGCTCTCAACTCTTCATCTCCGTTGTTGAGGACTCTTCCGTCGTGAATTGCGCCCCTCTTTGTTTGAGTCTTTGGAGCACTTCGCGCTGCATTTGTATCTTGTTTTCCAATTCCGCAATCTCCTCTTCAAGCTCTGGTATCGTGCGATCCATGTCGGGGAGACCCCGGACCTGCACTCGTGATTTTTGCAATTTATGCTTGAGATGATCTGTCGCCGTCGGCACGTCTTTTAGCGAGAGACTGCCCCCGGTAGGGCTCGCAGCGGAGATGTTGGGAGTTGCGCCGGCGACGGGCGTGCTCCCAGGAATGCCACTTGGGCCGCTCGAGGTCTGGATCGTGGCTCGAAGGCGGCTGAGGAGGGTTGTTAGCTCAGTCAGAGCATCCAGGGAATCGGGAGACAAGGTAGGCGGGAGAGCCATGGGGTCCTGTTGGATGGAAGCGCTTGGGGTCGGCATCGTGAATTGGCGGCGTGCTGGGGGAGTGGGCGGTTTGGAAATGTGGCGGGAGGGCTCAATGGCTTCAATTGAGATTCAAACAATGTTTTTGTTTAGTACAGGCGTCGTCGAGCTTATTTACCCCTCCAAAATCGAAGGATGCGGGTGGGGGAAGGAGTGGCGGGACTGTGGCTAGTTCGTGGAGCTATGTCCATGGGAGCTGGAAGCTAAACCTGTTAACTTGCTAAGCTCCTTGTAGCAAGGAGCGCTCATCGAGATCTAGCTGATCCAAACAGTGTGAGGATTCAACGTTGTGAATGGTGGAAGACTTTTGAGCTCCAAGAATATCGATGCAGGAGCCCAGGTTGGGAAGAAGGCATTGAGTTTCATGGTCCAATGGTATGACATAATCCCACTTGCTGCTGCTGCTGCTGTGGGAACCCCGCCGTCAACAATTTTTCTGTTATCAGACAGAATCAATCCCACTTTCCAACTTGAAATACCTCAGGCCAGCCCTGCAATCTCTGCCCTCTTCTACTTTTCATCTCAATAGCTCCATCATCTCGATACCAGTGCACAATTTATTCAATAAGTCCACCGGCCTTCGGTCCTTATTGATAAGCAAGCCTTCCCTCCGACTTCCTTTTATCTTTGCCTGTAATCCCCCCCACCCCCACCAGCCTTGCTACCCCCGCGTAACAAACTTGTATTCAACCATGGCCAAGACCGAGCAGAAAGCCTGCCTCAGTACGTCACATCCCCAGGCCCCTTCTCCTCTAGATAGCCCCGAGCCAGAGGCGAAGATGGGGATCGGGATAAGGAAGGTCGGAAGCGGCGAAGAGGCTTCGAAACCCGACTTAGGCCTAGACCCAGCCCTGTCCAACTCTGCGCCAGCGCCTTCTTCCTCGACTGCTCACCCCCTACTGTTTCTTCTTCTCCCCGCCCCAAGCCTGACTACGTCCTCGTTCTTTGCTACATTCTTGTGTACCTAGAGGTCGGCTGGCTAATTTTCATGGCATTGCGCTCCTACAGTCGTGATTGATGGATGGGGTATCCCCTCTGAAGAATCTCCCAAGGAAGGAGATGCCATCGCAGCCGCCGAGACCCCTTACATGGACGAGTTCGCCCAAAATCCTGCCGGCTATGTTGAACTTGAAGCCTCGTCCCTAGCTGTCGGTCTTCCCGAGGGTCTCATGGGTAACTCCGAGGTGGGCCACTTGAATATTGGCGCCGGCCGTGTCGTCTGGCAGGATGTCGTCCGCATTGACCAGACCATTAAGAAGGGCGAGTTCAGCCAAAACCCCGTTATCAAGGAAGCTTGCGAGTCCGCCAAATCCGGCAATGGAAGGCTCCACTTCTGCGGTCTTGTCTCTCACGGTGGCGTTCACACCAAGCAGACTCACCTCTATGCTCTTCTAAAGGCGGCCAAGGAATATGATGTTCCCGAGGTTTACATTCACTTCTTTGGCGACGGTCGTGACACCGATCCCAAGTCCGGTGCAGGCTACATGAAGGAGCTCGTTGACACCATGAAGGAAATTGGCATTGGTAAGATTGCCACCATTGTCGGCCGCTACTACGCCATGGACCGCGATAAGCGCTGGGAGAGAATCGAGATTGCCCTCAAGGGTCTCGTCCTTGGCGAGGGCGATGAGGCCACCGACCCCGTCCAGGCCATTGAAGACGCCTATGCCAAGGGCGGCGACAACGGCCGCGATGAGTTCCTCAAACCCATCATTCTCAATGGCCAGGAGGCACGCATCAAGGGTAAGTTGTTGAGGGGTTGATACGTGGTGGATGAGTGTTCTATGAAAGTCCTTGTTCTGGCCTAACCGTTTACAGATAACGACACCGTTTTCTTCTTCAACTACCGCTCGGATCGTGTCCGGCAGATCACTCAGATCCTCGGCGACGTTGACCGATCGGTGCTTCCCGACTTCCCTTACCCCAACATCAACCTAATCACCATGACCCAGTACAAGGGTGACTACCCTTTCAAGATTGCCTTTGAACCCCAGAAGATGGACAACGTCCTGGCCGAGTGGCTCGGCAAACAGGGCGTGGAACAGGTACACATCGCTGAAACTGAGAAGTATGCGCACGTTACCTTCTTCTTCAATGGTGGCGTTGAAAAGGTTTTCCCTCTGGAGACTCGCGACCAGAACCAGGATCTCGTCCCTTCCAACAAGTCCGTAGCCACGTACGACAAGGCCCCGAAATGAGCGCGGATGGTGTCGCGGACCAGGTTGTCAAGAGGCTTGGCGAGCAAAAGTTCCCCTTTGTGATGAACAACTTTGCGCCCCCGACATGGTTGGCCACACTGGCGTGTACGAGGCTGCCATCATCGGCTGTGCGGCCACTGATAAGGCCATCGGCAAGATTTACGAGGCCTGCAAGAAGGAGGGCTACATTCTCTTTATCACCGCCGATCACGGCAACGCCGAAGAGATGAAGTTCGCTGACGGCAAGCCCAAGACTTCTCACACAACAAACAAGGTCCCCCTTGTTATGGCCAATGCGCCCGAGGGCTGGAGCCTTCGCAAGGGCGACGGCGTTCTCGGTGATGTTGCGCCCACCATCCTTGCGGCGATGGGCCTTCCTCAGCCTGAAGAGATGACTGGCTCGAGCCTTCTCGAGAAGGGCCTCAAGCGAAGCGCCGAGGCTGCTTCTAGCTAGATCAGTTCACTTGCTGACAAACGAAACGGAACGGGCAACAAGCAAGAAGCAACAGGCAACATGCGAGATAGTATTGACGATGTGGAAAGAAGAAGGACCAAAACAAAAGAATGACCATACCTTCCTACGAGGGTGGGGCTTCGCTACAAGGGCTAGAGGCGCGGGTAATTTTTTTCAGTGATGAAACGAAACGAGATATGAAAATAAGCATGTAGACTAGACGGAACTGAGGTAGAGGGTACTGTGGTATTGGTTGATTGATAGAAACGAATTGGAATGCTTGGTTGATTGGTCAGGTAGCCTCCATTGAGCGTTGTTCGCCGCTTCTGCAAGGGGTCCAAGGAGGGTGTCTCTTTATAATGGAAGGATATCCCAGCCTTATACCGAGGTACGGCGGGTAGGATATGAGTGGCGAAAGCTACGACTTCAGAGACCCTGACTGCCTGAGACCAACCTCGACTCTCGTCCCTCCTGAGCTTATCTGCTTACGAAGCCGATAACCTACGAAACGTCGCGATACCCCAAAGTATGTTGCAGGAGAAGGGCTGGTGGGGGTGGGGGTGAGGAGGAGCCAGCGCGAGGGGAGAGCTGGGTGCTTGGAGGGGGTGGTTTGCACGACGACCTCCAAATTCCAATTCACATGGCACCCAAGCACCCACCTCTCCCCTCCCTTGCATGCCCACATGTTGGGACGAAAAGCGCGGGCTATATGGGGCATGGATAGTAGGCCTGAGTGCCCTTTGGTGCCCTGTGATGACGTCAACTTCACATCACTTTTGATGGTCCCTTGGGCCTTAGTTGGGTGATTGATGTGGTCCCTGCAGGTAACCCTCGTTCAAAGCCATTCTGCAATTCACAAGGATGTGGAACTCCCCCAAAATCTTTATTCATCTAAGCTTCGAAAGAACATCCCATGCAAATGGGACGAGGAGTCTTCTTTTTTGCGAATTATTATCAGCTTCATTATGATTTTACTCTCTCTTCTCCCCTCCCCTTCCCCCGCCCCCCTTTCTACAGAGGAAGGGTCCTCGTCCCTGGACTGCAACTGCGTCCTCCGTATAATACAAGTAGTGCTGCATTGGGTAAGCTTTTCCGGGAAAATGCTTCTCTCCCCACTCTTGGAAACATTGAAAGGGGAGAGAGAATAGTCTGAACGGGGGTTGATAGCCACGCCCCACAACACAATAATGCCCATGCCCCACCGCTCATCTTTTGGAAGCTGAATCTGCACAATTACATCATTTGAAAGGGGCACGGATCAACCCCAAGCCCAAGCCTGTGGTTTCCGAGCATACATGACATCATCGCCCGGCGCGGACCCTTCTTTTGCCAAGCGATCACCTCCTCAAGGTGAATGCGAAAATGATGGCTCGTAAAGATCTGAAGCAAGATGTGGAGGAAACAAAGTATATAGAGAGAAGGGAGAGCGGAAAACTGAAGCCCGGGTGAGCAAGGACTCTTGCGAGTGAACGGGCCAAGTCTAAACTTTTGCCCGTCGTGTGCCTTGCGAAAGTGGCTAAAGAAAAGGCTTAGAAGGCGAGGGACAAAGCGAATACCTGGTGCCCTTTCCGAACTACTTTCCGACACCAACGTATTAGCTCGACGAATCAGAGGAAAATCAAAGAGGGGGCTTGTCGCAGAAATCTGATGGCTACATGAGATATGGAGCTGCGACAACACACCACCAACGGTTTGTGACGCAACGTCTCAGGTGCATCGCTATGGTGGAGGGAACATGGCGAGCATGGGGAGGAATCTCCTCATCTGTTCCCTATCCGATTCTCTGACGTCGTAATGGGGGCCTGTTCAGATGCTCGCGAAAGATCCCGGTCCCGGGCGGTGGAACAAATCAATCTCATCCACTTAGCCACTACTATTTCGCAAGCCTTTGAGCTGCATTAGAAGAACGCTTTTTAACCAACCACAGTTCGTCGGAAAGCGAGCTTAGCCCGCTCTATCCTCTAATGCGCGCAGGGTACCAAACATAGCACGGTCGTAGAAAGTCAGAGAAGAGGAAAGGCGATAATAATTCTGCACATTGCCGGGACGGCAATTGCTGATGAGAACTCCCCAAGCTGCACCCCAAGAACTTTGCGGATGGGTGCTATCTGCACTGTGTACGTGAAGGGCTGAAATGAATGAATTGATCCATCACTCACAACACCGCCCTTTTCACCCTCCGCCGGGACCAAAAACAAGATGCATTTACCGGAATCGAACTATTGGCACCAATGTCGATGCATCCCAGGGCAAGGCTTTGCGACTGTTACATGGCCATGATGCTCTCGGATCTTGGTCAGAAAGGGATATGAATGATAGATAGACTGGTGAAAAGAGCCATAATACAGAGAGAAAAACCTACGAAGACTAAGGAAGAGGGGTTGAGGGGGTGAGGGCAAGGGTATCGAGATACATTGATCTATGAATGATTGGCGACTCTCACTTGCCAAAGGGTCGGCGCTATGATATTCGATTCTCAGGCCAATTCGCTGATGGGGAGTTGATCGGTACAACGTGCACCAACTGCTTGGTCTAAACTCAGAGCACTGGATGGAAAGCTTCAATTTCTTACCAATAAGACTGGCAAGACTGGATGCACCGTGGCGGGTGAAGGAAAAAAGAAAATATGGGCTCATACTGTGGAGAAGCGGGCGACTGTGTGTCAGCCGTGCACATAATCTCCACGGCACTGTATTGGGGTCTCGTGAGCTCCCTCAGGCTGAGCCCCAACATCGACATGATAGATTGTTCCAGAGATTTCTTCCCCCTCTTACAAGTAGGTGCGGCGTGGAAGATGATTTTTGTGCCTGCCGCCTGCCCCTCCATCGAAATATTGGTGGCCTGATTTGAAATAGGTACTGAAGTATCTTTATCATTACTACAAGTATTGATCGGGGATTTGGACTTCGTGGCTGGTGGCTGCAGTCCCCCGGCACACTTGGGTCTTCAGCGCGGAAACCCTTTCACAAGCCCACTTGAGCAAGGGCCTGCTTGATTTCGCATGGTCAGCTTGCGCCTGAGGGAGGGTTGCTTTGCTGGCCGGGGAGGTCTGGGGATCGTTGCTGCGACAGCAAGCTGTCGTGTCTCTGGAACACATGCACAGCGCATGGGTTTCGCAAGACAGTCCGTATATATTTGGCGCGATGGATGAGAAGAGAGGGGAGGGGCTGCGAACATTGAAGTGGTTTGGCCAAAGGAGCTCATCAATGTTTTTTCTTTTTTTTTTTTTTTTTTCGGAAGGAACAAGACCTCCGCGGTTCAAAGAAACCATGCAACCTGCAGGGCAGGCATGAAGTACTTTGTACTTAGAGAATCTCAGGGACCCACTGACAAGGATGCAAGAATCACCGGCTCGAGTCATTGGCGGCACAACACCATCAATCCATTCCCTCTCTTTTTTCTTCCTTTTTCTCGCTGTATTGTCAATAATCCAATATTGCTGTGAAGGGAAGGGATGGGTTCGACTCGGTGTCCCGCGTGAGCATAAAAGGCTAGGGCCATAAGCCTATTATTGGGCAAAAATAGCCCCGGAACGAGGACATTCCGGCAGAGCTGGCATATCCCCAGTGCTTCTACACTACATCGTTATCACTCCTTGGTGCGTTGGCTGACCACAGCAGGCTCTCATCAGCCATTCCTACGCACTTGCAAGTAGATACTGTCCGAGAGACGTAGCTATAAATCAGTATCTGCCAAAGCGAGCAAGTGGAGTTAGCAAAAGGAGCAGGGACTTTCAAGTGCGTGCTGCCCTCTTGGGGTCGAATCGTGTGGACTGCGAGATTGACCCTTGACTCCCGAGAATGATCAAAATGATAAAAATCGCGTGAAGACCTGCGGGGTTGGAGCACGAGGGACTAAATTGGTGTGTGCGTGCCATCGACCGAATTACGTGGGAACATTTCGGCCGCTGTTTGTCCAGGGAGCAAACATTATTGATCAATAATTGATCCATTGGATCAATCCATCTTCACCCCACCTGCTGTGCGAGCTCGGTCCACACACCCCCTCCCTGCGCTCAAAGCAACGGGTGGGTCCTCTGTTGGATCCATTGGGAACAATACAGTTGGAGACGGAGTAGCTCCTCGAGGCACTGTCGTCATCGCGGCTTGTCCTGCCTGCTCGCGGAAGGGCCTTGGAGATTTTTGGGGGTTGATGTTTTTTTCCTTCTCTTCGGCTCCCTTTTCTTTTCTTTCCCTTCCCTTTTCCTAGGAGTCACCTTCCCACTACAGACGCGCAATACACATTGTCGCCTTCCCACCACGGTGCACACTAGGTTTGCCCTGAATCTAAGAGCACGGAAATCGAATCCCTGAACTCTTCCCTCTTCACACACGGGCAGACACAGACATACACTTTCGCGATCGTCAGCGAGGGTTTTCCCCCTTCCTTCCCCTGCTTCCTGCTTCCTTCTCTTCCCCTTCCGACTATAAACCTTGAGTTCTCCATCCATTGCCATCTCCGTACAGGCTAGCAGCTCGACTCATCGCGCTCCGCAAGCCGCGACATCAGATCGCCACCACACGAACCGTTTCAAAGAGCCGCAAACCCAAGGGCCCTCAACTCAATCTCCCTCCACCCGCCTTCGCCTTTCCGGACTCAACAGATAGCACGATCGTGCAGAGCCTTGACAGTAGTCGTCCGAGCAGTCGACCCTGTCAAGGCCAGAGCGAGGCGGAAGGAGGCTAGAGGCTACATCATGCCTACTAGCATTCGAGAAAAAGGCGGCTGAACCCACTGGCTCTCACGTTCTAAAAGGCTACTCAAAGCGTATACAACGTAAGTCGCGATTCTAAATGAAGTGCGTCACTTGTTGACTGAGGTCAAAAGTGATTGTGCTGAAGTCCTGTATTGATCTTGGACGAAGCCTCCAATCTTCAAATCTATTGGTATTTTGGCTGACGAGTGACGAGTGGGCCCCGAAAACCGAAGTAGTCATCAGCGCAAACCTCCTTCGCGCCACCCATCCGCAAACAAGCGATCCACCCCGTGGCAATTCGATCTATACCCCGATCTAGGGATCAGGACGGCCATTTGAGTTGCCACATCGCTTGACATAACCGTTGCCCAATATTGCCGTATGGCATTCGTCCCAGCGGGGATCTTTCCTTTGTTAGTCCGCAATCTTTTTTACTCTTTTTTACACTTTTCTTTTTCTTCTTACCCCTTCAGGCCCTTTCGCTTTCCCCGAGACTCGAGCCACCAAACACCCAACATTAATTCTCTGGGGCGCAAAGCTCTCCGCCCCGAACACGCCACAGCTCCCCAACATCGGTACCCCCAATTTTCACCTCAACCCCTCGCCTCCAAGGTCCCTCGATCAGAAAGTCATCGAGATCGTCCAGCGCAAGCGCGGGAGTCTACATACACGCACCGTTCACCCGAAGGACGAGCGTCCACCCTTTCTCCTTTTCATACCCTTTTTCTTCTTTTTCCTGCTCTACTTTCTTTCCTCAACCGAATATCATTTGTTATATACCCAAAACGAACGAAAAAAATATACGTTGGACTCGGGATTCAATCGCGGCCAAAGAAAATCGTTCGGCCACATTTATTTAACGCTACTCCGGCATCCTGTGCAATGCTGACTCTCTCTCCATAAGGACGCGGGGTTTTACCTTTCGAGTTAAGAGGCCCAAAGACCTAGGATTTCCCACGATAATCGACCATGCCAATCCAAAACAAAACGCCCAACGATCCCCATAAAGCCCAGCGACGAGATCGACGCCACCAATCTCACACGCCGCGATCCGTTGCCTTGCGCACTAACCCTCTCCTCTCCCAGAATGGTTTGCTGGTTACGAGCCCCGCCCCTACCGTGGCAGCGGTCGCCTCACTAGCCGCCACAGAGGCCACTAGCAAAACCGCTGCCCGGCCGATTTCCAACATTCGCGATACCGCCCTTCTTCCAGCCCAGCCGGTATTACGGCACAACGGGTCGTCTGGGGAGAGTAACGATACCGGGAACACCAGCGATCTAAAAACTGGTTTGACTTGTCAAACCAGAACCCTTCAGCTAGTCTCGATCATGCGATGGATGGTAAGAACCGCCCGTCAATAAACATTCTCACCTTTGCCCCCTTGAAGCCGACCTTTCGTGAAGTGACCCTAGCTAACATGTCCCCCTCCGCGCCTCCTATTGCCCGATGTAACAGTCGACTCTCCCTTCTTCCAAAACCATGCCAGTCTATCATCCGACCGTGATTCCAAGGGACCGCTTCCCCTAGATGGCAGCCTCAACCGCCAAGGTAGTCACCCCCACCCCTCAGCGTCACGGAGCAGCAGCGCTGGGGACTATAGGAGTGTTATCGACGACCTTACTATCGAAATTCAACGACTAAAAGATGAGCTCAAGAAGTACAAGCATTCAGGCCCCTCTCCCCTCAAGAGCGAGAAGCTTTTCGAACTAAAAATTCACGGGTTGCCCGCATGGAAGAAGCGGGAATTGGAGGTGACTCTCCGAGAATTTACATCCAACCTTGAGGTCTCCAACACCAACGAGACGTCGTCCGCGCGGAAGAAGTCGTCGCGCTCTAGTCGCAGGTCGGGCTCGAAACAGCCCTCTTCGTCATCGGAATCCTACCTAAGGCCTGTGGATTCTGCCTACGCCTCCATGTCCACGGGTCATACATCGGCTGGTACCTCTGGCAGGCATTCGTCCCGATCTCGGCCCAAGTATTCGGAACAAAAGGTTGAAAACTATCTCAAAGAAATCCCATCAGGGCTTTACCCGCGCCATATCAGCATGTCGGAGAAGCAGAAGAAGAAGTTAGTAGTCAGAAGACTGGAGCAATTATTCACGGGGAAGTCTGCCAACAAGCACAAGCCTAAACCCGCAGAGCCATCTCCAGTGTCAGCTCAAGCCAGCGATCCCACTTCCGAGCCTGCGCGGGAGGCCAGGATATCGCTTACTGGGGGTGCAACGAAGAAGTGCAGCTCTCGCGAGAATAACGGCGGTTCGGCTTCGAATTCAAATGGTGATCAAAACTCCCTGAGTGGTAGCGGCGGTGGGACGGGATCCAGCTCGTCGCCACCCACAATTCCACCCCCGAGCAGCGGCCAACGAGACCGCGAGATCTCGATCCTGATCGAGCCCAAAATCCTTCCGAAAACATCGAATATCTCCGACATTTAGGCATTGCCCCTCCCGATATCCAGCATACGGAAGTCGGGTTGGACAAAGAGGCCAGTTTATCGCCGGATGCCGAAGGCTGGGTCTATCTTAACTTGCTCTATAATTTGGCCCAGCTGCACATCTACAACGTCACTCTAAGCTTCACACGTGCAGCCGTGTCTGAAAAGAGTTCCATGTTCCAGATGTCGGCCGACGGATGCAAGATTCGCTGGCGCGGTGGCACTGAAGGCACCAGGTTCAGTAGTGACAGCTCAGGCGATAATATGCGCAAGACCAAATGCACTGACGGCTCGAGCAGTCCGACAAATCTCAGTAGCAACGACCGAAGAATCGGCGGAGAAGACGGCGTGGCTTCTCGGGGACCTAAGTCGAAGCTGTCAGAGGGCAAAACCTCCTCCGATCCCTCCGCCGCGCGTCGGTCCCGATTTGGGGCCCATTCTCCCCAAACGGCGGCCGACAGTTTCCAGTACAAGCCTCTCTTTGTGAAGAATCGATCACCGAACGAGCAGACATCGGAAGACACGGGCTCGTCCCGCGGGTCCAGAGATGAAAGCTATTTTACGGGCTCACCGTGGGCCGGGTCGGGGTCAGGGTCGTCGCTTCGCCGGAAACGACGTGTGGATGGGGCCATTATATATTACAGCGGTGCGCCATTCTGCACTGATCTCGCGGGTGATCCTGGCACCACGTTGAGCTCACCTCTCTGCGAAGATCCTATTGCGGAAGAGTACCTCGAAGAAGCGCCTATACCGCATCGCACGCTTTCCGGTTCCTCGTTAGCATATAGGCCATTTAGCATCTCCCGGCAGGACCTCTTGGAAAGCCGCCCAGCTGACGCATCTAGCGATCTGGGGATGGACATGCTGGATGGGGAAAGTGAGGATGTCGAAATGGCGTGCGATTTCCCTTGGTCCAATTCCAAGCAGAATCTACAATCGCGACCGCTCGAGCCGACCGGCCTTGGCGGAGTGTTGCCGGACGATCACTTCATGGTCACGGTGTCGACAAGACGATCTCGGGGAGAGCGTCGAGGATGTAACATTGTCGCAGTTTAGCCCCGAAGCCAGGCTCAACATGGTGATGGAAAGAGTCAGCCAACTACGGGCATCTCAAGAACGCGGGTATCACATCCGCACGCCGTGCACAGCACCTCGCCTCCAAGCCTCGGCGCCCGGCTTTGAATACGTGGGCGGCCACATCAAAGGCTCAAGCCGGCCTCCCTTCCGCCGCCGGCTCTGTTCTTCCCACCTTTTAGCACGGATGAGTCGAGCGAGTTCGTGGACGGGCTTGAAACCGAGCCAGACAATGAGCAGCTTGCCGCTTCGGAGGCGGCAAGCCGCCGCGTACATCCGCACGACTCGGATATCTCGCTTGACGATACGGGAGTGGAGAGCTCGGATTCCGACGAGGCGGGATCCGCCGTTGAAGGCCCCAGCTCCAACAGCAATGCTATGCTCCTCGATGATGGCTCGGGCACAACCAGTCCGCCCGAGGTCCGAGTTCCCGCACCCCGATCCACGAGCTCGGTTGCTACGGCGGGGACGGGCCGAGCGGGTTGAGCAGTAGCAAGTCCTCGTCGAGTGACAGTTCCGACGAATAGCTATGTTGATAAAACTACGCTATCCTCCGTCTCGAATCGTGTCTTGGAAAGCTCTACCCCCGTTGTCTCTTTTATCCCCTCTTGATCTACTCTCTCGATCATACCTTTGTCTCACGTTTTGCACTTCCCACCTCTTTCTCGCCTTCCTTCTATCTCTATCTCCCGTCTCTCCCTTTTTCCTTCTCCCCCTCCCCTCTACTACTTCTCTATCCTCCTCAGTTATTAGCTTCACAGTCAGATGGCAAATCTGGCCAGATCGTGTTGGAAAAGTCTGTTTGGTCTATAATTTGAGGGTTTGCGCGCCCACTTCCGTCTCTGAATCATGGAAATTATCCTCCTACCAAGCTTCTCCTCTCCTTTTGTCACTTCCCCATCGCCGCCGAGATATCAGAGGAGCTCTCCTCCGTTTTTGGGTGTCTGCGAGTTGTTTACTGTACAAAACAGAAAAAGCCGGGTTGGTCCTTGCATTCAAGATATCCTTCAAACAGGGCCTGACCCATCTGCCCATTTCGTTTCGGTTCTTACAACCGGGGTTATGATGAGATGATTTTTATTTTACGACAGCATTTCATTTGTATCTTTGAGCCCTACGGGGAGTAGCGAAAGAATTTGTTAATCCTACTTTTCATACCGGGCGACCGCTTTCAGAAACCGTGTTCTACTTGTTGATCAGTCTTGGGGCGCGGTGCAAATTGATCAAAATGTACGTGGCCGAAACCGGGCCCGTCATTCCACCTGTATCTCTTGAGAAACAATTCATTGTTCCGGTTGTGGGGGACGGATCGGGGCCTCGAGGGGACTGTGGAACAAGGCCCTTCAATTTGATATATACAATTGAATGGATCTAAAGATCTCTTGCATCTCTTCTGTGATATCTTCTTAGGCATCCGCCGCTGCAATACATGTAGACGATTGAGGCGCTTCAAGGCCTCAGCGCGAGTCCCATAGAGAGACATGTAATAGAACATCTATCCATGGGTCCATTTTAACACCATCGTCAAGGCCATCAATGAATTACATGTAGTGATAAAGGTTAGTTCTTGGGGTGGATCAATAGTCCATTCTCGATTGTTGATGGCTTCAAGGCCCATTCAAGGCTCACGTTCCAATCAAATGGAGCTAGAGATCGCCTCAAAAATTAAATTTACCCCGCCAGAATTTGTCTACCTCGCGGCTTCACCACACGCAGAGCTCCGATCCACGCACACTGGAACACACACACTCCGCGACATCAAACCTTGTAGAATTTTCCCCATCCAAGAGCAATACACGAGATATATATATATACACCCGTCATCAATCTCTTGGATCGGCGGACGAGCGGCTGCGAACCACCAGGTTTACGATTGAACCTCCGCGCTTGCGGATCGGCCCTCGCCCATCACTGCCCTTAGCTCCCAGAGTAGTCACGGACAGCCGAATCCCGGCCATATTATAGCAGCGTCGACAATGTCCGCAGCCGTTGAGGGGGCGCCAGCCTCCGTGGCCAAGTCGTGAGATCCCCCACGCCCAAGAACCGGCATGCGGAGCCTCGCTAACCACCCCGCGACTTTTGTTTAGATCCAAGGGCCCACCAACGAACCCCGAGGCATACCCTATGCGCCCTTTGTAGACAGAGTCGAGGATTACGTTAGTTCGCGAGAGGAGGTGGAGCCGACTCTACGCAAATTCCAGGAGATGATATCGTGGGTACTCTTTCCGAGCAACGACGAGGCAACCCCAGGCACCGCGGGACGAGCGCTGGGCCTCTCCGAAGTCACAAAGGTTCTAACGAACCTTACCTTCTTTCCAGAAAATACCAGTTTATGGAGATGAACCTCCAAAAGCGGGCGAGTGGGCTGAAAGAAAAGATTCCAGAGATACAAAAACTCTTGATACGGTGCAGTTTCTCCAGCTCAGGAAGGTAGGCCGCTCTCTTGATGCTCGCAACGTTTTCTTCGATAATACAAGTACTAACCAGTACTGGGGGCGATCTCGTGTGTTCAAATATAGGACGATGACGAGCCCATTGAGACGACATTCGAACTGAATGACACACTTTACACGAAAGCGCAGATACCGCCTACCGAAGAGGTCTTCATTTGGCTCGGAGTATGTGGGACCCCGAACAGTTGACCATGTATGCGATCTGTTTAACCATGGCTAACGGGGACGGCAGGCCAATGTGATGCTATCATACCCCATTGACGAGGCGCACGAGCTGCTTCAGGGGAAACTCTCTACCGCGACGCAAACCCTACAAAACTGCGAGGAGGACATGGACTTTTAAAGGAACAGATCACGGTTAGTATCCCCTCCAGTGCTTGTATTTCCTGGCGACATGGAACTTTATGCTGACTTGACCGGGTGACTTTTCCCTCTTTTCCCTTTGCCGTAAAGACCATGGAAGTGGCACTGGCTAGAGTCTACAATTGGGACGTCGTACAAAAACGCAAGGAGAAAACAGAAGAAGAAGAAGACGAAGGCAAGGGCAAGGGCAAGACAAAGGCGGACGAGTAGGGAAGTTGAGGGCTGATTTCGCGTGAGGATGTGGCCCGTTCCAAGCTTTGCGTAACGACTAGGGCTACAGGGAGAGCATGCAAATAAGAGGCCAAAAAGAAAAACGAAGATTCTTGAATATACCGCCTCCAAAGCTCGCGCGCACACACTCCCCATGCAAAGATCCAGCCCAAAATGTTAGCTCGAAGCCAAGCTAGGCCAGCCTGTCCGTATGCCGGGGCCCAGGGCCCAAATCACCGAAGGCGTCGGGACACGTGAAATACCCATTGCCGGCCATAGGCGTGACTACGAGACGCCCCAGAGTGAGAGGGCTGAAGGATTAAAGTGCTGGCGTCATCAACGGAGCTTGGCGAGCTGAGGACGCCTTCATTGGTACAACCAGGTTCTAGCGGGGATACTTCCAGGTTCGGCCTAGATACAAAGAAAACAGAGGATGACGCGCCACACCCGCTCGTATCCTTTCGCAAAGAAATCACCACGGCTTCGTTGGAGGGTGATACAAGTTGATTTTAGGCTTCTGATAGAGAGCGGGTACATGTGCTGCGCTCCATGCGTCCGTTTTGGTTTGCGAGGGTACATGTAGGATGCGCTTGCTGGGCAAATGTGCGCCTGGCGTCTCGGACTGAGCCACTCGAAAACCACGATCCATTCTCTGTACATTGATGCAAACAAGGGACACAATAGCGGCAAACCCAGGCCAGGACCACTAACAAATTTTGGCAAGCACCTGAACCTCTTCAAGATGGATTGTCGGGCGAAATAACTGGTGGGACCTGGGAGGAGGCGCTTACTGCCAGTTGACAGCCTCGATCCCCACTCCCCGCCCCTTTCCCTTGTGCTAAGGTACTTTTACCCCTCCTTCAGTACACATTGACCTCACCGATTCGAAACTTCATCTTGTTTAATTCTTCCTGAACCGTCAAGTTTCTTTTTGACTTTTGCATTGTCCTTTTTGAACATACTTCCGCCCCTTGCTTCGCAATTATAACGGTCCATCCGGTAGCATCAACTTCGTCTTCCTCTTCCCCCTTTTTCCCTTGTCTTGTGCCCCTTGTCCCCTTGCCTT
The DNA here is from genome assembly GCA_949357655.1 of Parascedosporium putredinis. Classification (NCBI taxonomy): domain Eukaryota; kingdom Fungi; phylum Ascomycota; class Sordariomycetes; order Microascales; family Microascaceae; genus Parascedosporium; species Parascedosporium putredinis. The sequence continues at coordinate 875,462 of CASHTG010000021.1, read as the reverse complement.
GAGTGCCCCACCTTCTTTCATCGCCGACCACCATGGAGCTCGACCCCAAGTACGACGACTATGACTTCCCCACGGTCGCCCCCGTTGCCGCCCCCGGCCACCCGGGCCACCTAAAGCCCGAGGAGCAGGCCCAGGTCCATCAACTGCGCATGCTTCTCGAGGCTGCTGGATATACTAAGCGTTTGGACACCCTGACTCTCGTGAGTAACCCCTTTCTGGGCCGAGGGCAAGGGAGCTGGGAGCCGGGAGCCGGAAGTCGTCCTTGACTTGCAAAGCAAAGCGGCGATGGTTTTATCCTGACCCGGTGCCTCGTCTCGCCTCGCCTCCGTAGCCTGTGTCCTGCATGCTTTATGTGGGTTAAAGCTAACACCTCATTCGCGTAGCTGAGGTTTCTTCGTGCGCGAAAGTTCAACGTTGCGGAAGCCCAAAAATGTAAGCTACGCTGGAATTCATCTAACCAAGACTTCACGCCCCTCCTCCCCCAGCAGGGTCCTACGGGTCTAACCTTGTGAGCTCTAGGTTCGTCAATTGCGAGGACTGGAGGAAGAAGATCAACCTCGATAACCTTGTCCCTACATGGGACTTCCCGAGAAGAAGGACATGTTCAAGTACTATCCTCAATACTACCACAAGACGGACAAGGTATGGCTGATAACCCGCACCAGATATAGAGAGAGAGAGAGAGAGAAAGAGGGAGAAGGATAATTTCTAATACAGCGGCTCTTTTGTGCATTTAGGATGGCCGACCGCTCTACATCGAGAAGCTCGGCGGCATTGACTTGAACGCCATGTACTCAATCACTACCTCGGAGCGCTTGATTACGAACCTCGCTGTAGAGTACGAACGCCTCGCGGATCCCCGTCTTCCCGCCTGCTCCCGCAAGGCTGGCCAGCTTCTCGAGACCTGCTGCACCATAATGGACCTCAAGGGTGTCACTCTCACCAAGATTCCCAGCGTCTATGCCCACGTCAAGGAGGTTTCCACACTCTCTCAGGACTACTACCCCGAGCGTCTTGGCCGCTTCTACTTGATCAACGCTCCCTGGGGGTTCTCTACCGTTTGGGGCGTTATCAAGGGCTGGATCGACCCTGTGACCGTACAGAAGATCAACGTCCTAGGCAGCGGTTACCAGTCGGAGCTCCTTAAGCAGGTCCCCGCCGAGAACCTCCCTGTAGAGTTTGGCGGCAAGTGCGATTGCGAGGGCGGCTGCCCGTTCAGTGATATGGGTCCTTGGAGGGAGAGCGAATGGACCAAGCCCGCCAAGTGGGAGACGGAGGGCGCCGCCGCTGGCGATAAGAAGGCTGATGAGGCCGCGCCTCCCGCGCCCAAGGAGGGTGCTGAGGAGATCCCCGTCCCTGCTGAGGCAGTCGACCCGCCTGCCGAGGGCGTCAAGGCCCCTGCGCCCGCCTAAGCGAGGGAACTGTTGCGTTAAGGATCGAGACGTCTAGTGCCCGTCAACAGGCCTAGGAACTGATTTTGATGTTTTTTTCTTTCGCTAAAACTACCGAGTAATAACAAAGAGAGGAGCCGACGCCTTGTTTTGGGGACTTATAAAAACACACTGGAAGCTTCGTGCACTGTTTCTTCGCCTCCCCCTTTCCCCTATCACATTCTTATACTGGGTTGTTGGAAGACAAGCGCATTGCAGCCAACAGGCTTAGTTAAATATGTTGGACACTAGTCTCTGTGATGTAGAGCCTGGCTTTGCGGGTGGCAGCTGAATGGTACATATCATGGAGTTTAGAATTGCGGTATCCCGACGTTGGAGATAGCTGTGCCTTGAATGTGACATTGTCTGCTCTGCCTTTTAGTCGCCGAAAACGGGCCCAGTGCTTGATGGATTGTTTGCGCAACGCGGGTATCGTAGTTGAGCAGAACTAGTGGGGAAAAACATCATCAGAGAATTGGTCTAGTGGCCCAATGGCAAGGCGTTTGACTACGAATCAAAAGATTGCAGGTTCGATCCCTGCCTAGATCAAAGCGAATTTCTTTTTCGTCTTTTTGACTCTGTTTTTGCTCCATTGTTTTTTTCCTTCCCCTATCTCCTTTGATAAATTCAGAGACCCTTCTTTTCCCACTTTCCAGTTTCTTAGTTCATCTGGTCCCTCCCGCGTTACCCCGAGTTTGACGGATCTAGTGTTCAAGACGTGGTTGTGAAATTGTAGACAAGTGGTATTACAATAAGATATAGACCCAAACAACGCCATGATAGCCAACCGCGCGCCGTACACCAAATCATCAAGATAGAACCTCCCTCTTTGCACAAAAAAACTTGTAGCTCCCCTCACCTCCCCTCAGTGATGACATACTCTCCCGCTACTCTCGCCCTCTCCATCTTGGCCACGGCCGCGGGCATCTCCCGCTTCAGCTTCTCGAGGCCCTGGATAGCATTCCTCCACGCCTCCTCGGCAGCACCGCCATCTCCGCCCTTGGCCTTGACGGCGGCGTCGACGCCCAAGAGGCCAGCGCTGCCCTCGGCGACGATGCGCTGCAAGTCGCCGCACACGAGGTTAACCCTCTCCTGCAACGCGGCCTCGTCGGCGGCGATGCCGTCGCGCAGGGCGTCCGAGTACGCGCCGGCGACGCGCTTAGGGACTTTTGCTTGAGCGCGGCGATCTCGGCGAGGAGGTCCTCTTCCTCGCGGGCGAGATCGAGGACGCGCTGGTGCATCCGGTCGTCAAAGGCTTCGTAGATGACGGGGGCGGCGGGGGCGGCTTTGGACTTGGACCGGGAGCCTCGCTGGTTGGGCTTGTCGGGGGAGAGGTAGGTGTCTGGGTCGACGGGGAGGCCGTTGATGGCTAGGCTCGGGGCGGCGAGGGTAAATGTCTTGGTGATGTACTGCGGGCGAGGGGCCTTTGTGTTAGTAACGGTGCTGAGAGGGATACGGTCGGCAGGTTGATTTACGCGGTTGGGATAATTGGGAAGGGGATATACCTCGTCGACGAGCGATTCTATTTGTATTCGGAGAGCGTCCTCCTCCCCGTCCGCTCTATTGACGGGGGAAGGCCTCGTCGATGCGTTCGCGAGCGGCTTGGCGCACGTTGGCGATGAGGAAGGCGAGATCCTCTGGCTCTTGGAGCTCAATCTTGCGGTGAGCCGAATCGGTCTCCATGTCGTGCTTCGCAAAGGGGGCAAAAAGGGACAAAAGCCCTTTTAAAGGGGAATTTTTCCTCTTCGTTGGGTTTTATCCTTTTGGCGCCGGGGTTTCTTCTCCCAATCTTCCTCTGCGATCGCGGGCGCCGGCTTGCATTTTACAGCTCGGAAGCGGGGTGTATTCTACGCTTTGTTTACTTGGTTGTAAATAGCACGGCCTTATCGCTTATCAACACGTGCCGTCCTGTGGCTTGTCAAGCTGTGCGAAAACCCCCACCAAGACAAGACGGTCTTGGGAAAAAAGCACATCAGACTCGTCCTCAGTGAGGGGCATGAGCAGCAGGGTCACAACGATTCGCCAATTATTCAAGTCAGCTCTGGGGAGCGGAGAGTGAACGGAGTCCCTGCGCAACAAAGGAAACACCGGTGCTTCCGGTGGTCAGAATCCTGCAATTGTGAATCCATGGAACTTGGGCAATCAACGCCGACGGAAGTAGTGAACCATAAAAGGCCGTCGCCTGGTAAGTTACGGTTGGCTAACCACCGACCTCTGGGGAGGCACTGGCCAGTCATTTGGCCGCTATTTATCACCCGTCATCGGAGCTTGGTTCAACCTAGGTAGGAGGAGTCGACCGGACTTGGTGAATCGAAATATGGCGGGCTCTGGGTTTCGATGACCCACAGGAAGAAAGCAGGACGATGACTCAGAACACGACTGCTTCCGTTTCCCTCCGCCTGCGCACACGGCCAAGCGGCCAAGGAGCGGTGACCGTTGTTACTCTTAAACGATTCGAAGATGCACTGGGAAAACTTGACACATACACTACCTTTGGCCAAGCTTCCCAACCCTGGACCAGTCCTGGTTCATAGCTACTTTGGGCTTAGGAGGATAACAGGCCCTACACTAAGCAGAACGGAACCTTGTTCATGTTTTACCGTCAATGGGTGCATATTCGGTGCTAAGTTCCGTTCCACGTTGTCACACTGTCACTTCAATGTTATACATAATGGCATCTACGGAAAAGGGCATGTGGCAAGCGACCGAGCGTCGTAGTTGTCGGGTCAATTCAAAGGGAAAAAAACCGTATTCTTCATGCTTTTTGTGAGAGACGGGACAATGCCTGGCCTCTTCCCTTGGTGTATGGCAAGGCAATAGCGAAGACGAGGGAATAAGTGCTGGTGGCCATTTTTTCCAAGCATGTACGAAGGTAGATTATGTACGGACGGACATCTCGTGCAATTGGAGCATGATTCACGGATGCTTCAAGAGCTGAAGAGGAAAATCCGGATGTGTGTCTGACGTGAGAACCCTGAAGCTTCGTTTTGCCCCTCCCCCGTTTATCGTTTGTCGCGCAGGCCCAAGTTCACCCCACATTCAATGCCCACCTCAATGTCGAGAGGGTTGAGGTACTGAACCTTGCCCCTCCCCGCCCCCGCCAGAAATGCTTCGCTGCTCGTCAATTGGTGCATGTACTGGTACCCTGCTGGCTTACCACCCCGCCAAAAGCACACCACGGGTAGCACGATGGCGAGTCGGGGGCAAGTAGCGAGAGAACCAGCGTAGGAACCATGGTCTTGGTTGGTCCTACCAGCTCTTGCTCCATTCCATTGTTGATGAGTAGCGAAAGATTTTTTTTTTCGTCCCTCCGTTTCGTAGGGGTTGGGGTCGGTGTCATCCCTCAGGTACCTCCTAGCTCGGAGAGAGTCAATTTTTTCCTGCTTGTTTTACTTTTTCCTCCCATCCCCGTCTTTCCCATATCTCTCTCGACTTTTCTTTTCTTTCTCTTCCTCTTTCTTCTTCTTTACTTCTCCAAACAAACATCTTTCTTGTCTTGTTCTAATTCAGTTCAATTTTCCACACACCGTCGCCATGTCGTCCCCCACTACGCTCTCCCAGCATCCCACAAGGAGGTACAGCATAGTCGACATCACCCCAATTGCTTTGTGCCCACTTCTCTAACTTTCTATGAATAGATGCTGGAGAAGTCTCTCCTCGACTCCGACCCCGAGGTTGCTGAGATCATGGTACGCCTTCCCCTACTCCAGCCCATCCACAATCCTATATTATTGTACTCCTCTCGATTCCACTAACACCCCGGTTTTAGAAACATGAGGTCCAGCGCCAGCGCGAGTCCATCATCCTCATCGCCTCGGAGAACGTCACCTCCCGTGCCGTTTTCGATGCCCTAGGCTCCCCATGTCTAACAAGTACTCCGAGGGTTATCCCGGTGCCCGCTACTACGGAGGCAACGAGCACATCGACGAGATTGAGCTTCTCTGCCAGAAGCGTGCTCTTGCCGCCTTCAACCTCGACTCCGAGAAGTGGGGTGTCAACGTCCAGTGCCTCAGCGGCAGCCCCGCCAACCTCCAGGTTTACCAGGCCATCATGCCCCCTCACGGCCGCCTCATGGGTCTTGACCTCCCCACGGTGGCCATCTCAGCCACGGCTACCAGACTCCCGCTAGGAAGTAAGTGTTGACTATAACCCACCCCACCTACACCAGCGTTCCCCTCTGCAACTGCTACGGCAAAAGAGGAGGAGGGACGAAACCAAGAAGTAGGGGATGAAAGGAACCGCATGCCGAGACTGCCGTAAGCTACAGTGGCTAACATTGTTCTCCCTCCCCAACAGGATCTCTGCTGTCTCTACCTACTTCGAGACCATGCCCTATAGGGTTGACCTCGAGACCGGTATCATCGACTATGATACCCTTGCCAAGAACGCGGTCCTCTACCGCCCCAAGGTCCTTGTTGCCGGTACCTCTGCCTACTGCCGTCTGATCGACTATGCTCGCATGCGCGAGATTGCCGACTCTGTCGGTGCCTACCTCGTCGTCGACATGGCCCACATCTCTGGCCTGATCGCCGCTGGCGTCATCCCCTCTCCTTTTGAGCACGCCGACATTGTCACCACCACCACCCACAAGTCTCTTCGTGGACCCCGCGGTGCCATGATCTTCTTCCGCAAGGGCGTCCGCTCCACCGATGCCAAGACCGGCAAGCAGACCCTCTACGACCTTGAGGGCCCCATCAACTTCTCCGTCTTCCCCGGCCATCAGGGTGGCCCCCACAACCACACCATCACCGCCCTCGCTGTTGCCCTGAAGCAGGCCTCCGGCCCTGACTTCAAGGCCTACCAGCAGCAGGTTGTAGACAACGCCAAGGCCCTTGAGAACAAGTTCAAGGCTCTCGGCCACAAGCTCGTCTCCGACGGCACCGACTCCCACATGGTCCTCGTCGACCTCCGCCAGCACAGCCTCGACGGCGCCCGTGTCGAGGCCGTTCTCGAGCGCATCAACATTGCTTGCAACAAGAACTCCATCCCCGGCGACAAGAGCGCCCTTACCCCCTGCGGTCTCCGTATCGGTACCCCTGCCATGACCAGCCGTGGCTTCAACCAGGCCGATTTCGAGCGCGTTGCCGAGTACATTGACCAGTCCGTCAAGCTCTGCAAGGAGATCCAGGCCTCTCTTCCCAAGGAAGCCAACAAGCTCAAGGACTTCAAGGCCAAGGTTGCTAGCAACGATAACGCCAAGCTCAACGATCTCCGCAAGGAGATTGCTGAATGGAGCTCTTCTTTCCCCCTTCCCGTCGAGGGCTGGAGGCTTGATGCTGGTCTCTAAATACCCAGCCACCACTTACATAATACCTTGCTAGCGAGGCCCTACCCGGGCCACTCGCTGCTACCTTTCTTTCTCTAAACCGCTCTTTTCTTTTTCCTTCTCAGGAAAATCACTCCTTCTCGAGTAGAGGGAGTGAAAGAAGAGAGGTTTCAGATATCTTTACTAACGCTACGAGCCCTGGTTCTTGTCCACCCCAATGGGCAGGCCAGGCCTCTTCAACACGCCCTCTCTTCAACAAGGGTTCATCATTTTGGGCAGGAGTCTATCTTATCAAAAACAATCAAAATCAAAATCAAACTATTGCATGGTACAACAAATTGGAGGAGGGATAGGAAGGCGTCGGATCTTTTCGACCGAGAAGGAAAGAATCGGAAAAGAAAAATCATCATAAACAAGGGTGAAGATTGGAGTTATATACTAGTGTCTTTTTTTCTTTTCTTTCCTTTGTTACAAATCTGGGCAACCGGGGTCATCAAGGAGGGAAATATTTTGAGCCGTTCAACCTGCTGTTTTTAGGAGATATCTTAGTGTTACTTTTGTTCATTATGGGTTTTATTCATCCACACACCCAATTTATGCTCTTCCCTTGCGCCATGAGAGTGACTTTGTCGGGTTGAATGTTGTCGTAGAGAGCTGCACGATGAACGAATCGCCTCAGAGATACTGGATGTAGATGGCATAGGCTCACACGTAGCGTATACGAATTTGAAAACCCATTTAATCTGATTCTACCCAAAACTATCTACCAGAACTTGAATAAGCATCAAATCGACGAAGAAGCGCCGCCCGGAGGAGTGTTTCATCACAGGGGCCTGCCAGCGTCACCACGGAAGGATGGAAGCGTCGCAGACAAAGAAAGAGGCATTGAAGAAGAGTAGCGGCGGTTGAAGGGGGAGGGAAGAAGAAGAAAGTGCCAAAATACATCATTCGTGGAAGGGTCGTTTCCAGGCGCAGAGGTTGCCCACCGGATTTCTCTCCTAAAAAGAAGGGGGCAGACGGAGCCAAGGCGAAAGGGAAGACTTTAAGGCGCACAGCAAAGAAAGTGAGAGAAGAGGTGAATTGGAAAAACTAAAAGGGGCCGTAAAGATAGCACTCAAAACTCCGGGACCGTTATTGCTCCCTACCCGCAAACCCCGGATGACCAAAACAAGGGATCCTGTACACCAGACTCGGAGCTGTTGTGAGCTCGCTCAGTCGAGAGAAAAAAAGAAAAAGAACCAGGAGCGCCTTTGGCGTATCCCTAACAAAACGTAAAGAGTAGAGAAGAAGACGAGGTGTTATGCGAGACGAACCCTATGCTCCCAAAACCGGGATTGCATTAGGTGGTAGTGTGATGGTGGCCATGATATCGTGAGTAGTGCTCCCAAAGAGATGTGGGAATAAGGCTAAGGTGGAGTGAGTGGGGAAAGATAAGGATCTATTAGATCCAATTGTAGAGCAAAGCCTCGTGAGAAAGACCGTCTAAAACTGCAGTGTTGTAATGACGCAAGTCGAGTAGTCGAGAGCGAGGGAAGAGGGGCTGCCCTCTCCTATCCCGCTAATCCTGCCATCTCGTGGCTGGGAGCGGGATAGTCGGATACAAGAGACATGTTTATTGAGGAAGCATTCCCTTGGCCTCCTCGTCGGTCAGAAAGATTTCGTGGATCGGGTCTCGTCTGTTCTCAAGAGGGACATAATCGTAGTCGATATAGGACGGGAGAAAGATCTCTGTGGAGACGCTTTGGGTTAGTCATGGCTCGGGAAGAGCTGCAAGTAGAGGCGGGTCGGCAAGCCTCGGGTTTCAAACTCACCTGGATTCCAGGCGAAACCTTGGCCGGAGGAGAGATAGGAGATCTAGAAAATCCAAGATTGTTTCAGTATAGCTCCTCAACGAGTTCAGTTCGGAATAGTAGGGGAAGGGTTGAGTGAGCGTACCAATCGGGGAGGACCCTCGGGATCTCCAATGTTGATAACGGTGCATTCCTGCTTGGAAATGGCAGGGCCTGTAGACGATAATGTTAGCGAACAGCACCCAGCACCCAGCACCCAGTACCCAGCACGCATCTAGAAGATAGCATGGAGATGGGGGAGGGTTTCCAAATCATACTCAAGAGGCTAGGCCGGCGGGTATGGCTCGACTTGCGTCCCTGAGCCTTAGACGCTGGTGTCGGTGTCTGAGGAGACGGGTAATAAGGAGACGACGAAGAGGAGCTCCCGGACGGAGATTTCTCGGTCGGATTGTAAGGAGTGCTAGGCCCCGTGAGGCTGGTGGGGATCGTAATTGAGGGAGAAGCCATGGCGGGCGGTGGTGGGTGGGTAGGCGAGGTCGTGGAATTGCAAGACGAACGAAGGACAGAACGAGCGAAGAGAAGCGGAGCGGTCGAGCGATTAATTAAAGGGCAGTAAGGTTCAGGGTTTAAATCGGAGGCGTGTGTAAAGGCGCGAAAAGCGACTGGATCAGTTGTTCTCGTATGCAAAGATGCAAGATAGGCAGGACCAAAATCAGCCAGCAGTTGTCGTCAAGGAACGGTCGCTGGGAGGGGTTCGTCGGCGGTGGTGGGGGTGAGCGAAGAGGGTGGGTGGGTTGATGGCTGAGTAGTTGGAGAGAAGAGATTAAAGAGAAGCGAGGCCAGCTACAATGATTTACCAGAACCAGGCTGCTAAAGCAAATGTTGGAAGAATAGAATGTTGCAAGAAGCACAGGGAAAGGAAAGCGAGGAGGCGAGGACAGGCACGAGAGAGAAGTGGGCGAGAGAGTGAGGGAATGGGGTTGGAGAAGCAGGCAGGCAGGCAGGCAGGCAGCTAATGTATAGAAGAGAGGCAGCACAAAGAGTTCAAGTTGGGTATTTAGAGTTCTAAGTTTGGTTGATTGCGTCGGAAGGCTGGAAAGAGAAATGGTCACACGTTGGGACAAGGGACTGGTAGTGAACTGAACTGTGAGTGAACGAGGTTCGATGTGACGCAGCGGGTCTGGACAAGACGATCTGTTTGTCAAGGACATCAGATTACATGGGGGAAGAGGTATCAAGGGAGGTATCCACAGATCTATGAGATAATGAATCTCCACTGGCAGATTGCACTGTATCCGCGAAAGCCATCGGCTTCTTTTGTCCAAAGTGCATGCTTGCTGCTTGGCTTTGTTGGCGCCTTGTCCACTCACCTGTCCACCGGCGTCTCATTCGGTCTCGCATGCTGGGGATTCGTTGGGGCTTTTGGGGTCTGGCCAGCACTGGGTACAAATTCGGTACAGGCCGGCACACTTGGCATGGAAGGTCCTGCCAGGCACGCTGGGAGGGAGCAGATACACTCACGCTATTGGAAGGCCTGATGACTCTTTTTCCGGGCGGAGAGGGCGGTGGTGATGGCTGGGGCGCCGACAAAAATGCCTGGGTGTGCCTCCGGTATGTCTACCTGGGCCCGGGCAGCACTCCTCGCCACCGGCCATGTCACTGGTACGGAAAGTGGGGTCCAGTGCCGGTGTGCTGTCATCTCGACGGCAGGCATTGTTATTGAGAGACCCCCACATTGACCCAACGATGGGTCGTGGACCCTCGAAGTGGTGAGGGAGTGCTGGTTAAGCTGGTCATGTCAAATCGACACACCGTTACGGGCTCTGGCTTTGAATTCTGAGCCTGGCGAGGAATTGGGCGGTCGCTACCTGACGCTGCTGCCACCGAGCCACCACACTCTTTTTTTCTCCCTTTCTTTCTTCTAGAGTTGAGGCAACCAACCCTCCTTTGGGCCCTATTATGAGATGCCCTTTGGTTTGTGAGAACCATCCATGAAATCGAATCTGCACGGGCTGGGCTGGGCTTCATTGCCGACTCAGCCCAAGCTCTGAACCCCGAACCACTCGTTTGTCGGGTGTCGGATCCTTCCTTTTGAGGCGGGTCGCTCTCCTCATTTTACCCCTTCCTCCCACGAACAGTCCGAGACAGTCCCGGTCCTCTTGTGCTCGAAAGGGGAAGCTTTCTCGTCATTAACTGTTGCAGGCATGCCCAGCCTAGTCTTCGATTTTGGGGATCCTGACGCACTTGGGCCAATCGTTGTTCGCCTCGCATACACCCTGGTCACCGCTGATCCAAGGCCCCGGTGAACTTGGCCAATCAGACATTCATCTTATCTGGCTCCACACCTCGCCCTGCCTGGAAGCTAGCCTCACCTTTTGGTTGAGAAGGTCTGATCGGTCCCTTCCAACCGCGATTTGCTTCATCCACTCCACTCCATGCACTGGTGACTAATAAGGTATTACTTTGTCCAGCGATGCCTATTCAAGTCTCATTGGTGTCAAGTTGAGTGATGAGTATGCTGTAGGCATTGTCAGCCCCTTTTCACGTGATTCTGTCTTTCGAACAATTGAGGGTGCTTGATTGAACACCTCAGGCTGATCGGAATGAGTCGGCTGATGTATTACGTAAGAATACGCTAGTTCGTATTTGGATTTTATGACTAATCACACGTAGAGCTCTGGATGTGTCAGCTGATGATGACTACACCACCTCTCAAACCGGACCAGACGACAAGAAGCTCCAAGTTTTTGGGCAGCCGAAGAATATTATGTAATCCATTTGCTTGGTGTAGGCTTCAACCGGGAAACGCAAGCTTTGGATCATTGTATGATTTGTTGCCAGCCTCAGCCTTCTAGTGCACGATCACCACACACACCCAAATATCTCCACCATCCCGAACATCCTCCTCCCATCGATCTTATCCCATCGCGATCCTCCTCCCTACCGCGTAGGCCAAGGTCCAGCTTCGCGACCCTAAAATTCCATCTTTTCGCCAACCTCTCTCTCCCTATCCCAACACAGCCTCATCACCATGGGTGACGTGCTCGTCGACGTCGCTCCCAACCATATCGCGACTCAGAAGAAGGCCATCCCTTCCACGATACCAAATGTCGAGAGCTTCGAGGGCCTACCGCCTGATGGTGGCGACGAATATGCCAACCTGAAGAAGCTCCAACGGCAACTCGAGTATGTACACCCCAGCCTAGCCCTCAGTTCCCCCGAAAGCTGCATTGAAACAGCCTGGTTTTCCAAGCCCTTTCGTCGTATTTCTTCTTCTCATGCATCATGATCCTAATTTTATTTTTAAATCAAAGATACATCCAGCTACAGGAAGAATATATCAAAGATGAGCAGCGCAACCTGAAGCGCGAGCTTGTCAGGGCCCAGGAAGAAATCAAGCGAATCCAGAGTGTTCCCTTGGTTATCGGCCAGTTTATGGAGGCCATTGATCAAAAGTAAGAGGCTCCCTTGGCTGCACTTGGGTCAATCCATGGCTCTCTAACATAGAATCTACAGTACCGGAATCGTACAGTCAAGTACCGGGTCCAACTATGTCGTCCGCATTCTCTCGACCCTCGACCGCGAACAGCTCAAGCCGTCATCCTCCGTTGCCCTCCACCGCCATTCCAACGCCCTCGTCGATATTCTCCCTCCCGAGGCGGACTCGTCCATTGCCATGCTTGGTGTCGATGAGAAGCCCGACGTAACATACGCCGACGTTGGTGGTCTCGATATGCAGAAACAGGAGATTCGCGAAGCGGTAGAGCTACCACTCACGCACTTTGACCTCTACAAGCAGATCGGTATCGATCCCCTCGCGGTGTTCTTCTCTATGGCCCTCCCGGCACGGGTAAAACCATGCTGGTCAAGGCCGTCGCAAACTCCACCACGGCCAACTTCATCCGTGTCGTCGGTTCCGAATTCGTGCAAAAGTACCTCGGTGAGGGTCCTCGCATGGTCCGTGACGTCTTCCGCATGGCCCGCGAGAACGCTCCTGCCATCATCTTCATCGACGAAATTGATGCCATCGCCACGAAGCGTTTCGATGCCCAGACCGGTGCCGACCGAGAAGTGCAGCGTATTCTTCTCGAACTCCTCAACCAGATGGACGGTTTCGATCAAACAAGCAACGTCAAGGTCATCATGGCCACGAACCGTGCCGATACACTTGATCCCGCGCTTCTCCGTCCCGGCCGTCTCGATCGAAAGATTGAGTTCCCCTCCCTGCGAGATCGCCGTGAGCGCCGTCTCATTTTCTCTACTATCGCCTCCAAGATGAGCCTTGCCCCCGAGGTGGATCTCGACAGCTTGATCGTACGGAATGACCCCCTTTCCGGAGCCGTTATTGCCGCCATCATGCAGGAGGCCGGTCTTCGCGCCGTGAGGAAGAACAGGTATAATATCATTCAGAGCGATTTGGAGGACGCCTACTCGAGCCAGGTCAAGAGCACCAGCGATGAGAACAAGTTCGACTTCTACAAATAAGCGGCGCAAAGACGGGACGGGGAGGAAGCATGCGTGTCAAGGAATGGCTACGGGTGGGCGTCGAAAGGGAAGCGGATTAATGGGATTCTTTTTTTCGTCCATGTTTTTTATCCACCCCCACCCCTTGTCCCCTCTCTCTCCCGGTCTCTCTTGCGTTCTGTCGGTGCCCTTTACCTTCAGAAAAGGGAGGGACCCTCCTACTGCTCTTGTTCACGGCGGCAAAAGCAGTTGGTTTAGCTTTGCCAAGTTCTTGTCAAGATAGCATCGGGTTGTTGTGTTTTTCTTTTCCCTTTCCTGTCAGTAGTTGGTCAGCCACCAGGGGTATCGAGGCGGATAGAGGCAAGAGGTCACAAGTAGGAAAGGGGGAAGGGATAATCTCATTGGAATTTGTGTACATTACGAGCATGCAGGCACAAGCAGGCGCACACATGGATGCACCCACACCCACACACTCTTACAAAAACACTCGCAAAACACTCTCACTCCATGCACACCCGTGTGTGTTCTCACATACGCACACATACAGCCCTCTGCACGCAAACCGCAAGCCATCCGCCTACGCACATAGACATGGATACGCACACACACACACACACACACACACACACACACACACATATATACACATAGGCACACGCACACGCACCCGCACAAACGCGCGCAGTCGTGGAAAGCAACGCGGAACCGCGCGCGCGCAGAAACACGCCCACGTTTCCACCGCCACCCTCTTGGCCATGTTCTTTTTGTGTCCTGCCAGGGCCCTGTTTCACCTCCTCGTTCCCCGGCAATGCTGCTCGCTCCCTCCTAACGTCTGGTTTCGTTCCTGCCCTAGCTTTTTGTAATATAAAGATATCACTTTTCCAAACAAACCTACCCACCTACCTCCTTACTCTTAGCTCACGTTTACGGGATATTCACATGTGATACAACGCGGTCTACGTGTCAGGTACCAATTCAATGTACAAGGGCCAAAGTAAATGCAAAGTCAAGTCCATTCCAAGTTCTATCTTTGGGAGGAATCCCCATTTTCTCAGAATCATCTCGTATATCTATATTCCGAGCGCCTCTACCCATGTTTTTGTTTTTGTTTTGTGCCCTCCGACTCCTGTACCGTCTTGTAATGATCTGTGCTTCGGGATAAGACTCTAGAAAAGGGTGCATGGAAAGGAAAAAAAAAAAAAAGAGTCATCGTTCCGAGTCGTCATCGTACAGCCATCGTTACCTAAAACATTGAGAAAGAAAAAGCACACAATAACAGTTCCACCTTTATAGTACGATGCGTTTCCCAATGAAAAAAATGAAAAAGTTCCCTAAACACAAGAAGAAGCAAAAAGGGTGCAAGGGGGAAAAAAGGGGGAAAAGAAAACCAGAGGGAGGACAGGCGGAAAAGAAAAGAGCTCGCCGACTCTTTGCTGTCGCTATGCATTGCGCCTTCGAGATAACAGCTCGCTGGTGGGCATTGGGGTATATCCTCCACATTAAGAAAAGAAAGAGAAGAAAAAAGAAAAAGGAACAAAAGTTGAGTAAGACCGGAGAGAGGTGGAGAGGTGGAGAGATCGGGAGAAAGATGAGGATATCGAAATGCATGGAGCTTGTGAGACCTCGAGAGAAGTTCTGCTGCAAGGTGAGTGTAACAGGCGGACAGATCGAGTCTCCACATCATCGGGTCCAAGAGCCCCGCTGCGGTTACCGGCGTCTACACGGGGCGCAGTCACCCGACCGCTAGCCGCGATACCAGGTGATAGTTGCTTATTCAAGCGTTCATTTTGACGCCCAACTCTCCGAGGATTTGAACAAACTTGACATGGAGCTGAACAAAAAGTCGGGCATGCCCACGAGCTCTGGTAGACCCCTCGCCTTGAGAGCAATGGCACCGCCTCCACCGCCAGCTCTCCTGGCGAATGCGCTTCCGCCGCCGAGGAACGCACTTCCCGCAGCCCTGTCAAATGCGCTGCCACCGTCCTGGACGTTGGTCGATTGCTGGAGGGATGAGCTTTGAACCGACGATGGGGCAGTATTCATGCGCCGCGCACCGGACGTTGCCTCAGCTTCCGCGTCGGCAAGCTGCTGGATCCAGGTTGCCATATCCCGGAAGGCTGCGGCAATGAACCCAAAAGTCTTCATAGCTACCCGTTCCTTGTGTGTGCTTAAGGCTAGAAAAGCGTAGATACGCTTGTGGCCGCGGGCGTGGATATCGGGAATTCGAAAAATGTAAGCAGTGGTATAGCCCGCAAGCGGATCCCCAAAGAAGATGGGCCCACCTGACGCCGCATTTCCGGCGCTGTGAGAAGTGATGATGGGTGGGGCCTGCGGGGGTTACCGGGAGCAGAAGGGGTACGGGGAGGGTCTCAAAGGACAGGGTGCGGAGGCACGATGCGCGTATTATAGAGAACGATGCGGGTAGCACTGGCTCTTTCGTCGAGATGTATTCGATATAATGGGTGTGGCTTCCAGGAGTGCCGCTCGAGAATACGCTGGACCTCGAGGTCGTGGAACTAGTGCCTGTTCGCCTAAACGTCTTTCTCTCTAATGGTGCGTCTTCGTCCGATTCCGCCTCGCCGTCGCCGTCTGTGTCGCTCGCGGAGGAAGGCTGAGAATTTGGCGGCGAATCCTGCCCATTTGTGCCGCCAAACACCCAGGCGTAGGGTGTTTTTGTACGCAGCGTGGGACTGCGGGTGTCGTTCTTTTGTTTAGACGCCGGGTCATTGGGCAGCGTCATGGCACAGTTGTCGCAGGGACCGGCGCGTTTCGTCACGTAATCATCATACGTCTTACGAAAACTCGAATCGCGGCGTAGATAGGGGAGGAAGCTTTCTCGATTCAACCTGGCTAGGGCTGGCAGGCGGGGTTTCCATTGCAGATCCAGAGGAGAGAGCGGCGGCTGGAGGGGTGGAATTGGAGGAACCGGTGCGCAAGAGCGACGCGCGATGGGCTTGGGCGTCTTCTTCGGATGTGGGTGCCGGGGTACGGTGAGCGGAGAAATTGATGTTGCGTAACGCATCCGTGATGGCGGCTACAGAGTCTGCACTGGCAGGATTGATAGTCTGCGACGAGGCAGAGCTCGGTCTATCATCCAGGAAAGCGGCTTCGCGGTCAAAACACGTCGAACAGGCGATTGGCAGCCCCTCGGTGACCATGAGGGGGTCGGACCATGATGGTCGCAGTAGTGCGCGAGGCATAGCTGGAACGCGGGGGAGTTAGCATGGAGGGGTTGTCATCCAAGATCAACGGCGACGTCATGGCTGCGCGCAATAGATGGTGATGTCGGCTGTGGCCACAGCACGGCGCGGTAAGAGGGTGCTCGCTCTGTTTCTATATGAAGCAGAATCAAAAGTGAGGAGGGGAGAGCGAGTGAAAATGCGACAATGCGGAAGCCTCTGGCAGAACGCGACAGGGCAAAGAACGGGATTATAAGGAATCCAACAATGTACACGCTGTTTTCCAGCTGGTTTATAAGAGATAAATATGAGAAGGGGGCGGGTTGTCCGTGCGAGAATTGGCAAAACGCGGTGAAAGAAACCGCGCAGATCGAGGTCAGTCGGAGCGGAGGGCAAGAGGTGGGGGATAAGAGAACTCCTATATGATTTATACAGGGCTCAAGAATGTGACTAGGCGTAATTGTGACCGATCAAGCCCTGCGTGATAGCAACATGCTGCTCGTGCTTTGAGCATAAGGGAATATGAAATTGATGAGACGTGAATGGTGGGCCAGGAGGACTAAGGAGGCTCTCAATGCATGTTCGATTCGCCGCGGGCGTTTTGAGGAGGGAGAAAAAGGGTGAATCTAAGGGAGAGCCAGCCCGTGACGGAGGACTCAAGGAGGAGCCCACACAATGGAACGCGGTGCACTCCCTAGATATGTCTCTCCGACTGATATTTTCCCAAGAAAGAGAAGACTTGGGCAGAGGATGGTAGATCGCGAGTGGCTAGGGCGTCGAGGTGAGGAATGGATATGACTTGGAGGGTGCGACTGAGATGTCAAGGGAATAGAATACGACGGCTTCGCTCTTTTCCCCTTCTCAAGATCCAAAAAACCAAGGTGATAGAGAAGAAGAGGAAGAAGAAGGAGAGGGAGAGGATTAGATGACGATTAAAACGGAGTGGGAACGGAAAGTGGCAAGGGGATATCAGCCCAAAGCTACATGGGCTTAATTTGAATGCAATCACTAAGACCCTGTCGCCCACGAGAGAGCGAGAGAGGGAAAGAGAGAGAGAGAGCGAGAGAGAGAGAGCGTGTGTGCGGTGCGTGTGTGTGGGTGCGTGTGGGTGCGGTGTGTGGGTGCGTGGGTGCGGGTGCGAGAGAGGGTGGGATAAAGACGGGGATAAGGATGAGAATTTCCCATGTTACATGCATTGCATGGTACCTGGCGTGTGGCAAAGAACAGGAAGGAAGGGAACATGGAAGCTTGCGCTTGACTCGGTCGCGCCGTCTTCCCCGATCCTTTCCCGAGCCGTTTGCCTTTCTTGATCTCTAGTGCCGGTCGAGAAAATCGAGTCAATGGGGCCTAGCATGACCTGGCCTGTGGCCTTGAGCTGGTGCTGGTGCTAGTGCTGGCATCCATCAATGGATCAATGGAACTGCTCTGGAGGGTCCGGAACGCAAGCAATACAAGCTCAAATGCGAGCTAATAGTGACAGTGCGAAGTCTGATCAACTCCACTGGGCACCGCGGGTACCAGCCGATTTTGCTTGCTTTCCTTCCAGGCCCGATTCTCCTTCTTCAAGACATAACGGCCAGAGGTACTTGCGCTGACTGATCTACTTGGAGAGTTCAATGCTGTGTCTGACGGACGTCGCTTGGACACGAATGTGGGAACAGACTCGTCTGTTGGACCGACGGCGCACCCCGCCATCCATCTTTTGATAGCCAAAAGCCCAAAAGGGGCGAGGACGAAGAGCAGGGCTGTCCGTGTGTCCGGCCGCGTCTGTGCTCACTTGCATCTCTGACCGATCAGATTCTCGCTATTACGCTCTTTCCTTCCTCTGGCTTCGACTGTCGAGTCAAGCAATACTGAGGCTGGACTGGAAACGGCTAAAGGCGACTTGCTCGCTAGCTCAGGCCTCACGAAGAGGAGGGGAGAAGAAGGGGGGCCTCTAATTGTGATTTGTTTTTCTTCTTCTTTTTTTGGGCCCTTTACTTTTGGGCCGATCCCGTTCATTGTACCCATGTCGCGCGCTGGTCGTGCAAGTGGCATGATGGACTGAAGATTTATCGTTGGGCTAGATCAGGCACTTGCACGGGCTAGCTCCTGGGCGACGCAAATTCCAGAATGAGACTCATATCCCACACTGTCCACTAACCAACTTGCGCCCAAAATACTTGCGCTGGCTCGTATCAAGTTCCAAGTTCGTTGAGAAGGGTCACCAACGCACTCGCGAAAATGACACGGAGATCCCAGAGCAGACCTCGCGAAGCTATTCGAGTTCGAGGCAAATGAGGATTCTGACAAGTAATTGGTAAGACAGGCCAAGTCCAACCACCAAGCGGTGGCTCGAGCTGGGCCGAGTGTCCCAGATCTTAAATTCCCCCTTTCAGGGTGGCTCCATCAGAATCATTGCCAGCCATGATTTTCTCTCACCCCTCACTCCGTTGCTCGCACCCAATAAGATGCGGAGTGAAACAAAGGCTGCACAAAGAGCTCCACGTTCCTTGTTTCCCCGCCGGGACTAGCATCTCTCGATCCCCCAAGGTTAGGGGAACCAACAGGGCAAATCCCTGGTCTGCGAGTCGGGGTGGGCCCAAAAATCAAGGCTCAATGAGCCCAGCGGCGGTGAAGCTTGGAACAGCTGGGCCATTATGGTTGGGAAAAAGAGGCACAAGTTGCCTCCAGCAGGAAATAGTCAATCCATTTGACTCTACAGAAGAACAACCCAGACGCTAGGCTGGCGTTCTTCCCTTCCTGGCCATTTGCGTCCGAACTAGGGGGCAGTACTGGCGCCGCCCAAGTGTAAACCAGACAAATGCAATGCAAGCCAGCTTGACTTGGTTCCTTTTTTCCTTTTTTTCCTTTTCAACCTGCGAGTCCCGAGTGACGACAACATGAGAAGGGAAAGGGCTATACAAATCAAAAAGAAAACAAGAAAAGAAAAACAAGTTGCATCTGGCATCTGTGGCATCTGACCCGGATTTGAGTGATGCTGAGATGCTGAGTGTCTATCGATCCACCCACTCATGGCTGCACACAAATTGCTTTGGAGCGCGATTCGCGAACGGCTGTCACACCAGGCCAGGACCAAATAACAAGCAAGCTTAGGTCTAGCCCACTCAGACTAGAGCTCATTTGAAAGTCTTCAACCAAAGCATGGAAATTCTGTGGCCAAGTGTAGGGGGCACGGGATGCTATGGCGGACTCACCCTCACCGACTAGATGTGTAAGGGCAAGTCCAAGGAGTGGGTAGTTGGGTAATTGGGGATAGAGACGCCAAGTCGGTAGAAAAGAAAGAAAATGAAGTAACGGCAACGCAGTCATTTTCGGTAGGACTCACGATAGATGTCATTGTGAAACTGGTGGGTTATTTTGCTCCCCTCTTTCTGCGCTCTGAAAAAACGGATTAGGAAGGTTCAAGGCTGCACCTCCGAGAGGTAGATGGAGGAGGTGTGGGTGCGTAGATCGATCTCTTTGAGTTGGTGTTGATTATCGGGAATGATATCGGTATCGGCGTCGGTGTCGGAGTTGGTGTTGGGGTCTCGTCTCGGTGGGGTTGGGTGTGGTGTGTGGAAAGGATTCACCGTCTGTCCATCCATACGCTGCCAATCGGGGTGCTTGGTTTTGCAATCGTCTAGCTCTGCTGGCGAGGTACGTCGTCGGTAATGAGCATCAGGTGAAGGATTCGGCCCTTCGTGGACCAACACAGCCGAAGTACCCAAACGGAGCTAAGAGAGAGAAGCCGGCAAGTTTGTCGAGGCCCCCAAAAGGACGGCCGAAAGAGAAAAAAAAAAAAACAGAATAAGAAAAGGAACTGGGCAAAAGGTGTGAGACAGACGCGACAGCGCACGTCGTTAGCGAGTTGTCGGCGGGAAATAACCCACACACCGCCCAAGCGATATTGAGTGATGTTAGCTGCTCGTCAAGACGAAAAGTCGTTGCTTTTCTGAGCAAGGACAGGACTTGTAAGGAGAGACCGGCGCAAGGAGAGAGACACGGGCGGGAAGAGACAAGGTTAAATGGTCTCGCCAGCTATATGCTGTGTAGATCGTACGATGGGGCGGACGTGTAAGCTGCAGTTGACGTCGTGCAAGGCCAAATTTATATTTTGTTTCTGGTCCTTAGGTTCCACGCAGGTCCGATGCCGAGTTGGCCGTGGCACAAAACGTCGAGGAACTCGTGTTGTTGTTGATGGGAAGAACTTGAGGCGATACCCACAGGTGGCCGATTTGAGTTTTGGAGATGCAAGCCAACGCCGGCTGCGAAGGCTCAAGTGCCGAGGATGATGCCCAATGGGTCCCCTCCCCCTTTGGAAAAGTAGCGAGAACCACCCGAAGGTGTTGGGCCCTCTTTTTTTTCTTTTGGAGAATCCGGGAAACAAAATTTACTCACTCCGACAGATCAGATGCTAGGTGGTTCAGACGCCTGTCTTCGGTGAGATGACCCACGTCTGCATCAGTTCTCCTAACTAGTTCAATGTTGTCTCTGCTATCAGGAGGGCGATTCTGGTGCGTTTTGACGTGGACTAAAGGTGGCTCAAAGAAAGGCGAAAAGGGATATGGAAAGAGGCCAGTCGCGACTCGTTGGGGGTTCCTCGGTCCGGGCCACACAGTTTGGTATTCCGAGGAGAGTATTTTGAGTGTTGGCGAGACGGTTTCGGTTGTTCGCTGTCAAATGCCCTACCGAGGTCTGCAAGGATAAGAAGATGCCAGGCTAGGGAGGAAGTGAAGTTGAGAAACGCAAAAGCAATTGGAGAAATGCGTGTAAAAGGGAGACAAGGATAAAAGAGAAAAAGAGAAGAAAAATCCACGGAAGCAAGGGACAGCAAGGGACAGCAAGTAAAGGTTGCGAGGCACGGAAGTTCGCAAAGCCAAACGGGAGTGATGGAAATTAAGACCAACATTGGAACGTTTGCTTCCTTCCTCGAACTCAACCCTGTGGGATCGTGGTGTCCAGTCTCCTTCGAGGCTAGTCAGGTTCCAAACGTTCCATTAAGACCCTGTCAGGCGTCTGCCCTCCCTTTGGACAGCACCGAGTTGCGCTAGAAAAGCATCCAATGCGAATTAGGCTAGTTGAAAACAGTTTGAGGAAAGGCCCGCTTAGAAACTGTTATTCTTGTTGAATGATTTCAAGCATCAAATCCTCATCAACACAAGTGTGCTTATTCCTTGCTGCCCCCTCGAGCTTTGCCGCTTCCCTATTTTGTTCTCGTCGAATCTAGTCCCCTTCTTTCTTTTTCTTCCTTGTTTTTTGTTTTTGTGTGTGTGTGTGTGTGTGAGTGTATGTGTGCGTGCGTTGCCATCTCTTTGGGAAGCTGCAGTGGGGCCGTCGCATAAAAATGCGGCGGCGTTTCGACACGGAAGAATTACCCTTTTGCGTCAGGCACACGAGGGTGAGGATGAAGCCACCTGCTTGATTCTGACGATGCGGAGCGGGAATTTGATCAAACCCACACTTTCCCAGGCAAAGTGCCCCAAAGGAATAATGCCTCGCGTTGAGGGGCAAAGGGAAGCCATGGCAAAGCCGCTGTGCAGGGATCAAGTGGAGTATGGCCCAAGACGGAGAGCCACGAGTGGACATGGGGGCACAGACAAAAGGGGAGGGTCTTGTTCGACTCCACAAGTTCTGGAAAGCACGACCGAAGGCAGGAACGGGCTCTGAGTGGCCGAGAGAGCAAGCGGCTGGGGATCGAGGATTTTCCACAGGATGGAGGCTCGAATCCCGTCTGGATGGTAAAGGGCGTATGCTTGGAGCTGGAGAACGAGCAGATGGATACAATCGGCACCGTCGAACAGGCCACTCGCCCTCTTCGCTGAAAGCCAAGAAGCAACCATCGCCTGATCCAAAAGCTCTCGCACCATCACATCCGTGTTTTTTCTTCTTCTTCTTTTTCCTTCTTCTATATCTTGCTTCCATTATTTTTATCGCCCCCAGTCAATGGATTGAAAAGTTCAATGTTTATACTGCCATGCACGCATTCCGTCAATAGTAAGGAGAATAATAATGAAAAGATCAAAGGCCTAGCTAGGTGCTGTGCTGTCCACTCTTACTTAGCTTAGTATTCCCGCAAGACTAGAGCGATAGAAGCGGCCGGTGCTGTATTAGTTCCAGACGCACTAGACTAGGAACTTCTGCTCTGGTGGATCAAGGGTCCCAAAGCGATTCTTTTTTTTTACGCTTGTGCCGCTACCTCTCCTTGTGCGGACATGGAGACCGAGGCAAGGGAGAGAAGAGACTCAATAAGAGTGAGTCGCCACCCATCCTCGGGGCGAAACGTGGGCTTGTCGTCAGGGGATTGCGACGCCATCATACCACATAACACCGCTCCCGAAGAAGAGGTCCCACCCAAACGAATGGTAATCTATTACCACAACTGCGAGCCCTGCTGTTGGCGGGAAGGGGAAAATAAAAAACAACATTGAAGAGTGACGGTGGGGATGTCAAAGGAGCGGAAACCCGCTGCAAAGGGAGACTGGCTTCAATGCAACAGCAGGGCAAGGTCTTCGGAGCTACGGGTCGTCCAAAGGCTCCCTTGACACCTTTATGAGACATTAATAACCCTCCATTTATAACCCCGAAGGCTGGCTTGAAATTCTTTGGCCTTCTCCCAGCGAGTCTTGCCCTGAACCGGACGGCCGCTACGTCGGTCAAAGCAATGTAACCGGCCGTCCCATCATCATCGCCATTGCAATCCCCATAGGTCATAACAGCGGGAAAGCAATTCTAATCTGGCAGAGCTCGGAGCTTGGGGCTGGGAGATTCTTCAAACCATCCCTGGTCAAAGAACGGAGGGATCCATTGATACTTTTTGTCGCAGTTGTCATCTAGCCCAGCAAACCCCCAGTACTATTACTAGTAAATCACGCACATCATCCCTCCCGTATTACCCCCACACCAACCTTGGATGCCAGCGGGACCTAGTCAAGGTCCTTCAGTAACATTGAACGACATGGAAGCCATTCGTCATCCAACAAATCCGAGTGACACGTCAAATGCTAACCGGGACTCAAATTCTTTAGAGGGTGGGGAAGAACGACAAAGATGAAAAAAGGTGAAGAGGCAGGAGGAGGAAACGACAAAATAGAGAAGGACAGAAAAAAGAAAAAGAATGAAAAAACCTAAAATGGAAATGGAAATCAAACAGCACAAATGCGTTGCATTCCGGGCATCTTTCACCGCCTCTCTCTCGTGGAAAGGCACTCCAATGTCAAGCAATCAATCCAGGCGTGAGCTCCGGCCCCGTGGCACTGTCCCTCTGGCAAGTGGCTGGTTTGATCCCTGAGCGGCAAGCTCCCTGTAATAAAAATATAAAAATACGTGCAACCTCGGCCCGGCTCCGACTTCCCTCAAGCTGGAGAGAACATTGAATGGATCGAGACAAGAGGCTATCTATTGAGAAAGGGCCTTCCTTCTTTCTTTCTTTCTTTCTTTCTCTCTCTCTCCTCTTCCGCTTCCGAGCTTTCGACCCTTGGGGTTTCGTTCTGCATGGAGCCGCAACAGACTACCTCGTACCAGCTTGAAGTTGCAACGGATCAATTGACTGGATCCACTGTGAGCATGTCATGTTGGGAACGCTAATCTTTGGTTTCCGGTGGTTTCCGGTTAGTGCAGGACCCGTTGAGCCACTCCGGCTCGGCTCCACCCAAGATCCGGCCCCCAAAAATTCGACATGCGTTGCCGAAGCCATTGGATCCAGCGGGTGTGTGTCGCCCTCGCTTGAACAGTGCTGCATGTCCTTTTGGCCGGTCCCAAGCCAACTCGAACGCCCGCTGCTCCTGTCTGGTGCAGGTGTGCCGTATTCGGTCAGGTATGGTCCATGCTTCCTGGTTGCCTTTCCTGAACGGGAAGCTCACACGTGTCTGGGTAAAAGGGGGAAAAAGGGAGAGACGAATATCCCCAGAAACAAGAACCTTCCAAGCGAACCTCTGGAACGATATATCTCGTGTTTGGTTGGTTGGTTAGTCTCGACGTGCATGCACACGTCCCGAGTGCGCCGAGTGCGCCATATCAGTTCCCCTCAAACCTGGCCGGCCGCACCCGACAAGAGCAAAGCTACAACCTCTCAGGGTTGCCTGAGAAGCGCTCTTTTTTTTTTTCTTTTTTTACTGGAAAAAGAAAAACTCTTTTGCATGCCAAGCCAGCGGTTTAGTTCGCGATAGTGTCGCATCACTGAAAAAGACAAGGAAATTTGGACAGTTGGATGATGCTGCACGTGGAGAAGGAAGGGACGGAAAGAGTGATATCCTAGATGAACCCTTTTCAACGCCTGTCGGTTGCCAATTAAGTGAAACCTCCATATATCAAAGAGTCATGGCCTCCGAGGACTACCGAGTAACAAGGGCAACGAACATGACCATTCTCGACGCGCAGCAGGTAACGACGTGGGCCGCGGTGACTTTGTCAGTGCAGTATTACCAGATTCCCAGATGTCATGGTCCAGTTCAGGAAGAAGACGGGATAGGTAATGATCTTCATATGCATGGTATTACCCGAGACCTCAAAAGAAGGCGGACAGTGGCCTTCTGACCCGAACGGCGTGGGCCCATCTCTTGGAACAAATTTAAGGTTGAGTATACACCACACCCTCGCACAAGGCTTCGAGGAATGATCCATTTCAAGGCAGCTTTAACTTCGAGAGACATCGGCAACAGATGGGCAAGATGGGCGCGCGAGAACGAAGCAAGGTGGCATCTCTCCATCCATTGATCCATGTGCTACATGCGCTACATGGATACTTGTCGTCACAAATCACCATCCATCCTTGCGTCGCGGATGGACGGGTCCCGCTCTCCCTTCGGCCCAGTCTTTGAGAAAAAACAAAGCTAGCCTGGCCGTACACCGCGGACAACGAGTGCCGTGCAAGGTTTGGTCTCGGGCGTCTCTTCCGCTGCCGGCCCCCAACAAGGTACTGTAGCTCAAACAAAAGAGACGAGGACTTGAAGTTTGCGGTTTACTGGAATTGAACACCCTGACCCATGGTTTACTTGATGTAATCCCAAAACGAACCCCAAGGGCCATTCGATAGTTGCCCAGCTACCTCCACGCGGTTCGTGAGATGTGCTAATCGGCTGTTTGATCCGTCAAACCAGGTTAGCCGTGCCGGCTCTTGGCCTGATATATGAATACCCAAACTCTTTTTTTCTCCCCTCTCCCCCAGGATTCATGCTCTAGTCCCAGCCCGGCCATCGTCAAACGCGCAAACGTCAAGAAACAGGGCAAGGGTGCAATTGCCGGTGTAAGTCATCACCGATCCTTTTCGCAGCGACGACGGCTCGAGACACCTTGCTTCCCCTCCCCCCCGGTCTCCCGCTCTCGCAGACTCGCGGCACTTCAACATGGCCAGCCCTCTGGCAAGAGCAGGACCAGATACCGCAGATGCTTCGTTTCTCCTTTCTCCGCGGCGCAGGCCTTTCGTCTCTTGTCACTTGTCATCCCCTTCCACGGGCCGAAATGCAACATTTCAAACCCCGTGCACCACACCCACCGGGGCCCTTCTTCCTCTTCCCTCCCACCATCATTGATCGTTCCCTTTTAGCCGCGGCGGTCCGCCCACCGCCATCCCCACAACCATCAACGTCCTCCTGGCCTATCAATCTCTAGGGGACATTGAAACGCAAAACACCAAGCGTCCAGTTCAGATAAAGCCCTCCTCCCCCTCCCCACTTACACTCGACTCTCTCCATGTCCGCTAATCTCCCAGGGCCTTCCAACCACATTTCCCGCTGCGGTCCCCGCCTTCGCCCGTCACGTCTCGATGCCTCAGTGGTCCTTTCTGATCCCGACAGAGTTTCGGGGCCCGGTCGGCCGTAGACCCGTCCCCACCAGCCCTACATGATCAGGTCGCAGAGAGATTGCAGTTCGTCCCATCCCCCGACTTCCAAACATCACCTCCCTTGCCTAATAGCGCTCATTTTCCCGTGGTGCCGTTCCTCGTCGCCCGCCCTTGACCGCCGTTCGCTCCTGTCCCTATGTTGTGTCAGGCTCTTTTTTTCTTTTCACTTTGGAGCCTCTCTTCATCTCTTTTTTTTTTTCTTTTTGCCTTTCCGGTAGCGTGACCTCAACCTGCATTGATGTTACATGAATCCATAGATGTATGACCGTGCGTACATGCACGCCTTTTCCTCCACTCCAACTCCGTGCTACCCACATACGCGGATGCTCCATACGTTCGCATATCGCGCCACCTTCGGTCTGCGACCTCGAAGGCTACGTGGAAGATGAAACGGGGATGCACAAAGCCTTGCTTCTTGCAAGGAACATGACTTGGCCGGATTGCCAATGACTGCCCAGCAATTTCTTCATCCAATATATTCAACCGGCCCGAGGCCGTTTCTAGCTCCAACCTCGCTCGCATGGACCTCCCTATCTTGTCATCCATGGATCTTTTCAAAATTTCATCCCTTCCCAAACATTTGACATGTTCATGATGCCAGGGACAGTGGGCTCCTCCCCACTCTTGCAAGTTGTCCTAAGGCGTTTCCCCTTTCATTAGTATCTTCAGTTAATTCGCAACCAGATCGTTGCATTCTTTCACCCATCCCTACATGTAGTTTGCACGCATGTATCAGTGTCATGTTCACGCTCTTTATCTATCTTTAGCTTCTGGCCTTATCTCTTGCCCTTTTTTCTATTTTTTTCCTCCTTTTTTCTTCCTCTCCAATACTCCCTTCTGTACCAAGGTTGCGGTTCGTGAGGCCCTAGCCCCCATTCGTGCCGCCCAGGAGATGAGATTGACAGAGAGTAGTGGATCTTAGAACGGTAGTTTAATTCCATAGGCACGAACTACCGACACACCGCTCCCTCTTCGGCGTTCACACATCTGGATCAAGGAAAGGCCAGATGCGCGGGTGAATACATGGGTATATAATATCCCACCTATTGAGCTCTCCCTAGCAGTGCTCGGCTAGCCGCCCCCCTCTGCCCCAACATCATAGCATCATACTTGTGAGCAAGTCCAAGGATAACACCACGTTGAGCCTCTCTCCGCTTGTCAATTCCCATTAGAGTGGAGCTCTTTTCTCCTTTGTTTAGTGCGTAGTGCGTATGTGTGCGCGTTTTTAGGGAGGAGTCTCTGCCATGTTCCACGGGACTTTACACGTACGCTGTGTGATCAATAAGACTCTCGCTATGTCATGGGGCATTTCTTCCGCCCAGTGTTACTCCCACATGCAAAATGGGAATCGGTAGGGAGTCTCCCAAGGGTATTAAGATGCCGGGTCTTAATGTATCTGTTGTAGACGTCACCCTGCAACGGACCGCGCAACAAGGGGGAAGAACCCTTTGAACTTACCCGCGGCTCCCGCTCCCAGTGGTTACAGTAGATCTCGTATCGTCCACCCTTTTCCGATCTCCAGATTTGTTATGATCTCTCGTTCCCGACTCGAATAACCATATCCCGCTCCCCGTATCGTCGTGAACAAGAAGAAATCTCCGCCAAGGGACAGCCTTGGACCGGAAGAAGAGGTGAGATAAGGAGGAGACACGGCAGTGAGTGAAAGGCTGAAAGCTAGCCTGAGTTCTGCTATCTATCCAAGTTTCAGAAAGCATCCAACATACATTCTCATCTCTTTCGCCCGCCCGCCACTGGCTGCAAAGGTCCGAATTCTCTCGTATACGCTCTCACTCAACGCATGCCACGCACCGCTCTCTCGCCCACCGGTAACCCTTTACGGTTAATGATGTTTGGAGGGCGTGCGAGGCTAGGGAACTTGTGAACCGTTTTTAATTCGGCATAGATGCGAGATATGACGGTGGAAATAGTACAAAAGGGTCAGGATGGGGCAGGGAAGGGAGAGGGGGCGGCGATGAAAGCGTCACGTCCCCAACTCACTGTATGGAAACTCTTGGTGTGAAAGAGTATTATTTGTCCCGTCGGCGGGTTTATTAAAAAAAAAAATGAGAGAGAGAGACAAGGTGTGTGTGCGTGTATGCGTGTTTGCCTGTGCTTCCTGTGCTTCCTGTGCGCATGTGCCCATTTCTACTCCTTCCGCCTGCTCATGCGTAATTAAGCAACGACGGAAGAGCGGGAGCGGGCCCTGTAGAGCGGGTGAGACGGACGCAAGTAAGACGGATCGCAAACTTACTCACAACCTGAAGTGACAAGTCAACGTCCGAGTAACACCAAGGAGGAGCAGAAGAAAAGAAAGTGGCAGTACTGTAAGCCACCAAAGGTCCATCAGCCCGCTCCCGCTCCCTCCCTAAAATAAAACGTCATACTTGCGGCATGCGGCACCGATACCAGGAGAGGAACCGACACCCTCTAGGAGAGCGCGATGGTGCACTTTGGCACTTCGTATGCGCGACGGTCCAAGATATCAAGAGCAAGGAAGTGAAGGTGGCAAAGCAGCAAGGCCGTATCCACTCATTCCACACCTACTCTGTTCCATGCCTAGTCACCGTTGCGCGCGTAACGTCGAGCTTGGGGGCCTTGCTGTGATCCCATCAGATCGTAGATTCCCCTAAGATAACGAACCGTCTCGTGACGGGAGCATTCCAAGGTCGATGCATAGCAAAGACGATCTCTTATCTATTCGTTTATTCATGTTTTCTCTTCGCCGTTCTTTCTCCCTCTCTTCTTCTAACCACAGGCTCCTCCGTGTGAGTCGCTCTTATCAAAATATTCTCCCCTCCCTTTCCCTCCATCTCCCTCCTTGCTTAAGCTTGTAGCTCAGTCGGCCCTCTTGACACCTCTTTGTCGTTGTTACGGACAGCCTATCTTCAGGATAGTGCCGGCTTGAGGTGGCGTTTACACGGACGGTGAAGGTGGAAAACGAACAAGGGTGGTATTAAATCTGTTGACAATGTTATTCACGTCACCAGTCATGAGACAAACTCAGTCTCTATCCAGCCGTTGCAATCTACTAGTACTCATCATGAAGCATACGAGATATATGTCGCTAAAAACCCCGAACCCCAAAGAAAACGCCATCTCCCCCGAATGATATACACCGTGATCGTCAATACAAGCAACAAGTCCTCGTGCCCTTCCCCCATAGTCGCGGCCCCGGAGGTGGGCTCGTCCTTCCTTACTTCCACCTTCCTCGCCCAGGCCGTGAACGCTGTCTCGACTCTGCGTGATGAAGGCGTGACAAGTAGTTTTCCGAAGGACGCCATCACAAGGGGTTGCCCGAGAGCGTCGCATTATAACTCCTCATACATAGGTTGGGGGTGTTGGCCCCGCCAAACGCCCCTACCCGTAAAACAAAATATATATATATCTATGCACGCCAGTATAAGATATACATGGCTGGTATCATCCGCCCGCTCCCTCTGCCTCTGCGGCCACCTCTCTAAAACAAGGAAAGAACCCTTCGGGAAAAGGGTCGAGAAAAGGAAAGATGAGGCCAAACGCTTTTCATCGGCGCGGATGGCTCAATCGCTGCTGTATGTATCCGAGACCTCGAGCCTCTTGGGGGCTGGCTCCACGTCGTATTCGCCATCGGCAGTGTCTCTGTACTTGTCGAGCCACAACTTCCTCAGCACCCTGTATATGAATAGGAACTGAATCTCTGCCTGCACCATTGACTTGCGCTGCTCCCGAAGTAGGTCGACAACTTTGAATATGAAATCCGGTTCCCCAGTCACGTTGGCGTCGTAGTTCGCGAGGTATCCAGTGTCGAGCTCCCGCATGAGGTGTTCTAGAGCGATAAACGTACCCGTGCGACCGACTCCAGCGCTGCAGTGTATAATACGCGGCTTGTCCTCCATATTGTATTCGCGGGAGAGGCGCATTATCTCAAAGAAGCTGTCGAGATGTTCGATGGCAGGAACGCCAAAGTCCGGCCACTTGGTGTACAAAAGGTGCCAAACCGTGCGGTCTTCTTCCTCGCCGTCCACGTGGAGGATGAGCTTTGTAACTTCGATGTCGCCATCCGCCAGCGTCTGCGTCTCCTTGAACGTGAGACTGCCGGCCCAGCCGTCCTGCCATACATCCTTCTCGTTTAGCACCCATGTAGGTTCCGCCTCGAGGTGTGGAAAGTACGGGAAGCACTTTTGCGCCCCATTCTCCACCATATTAGTGAGCTGGACAATGACTGCCGTGGTACCAAGCTGCTCGGCCACCATGCGCCAGACGGAATCGGTGGATTGGGGAGTAGGTCCCTGCATGGCCACATAGCGAAACGGCGCAAGTTCCGAGTCGGAAGGTGATTTAAGAACTATTGGAGAGGCGTTGACGTAATCGAGGGCGCCTTCGGGGACGAGAAGCTTTACACGGTTGTGGCTCCAGGGTTTGATATTGTAGTAACGATCCATGCCGATACGGCGCAGATCAGGCTGGGAGCTCGGGCTCGATCGGGGCGAGTCGGCGTTCTCGAGGACGCAACCGCCAAAGGCGAGGCGCTTCCGCTCATTCCACGTGATTTCCTGGAACTTGTTTGTGAGGTCTATTGGGTCACGGTTAGCCATGGCCGCATGCGCATCACGGAAGCAATGGGGCCTAGGGAAGGAAAGGTGCCAATTATACCTAGCTCGGAGTGCGTTAAGAAGAAGGGTATTGTGGGATGCGACGGGTGGTCCATCTCGTCACTCGACCCGGCCCTGCTCTTCGTGGTCTCCGAAAGACCATCCATGTCATTAGATATGAGGAGGTCGTTGCCCTCTATCGTTAATTTCGGGTTCGTCGCGGTCGGGCTCGGGGTGGAAGAAGCCTTCCTGCTTGCTTTGGCTAGGATGGTTGGCTTGGAGGGCTCTCTAGATTTATCCCGCTTCTTCTTATCCTCTGGTGACCGGGACACCACGCGCCCAACATCATGAGTCACCACGGTCGGAGGGGGCGACGTAGGGAGGCAGGCGGGCGAGGGAGACCGTTGTCGCTTATGGGGGCTGCGCAAGTTCAGACCTTTAAGCCCTGCCACCTTGAGAAACTTGTCAGTTTTGGGCGTCGTAGCCGTGTTTGTCGTGGATACGGTCAGTGGCGCAGGGGCTGGCGGGGTGTCATATCTCGGTCGTTGATAGACTTTGCGTCAGTCTTGACGGTCGGAAGCTTGGGGCGCCGGCGGAATCGGGGCATGCGATCCATGGTTATGGGGGCAGTTGAGAACGAGACGGGATAGGAGGCAGCAACTGTGGTTGGGGTAAGAGTTCGGCAACGGGAAACCTTCGCGAGGAGAATGATAATGGGCGAGGCTAGACGGTAAGTGTTGGTGGGACAGAAGTGTCTCGCCGATGTGGCGGATGCAATAGCCAAGAGAGAAAGAATACGCACACACCAATAGCGAAAGAAAAGAACAAAGGAAAAAAAAAAAAAAAGGAAGGCAACGAAACCAAGGCGGGACAGGGATAAGATGGCGCACGGGAGCAGGGGGTCTTTTGCAGAACCCTTGGAGGAAACAACTTGGAAGGAAGAGGCACGGAGATGGGAGTGGAATGGGATAGGTTGAGAAGGTAGGAAAAGAGAAACAAGATGGCGCAGGACCAGGAGATAGGAGGCAGGAGGCCAAAGATGGTAGCGCAGTTTGTGGTCGCGTGTCTCTCCAAGGTGTGACCCCTTTTCTTTTGAGCGGTCTCTCTCAAAGAGGGAGAAATGGGGGATGGTGGGGGTGAAAGTTCCGAAGCCTCAAAGTATTAGAGTGGAAGATGATATTTCCTGGAAGCCATGATGGTGGTGTGGGAGGCAGCAGGCAAGCTTGATCGATTCGGACGGACAGGGATATCCTCGTGGGATTTTCAACCCAGGCCGAAGGAGCACGTCAACGGAAAGCGGGAGGGGCAGGGGTGGGACTTGAGGCACAAGTTCGATGATTGAGTCCGTCTTGGAACAAACTTGGCTATCGGCTAACTAATCCGGCTTTCTTAATCGATCATTGTTTAGACGTCCACCGCCTGCCAACTGGTTTGTCCCAGTTCGCGCTGGCGGAAGAGCTTGCATATGCGGGCTGAACTAATTGGGGTGCATTGCTATTAACAGAGATCACGTCTTTGCGCAGGCAGAGAATACATTTGATCCATTAGATCACACCGATAACCAAGCGAGCAATTGTCGCAGCAAGCGTTTAACCAGAGGGGAAGTGCTAACAACCAGCAGTGACCGTTAACTACTCGATTTGTACACTATCATTGACACAGTGGCTTGAAGGAAAGAACGACAGCGCACAAAGTGGGAAGGAAAGAGACAGCAGGTTCCATGTGCCCTTGTGACATGGATGGATGCCTCGAGTCCTGCCTGTGACCTTGAAAAGCCTTGCTTGCCAAGACAGAGAGACCCAGCACAAGACAGGAAGCGCTGCCGGCCATAATACCCTGTTAAGTAATACAGCCATCCATCCAACCAGAGTTGTGGCCAAAATTCAATTGGCCGGCCTCGGGATCCATGAAGGGGAATATACACGTTGGTCAGCGATTCAAAGGGGGCAACAACGAGGAAGGCCAGCCCAGTTGAGACGAGGAATCATGATGGTATTGATAGGGTGTGTTGGCGTCTGGACGGTGGACATAATATCTATAGACCTATCTATTGTTTTAATAAAAATATAAAAAATAAAGAAATGTCGCCTGCAAGAGGACAAGCCGCCCTTTTTTTTCCTGCCCGTTTTCTTCTTCCTTTCCTTTTCTTTTGCCGTATCCTGATCAATCCAACTCGAATTGATTGATCATTCTGTCTTCCCCTCACTCATCCCCTCCCCTTGTAACACCCAGTCTGGTTGACACACAACGAGGGTGAGAAAGTGAGGGAATCCAGGAGGCTTTCGCGTTTGATGTGTGTCGATGTGGCCAGCATTGGTCCTTGCTAATCTTGTCCCCTTCCCCCTTTTCCTTCCTCTCGCTAATAATATCTCAAAGAATGAGGTATTCGCGTGCCTTGGTTCCTCGCTTGTCACTGGCTCTGATTTCCATTGCTTTTCCATCCACACATGCACGCTCTTCTACGCGTGTCAGATTCTTCCACTTGTCCGTCATGTTTTGAAGTGACATTGAGAGAAGCCCGAATTACCAGCTCCCCTAGTCGAGATGCTAGTGCGTCGTCTGTGAGATTGCAGCGGCCGTGCTTCCGATTCTTCACTGGTCCCTTGGATCTGCATAGGGCACGTCCGTTCTGGTGGCTTGCCGAAATATATTTCCCTAATCAGCCGTCCTCGCCCTGAGCTTCCAGCTTCCTTCAAATTATACATGTACGGTTGAGCTGAGACCTCGGAGTCACTACACCACACGCCGCACGCCTGCCTCACACAAGCGCCCACGCCAGCCACTCACCTCACACCGCAAAGCCCAAGCCCGGTTCGAATTTGAAGCGAATACAAGCGGCCAGGCGTCTATTCGAATTCATCAAAGTCTCAAACGCTCAACTGACATTATATGTAGTGTACCTTGACTTCCTGGATTTTGGTCAACAAATCTTTTATGATTATTGGCTCTGCCCCATGCGATACCCGCCCTTGGCCTCAAGCCCGTTCCAAAGGAAGTATTAACAATGAGCCCGCATGGTAATACACTAGGTTAGGGCGGGGAATGTATTCCTGCGCTATTCTCGGCTTGCTCTAGTGCGTGCAACAGTTTCCGGTGCATTTATGACCTATGTTTTTCCCTCTCAAGGGGCCCCAAAACTGGTCATATTTCTCTCCTCGTGTTTCACGGATAGGCGTATACTTGTGCTCCGGACGCTCTATTCCCCATGTCCAGGTCAAGGGATGGGGGATCCGGAGGCTCCCAGGTCTCTGGTGCCCCTGGTCAGGGTTGCTTTAATTAGACCCCCTGGAAAGTCCTCCCCAGCTGACCATGCAATTTTGCCCTGCTTGTCCCTCCGTGTTGACCAACCAGGCCGTCGTCCCCCCACTGGGCCCGCTTCAGGCCCAGGAACCCTTCAATCAATCCCGGTTGGTCGGTCCTCGACTCCCTCCAAAAGCGTTTTTGGGCTGGTTAGAACTGATCAATTGATGGAGAGGGTTGGGAATCGTTGAACGACGGGACACAGCTCAAATTTCAGAACAATATCTGGCACGGCATGTTCACAAGCCTCGATGTTGGGAGTCTTGTCAGTTTCATAGATCAGCAATGAAAAGTCTTACCACAAAGACTCGCGATTCTCGGATGCAGTCTTGCGTGGGATCAATAGTCAAACGCTCTTGCCGGAGCTGGTGTTAATATGCAGTAGGTTGCGTTACCAAATTGATCCTTCCCGAGTACGTGCAAATGGTACCTTGGCAAGCTCGGTATATTAGCCCTGAATGGAAAGCGCCGTTGGGCATTACCACCGTTGCAAGTGCATAGTTCTACCAAGCATCAACTTCGTTAACAATGAGTTAATCTAAAGGGCCGAAACTAATCAACGGCACACGAGGCGATGTCGGCTCGCTGGAAACTCTAAAAGTATACGTGGGTTTATCATTTGGTCTTGGCTAGTACGCCACATTTCGTGCCGATGAGGCTCCCAGCCAGGCAATGAGACGTTTGATGTTGAAAGCAGCCCTGCTAGAAGATCTCAGCAGTTAGCTTCGTGCCTCGCGAAGCTGGACTTCTCAGATATATGATCGAGACAGACAATGGAAAGTCCTACCGGGGATACCGAATAGCGCAACCCCGCCTTCTGGGGATTCTGCTGCGGCTGGGGTAGATGCAAAGAGTCCTAAAAGCTTCTTGAAAAGGAATTGTTCTACACGTCCCAGCTCTGTCATCATGCAATTATATTACTAAAAAAGAGCCCTCTTGTTCCTGTCTTGAGTTGTTAATGCCTCGTAAATCTCGTTTCTTCTTCTTCTTCTTCTTCTTTTTAATACCTCCTAGCTCCCTTCTTCTCGGCCTCTGCATCATTGAGGGCTTGCGCGTTGATATCGATTGCCTCTCTCAGTTTCTCACTGACTTCGGGCTGATCGCTAAACACACCCTGCAACTTCTGGTCCAGATCCTGCTGGACCTTGCCGATCGGGCGCGCGCCGGCCGCGCGGCTGGAAGCGGCATTAAGTTGCGCTGCCCACTGCCTTGCGAAGGCGTAGATAGACTGCCGAAGTAGCTCATCAAGCTGCTCACTCATGTCCTCAACCGTGAGCGTCTTGGCCGTTACTACAGGCGCGCCACGAGACCACAGGGATCCCGCGCCTACAATATTGCCGAAGAAGCCTAGCCAGTTACCAGGGCTCACTGTTTCCCATACCCGGCTGAAATGCTGCAGGGGCGCTGTTTCGCTACGGATGTCTCCAATTTCGAGAGACACGAGCTCATTCTTGAGGACGAGAAGGTTCTTGATCATGAACAAGTCAGCATCGAGCCCTGACTTGCCGCCCTTGATCTTTGCTTCAACACGCTGCAGCACATTGATAGTTTCGCGAACAATCTTGAACACAACTGGACTGTTTTGTTGCTGTTGGAGATATTGATTAGCAGGTTGGTTCCGACGGGTTTCGAGGACAGCGGCCGCTACTTACACAGCGCTCCTTTGGCATGCACTGATCAAACATAGCAAGAAGCTCAATCGCGACCTTGAGGACCTGGTGGGCATTTTCTGTTGTTGCTGGAACTTCCGCCTTTGCAATCGACGCCGTAGTCTCCGCCTCGAAGCGAGAATCCACAAAAGCCCACAAGTAATCCGAGAGTAGCGACGCCGTATACTGGCGGCATTTGGTCGTAAAGGTGACTCGTCCTCGTAGTAGTCCGAGGTTAGATACTCGTGAGTCAACCAGCTTACGTAGTTGCACAAGATCCGCAGCTCCGTGGTTTGGAATGCCGCCTGCACACTAGTGGCAAGGGGCTTGAGGTTGGCAGGGGTTATCAACCACCTTTGCCCTGATCGCAGGGCGTGGAAGGCGGACTCGCTGGATGTGCTCGGAAGTGGATCGATCGCGAATATCGCGTTCAATAAGTTATCTTCGTTGTAAGCTCCTTCGAGACACTGCTTGGTATAGGTACGACAAGCCGTCTCTATTGAAGGGGTTTTGGCTTCCTTCTCAAAGGCCTCCACCTCTCGCTGCGCGGATAACCGAAGATCGCGATCGCGGGTCGTAAGATAGGAGTGGAAGATATTCTTGGCCGTATTCAAATAGATCTCGGAGGCCGTCCCGGTCTTGGGCCTTCCGTCTTCCTCATAAACCTTCGAAATAACTTTACGGACGTTGGGGATCAGTGAATACGAATCTAGCACCATTTCTTCAAACCGACCATATACTAAAGCATATATGGTGGATTCGGATTGTGTGGAACCGAGCTGTCGCGCTATGTCTTGCGAAACGGACTCCAGATGCTTAGAAAACCCAACCTCTAGAAGATGTAATGCTTTCGTTAAAAGAGCCTCGTACCGAGCCAAGTAGGATTCGGCATCTCTATAGTTGGGCTGCAAACTCTGTGTTAGTGCCTTTGGCGGTGACTATGGGTGTAATGAGCACCTACATGTTCTGTCATGAACTCTATGCAGCTCTCTAGATGATCGAGCACTTCTGCGAGGTCTTCATGCTCCGCTAATCGACTCGCGCCGGGCGCGTTGAGGCGTCTGCTAACATTATCGAGATAGGCGTAATAGTAAAGACTGGTCCCTACGTCGCTCGCTAGGGTTTCTAGTCGAGACTGGTCCTTGAGGAGGTCATCGCAGCGAGCCTGGAAGGACGTAGTTTGTGCTTCGACGGACTCAAAGGACGTCGAGAGGGTGGTGAGAAGAGCGAGGCTTTTGTTGGCATCCTGGATGAGAGAATCAAGGTGGTTCTCTGCCAACGTCAACTGATCACGATATAAGCTAGAGGGAACCTCGGTCAGCACCTCTTCAGAAACTCTTATGCCTCTCTATCTGTCCCACCTGTAGTCCCTCCTGCTTTCTTGTAGCAATTGAGCCGTGCTCGTGTCGAGGATCGGTAGTATAGCAAGCTCATCCCGTTGCGCAGATTTTGGAAGGTCTAGGGCATCCCAGTTCCGTTGCTCAGGCTTCCTCAACGCCGTTCTACGCGCCAAGCGCACGACAGGGTCGTGGGCGCCAGAGAGGTGCCGGAGATCGGAAAACGAGCAGGCCCGCCTGGCCACGGAGGGTTCTGGGGGCCCATCGTCCTTCTCTAAAATTTGTGTAAGGGTAGGAGGTTGGCGTATAGCGGCATCTGTCCCCTATCCACAGTTTCGCATTAGCTAACGTCCCAACGGCGGCGGGTGGGAAGGGGAAAAAGGCAAAGGCTCGCACATTTGGCTGCTGCAACAGGGACTCTTTCCGCTTGTGGCCTTGCGCAGAATTGGATGCAGCAGGTTTTTGCTCGTGAGGTCTGGGACAAAGCTGTACCATGAAGAATCCTCGTACATCTTTGCGCAGCCTACTGGGGCCCCTGAGTGAAAGCTAAAGTTCCTGGCTCCTCTAGGGTCGGAGACTGACTGATGACAGCTCCCCAAAATGGTGGGATGGGCGCTGCTTGGGAGCTCCCCGACTCGGAATCGTGGCTGCGGGGTGGCGGCCCGCTCCAAAAGCCAGTCCCATGTGACGCAGCTGCTCACAGCTGGTCAACCTCGAGCTTTGACGCGCCTATGAGATAACACGAGTTTTCATCACAAAGCTTCATTGTTCAGCATCTCATTCGGCTGTCGCAAAAACTTCCATCTCATAGCTTTTACGCCTTGATGGGACAGCTATCCACGTTTTACTTATCAGCATGAGCTCCCTTCACCGTGGCGGCGTGCTGTTACGCCAGGCTCCCCTTCGACCAGCCAGCACATGGAGAGCTCTCCGGCCACAACCTCGTCTTCAAAGGCTGGTGCATGAAGGCCCGCCACAGCCCGAGTTTTCCGGAGAGCAGCCCACCCGAAATGGTCTGCCCGTACTTGGCCTCCTCGCCGCCTTTGGTGTCTCTGCTGGCGCCTTCTACTATCTCTACCCCAAATTCAACGGGTCCGCAAAGGAGCCCGAGCCCCTAAAAGGTCAAGAAGGCGCCTAAAGTGGTGACCCCAGTCGACCTTCCAACTGCCGCCAGCCTTGAGAACACGCCTATCAAGAGTAGCTGGGATCACCCAGGCGTTTATGCCTGGGGATCGAACGCTGGAAAAGTCATAGACCCCAGCGTGAATGAGGCCATTATCAAGACCCCCACCGAATTCCTTTTTCGACGACCAGGTTCTCCGGGATTTGAAGCTTAAAGCTGATGTTGGGGCTGCCATCAACGAAAAGGGTGACCTTGTGCTCTGGGGAACTTCAGTCTCCATTTCGAACCCCGAGCCCATCGTGACCTTGCAGGGCAAGGATCTCGTCAAGGTAGCTCTTTCTTCTGACCGTGTACTTGCTCTCGCCTCCAACGGTAGCGTTTACTCTGTCCCCGTTTCTCGCCAAGACCAGCTGAGCGGCCAAAAGCTCACCCCTCAGGGCTCCCTCTGGGGCTCTTCATCCAAACCTGAGACTATCAACTACAGGCTTATTACCCCTGCCGCACTGAAAGGCGGCGAAAAGGTCGTCGAGGTCAGCAGCGGCCTCGAGCACTGCATCATGCTCACCTCCAAGGGCCGCGTCTTCTCTGCTGCCGCAAGCACTCAGGAGTTTCCGTCCAAGGGCCAGCTCGGCGTACCGGGCCTGACTTGGGAGACACGACCTTCGGGCGACTACGACCAGGCCCACGAGCTTACCACTCTCTCCAACATCCCAATCACCCAAATTGCCGCCGGTGATCTTCACTCCGTTCTTCTATCCAAGACTGGTAAGGTCTTTGTGTTTGGTGACAATATATACGGCCAACTTGGCTTCGCAACCAGCCGGGGACATCAATATGTAGACACCCCCGTCGAGGTTCAGCTCGATAAACTTTACAACAAAACCAACTACGTTCCCCGCGCGACCTCCATCGCAGCCGGTGGTATGACTACCTTTTTCACGGTTGACGCTACTAAAGTTCTCACCTCGGGGACTGTGGCCCCCGCTGCCAAGGACAGTCCTCCCCAGACCTTTGACGTTTGGGCCTGTGGAAGTGGTCTCTTTGGGACCCTTGGAGGTGGCAAATTCGTGCATGCGGCCTCCCAGCCCGTCAAGGTCAAGTCTCTCTCATCTGTCTTTGAATTCGACGAGTCAACAAACAAGCTCGCTCCCGTCAAGATCTCTCACCTCTCCGCCGGGACCACTCACGTCTGCGCCGTGATGGATGCCAAAGCCTCTGCGCGTCGCTCGCGTGACGGAGTCAACCACGGCGGTGACGTGCTTTTCTGGGGTGGCAATGAGCAGTACCAACTGGGAACTGGCAAGCGAACCAACCTCAATGCCCCTACCTATATTGCCGGCCTTGATTCCTCGACGCGGAATACCGACGATGCCTTGGTTGCGGGCGGTGACCAGAGGTTGCAACTCGCTCCTAAACGAACCGTAAGGCTAGATAACGGAAAGGGAAGGAAGGTGAGCGCGGAACAAAAGGTGGAATGCGGCGGACTCGTAACCGCTGTTTACTCATCTGTCTAAGTGGATGGATAGAAGGGTGGTGGCGTCTATCGTGTACGAGCTGGATCAAAGACTGTCTCTCTCTCTGTATCAAAATCACATGTGGTCGTTGCTATAATGTATTATTCTACTCAGACCTTTTGTATAATGAAAGCCAATCAATATCCCCGATCGACTGGATCAAATTCACTCCTCTGGCATCACTGCATCAACTCCGAGCACTTGTCTTTATATGCCGCCCCCAGATGATATGGGCTCAATTCCTCCTGCTTCTCACATATAAGCGAATATCACTAGACTACCTCGGTAGTTCGGCTTTTATTACCAAGGGGACTGGCCCACCCATCTCGTTGCAGAAGGAGTTTTGCTTTCCTTGTAAAATTTCGTTATTTCAAACAAATAGAAAGGGCTTAATTCACAATCGTGCTTCTGTTGGCAATACCGATGTGGAACAAAAAGTGCAAAAAAGAGTCGATCAAGCTGGGACTCGAACCCAGAACCTTTGCCAACTTCCAAGTGAAGACCGGAAAGCAACGCGCTACCATTGCGCCACTCAACCCAGATTGTGCATTGAGCATGTTAACAGAGTATAAACAGGCTAGCTCTGTCGCACAGACACCAGCAGGGAGAGGAGCCAAACCAGTCAAAACCATTGAGCCCTCTCGAAATTGATTTGACAAAGTAGATTATAACTTTGGACACCCTCTAATCCAAACACAGCTCACCCTTGGCTTGAACGGGGTCTCTGCTTCTGTCGAGGGTGGCGCTCGAGGGCGCTAAGAGACACCGATATATCCCCCGACAAATACATAAAGTGTTCTTAAAGAGGTAATGCATCAATGGATATGCCTCAATAGCTTGCCCTTGGCACCAGCACGCCATCAGAGGACCGAAGACGCTTCGGGTTAATAACAACCAATGCAGGTACCCCTCGCTTTTCTTATCGCAGAAGGAGAGACAAAATCTTAAAATTCCTCTCATATTCTAGTGCTCCAGGCCATTCGACCTCGTTCTATATTTCACCCATCCGTTCGTAAATCTCTCGTACTCCGCCCCGGACTCATCCCATCTTACGGCGCCCCTCACATCTGCCGCCCTTGTAACCCAGGAGGGGTACGGGCTCCGACAACATGACTGAGTCTCTTCCGGAACCGGAGGGCAAGCAAACTGCCCTCCAGACCGCCAAGGACCTTTTCGCCGGCGCCGTTGGAGGTGTGGCCCAAGTTCTCATCGGTAGGTTTCTTCCTATTATATATATATATATATATAATTTTTCAGTTATCATCCCCGCCCTGTGTGCAACTCAAGGATATACGAGAAACGCTAACTCGTACTCAGGCCAGCCGTTTGACATCGTCAAGGTCCGCTTACAGACCTCCAACCAGTACCCTCGGCCCTCTCGGCCGCCACCTCCATCTACAAGACGGAGGGTGCTCTCGCCTTCTACAAAGGTACTCTCACGCCTCTTCTCGGAATCGGCGCTTGTGTCTCCATCCAGTTTGGTGCTTTCCACCAGGCACGCCGCTGGTTCGAGCAACGCAACGCCGCCGAAGGGCAATCACCCACCCTCTCCTACGGCCAGTACTTCGCCGCCGGCGCCTTTGCCGGTGTTGCCAACTCCTTCCTCTCCGGCCCTATTGAGCACGTCCGCATCAGGCTACAGACGCAACCCCACGGTGCCAATCGTCTCTACTCCGGCCCGCTAGACTGTGTGCGAAAGCTCAGCGCGCACGATGGCGCCCTCAAGGGTATCTACCGCGGCGAGGCCATCACCATTTGGCGAGAGGCCTTCGCATACGGATTCTGGTTCTTGAGTTTCGAGTATCTCATGAACGCCGATGCCAGGCGCAACGCCATCGAAAGGAAGGATATCCCCAGCTACCGCGTTGCCTTTTACGGTGGTCTCGCCGGAGAGGTGCTGTGGCTTGGCAGCTACCCCTTCGATGTCGTGAAGAGCAAGATGCAGACCGACGGATTCGGTGAAAACAGGAAGTACAAGACCACGAGGGACTGCATCGCGCAGACCTTCAGGACTGAGGGTGCAAGGGGTTTCTGGAGAGGCATTGGCCCCACGCTGCTGAGGGCCATGCCCGTCAGCGCGGGCACATTCGCGGTTGTAGAGATGACGATGAGGGCGATCAACTAGAGTTCAGTTACACGTTCTCGCAATACCCATTCCCTTTCTACCGTGTATTTGTTTAGATCCTATCTCCCCTTCGGGAATTAGATCAGAATGGTCTGGAGAAAAGAATCTTTTCATCATCTGTTTTCCATAACGAGGGGTTTGTCGAGGCTCATTTCCCCAAACAAAGATCTACCTAGGTTCGAACCAAAATATAATCCAAACTGAAACAGAAAGTATGCGCTGTGCGGTATCTAAGTCTAT
Organism: Parascedosporium putredinis; assembly: GCA_949357655.1. Lineage (NCBI taxonomy): Eukaryota > Fungi > Ascomycota > Sordariomycetes > Microascales > Microascaceae > Parascedosporium > Parascedosporium putredinis. The sequence goes on along the minus strand of CASHTG010000021.1, from coordinate 833,654 downwards.
GAATGATTGTTTTCGCACCCACTCCCCTCCACCATCTCATTCTAATCTGAGGGGGACAAACGTTGAGGCGCTGAAAACTCCGTGGAAAGTAACGAAGCCCCTCCCCTCATGGTGGCCGGTTACTCTACATTTTCAACTCGCTTCTGCAAGATGTGGCGAGCATTCGCTGGGGATAGAAGTTCGATATCCAGTTGCTCTAGAACACTCTTCGCTGCAGCGTTATCGGTGAACACTCTATCAGTGGCTTCTTTCAAAGTCAGTCCACCCTCTTGGGCCACTACAGGGAGACTAAGCAGTTTGGTTCCCTCAAGCACATTCCCCAGGGCCGATGAGCTGCCAGGGATCGTTTTCTCGACCAAGCTGCAGATCGCATCTAGATCACGTGTGAATTGGGCGGCCCCGAGAGCGGTAAAGCTCTGTCTTGTGAGGATATCCGACCACAGAGTGTCTTGGAGTTTCTCGAGAGTGTGACGCCAGACCCTTCGTAAAGGGGCGGTCCCCAACGCCCGAGTGAGGAAGTCAAGGTTGCGTTTAAGAATCTAAATGTGTGTCAACATGAGACTATCCCTTTAACGGGAAAAGGGTATGGCTGGGTAACTCACTCGTAGCGGCTCGTCGAGCTGGGCTGTGATAGTGAGCTGGCTCGGGTCTGTCAAAGCTATTAGCACCGGACGCGCTCCACAGAGATAGACGGGCACAACACCAACCTATAGCATGATCTTCTGATGCAGGGGTCCAGTGAGTCCGACTAAGGTATGCGCGGAATGCCTTGTTTTGAGAGTCAACAAGGGCTGCTTCGATATAATCGCGCGCGGCCTTGCGCCGAAGCGTATATGCAGCGATCGTCTCGTCAAATAGGCCACCATCACCCGTATTCGAGCCTATAGCGCTAGAGGTCCTGTCCTTGACCTCCTCGTAGCTGATCTCCCCGGACAGCACACGCTGCTCGTCCGAAGTCTTAGACCTTGACTGTAGCTGATCCCACAGACTGACAAAAATTCCTCGTTACTCCAATCCGTCAGGGTTGCAATGATATGGTCTGAACTCCCAAACACCTTGCACAATGTTTCAAGCTGGCCCGTTCCCTCAAGAGCGGCGATCTGCTCCTTTGTGACGCCGTGTAAAGTTCTGCCGACGGCAGAGTTGATTGCACCATAGGCTTCGAGTGAGCCGCGTAGCCTGTCGTGGAACTCGTCCAAAACGTCAAGCTGGATTCCAATCAAAAACCGTAGCTTGTGCTTGAATTTCGGGACACGACGGTACTGTGAGGTCACGGACCTCAGCAGGTCGGTAACCCGAGTAGCGCCATGGGTTGGCTTCGTCTTGCCTAGACCGCCGTAATTGTAATCCATGTTTCTAGCGTCTGCAGAGTCCATGATGGCACGGAACCGCTCCAAGGCAAACTGTTTCTCAGCTTGGAACCACGGTTCAAACCATTCATCCAGAACCTCGGCCGTGAGGCCACCCCAGCCGCCAGGTGCACCGGTATCATAATTGAAGTTTGATCGAATATTGTCATCAAAGTCCATCAGTTGGCCTACTAGGCTACTTAGGAATGTTGGGGTCTTGACGGCCTCGCGTATGGTAATCTTCAACTTTTCCCGCAATACGGGTAGCATCGACGTGATGAGAGCGCACATAGGGTCAACGTAGACAATACGGTCTGCAGCAACGGTATCGCGGAATTTCTCAGCCAGGGACGGTCCAAGATTATCACTGAAGAAGTCCTCCCATTTGTGTAGGAGAGCAAGAAACCAGGGAAGGCAGTGTGTGTTGATGCTTAGTGGATTGCTGGTGGGCTTGTCGCTAAGGAAATGGAATCGAAACTCGGAGACGAAGAGGCCGCACATGACATCAATCGGCAGGAGGGGTATCACGGTATCACTGTATAAGAGTTCCGGAAGCTGTAGATCAAGGAGTTTGTCGAAACAAAGCAACCACTCGTCGTCCATCTCGGCATGGGCAGGGTCGATTTTATTCGGCCAGCCTCGAGCGCTCAGCACCGCTTCCATCTCCTTAGACATGGTTTTCTTCATCTCGTCCCAAAGTAGGTCAGTTACGATCGTAACGTGCGTCACGAGATGTACTGCTGCGTCATCTGCAGGCTCCTGGAGCTCGCGTAGTCGGATAGCAAGTTTGCGAAGCTTCGTATATGGCTGGAGGGCAGCCTTGGGACTTTCGGGGAGGTGGAGCGGGCCTCGGCCCGTAACTTATCGACATCCTGGAGGAGCTCGAGATATTTTTGGACGATTTTGACCGCCCGGAGCTTCTTCATAGGTACTTGTAAGCGCTGAATCGCTTCGTTCGGTGCGTCGGACTCGGCGGCCACCCGGACGCGGACATCGATGCTCTGCTGCAGGCTCTGGAATTCGCGGATTTGAGAGGCGAGAGACTCTTGGCGGTTGCTAGCGTTGCGTTTCACATCCTCGAGCTCTTTCGCCGCATCATCGAGCTGTGATTGGAGTTGGGTTTGCTGCAGTTCCACCTTCGCCAGAAGCTCATCGAGAGTGTCGAGATCAGTTGTTGACTGAAGCTTGTCGTCAAGATAATCCTCGACCCGCAGATCCAAGGAATCATCGTATGGGTGACTCGGAGAACTAGATGTGTCGGCCATTGCGGAAAGGTAGGCGGCCTTAAGTGAGCTTCAACAAATGTAGCCTCTCTGTAGTGCCTCGTCTGGAAGCTTTTCTCCCGCGCGATGACATCGAGCGGGCACCTTGCAGCGGATTATTCAACACGTCACACGAAAACTGGGGTGGCCAGACTACCCCGATAGTAGAATACCTTCACTTTTGGAGCACACAGAGACCCGCCCAGGACAGGACAGGGGTTTACCCCGCACAACGCTATCCTTCCTCACCGAGCTCTCCCAACCACATCAATTGATCCACCTTTGATTCCCTCAACCTTCACCCTCTAACGTCTGTTCATGCTCGACAAGCCTGGTTAACTCTTTCAAGATGCCGTGTTCCAAGGCGAAATCTCATCATCGCCGAGCCCTTGGCAGACGATCTTCTACCCGCGATGCAGGATCTCGTTTTTCTTACCGTATGCTTGATACATCGTTACCTTAGACGATTCGTTGGGGCCGAAAGATGAGACAACCAACTTGCACGCTGCCCACCATGGACCACGGGGAGGGCTGCATCACATGCGCTCTCCATGGGCCATCTGACAACCCAGTCACGTCCGAAATGGGCCATTAACTCAGACACTGTTATACACCACTCGACGATTTATTTGTCTCGTTGGGATACTACATCTCAGGAATACCGACGCTTGACGCAAGAGATGGTGGTGCCAAAACAAGAATGAAAAAAGGGAAGCGACATCCCCCTTTTCATACTGGCAGCATGGGGTGCCGTGTCCATAGGCCCTGTCCTGTCCCCATAGGCCCTGCCTCATTTCCATTGCGCTCCCTCTCCATGGGCTGGCCCAAAGGTGCGAGACCTGGTTTTATGGGTATTCCATTGTTATTGTCTCGCCAAGAAACATGGCAAACATGGACGTAAGTATGCCTAATACTCTGTTCCTTCGTTCTTAAAAGTGTTCCAATGTGCCGTCACTCTTTACGTTGTGCTCCTTCTTCTCATTCTCTTCTCGCAGTCAACATTCAAAGCGGGATCATCTCAAACATGCTACGATAGTAACTAACTTTCCACGATGCAGACGCAATAATGGAGAAATATAAGCCAATTTTCGTCGGCTCTCAACTGGGGGCAGTGCGGTTGTCAACTACAGCTACACCGACCAACCCTGGAGGCTAATGACCTGGGATATATACAACTTCTTCCGCTATCTCTGGGCGATTCCTTGGCTATTTATTCCGCTTCGACCTTATGACTCCGGAAATCTTAGTGAACTCTCGCCAACGCCTCAAAACCTCTGGTGTCTCGCCGTCCACGGCATTCTGTTCGTCCTGCAGTTTTCGTTCATCGTAGGCCTACCTTTGGCTCTGATTTTACCAGTCTGGCTTTCGGTCGCAGCAATCGGCGCGTTCCTCACGCTAAATGGAGCCATATGTGCTCTGCTCAATGGAACAGGGGCAATAACCTATACTTCGTGTGAGAAATACGCCCCGGCTCGGCCTGAGCATGCTCATGAACAGTGGATTTTCGTCAACGGTGTCGGTGTCGGGTAAGTGACTGAGGAGAATGCACACTGGTTGCCTCGTGAGTTTTGCCACCTCTGACAAGATCTAGGGAACACTGGCTCCGGAGTAATCTCAACCGTCTTGCCCTCACCTTCAAGCGGCCTATATTAGGGATCCACAACCGGACGTGGGGGTTTTGTTTGACGTTATCGAGTGCCTCATTCAACGCAACTTGGGTTATGCCACCTTCGACACTCGCGTCTGTTATCGGATCGTGAAGGAGAAATTATATGATCCAAGCCTTTCTAAAGTTGTGCTCATTCTGCATTCCCAAGGAGGGATAGAGGGTGGTCTGGTGGTGGACTGGATTTTGCAGGAGCTGCCACAAGACCTTCTCTCCAAGCTCGAGGTATATACTTTTGGCAATGCCGCTAATCACTTCAACAATCCCCACCGACACATGGTGTCCCAGCAGCTGGCGAAGCAAGATCCGACAATTGCAGTGGAAACCATGACGACGACTATCACGCAGTCCTCGTCGCCTGCCGGCTCTCCATCATTGGAGAACTTTCCCGAAGGATTGCCAAGCCAGAATAAGAGAAACTCGATGACATCGATCCAGACCAAGTCGGCAGCTCACGACCGCGCCATCGCCCATGTCGAGCACTACGCCCATACAACGGATTTCGTAGCGCTATGGGGCGTCCTACATTTCGCGACATCTTCGCTGGCCGCGAAAACAGTTCCCAGATTTATTGGAAGATTGTTCATTCGCCCATCAAAACGCGGCGGCCACCAATTTTGCCAGCACTACCTTGACGGCATGTTTCCGCTCGAAAGGGATGCGAAGTCGGGGAAATTCTTGGGGGCGGCTGAGAGCAACGAGTTCATGGACAGCATCGTGCAAGTCGGAATGGAAGGAGACGTTTCGAGGAATTCAAGGGAGGCGTTCGCGATGAGCTGGCTCGGCAACGACGGATTCGGTAGCGGTGATATTCTGGATGGAGTCGACGTCCACGGCAACGGAGAGGCAATCGACCATAAAAGGGAGATCAAAGTCAAGGACCTTAGTCGGTTGTGGCTTTACAGAAACGGCCGCAGTCCGGACGATTTACCGCCCATCTTCCTCGCCGAACCGCCATTGAAAAATACCGATGATGAGGACTAAGCCTCGGATAAGGCGGGGACCGAGTGTGCCGCAGGGCAATCTCTTCTGCGAGTTCGTTGGAGGTTGGCCCGAGGCCGCCGCGTCTCCTCCGCCCAATCGTGTTCGATGAGGTATATGCCGGGAAGGCCGTGTATTTTCTAGAACCCAAGCGACAGCCATGAATCGATCAACAAGTTGAGGAGCTCACCTCTTTTCACGAGACAAAAAGAAGTCATATATTGTCAGGGTGGGATATACCCAACCCTCGTGGGAGCAAAAATATAAGGTAAAAATGGTTTGGAGAGACCGCCCTCACACACGTCTCTATTCTTTCGCGTCTATCCTCTATCATGGATTCTTCTGATTATAGAAATACATGATGTGCTTTTTTGTTCAACAATGCAGGGAAGGTCACCTTGACCGGTCTAAGAAAATCCATACTCCAGGTGGTAGTGGTATGAGGTTCTATCCTCGCGCGGATGCTATATTCAATTCTCCCATCCACAGGAGAGTGTTGTTTCACGCCATTGCGACGTTTAAGTCTGTTGGGAGGTCTCGTTAGTACCGTACCGGGAAATGACTGACTACAGACGCTCATTTCTTCAAGCCGCCAGTCCAGGGTCGAGTCAAAACTTACGAACTTGGCCATGAGGGCAACCATGAGATCGAAGAGACCAATGGCCTCGACGAAGGCGAAGCCGAGAATGGCGTAGGAGAAGAGCTGGCCACGGAGAGCGGGGTTGCGGGCAACACCGCTGATGAGAGAGGCGAAGACGAGACCGATACCGATACCGGCACCGGTGAGACCGATGGCGGCGGAACCCATACCGATGTTCCTGGAGACCTCGACCATGGCCTGGGCGATCTCAGAGGAGTAGGCACGGCGGGCAGCGAAAGCCTGGCGGGTGGTGGCGTTGATAGCGGAGGAGACCTGCTGGCGCTTGGCGGCCTGGAAGGGGCTGTTCATGCCTGTGATGGGAGGAAAAAAGGCGCATGTGAGTGATAACGTTCTCGTCTTCAATGGCATGCCCGCAAGTGATCGCGTCTTTCCGGTCACATGCCCAGCCAGTCACAGGACGGCCATGATGCGGAGACAGACGAGCAAGCAGCTGCGAGGCAAATCAGGACGGCTTACCAGAGATGGTGCGCTTGGAGGCGACGGAGGCGAGGTTGGCGCGGGCAACGGGCCTGGCGACCTTGGTGGAGGCGGAGGCCATGAGCCTGGTAGCAGCGAAGCGGGCAGACATCTTGATGGTTTTGGAGGGAGGAGAATAATCTACAGAGAAGGTTGCAAGACGATACAGGCTCGACGACAGCACACACACACGAGGGTGGATTAAGGCAGAAAGGAGTGGGAAGAAAGAGAGGAAGATGATAGGAAGAAAGAGTGATAAAGGGAAAGAGAGAAAGAAGAAGAAGAAAGAGAAAGAAAGCAAAGTCAAGCAAGAGGTCTGAGAAGTGTGGAGCAGATGGAATGGGGAAAATTTTTTCCCTCTTGAACGAAGGGGTCGACAATGCCTCAGGAATCCACGACGGCAGGAGATTATGGCGAGGAGACTCTGCGCTACTGAACTCGTACTCCGTACAGGATTATACTGGGCGTCTCAATTCTGAAAGTATCGTCTGAGGAGATGCGGAAGTAGAAGCGGGTCCAGGAAATGGGCTTGGAGGCCGATGATAGGAGGATGGAGACGTCTGGTGTCGTCGGGCCATCTCGGACGAAGGCGAGAAGAGCTGGATGGTTCGCTCATTGTTGAGCCTCACAAGGAGCCAGGTACCCAATATGGCGGGCCCTGATGGGAGTCTGGGCGAAAGAAGCAAACAGGGGGTGCAAAAAGAGGCAACTTGCAAAGAGTTCGGGAAAGGAAAAGAGGTGTGTTTGTTTTCCCATCGTTTTCTTTTCTCTTTTTTACCCACTCTTGGGTGACCCCCACCCCACCCACTCCACTTCAAACAGATGAGCTTCCCTCGATAGCTATGGCGGGAGACAAGGATCGAGGCCTGTGTTGGAACCGAACACCTCACCTCATTACCCACGCCCTCGCGGCGACCAGGAGGTCAAAGGGAGGGAGGAAGGGCAGGGAAAAAGCTCCTTGACGTGCTTCCTTTTCGCGTTGGGTGTTAGGTCAGGGGTTCTTTGGAGGCGGACGACGAAAGGGGGTGTGCCTGCATGGGATTTACGATATGAACCGATCCGCTGTGCTGGGCAAAAGGAAGGGAACCAAAAACGAAAAGAAAAAGAAAAAGAAAAAGAAAAGGACGAAAAAAGGCCTACTCGATTTTTCCTATTCCGGGCAGTTGGATGGCAAGGGTTTCGGGACTAGCCCGGCCAGGGTGACAGCTATTATTCTTTGCCGACGTACGAGGTTCCTCCGTTCCAGAAAACGTGCTCTTCGGTAGAGCGGTACCTAGGTCCGGAATCGCGACGAAAGACGACATCTCTTTTCTCCCCTTGAACAGGAAGCTGATGGTGGTGTTCGCCGTGGCGCTTCAATTCTTTGGCAGGGGCAAAGATCTTGCCAGGTCTCCACGGCAATCCTAATGGCTCCATTTTTCTTCTTTTTCTTTCCCTTCTATTTTATTTTATTTTTTATTTTCCCTTGTCCCTTTTTCTTCTTCTTTCCTTTCACAAATCGCATCAATTGACCTTTTTGTTCTCATTTCCGTTTCCGTCCGTTATTATAACTCGCCCCGCCAGGACGTTTTTCTACAGTGTCTCATCAGAAGAACAAAATTTCCTTCTTTTCCCAAGCTCCTCTCATGTACAAGCCGCGATCGTAGCTTTGGTCGGGGATTGATTAAACCAATGGGGCAACCACGTTTGAGCTCAAAGGTTTGCTCTTCCAACCTTGGGACCAGGAGACTCGGAAGTGGTGTTATGCCTCGGTTCACTGCTCAGATCGATCGCAATCTCGTGCGGTATCACACACTACACTACAGCATCAATGTCGTGTAGGGATGACAGAAAATACAGTACAAGGATAGATGCTGCCTACCCAAGCTACCCTACCGCCTCGTCCCGACAAAGGGCAGGCCTTGGTATTATTAGGTTTTGGGTGTGATCGGCTGTTGACAGCACGGTGAGGTAATCACAGTGCTTCGGACAACAAGTACATTGTTCACGTTCTCGGCAAGCTTTCCAAGAAACGGGAATTCGCGTGGGTGTGTGTCTCTGGCGTGGGTGTACACTATATGTGTGCATGCGTGTATGCGTGTAGAATAATGGAATTTTCTTTTTCCTTTTTTCTTTTTTTCCCTCTTTATTTTCCTTTGGTTCGGCAGGGGTATGCCTGTCTGTGCATCTCAGATGAGGCTCGGCGGCAGGCCGGATGAAGACAGGGCCTAGTCCGTGGCTGGGATTTTCCTTTTTTCCTTTCTCGCACCCAAGCCAGGATTATGACGGCCTGCGAGCTGCTAGGGGTCTTCTGGCGATGCGATTGATTGCTCGTGAGCGTCCGTTTCCACTCGAAATGACTTGTGGGTCAATCGTCGGCGCTATTTCTTTTCCTCCCTGACTCCAATTATCCCTCTCATTTTTTCTTTTCTTTTTGTTCCCGTTTTCGAGGCTGCACTAATAGGACCAGAGCTTGACGAAAAAGGTGAAAATTTTTCTCTCCTGCCGTTTTCCTCTGGCCCACCACCGCCACCCAAACCCCCCTTGCCTGCTTCGATTCTATCCGAGCTATCCTAACCCATCTCATCCCCTTTATGTGCGCGTGGCCCTCTTGGCACCAAAGCCCCCGACTAGGCTGTTTGAATTGAGGCTGGCGGACAAGTCTTCATTGCTCATTCCGATATGACCCGAAACGAGAGGTGAGGCTTGCTTGTCCATCCCGGCAAGGACAGAATTTTCCAGACAAGGGAAATAATGATACTCAATGCTGCACGTTTGATGACTCGCAAGGCCTACGCTCAATGAACACGAAGCCTATTATTACCTGTGACACCTCGGGATAATACGTGTTCATCGACAGGAGCTAGCCCTGTCAAATGTTTACCAAATCACCTGAATCTTGACATGGGCGCCAAGGGTGAACAAGCAGCCACGGACTGAGGCGGCAGAGTGATACATTGCTTGAAATCGCCTACTGGATCATCTTTGCTACCAGAGAAACAGAAAGAAAGAATGAACAAGAAGCGGAAGGCAGGGTCCTGATGAGACAAGTCGAGGGCCGTCTTGGTCGGTCACGATCGGCTTACACCCAGATATACGATACAGTAGTCGTGATGTGGTCTGTCTTGCTGTCACGAAAATATCGCGGAAACAATTTTTTTCCAGTAGCATAATTAAGCCGCTTTTTTCTTTTCTTTTTTCTTTTTTACTTTCTTTCTAGAGGATTCCCTTGCTCCCTTCCGTCGATTCCCCCTGTCCGCCTTATTCTGACACACTCACCTCCGTACTAGCGCACGGGATTACGGTGCGGCGGTACATTTGCAGATCTCCGAGCTGGGCTAATTTTCTTTTTCTTCCTTCTTCTTTCTTCTTTCGCCTGTCTCCCTAGGGCCCCTTGTTCGCTTGAGGAATGGGACATCACTCCCACCCCTGCCAATTACATTGCCAGCCAGCCAGCCTTCCTCGGATGAGTGTGCGACGGCGCGCTTCGCACAGAACATTTGACGTCGGCATCCACGTGCAACCCGACCGGGCCGGTTAGAAAGTCAATTTTTTTCTTCTTTCTTTTGGTCTTGGTGCTCCGTCGCAACCCTTTTGCACGACCATGGCACCTCGATTCTTTAGTGCGCCCATACCGGGAGCTAACAAGTGGTCGAGGGAGATGAAGCGACTGGAAGAACGAGATGGATCGTGGAAAATAATTGATTCTAGATGACACAGAATGAGGGATCGATCCATCCACAGCAATCAATATGTTGATATTGCAAGCACGTTCAAAACAATCACATTGTCAATGAGCAAGGCTTCCTCTGGCTTGGCCGTTGTCCACGCCTGGTCAGGCCCCCATCGTATTTTACCCCCAAGCCTCCCATGTTATTATTCCCGACCAAGCTCCACTTGGTTCAAAAGAGGAGCCTTCATATCGTTTTTTCTCTCTTTCCAATCTCATGATAGTCTTTCCGCCGGCCTCGTTGGCTGTTTCTGGGCTTTGCAAGGCTCCACTCTGATCTCAAGTTTTTCATGTTCCCTGTTATCGACACCCCCTGTTCATGGAATTATGGGTCGATGGCCATCCTGTTGAGGGCTGTCGTTGCGAAAAGCCCCGTCGAATTCTGGTGCTGACCGCTCACGGCAAGGAACTTGCGCTGACGGGAATAACGAGAATCCAAGTTATTAACAGAGGAGAGAGAACAAGGGCACAAAAAAGAGGCGAAAGTACCGTAATCTCTCTCCGCCAGCCGAGAGCCTTTTTCTTTTCGTTTCTTTTTCTCCCTTTTTTATTTATTTATTTAGTCTTTCCGTTATGCTCCCTGCTTCCCTAACTCCCTGTCTAGTTCTAATATTTGCTTGCTTGCTTGTTCCTCATGACAGGCAGGTTCGATGTTGTGTTTTGGTATCTGTGTGTGGATATGGGATAAATGGTAAATCGCGAAGCCTTGCCCGAGGTGTCTATGAGTATTTTCTTTTCTTCGCACTCAAGTTGACGAGAATCGGCTCCGACCTTCAAGCCGGGATCCAGAGCGATATCGGTCTCGAGAGCTCCGCCAGGTGCCCCCAAACTCGAGAGCGGAAGGCGATCAATGGTTAGCACTAGCACGCGGCAGGGGTTTGCGTTCCTCGTCATCGAACGGCAGCTTGCACGGGGGCCAATTTTCTTTGTTCTTTTTTTTTTTTTTTTCATATACATTCTCTTACCTGTACGCCTAATAAGCGAACTAGCGTAATAATAGATGTAGTTCAAGTGCCAGAACCGGAATGCCCTCGGTCCACTCTTTTTCCTTTTCTTTTTTTCTTTTTCTTTTGATTCCCATTGCGCCCCCACCCACCCACCATGCGTCTGCCGGAATGTACCTCGATGTGTGAGTGTGAGGTAATAAAGGGGGCCAAAGAGATGAGACGACCTGAACCCGGTGCAGATGCACAGGCGTCCAGGCGCAAGCGCGCGGCGTTATGCGAGATTATCTCGAGTCAACTGACTGAGATCCGAGCTGCCCTTTTCTCGGGTGTTTCCCAAAGCTTTCCAAGCTCCCAGCGTTCCCGGACCTCGTCCTTTTTGTCGCTTCCCAAAGCCGCAACTCACATTCCCTTTGGGAAGAAGCCATCGAGATCTCGATGTCGGAGAGACACTGGTTGAACCCGTCCAGAAGCATACACTTGTCGACATCACTGAGCTTTTTTCTTTTCTTTTCTTCTTCTTCTTTTGTTTCTTCTGGCATCTGCACCTTTTTGTCTCAGCCATTTGTGCAACGGATTTCTACAAACGACTTACAATGATACGACGAAACAGGCATAATCGAAGGCTGAAGAAGCTCGACGTGTTGTTCCTTGCTCACTGTGGGAGAGCTTGTTCGGCAAACTCGAAAAAAGAGACCCGAGAAGTTGATTAGCCAAGGGTGCCATAGCTTCCCTTTACCGTAGCTCCGAGCCCTACACACTAACTCATTGACACGCTACGTGTACATACATCCATCCATGGATGGATCAATTGATCTATACAATTGGATCGCGATGTGGGGGCCATTGGTGTCAGTGAAGATGTTCCCTCTTTCTGCCGCTCTGCCGCCCGTCCGATAGATAAAAAGAATTTCTACTAGGATAAGAGAGAGAGACACATAACAAAAAGAGCCGCCTTTGCCCGAGCAAGGAAAGGAAGGGTAGTTTTGTTTTTCCAGCCACCTCTATGCCCACCGACCTTGGTCCGAGGTCAATCTACTGATATCCGTGTGCCCAGCCCCAAGCTTACCGTCTGGCCGGTGGGGCCCGCTAGCATCATCAACGTTTCGCAAAATTTTGGTGAGTGGGAGAAGAGGAGACGGTGGGTGCTGAGTGGGGGAAGAAGGATGGAAAGGGAAAAAGGAAAAAGAAACAGGAAAAGGAAAAGGAAAAGGACCAAAAAAATGAAAGAACGAGCAAAATGAAAGTAAAAACCCACCGGACTGAGAGAGGATGAGAGAGGCACAAGGGAAAATGGAAAAGAGCTCTGGCATCATTACGTACAAAACCGGGCCACCACGAAGCAAGCTTCTACCGTAGAGTGGGTCGAGAAGGGGTGTGTATTATCACAAGGTGGCCGCGCCCATCACGAGGATGTCGAAAAGTTGAGCCAAGATATTGCTTGTACTTGTAACGCTGAACGGCAGCAGCGACGAAGGGAGTGAGAGAGAAAGTCGACATCGCTGGCCGCCCCCTCTCCCTCTCTCAAGCCGAACACTGGAGCTCGGAGCATGTCCGGAGTTTCGAGAGGTGGGTCCTCCCCGTTGGTATCCATCTCCGTCCCAGTCTCCCTCTCCATCCTCAATGCTGGCTTCGTTTCAGTTGGAGCGTTATCGCTCCGTCCTCCAAACTGGCCGCGGCGGAGCACGCACAAAAGGGTGCAAGGGAGCGGGAAAACATCCCCCCACTCCCAGCACCCCAAGACAGGATCCAGGAAAGGACACGAATGATTCCACCGAGGGGTGAGAAAGTCCGCATGGGATCCGATCGCTGGCCGATAGGACGGGGGAGGGAGGAGTAAGTGGAAGAGGCCAGACAGGCCCCCGTCTCCTCTTCCCCTGGGTGTGAAGCTAGAGAAATCAACAAAGGTGATCTGATGATTGGGATATGGGGTGCGTGGGAGAAGGAAAAAAAAAGACCCCTAGTAAAGAGAATTTGGGAGGCAAAAAGAGAGTCTCGATGAAGGCTATTGGAAGACGGAGGGCGTATCATAAAGTACACTCCCTATGGGGCCCGTTTGTCTCCAGATAGGTGGATGGGGGAAAGGCAGATTTCAAAGTCAGTTTGTTATGGAAGATATTACTCGATAGGCTTTCTGCCAGGAGGGGGTAAAGGAAGCGGAGAGAAGAGCACGATCTGGGGCTGATATCGCCCATGGGCGTCCCTTGTTTTTTTTTCTCCGTCCGTCACGAGAGAAGCGGACAATGGGGTACTACTAAAGGATGGATAGATCCCAGGTGATTCTGTGGATCCCCAATGCCCACTTTCCCCTTGGGGTTCTTGAGGTTATCTCGGGATCGTTCTCTCATCCGGGGAGCATGAGATCCGGGGCCCCGGATTCAAGATTCGGTCCTCTCTGTCTAAACCGGCAGTTTCGATGAGGCCTTTCCATGTATGGGTCATGGATAGTGGAACAGCTTGAGCCTACGTTGCCCCTTCGTCTGCTTGATCTACCATGAGCGTAGCGTCTCTCTTCCATCCAGCACGGTGGAAAGCGGGAAAGGGGAGGAAAAGGAAGTCGAAGGGAAGGAAAGGAAAGGAAAGGAAAGGAAAGGAAAGAGAAGGCAGGCACAACCCGGGCCGCCTGATGCTCAGCCGCCGTTACCCGTCGGAAGAGAGCCACATACCATCGAGATCGAGACCGGCCGCCGCCCATCTTCTAACAAGCTGAAAGATGTCGTGAGAGCAAGTTATCCCAAGAAACAGCCGAGAGAAGCACCGGAGCAAACACCCCCGACATACCCATTGCATGAGAGGATCGGGGGCCGAAAGGAAAAAACGTGTCTCCTCCGATTCAGCGACAGGTCCTCTCCCTCGTCTCGATGCCGTCGACAGCCAGATCCTTCCTCCTCTGCCGTGTCGATTACCCGACCTCGCGGCACCCACCACGCCTTCGCCATGCCCGAAGCATATCGCAAACCACCTCGCTGGGACAGCCAGACAGATGCTTGCCCACATCGGGCCTTTCCTTCCTTCCCGCGAGGATGGTCAGACACAGTCATCAGATCCGAACCGCGCCGTTGGAATCGGTTGCAGCGTTCCCCTTTCAAAGGGGCTGGCTCATCCTCGCCGGGGCGGTGCGCGCTTCGCGCTTATCTGGGGCATCCATTCGTCTCACCCATCAGCTTTCGCGGTTACGGTCCACGTTACCTCGTCAGATGGAGCGCTGACAGGAAGTTCGTTAGCCTGTTGAGAGACGAGTCTTTGGTCCCCGTTCGTGGCATGGCTGGCTGCAACAATCGTCCTGCGTCTTCGCCACGGTCAAAAGAAACGTTAAGAAAGGAAAAAAACGAGAGAATGAAAGAGAAGAAAAAAGGCGGTGCATTTCCTCCAACGTGAGATAGCTGAAAACTGACCAAAACAGAAATCATGGATCGTGAGCAAAGCCCACTCACAGCGGACCAACCACATCGAATACCAGTACCCTGTTGTCGAAAACCGCAGCACAAAACCGCGAACCAGGGCAAAGGGAATGGAGGTGCAGGGGAGAGAATAAGAAAGAAAATGAAATGATTTTTTTCATACCAGTTGCCCACCCTCTAGCGATGGCTCAGGGCCCGAACACGAACCGGCCCCCATATCTTCCAGGCACATATCCATCCATGGATGGATGGATGGATTGAATACAGCCCATACAGCTCATTTATCGAGCTGTCAAATGGCACCGCGTAGAACAAGGGCAAGGGAAATGGGGTGGGAGGCGAGGCGAGGCGTTCTAAGCCTTGCCCCGCGGCTCACTGATCAGCTCAGGCGATGCGCAGGTCGCGGTCGCGGCTAGCCTTCTGTCTGGCTGGTATGCGGACAACGGCTAAAAGTTACGCGCGGGAGGCGGGAAAGCCGACCACGAGTGTGATTCTCTTCCCCTCCATCCCCAACCCCAGCTTGCTGACTGCAACCGCAAGAAAGCCTGGCGCTGCTGCTACCCGGTCAGCCAAACTCGCCCATGTGCAGCCCAGAGTAAACAAACAGTAGCAAACATTCACGCAAATCGTCCCCAAGAGGTGACCTAGCGGGTGGCGAGATGCGGAAAAGGCCCAGACAAGGAGAGCGAACGTGGTGAACTGAAACACCAGCCGCTGCTTCCTCCCCGCCCTCATGCTGAATTTGAATTGCCAATCGCAGTGTCCATGTCCATAACTTCTAGACACCGGGCATCTTGCGGCTGTGGCTGCCTGTGAGAAAGTGAAGGGAGGGCCACTCGATCCAACCTTGATCATCAACGGTTGTATTAATGCCTAGATCGATCCGATCGAACCACCTCCGTCAATAATTTGATCGTCGGCCATTGTTACCAATCCCTCAAGGGCTCCTCTGTCTCTAGGCAACAAGCAGCCAAAATATCCCGCGATTGATGCCACATGACAATACCTGGAGAAGTAAGGGGTGACGAGAAGGGGAAGAATTATTGCCAAGAGCTGCCAGTGGTGCTCTTGGCGCTCGTGAAGCTCTTTGCCCCCTGGGACTGGACGTAATAATAGTTGATGGGGTTGAGCACTGCATCTGGTGAGGGGATTGATTGATCGGATCCAGAATCAATGGGAGATTATTAGGCGCTATTCCCTCTCCAATTCTACAGAGGCTTTTAGAAGGTCGTTTCCCACAGGCAATGCTAACTCAGCCCCGCTCCGGCCCTCGGGAGTGGCTCGAGCCGGACGCTGCACCGCCTCATCAGCCTCACCACTAGCTGCGCACTCCCACCACCTCCAAGCTTCCGACACATGGGCCCTGCAAGCCAAGAAGCACAACCTTTTGCAGGCTCGTCACTTCTTACACTAATCTACGCTTTTAGGGTATTCGCGAGGGACATGGCATCGTTCGTGGCTGCGCTGGCCCAATGGCGGTGGGTAGATTTGGGGTTGGTATGCGGACCCCCTGCCAAACATCGCGTTTAATTAGTCGAGCTTGCAACCCCATCATCTCATCTCGACACATCTACAGGCACGCATGCACACATACCTCGTACACACGAGCTTCTCTCCCCTCCCCTTGTCTAGCCATTTGGGGTGCGGTTAGCTCTCTCAATGCGTTCACATCGGTTTCCAAAATGGAGGTGACCACCCCCTAGTAATCGAGGTCGTCCCGGAACATTGCCTCCACTCCCCTCCAGCACCAAAACCTTCTTTGGACCCGGGGATGAGACAAGAGCTTAGCCCAAGCTGAGATTAAGGCGGCCAATAAGCGCTCCAAATCCCGTTGGATGCAAAGAATGGACCTGAAGGTGCCGTGCACCCTACCGCTCGTGATGTCCAGAAAATGGCGTTAGACTTACCCTATAGGGCTAAAGAAAGTAGGCTTGCCAGAGCAAGTTGGAACCTAAGGATGGTGAGGAGGGTAGCCCCAGCCGTTCCAATATTCTGCAAGGAGACTTGGATCAAGGTCATCCACCAGTATTACTCTCTCCACCGAATCTGACTACGGGACGTCTGGCGCGCGGGAGGGGCTTTTCGGGCGGCTGTTCTGCCTGTTCGGAGGGCCTAGATGATAGTCGGTGCTTAGTATATATAATCCGTGATGTCGGTCGCGATTTTTCTTCACGATATGAGCAAGACCAAGCACACCAGTCTTTTTTTGTCCTTCTTCATTGGAACCACCCATCGCGCCCTCCTGGCCGTGAGCTAGACCACCTTACCCCGACACACACGCTTTGTAAATCCTCGGTTCGGCCATGGCTTCCACTCCATTCCCAAGTCCGCCCATCATCGTCTGCGGGAGTTCCAATCCCGACCTTCGACGCAGATCTTCGCCCCCTCCTCCTCCTCTTCCACCTGCTCCCCAGCAAGTCCAACTCTGATCCGCCCCGAGTTCGATATGCCGGTGCTCGGCGACCAGGGCCAGGATGATAACGTCGTCGAGGCTGCGCGACTTGCACAGCTCTGCCGGACAGCTTTGGCAAGACTCGCAGCCACGATGCCAGGCTTCAATCCCTCAAAGCCCTACAGCGCTGCCGAGATACTGGCCATGCCCTTCTATCACCCCTCGGCAAGGGCCGATGAAGAACTTTTGACGCTCCCGAGGAGAAAGTCCAAGAGGATGTTGCTCGCCGCCGCGGTGGCGGAACTAATGTTTCCCTCGAGGGCGGGGTCCCTCTCGCCATTAATTCGGTACGACGCCGACAGAGTCAAGCTACGGGGCTGGGTCATGCTGCAGAGAGAATTCGATCTCTTCGTCGCTTTCGGCCTCAGTAGGCTCGGCGCGAACGGAGGCGCTGCACCATGCGTTTGGGTGGAAGGGTGGGCTAGGCGGATAGCGGAACAAGGAGAATGGGATGAGGAGGACCACCCAGTGTCTTTGCAAGGCGTCAAATTACCCGAGGCCAAGACTACGTTGGCAGCCCTGAGCGACTTGCAGCCCCTCATCAACCATCTCGCCAGAGGCGGAACCTATGCTTTGCCCAACGGACTCGGCGGCGCCGAGCTAAACGGCGGAAAGGGCGAGGTCTACTATCGGACGAGGGGGATCGAGTTCCCCAGGGGCATCGTGCTGGAGGATGGGAGGCTGGACCTCTTTCAGACAGGACTGGACCCTGAGCTCCTCGCGCATGTCCTGCGGAGCCTGCGCAGAAATGAGTTTGTCAGGCATCTCCTACTCGGCAACAATAGGATCGGCGAGGATGGATGCGCCGCGGTGTCTCAGTTCTTGAAAGCCGTCCCCAACCGTATCGAGAACTGGGAGTTAGGCGGAGGTGGCATCGACTCATCGGCTTTCAAGTTACTCGTGGACGGCATGGTCGGATCAAGAAGCCTGGCGAGCCTGTGGCTCAGAGGAAACCCGCTAGGCCCGGAATCCGCGAAAGACCTAATGCGACTAATCACCCGAACAAGGAACCTTCAAATTTTAGATCTGGACGAAACCCACCTCGGTGACGCTGGCGTCGCTGCCCTCTTCAATAATCTCGCGTTGTATCTGGAGGCGGGAGATACCAGCCCCTTGCCCCTGGAGGTTGTGTATCTTAGCGGAAATGGCATCTCTGTCAAAGCAGCGCGGGCCATCTCCAGGTTTCTGTCGCTCCAGGCTCGGCCTCAGTCGCCGCATCGCGTTCACTCCATTTACCTCTCCAATAACCCCATGGGGAGCCAGGGGATAAAGATCCTAGCCGAGGGTGTTCGGTCGGCAAGATATCTTCAGCGGCTTGCTCTCCAATCCGTCGGTCTCGGTACCAAGGGCCTGGTGCCCTTTTGTAATGCACTTCGAGGACACCCGGCTATCCGAAGCGTCGACCTCAGCCAAAGCCTAGCTACCGGTTCGTTCGGACAGGCATTCAATCACATTGGTGATGACAGCGCCCCCGCCCTGTGCTCACTTCTGATGCCGTTCGAGTCGAGCCACCCAGGTCCCATGTTGGAGCACCTCTCCCTCGGCCACTGCGGCCTATCGGCATCCGCTCTCCAAACGGTCCACGACGCGGTCCGCCGCCACCCGTCGCTCACATTCTTCTGGGCCACGTCGATACGAGTCTACGGCGAGAGTGACAAGCCATCTCGTCAATTCGTTCCTGCCCAGGGCCCAACGGCGACCGAGTTTGTGACCGGGGCCGCGCTGAGGAGGGATGTGTCCGAGGTGGAGAGGGCGGCCTGGAGGAGGCTGGAGGTGAATGTCAAAGTAAAGTACGGTGAGGGGATGGCGTACGAAAGATTTAGGAGGAGAGAGGAGGTGGCTTGCCATGGACCGGGGCGTTCGGGTGGTTGATTCGGTATACGGCGAAAGGGCCCTGATCAAGGGAATTAAAAGGAGTTATTTGATTTCATCGATAATGACGGCGACGACGACGACGACAACGAAGACAGCGAGAACGACAGCGAAGACGAAAACACGAGCGACGACGACAACAACAATTACGGCGGTGGTGAAGAGGAAGAGGATGGCAATAGCGACGAAGACTGAGGAGCAAAAAAGGGCGGTGGTTGATCCTGCGGGTGCCTGGAGATGAGAGCCGCGTTGCCGCACATACTTGGCTTACACGCTTTCCTTCCTCTTCACTCGCAACTCCTGTTCGCTTCATTTACATGATTTTGTCCCATTCATATGATTTATTTTCCCGGATTGGAGTTATCGCACAGAGTAGCGGTCTTCTGAAAATAGAATCTTGTTTACTGATATTTCCATATGTTCTAAATCTTTTTTTCTTGCCCTCCTTGAACTTGTCGAGCAGCAAAATTTGATTTATTGTTGATATCTACCATAAAGATGGGTAGAATCCGAGAACATCGGCTGTGAACGCCCTACGTCATCTCAAGCTTGGGCTCAGCATGAAACACACTGTGGATCTTCTATAACATACGAAGCTATGGAAGGCAGGAGCTACGCCAATCTCCCAACGGGCAAGCAGGATCGTTTTTCTGCACAATGAAGCAGGAGCGTTGGAGGAGCAGAGATTCGGCACCAAGCTCACCGACCATCACGTAATCAGCGTCCTCACCGAATCAACCGCAGCATACCGAGTGTAAGTAACCCCCACCCCCGATTCATGAAGCGGCTGCATTCCAGGGAGGTTTTGCCTCGAGTTATCATGATACATCTGTTCCATGGTCGCTTGTGATGTGTATTCCACCCAAACAACCCACACAATAGCCGTTTCTTGGCCGAATCGTCAGAAAAGCCAACCCCGGGCTCAGCGAGCATTAGACCCACAGACGACCCAGACCCAAAGCGCCCTTCACCGTACAAAGTCTTTGACGCGCCTCACCGCCCTACCCTCGTGAATCTTCCCTCACAGGGATCCGGCATCCCACCCACTCCTCCCCGATTTTCGTTTGCCACTTGATGGCTCCGATCAAACGCAGCAAACGACACAACCATGCTGATATCCAGGACGGCCCTCCGCCCATTGTAACGCGTCGAGCTACGCGTCACACCCCGAACCCGGCTCCTGTGCAACCTTCCACGACAGAGCCAGCAGCGAAACCCGTACCAGCGCAATCGCAACTACCCCCAGCGCGCGAAATCCCTGCACCCAAAACCGACGTGGCCGTCCTCCTGCCTCCGCGGCGTCCTCTCGAACCACTTCCACCATGGCCACTGCGACGGCCGCCCCCAAACCGCCCAACCCCACGGCCGCGGGAGCTCAGAGATTGGCAGCCCCGATTCGATATGCGCAGACGACACTTAAGTGGGCGGCTGTGCCTCGGAGCGAGAGCATAGAGACCAAGACGGCGAAAGATAATGTGATCAAGGGCGTCCAACCAACGAATGGATCTACCACAATGTCAAAAGAAAATATGATGCCAACACAAAACGCGGCTAATGAGGCTGCCGCCGCAACACAGCGTAACGCAGCTCTTTTGTCAACGGCCCGAACGACTAAGCCGCAAGCACCTAAGCAAGCCCTCCAACAATTACCGTCACCGCCGATTGCGGAAAAGCAGACTGTCGAGCCGCCCAAGAAGACCGCCTCGCCCGCTGCCGAGCGCAACATTGATAAAATTGTCCTCGGTAATATCTGCTTCAAAACCTGGTATCCTTCATTCTACGGCAAGGAAGTCCTGGGTGAACCTTCTTCCCGGTCCGACGCAGCTGCTCCCGGCGGCAAAAACCACCCACGACGTGAGCGCGACCCATCGCCGATCCTCGACCGACTCTACGTGTGTCCCTCTTGTTTCAAATATTCCAAAGAGCTCGTCATGTGGCTAGAACACGTGCGGGTGTGCGAGGTCAAGGAATTTGTTCCCGGCAGAAAGATCTATACCCACCCCAAGAATAGTGGCAGGCCAGCGCTTGTACCTGTCGAGACGAATGTGAAAGGTGGTGTAAAAAGGAGGAGAGGAGATGCTGCGGCGGCACCTGTGCCACAAGCCGTACAGGATGATGGTGAGTGGAGCATCTGGGAAGTAGATGGTGAGAAAGACGTGGTAGGTTCATGTCGTACACACCCCAACGGTGAACGAGGTGCGTGGCTAACTTGGTTCCGTAGCTCTTTGCCAAAACCTCTCGCTCTTTGCAAAGCTCTTCCTCGATAATAAGTCCGTCTTCTTCGACGTGACGGGTTTCAAATACTTTCTCCTTGTATTTTCGCGGCCCACAAAATCTCACATCCCGGATTCAGCGCCAATCATGAAGCACCAGATCTGTGGCTTCTTCTCCAAGGAGAAGCTTTCCTGGGATAACAACAATCTCGCATGCATCCTAGTCTTTCCTCCTTGGCAGCGTAAAGGCCTTGGCTCCCTTCTAATGGGAATCTCGTATGAGATATCGCGGCGCGAAGGGATTCTTGGGGGCCTGAGAAACCCATCTCTGAGCTGGGCAGGAAGGGCTACAGGCGATTCTGGGCAGGCGAGATTGCGAGGTGGATCCTAAGTCTCGATGTCGCTTCCACAGCCGGCGCTGTAGCTGCTCGGAAGCGCAAGGCCGAAGATAACGGCCCAGAGGATCCGCAAGAGGTTGTCATTGACATTTACGATTGTAGTAAGGAGACATGGATCACCCCGAAGATTGCCTCGGCGTTCTCCGCGAGATGGCTGTTGCCGAAGACGCTGGCTTGGGCCCGTCCAAGGCCCAACCCAAAGCCAAACCCAAAGCCAAACCCATTAGCGCTATTGATAGCGCTGCCGAAGTGAGCCAAGAGGTCCTTGGGGAGGACAAGGCGGGCGAGGCCTCCGCCGATGTGGCCCAAGAGGCAGAGGTGGAGATCACTCCTCGTCTGGTTCCTAGGGTGCGTATTGTAAAGGACGCAGTTCGAGCTTGGGTGGCCTCCCAACGGATCAGCCTGCAACGAGCATGTGACCCAGACGGGTTCGACCCGACATACCTGGAAGAGTTGGAGACGCTGAGGAAGGAAAGCCTAGAAGCCGAAGAAATCGCTCTGTGAGCCCGAGTCTCTCTCTCTCTCTCTCTCTCTCTCTCTCTCTCTCTCTCTTGCTTTCTTTTTCTTTTGCGACGGACTAGATTTTTAGGGGCAGGTTATCATCTTGTTTGCAGGTTTGGAGGGCGGATACCCGGCTTTATATCACTAGTTACCCGGCGTTTTTAAGGAGATCTTAATGAATTGAAGTTTAGTTTCCTACCAGTTACCCTCCATTTGGTCGTAGCTGGCCTACACCCGCGTGGGACCCTAGCGATCTTGGACGGTAGCTACCAAGGGCTGGCTGCGTGGTAGGACATGGCAAGATGTTGCACAGCCAACATTGAACGCTTAGGTTATGTTTATGAGGCACTTTGCTGAGGAATCATTGGCATCAAATAGCATTCTACAAGAACCCAATCGACAAGGAATTGTCTAGGTAGGATGGCTAAAAGAAGGAAGAAAGAGGAAAATCCTATGTGTGTCCCGTGTATGTATGTCTGTGGCAAACACAATTCAGAAGGTGAATGAACAAAAGAAAGAAACCCTTGATCTGAGAGGCCTTGTGCGGGAACAAAAAAAAGAACAGTGAGACGCAGGCGTATTAAAAACTTTGGTTAGGGAAGGAGAGTTTGAGTTTGCTACTGTCGTTCAGAAACGCCAATTACCAGAATCCGTCCCCTCCCAGTTTAAGAACTCCCCACAAACTTTCTGTAGTGATGATAGTAGCTCTGTTGTACCGGTACTCTGTGGAAGTTGTTACAAGTGACAGGAAATAGGAGAGAAAAAAAGCGATGTGGTGACAATAACAAGACGAGGCGAAGGATGAGGGATTTGGCAAGGTTGAGAAGGAAAGATGAGGGAGGAAAGGAGGAGGCATGGAGTAAAGATACAAGAGTCAGGGTTGATTTGTTTCGGATTTACATTCCCTCGAAGTCGCCGCCGAGATCGTCCTCGTCCAAGTCCCCATCCTGTATCTCGTTCGCCATCTCTCGCTCTCGCTCTCGCGCTTCCTGAGCATTCTTGAGCTCCAGTCGGTGCTGGTTCATGGGGAATCGCATAGCCTAGGAGACACGTGCGAAGTCAGTATCGTGTGCAGCTGGGTTTGTGAGTAATGGGAGTAAATATACCTTGACACTTTCATCGTGAAGAGATAAGCACACCCGGATGCGCTCGTGGAAGGCTTCGCCGGGCTCACGGGTGGCATAAACGTCGCCCACCTCCTTGCTCTTCATGAAGCCCCTCTCGCGATCCAGGGTAGCCTCGATAACACCATCCCTGATGGCCTTGGCAACAATATACTCCGCAGACTCTTCGCTTCCGAGATGAAGTCGGATGCAAATATCGCGGAGAGAAATTCGCGAATAAGACAGCGACATCATGCGAATGCCCGTCTTGATGACGTTTTGCCTTAGGCGGAGGATAAGGGTATATGTTCCATCGCGGCGGAAAATATCGGCGTGATCGGCAATAATGGTCTCGAAGTCTTCGAGGTTTCCAACCCTGACAGCTTGCACAAGGCGGAAGTAGGGCTGGAGCGCGACCTCTAGAGTGGGCTGACGGAAAGTAGCGCGGTCCGGAATATCACCCATAAGCAATTCGACGACGAGAAGGAGTTTCGTTGCAGTTTGCGAGAAACCAACGGCGCAGGCGCTCGAGGGGGCCTTTCGCGTAGCGGCAGTGAGGTGCGTGTGGGCCTCGCCATAGCGTAGTTGAATAGCGCGAATGCGGCCAAGATAGTAAAGGAAGCGGGCAACCTGGTTATTGGCGGCGTTTTCGGGGAATTGGGTATGGGAGACGAGAAGGTCAGCCTGGGAGATATGCGAGGTCAGGAGGTAGTTTCGAAGAAGGAGCACGATGACTGAGGCCTGGGTATCGATATCCTTGCGCAAAACAGCCGTTCGGAGGGCAGCGAGAAGAGTTGGGCGGAGAGCAACAATGGGCGACTGGATAGAGGGGGTAGAGGGTCGAGGTGCTCGCAGAAGAGGTTATAGTAGAAATAAACCTTGGCAGACAGCGAGTCCAAGGTGCGGCGGTTAAGCTTCTGGATCCTGTCGGAAAGGTGCTTTGAGAACTCAGCTCCACGCTTGAACTGCTTAGAGTCAAAGAGCGAAACTTGGATGAGGATGCCGAGGAAAATATCAATCTCAGGAATGACCTCCTTCAGCTCCTTCTTTGCGCCGTTTTTCGTGGCCTTGGTAGGCTCAGATTCCTCCTCGGCATTGAAAGGTCGGCCAAGGGGAAGATCCTGGCGATCGATGGCAGAAAGAAGGGCCTTGGCAACATTTCCAGACGCTACAGTAGCAGGGAAGGTCTCGACAATGACCTTGGCGATGATATCAGATGTAAGGCGTTTGCGGATCAAGGAGATGGATCGGAGAGCTCGGAGGGTGAACCTGGCATCAAACTGAACGACGGCGCGCTCCAGTAGAGCGAAGTTGTTCTTGATGTCTAGATGGGAGGGATCGAGTAAGAGGTTAGCTCAAAGATAGTCACGATTGCGTCACCCAAGATATGCCTAGTGGATGCCGGGAGGGAGAGAAGAGCAAGTTGAGATGGCTCAAGAGCTCATTTTCATGGGAGAACAATGCTAGGAAGGTCTGGGGAAGGAAGAAAAATGATCAACAACTCACCTGTAGATGTTTGTACTACGGGGTCGACCTTGACCTCGCCCTCGGCGTCCTTGTCAGCCTCGTCACCCATCGCCACATCGCCATCCTTATCGGGGGCGCTGACGATTTGACGGGTCTCGTCTTTGGCACAACGACAGTCATCTCTTCATCGCCGTCCTTGGCAGCCTTCTTTCCCTTTCCCTTGAGATCGTCCTTCATGTCCACGTCCTGGTTACTCCTGATACCGTTCTCGACGGGCTCATTACCGTTGCTATGGGGTGTCTTGCCGGGCATTTCGGCGAGTCTATGAAGCGAGGAAAAAGAAGAGAAAAGGGGGAACTCAGGACAGAGATGAGGCGGAAATGACAAAAAGATCACGCCGTCGAGAGTCTCCGAGTTCGAAAGAGATGCTGGAGTCGCTATCGTGGATGAAAAATATCCCTATGTGTCGCTAGGAGATGCGTGTTTTCTTCGTCGTCCTTGGTGATGGGCACTCGTCACAAGCGCGCTTCTGGCCAAACGAGGCTTACCTCTTGGGAGAACGGCTGTGTCAGACACAAATAGATCGCGGAAGGTGACAAATTTGATGAAATGATGGAGAAGAAGAAGAGAATAGGGGGATGGAAATGGGTTGATGAGAAAGATGGTGATGCGGAGGACAAGCGCCGCGTTGTCGTCGTGAGATTAAGTTGTGGATTGGGCAATGTTGGCGTGTGGTGCTCAGCGCAGCTGTCTCTGTTCTGCTTGTGCATACGGAGTTTTCTCGTTCGGGAGAACAGAAACAGAACCTGATGACCTGTGCAGGGCGATTCGGCATGGGACTGACTGACTCCTCCGTCCGTCTTCCCTAGCCCGCTTGCACCATTGGTACTTAATACCAAAGGACACACTGTATTAGTGTTATAATGTCGGTTCTATGTACATGTGTCACTAACGGGGAATCTCAAATCTGCGCCTAGCGGGCCTCTCTTGGGGCACTGTACCCTGTACCTTCATGAATACCAACGCTCCAGAGGAGCTCTGGTCAATGATTACCCAGGCAAGGTACTTCACAGCAGGCTCGTCAGGCGACCAGCTCCCAGAAACAGTACCTGATACATGCACGCCCGATAGTTCGTTCCCTTGGGAGCCGAGTATAGGCAACCTGGCGAATCAATGTTTCTGCTTCTCTGATTCCACCATTCCGCCTCATGACGTTGCCTTTCGGTGCCTGCTCCTCGCCCAGATCTTCAAGCAATATTGTAGACGAGACACATCAGTGGTGGGACTCCGCTCCAGTGCGCCCCCAATCACCCAATGACGAACATTCAATGAACTTTGAGCTCCTAGGCTGCCTACCTGCGCAATAATTGAGGAGGAGGCCTGTACGTTCAGATTTCCACAGGCTTCGGTTGGCCAGGCCCAACGACGCCAGCTTAATAATACGAACGCAAAGAGTGTCTAATAGCTCTCTCTCGATGGATCTATGCGTCTCTCCATCATACGCATCCAAGAATGCGCTTGCTTAGCCTCCGTTTCTAGAAACCTCCCCCGGGCTTATTCGTATCTAAACGCTGGGTCGAGGATTAGGTCCTCTTTTTTGTGGGAAAGCAAGCCACTCTTGCCACTCGTGAGGCCACGTATTTCCTGCATCGTTGATGCATCTTTGATCCAATCGCCAACCATTTGACGAAAATTCCAATTAGCATAGGCGGAGTGGTAGAATGGCAGAACCGGATCAACCCTCTCGTCTTTGAGGTTGAAGCGCCAAGGTGTGGGGGTACGATAGTTCTATTCTCTCCTCTTCATCAACTTGACAAGGTCCGCTACATATAGCGTTTTACGCTCGCACAGATGCCATCGCCAGTGAGGAATATACCAATCTACCACTGGTCAATGTCCCGAAACCGCCTCTAGCTCTGTACCACCATATCACGACGAGTGGATAACGAGACCAAGAACTAGGTTGACTCCTGAGGGTTCGTTAACATCCTCGTTAGGCAAAGAGACCAACTGCAGCGCCGTGATTTGCTGCTTCGCGGCTTGAGGCGCGGACAGCAACATTTCCGACCACAATAAAGGGTGAGTATTCCGTGCTTCGGCTGTGAGAATTTATGGGTTGATCTGCAAGTTGTAAACCTTCTGGAGCGCAAACCTGACGTAGCCACACTGGGTAGAATTACGCTCAAGTGACTGATGCAAACCCTAGCAACACACCAGGTTATACATGTAGCGATGCAAAACGCACCAATATATGGCAATGATAAAAGTAGCCTGACGCTGGAATGTGATAATAAACTATCAATGTGGTGCTAGAAAGTAGCCGGATGAAAGAAAAACGCGTCCTACCCTGCCATACCTTGCGACACAGACGAAATAAAACTTAAACCGAATCGCATGCCACAAGCCCATTTCGCCTCCCTTGTGATGCCAAATATTTTCCCTTCCTACGAGTAAAAAAAGAAAGAAAAGAAAGGAAAGAAGAGACATGTCGCTCCTCCTGGGTCGGGTATGTCAAGTGATTAACCCCACGGCCATTACCGGAAACGCCAATTTGCCCGTAGGTTTCGATTCCTCGATCCCTGGGCAAGGGCTAGATGCGCAACAGTGCTTGCGGTGCGTGACTGCCATGAAATATACAATGACCTTCGAGGACCTGGGCTTAGTCCCCTTGCCGGGCATAACCTTGGCCGCCTGAACCGCACTCATTTTTGAAATCCAGTTGGACGAGGGCTGGACCTTGCGAACGGTTCTCAGCTCATCGGAGGAATAGCCAGGGACTCGTATGTTGTAGACGCGTTCTAGAACAAGTTGGAGGTCGCGGATTTCGAGCACTTTAGAGCCGCGCTCCTTGGCATTGCGGCAGGCGGTAGCGATGACAGTGTCCATGAATTGATCTGCTAACTGGAGCATACTCTGTGCCACAAGGGTAAGCTTTCGAATTAAGAGAGGGGAAAAAGGCCTGGGGTGGAGAAGGGGCAAGGGGCAAGGGCTTTGTCGAATGCATCCCTCGACGATCTGGAGCTGAATATAACATACCTCTTCGACTTCAGGGGCCAGAAGATTCTCTTCGTGTCCTTCGGCAGAACCCCCACAAACTTGTCTGACCAACTCATCCAGTTTCTTCTTGCTAAGCACATGCTCGCTCTCTGCTTCATTGACATAGGCTGGCACCTTTGGAAGGGCTGGCTGGCTGATCGCGCCGCCTGCAGTTCCGGTGCCACTGTTAAAGGTCGGGCGACCGGGTCCTGCGCCTCCCGAGACGGCGACTGGCTGGATTGGCTGTGTAAGTTTCTCTGGAAGCTGTTTGGGAATAGGCATCTTAGCAGGGAAAGAAGATGCGGCGGGAGCTTGGACTGCAACGGGGTGAGCATGCGTATGAACGGTCGATGACGGGGTTACGCCGGGGTGGGCGGAGTTTGCTGGTGTTCCATTGGTGGATTGACCTGGAGCAGCCGCTGCTCAGGTTGTGCAATTCGCTGGTTGGCCAAGTTCACGGCGGCGGACATGCTCAATGGCCGAGCGCCAGCAGCGACAGGCGTCCCCGACTGTGGGGTCTGCACCCTGGCTGAGGCTTGGGTGGGCGTCGATGCCGAAGGATGCTGAGTAGTAGCCGCCGCGACTTGGGTATTCACTGGTGGCGGTTGCACCTGCTCTGTTTTGATGGCACTGGCCTGTTGTTGCGCAACGGGAATAGGTTTCGCAGCAGGCGCGGGGCGTACCTGCTGCTGGATTGGTGTGGCGACCTGCGTCTGGTTTTTAGCAGCTTCAACAGCGGCATTAACCGTGGCAGTGACAGCGTTCGTGTTTTGCAAGGGCGGGTTGGGCGCAAGATTTTGTGTAGGGGTGGAATGGGGGTCTGCGTCGGGGGTTGGATTGGGGTTTGCACTTGAGGTTGAGTTTGCGCCTGGGAGGTAGCTTGCACTTGCGGCTGCGCTTGTCCAGTGGCCGGCGCGCCCTGGGCTTTCTTTTCCAAATTTGCCTTATTCAACGTTTCCTGCTGCTTGCGCAATTGTTCAACGAACTTCCGGGCATCTTCGTAAGACTTTTGGTGTTGTTCTCGCATCAGCTGATAATTTTTGGCTTCCTCCGCGGATAAGGGGTTACCCTTTTCGTTGCGATCTTTGATAAGATTGTCGATTTGCTGACTGCGAGTTCGCGTTGTCTCCATGGTCATCAGAGCCTTGGCGTAGCGTAGCCGGAGATCGGTTGTGAGCTTTCGGACATCTGCCCCCTTCGCGACGACATGTGCTGGAAGCTGAAATGGCATCTGATTAACATGCTTGAGGATATGCTCGGGGATTTTGGTTGTAGGTTGTGCGGGGGCGCGGCATTGGGAGTAGCTGCGGTAGCAGTGGCTGTCTGGTCCCCGCCCTGCGCGGAGACTGCGATCGGCGCGGCAGGAGGGTTAACCGGATTAACCTGAGCGGCATTAGCATTCTAAAACGGTTGTTTAGTGAGATGGTTCTCGTGGATTCTAGTAATCTAAATGCATGCGACGGCGGAGATCATGGTTATGTGCATACCTGTGCCTGCGCCTGCGCCTGGGCTTGCGCCTGGGCTTGTGCTTGAGCCTGTGCTTGAGCCTGTGCTTGAGCCTGAGCCTGAGCCTGTGCCTGAGCTTGAGCTTGAGCTTGAGCCTGAGCCTGCTGAGCCTGCTGAGCTTGCTGAGCTTGCCTATTCTTCATCTGTGTCCTCGCGATAAGGGTTCTCGAGAAATCGGAAATTCGAGTGCGCGTGGCGGCAGCTTCGGCGGAATCTTTTGGGAGAGAGTCTAGTGCGCTCCAAAGCTGTTTCAGGCCCGCTGAATATTTTGTCTTTTCCTCTGGCGTGAGCCATGGGATCTTTTCTATAACGTCGGGCCGTAGAAGTTGAACCTGTCGGGCTTGCGCCGTGGCAGCGGCCTGCCCTGCAGGAGCCGCTTGGCCGGGCTGGGCGCCCCCGGGCTGGGCAGGGTTCATCACGGGCGCGCCTTTGGTTTAGATAGAACTTGAAATGTCAATACAGCCCGCCTCCGAGGATAGATCGGGCAATATTGATGGCACGTCCTTGGAGCAGTAGGTTGATTTGGCGAGGCTCGAGGACTTGCTAGATTCGCACTGACGTACGATATGTCGAAGCTGAAGTCGGCTTATAAGAGAAGATGTTGTATATATCGGGTAGGTAAGTTGATTACCGGATTAAAGGAGAAAAGGGAAGGTTGCACTTGATGGCTGAGTTGATGATGGGAGGTTGAGGTTAGATGCGTATGCCGTCCTGAAGGTGTAGTGAGCGACGTGAGGTCCACTCGTCGATGTTTAGTCGCGTTTAATTACCGGTTGAACATTCTCGCCTTTGGCGTTCAACCCGGTGGGGTTGCTTTGTCATCAACATGGGGTCGGAAGATCGTGAAAATGGGCGGCTCATTGATGAAGGTGAAGTTAAGGCGTCTATCAGATCCTTTGCCCTTCAATTTGACATCCAGCATACACTTTTCTACCGATGGCATCTTGTTCTAATACTTATAAATTATGTTCCAGATAAGCATACATTTATGTTAAGCTAGTAAAAGAGAGACCAGACCAAAGTAGCAGGGTTGCTCAAAGTATTTGATATCACGATTTTAAAGATTAAGGTTGTTTTCAGTCGAGGAATGCTGCCTCCCTAACACAGGATATTCTAACTATCTCGTCCCTTTTTATTTTATACCGTAAGCTGCCACGCTCACCCTCCCAAACGGCCCAGGTTTTCACCACCTACCTATGGGTTGCTATAGGATGCGTGTTGCGCCATCTGCTCGAGAGATTACATGGATGTATGACCACAGGCCGAGCTTCGCACGATGCCAGCACCTGAGCTCGAGTGGGCAGGCACAGTGCAGAGGTGATATCCAGCTTCAAGGAAATCATGAACATTTAGAGAGTCGAGTCGTACAGCTGAAGAGAAAGCCCCTTCCTGTTTGGTGCGGTATTGGTTGTATTAATCGTGGAAGAGCAATGCATTGAAGTTTTCTCCTTGAATTGATGATATGCTGGGCTGGCTAACCGCCCATTGATGTTGACTAGTGCTGGTTATCACTGGTGAAGAGGCTACGGATAGCCTGCTACGCCATAATTTTCCTCGTCTATCTCCGCCCTGTTGGGCAAAGTAGCGTATCTATGTATATCGTGTTATAGTGGGAGAGTTCCGAGGACAGTTGGTCTATTCGAAGGAAAGTCTCGCAAGCTCTGGAGTACTTTGGCTCGCAGATCCGCCTGTCGTAACATCGAAGCGTCACTAGTCAACTCATCAGTCTGGTTGGTGGTGCACCCCTCGTGCACATGACTACATGTCAAATCTCCAATCATCTTCAGGCTGCGATCCCGGCCGTCACCTGGGTCAGCGGTGCTCTTTTGAATTCATTTCGCCCTTTGATTGTGGAGGCTGAAAACTGCCAAGGGCTGCTGTGTCTTCGAACTCGAGTTGAATGAATACCGGCGCAGACCGGTAGTAGGGAAAACCAACTGGGGTGCGGCAAGGCCTCTCTTCAATACGGCCGTCATCCATCTACTTGGATCACAATTGATACTGGTTTCTCGATTATGGGGAATAATAGCCCCTGGATTACTGGTGAACGCGGTGGGCACCCGCCAGCGAGGACTCCAGTACATAGCACTTAGTCCCGGGCTTCCGTGAGAACTTGAAGCCCACGTGACCACACCGAAGGACTTGAGTCGGCCACGGTAGGGGTAGGGGAAAAATATTTTTACCTCGCTTGAGAAGGAATAGCTATCCTGAAGGGTAGATAATTTGATTCATCGCAAACTGACAATATTTATCGTACACGCAGTGGTTAGAGAGCCGACGTCTTCTTCAAGGGAAGAAGGGGATGCGGGGGTGCGAACAAAGCTTGGCAGGTGAGGGCGAGGTACTGGACTGGCACAGACCATTTACAGACAGGCTCGGATCTTTGACAGCGTCAAAGGCAGCGAGGGTATTATTATGTACAAGTAGGAAAGGGGATGGCCTATCTAGGAAAAGAACATTGAAGGATTGTGCCTCGGTATGCTGGGACTGGGAATTCAGGGTAATAATGGATCCAAGGAAGAATGGAACGAAGCTTGGAAAATGAGAGGTCGGTGGTGACAACAAGACGCGGAATGGGCTCTCGAAGAGTGGGAGACTCCAATCCAATCGACTCTTGTGTTTTGTTCTGGTGCTTTGAACGGAAGTGGCCGTCGTAATAGTCTGGTGGTAACTTTTTAATTTGGAAGCCATCAATGGATCCAATCTTACAGGTGCAATGCAGGCAGGGCAGGTTGGGTTGTTGGACCGTTGACGGTACTAATGTCGCTGCAGGGGACTGGTATGGAGGCTTGTACCACATTTGTACCCTCTCTTTTCGTCGCTTATTCCGCAGGTAATTGATCCAGTCTTCTCTCAAGCCCACCCACTCCACTCCACTGTCTGCATCCTATTTGATCGATTCAATGTTTTCGCTATGATCGCGCCCCTGCCCCGAACGTTGTCTCTCTCGCCCCTGTCTTCTCCCACCACCAAAACCTTACCGTACCAGTCTGCGATGCCGAACTGTACCAACTTGTAGAGAGATTCGCCCATTCAGTCCAGACAGGCACCGCAATTTGCAAATCGCTGCCGCCGCTTGCCTGCGACTCCCACGGCCCCATCCATTCCTGCAAAGAACTGACTATTATCCAGTTCGTGCCCATCCCGTCAAGCACAATCTACAGAAAATTCCCGCCCCAAATATTCCAACCAACACGAACAGTCCGGCAAGCGATTCTCCCCGACACCTCTGCTCCTCCATAATCACGACGCTCGAATCCTCTGCATGTCACCTCTTTGAACCACTTTCCCCCTTCTGCCTCGTCCTCCCCTCCTTCCCCAAAGTGAAGGAAGGCTGGTTTTCCCGAGCCCCCTCTGCTGCTCGCGACCCCATGCGACGCACACTCCATTAATAGTCACTTGACCATACCACGATCCGCCTCCATCCCCTCGCCGAAGCGAAGTGTCACGTTCGAGAAGTCGATAATCTAATCTGCGTTTCTCACGCTGCGACAATCCACCCATTTCTTGCCATATCCCGCAACTTGCCCATATCCTGATGACGAACCGACAGTCCTGAAGCGGGAACTATTCGAAGGGAGAACGTTCACATTCTTCCCGGTGTATAGCAATAAGGGGAATATCAGGGTGTTTTGAAGTTTTGTCGGTCGCCGCCTGCCAGTGACCCGGCTCAGGGTTAGACTGTGATCCTCGATGATGGTTCGTCCTAACCCTATGCCTCTGCCGACCTGCCCATACCATACATACACTTCCAGATTTGCATGTACCCGACTGTGCCCCTCTGCCGTGTCATATACGTCGCTAGGCAGGAATGACCCGCTTCCCCTCGGATCGATGCCCTTCCCCCTTCCCTTTTGCGAGCCCGTACAAAGCCAACCAAGTGCCATGGTTTGCGCCATGTGTATTGGGAGTTGTTCTTTTTCCCTTCTACTTGCTCGTCGGCCAGTTAGGCTAACATGTGTTTCTACCGTTTTTCACAGACCTCGTCCCGACCCAACCAGGCCAGCGCAAGCTTCTCTAATCGACGCGGGCATTCTAACAAGTTATCGATCTCGGACCCAAGCCATCATGTAACGGAGGCTATTGGCACGTTGTACGATGACGAAGAAGATGATTCACCCATCGAACAGCCCCTCCGCCCGGGCATCGGCAGTCGCCCACTGAGCTTTATGCAGTCCCCTACCAAGAGCAAATCAGTAGGGGCATGTCCAACTCCGACGAAACGCGCCCTCCTCTCGAGCGATCCACGTCTGATAATACCGGGTTTTTAAGCCCTAGTTCCGCGGCTGTTCCTGTGCTAAAGAAAACGCAGACGATGCCCACACGGATAGCGAACCGGATAAGCACGTCTTTTGACTCGAACCATCTGTCTCCAGTTTCGCCAACACTCTCCCTCAAGGATGTGCAGGCTGACCCCGCCACATCCCAATTTCCTCTCACCAATATCGATAATCCCAATGACATAGCCCTAGAACTTAGCAATCTCCAGGCCCTCAGGAGGATGTCGATGGATGTCGGAAACAATAATGATCCCGACCTGCTTCCCTTTTCTGGCATGTCTCTCATGGCCATGCCATCCATAGCTCCTTCTGGCGGTGACGATGAAGCAGACCCGTCGAGGCTCTTATGGGTACCGGCTAGGGTTCACCCTGAACTGGCCCCTATGGAGTTCAAGTCTTTTTAGAGAACCGGGTGCAGTCTATCAAAAGGAGGTCTGGGAGCGAGCTATCCCTCTCTCCAGACGAGAGTTTAGCCCGTAGTAACTCTGCCGGATTAAGACGGAAGAAGTCCATGCTATCGAGGCAAATCGATCCTTCTGGTACGAGCGGCGGCGTAGGCTATGTCGATGGTGCTGAGAGACTTGGGCGACAGGCGTCGCAGACCGGTCGACTGACACCCGAACTGACCATTGACGAGCTTGTCAAGGATCCGAGCAAGGTTGTCCAGAAGCTAACTCAGGACTCGATGCAAGAAATTGGCCCAGATTCCAGCATAGAAGATATGCCTATCCTCCCGATTGCTCCGGGTGGAGGCCTCCGTCGCTCTACTAGGACCACGTACCGGAAGGGTGGAAGTTTGCGTGGTGACAGATTACCGTTTTCGAAACGCATCGCTTCACGCCAGGCCGAGGCTGACGCAGCCGGTGACAATTCGCCGCTTCCGGCCCCCGGCGCACCCCTTGGTCACGGTCTCTCTAGAACCCAGTCGGAACCCGTTCCTGAAAACTTCTCGCGGCCAAATCGCTCTTTAAAGAGGCAGCAAAATTTACCCCAGGATTCTCTCGCCGGGTCCAACACAACGACCGAGGCTACCTCGCCGACAAATGACTCTTACCCCGACCGTGACGCTCCGCCTGATGGTGCCGCCGCCATCCCTCAGATTGTAGAGACGCCACCCGAAGAAAACATCACCGCTGCCCACGCGCAACGCTTCCCACAGCGATCATCCTCTCAGAAAGCCGGCGCTCAGATCCTCCCACAGACTCAACCCCAGCATGAGGCCGCTATCCCCGAAGAACCCCCGCGAGATCAAGCAAGCGCCAGGGCGGTGCGCGACAAGCTCAGGCACCCTCCCAAGCGACCCCACAGAAAGCCTCTTCCAAAACAGCAGCCCAAACCTCGGCCGGGGATATGGGCCCTAGTTCTAGTCACGTCGTCGCGGACGGCCGGTCTAGTCGGACGGATGCGCTGACCTACATTCCAACGTACTCTGGAGACGAGAAAAAGAAAACCAGGAGGGAAAAGGAAGACGATGCCAACAACACAGCACCATCCAAGTCAAGCTGGAAATGGTTCAAGGGGGACGACAAGAAGAAGAAGGATGATGATCATAAGAAATCTAAAACCAAGGCATTTGTCGAGAAGGCGCAGGATAACGTTCGACTTGACGTGATCCAGACTTCGATCGAGAATGCTGTTACGAAAGGCCGGGAGAGCCTCCTTATTGACCGCGAGAGTCCTGACAACAGGCTCGACGAAGAAAGGAAGCGGCAGAGCAACCGGAAATCGGATTCCAAAAGGAGAAAGACGGTGGTCTCTTCTCTAATCTGTTTGGAGGTGGGAAGAAGAAGAGTGAGAAGGAGAGCAGTAGGAAGGGCCACAACAGAAGGGTTTCTGAGGAGCCTCCATATCGTCCTTTGCGTCCCGATATGGATTATCCTTGGACCCGATTCCCGCTCCTAGAAGAGCGTGCCATCTATCGGATGGCCCACATCAAGCTCGCCAACCCTCGACGCTCTCTCCACAGCCAAGTGCTATTAAGTAATTTCATGTATAATTATCTTGCCATTGTGCAGGCAATGCACCCGCAGATGCAGATCCCGGTATCACCCCAACAAAGACGTCTAGAGGAGGAGCGCAGGCGGAGGGAGCAGGAGAAGCAGTACCTAGCGGAGCAGCAGCAACAACAGCAGCAACAACAGCAGCAACACATGCAAGGCGGGCACGACAGCATCGACCGATATACTTTTGATTATCATCGGGTAAGTTGCACAGAATCTTGGGAAAGATGAGCCCGTAATCATCACGGGGTATACTAAATTTACCCTTTTAGGATGCAAACCAGGCCCAGTATGGCGAAGCGCATGCTGCCGACGAGAGCGTTGACTATATGGACGACACTCACATTTACGATTATGATGAGCACGACGACTCCAACGACCCGAAAAACAATGGGAATGGCTTTAGTGGCCACGATGACTACGGGCAACAGCCGAGCGGCGATAAAGACTACTATTCGTACGGCAGACAGCACAATGGTGGGGATGGTAGGGATGGTAGGGGAGGGGATATGTGGTAGCACGACGCCCCTTTCACCGTTCCGACGATTTACCGCCGATACTTACCGCTGCTTCGGAGCCAGGCAGTTTTCCCGCAACAGGGCCCTAGGCTCTATGAAACCTCCGCTTGCACAGAGCTTCTTATCTGGAAAGAAGACGCTAGTTGGGAGTTCGGGTGTTTATGGGGGTTCTTTATGACTGGAAGTTGGGTGGAGTTCTTAAACGGTGTATGTGCGTTGAATTGTGTGTATCAAATGAATGCCGGACAGTCCACAGATCTCCCGGCTTTAAATGCATCAGGATGGCGTTTCTCATTTGTTCCTTTCTTTTTCCCCATCTTGCAAGCCATAGGCGCAAATACCTCTGTTTGCAGCTGGAGACCAATTTGCTTCCTCCTCATCTTCCCCTTACATACCTTATTTCTATTCTTACATCTGAAGCTCTTATGGACATAATGTATCTCTCTCCTATGCACCAAGCCGGCGCAAGCGCGCCTCTTACTTTGGGAAGTGCCTTGTGCGTTTTCCTCCGCCTTCGAGCGTGTCACTCTCATTTCCTCCCCTGTGACCCCCATACTCATACGCTGACCCGTGCTTGTCTCGTTCTCTCTCCTCGCCACGTTGCCCTCTATGCATCTCCCCAAGAGCCCTTGACGTCAAGCGGACCTCCCTGAAAGAGAGGAGGGAAGAGGAGTATTAAGACGGTTGGGCGCCGCCAGTGGGCTCCATGAGAGTCAATCTCGGAAGAGTTGGGGGCCGATTAGGGCGTTTGCAATGCACTAGCCTTGTTATGTAGGACATCGCTTTTTTCGGGGGTTAGAACTAGCTCTTGTCAAGCAAGCCTGTAAGCCTGTATCAAGAGTTGGGAGAGAACTAATCATCCAGTAAGTCGTAGTCAAAACTCGACTTGATCTACCCTTGGCCTGGGAGTTGGCGAGCTGATGGTCATGTACATATACTATTGATCGCAATGCCCTTTTCACGTGGATTTACCGCTGTTCGCAATGATATTTACCTTGTTACATGATTGGAGGGGTTCGATAGGATTGGAGAGAGAGATAGTGTATATGATTTGAAGTGGGTTCTGACGGCTTGGAAGCTCAGACGCGAGGTGAGTACAACCGGATGTTCTCTAGGAAATAGGATCACAGGCAGAGGAATGTACATTGGTTGTATTTACTGCAACACACAAGCTCATGATGGCTATAAATTTGATGGAATGGGGCATCTTTTTCCGGCATGGTGTTTCCGAGCTAGATTAATATGGAGCTTCGATGGCGAAGTGGTTGAATTGACACAGTCCGGAGAGCTTAGTCAATGGGTGCTCAGGCGTCAGTTTAAGGAAGAGAGCAGAGCCAGGGGATATGTCGAGGTTTACCCAGGGGAAGGAACGTCCCTACCCTATTAGATGCTGCACTCCTTAGCTCTGGGTAATAATCGTGAGCTGGGCCCAGTTGGTCTTGGAAAACGCACCACACGCACGTCTCCTTCCGACCCTTGTCCATCACTCTCAGCACCATTCCTCGGGAATTTTTGTCCCATTCAGCGTTTGATATTTTCCAAGTTCTCCTTCCCAAAGAACGAATTGTCACCAACCACCAGCCTCGTGCTGCATCTTGACTTCATTCAACCCCCGGACTTCCTCATCCACCCCATCCTCGCTATTTTCCATCAAATCTGCATCCTAGCCATCCCTTCCGATATCCTACTGATACCCTCTTCCTGCGAACGCGATCGATCGCGACCATTTCCACCACCTGTCTCCTCGAATCGGTGTTGCCCAAGGCTTGCCTAACACACACACCCCCATAGACAGCTGACGCGAGCCCACCTTCCATCGCGAGTGATTCCCCGCCGGCGCCCGTATTTTCCTCGCCTTTCCTCCCCCATTCCGACAGAAGAAGTTTCCCGAGCCCACCCGACTCTCCTAGGATGGCCGCTGTAAGTAGGCGTCAAGCTTCCCTCATTTCCATCGATCCATTCATTCCTCGACCTCCCTCCTCGCATCCCGGCCATGTGACCAAGCTTGTATCTGCCTATACCCTCCGTTTGCCTTGCCTATCTGCAAATGGAAAACAAGCTCCTTGGCCGCCATCACCATCTGCGATACGCTTGCGCCCCAAATCACGCTCGGCGCATCACTTCTCCTCCTGCCCAACCCTCAATCCACCTCACATGTTCTTCATCTCGCCCGTTTAAATCTGCCACTAATGCCTCGTCGAACCCGTCAGCCTCGACTCTACAATAACTCGGGCTATTTGCCTAACGGAGCTACGAACCTACCTCCCGGCGCTGCCCTCCTGCCGAACCAGGGCCGAATCATTCAGACTGGTCCTATCCGAGTTCTCTGCATAGCGGATGTTCGAGGTACGCCCATGCATCCTAGGCGACGCAGACCCTTGATTTTATACCAAAGAACCTGCCCTAATCTCACGTGCTTAGGAAACCTGCGTTCCCTCAACGACCTCGCGAAGCAAGCCCGCGCCGATCATATCATCCATACTGGCGACTTTGGCTTTTACGATGCCACCTCTCTGGAAAGAATTGCCGAAAAGTTCGTATTTCCCGGTTGCCGGCCATGCCCATCAGCCCTCGCGAGATCAAACCCTCGTCCTGCTGGCCCCTACTGACTTGATTTTCTGTAGGACCTTGAAGCATGTCGCCCAGTATTCCCCGTTGATCTCCGATGGCGTCAAGAGAGGTATCCAGGCTGGCCCTAGCCCAGTTAAATCCCGCTTTTCGGCGGCAGAGCTTCCCTCTCTGAGCTTCCTCTTCTGCTCAGTGGTGAGGTGAAGCTCGACGTGCCCGTGTACACCGTGTGGGGAGCCTGCGAGGATGTCCGTGTATTGGAAAGGTTCCGATCCGGCGAGTACAAGGTGCCCAACCTCCACATCATTGACGAGGCGCGGTCTATGCTTCTAGAGATTGGGGGTGTCAAACTAAGGCTGCTGGGCCTTGGCGGCGCCGTTGTCATGCACAAGCTCTTTGACAATGGTGAAGGCCGCACCACCATCGCTGGTGGCCAGGGAACCATGTGGACGACGCTGCTTCAGATGGGTGAGCTGATTGATACTGCCAATCGTGTTTACGACCCAACCGAAACCAGGATTTTCGTTACTCATGCCTCCCCTGCCCGTGAGGGTATCCTCAACCAGCTTTCCGTCACCCTCAAGGCCGACTTTTCCATCTCTGCTGGCTTGCACTTCCGATATGGAAGCTCGTACAACGAGTTCAGCGTGAACCCTACCTTAGATCACTACCGCGGCAAACTTGCTGCCTCAAAAGCCTCATTCAACGATGTTTGGGAAACCGTCAAAGGCGAGGTTGAGCCCGCAATCCAGCAGAATGAAGCCCAGCAAAACCTTCTAAAGAACGCGCTACAGATCGTGGAGAAGATGCCCACGACCGCGGCGGGTGGCAATCCTTTCGGAGGCCCGGTTGCCGGCCAAACCGCACTTGGCCAGGTTGACGAGAGTGCCTTTAAGAACATGTGGAACTTCAACCTCGCCGACGCCGCCTTCGGCTGGCTAGTCCTTGAGATCCAAGACGGTCGGATTGGTACTGAGATGCGCGCCCAGGGCTTCAACTTTGCCCATCGTGGATCTAAACAGCCTTCAGCCAACCCTGCTGTGCAGCCCGCCGCGGCTCCTCCATCCGTTGCCTCGCCGAACCCCCAGCCAAGCCAGCAGCCCGCCCCACCTAGCGCGAATAGGCAACCCTCGGCCCCTCATCAACCGAAGCCCGCCGCTGCCTCTCCAGCCCTCGCCAATGTACAGCCCAAGTCAGCCACCCCCAGCCTGTCCCCGCGGCTAAAGAGGCGGAGAAGCAGGCCCCCGCCGCGAACGGATCTACTCCTGCCCCCGAAACCTCTGCTTCTCCAGCACCCAAAACTCCAGCTCAAGATATCGTCGGCCTTTTCATTATGAACGTCAACTCTGACGAGCAGGCTCGCGAGCTATTTGCTGACGAAGACAGGGTTAAAATCCTAAAGGTCGAGAAATGGGGTGCGTCAAACAAGGTCGTGCAGTTCAAGACAATCGAGGACCGCGACGCCGCCATGGCACGACTTCCTGATGACGTAAAGAACCGAACTCAAGAGGATCGGTCTAAGCCCCTTGTCAAGATCTTCCAACACCGCGAGTCGAAGCCTTTTGCTAGGGGTGGTGGTGCCGGGAACTGGGGCAGCAGTACCCGTGGTGGCTCTTCCAACTCTGGCAGTGGCTACCGAAGTGCTGGCGGCGGTGCCAGCGATTCGGAGAGCAACAGGCGTGGTGGTAGGGGGTCGTGGCCGCGGCGACCGGGGCCGCGGTGGGAGAGGCCGCGGTTTGAAGGACGGCGGGGCTTCATCTCCCGCTACGTCTTCCGCCACACCCGGTCCCGACTCCTAGATGTCGAATAACTGAATCTCACGGGTCGCCTCGCCACTACTACGTCCTATCGTCAGGCGAGCCTACCAGCATCGATGAACGCTTGTGTTGGGCGAGTTTCCCTCCCCCAAACAACGGCTTTGAGCCGAATGGCTCAAACCGCTACTAACCATTGGGGATCTCGACGAGTGAAGAGTAGAAGAGTAGTGTGCCTCTTCCGAGCCTTAGAAGTGGACTTCCATGTAGTTTTGCCTGCAGCGATACCACTATGTCATTTTCTCCTGTCCGTCACCGCGGCTATGTACTGGTAATACGATGAAGAAAAAGGAGCGCGAGGTCGGCAACGAGTAGAGTTTTCGGTTGCGA
Source organism: Parascedosporium putredinis (assembly GCA_949357655.1). Classification (NCBI taxonomy): domain Eukaryota; kingdom Fungi; phylum Ascomycota; class Sordariomycetes; order Microascales; family Microascaceae; genus Parascedosporium; species Parascedosporium putredinis. The sequence continues at coordinate 793,167 of CASHTG010000021.1, read as the reverse complement.
GATCTTAGCGTGGTGTCCCCTTTCTCAGTTAATCTTTTTTCTTTTTCTTTGCCCCAGTCTTGTTTTCCGTACGCTCTATTTTGTTTCCTCAAAATATTTTCCTGGCACTTTTACATCCGCTGCCACCGGGCCTCTATTGTTTTCTCCTCTAAGATCGTCGCTTCGGAGTCGGAGGAATTGAGTTTAGCACATCTTCTTCTTGCGCCTTACTCCTCTTTGTTTTTGGGCACTACGTGCCATTCAATGGAATCTCGTGTGCGCAATTCTATCTGCATTGGTGTCTCCATCTTGACACGAAGCGTGATCGTGATAACACTTCTAAATCTTCGTTCGCTTGCTACTGAACTCAGCGAGGCGCTACCTCTCACTCTCACGATCACCCCCGGCGAGATAAGGCCCTTGATTTTCGACATTATCGAAGAATTTCTCCTTGAACTGCATGTGCTATGTATCTTCTGCCTGTCGGTCACCATCCCGATATTGTTCCGCGACATCTCGAACGGGTGAAAGACAGGAAACGAGACGCCCGTATATAACCGGGAAGGGATAGCTCGTGAGAGCTGACGAGTATATTGGTGCTGTAGTACGCCTCGCGAAGCATCCGTTCGTGTGTAAACTTTAGTCTAGACGAGGGTTCATTACCGGTGTCAACGAAGAAACTTTTGATTCTAATTGAATTTTACTAATGTTACATCGCAAGCTTAGAATACATGTACAGTCTCGGTTACTGGGCGTAACCCCGATAAAGCTAATTTACAGCTAAACAATGGGCTTGATGCCCTTATGTATGGCAGCAATCCCATTAGTCAAGTTCTCATAGCCATCTCCAGAAACAGCGAATCCCGCATCGACAATCATATCACGGAACTGCTCCTGCTTGGGAAGCGTTCGATGCTCTCTACCAAGTACTGGTAGCTATCGCGATCTCCCGCGATGACATGGCCGATCAAGGGGATCGCGCTAAAGGACCACCTCTTGTATACAGCGTCGAGGAGAGGGTTGCCTTGGACAGCGCTAAACTCGAGGCAGGCGAAGACGCCGCCGGGGCGGAGGACACGATGCGCCTCCCGCAACGCGGCGGGTATGTCTGTAAAATTACGAATACCGAAGGCGACGGTGTAAAGATCGACCGAGTTGTCGGGAATGGAGGAAGGGAGTTGGGTGGCATCCGCTACGAGGAAAGAGAGCGCAGCTTGGTGAGAAATTGGGAGGGACTCGGAGCGGGAGCGTCCGACTTGGAGCATGGAGGGGTTGATGTCGGATATCGTGAGGTGGACGGAAGGATGGCGGTGGACATCAATGGACTGACGTAGGAGACGGAAGGCAATGTCGCCAGTGCCGCCTGCTATATCGAGAAGACGGAGTTCGGTGTTGGGGCCGGCGGGGACGAGGCCTGCAGAGAGACCGGACACGAACTGGTCCCTTTTGAGGGAGGAGAGAAGAAGACAATGTAAGTGCACCGAAACATCATACACTTAGGAGCACCTCGTATATATGCAGGAAGAGTATCGCGGGGGTTATGAATCATAAATTCCTGCTATACTTGGAGGTATGGCTGAGGAGGTATGGCTGAGGAGGAAGGAAACGAGGGAGCGGCAGGGTGACATACTTCCATACTCGATGCCAACCGAACGACATGAGGTCGTTCATCTTATCATAGGACTCGGCAACACTGTGGAAAACGCCGGCAACGCGCTTAGTCTTCTCATCCTCGGTGACGGTCTCAAAACCAAAATGTGTCGTCCGCGGGGAACCATCGGATGTTCGCGAGGAGGGCTGGGCGTCGGAAAGGAGAGCGGTTCGCGTGAAGGGGCGGACCTGTATTTGTTGTCGAGACGCTAGGACGGTTACACGCCTCGCGGCGCGTACGCAGGGCCGCGATACCATATTGAAGAATTTTGCTCGGCAAGAAAAGGCTGCGAGGCTGTCAGGTCTGCCGTGTGTTTGTTAGTCGGTCTTCTCACCACCGCGAAATTTAGAGCTGGGCCGATGTTGGCTGCAGGGGAATTTTCCTCGAAACGGCAAGTGGCTGTCGCCACACTACAGCCACATCTACTTAGGTAAAATAGACCCACCTTCAAGACCACCACAACCCGCCAGGCCGCTAATAATCGGCCGATTGACTTCCTCAGGGCTCGGCGGCATGGTTTGTGACGGACTCTAAGCCGAAGGGGGCCTGTGCGGTTGGCCTGCCCCTGGGGCACCTCGCCAGCTTGAACTACGCCCACCTCTGTATCGTTCGCTGGTTGATGCCCTCTCCTGCGCATGAGGGCGACGATAAAGTCAAGAAGGGTCCTTCGCGCCATAAACGCGATGAAGCTTATGAAGAATATGATGACGAAGATCGTCAAGACAATTCCGTTTCTACTGCTCATTGTTGTTCAATTTTAGGTTGTGTATCCCTCGATTGCCTATCTTTTTGGAGTCGATAGCAAGATCTTGAATGGAAAAAGGGTGGTGGTGGTGGTGGTGGCAGATGAGGAATAGAGGCAATTGTGTTTTGGTCACCATTTTCTTCTCTCTCTTTCTTCTTGATGTGCTAGTTGGAGGATTCATAATGGCTTTTTTTCGCCTTTTTATTTCTTTTTACACTTCTTTTGACACGAGAACCCTTAGCACTTGAGGATATCGTGAGATAGAGTCACATCTCTTCACATAAGGCTTAAAGAGCGGGTGGGCTGTTCTCTAATATATGGAGGTAGGCTGGTAGGGTATTCCCAACCCTCAATTCGTGATAACTTTGATCCTTGAGTGCCAATTACAAGGGAAAAGCCAATGGATATGAATAAATAAAATTTCAGTACTCAATTCAGGTATCAGAGCTCCAGTTGTCGTTTTGATCTGAGTGTCAGGGAGCGGTCCAGGGCTAAGCCGGACCCTTTTTGCTGTCGGCTTCTGAAGGCATTCGCTTTGCGTCGGCTCTATGACGTCGTCTCGGTCAACCGCTCCCAAGCACGCACCGGACCGCAGCACCTATGAAGATGTACTCCCCGCCATCCATTGATCTCGGCCTAAGAGTATAATTAGGAAACCCACAAAGCTTCTCTCCTATTTCACCTTTTCGCGATATCAATTGATACCGTCAAAAGGACGCCAAAGCAACCAACATGTCACCTCGGCTTCTCCGCGCTCGGGGTATTCCTCAGCTCGTGAGGCCGCTTTCTTGGGCCGCACGATCATCTCCTTCCTGCATCAGAGCCGCAAGCACACTCTCCCAGAGGCCTGATTCCGAATTCGTTTCATTCCCAGGGGCTGTAAAAAGCGCCTTTACGACGACACTCAACTTCGACCGGCCGGTGGATCACCCAGCGATACCAACCTACCGGGTTGTGGACCAACATGGAACAATCGTGGATGAGTCCTTTACTCCCGACCTTTCGAAAGAGGAAGTCATAAAAATCTACGAGGATATGCTTTTGTATCTCTCATGGATTTAATCATGTTTGACGCACAAAGACAGGGTCGCGTCAGCTTTTACATGGTATCAGCTGGCGAAGAGGCCGTCTGCGTGGGCTCAGCCTCGGCACTGTCCAAAGACGATGTAATATACTGTCAGTACAGAGAGCAAGGCGTCTTCAAGCACCGAGGATTCACGGCGACCGATTTCATGGACCAATTATTCGCCAATAAGAACGAGCCTGGACGCGGAAGAAACATGCCAGTACACTATGGGAGCAAAGAGCTCAATATTGTAAGTGTCCCCCAGATTCACGCCGTGCGTCGCACCCCATTTCGAGTCACCATCATCTGACAATGCCCGGCCTAGCACACGATATCTTCCCCTCGCGACACAATTACCACAAGCCTCCGGGGCTGCATACGCCTTGAAGATCCAGAGACAAAATGACCCAAGCATAGCACCTCGCGTTGTAGCCGTGTATTTCGGAGAGGGAGCCGCGAGTGAAGGGGACTTCCATGCCGCCCTGAACATGGCTGCGACTAGATCCTGTCCTGTTGTGTTCATCTGCAGGAACAACGGATACGCAATTTCCACGCCGACCCTGGAACAGTACCGAGGCGATGGCATCGCCAGCCGGGGAATAGGTTACGGAATTGAAACCATCCGGGTGGACGGTAATGATATCTGGGCCGTCCGGGAGGCTACGAAGCGTGCACGTGAGCTAGCCTTGGAGGATGGTGGCAAGCCCGTTCTCATCGAGGCATTGACGTACCGTGTAAGTCACCATAGTACTTCGGATGACTCTTTTGCCTACAGGGCTCGAGTCGAAGTCGAGGACTGGAAGAGGAGAGACAACCCCATTATTCGACTACGAAAGTGGATGGAGTCACAGAATATCTGGAGCGATGAGAAGGAGAAGGAAGCGAGGGAACGGCTACGGAGAGAGGTTCTGCAAGCTTTCAAGGAGGCAGAGCGTGAGAAGAAGCCTCCCGTTAGGGCCATGTTCGAGGATGTTTATGAAGAGCTCACGCCGGACTTGAAGAAGCAGATGGCAGAATTGCGGTCAATCTTGGATAGATACCCGGATGAGTACGACCTCAATGATTACGAAGGCGGGAAGAACTCTCTAGAATAGAAACTAAATTTTGGCTGGATGGCGCAATATTTCCACCGACTGCTGAAGCAAGCACAGAAACAACACCGTTTACCCACCCATCCTCATTTATGGTCTACGTCAGTCGACTCATGATAGTGGAGAAACGACCGCAAAAACTGGAGACGCCGCTGCTATTCTCCAACTGATGTTTGTATGAGCGTACTATGGATAACGAATGCGCAGGATGTCAAGGGTCCTGTATTTTCCGAGATAACGAGAAGAGGAGGAGAGGGCTGAAATCAAGTGTGAGAAGGGGAGTTGAGTGTCACACAAGCAGCGGCTCTTACAAAGAACATTGAGAGGGGTTAATCCCGTCAATCAACTGAGTTATTGGTGGGTAATAGAAACGGAAGTCTCCAGGGCAGCCTTGATGAACGACCGTCTCGTAAGGCAACATTCAAATTGAAGAGGCATTAATAAGGTCGGGTTCTGAGGCTAAGTCCGTTTTAGCGGGGTACTAGGGCCGTAATGGACTTCTGATCAATGGACGCTTAAAATGGATCCTCATTGGTCCGGAGAAGAATGCCCCCGTCAAACGGTAAGCGCCTGGTGCTACCGTTGTGGGTGACCCTGAATCATGTGGAGCGCTGACTTGTCGGGGAGAGAATTTTAGTAAGGCCGGGCACTGTTTGAAAGCACCTAACATGAGATGGCCTGCTTCAAGTGCCGCCGCCTCAGTCATCAATCCCTCTAAAGGCTGAACTTGATCTCGTGCGCCATCCTCCAGCAACTTATTCCTCGAGCTATGCACTCCAGCGATAGACGCCGATATATGTGAACCTTGCCCACAACCCATCTCGTCGTCTCCGCTGTCTACCCGAGCGCTCTCAACATCTCCCTGCCCCGACAGTGCCTCGCCTCATTCCACCAGAGTCACCTGTTGAGTCCTGGCCGGCCGCTCGCCTCCTCAACCGTCCCCGTTTCTCGTTCCTGCCCGTCCAGGAGCGCAGCTTTCTCGACGTAGCCTGTGCCCAACCCCGTACAGCGACTTTTTTGTTAACAGCGATACCTGTCGATACCTCCAAACTCCATCCCTTTGAGGCTACGATAAGTCCGCCTCATGGCGTAATCCATGGCAGAACAAACCTCGGTCGTCGTCGATAGCGATCCACGCCCACCTGGTCGACACTCTATTCGTTCCCAACATCCACCTATACTTGGCCCAGCGCCCACCGAACCGACCTCCCCGTCCTATACCGAAGGAGAAAGCGGAGCTACTCTCGGTGTGACGGGAAGCCCAACGAACACGGGTCAAAGGTATCCTCGCCATCGTCTTGCACTTCCCAATCTCCTGCTGTAGTGTGTCCCGATTTCTGTAGTGTACGCTTCGGCTCGTCTTTGGCTCCACTCAAGGCTGCCAAACTCGTTGCCTTGCGTGCCTCTTTAAAGCATTCCCCACACAAGAGAGGGTTTGATGTTCCAGTAAAGCACTGGGCCTCATTTACCTTGACGGCTGTCTGGAGCAAGCCCATCTATATTTCAACTCCTAGCCTTGTCTGCTGCAATTCACTTTGATTACAAGGCTTTGCACAGGGATGCTCTTTCCTTCTCCTAGCCCTCCTATTCACCTTTATATCCCCCTTCTGCACCTTCCGCTCCTTACCTCAAGGTTTAAGGCTCCTCTTGCTAGCCCTTCTCTTTTTCCTATCCCTGTTTGTCACCAACCATCTGCCAAACCACCTCTTTACCAAGTGGAGTAGATACGAAGTCGCCCCAGGCACCATTGCTCCTTGGGCATTCACCTTCCCTCCAATCCACGTCACCTAGCATTCTTCACCCTCAATCTTCATCCTAGCCCCTGCTCTCTCCTTCTCATTCCACTGCTCGCCTGCCTCTTTTCTACCCACTTCTTTTCTTAGTTGAAAATTGACCGTGGCCTTGGCCGAAGCTTGGCCCGGACTCAAGCGGAGAACGCAAGACACTTGCTGTTGCCTCTCAAGCGAGAAGAGGTGCAGTCCTCGGATTCTGGCCCTTCATGAGCCTCCACTCCCTCACCTTTGCAAGCTCATCATCGTCCTAGCTTTTGGGACAAATGGCCTAGAGAAACTCTGGGTCGCCTTCTCTACTGTGTGCTGACGCTATGTCTCATAGAGTCACTAGGTCCGCTGCCCGACAAGCAGCAAACCTTGCAGCGACTCAGTCCCCGGCCGTTGTGCCGACGAATACCTCTGAATCCTCGACAACTATCCACCAATCCACCCCCTCAAATACTCGGAAGCGAAAGGCCCCAACGCAACCGGACTCCAGCCCTCGTTCCGGCGGGAGCCAGCAAACACCTTCAGCTCGACGATCTAAGCGGCAGAAGGGTTTAGAGCCAGAGCAGGCCTCCCCAAGCACCCAAACCTCCTCTTCTGTGGTGCAGCAAACTAAAAAGACCAAGCCCTCTTCGAACATGTCGGGCTTAGAGTAAGCCATGTCCGGGGCCCGGTGTTATACATGTGATTGCAGTAGCATTGAGTCTTGCTAATAAACCATCTCGCGTGATATAGAGACTCTTCGGGCCACTTTGGCACAGCAAGATCTGCTACGCCATCGGCGTCGTCCAGTAGGAAATCTAGCCGCAGCAAAAGCCCTCGGCCCCCACCCTAGGTGCGTACCACGCCATGTATCCCCACACTTACATACAGCCTTGCCTGGCACGACGGCTCTAGGGTTTCCGATGTGCTAACTAAGAAACCGTCGGCACAGACACCCATTCCAGCCAGCGAACAAAAAGAGCACACACGGTTCCAGCGATGCTGACGAGGATGCTGAAATGACGGGAGCGGATGACGAGCCTCAAGATGCCCCCGACCCGCCAACCTCCGTGCCTGACGATGCCGAGGACAACCCGTCTGGCGATGATGATAGTGATGAGATGGACGAGGATGACGCCCAACGTTATGACGAAGATGAAGATGACGGGCCCTTCGGCGCGTTTGGTGGGCGCCACATGACAGGCTTTTCCAGCACGCTCAGAGCGCTCACCGGTATGATGTCTGGTGTGTCTTCACGACTACGAGATATCCTCACCAGCCTTCGCCAAAAGACGAGTTCATCCAGCAGGCCGCCCTGCAAGAGCTCTCAGAGATCCTTCTTGTTTCCAACGAGGATAATCTCTCTGGCCATTTCTCCCCTGACTCGTTTGTAAAGGAGCTTGTCTCCCTGATGCAGTCACCCAACAGCCCCGAGGTCATGCTCCTCGCCTGCCGTTGCTTGGCTAATTTGATGGAGGCTTTGCCCGCTAGCGTTGCCAACGTCGTCTACGGCGGTGCTGTGCCTGTACTTTGCAGCAAGTTGTTGGAGATCTCCTTTATCGATGTTGCCGAGCAATCCCTAAGCACGTTGGAAAAGATCTCCACAGAATATCCCAGTGCTATTGTACGCGAAGGTGGGCTAACGGCATGCCTTTCTTACCTGGATTTCTTCGCTACGAGTACGCAACGTACTGCCGTGACGACTGCTGCCAACTGCTGCCGTAATATCCCCGAGGACTCGTTTGTGGTCGTTCGGGACGTTATGCCCAAGCTTCTCGATGTTCTCGGGAGCAGTGACCAGCGCGTTGTCGAACAGGCGTCGCTGTGCGTCTCTGGAATTGTTGAGAGCTTTAAATTCCACCCTCAAAACTCGAGCAACTCGTTGATGTTGCGCTCCTTAGAGCTATCCTCCGGCTGCTTGTTCCTGGAACCACTAATTTGATTGGGCCCAATATTCATACTCAGTTCCTTCGAGTCTTGGCATTCACCGCCAGAGCAAGCCCGCAGCTCTCGGCTGACCTTTTCAAGCTGAATGTAGTTGAGACGCTTTATCAGATACTGACTGGCGTCTCTCCTCCGAGTGGCACGGATGATGTCGCGTCCAAGCTAGATAGCGTTGTCATTATGCAAGCTCTAATTCATCGCCCGCGCGAGCAGATTATCGAGACCTTGAATGTCATCTGCGAGCTCCTCCCTGGCCTCCCTCGCGAGCTTGACACATCTGCTCTGCTTGAGCTCAACATTTTCCCGGAGCCCGTTTCCCTCGGATCTGCCACGAGCCCAGCTAGAACTCAGGATCAAGCGAATGAGAAGAGAGTGGAGATGTTGCAAGGATGCAAGGATGAAGTCAGAAGATTCGCCTTGATTCTATTCCCTACCCTCACAGATGCCTTCTCCAGCACCGTCAATCTGACTGTCCGGCAAAAGGTCCTGACAGCGCAGCTCAAGATGTTGTCGAATGTTGATGAGAGCGTCTTAGTTGAGGCACTGAGGTCGGTCCCCTATGCCTCCTTCTTGGCCTCCATTTTGTCCCAGAAGGACCATCCTTCTCTTGTTATGCTGGGTCTTCGAGCCACAGAGCTCTTGGTTAGCCGACTAGACAAGATATACCGTTACCAGCTTTACCGTGAAGGTGTTATGGCGGAAATATCCAGGCTCGCTATGGAGGACGAAGCTAAAGAACCACCCGCGGAGACCTCTACCCAAGAGCAAGACCCCCAGACGCAAGACTCTCATGTCTCGACGGACTCGGCTGTTCAGCAATCGGACAACGAAGCTTCGGGGGCGAGGATGATGATGACAATGGATCCTCTGACGAAGAGAACGAAGACGAGGGCGGCACATACGCACCGAATGACGATGCTTCGGGCTCGCCGGTTAGCTCCCGGGGATCTACTATGTCTATCGACGAGAGTCCACAGCATCCTATCCTATCTGAGGCTCAGCACAGTCGCAACACTATTCGCAAGGTTGCCAAACAATTCCTCGAAACGCATGAAACTGAGGCCCAGAGCAGGGTCATGAAAGAGAAGGCTTCAAAGATTCTTGATAGTTTGTCTCATCTTGCGCAAGATCTTGAGAGCTTATACCTTGATCCCTCATATGGGCCTCACACTTCTGAGGCTGGTATCGAGGTGTTCTCGAGACTTGCCTCCTACTTCGATGCCGACGTTTTAGAGAGTGTCACGAGTGCGGAACTGTTAGCGTCTGGCCTTGTACGCGTCCTTCTTGATGTGTTCAGCAATCCCGATGAGAGCTTGGCGCGTGCAGCTCAATCCGCCTTCCTTCAAGTTTTTATGGGCGGCTCTGGCGAGGGCCTGGTGAAGATTGGTGGCGGAGATTCCGCCACATCTGCTTTCAGTATCATGATACACAAACTTCAAGATCTGCTTAGTAGGTCTGAGCATTTTGAGGTGATTACCGTGCATAATAACGCCGCCGACGGTAACCGAAGTAGCGCTGTATCAATGCTCGGCAAGCAAATCCGTCTCCGCCTCGTCGCAGAAGACGACGCAGATATTCCACGTCCTTACCGGAATATTGTTGTGTCGATTCAGGCGATAGCGACATTCCAATCGCTCGATGATTACCTGCGCCCCCGAATTTCTATCACCGAGAGAGCTCGAAGCGCGAGGCGTGACGGCCTCTCGAAAGCACTAGCCGCCATGGCTGGTGCCCGAGGACTGCCCCCTTTCGCTGGCTCTTCATCCTCGAGTAGACTAGCTGATCGCCCTGCTCCGGAGACAGTAGCTACGCCACCACCTCCGGCTGCCGGTACTACGCCGTCTAGCGCGAGAGTCTCACGCAAGTCGAAGTCTAACCCATCCGCTCAATCTGATCCCACCCAGGAACCATCTACTCCGTCTGGCTCAGCTCACGATAAACGCGCCCTACGGCGGTCTTCGTGCCGCCAGGGCGGGTCTACGGAGACACCGCCCCCTCCTCTGCCACCACCAGAAGAGGAAGATGACCTCCAAGACGCTCTCGAGTGTGCAGACGAGAAACCCCTGAGCGATGGTGAAGATGACGCAACTGAAGAAGGAGGAACGCTTGCCGACCTGGCTGGTGATTTGGACGAAGAAATGGCCGAGGAGGCCGCCCCGACCCCTCGGCCGTTAACCTTGAGGTGGCTGGTGACAAGGTCACTGCTAGGAAGGAGGATGGAACGAGGGTGCATACCCCTAGGAACGCCAATAGCCGGCCCCCTCCTCCCCACAACCCTTCTCAGGCAACCCCGACCCCATCTACTGCCCCTCGTCCCATGTCCTACGCGGCGGCGATACAATCTACGCCTCAAGATTGGCATGTGGAGTTTAGCTTGATGGGAAACCTATCGGCAATGACACCACTATCTACCGAGCCGTCCATCATTTGACTTCCACCTCTGGCGACCATGCCGGACGGAGTATTTGGTCGCAGGTTCATTCTATCAAGTTCAAGCGTGTGCCCGGGCCTGTACCCCAAGAATCATCGTCCTCGTTCACCGTCCTATCTGACGGCGAGCCCGCAATCGATGGGATCCCAGCATCGCTCGCTAAGCACCCCACTACTGCCTCAATCCTACGACTCTTGCGCATTTTGCATGACCTGAATGCCAACCTCGAGGATGTTCTCATAGAAAAGCAAGAGGTTATCCCGCTTGCTGCAGAACCCCTTTCGCAATTCGTGAATACCAAATTAACCGCTAAACTCAATCGCCAATTGGAAGAGCCGTTGATTGTCGCCAGCAACTGCCTTCCAAGCTGGTCCGAGGACCTCGCTAGGCTTTATCCTTTCCTGTTCCCATTTGAAACACGGCATCTCTTCCTTCAGTCTACCTCATTCGGCTATGCGCGTTCGATGACTCGTTGGCAAAACGCCCAATCGTCTGAGGACTCTCGTCGCGATAGGCGAGACGACCGTCCCTTCCTTGGGCGTCTCCAGCGTCAAAAGGTTAGAATTGGCCGCGCTAAAATTCTCGAATCAGCACTCAAGGTTATGGAGTTGTATGGAGCGAGCCAGAGTGTCTTGGAAGTCGAGTATTTTGAAGAAGTGGGTACTGGTCTTGGACCAACCCTTGAGTTCTACTCTACTATCAGCAGGGAATTTTCCAAAAGAAACTCAAGCTCTGGCGTGAAGTCGATTCAAACGATGCTGACGAATTCATCAATGGCATCACTGGCCTTTTCCCGCGTCCGATGAGTGACGAGGAGGCTTCATCGCCAAATGGGGAACGAGTATTGCATCTATTCACGTCCCTTGGCAAATTCGTAGCTCGCTCTATGCTCGATTCCCGCATTGTTGACATCAACTTCAATCCTATCTTCTTCCGAATCGGTGACGAGTCTTCTCCCGTCGGAATCCGACCTTCCCTCGGTGCTGTCAAGGTCGTTGACCCAGGGCTAGCCCGGTCGTTGAAGGCTATCAAGCGGTTCTCCATCACGAAGAAGGAGATCGATGAAGACCCGAGCCGCACGCCTACCCAGAAAGTGATGCACTCGGAGAACATTGTCATCGACGGCTCTAGGATTGATGATCTCTGCCTTGACTTCACCCTTCCTGGTTATCCTGATATCGAACTTGTGCCGAATGGGTCTCAAATCCGCGTCACCATCTCCAATGTGGACGAATACCTAGATCGGGTCATTGATTTGACTCTTGGGGTTGGCGTTCGGCGGCAGGTGGATGCCTTCCGTGCCGGATTCAATCATGTGTTCCCCTATTCGGCTCTGAGTGCCTTCACACCAGACGAGCTTGTCTCGCTATTTGGCAGTGTAGATGAGGATTGGTCCCTTGAGAGTAAGTGAAGACGCCCCCGATTCTTTCTTTAGGCGGTACAGCGCTAACCTACTTTCCTTTTTAGCCCTTATGGACTCAATCAAGGCAGATCATGGCTATAACATGGATAGCCGCTCTGTTAAAAATCTCCTCCAGTCCATGAGCGAATTGACTCTGCCCCAGCGGAGAGAATTCCTTCAATTCACAACCGGCAGTCCTAAGCTGCCTATTGGAGGTATGTTTATGACAGGGGATGATGACGGGAAGTTGCGGCGTCGCTAACATACGAACCTACAGGATTCAAATCTTTAACCCCCATGTTTACCGTGGTTTGCAAGCCAAGCGAGCACCCATACACGTCCGACGATTACCTGCCAAGTGTCATGACTTGTGTCAACTACTTGAAGTTGCCTGACTACACTACAATCGATATCATGAAGAAACAGCTCTTCACAGCTATGAAGGAAGGCCAGGGAGCGTTCCATCTCTCCTAAGCTACCACTTGTCTAGGCATCTTTAGCAGGGACTCATCACGACCGACGGTGGCTGTTTCCATGCCTCCCTAATGACCTACCCTTATAGAGCGTGCTCTCGTACCTCTATATTATGACAGTTTCTCTACTGACTTTTTGTTCACACAACACTTCCCCACTTCCCCCTCTTGAAATTACGAATGTCGCCTTCTCACACGGCTTTACGACTCATGCTGTGACCCCCGTTGATTGTTGGACTTGCAGGAAGACTAGATGGCCGATACAGTACAGGCATGCATCATGGGAAATCGGATTGGTCTGGCGCAGGAGAAGGTGTTCAATCCCACCGTCTATTGTTTTCAATTCCCTTAGTCCTTCTTGTTCATTGCTCAGAGACTGGTTAGTAGCGTAGCTCAAGTAACACAGCTCAACTCTGGCGAGCTCACCTCCCCCACGAAGTGCGGGACAACCCTGTCGAAATTAAAGCGACTTCGAACCTAAGCGGTCTTGAGATTCACTCTTGTAGTCTTTTAATTTTATTTTATTAGATTGGTCCTCACAATATCTGCTTCGATTGCTATAAATTCTGTTCTCGAAGATTTTGTGCTCTTCGTAGAGCTCCCTGGTAAGCCTCGACGTGATGCCACCGTGGGTACTCGGCCAAGGAGGACGAGGAAGAAGAGGAAATGTGCCGGATAGAGCAACTTTAAAGAGTCAATAACTTGATAATTCTAACACGAGTATTTGTATATACAAGCCCAGTTGTTTTGGTGGGGTTTCACTTTTGTTTAGAGCCTTCCTCTAGCCTCTTATTTCTTAGGCTCCTCCTTCTTCTCTTCCGGCTTTGGCGTAGGAAGCTTGAAAGTATCGGGCTTAAGATCAAGACCGGGGCCAATCTGCTCCCAGGCACTAGAACCACCTTCAAAGTTGCGGAAAGCCTGGGTAAGCTCGAGCGGCTCGGTGACGATTCGCTTCTTCTCCTCATCGTACCTAATCTCCGTGTATCCTGTGAGGGGAAAGTCCTTCCTGAGAGGATGACCCTCAAAGCCGTAGTCGGTCATGATACGGCGAAGATCGGGGTGGCCAATGAAGAAGACGCCGTACAAGTCGTAGACTTCGCGCTCAAACCAGTTGGCGCCATCGTAGAGAGGGTGATACTGGGGACGGGAGTAACCTCGTCGGCGTACGTCTTCACTCGAATGCGAGAGTTATGTCGAACACTGAGAAGGTTGTAAACTACTTCAAAGCGTTGGTCGCGGGTAGGATAATCGGCGCCCGTCACGGTGCTGCATTGGGTGTATTCGGCGGCGGTGTTGTCTAAAGGAATCCCATGAAGCACGGTCAGCTGGCATAATACTATTACGGAGGGGTTGGAAACCACGAAGGCTAGCGCATACATTTGAGGAAGGAGAAAACGGGAATAACACCGGCGGGAGGGATGTAGATCGTAAGCTCATCCTTCCAGACCGAGAATTGCTGGACGTATTTGGGAAGGCAACCCATGATCCAGGTTCCATATTTATGGAGAGCGTCGGCTTTGGAGGCATATTGATCGGCCGGATTCACTAATGGGGCCTTGAGAGTGCCAATTGGGTTCCTAGGCGCGTGCCTCATGTTGGGAGAGTCCTTGCCGATGGCGACATTCCGGGCGGCCGTCGCGGAGAGGCAACGGAGGGCCTCGGCACTCTGAGCCTGAATGGAAGGCCTGACTGGCTGAAGAGCCGAAGCTAAAGCTCTGCTTCGGCAAACCCGACTAGCCATTTTGTGGTATCCGATAGCTCGTGCGGCCAATGGACGGTGGAGTGGTAGATATCGCCGCGGCGAGGTCGAGAGAAATCTTGCGTGGATGAGGAATTGGTGATGTCTTCAGGAAAGGCGGCATTAACAATTTCGGTCGTGGTATTGGCCAGTCCCCTTCTTCGCTACAATGATACATCCAATTTGCTGATTGAGACACACCAGTAATGTGTACCTTGCTAAGAGATGCCACATGAAAGCATTCTTCTGATTAGTCATGTGACAAGTCACATGACTTGATGTACATTTTCTCTTTTGGACCTAGCGCGTCTTTTTCTTTTCTCTTCCAACGCTGTGGGTTCCATCTGGAAGGAAGGCTCTGGCCCGTCCTCCAACCTTACTAACCAACCTTCAAGACGATTCTTCCAAATCTCTCTCCATGCCTGATCCTTCCCGACAACACCCATCATCCATCTTTCTAGCATCCACATATCCACCCCTATCCTTTTTCTCTTGCTCCTTGTCACGTCTCTTCAACCCTTTTAGATACCCATCCAATAATTAATCAACATCCAAAATGGCGCCGCAAGATACTTTCATCGACGATGAGGACGATTCTTGGTTAGTATTCTCGCATCCTCCTTTTCGGCTGCCTGAGAGGTGTTGAATTTCAACTCTCCCTCGCGTAGCCACACACCACCAAACAAGCCCTTAATCTCTAACATCGTCCAACCGAAACAGCCCCTCTGCATCGAGGAGTTCGATCTTTCCGATCGCAATTTCAGGCCATGCCCCTGTGGTTACCAAGTATGTGACTCCGTTCCCTCACACAAAATTCTCAGCTTCAGGCTGCATCTCACCAGCTCCCTAACCAATCTTCCGATACTTTAGGTATGCCAGTTCTGCTTCAACAACATCAAGTCGAACATGAACGGATTGTGTCCAGCATGCCGACGACCGTACGATGAAAAAACGATACAGTGGAAAGTCGTAACGCCCGAAGAGTACGTCATTCCCCATTAGCAGTTTAGCCACGCTCGACAGGGAAATCCATCGATCACTAACATATGCTCTGCAGGAGGCTGAGTTCCGAGCCAACATAACTAAAAACCAGAGAAAGCGGGCTCAAGAACAGCGACAGAAGGAGGCTCAAAAACGAGAAGCTGAAAAAGAAAATCGCAAGAACCTCGTCGGAGTTCGTGTTGTTCAGAAAAATCTGGTTTATGTAACCGGCCTGACTCCAACTGTCCGAGAGGACGAGCTCACGAAAACGCTACGAAAGCCCGAATTCTTTGGCCAGTACGGAAACATCCAAAAATCTCGATATCGAACCGAAAAGGTGGAGAGGGACAGAATCCTTCGCTCGGCATCTACGTCACCTTTGAAAAGCCAGAAGAGGCAGATCGCTGCATCAGGGCAGTTAACGGATCCCAGAACGGAGAGCGCACTCTACGAGCTCAACTTGGTACCACCAAGTATTGCTCTGCCTGGTTGAAGCATGAGCAGTGCACCAATCGCGGATGCATGTTCTTGCATGAACGTGGAGACGAAGAGGACAGCTACACGCGACAAGACCTTTCATCGATGAATAGTATCCATACCCAACGACCCATCGCCTCGGGCGCCTCGTCTCGGGCAGCCCCCAGGCCCCAACCTCAGCAACAACAACAACAACCACCACCACCACCCCCTTCACAGTATCAGACCCACCATATTCCTTCTACAACCTCACAATCGAGCGGCCGCCCAGCAAGCAAAGACGGGTCAGAGGAAAATGGAACGGACGGTTCTGCCCTACCCTCTTCTGCTAACTGGGCCCGCAATCCTCAACGCAGTCGGCGAGGCAGTCATGCTACCAGTGGGGCTGCGCCCAGCCCAGCCATCTCCGCCTCTTTGCCTGCTACGACTGAGGAAGCTGTTATTGATTCTCCGGCGCCTGAGCCGGCCAAACCTGTACCTGCACAGCAGGTGAAGGAAAGCAAGGCGTCGAAGGAACCCGAGGCCCCTCCCACGGCACAATCGGCTACAACCAAGCCAGGCAGTATTCCAGAAGACGTTCTTAAGAACATCATCAAGAAGCTCTATTCCTGGCAGTTGCCCAACATTACCGCTGAAATCAGCCAATCCGTTGAGCTCTACCCTCCTTTGTTTGATATCCGTGGTGGCGAGAAGAGACGTGCTATGCGCGAGGAGGAGGCCCGCCTTGGTGGAGAGCAGGAAGAGACTGTCGAGACTCAGGAGCCGTCGGAAGAGGGCGAGCCTGAGGCCGGCGGTAGCCTTGCTCTTGGCGGAGAACCCGAGGAGAGGGAACCCGTTAGGGAGGGACAGGGCTACGACCTGCGACGTGGTGGCGTTCAGCCCCCATTCAACGTTCGAGCGCCGATGGAATATTCGGTCCAGCCCTAGCTCAAAATTCCAGTGTTGGCTCGATTGGTAGCCGCACGATGACTCCCCAGCAACAAGCGTACATGCGTCCTCAGAGCGCTTTCACCGAGCATCTTCCTCCCGGGATCTCGGCCGCCCAGTCTCTCACTTCGTTGATGCAGCAGCAGGGCCACAGCCGCCAATCATCTCGATTCAGCTTTGCCAATGAGAGTGCCAGCAATGCTGCCACGATCCAGATTGCTGCCAACCCCAGGATCATGGCCCAGCAAAAGGCGATGATGCCTACCTCATTCCCTTCCCAGCAGGGCAGTCAGTACTACACCAGCTCAGTCCCTGGCCCTCCTCCGGGCCTCAAGTCTACTGGGACTCCCCAAGCATGTTCGGGCAAGGCCCATCTTTTGGCGGGTCACCTTTGGTGCCGCACCCAAGGACACTAACAGTGACTTGCTGCAAAGCATCATTCGCGGAAGGGCGGCTGGGAGCGCCCAGGCCCATGATGCGGCAAAGCGTGAGTACATGAATTCTCCTTTCTCCAACCAGTACCCATCTTCTACCTCCTCTACCCCAGCTCCTGCTTCGGGCCTCCTGGCGTCGCTCTACGGTAACCAGCCTGGAGCATTCCAAGACTTCGGTTCAAAGCAGAAGAAGAAGGGGAAGAAGCACAGGCATGCTAACACTTCCTCCTCTGGGGGAGTGGTTTAGTAGATCTTGCAGACCCGAGTATCCTGCAGGCGCGAATGCAGCACCAGTCTCAGAGCAACGCTGGAGTCGGACAGGGCTTGTTTGGTGGTCAGAGTCAAGGTGGGTACAACCCGAGCATGATGTATAATTCGACCTATGCCCGATGGTAAAGGTCTTTTTTGTTTGTTTGTCTTGAGGGGCTGCCCAGTTGTTCCAGAGCGGATACCAAGTGAGGCAGTGGAATGGTGAAGAAAGTGTATAGGATACCAGCCTTGTCCTTTTGGTTTCTTTTTTCTCGACATCGTTGTTTTTCTTTTTCTCCGTTTGGCCCCCTTTTTCTTTTACTCCTTGTGAACTCTCCCCCTTCTCTCATGTATCATGAAGGCGTCTCGGGATGAGTTTGCCTGGCCCCAAACAGGCAGGTCAGGATCGGCGGGAAGGCATTCATCACTTTTTTTTTCTCCTCTTTCTTCTTGCTAGCTGGGGCGCCGAGTTCTCGGATACACAGCAAGCACGGAACGCATTTCTATTGTCAAGCCATTGAGCATTGCAAGGACCTGGGTTCTATACCCCCAGGATGGTTTCGCATTTGGGCGTCATCACTTTTCGTTTTCTACCGTCGTCGACGGGTCTCTTCGCTACATCATCCATTTCTTTATTATTTTTCTTTGTGGGGAAACATCGCTTGGACTGGTGGCCATCCTCCACCCGAGAACCTCGCTTCACACAACCTCGGCGGCTTCCTCCTTCGGGGGCATTGCATCTTTACCCAGAAATGCACAGGTCACCAAATCAGGCAAGCCATCATCGTCTTCCTCAAGCCTCCATGTACGTTAACTTGGCACAAGGCATACACACTCTCTTTGCCTAGATTGGAAGCAATTCTAAAGGATCAAATAGATGGATGGTCCGTTTTGTTTCACTACATTGTTCAGTTTGACGAACAAACTTGTTGATCTCCATCACATCATCTGGCCTCTGTAGGAAGACGATGATGGAGGGTACTGTGACGCAGAACATATCATGTATCATGTACGCAGGATGTATGCAGCCCTGATGATGGGCGGGCTTCGCCTCCTCCTCCCACCTAGCCAGGCGATAATTCGGGCCTGTTCCTCAGCCTTGCACACTTCTCTCATGTCCTTTTTAGTTGGGCGGCTGTTTCCTTTTTATTTCTTTCTTTTGTTCTCTTCTTTGACTTGGCTCGATATCCTTGTACACTTGGCTCTGGGCGGCCCCGCGACTCTGGACTCTTTCCTATTCCCTTGCATAAAACGACGGCGCGGAGAACAGTTCTTGTTCGTTACGCTAACGTTTCCCAGTCACAGATGATGAGCTACCCTCCCTCGACGAGGCTTCAACCTCGGTAGATGCCCTCGTTGCGGATGACGATGAGACCGGCATCACTAGCCGCCAACTTACCCCGGCCCGATTCAACCGTTTGTTCTTCCATTTGTCTCTCAGCCACCCCAAACCTTCTTACCGGTCGCCCACGTCCCTCCACTGGTTGGGTTTGGCGCACCACCCACGGTACCACCAGGCTTAGCGTTTAGCCCGAGCAACCTGTATGGGCCGGTACACGGCATACCCCAACCAGCCGTGCCCATCACCCCGACCATGGCGGCAGCTACAGTCTTTGGTCATGGCCCTCAGTCCGTAGCTGCTGGGCCCATTGCCGGACCCAAGCAGGACGGCTTGAAGAAAGGAACCCCAGGAGCGGAGGCCAAGAGAAAGGTCAGAGCGCTAGCGCTTGATAGCGGCTTATCCAAGGATATCGCATCCCAGGCGAGTCCCTCCAAGGGCAACAGAATCCTTCAAGAGGAGGATTTCCCCGCCCTTGACGCCCATAAGCCTGGAGCCCAGCAGAGCGCGCCGCAGCCAATCGTTAAACCCCAGGTTCCGACACCGAAGCCCGTAGTTGTGACACCAAAGAAGGCTCCGCAGCAAGAATTGTCTGGTTCTCCCGCCAAAATTGAACCGACGAGTAAGCGAGCGGGCGAGAAGCGGCCCCCAAAGAATGTCCTTAACATCGCAGCCGCAACCTCTGCCAAAACGGGCCAGCCCACGTCTGCTGTCGTTACCCCCATAGAGAGACCTACACTGGAAACCACCGAATCTTCCCCTTGAGCGGCACTCCCTCATCTGCCATAGCCCCTGCTGACGCCCGGCCGGGCACGCCCCTCTCTGGCACTGGAGCAGCAACGTCAAACGTGTCCCGGGCAGTGCCCAAAACATTGAGGCTCGTTTCCACACCCAGGACGGAAGGCGTTCCCGGGCTTGCAGCGGGCACCACGGCTCCCGGCTTGCTTTCAATGGTTGGGCGCGCCGTCCGGCCGGGGACACCCACTAGCGAGATTATCAGTGACAGCGCCTCGATAGTGTCGGCCTCCGTTCCCGCGTCCCGTTCGAATTCTCCTCCGCCCTCGAAGATTATTGGGTCTGCCCACTTGCGCACTACTACCAAGAGCCAACAGCGCAAACAACGCAAAGAGGCGCATAAGGGTATGACGGAGGTGATTGTCGAGGCAGCCAAGCCGGAGGCTGAGGAGCATGCGCCCGTTTTAGGCCGCAAAAAGAAACAGAAGAAGGAGAAGCTGTCCAAGGCGAGCAGAAAGGTCGATGAGCCTATCGCTGAGCCAAAGAACGATTCCGAGGAAGCCAAAGACAGCACTGCTAAGAACAAAAAAGTGTCGACAACTGCCAAGGACATAGTGAAGCCCACTGCTCCCCAGCCCCGACCGCCAGCGCCGCGAGCGCATCGCCGACGAAGAAGTCGAAAGACAACAAGAAGGCGAAGAACAAGGCCAAGGAGGCGGTCCCCCTCCTCCTCCAGAGCCTGTTCCCGTTCAAGCAGAAATCGTGCGCCCCGAACCCGAGAAACCCTTTGAAAAGTTGGAGCCAACCCCGGACCTGATATTCCGTGAGCTCGTACGAGAGGGCGTGAAACCCGACACACTGAGCCTACTCAAGCCAGTCAATGGCCACGCCCTCCGTGCGGAGGCTAGCGCAATTGCCAGCAAGAGCGGTGGCAACATAGGTAGCATGCACGATCCCAAGCTCTTTTCCAAGGACTTTGTCTCGAGCCACGAAGAAATTGTGCTTCTGGCAGGCAAGCCAATCCGGCGCGTAGAAAATGGCCAACGTGTTCTTATCACGCCTTTTGGCGACGTGGTTCGCAGTTTGAGCGAGGAAGAAGAAGAGCGCTACTTGCTGCTTCAAGACAGAGTTGCGCAGCATGTCAACGACCCAGTAGCCTTCAAGGATGATAAGCACCGAGCGCCAACCGGGGACTTTTCGATCATCGAGGGCCGCATGGTGGCCAATGGCCCCCTAGCTTTTCCCCCAGGGCGAGGATGACATCCCCAAGTCATACAACACCAAGATTCGTCGCGAGGAGGCCATCGCATTTGCCAACCAGTTTGCCATGCCAAGCATGCGTCTTGGAAACCGCACACTGAGCGGGAGCAAGTGGCGAGACGAGGTAGAGGACCCCAACACTGCGGAGGTTATGAACCGCCTCAAGGCCATGTTCTACGACCAGAAGTCGGCGGACAACCACAAACCAAGGGCGAGCCCTCTTTTCCAGGGTGATGTCGGCACTGACAAGCCTTCGGATGCGGCTCCAGAAGTTGAACAAGTCAAGTCTGCAAGTGAGGGTAAGGCAGTTGCCAAGCCCAAGGAGACGCAGCCGACCTCCCGAGAGAACCTATTCGCCGACCAAGTCGACGAAAACCCCATCAACGACGAGCTCCTCCCGCGCTTCTTGGGACCTGGCGGCAGGGACAACTCGCCGCCCAAGCCGGCGCCCCCTGAGTCCCGAGGAGCTCGAAAAGGCTTTTGTGGCATCTAGGAAGGACATGGACAAGTACGAAAAGGCCCTGAACGCCCTAATCAAGAAGAACAAGCGTCTCCTCCTCGGTGGAAATTGACTCGTAGGCGCGATCTGGGTTATTGCCACATGCCTTTATCTAGTCGTAGGGTTAGTGGTCGTTGTGCTGGCCTTAGGGCTGAGCATTGTGGCCGAGGGTTTGGCGGCGTCCCTGCGCGCATTAAGGTACCTGGTTCGCGGCATGGCCGCGTTGCTCAGGATTGGTGCTGAAAGTTGAAAGCACGATCCGATTGCTTGTTTTTACAAGCAAACAAAGAAGAAGAAACAATACTTCTTGAACGTGGGAGAAGCCACAAAAGAAACGAGGAAGCGTTTGCGCTTGGTCCAGGGTGCAATGTCAAAACGAAAGACGACCATCCTTGCCGGTGCCAGCGCCGATTACGATTCCAAGGGCGTGCTTTTTTACCGTCCTTTTTTCACATTTCCATCCTCTTTTCCTAATTCTTATTTCCTGCATGGGTTCATCGGTGGGCGGCATCAGACTTGCTTTTAGACGTATTCCGTGGAGTTTGAGATGGGTAACACTTGGGCACAAGCCGAAATACCCTTCCGAGATATCTTTTCTTTTCTCGTTATTACAGAAGAATTCACAAAAGGAAAAGCAAAGACGGAGTTAGGGATCGCATACATTACATCTGGCCAAAGGGGTTTCTTCTCTTTTCTTTTCTATCCTTTTTTCCCTATTCCCCTTTCGATTAAGACGGGGGGAACACCTCGAGACACAAGAACAGCATCGAGTAAGCGTATTATCCATAGACTGAGGAAACCCTTGCCATAGCGAAGAGGGTTTGAAATTAAAGCGGTACATCCTTTTTAATAAAGAAATAATAACAATAGATCCACGTCCCTCAGAATAGGTGAATTTAGTAACGATGGGGCCCATTTATGCGCCATGTCGGCCTTCGGCACGAGGAGGCGCCCGTCTCCGCACAGGCGGGACAATGTGTGCGCGGTGCTGCCTCCGTTTCCGCTTGCAATGACGAGCCGTCTCCAACTCGAGTTTGAGCTTGGCCATGAGCCTCTCGAGGATCCACTCCCCTTCGGACACGCCCTTCATAAGGGGACTGTGGTTCCCGACCCAGCTCCACCGATCGGGGTCCTCTCCCTCCGTGTCCTCCAAGTCCTCGTCCTCGTCGCCTTCCTCGTCGCCTTCCTCGTCGAGCCGGTCTTGCTCCTCCTTTTCCCCGTCCTTTCCGTCCTTGGTGTCCCGGGCGCGCTGTCGTCTCCGCCTGCGCGCGTCCCTCTCGACCTTGCGCTCCCACATCTTGAGGCCCTCGCGGCCCAGCCGGGGGCGAACTCTAGGCTGGGGGCGCAGTGCAGTTCGGCACAGGCCTCGTCCTCGCCGATGAGGGTCAGGTACTCGACCCATTTCCGAAAGGTGTAGTGCTTTTCCTGGTCGGTCTTGACGTCGTTGGCGACCTCGGCGATGGCGGAGATGAGGCGGTAGTGGTAGTCGGCGGGATCGCGGGGCGGGATGGTGAATTCGGAGAGGGCGGAACTGCTGCTGGTGCGGCGGCGGAGGAGGTTCGGCCTCGAAGCGGTCGCGGGGGTTGGGGTGGCGGGTCGCCGGAGGGCGTTGGTATCGCTGCCGCTTCTGCCGCTCCTACCGCCCGCGTCGTCGTTGCCGTTGGTGTTCAAGTCGTCGCTGCAGTGGAGACATTCTCCAACGTCGATCTGGCTGCCGCCGACGCTGTACTTGTCGCGGAAGCGCGCGAGATGACCCATGAAGCCTTCCGAGTTGCTGGCGTGGTGGCGGATATTGAACTTGTGGCGAAAGAGGCGATGGAAGGATAGCTTGTACAGGATAAACTCGAAATCGCGCTCGAAGCCGTGCTCGCCGGGCAGGATGGTCTTTTTGCCGAGTTCGAGGGTGGCGATGCGGATGAACTTGATGACGGTGTCGCTGGCGTTGGAGATGAGCACGGTCATGGTGGGAAGGGCGAGGAGGGCCCAGAAGACGAAAAAGGACCGGCCGCCGTTGGAGACGGGGGTGTGGTCGCCGTAGCCGAGGGTGGTGAGAGACATGAAGGTGAAGTAGAAGCCGTCAAAGTAGGACCATTTTTGGTAAGGCTGCTCGAACTGCTGGAAGGCAGCGGCGCCGGCGAGCCAGAGGGTGAGGCCGGGGGCGAGGGAAAAGGCAAGGGAGATCCAACGGCGGCGTGCGCGGGCTTCGCGGCGAATCATTTGCATGAGCTTGAACTCGGCCTCGCGGCGGGCGAATTCGGCCTTGCGAGCAGCTTCGTTCAAGTCGGCGACGTGGTGGCGGCAAGGGGACGGGCCGGGGAGGGTTGAGGATCCGGGGACACGGTGGCGCGGATGGGGTGGAGGACGTCGTCGAGGCCGCGGCGGGTGAGGCGGCGCAGGACCTTGAGGCGCTTCTTTTCCGTGACGCGGGCATCGACGCGTCTGCTGCCGCGCTCGAGGACGAGGGTGCGGATGGAACCGATGACGAGGGCGACGCTGATGATGCCGACAAAGGCGTAGGGGATGAGGAGGCCGCGGGCGAGGTGGGTGTTGAGGACGAGGTCGCCGAAGCCAATGGTGAAGAGGGTGATGTTGGCCCAGTAGACGCCGTCGAGGTAGGGCCAGCCCTCGATCTTGGAGAAGACGAGGGCGCCGAGGAGGAGGTAGAGGAGGAACATGATGGTCTGCAGCATGAGGGTGCGCTGGCTGGCGGTGAGCTGGAAGTCGCGCGAGTAGTGGCGGGTGTAGGCGCCGTAGGCGGTGAAGACGAGGAGGGTGGCGTCGATGCAGTAGAGCACGGCGGCCCAGATGCCGTACCAAAGGCCTCGGACCAGACGTGGTCCTGGGGCATGGTGGGCTTGATGTAGATGTGGGCGATCGAGGTGATGATGCAGAGGCAGACGGCGGAGGCGTACCAGCCGATGATGGTGATGGGCAGGGCGATGGAGAAGCGGAGGCGGCGCGTCATGTTGAGGAATAGAGCGAGGTTGGCGAGGAGAGCGACGATGACTTGGATGAGGTTAACGATGAAGATCCTAGGGGGACGTGAATGGTTAGCATTGTTATATTCGTGTGAGGGAAGGGGGAGGGAGGCATTGGTGTACCATTTTGGATTCTTGAGGAAATGGCGCTCCTTCCAGTGAGAGCCGGCAGGACGGTATTGCTGCCATGGCTGAGCAAGGGCGCATATACTAAGGGCAGAGGCAACGGGACCCAGACATCCAGCTATGAGCGGGAAAGCGGACGAAGCGAACCACCAGCGGCTACAAACAAGTGGCAAGCGGCATTAGTAGATGAACAACAAAAGGATTGGTGGGGAGAAGGTAGGGATAGAGAGGGCAGCACAAACGTTGGCTCGAGGAGTGGATTTAGATCGGTAGACTCGCTGAGACCAGAGGGGTGTTCACCAGGGAGGCCGTTCACTCTTTCCAGAATCCACTTTTGGAACAGAGGGCCTCGAGGTCATCTTGGTAGGTGGACGATGGCGTCAAGGACCGAAGAGGGATCAAAGGAAGCTGACGGGAGTTGATACATCGAGGGGAAGGGGAAGGGCGTGTTGTATTGAAGCGGGTGAGCGTGAGAGCCCTGATAGTGATATATGAGAAGAGGGGAGGCTGCGCAGGAATTGGGGGTAAGGGCGAAGGTATCTTGGAGGTAGGGGGAGAGAGCAAGGCACGAAAGGTCGTCGGAGAGTAGACAGGCATACAACCAACAACCAAGGGTCCCTTTGAGACGGACTCCAAGGGTACATATAGAGACGGGGAAACAAGACCAAGCGGGAAGCTTCAGGTTAGTCTGTTGTGGCGGCTGCGTGGAATTTTAAGGTTTATCATGGTTTGAAACTATTGGGAATTGATCCATAGATGGATCCATAGATCAATGGCCCATTTCGATTTGGCGAGCTTGGAAAGGCTTGATCAGGCTTGATCAGGCTCAAAGGGTTGGTTTGTCTACGATGGGAGACTACGTGGAGCAAGTTGGTGCTGAGAGGGAGGGGCGATGCCTTCACGATATCAGGTGGATATGGGGCGGAAGCTACGATGGGGGCAGATACTTTCCCGAGTCTCCTCTCTTCAACGCCACAGGTTCTAGATCGGGAATGGACAGACCATTTTTGATTTGGCGCAATGTGATTGAGGACAATGCAAGACATTCATGAGATGCGGAAACATGCCGTTGATCGCAGTCTGAGCACTCACTTTTGTGTGGACAAGTGTGCAGTGAAGATACATCTTGAGGCTTCACGTTCCTTTCCGCAGAGGATTCAAGACAAGGCATATCCATTTTCTTAGGTTGTCATCGACGATCTAATAAATAAAACAAGACCCCGACTTCTCGCAACGGCTATTCGAGCTCGTGGGATGTCTAAGACTCAATCGCAGCTGTTAGTCTATGGGGTCTGCTGCATCGGGGATTATGTCCCCATGTCTATTTTTATCTCCGAGAATCCTCGAAACGCCGCACGCGCTGCGCGTCTGAGCAGCGCTGACGTGCATCCACTTTTTGCACTCATCACGAGCAGCTTGCTCAGAAGCTCACCCTCCTTTACACCCTCGCTTGCGCGTCCACTCTTTTGATAGAACTACATAGGTACACTAGACCACGCCCTTCCATCGTCATTATTTGGAAATTTTCCTTTTCCTCCCCCTTTGAAGCCGGGGATTGCTCCACTAGCTCGATCTCACCCTATTATCGTGTCCCTCCTCCCAATGCCATGGCTTTTCCGGCTTTCCCATCGCGGCGCCTTCGTCCCCCAAGCTAAACCGGCGCTGCTCCCTCTTCGGCCCCGGCCCCGGCCCCGAACCCGGTCCCAGGCCCCGTGGCGATGGAGCAGCACCACCCCGACTACCAGACGGTCGAAGTCCCCTGCGGCTCTGCCGGCTCAATCGCCATCTCGTACGTGCCTCACCTGGCCTTTTTCTTTTTTTCTTTCATTGCATCTATCCCTCGCCGCCGCGTTTCCCCACTAACATTGGCCTTCCCCTTCTTCTTTATCCACAGCCTCCACAACATCTCCGAACAGACAGCCACCACGCCTCTCCTCATCTATCTGCCCCCTTCCCCTCACCCACCCCATCCCCCGACGCCCTTCCTCCCCTCCTCCAGCCCTACCCCACCGCCGTAATCCACTACCGCTGGTCCGCCAGCTCACCCCCGGCCCCCATTTCATTCGCCCCCGACGACAACTACGGCGACCTCTCCGACGCCGACGACCCCGGTGCCGCCGCCCCCTTCGCCACCCCCTCTACTGGCCGACCCCCGTCCACGACGTCGCCTTCGCCTACCACTGGCTCTCCACCAACCTCGCACCCCCGGGCCTCACCCGCCGCGACATCCTCGTCCTCTCCTCCCACCTCGGCGCCTCCCTCGCCACCTCCCTCGCCCTCACCGAATCCCGCCCCCATCTCCCTTTTGCCGTGCGCGGCCTCGCCGTCCTCAACGGCATCTACAGCTGGCCCATGTTCCTCCCGGACCACCGCGCCCACCGCAAATCCCCGCCCCGTTCCCGCTCCCGCGCCGCCGCCGCGAGACGGACGCTACTGGCCCACGCGGCGGAGGAGGACGATCTAGAGCAACGAGGGACGGTTCTCGCGGGGTCCACCGTCTCCTACCAGGGCTGCGACCAACTCGCCCGCTTCGCCGCCCTCATGCCCGGCCTCTTTGGCCACCGTCCCGCCCGCCTCTTCGACGTCTTTGCCAGCCCTGCTCTCATGTTCCAGACCCCCGGCATCAACGTCCCCAGTTCTTTCACCCGCTCCGATACCCTTGCCTCCCAGATTGACTGGCTCGCCTCCGTCTCTGCTAGCTCTTCTGCGAGCTCCTCTCCCATCTTGGCCCCAACCCCACCCGCTCCTCCCCGGCGCGCCGCCCTAATCTTCCCCCTCGCTCCTCCACTCTCAAGATCCCCGACACTCTTCTCATGTACTCCCGCCCTCCCCACTCCCAGCCCCAAGCTACCGCTTCTTCTTCTTCTTCTTCTTCTTCTTCTTCTTCTTCTTCTTCCTCCTCGTCCCGCCCCTCGCGTAGGAAAAAGTCGTCCACCCCTCGGCCCCTAAAACCATGGGGCAACACCTTTGAGACCCAGGCCCTCGAATTCGCCGCCCTCATGCGCCGCAGCGTCGAGAAGCTCGAGGTCAAGGAGCGCAGGGAATGGGATTTCGACTTTGACGAGGACGGCGACCTCCCCGAGAAGAGGGTGCGCGTACTCGGTGTCGACGACGCCGATGACCCGGCCTGGGGATTGACCGCGGAACCGCCGCGCACACTGTCGCGTCGTGGTTAAGGGAGCGGTGCGGCTACTGAAGTGGGCGTGGTCTTCGCCGCTCTTTAAAGCGACTCACCTTGTAATCTTATATATATAGCCTGTTTGATACCCAACTTTTTTGTTCATTTCACAATCCTCTCTTGTAATACAATGCACATAGTCATAGTCATCTGCGAGTCTTCTTCCTGCTCGTCAAAACTCATAACTCTCATCATTATCATGGATGTATATACATGTGGTACACCATCTTTCTCCAGCCCTAAATGCAGCTAGATGGTGGATTAAAGAATGGGAAGAAGTAAAAAGATATCAAAAGGGGCAAGGAAAGTGGGAGGCCCCCTTACCCTCAAAAGAAGATAAGCCAAAAGAAGAAAGAAAGAAAGAAAGAAAGAACTCGCGTAGAAATCACGCCAACGTAAAGCTATTACTCGTCCCCTCAAAAGAAGAAATAGACCCAAACAAGCTCTTCGAGTCCCCGTAATACTTGAACCTATACGTCCCCGGCTGCACATCGGCCGCCGCCCCATCCTCGCCCGTATACCACTCCAGCGTCACCTCGCTCGTGCCAAACAGCCAATCCTTGCGCTTCCACGAGTACACGAGGAACCAATCCCCGTCCCCGCGCACCCTACGCCACTGACCCCCGCTCTCCAACCTCTCCACCGCCGCGTACGTGCCCTCGAGGCGCAAATTGTTGCGCGGGTTCGCCCCGACAAAGACGGCGCGCGCCGTAGCGCCCCGCGCGTAGCTCGCCGCCGGCTGCGTCACGACTTTCCCAAAGGTGCTGCCGATGGGGGTTATCCTGCACGACGCCCGTGATGAAGGAGAGCGAGTTCTTGCGATTATCCGGCGGCGAGGGGCCCGGAGCCGGGCTCGAGGACGCGTCCGGGGCGAGGTGGTGCGCGGCGGAGACGGTCAGGTTGATGTAGGCCGCGAGCGTGTGCTGGCCGTAGAGCGTGGAGGCGCCCTCGTAGCGCTGGATGCCAAACTCCTCCCGCGTGGTGATGTAGTGCGAGTACGTGTTGGCCGGCCCGCCGAGCACCACGACGGGGTCCCGACCGATGAGGCCGCGCACCTCGGCGCCCACGGCCTCCCGCCACCGCCGGCCCGCCATGGTCGTGGCCTCGCCGGGGCTGACGATGACGACGAGCTGGCCCACGCGAAGGACCTGGACGTCCACCACGTTGGGCGACCACGCGTACGGCGTGCTCATCTCGCCCACGTCGAAGAGGATAGGCTTGGGCTCCTGGCACTTCTTCTGCTCGGCCGACGGCGTGCGCAACACCCCGAAATCACGGACCACACCGGATTCGCGTCCGGATCCCCGCGTCCGCCTGCGTAAAGTCAAAGTGGCCCGGCCCGTCCGTCGTGCCCGCGGCAAACGAGTAGCCCAGCGCCGCCGGACACGTCGTCGCCTCGGTGCCGTCCGGGAGCCTAAACTTGGAAAACGCCATGTCGTGGTAAAAGTGAAACGACTTGACCGTCGGCCCCACCACGGGCGTAGACTTGGCTGAGAGCGCGCCGAGGATGGAGAGCGCGCCCGCAAACTGCCGCCTCCCAATCTCGAAGCACGACGACACGCCGAGATCGAGCTTGCGGAACTCGGGCCCGCGGCCGTGGCACGACTGCGATAGGCCGTCGGCGCACGTGCTGTTTTCCAGGCTGCACATTTGCCCGCTGCCGTCGTCGCAGTAGGCGCCCAGCACGTTGGGCGTCGTGTCCCCACGTTGGCCTGGCTGAAGCCGGCGACGAAGCCCTCGGCCGCGGTGCCCGCGAGCGAGCCCGTGCCGCGCGTGACCTCGCGCTCGAGGAGCCAGGCGGCCACGCCCTTGTTGTCGCCGGCCACGAGGGTGTTGTTCTGCAGGAGGGAGGTGCCGTGCACGGGTACCAGGTGAGCACGCCCGTCGTCTTGCCGTCCGAGGCGCGGCGGAAGCGCAGGAGCGTCATGGTGGTGTCTGTTTCGGCCGAGTAGCGCGCGCGCTCTGCCGTCGGGTTGGCGAGGTAGGCCCAGCGGCTGCGGTTGATGGCGCCGTCGGTGATGTCGGTTGTGCCGACGTCGAGATAGCCCTAGGATGCCATGTTAGCCACCCGCCTATTCACCATTTCGGCTTTTTTGCTTTTCCCTTGATTCCTTGTTTTTCCTTCTCTCCTTTTTAAAAACGTACCTCGGTGAGGAATCATGGGCTCTCTTGATAGAGAGCACGGCACCGTCCACAATGGCCTGGTAACCCTGACGGTCAAACCCCAAGCTAGTAACCTGCGGCAACAGATAGTTCCACCATCCACCAGGGCCCGCATGGCTGTGGGTTCCGGTCACGGCAATGTTTCGGTTGTTGTAGTACTTGGCATAATCTCCGCCGAGAGCCTTGAGCCCCTCGACGATGCCGTTCCTCACGGCGGTATCGCCCGACGCGGTGTCAATGACGAGATACACGAAGCGGTCCGCCGGCTTGCTCTTATCGCCAATGATGAAAGCGCGGCTGTACAAGCGCTGGCGCAAGCCGGAGCCGACCTGGTCGGTATCGGCGTAGCCGGCAAAGTTGATCTCCACGACGGGGCCGGTGATGTCGCCTTTCCCCACGCCGAGCAGGTACTTGTCGCCATCTGCGGCGCGGGGAGTCGGATGTGCCTGGTATCCGCGGGGGTAGGTCGGCAGCTAGGGGAGAAGCATGGGAGGGGGTGGTGAGGAAGGCGAGGATCAAGGTGAGGGCCAACGTGAGCAAGTTGAGAACGGCGGGGCGGGGCCCGGCGTGTAAGTGTCGCGCCATGACTGAAGGAGGCGGTACGGCTGTGGCAACCTCCGGAAGCTTGGAAATTATTAAGTAGCGAATATTAGTAAACCGGTTCGGGGAAGAAGCCTGGGCGTCTTCTTCTTATATATATATATATATATATATCTCTACAAGGCCACAGGGATCGAATAACTCCAAGTATTAGGACGCCCGTCAATACCTCTAGACGAGGAGGGAATCAAAGAGAGGCCGAAAACCACCAAAACTGGCAACACGCTCAAGTAGGTGTGTAACATCAAGGTCTCGTGCCCACAAGCGTCCACCGCCGGAATCAACCTCACGGACCGCAGGGAGGGATCACGGTAAGCTTAAGCCGATCTCTGATATCACCATGTCCCGGGAGTCAAGTGCGGGGGAGGGGGATAATAGCTCAGAGTAGAGATGTCCAAGGTGTAAAGTTGAGCTTGGTACAGGGAAGCTACTGCGCGTACGGCTTGCTTGTCCCCTCTCTCGTGCATCCAAAGACCGAAGTGACGTTGCGCGGCGCAAATGTCCCAAAAGGAGGATAGGGAATAGGTGGGGGAGAGCTATTACGTCCGTGGGTGGGAAGAGGTGGCTGGTCGACGACTGACAGGCGAGGAGCTGGGAGGCGAGCTACCTAGAAACGTACAAAAGGGAAGCGCTGTGCAGGCCAAGGATGATCTGCGTTTATATATATATATATAAGGGTGACCATGTTCTACTTGAGATGTTATACATATGCTTCTTTCGGAGAAAAGAATAAAAAAGAAGCAATGTGGCAATACAAGAGCGGGAAAGGCGCTGGTCACAGCAGAGACATGGAGCCAGTCAGGGTGTCAGAGACTGGGGAGGGAGAGACACGGCGTGCCTGGCCAGAAACACTTTAAAAGAAAGAGCGTGATCCGAGGAACACTCGGCAGCGGTCATGGACTAGACTTGGAGAGATTCTGTTCTTTCAGTGGTCGAGTTGCTTGATTGCTACGCTCGACTGGCGGGCAGAGATGCACCAAGGAAAGGCGAGAATGGCACGGCGGGGAGATTGTCCATCCGACCAGGGTCTCTCGGCGGACACTATCATAATACTCACTTGCCCCCAGCCTAGGGAGCTCGGGAGGGTGTGTGGCACGCTTTCCTGTGCCGCATCTTGCTGCTCGACGGCAGAGTCCGAGGTAGGGTGGAAAAGGAGTGTGGTGGGTTGTCTTGCCTAGCTCAAATTTGGTCCTCTGAGCGAAAGAGATGATGATGGGCCCCATGCTCTCAGCTCGCGGATTGGCGATTTGGTCGATCTACCCTCCAGCCAAAAAGGGGTGGGCGGGGAGGGAAGAGGGAGAGAGTCCAGGGCAAGCCATGCTACTGGCAGATCGTGCGTTTGCTGTGCGAGATTCGCAACCAGGGTTGGGGAAAAGGCTCGGCGGCAGGGCGGTGGCCAAACAAAAGAAAGGGACCTGGGCCGAATGGAGAACAAGGTCCCATGGCGGAACGAAGGAACAACAAGGACCAAGAAAAAGAGGTGTGTACACTTTGTGTGTGTGTGTGTGTGTGTGTGTGTGTGCAAACAAAGGCATGCGCAAAGTACGATGCGTGTGTGCGTAGAGGAGACCTCAGCGAGCTGTAACCTCAAATCATCGGATCGAGCCTAGTTTGTGCTGCCCGCGATGTTCGTTCTCGTGCTCTGTCCCCCAAAGAAGCCCCATGTGACGTAGCCCTCCATGTTCAACATCGTTCCTTCCTCGCCAATCAAGACGTCAGGATTGCATTTGAGGACTTTGCAAATGATATGCCAAGTCGTCAAGTGTACACTACACTTCAACATTATCACTTGGACATGGCCCATCCTCTTCTCTCTCTGCTTTCTTTCTTTCCTTTTTTGCCCCCCTTGTCCAGTATCATTTCCCCTACAAGTACAACCTCGCCGTTTTGATTCAGGCTCCCCCTTAACCAAGGGACTTGGTCTCGTACGCCGAGGTATCACTATTCGATAGTATGCTATACTTTGTAATAGATCCAAAGAGCGAAAACCGCGCAAAGGCGTCGATTCCCATTTAGATACCCGACTCTCTCGTCCCCGGGGAGCGTGTCATTTGGTAACATTACTCGGCATCAAGTGGTGTTTTTTTCTGGTCCTTTTGGCCCTCCCTCTTCACCCCCATGTGTCCTTTGACCTTTGGGTCCTTGTGCTTGACGCTTGACCCGCCGATGCCACCCTCCATTTTGAGCAAAGCGCTGGTCGCTGCCAAGTTGAAGGCCTTTGGTCCCAGTGAATGGATGGATGGGATCCTTCAACCCCGGATTCGTCGCTGCGCCCGTGGGGCCAGACCCACGCCGTGACATTGACCTTTGACATTACCGCTCCGGCACCTGGTAGCTTGGGCTTGGGCTTGGGCTCTGGTCATCTCGGCCGGTGGGAATGGAGAATTAATGATTAGGCGAGTCTGCATAGACAAGCGAAGGGAAAGAAGGGGGAAAAACGGCAAGGCAACAATGGCGCTTGGGTTAATTAGAGACGAAAAAAGCAAGGCCCCGGCTTATCGCGGACTTTTGGGACATTAACTCACCCCTCATTGTTCATGACGGCGAAGGTGAGGGGAGGAGGAAAGGGTAAGGGAAAGCCGCAATATTCACTCTTTCCACATACAAAGTAATACAGAGCGTGAGGACCAAACAATTGCAGATTCCAGCATTGTTAAGAGCATGCGAATCAGTCTCCGGAAGCATCCACAAGGAATCTCACAATTGAAGCCGAGAGTCAACCACCCTCCACCATAACACCAAGCTCTGTCTTTTTGATCCTGCTCGGTCCGCTCTCCAGTGCTCCCTCCATTACCCACATGACTGGACCTGGACCTGTCCGTCCTTGGCCCTCCCTCGGGCCCTTGCCTTGTCTCCAGCTCGTTCCCCCACCCTCAAGAACCTGCCTGGGCGAACTTGACGGGGGTTAATAACAAGATGGGCATGATTGCCAGCGCCACGCAGATCTCTCTTTCGCTCTCTTTCCCGTGCATCCTCGTCCATCGTATTATTATTCCCCTTCCACACCAAGTCCACTATTCGGATAGGTTTGAAGCATCCTCCCCTTTAGAAAGGAGAGGAAGAAAATCACGTTCGGCGCTTGCGGAAATTGTAAACTTGACATTAAGACGTATTCAAAGGAAAATGGGAGAGACGCGATCAGCGTTCTTGCGATTGAGTGGTTCGGTGTTCATCTAATATCCCCTAAAGGGGCTTGAGGGTGTTGACTCTGTCACTCCAGCCAACGAATCAGTCCCTCCAAGTCCACCCCTCATCTCCCCAATACATCTATGGATCAATAATGCAGCTCCGTAGCAGTATACAAAATTGTCGCCTTTCCTTTCACACCAACTGCTGTTTGTAGTCTGATACATATGAAGATTTCTAACAAAAGAAAAAAAGAAAAAAGTAGCGTAAACGAATGCACATTTGTAGAGTGGATAACACCTCCCACTAACTTCGTACCCAAGCCAGCCCTTCACCAACTAGGCCTTCTCGCCCTTGTCCCATCCCAGGATGCTGGGCCCAAACTTGGTCCAGGCATACGTCTCCAGCCCAGCGAGGACGCCAAACCCGAGTATGAGGTAGGCACGGCCCCGAGGCGTCGACGCCACGCTCCTCAGGCTGAACCGGGGAGCTCCGGGTTTCCCGCGGGTTTCTGGCCCCAGCCTCAGCGAGGCGGCGCGAGGCCGTCGAGAAGAGTCGGTGGGGAGAGCAGAGGGCGCCGTGAAGCGTGCGGCGATAGGGCGGAGGACAAGAGAGGCCGACATTTTTAATTTGTTCCAATTTTCGTTTTTGCGCTTTCGTAGGTGGTGGTTTGTGAGGGCGTTGTTGTTCTTGAGGTTTAGGAAGGCGAATGGATAGTTCCTCCTGGGTGTTGGGAAGCAATGTTTTGTTCTTTGACAGTCGAGAAGACCTTTGATTGATGGCTGCTAGAGAACTAAAAGGTCGAGATGACAAGGCTTTGATCTTTAGAAGAAAGGCTCTTTGGCTTACGATTGATGTAGGTGAGTGAATCAGCTTGGTGGTGATGATATCCTCCAACTGTTGCAAGGCAGAGATTCGGCCTCCCTTAAATACTTGATCCCCCTCGCCCCTTTCCTTTCTTTCATTCCGATGAATCATAACTCTACCCCGGAAACGACGAGACAACGGGCCGCCATTCAGGAGCACGATAATTCCTCGGCGTCATGTAGTTGCATGCTGCTGAGAGGCGATGGATGACCCGGAGCGATGTTGGAGGGGCCATTATCGCAAAGCATAACGGCTGAGAGCATCGTTCTGACACTAACACATTGGGACGACGCGGCACCTGCGCTAACATAACACGACCAAACGCTTGTAGCAGGCACCGAAATTAAACACCAAGAGGTACATCCAAACGTAGGAAATTGTTAAGAACCATCCCGACCGGCCCGGGATTTGTGTACTGCAATACTTCGTACTTCCTAATTCGGAAATATCTTGTAGAAAAAATGAGGGTGCCATGTTGGTTCCTTAAAACCCTCTCCTCTCGAATAACGCCTGAAACGTATCCGAAAATCCCCGCTCTATGTATATACAATAAATAACCCGGGTATACGAGAATAGAAATGAGGATGATAAAACGATAACGATGATGATGACGATGATGCAAGGGGTGAGCGAGGGATGGCCCCGTCCTTAGTAGTGCCGAGCCTGCTTTTCCGGCCTCGCCAGGTTCCCGTTCCGCGCCACAGTCAGTGGCTTAAACGGCTTCATCAGCGTCTCCACAGGCGCTAGTCCCGCCTCCCTTTGTATCGCGCCCCCGCTGCCCGCCCTGCTACCACCGCCCAGCCGCGCTGCTCCCATCGTCGTGCTGTGGAAACTCACAGGCCGACGCGCCCCGTGCCCCGCCGACATATTCTGCGCCGCCTGTCTCCCCGCCGCCACAGCCGCCTTGACTGGCACTTTCTCCGCCGGCTCGGGGCGCGGCGGCGAGCTGGAGAACCCGGGGTACGTCTTGACCAGCGCTACGCTCCGGACTTTGCTCGTCCCCCATCCGACAGGTCGTTGTCGTCGTCGTCCGATATTACTATGATTTCGGACCGGCGCGCCTGCACCCGCCTTTTGACGTCCTGCAGCCCGCGGCTCGCCAGCTCGCTGATCGTGTTTTGCGACAGCGGCTGGTTAAAGTTGTTCCCCACCTGGTTCGGGTTGAGGGCCTTCCGCTGCTGCGGCGGCTGGTGCATCCCTGGTAGTGCGCGACCCTCCATTTCCTGCGCCGGCCTCTTCGTGCCCTGCATAGCCGCCGCCGGCGTGGCCGCGCTGCTACCCTGTCGGATGAAACTAGAGAGTGTGGGCTGGTTCGCCGCCCTCTTTGTCGATGCCGCCTGCCTGAACCCTTGCTGGTTCTGTTGCTGCGGCTTTGAGCCTCCCCTTTGTAGACGTGGCGGCTGCAGCTGCCGCTGCCGCCGCTAGGGCAGTTTGATGCGCGCCCGCCGTAGTAAATCCAGGCAGCGCCGCCGCCGCCATGGTGAAATGCGTCCGGCTCTCCATCGTCGTCTTGTACTCCCTTCCGTTCCACGAGGACCGCGACATGTTCTGTTCCCTGCCTGGCTGAGACCATGCGTTTTGCCTCTTCGGCGACGGCAAGCCACCAGGCCGCGCAGTGCGCACGTGGCCCCGCGGCCTATCGTAGCCAGCGGGAAACTCGTCGTGCGCATTGTCCTCGACGGCAAACAAGGGGGAAGCTTCTTCAGCGTCTCGGCCATGGACGGTGCCTTCCTCCGCAGGATCTTGGCCATCGCTTCCACCGTTTGGGCCTCGAAGGAGGGGCCAAACGTCGAAAAGAACTTGACAATGTCATCTGGCACAAAGGTCGATCTGCTGACCTGGTTCTCGTTGTGGGTGTGCCACGGCACGGTAAGGTAGAGCAGCGCCTGTGCCCTCGTCATGGCAACGTACAAAAGCCTCCGTTCTTCGTCGTCGTCCTCCGATCGGGAGTGGGGCAGCGAGCCCGTGTACACGGCGGGCACGAAGACGACCGGCCACTCGAGACCCTTGGCTGCGTGAATCGTCGATATCGTCACGAGCTCCGTCACACCTTGTAGGTCATCGGTTGTTTGGGCGCTGGTGGCAAGCGCGACATTGGCCAAAAATTTGCCCAAAACGTCCGTGTCCTCCGTCTCCCGATCCACCCTCCACTTCGGGGAGATCTTCCTCAAGATCCAGATCTTTCACAAAGTCTTCCGCGAGGGTCAAAAGCTCGTCAACGTTGGAGAGCCTCGACTCGTGCTCCTCCGGGTATGAGGCGCGGATGTGCTCTCTAAAATCGAGCTGCGTAATTAGATCCTCCATCAAGCTGACGAGCCCCAACACGGGTTCGCCATTCTCGCCCTTGCGCTCTCGGCGGTGACGCAGGCCGCAAATCATGCGGATCAGACCCCCACTCAGCTTGTTCTCCGCAGCTTTTGTGAGGTTGGTCTTCAGTTTACGCTGTCCGCGGCAGTGCCCAAGAATCATGCTCCAGAGGCTGAGCTTCGAGGTTTCCGCTTCCTCTAGGAGCTTCTTGATCGTCACCTCTCCGACGCCCCTCTTCGGCTTGTTGATTATCCGTACCACCGCATCATTGTTGTCAGGCTGGTAAATGACGCGGAGATAGTCTAGGAGGAGCTTGATCTCTATTCGATCGTAAAACTTGAGGCCACCTGGAATTTGCGTTAGGTCATCGTGTGGCCAATCTACGGCGCTTGAGATGTGTCCGACTCACCAACCATCTTGTAGGGTATACCCGACTTGCCGAGAGCGTTTTCGATATGTCGAGACAACGCAGCCGACCGCAGCAGGATGGAGACATCATTGTAGTTCAACATGCCCCCGACATGACAACCGCCCTCCTAATCTCCGCCACGATCCACTCTCCCTCGACGGCGCTAGACCACAGAGTGCGCAGGACCGGGCGCGCGCCCTTGTGGAGCGTGGGCTTGAGAACTTTTGGTACCGCGCCTTGTCCTGCTGGATGACCTGAAGCGACGCGTCGAGGATGAGCTGCGAGGATCTATAGTTGTCCTCGAGGGCGATCTCGTGGGTCCGGGGAAACTCTTCGAGCAGCCGGTGAAGATTTCTAATCTCTGCCGAGCGCCACCCGTAGATGCTCTGATCCGGATCGCCAACCACGGTGATGCGCCGCTGCGCGCTCGCAAATAGCTTCATAAGCTCATATTGCACGCCGTTGGTATCCTGATACTCATCAATCAAGACGGATTGCACGTTTTTCACGCACTCGGGGTGGGCGCGGAGCAGTTCCACCCCCTTGACGAGAAGATCGTCGTAGTCCAGCAAGCCGTGCCTGGCCATGTGGTCCTTGTATTCCTCAAACACTTTCAGCATCTCTGGTGGATCAGGCCTCTTTCTCCCCGTTAATATCTCGTCGCGCCCGGGCGCTCCGACCTTTTCTTGCTGATCCAGTCCTTGGCCGAGGCGGGATCTGTCCCCCTTCCAACCTCTTGCATATCCTCGTGATGATGGCTCGGGTGTCGTTATCGTCAGCGATGACAAAGTTCTTCTTCAGCCCAATTTTCTCTCCGTACACGGCAAGATACCGCCGGGCGATGCTGTGGAAGGTGCCGAGCACGATCTTTTTCGACTTTTCCTCTCCCAGTGCCC
Organism: Parascedosporium putredinis; assembly: GCA_949357655.1. Taxonomy (NCBI): domain Eukaryota; kingdom Fungi; phylum Ascomycota; class Sordariomycetes; order Microascales; family Microascaceae; genus Parascedosporium; species Parascedosporium putredinis. The sequence continues at coordinate 755,336 of CASHTG010000021.1, read as the reverse complement.
GGGCGATGCGCTCCTTCATCTCCCGTGCAGCCTTGACCGTAAAGGTCGCGACGACGAGATTGTACGGCCGGTACCCGGCATAATTGATGAGCCAGACGATACGCGCGGTGAGAGTATGGGTCTTGCCGCTTCCGGGCCCCGCGAGGATGGCGACGGTGTCGGAGGTGGACGTCACAGCTCGTCGCTGGGCGGCGTTCAAGCTGCTGAGCAGAGGGTCGTTCGCGGCCGACGCGTCGGCCATGGCAGCATTCGCGGGTTCGTGACGGGTGGCCACGGGGTGGTTTTTGGAATGAATGTTAATCTCATAAGAGCGGACACGAAGCCCGAAGCTCGAAGCCCAGAGTAAAGAGGGAAGTAAACGGTTTTTGTTGTCAAGGCTGAGCGAGAACCTCAGTATTCAAAATGCACGTCGGCGTCGAGGCGTTTCAGCCAAAGCTTCTGGGCTTTCAGCTCCAGACGCGACGATGGCAGTTATGGTGGGGTCTAGAGGGTCCAATGTTCCAATCACCGCTCACTTGGAACCTGCACCCCTGTCGGGTTCAACGCCAAACGCTAGAGCTCACTCGCCAGAGTTCCCCGCTGTCTGCTTAGTCATAGAACCCTCACTCCAAGCCTTTGCGAGGACTTGGGATTCAGATCTTATAGCAACATAAACCAACTTGTTTGACATAGTGAGTGCCATGATAATGGCGAGCCGCTTTCTTGTGGGAGAGAAGGGAGGGTTTCGCTCCTGCAGAGCAATATTCTTGAAACAGCACACCCCCAACATGCGCTTCCCAGAAAATGCGGAACACCATTATCTCGTAAGACCTATCAGGAAGGGGTGACGATCCCGCTCACTGCATTCAGACGGACAGAGCCACATACCCGCCTTGCCCCTTCACCTTTGTGTCCTATCGCGTGGTGTCCCAGCAAATCCGGCAGGCTGCATCAGGGGCAGACCTTCTCCTCGGCCGAGATTCAGCCCATCAGAGAAGCCCATGAAAAGAAAAGAAAAACGCTGGTGTGATGAGGAATGCAGGCGGTCGAGCAGGCTCGATTACTGCACCCGTCCCCATGCAGACGAGGTGGAGAAGACTTGCTTGTGCGAGTTGACGTCCTCTGCAGAGGTAAAATCCCATAAGCGAGGCGCCAGTGCATATACACTCGCACACCATCAGCCTTTTACCCACCAGTTCGGGTAACCATCTGTAGAAGGGGGACCGACCTACCCACCCTCGCGCATCAGGGGGAAAAAGATAAAAGACTACATGGGGCTCGAGAAGGCAGGTCGCGCTGTTGCTTCGGCCCCCACCATTTGGGTTTTGTGTGAATCGTCAGATTTTGAAGCCGGGGAGGAAAAGGCGCTCATCTTTCATGAACGGAACAGGGAAGAGATGCTAGCATCATCGTAGAGGAGGGTGGGGGAAGGCCAGGACAGGCTTGAGGACAAGAAATTAATAGTTGCCATGCAATGCTCAAGTTGCGTCTCCTGCCTACCCCTGTTCCTTTCACCTCTATTTCCCCATCAACATCAACATCAACATCATCAACTGCCATCATCACACGGTATAGGAGGGGGAGGATATCGCAATTGGGGGATCCGGCCGATGATCACAATAGTTCGTCTGTCTTCCCATTCCTGCATTCACACAGCACATCAGCGGCGAGAGCTGCGTCCATGTCGTCCCTGAAAAGCGGCAATGAGATTCGTCGAGGCGCGGATAGAGGATCTACGCTAGTCGGTGTCAGTGCACAAGTGACCATGGACGCTTTGCTCAATGGGTCATTTTTAGGCGCCGACAAAGCTTGGGCTTTCGAGGCTAACCCTGTCAATCACCCGCGTGAACGGCCATGCGACAATTATGCGGTTGATTTTAGAGAGAGAGGGGAGAGAAATCCAAGCACGGAGTCCGACTAATACAAGCTGAGCTGTCCCTTGTCTCCTCTTGACTTTCATTCTTTGTTCGGCCCAGAACCCTATGCGACTTTTCGGCCTGACATATCATCCGCGTCCAGGCCATGCTTGTGGAATGCCCATGTTAGGAAAGGTCATCACACTTTCGCCGACTTGTCCGGTTTCTCTTCCCTGTTCTAGGGAAGAGTTCTGTCATTATTGTTAGCCTGTAGTGGTTTGATTCTGTGATGAAATCGTAGTGCCCTCGACCTTGCTAATTTTTGGATTCCTCGCATGACTGCTGGGGACATGGAGGGTCAATCAACCCAATAGACGACCATTGCGCCGTTAACCTTTCTTCATCACGCTGGCGCCAGAGAACATGAAGGAACTTGAAGTCAGGGGCATCATAAGGTCTCATGAGGGTCGTGGATCAATGAGAAATCCCACCCTTGAGCTATCATACACCAGAGGGGACGAAATCCGGAACAGCCCTGGCAAGGGAATTGGTCTATTCCGGTTGCTGGTTCCTCTGGGAAAAGCACGAGTTTTCAACTTGGCCAGCACTAGCTCAACAAAACAAGGCCCCTAAGGCCAGTATCGAGAGCCGCTTCGGCAGATTAACAAGGACCCCCGGCGGCTACTGAGGAGCCCGTCGTCTCAATCAAGCGGCGCGGTCCCTGAAGACTCGTCGGGCTACTGACCAACGAGGGAGCGTTAGGCGGAATTTTTAGAGGGAGAGTCTCGAAGCTGGTTCTCCAACCCTATGGAGCCCTAGCAATCCATGCCATTCCATTGTGGATTCTCTTTTTCCTTCTTCTACTTGTAGCACACCGCTAGGTGTGGGAATAGTTCAGTCGTCTTTCTGCCAGGGACGAATTCGAGGGGGTGCTGATGGATGATGGAACTTGGCTCCATGAGTGGCAGTGTGTGCGTGCCAGTTTGGAGCAATTTAATGCTCCCGGCCCCACCATTACCGAACCGAGAGGATCCCTCCGAATCTTGAAGAATTGGATATTGCACGCTCTGCGCACTGGGCGTAGGAATAGATTGGGTGATCATCCCAGGGTCACCCGCATAATAGTCAGACTCCAATTGATCTCACTCCTCAGACCAGTCCTCTAAGCAACAGACGTCCACGACCGGGACCTCTCGTGTTGAAGGGCGCCGAGGAGTGCGATGTGCTGAGGGAGACGTATGAAGTAGCTGATGGGGATAAATAGGCTGCATCACACCTCGGTAGAGGCTAGCCGAATGTGTTTTCAATTGATGGATAGAATTGCATCGATCCATCCATCACACGACGAAACAACTTTAGTGACTACATGTAAGAGCGAGCGCGAGAGTTGCTGTTCTCATAGAGGGTGCTAATAGAGAAAAAGACGAGACGAGACGAGCAACTCAATTATCGCGACATGAAGAAGTCCTGCACCAAGGACAGGGTAGAGGCATTAATCCAAGAGGGACGGTTCAGTTGTCCATGAATAGTCATCTCAGATGAAGACGCAATGGACCCAATCGATCAACAGATCTTCAGCCAAGTCGAGCTCAACCACCCCCTCCGTCCGCCAACCACTGCGCGCGCACAGAGGGATCGAGGCCACCAGGGAAGAGAAAATCCCCAAAAGCACCGACCACGCCGCCCAATCACGATGGCGAGCGGGATTCATCCATCCAATTCGTCCCCTCTCGATTCCGGGCGCTTAGCTGACCCCTGCCATCACGCCCATTCAGCCAATGGCAAGCTTCGCGTCCCGCATCAGCGATCGCTCTTTCCATGTCCCGCTCGGCCTGTGCATCCTTCTCCAGCCGCCGCCATTCAAATTCTGAGCGCTTTCGTTGGCTGGCTGCTTCTCTTCGTTGCCTTTGCCCCACCCTCGCCCATTGGCAAGGACGAAGTATGCGCAAGAGAGCTTTCCCTCGCTCTTTCTCTTTCTCTCTCTGTGGTCTTTTGTGTCTCGCTCGCTCTGTTCAGATCCACGGAACACATCCTCCCTTCTGCCCGGGGGTTTCTTTCTTTATGGGTGGCCTTTTTCTTTGTAATTTTCTTTTCTTTTAACCCCACAGCCATGGGGCCGAGGAGGAGACCTAGAATAAGTCATTCTGTCAAGTCCGAACCCGAGCAGCATTCTAGACAGCTTAGGCCGGCATCTTGTCACAAGAAAAAACACACAGAGCGCGGCGGGTGTGAAGGAAAGAACAGGGGGTATAGACCATAATAATGCATGTTCTCGAGCTGGCTGTCCAAGACGACGAGCAGAAAGCCTAGCTCCATGTGCCTGGTGTGTGACAAGACCACGGATTGGATATCTGCGGTGAACAGGGGGCCAAGGAAGCACTTGCTAGTCCATGTACAAATGCACCTTCCCAAGAAAAGGAACCAGTCATGCCTCGCCTCGCATCCGACTTCTCCATCCCCCACGACTCAAAAGGATAAAAATTGGCCGCACAGGAACTAAGAAAAGACCAGAGGTCTACAACCGCTTGACAGGGGGTGTAAGCTAGTCGTCCATGCACAATTCCCCTCGGCTCTCCTTTCCCGCCCCCCAGGCCCAGGACAGGTCTCGACACACAAGCTGTACATCACCAGCCGCCGCCCCATTCGAGTATATACCCTCCACGCCCTTTGTCTCGTTGGATATCCCGACTTTTATTCCCCCCTTTCTCCTCCCATGCGACTTCTCCTTCGCAACATGTTTCGTCTTGCTCGCGGCGCCGGTCGATCTCAAAGTGGAGGATCATTCGTACATTAGGACCAGGCTACGTCCCTGACATCAACATGCTAGACAGCCATCACCACCCTCTTAAACTCAGCCGGGCCTCGACCTCTACTTCTTTGATTCAATCTTAGCTATTGCTTCTTCTTCTTCTTCTTCTTCTTCTTCTTCTTCTTCTTCTTCCTCTCATCTCCATTCTACTTCTAACCCCCTCCATCCCTAACATCATCTACCCGAGCCTGGTCGTTGCGCCACTCACGCTCCCTATTGACCAACATCATCATCCCCTCCCTGTTCTTGTGCCACGCCGCCACCGCCCTCCCCTCAGCCCTCCAAAGGAAGGCCGATAGTTCCAAGGCCCCCGCCACCATCACCGCAACAGACGACGACACTCCCTCCACCGCGCCGACGCTATCAACCTACCTCCCCGCCCAGATCGGAGGCATCGTCGGATCCTACGCCCTCTCGCTCGTCATTGTCGCTATCGCGCTGCTCATCTTATCCAAGAGGCGCAGGGAACATCTCAGCGCTGGTGAGAACGAGACTGAATTTTTGCAAAACGTCGACAAGCCGCAGGCCGCCGTTGTCGTTCAAGAAGAGCGGGTGTACGCCTGGCCTCCTACATCTCCTCGAAGCATTCCCCGTAGCCCCGTCATACTCAACGGCGACGCTGGTTACGCCTCTATAGACTCGCCCCTTGCTTACACTCCTCAAACTCCCCGCCTACCGGAGCACCAGACTTACGTCTTCCCTGCTTCGCCCACGTCTACTATTCGATCACCCCTTGGAGTTGACCACACCGTCGACCAGAGAATCGTCGCCGCGGACAGAGTCATGGCTCAAACTCGCCTTGAGGACATGTACAAATATGTCCTGGAACATGAGGAGGCCAAGCTTAATGGAGTAGAGGCTCCTCCCGTCCCCATCGCTATCGGCGCCGACCGCCGGGAGTCCAACTCGTCATCGGGCCCCATGCCCCCGCCACCATCAAAAGGAGCGGGCCCGGCCCGCGCAGCTCAACCTCGGTGCGGGCGCCGGGGAGGAGAAGCGCCAGTCCAAGGCTTCCAGCCTCTTCTCCTCCCTTATGTCCCCCAGAAGGAGCAAGATGAAGGGCGTTAGCATCTCCTCTCCCATCATGACCCCCATGTCCGGAACCTTCCCCGCGAGTCCCAGGAGCTCAACACCATCCCCCGCGCCAATATGCGCCCGCTGCCCCGCCCCCATCCCTAGCCACCAAACTCTCTACCACGGAGCCAAGCCTGTCTTGCCCCTGACCCCGGATCGCTCCCCGACGGCACCCAGAGCATCGATGAGAGGATTGGCGTCGCCGCCATGGAGGGGCGCACTCACACCCGCAACGTGTCGTTTGCCCCTACCGAGGCTGAGCCCGAGTCCGCCGTGTCGACACACTCGCAGAGCCCTCTGGTTGGCCTACCTCAGTCCCCTAAGCCTGGTGTCAATAGGTTCCCTAGCCTGCCAGCGTCCCCTCGGTCGTTCAGGGGCCCAATGACTTTACCTATCCCCTCGAGCCCCAAGCCCGGTTCGAGCTTCTCGCGGCCCAACGCCCCCACGGCCGTGAGGACGGGTGGATCGTTGCCCCTCCGTGCCTACGAAAACCCCTTGGCCTCCCCCGATCCACCAACGCCAGCACCAAGCAGACCGTTTTCGAGCGCACTGGACCCCTCTCTCCAAGCGGGGCCATGACGCCTTTCACTGGCATGGCGGTGCCCTACTCCCCTTACCAGCCCTACACTCCCTGCGTCCCCATGACCCCGTCCCTCGTCACCAAGGCTGACAGGAAGCGGATGAAGAGGTTGGAGCCCAAGACGCCCACCGTGGAAATGGTTAAGAGCAGCGAGGATATCTGGTAAATCAAAAACGGACCAAGCAAAGCCTATCAGTTGCGCTTCTGTAACAGGGCCAAAGCGTTCTTCCGTTTTTCTTCTTTCTCGGGTCACTTGGCTTGTTTCCTTCTTTCCCTTTTAGACTTTTGGATGGTCTTCGACTTCGGAGGTTGGCGGACCACCCAGGCAGTTAGAGCGGGTCGGTAACAAGAAGACATCGCCCTTCCTCTTGGTCGGCGCGTACTTCTCGCCAACTCGCACGCTGTTCATTATCCCTTCTCATTCACTTATATGACTTGGCTGTCCCCATATTACTACTTGCGGGGACCAAAAACAGCCTCGACGCGGGGAACGGAGTTTGTGCCATGTTGGAGAGATGTTGGGAGAAGGACGATTAGCCAGACGTGGCAACGGGACCATCGTTTCATGTCTATATTTTCTCAAATCTTTTCTCTTCTCTTTTTTTCTTATTTCATAGTCCATTTCTTTTGTCGTTATACCATTTTATAGTCCAGCCTAAGTCTGGAGGCGGTGGAGGTTTAGAAAGTAGGGCGAGTTATCTTGCACTCTCATCAATGACAGTTAATGAACACAACTTCTTCATCAGAGCCACCACCGTGCTTGTGCGATAGGAAACTCGAAGTGGGCATGTCGACACTCGTCCCTTGACGTAAACTCCACACTGGATAGACACAGTCGCTAGTTACCTCAGCAAAGGTAGGGAGGATAAGCGTGATATAGAATGTGCACTCGGGAAACGGAAAACTGGAGGCTCAAAGGTTTGCCGTTTCCCCATTTCTTTTCCTTTCTTATCAAACCGACGTTAAAGAGAGCGGAGACTTTTCTCTTTTTCACCGTTATATGTCTGGCGACGAAGCGGGAATCAGCAGATCTTCGCTAAACGCCCCCTCCGGATGCGGCCGCTGGCTCTCCAGCTTGAACCCGCCGTGGCAGGACGGAGAGGGGATTGCGGAGCTTGGCACCGACGCCACCCGAGGGTAGGGGCCCGTTAGAACCCGAGTCATCGGAGTGGGCTAATACATTCCAAACGTGGGGACGAAGAGAAGAGAAAAAAGGACAAAAAAGTTAGATTAGGCGGGGTGCTCTTCTCTCTCTCTCTCTCTCTCCGGGTCCGCGCCGTGTGGCCCGAACCTCCTCTCTGCGGAATCCGGTTGACTCCGTGGTCGCCCGGCGGGACGAATGGAGTGGCAGGAAACATTTCTTGTCTAATTGGGCATGTGTCACGAACGACCCCTCCACCGGACGAGGCGTCTTGCTATTGCGCTTCTTTCTCAGCATGAGATAAGCGTATTTTGACTTTTTCTTTTATCTTCACTTCCTTGATATGTAAGGTTCCGGTGTTTAGCTTGTACAGGCTAGTCTCCCGCTGTATAAGAAAGAGTTACTCGAAAATGTTTTAGGTTTTGTGGGTTTTTTGTTCTCTTGGGCGCGGCCGCTAGGGAAAGTACGACATCAACGGCGTTAATCATTTACCTTTTGGGTTGCTCGAATCGATGTCATCTCGACTCCATTGACGTTGCAGTTCTGAAGAACCCGAGTTCACCTAAGCAAAAATAAAAAGACAAGTTTAAAGAGAAGCGGGAAGAACCAGAGACTAGAGACGGAGGCAGGATGGAAACTTTCCGAGATCGTGTCAGATCCCCGAAACCGGACCTGTCAATCAGCCACAAAATGCGCGGATTTGCGGAATGTTCATGGCTTCGGAGGCTGAATGTGTCTGTGGCTTCTAGAAGGTGAGAGACTGGAATGAACCTGGTGAAAGCCGTTGAAGGATCGCCGTAGAATACGTTAGCTTCCTAGGCTAGGAGGGCTGAGACCATGTCGAAGCAAAAGAAGAGGGTTAGAAGGAAAACAGAATCGATTGAGCATTAGCTCCCCAAGGTTAAAGCCGCACTTGACGAACATCGTCAGATTAAGAAGAGGCATAATTTCCGAATACGAATTCTCAGATGGGAAACGGGAACTAGTCGGTGTTGGCGACATTCCGAATATGAGGAACTATTTATTTTTGATCCTTTTTTCTTATTTTTCTTGATTTTTCTTGGCTCCGCAATTTGGTTTGGGACATGTGACAGTTGAGTGCACACACGGCGGAGGAGGGAATGAATCGACCCTGGAGCTCATGAAATTGACGTTGGCGATTCAAATGGGTCTAGTCCGACTTCAAGAAGGGAACCATCAGGCATAATCCCACCGGCCGGCCAGCCATCTTCCAATGGTTTAGTCATCCTCTGGAAGGAGAGGGCACTGAGACGAGGGGCATCGAGGTGAGCGCGCGTGCCAAAGAGATACAACGATCCAATTAGTATCGGATATGGAGCGAGCTGGCTTGATCCTTTTCTTCGTAATGCGAAAGGCGAGGAGGAATCAGGAAGCGGACAAAGGGAGCTTCCAGGCAACTCGAGGTAATAGATGCATCACTCTCGAGTTCGCCAGCAGGGGACATCCTGGCCTTGGATCAATGGATGATGCGAGTTTCAACGCGAGAGATTTCATCTTTGCAAACTTGTTCCATCGATGCTTCGGGTTCTCTTGGAGCCTTCGGCCGACAGGGCCTCATGCTCCGCGATGACTAAGGAACTCGCGGGCCAGCGAGGCCGGCAAAGAGCTGCCCTGCCGCCTGCCCGCCTGTTCATAGTGGAGTGTACACTACAAGTCGGGGATCCATTGCTGGTAGTGGTATCGGTAGACTGGTACATGTAAACAATGAGTGCCCGTTTGGGACAAGTACGTACCTCAGACCGGCCAGTCTTAACCTTTGTCCAGCACCGAGTCTGGGCTGATCCCCACCCAAAATCGTACGATGACCGCTTTTCATGTTCCGGGGACCCAGGATTTTCTCCAAGAACCGCCCAGAAAACCCACCTCCCCGAACAGTCCTCCTTGTCGGCGACGAGACATCGCAACCTCTTGACCTTTTCGACCTGCTACACAGACGACCTCCCCGTTGACAGGAGCAAAGCCGCCGCACCATTACTCTCTGCTTCGCAGCTTGGCTTGTAGGCCCATATTATTATTCTCATTCTCATTATTTTTTTATTATGGGGGCCTGAATCTGCGTCGATCGTACATAATCTTCCCGAGAGTGACCATCGAAATACCCTCCACATCCCCCTTCGCTCTGTGCAACACAACGCAAGACTTCCTTGCCTCGAGCAAAATCCGCGAAACATACCAGAGACCGACAAACGAACAACCACCACGGGTAGCACCCTTCTTTTCGGGACATTACACCCCTGCCTACGCTTCTCCATCATACGACCTCTAAACAGGCAATTTCTGCGCCTTGGCTGTTAGTGTTCCCAATTGCCCAAAGCACGGGTTCCTTTCCTTCGCGGCTTCTTGCTCGTAAGATTCTCGAGACGAAAACAGCGACCCCTTTCGCTCTGCCAACATCCACCGTCCGTCGCACGCCCCCTCCCGAGCCGCCCTGCCCCTCGTCCCATTGGGCCTACAGCTCCCCCTCCTCTCACACTCTCTCTTCTCCCATACACTACAGCCCTCCTCTCCACCCGTGAGAGAGACAAAGAAAAGTCGCTCGCATCGACAAACGATCGATATCGCCTCATCCTGGACATTGCCCTCCCACAACCTGTGCCTGCGGTGCGGCAGTCCCCGCCCCACCCCATCCTTTGAGCTGAGACCCTGCCTCTCGCGTGGCTTCCTACCCTCCAGCTCCTTCGGCGCTTGCTCACTCCTTCCCCCTCCCCCTTCGTGGAACCTCCTCCCTCCCCTTCCGCTTCGACTCGTGCGCTCGCCGTCCTCGCGGGCCTCCCCCGCCCACGGGCCTAATCTCCCGGTCCTCATCTTGAAAGGGGATCCTCCCCTGCCTGGGATCAGCCCACCTCTGCAGGCAGTGATCCCGTGTCTGGCAATATGACGGACCAAGACCCCTCGGCCATGTATGGCCTCGAAGATTCTAATAGTCAAGGGACCTCTTCCGCCCTTGATAACAACAGCAACACCAATCTCGTCGATAACGTCACACCCCAAACGAATACCCAATTTCCTACGCCAACGTCAACAACAGCCGATCCCTCGAATAGTGCCTTCTCGAACGACGAATCGCGATCGTACTTCAACCCAAACCCTAATTGGCCGTTCGATCCCTCATCCGCCGGTCAAGCATCCGAACAACTATTTCAGAACGCTCCCTGGGGTGTTGGTCAACAAAACGTTGCCTCGGCCCCCTTATACTCTAATCCAATGGCAGGTGGACAGCAAAACCCCGGCCAAATTCCTTCCCAAGGCCAGAGTAACGACCCGAACGATGTCTTAAGCCTCCCACCCGGTGCGCTAGGAAGTCTAACCCCCGCCCAACAAGAAGCTCTCCGCAACATCGCCATGCCATCGCATTTACAATTCCAATCAACAAACTCGGATCAAGCGCTCGAGTCTCCCAGTAGCTTGAGGCCCGGAGGTATCTCGTCCCCGAGCACTTGGGCAACAGGAAGCGCAAGTCGTCGGCCGACATCGACGACGACGATGACGACGACGACGGCACCCAGCCAGTCAAGAAGACGGCGCATAACATGATCGAGAAGAGGTATCGGACAAACCTCAACGACAAGATCGCCGCCCTCCGCGACAGCGTGCCGAGTCTGCGCATCATGTCTAAGAGTGCGAGGGGCGAGGATACCACCGAAGACCGCGAGGAACTACACGGACTAACTCCGGCCCATAAATTGAACAAGGCTACCGTGAGTTCATGAGCAGGCGACCCGCCGAGAGGGCATAGTTGGGCCCGTGAAACCTCTTTCTTTGCTAACGGAGATTCTAGGTCTTGAGCAAAGCCACCGAATATATACGGCATCTGGAGAAGAGGAATAATCGTCTCCTGGACGAGAACCACGCGATGCAACAGCGCATCGCTGCTTTCGAGAAGTTGTTCATGGCTGGTGCTATGAACGGAGCCATTAGCCCCTCCAGCAACCCCCGCCTATGCAATATCCTGCGCAGGAGAGCCAGGCCTTCATGAGCCAAGCTATGAATCCCCAAGGCTCGCCAGAGCCGGCCCCGGCTGGCATGATTCAAGTCCCCGAGGATATGAAGCGCATACCCAGGCGCAAATGGGCCAGCAGCCCTATCCCGTACCGCAGCAACCATACAATCCCAACCCGGCCGCCGTCCGACAGCAACAGATCCAGCAAATGCAGCAGATGCAGCAGGACAGATGGCGAAGCTCTGCCCCTTATCTCGGCAAACTCATGGTTGGATCCCTCGCGGGCCTGATGTAGTCCCGTTTTCCCCGCCTACCCATCTCTCCTAAGCAGGGCTAGGAGGCGCTGCCATTTCGCTGCCATCTACCCTGTCTTGACGCGCATCATCTCATATATCTTGAAGCTTATCTATCACACGCGCTCTCGCTTTTCTTACTCCTCGTTTCTCCTTTACTTTATACCTCTACAAAGAGCAAACAAACCTCGTGTTGGGACTTTACCCGGATTCACACATCATCCTCCACCACCGTGCGCCGTTCCGGCCACGTAGTTCCAACATCTCCTCTCGAATATGAATATTGATCCATCGGACATTTTACGCGTCGATGGGCGCTAATTCGGCTTTACGGCACTACGCGGCTTTTGCGGTGGTGGAGGTTAGTTTCAACACCAACCTCTATCAATCGCTTCCGGGGCTGCTGTCCGATATCGGTCTCCTTTCACCCGCGTAATAAGACGATCAACGCCATTCGCTCATGGCTGCGCAATAGGACCACGCAAACTAGACCTCTGTAGTGGCTGCAACACACTAGCCACGGAGCCAGTGCTCGTCCCGGCACCTAGCGATCTGTTGCCAAAGCGAAACGGATTCGCAGCTGCGCTTGGTAATGATCCCTCGAGTCATCTTTCAAACCATCTCCCGGGCCCCACGCTGGGCTGTCCTGCTCTTGAGTACGAGTCACATAGACCAAACTCCATTCATTCCCTACTCTCTCTCTCTCTCTCTCTCTCTCTCTCTCTCCTTCTATTTCCCTATGTCTTGTTAGAATCTCTCTTGGCTCGGAATGGGGAGCACCGCTGGGCGTTTCGGAGGCCTGGACTCTCTGCTTTTTCAAACGGCCCCTCTCCGATCGCAACACCCGCCATCCGCCAGCCCTACGGCGATGCAGATCGACTCTCTGCCTCATGCTCCTTTGGTTACGATCCTCCCTTCCCTTTTTCTCTGTCACCCACTGAACTCTCAAATCGCACCTTGATATACGTATGCACGTTTCTTGGATACACAATAACATCTTTGCATGACGGGGATGAGCGGGCGTTGGCGTTTTTTCCGTCCCTTTCCAAAAGAAAAACTGCTCCTCCTTCTTCTCCTCCTCCCTTATTTTCTTTATTTTCGTTTTGTATATTTTGACAGCGAATACGCCGCCTCAACATCCAACCAGATATTGACGAAGCCGGCCAGGAAACATAGGGAAGGCAATCGTTGGGATTCTTCTTTTTTTTCGTCCTTTTTTTTCTTTTGGTATTTCAGAGACGAGATCCGCTCTCCACGTTGATTCTGCATGGTGTTTTTTGAGAGGACACTGGATCCATGTTTTATTATCACTAGATTCGAGCTCTTTCTTCGCTTGTGTTTTTCTTCTTTCTCTTACTATTATTAGATGCGCCGAAAGGATATGATTGGGTGTAAAATCAAAGCGATTTACTCTTTTCCCACAAACATTGATAAAAAGCTCCCCCTAGCCTGCTGGGATACTCGGCGCCTTGCGATCGCGACGATGGCAGGCTGTCAGTTTTGGATATATGTTGCAAGCGTGTTGTCGGTCGAGGAGCGCCATGGCTCGAAGACGAGAATAGCTGTTACTTCAGCACTTATCGATGGTGGTAGCTTATCCCTCCTCGAGCTCTCTAAAGGTGTTTTATTTGGGGAATTATACCTCGGTATATATGGAAGTAATGAATGTGTAGATCTTAGTAGACGCGAAGATTCTTAAAATAACATTAGAGCCTGTAGCAGGGGCCCGGGGCACGATTGAATGGGTGTCGTGCTCAACTTTGGGACGTCATTGTGGGTACATCCATTATGTACGTTGGAGGTTGTTCCTTGGAGGGCCAGGGCGTTATCGATCACCACAATTTTCTAAAGGCACATGTCGAATAGCGGGGTAGCTCTTGGTCGATGGTGGGGGAGCCTGGGCTATTTTCATCTCCCTGGAGCCACCATTCAGCGAGCATCACATCCAATATTTATGTAGCGTGCATTTGCCATCACCAATACATTATCTCTCCCCTTCTTTCCCAAGGAGAGCAGAATTGTAGCCACTGCCCATTCCGCCGGGATACCGATCCTCCCACCGGGCCGCTTTCTCAGCCATATCCACACGTTTCGAGCCCGAATCGTCCGGCCGCCGAGCTTCGAGGCTTCCTCTATCCTTTCGAAAGCAGGCACAAACCCATTGAAACGAGAGTTATCAAAAAGACGGAGCAAAGGACAAGAGTGAACGGCAAGCAAGCACCGAACGCGACATCCATCTCTCCTAAGACGGTATCAGAGAAAAAAAGGAATATCAAGCACCTTCGAGACCGATGAGCGCCCCGGGCGTCGCGGGGCCCCTGGACCCCTTCGCCTTCCCCGCGAATACCACTTCCCCCTTCTTCACCCGCCAAACCAACCTCACAACCCACCACGCCCAGCTCACCAAGTGGTCCTCCCTCGTCCTCGCCTTTTGCCGCCACCACCGCCTCCACCGCATCTCCCTCTCCCAATCCCAGAGCCAACCGCCCTCCTCCTCCTCCCTGTCAACGACGACGACGGCGACGACGACGACGGGCTCTGCGCAGCCCGCCCCCGAAGCCATCCTGTTCCACAACCCCGCCATCAACCGCCGCCTCTCCCTCGCCGATATCCGCGAGGTCCTCGAGTTTATGCGCAAGGGCCGCGCGGACCCGTATGTCTCCGCGTCCGGTTCCGGTGCCGGCTCCTCCTCTGGCGCCGCGGCTGCTGGCGACGCCACCCGCGACGTGTGGTGGGTCTTTTGGCGGACTCCCGAAGAGTGGGCTGCCCTCGTCGAGAAGTGGGTGGACGACACCGCGCAGAGGGGCACGGTCTTGACCGTGTACGAACTGACGGAGGGCGAGGCTTGTCGTGGCACGGGTGGGTTCCCTATCAATCCTTTTTCTTTTTCTTGGCGCATCACATCTTCTATGCTTCGTCGTTGCCACCTCCGTCCCAACCCCTTGTCAAACGCACCGCCCTGTTACTGACTTGAAGAACCAGAATTCTACGGCCTCGACCGGGAGCTGATGATCAAGGCGCTTCAGATCCTCGTCAAGAGGAACAAGGCCCAAATCTTCGGCCAGGAGGACTCACAGGGTGTAAAGTTCTTTGCATAAACATGCGCGCCAAGCCAACGGTCGAGCCAACAGCGTGCGACCCCGGGCATTTCCTCACGGCTTCTTCTCTTCGTCCCTTCTATACCCATATAGACATCTATTGTTCCTCGTTGCCGCGATTGACTTGTCTGTGCATCCTAATAAAAAGATCCATTCTTCATCAGCATATGAGTTGCCATCCTCCCGTCTCTAAAAGACCTAGGTCTAGAGTTAAAACACTAGTCAACTACAGCTGTACACGTAAACCCGACTGGCAACAGAAGAAAAAGATAGAAGACGAAGAAGAAAAAGAAACAAAACTGCCAACCCCACCCAACCATGGGTGCCAACACATGCCCAGACTCCCGCTTGATATTGAAAAAACACAATATTGAAGAAATGGGGAAGAGGGAAGAGAGAGCAACAAGATAACCAGGGCCATAACAAGCAAGTTTTCTCCAACCCCGCATTTCCCACCAAGCTCCCATGATGATATGAAGATGCAAAATT
The DNA here is from genome assembly GCA_949357655.1 of Parascedosporium putredinis. NCBI lineage: Eukaryota > Fungi > Ascomycota > Sordariomycetes > Microascales > Microascaceae > Parascedosporium > Parascedosporium putredinis. The sequence goes on along the minus strand of CASHTG010000021.1, from coordinate 740,056 downwards.
CCAGCGTGAATGCCATTCCGATTCTCGCCTCCTTTCCTCCATCGCGCTACGCCATGCCCTCTGCCGCAAACTGCTTGTCGTACTTGACCTCCTGCTTCATGCATACCTGGAGGAGCCAGTCCGGCGACACGATCCTCGGCTCCATGTTGCCGTCCTCGGCCATTTTGATAAACTTGGGGAAGAGCTCCTTTTCCGCCGGCGTGCTCGATGTTAGGAGGTACACCGGATCCGGCGGGAGACCACCGTCCTCCTCACGTGTCGTTTTCTTGATGGTGCTGTGCTTGCCGTCGTACGTCTTCCAGATGGCGTGGCACGCCCGGGCAATCGTCTCATACGTCTTGGCCCCGTGCCGGATATGTGGCGTGCAGTAGATGGGCACTCCCTGGAGAAGCTTGCCAGAGTTGGCTCGGGCCCGGGCAACCGATGTGGAGAGCTTCATGTTGTACATCTTTTCGCCCTCCTTATCCACGAGGATAAAGTCGTTCGGATCGACAATCTCCTTGCTCGTCAAGACGTGGTCAATGAACTCGGTCGAGATCACAGTCGCCCCACGGATGAGCCCACATAAGAACTTTATGGTACGCAGGACCCGAGGAGCCACCAGATACTGGCAGGCGCTGTTCTCCGGCAGGACCCGGATACCAAGTTCTGCTAGCTTCATCTATACGCAACCACACGTTAGCACAAGGGTCCGCGCCCAGGGTTTTGGCAACATGCGATAATAGACATATTTCCATCCACTTACCCTGTCCTTGTCTTCCTTCTTCACGCCATCGACCCAGCGTGAGTAGCCAGTGATTGTCACTGTCATGTTGTACGGCTTGTCAATCTTCCTCTTCTTCTTGCTGGGCTTCCCATCATCAGCCTCAACCTCCTCTTCCGATTCCACCTCCGCGGTGGGCGTGACCTTGGCGCCCCTCTTCCCCCTCTTCGTCTTCTCCTTTTCCTTTTCGGCATCCTTCTCCTCATCTACCGCCATATCGAGCTGGTCTGCCGCTCTCTTGCCGCCCCATGGGCCCCGACCGTCCTTGCTATGCCGCTTCTTCTCCTTCTCATATTGCTCCATGTCAGTAGCAAGGAGCCTCAGGGTTGCCGCGGCTTTGCTCTTCGCGCTCCTACCACCAGTGGACAGGAGCGACTCGTCATTCTCCTTGCCCGACGCTACGTAGCGCTTCTTGGGCGCCGGTGTCTCGGGTTTCGCCGCTTCCCTGGCAGCTTCCTCACGCCACACCTTGACATTGTCGGCACCAATAGCCACGCCTTCTGCAGGCCCTTGGTCGTACGCGTAAGCCTGCGCAGTATCCAGGATCTGGCGCCTACGCTGAGCAGAACGGGGAGATCGTCGTCGTCGCCCGGATAGTACTTCTCCCGTAGCTTAGCCTCGTCAAAGAATGTCTGCCCAATGACTTCCCCTAGATTCGTACGCGAGGAAGTGGGTGTACTTCTTGTTACTGCACGGTTGAACAGCGCACTTGGCATAGCTCTCTTCAACCCAAAGATGGTTGACCATGCTGATGCCCCAGTCCGCGGCGGCTTCGCACTTCTCACTGTTGTCGCGCGCCGTAATCAGGTGGGTATTCTCGGCCTTCATCGTCTTGGTATACGTAGCCCCTGAAGCCTTAATGAGGTTCTCGAGGTACGTCCGCGCCTCACCTCCGTAGTTAGATAGGGTGATTTTGAAGCCCTCGAACCCGGGAATGCCATTTTTGGGGATGGGGTAGTGCAGGAGACGGCGCAAGGGCGACGACCACTGGTCGGTCGTGAGGAGGTGGTACAACCAGGCAAGGTTGCCGACGTCTTTGCAAAGCCTTGCCGCTCTCACATAATCCTCCCCGTCTCGGTACTGGCAGATGAACATGTTGCATTCATCGACTGTCGTTGTCACGTCACCATTAGAGGCCGTGATGACTTCTTCGATGATGGTCCGTAAGCGCGAGGTGAGCGCCAGATCATCGGCCAACATGACGGTTTTGTTCTTGAACACGGTTAGGGGTTCTCTGGCGGAGCTTTGGGTGGGTGGAAGGAGGTGGGCGGGTCGTGCGCTAGAGGCGCCTTCGAGGTGCTGGCTAGATGGGAGCTCCACAAACTCGTTTGAGTTGGCATCGAGGATCGCCGCGTTGGGGAGGAGGTAGGGACTTTCGTCGATTCGCTTGCCTAGCTTGAAGCAATCGTCAAACCTAGCGGCGGCAAAACTTCCAGTAAGCAGACATTCGGGGAGCAAAGCTTGCAATAGGGCAAGGGGAAAAAAAGAAGAAAAAAAGGAAAATGAGAAGAGGATCGGAAGTCTACTTACCAATGAGGCAATACGATCTTGGCCTTGTATCCTTTTGCTTTCGCTTCGACACACATGGGGTGATCCGCTGATAGCGCGCAGATATGTGTGGTAAGGCGCGTCACATCAGGGGAGTCCATGCCCCAAGCGCGGCCGTGGCGCCGATGATGCTTTCCCTGTCTGTTACCGGTAAGCCGGCGCAGGTGATGACGACGGAGGAGAATATCATGCGAGGATCGGGCGAAAAAGGTCGGATTTGTGCTAGGCGGCTCTTGGCGAGCGAGAGCTGGATCCAGGTGTAGGTGACGATGGGGATCATGAGGGCCTGCGCCTCCGTATACTGCGGGAAGTCGATAGTGTTCGAAACGATGTGTGTGACCTTTTCGACGGGGATCGAGCCATCGAATCTCGGTTCGCAGACCTCGCCTCCATTGTTCTGAATGATTGCGGAGAGCTATTCGCAGGACCTATTAGCAACACGCACATCGCACCACGAAGCACGATGCATGCCGGTCCTCATTGACGCAGATCCAAGAGGCGAGCAAACACTTACATCTGCAATTTTCTTAGAAGGCAGCTCTGAACTCGAAACAAATGCAATCGAGCATTGCGCGAAAAGCGGCTTGCCCCCATTCTTCGTTCCAAAGCTCCCAACAGGCCGGCAAGGCTCGACAAGGCAAGGCAACGACCAGGCTGCGGAAAGGAATTCTACGTTTAGCTTGGGGTAAAAATGAGGATACTATCTCTTCAAACCAGAATCGGCGGGTTTTTCGACAAGGACGTCCTTCTAGTTCGGCCACGAGTTGCTGTGTTTCTCAAAGGGAGGTTTCGCTGGAACAAGAAATTTGGGCCTAGTAAAGCGCGTCCGGTATTAGTGGGACATGAATTGGACGTGATGGCGCTGGTCAAGTTCGCGGGAGGCAGAAACGCGAAGAGAGCAGGCGGTCACCTGACAGCGGTGTTTAGAAGGGAGCATTGACGGACGCGACTTTGCAAAGGATTTGGTACCTGCCACCAAAACTTTGGCTAAAAGTACATTGATCACCTTATTTTGGAGGGGCTGCTAAAGTGGATTTTCCAGACGCGATGAAAGCTCGCGTCTCGTCTCCCAAGCGCGACGATACTTGGCAAGCTCCCCACCGTTGCAGTTGTCGCCAATTGATGATCAATTGATATTATTTCATTGATAGATGCATCCAGGATTCAATCATTAATTTGTTGTTCATAGATGCTACTCCTCCCCTCCCCTTCGCTCGACTATTCCGTTCTAGACGCCTTCTAATGCCTATATCATTGCGTACCTTCCATTCCCTTGCCTTTTGCCTTTGGCTTTTTTCTTTTTATATTTGTCTTCATTTTCCCCACGCTCTAAGAGGCGCTGCCTAATCATACCAAATCGCATTCATGCCGAAGCCGGGCTCGGGAATCCTCAACCTGGCAACCCTGGCGAGGAACTCATCCTGCCACCTGTAGATCTCGATCCAGCCCTCCTGGTCATCCGTGATGGCCACCCACTCGTCGCTCCAGTCGCAGGGGGCGACGGCATTGCTGTGACCGCCGCTGGTGGGGGTGGGGTTAAGGAGGATCTGCCTCTCGATGCTGCCGCTGTCGGCCAGCTTGAAGGCGGAGACGTAGCCGGTCAGATCGAAGCTGTTGGCGCGGCTGGAGGCGAACATGTACTTGCCGCTAAACGTGAGGGCACACACGTCGGCGCGGTACATGGTCCAGCGGTCGGGGATGCCGGGAGGGATGAGGGGAAGTGGCGGTGGGTGTAGATGGGCATGTGCGTCTCCGGGTTGATGACGTACTCGCAGATGCGGTTGCCCTTCTCCATGAGCGCGTACAGGTAGTTGCCGGTGGGGTGCATGGCGACCCAGCGGGGTGGTCCTTTTCGCCGGGGGCGTCGACGGAGCCGACGAGCACGACCTTGCCGGAGTCGGGGTCGGCGGGGTCCTTGCGGTGGCACCAAAGCTTGTTGGCGGTCAAATCGGCAGAGTAGAGGTAGGTTTCGGTGGGGTCAAAGACCATGCCGTGGATGCCGGAGTTGGGCTGGTATTCGTAGTTTTGGATATTAGTCTCGAGGGCGCCGGTGGAGGAGGAGGAAGATGTTGCCGTAGCCGGCGTGCTTGTAGAAGGGGTTGCAGTAGACGGCATAGGGGGCTGCTTGGCCGGGAGCAGGAAGATGGCTCGGGTGTTGGTCTCCTTGGAGTTGGCTTGGGCTACAAAAGGGTTGTGAGAAATGTTGTCCTCCTCTGTTTCCCTTGTACCAGGGCGGGAGTAAAGGTACGACTTACGATCAACGCCCAAGGGTTGAGAGGTTTCATGGACAATCTCGGAAGGGGTCTTCACGGCATAGCTGCCCCACTTCTTCATTGCGGCGCCGTAAATGTTCTTCTTCGCATGCTATACGCGACTCGCGTGTGAGCTCCTGAGTCAAGGCACGTGGGCAACCTAGGTGACGGTTGCCGCCGCCCAACTTACATCAAAGGCCATCCACGAGATGGGCTCATCCTCGGGGATCTCAGTCCTCTGTACGAGGGTCAGGGTCAGGGCCTCGTCATCGAAAGCGACGGTGAAGATGGCACCCGGAGGGTCCAGGTGCCAATCATAAGGTGGTGGATAGGCATGTTGGTGGAGATGGAGGGGTTTCGGCCTAGACGCAGCACGGAATCGCGGGGGTGGATACGGCACGGGATCGAGTGTATCACGGAGCAAAAAGGCCCCAGTAAAGTTCTATATAAAAGTGATTGAGAGGAGAGAGGAGAAAAAGGAAAGAGATGGGAGATGAGGAAAGAGAAAGAAAGAGAAAAAAAAAAGACTTCGAGCTCTCCAATTTCCCCAAAGCCAATTCTTGAAAGACGAGGGACTAAGCGTGGCAGCGGAGTCGCCCCAAGGCTAAGCTCGTCAAAAGTCGGATCCACATGCTTGATGTACACTTGAAAATACCTTTGTTTTGGCGCTTGGTCGGAATTGGGACGGAGGCCTGGTGGGTTCAATGTTAGGAGACTCAAGTGCCGACGTCAGCTAGCGAAAAAATCCTTGCCCACTTTTCGGGCGTTGGTTCGTTCCTACGATAAAGCTTTATGCCGTCCCCGCAGCCGCCGTGTGAAGCGAATTGCCCCTCCTTTTTTTGTTTCTTCTTTTTACCCCTCGCAATACCCCCTTCTGCTCTTCACTGTTCAGTCCCCTTCCCGCGGATCTTGGAGTGGGGGTGCGGCTCGAGACGCCAAAATGGGTAATAATGGAGGGAACGAGAAACATTGAATCAACGCCACCCAAAGGAGCACTCGACGCCAAAATGTCGCTGGACCCGCGGACTTAGGGACCGGCCCCCGAAGGCGGCTTCCATGCACCACTAAGCAACCTCGGAAGAACCCATATCCGCCGAGGTTGCTGGCGGGGAATCTCATAGCCGGACCCCTAGTAGCCCTACATTACCCATGTCTTTAGAGCTGGGTCTGTCGAGTCTGCTCTTATCTCTCACTAGCGATCCGAGAAGGGGAGGGAAGGGGACCGGCGCACTTTATATCCTAGTTTGCCTCTACTTGTAGATTGATTGTCGGGTTACCTGGCGCAAAGAAAATCTATGGATCTCTCAGTGTTAAAAATCCACAAGGGTCAAATTTTGAAGTGCTCGCAGGATGGGGCCCGCATCAAGTTGACAAATCCGGTCTCGGACAAGCCCGGCATTTGGCACCGGCTTGATTCTATACACTGCGTGCTCTCTGTCAAGGTGATAGCAAAAGATCAGAGCAGCCGCGAACCTCACCAAAACTATCCACCTGTGATGGATACGGCATAAGGCAAAGGATGCTCCTGTCAGAATCACAAGGCAACCGTGCCTGGGTTCTCTCGAGACACAAAAAAAAAAAGAAAAAAGCCCCAAGCCGCCCACTACGGAGAAGGGTATCGTCGACGTCACATCTGTGTCTTGACCTGGCGACGTCTCGATTAACTCGGAGGTTTTGCGGGGTGTCCCGTCACTGGCCCAGCGCCGCCGTCAGTCGCCATCCCGCTCGACCCTGGCGCGTCGCTTCAAGAACTGAGATAGTCTCGCCGTGGCAAACAGGGGTCCGTTGAAACGTTCTAGACGAGACCCACGCTGACGTTGAGAGCCTCCCGAGAAGCACCGGGTACTATCCGAGGCCATAACACAGGTGCCTAGCTATTCCCACGCATATGCCCACCCCGAGTTGTATGGCAAAGAGTTCGGCGGGTATTATCCGGATGGACGTACCGAGACAGTGCTTCCCGTGCCGTTGACATGAGCGCCATCCTTGACTACGTGAAAGGGCATCCCTTATTCTCGCCCATGGATTACAAGTACCACAGCTCGACCGCAAGTTTCCGACCACGTCATTACTATATTCCACTCCCTGCACTGTCAAAAAATCAGCTACCCTCCTAGGAAAGTATATATACGTCCATCCAACATGCAGCTCCATGCCACTGCCCCGAACCCTTCCTTCGTCATCATCAAGGTAACGTGCTAAATGGTGCTGTGCGTGAACATGAATGTGCAATACCGTGAATCCTTGTATACTCCCACAATGCGAATGCTGCCCCAATCATGTTTGCGAGGCAATTGTTGATGCTCCCCAATAAATGCCATCCCCCAAGTGTCGCCCGCCCGTTGACATGGAAAAGCTTCCTCCCCACGATCAACTTTCGACCAAGTTGGAAAACAATGCAAGCAAGAACCGACTAAAAGCAAAGGATGGATGGGAAGAGAAAAAAAGAAAGAAAAAGAACCATAGAGCCTTGTTAGGCGGGGAGATATAAGAGAGAGAAGAAGAACAAGAAAGCAGAAAAAAAAACTGTTTCATTGGTACAGGTCCTCGGCATGAGATCAATGGTTCATTAATCCTTGATTCGTTTGCAGTAGTGGGCAGTGGCTTAGTGGCCGTTGCCAAGCATCGTAATCGCATCTTTGATGGTTTCATTCTACAGTCATCTGTTAGCTACAAGATCGCCGTGCTAGTGTTGCAGTGCATCCACTTTTAGAGGGGATTGGGGATGGGAGATCTCTTACAGATGGGTCCAGGCTGAGGGCATTGGTGTAAGATCGCAGCGCTTCTCCTCTCTTCGTCGGACCTGACATCGCGAATGCCTGCCCTAACAAGAAGTGCACGCTTGGTTCGTCAGGTGCCATCTGCCGCACAAGCTGCAGGTCCCTCAAGGCATCCTGTGGCTGGCCGAGGCGCAGGTACAACCTCGCCGTCTGGAGCCGGATTAGGCTTCCCAAGTTGTCTGATGGTTCAAGATCAGTGCCCCGCCGCAGATAGCTTAGCGCTTGCCGGTGCTTGCCCATCTTCTCGAGTATCTACAAGACTTTGTGTTAGCGCGTCTCCACCCGAAAACGAAACATGTGCTAGACGAATCGAAAGTATCGAGGGGGTGCGGGAGCCCCTCCCCAAGGAGCCCAAACTTACCCTAGCGATGTAGGTCAACAGCGCAGCATTGTTCGGGTTGACCCTTTCTGCCGAGCGGTAGTATTTCAAGGCTTTTTCGCCTTGGCCCAGCCTCTCCTGGACGCGGCCTAGCCCTACCCACGCCGAATAATGTCGAGGATCAACTTGTAATGCCCTGCGGAAAGCCGTGGTGGCTTCCCGTACTCCTCCGCCTCAAAGTGCTCGTGTCCTAGAAGGGAGTACGAGTACGCTAGCTGGGGCTCGAGTTGGCCGGCTCTCCGGAAGCATTTGATCGCCTCCTGATGGCAGCGCTGCAAGGAGAACGAATTTCCCACCGCGCACCACGTTTGCGGTGAGAGGTAGTGGTCGTCGGAGAGTTCGTGACCCAAGAACGCGAGCTCCACATCGTCCTTGAGATGCCAGAGGACGGTGGAATAGACTTCCATGTCTTCGAGCCAGGAGGGTGCGATCTTTCGCAATATTTGGAAGGTCGACTTCGCTTCGCCATACGCCATCATTTCGTACTGCGCCCGAGCCAACTTGGAGAGAACCCATGGCGTCATTTGTTGCTCAGGCGGAAGTGACGAGAGTGCATCAATGCATCCCTGCGGTTGAAATTGGCTCAAGTGATAATATCCGGCGCCAAGCTTCAGGAGTAGATTCATCAGCGCCTGCAGCTTTTCCTGATCTAACGCCGCCGCCGCCGCCGCCACCGAAGTCATCCTCCCTGGGTGGCCCATTTTCCCAACAGGGGTAGGGGATGCCGGCCCTGTTGCCTTGGTATCCCGCCCTGCACCAATAGCCGAGGATCGAATAACGTTCGCCGCGCGGTTCAAGGCAGAGGTCTTACGCTCTGCAGGACGAATAGGATTCCTTGGCCGAGCTAGTCGCTTGAACGCATCCCGCGCCATTGCCGATTCAGTCGTCGAACGATCTGTTAGGCCCGTCGCTGGGGCTGTCTGGTTAAGTAGCCGGGCGCTCCTCCGCTGAGGGGCCATGGTGAGCGACGAACTCGCATAGCGGCTAGAAAAACGTCGTTCTCTTTCCTACTCGGCCCGGAGCGCAACTCTGCTACCTCCGCTGGGGGCCCGTCTAGCACGGACCTTTGTCTCTTCTTAGAGAGAGACGGTATAGCGATGCCCGAGTATCCCATGGTGATGTCTCCCGATACGCTTCGAAGGGGTCGGCCTTCCGTTGTATCCATGTTTTCATCACCAACAGGCACATCGTTTCTCGGCACACAGAACGGTTGCTGCATGGCCTCGCGGAGTCCCGATTCAAAAGACTGGCCTGCTCGAAGTGAATTCGCCTTGGGCACTGTGCTCGTCGCATTCATGTCCGATGGCGCCGCCTTTGTCAATTTTCCATGGTCGTTCTTGCTACTTGTGTGATCTCGAAGCTTGAATATGTTACCCACGCGCAGTTGAACACCTAGGAAACCTGTTAGTAATTGTACTCTCTCATCAGTAGCAAGAAAAGAAAGAAATTCCCCACCATTATCGCAAAGGTCTGTAAACGCATCCCACATGAACGGATTCGTCTCTACGGCAGCGACGTAGCAGTTTATCGCTGACTTTACATCCCCGCTCGCTTTGTAGAGCTTCCCGAGCAGCCTGTTAGCAGCCGCATAGTCGGGGGCGAATCGTTCGGACAAAGCTTGGTCATCTTTTCAACTGCGCGTTAGAGATTGCATGATGATTCAAGTTCCTCGAGCGGCTCAAGGCATGAAAAAACCTACCAGTCCATAAAGGCTGAGCTTGTCTCAGGGCTGCAATTCCCTCCGAATAATTCTTCTGGCGGAAGCAAGCCTGGGCAAATACATAGGAGCACCCAAGGTGTTGGCCCCTTAAACCCTTTTCCCGACTATGCTCCGCCGCGAGTGCGACTCGACCTAACCGCAAACAACAAAGGGAGACGAGATGAGTCCATGAAGCGTTTTCGGGGTCAAGAGCATGCAATCGTTCGGTGATGAACAGGGCGTTTTCGTAGAGATCGTTATCGATGAAGTCGTAAACAAGTCGCAGCCGTGCATCCATGATGGCGGAAGCCAGGTGGGACGTGGAGAGTGCACGTCTTACGGCGTCGAGGAGGGGCGGGAGACCGCGACGAGACGCTTCAAAGGGCCCAAGGGCAGCCGTCGATTCTGTGCAAAGTGAAACAAGGCGATTAGCTTATTGTGACGAGGACCTCGAGTCAAGACCCGTTTGCAAAACAAGAAGCGCCCAAACATACGCTAGCATGCGAAAAGTTGGCTATCTCGACACTTGGAGGGGAAAGCGCGGTGGGAAAGAGGCGGGAATTAGACTTCGCCCAACGATCACAATCTAGCGAGACGAGGCTGGCGGATGTTGGCCTGGTAAAGTAATAGGAGAACTATTAATTTGGCTATCGACCTGGTGGGCTGCACGAATTATCTGTAGAGAGGTGGGAGGTAGGGATGGTGGTGGTTATGGTTGTGGTGATAATAACACTCCCGCTTGCTTGGATGGGTACACAATCCAGCAACAGCAACGCGTGCTGGTGTTAACAGGGCCGGTTGTTTTTGCCGCCAAACAAAGTGCATCACTCCTGCGACGTACCCGCGTGCAGCTACCAGGTACCTTCTGTTAGTTCCTTTGCTGAGGAGGAACATGGAAGCTGAATGTGGGAGCCGCTTAGATCACGTGTCTAGGCACCGCTGGCCGCCCAACCTGCATTTTTGGGGCGCTGTGAACCACTAATTTTCCCAACCCCTGTTTATTCTGAAGAGACAATCGAGGGTGTCCCTGCGCCTTTCAAAATGGACCAGCACCCAATATTGTCTGTATTATTCATTGGATTTGATCCGTCCACCATCTTCTCATGGTGCAGAAACAATTGCCTCCGTGGCCATCTCTTAGTCAGAGAGCTCACAGAGTCTTGATGGGACGCTCATCGGAAGCTCTCAATAAGTAACAGTATATCCAAGAAGCACTAATTAAGCATCCAAGAATCCCGGAGACCATTGAAGCTACCCCGGGCTTTGTTACAAGTAAATACAATCGGTATCCCGTTCGAACAGTTCATTCTTCCTCATCGTCGCCAGAATCAAATTCGCCATCCACGTTAGGGTCTGGCCTGACTATGCTATTGAGGAGCGATACCTTCGTGAAGCGCGTTAGGCGAGCCGTAAGACAGTAGCAGAAATTAGGACTTACATATGGGACTAAGGGCGTGAATATATTCACGAGTTTTTCCTGCGAGCCCGGCCCGAAAATGGTGCTATCCGGAACCTTTTACTCAATACATAGTTTCGAAGTTTCAAAAGGTCAAGGTCGCGGTGGTCTGCCGAAATTCCCTTGACAAAAACCCCGTTAGCTGGTTGGAGATATTCCGGTCCCCGATCTCGACTTACCTTCGGTCTAGCTTTCATGGCATTCTCTTTATTTCGAGCAGCGAAAGCCTTCAGGGCAATGTTTGCATCGGTGCTTTTACTAGCATCGGGAAGAAACTGTGTCTTCAGGTCGGCGTTGTTCAAGATACGCCGCCAACGACGCGGACGTTCATCAATACTCTCTCTAATCTTGTAAACAGACTCGTTCTCAGGATGCCAGAGGCCGCCGCCAACGAAGCAGTTACCTGGCTCGGCGTGTATATAATAGCAGGCGAATGGCCCCTTTCGCCCCGTTCGAGACCTTATTACCATGAGTCAGTATGGCCAGAAAAGGCCTTTAGGGGACAAGAAAACTCACCACGCGGCCGAGAAATGAGGCTATGTAACATTGTGTTAGCATTCCTTGAGAGATTCTCGTAGACTATGCAAAGAGGATTACCTTGTACGGTGTTGGGTTTTTACTAAACCTTGTGTCTCGGTAGATACGGAAGATGACATCTCTGGCCGGCAGTTCCGGGACGGTAAAGTCGAGACCAGATAGTTTCGACGTAAAGCTCATGACAAACGATTCCCAGTCTTGTTGGGCCCTACGAAACTCGCGATCATTGGCTAGCGATATAAGTTCAATGTTAGTCAAGTACATATATATATATATATATATATATATGCTGGCGGGGAGGGACGATCGTGAATACTAACACTTGAGCCACTCCCTCTGATTATGCGCTTTCAAGTCCTTCAAAAAAGCGCTGTGTTCTTATGAATGAAGTCTTCTCCATAATCCATTCCACCATCTGGACGAAGTGATTGCACCTTGACCACAGTTACCTTGGTTGCAAATTCATTCTGATCTTGATCCTCCTCGGGCTCCTCTTCGTCTGCATCATCTTCGTCTTGTCCAGCCGCACTGTCTTCCTTATACTCATCAGAGACCTCATCCAACTCTTCTGTCTTACGCTTACCTCGAGGTCCTGACGTGCCCTTTGACTTCTTGGAACTCTTGTTTGCTAGCGGATCATCCGAATCATCGTCCTCGAAGTAATTGCTCTTTTTGACAGTAGAGCTGACGCGACGAGACCGTCGAGGCTCGTCAATAGCATTAGAAGCCGCTCGCTTCCTGGGGGCATTTTGATAGTGTATGAAGAATGTAGGCAAGATATTATTGGGCTTCCTTCCTCTCAGGGAAACGGACAAGAGGGGGCTGATTGACGCGGAACTCGTGAGTTCAGATCATTGTCCCTTGCCACCGAACTGACGCGAGATCACATGATCTAAGAGGCTTCAAGCACACTGCATCTGCGACGGAAGTTTCCATGTCAAACGCTCGCACTCCATTCCTCCCCGCGCCATGCAAGAAAGGCTCACGCACCATCTACTAGATGTAATTGAAATAACGATCCTAAATTGCTCGAGGACTAATCGTAATTGAAATCTACTTCCTCAGTTTAATTGGGGATGCACAATTCGGCTGTTGATAAACTTGGGAGTGAAGCGAGGAGACAGCATTGTGATATAGTTGTACTGTCTCCTCGACCGCTACCTATTACGGGCTACAAGTAGTGCACTAGCAATTTTGTTCTGCCTACCCACTTGAGTGCGGAGTTGTCGCAACCCGACAATGCCCCGCACCAGGCCATACTGAACGCTCAAGCTCCCGAGCCTCAGTTTTTGTTCAGTTTCCGAGCAAAAGTCACACTTCTACCAAACTCGTCTACTTGGAAAGGCGATTCGCGAAAATGGAACACATTGACACCATATCCTCCTTTGTCGAGGGGCCCCTCCAGGCGAGGTAGGTACCGTGCAGCAGGCTCACGAACACCGTCAGGGGCTAACAAACAAAGCTTGACGACGTCATCGCAGGTATGTATTTTGAGATCGAGATAGCAATATAGTTATACTAACGAAGCTTTGCTGTAGATATCAAAGCTCTCACGATATCGACCCCGCAAGTAATCTCCAAACTCGCGCCTGCCTTTGAAAGGTACAACGAAGAGCAGTTCACGACAGTCAAGCTGCCGGGCAGCAGCCAACATGTGAGGCTACCGCCAGGATCGAGAGAATACTTGATTGAACAAAAGTTCTGATCTTGCGTCCTAGGTCATTGTCAGCTCGCATAATTCCCTTGGAGATGGACGATACTATGATGTTGGGAGCTCGTCAAGCTTCCAGTTCGACCACTCAAAGCGGGTGCGTAGTCACTTGACACCCTCCTCCCCCTTCCCCTGGCGGCTATCTTCTGACCATAGTATTACAGCAAGCGAGCGCTGTTCAATCTCACGTTTTGGACAGCTCCAGGTCCGATATTGTGTACGTTGCACCATGCACCAAAAGCTACCCCAACCATGTTGTACGATTTGCTAAGAACCGGGTGACAGAAATTCGATATTGAAGAGTTTGGGGACATATGTCGACGACCACTATCCTAGCGCATCGTATGGCGCCTACCCAATTGATGATGACTCTAAGGTCGCTATCATCATCGTGGCTAACAAGTATAGCCCGAATAACTTTTGGTAGGTTGGGGATCTGTAGGAGTAGGTGGTTGGAGGTATACGAGCAGGACGACTGATTATGAGAACACAGGAATGGACGATGGAGGTCTCTCTACATTTACGATCCTTCGTCAGGGAGTCTTGAAGGGTCAATCAAGATCGATGTCCACTACTATGAGGACGGAAATGTGCGCCTCCTTACTAACAGGTCGGTCACGGCTACAGTCTCTGGCGGGACTGGAAATGGAATTGTGAGGGAGATTTCAACCGCGGAGAAGAAGTACCAAGAGGAGGTGAACCGAGCTTTCACCGGATTGAGCGAGGGTGCATTTAAGAGCTTGCGACGGCAACTACCCGTGACGAGACAAAAGATTGAGTGGGAGAAGGTCACAACGTACCGATTAGGCCAGGACATTGGTGGGGAAGCTCGAGGCGATAGGCCGACTTCCTAGCCGAAGCAGCGCTGCGAAGACATGTTTTTCGGGCAAGTGCCGTGAAGCACATACCGAAGTGTGAGGGGCAACCCCACATCCATCGCCATTAAAAATTGCTTGCCGGGCAGTGGAGACGGTGAAGATAGGAGTTCCTTCTCAGGCGAGTGTATCTTAGTCATCTAGAGGCTTCGTTCCACCTCATGCGGGAGCGTAACAACACAAGGATGATGGAAATCAGTTCGAATTCTACTTGCTGTGATTGGCTCAACTACACTCATCCTACCCCAACCACGGGCTTGGAAAGTAACTTGTCCAGTTGGGAATCGTGCTAATTTCTCAGTGCACGGAGCCGTCTCCACCCGCGCCGTTCGACTTTTGCAGACCATATCTTCGGGGAATTCCAGCTTGTCCATTTCTTCACCTTTTCTCGTTGCGCTGCCCATCCTTCTTCCCCAAACCTTTGCCTAGCCTCGGTAGTATATCCAATTGATTTTCCCTCTCCTTCTTCTAAACCTTTCTCTCGACCTTGCGGAGCAATTTTTGTTGTCAATCGGCCTCTTCATCGCCATTCTCGCCTCGGAACACCCCTGTCCCTTCTTTTATTCTCTCTCCCATTCCTGAGCTCAAGATTACCGCCATAATGTCCGCTTCTCTCAGCTACCAAGACGTCGCCGGTCACAACACCAAGGACAGCCTGTACATGGTTATCCACGACAAGGTCTACGACGTTACTAAGTTTGTCGACGAGCACCCGTAAGTGGAAGCCTGACTTGTTTTGCGATGGGCTTGGTCATGAGAACACCGGCCCTCCTCGATTGATTCCTAATCCCGTCTCCGTCGGAGTCTCGGACGCTTACATTTCCCCGGTCTTCTATAGTGGTGGCGAGGAAGTCCTTCTCGACGTTGGCGGCCAGGATGCGACTGAGGCGTTTGAGGATGTCGGACACAGTGATGAGGCCAGGGAGATGCTAGAGCCTCTGCTCGTTGGCGCTCTCGACCGACAGGTGAGTTTTCTTCCGCATACGACTCGACGCGTCGTCGTATTCTTATCGTTTCCCCTTGTTCTTTTTCTTTCGTCTCGAATGCTAATCAAGTCGCGCAAATTAGCCCGGCGATCCCCTTCCCGGCAAGTCCTCGTCGTCTTCATATGCGGCTGCGAACGCCGACGCCAGCAGCATCGGTGTTGGCATGTACGCTTTCGTCTTCATCGGCGGCCTCCTCTCTTTCTTCGCCTACCAATACACACAGAAGCAGGCTATCGCTGTATAAACGCGCTGGCCTCTGCCAGATGATCACGACTAGAGTGGGTGGCGCGAGTTTATCATAGAGCCTTTTTGGAGTCACGCATTCTTCATTCAGAGGAAATGGAAGGCCTTGCAGCATGTCTTCGCACTCATTGTTTGTTTAATTAAGGCGCAATCACATACGGTATTGCCCAGCAGGCGGAGGTTAAACCCTCCTGAGGGTAGCTGGGCTGGTTGAACTGGGCCCAAAATCTGTTGGTTGGTTTCCTAGAGCAGGAGAAACCTTGACCCCAAGAAGAGCCGAGACTTTGAAGGGCCATTTGGGAGGGGGCTTTCTTGTTTTCCTTTTTCAAGAGATGCAGTCTAATATTTTTGATGTAATAAATTTCAACCCCTTTTGTTCATCCACGTTGACTCCTCTTTTGCGTGGTTTGGTGGCTTTCGGCTTCGGACTTATCTCGCCGTCTGCAGAGGGGAGATCGGAACTATAACCATCCAAAATGGAGGGTTCATCCACCATAGGCGCCCATGTACTTCTTCAGCAACCATTCCCCTTGGAAGTGCTGTTTCCTGATCGTGAATCCCTCTTGGGTCGCAGCTTTTCGCCAATCCATTGAGTTGCCCAGACCAGATTACTAGGCGTCAACGGATCAGTCGCGAGCGATCGCGCAAAAACAAAAAAATTTGACCCCTTTCTTCACGAACCCTGGTTCGCGCCCCATGTCATTGGGGAGCTGACTCGGATCTTTCCATCCAGAGATCGATCAATTTGTTGATCTGGTTCCTGAGAGCGCAGCTGGCGACAGCCCAGGGGTCTGGGCATCTCAGCTGCCTGTCACATGGGCCTGCCTCAATTAGAACCAAGCTATTATTATGCCAATTCCCGAATATCCAGGTCACGTGAGACGCGCATTTGGACGGAATTGGATCATGGGAGCTCGAGCACGTTTGTCCATTTCATTGACGGGTCAGTGTGTCAGACAGATTACGGATGTTCAAGCGGCGGCCATTCCTGTGCTAGGCAAACCTCAAACAGCCCCTTGACCCTTCGAAAACCCTTCTCTTGAATCGAGAACTCTTGCCATCGTCATCAACGTCTTCCAAGCCAGTCAATTCTCGCCGTCGCCGTCGCTTTCGCTAGTAGTGGCCTTCCCTGCCGGTTCCAGCTCAGTACGCTTCCAACCGATCCCGCGGAACCCGTTCGATCCTGCTGCTGGCCCACCAGGAAGGGTGACACAACAATGTCGTCGTACTTGGAGAGCCAGCGGGCGGCCTTCAAAGGCGCCCTATCCTCCGCAGCCTCCAAGATCCAGACCAAGAAGACGATTCCACGAGCCCCCGCCTCGCCCTCTCCCTCGATCGGCTCAACCACGTCCCGCAATGACGCGGCGGCCACGACGGGCACGCCCCCGGGCAAGCGCAAGCGCCAGGACATTGTCTACTCGCAGCCCGAGAACGTCAACTTTGGCGACCAGATCGGAACCCAAATGCATTTCGCGCTGACGTACCTGCGCGAGAAGAACGAGCCCAAGACTCTGGACGACATCCTCGGCCACTTGAGTCTGATGAAGCACAACGACCAGTATAAGGAGACCTTTACAGAGATGATTCGGCGCCATCCGCGTGTCGAGTTCATCCCCAACCCCGACGTGACGGAGCAGAAATGGAACGTCGGCAAATATACCTATCGCCCCATTATCCCGGGTGTCAAGGACAAGACGTCTCTCCTCCGATTTCTCCAGAACCGCAAGGACGCCTCTGGTGTCGCCGTCAAGGATCTCAAAGACGGTTGGGCCGACTGCGAAAATACTCTGGCTGAGCTCGAAAAGGTACACAAGATTCTCGTGATCCGCACTAAGAAAGAGAACAACCCGAAGCATGTGTACCTGGACGATGCCTCCCTCTCGGTCGACATCGATTCCGAGTTCAAGAATATGTGGCTCCGTGTCCCTATCCCGAAAACGGAGGAGTTGCCGAGGAAGCTACAGGCTGTCGGACAGAAGCCCACGAGCGATGACCCAACTGCCGGCGGCAAACTCGTCACTGGGAAGCCCAAGCAGCAGAAGAAGAGGACGACCAAAAGACCTGGAAAGGTCACCAACACCCACATGGAGGGCGTACTCAAAGACTTTAGCCATCTTACGAAGCGATAGGTCCATCCAGCACTTGGCATCCCTTTCAGGGGCCCGTTTAGTGCTGGGAGCCCAAGGGCTCCAGGTTTTGCCCCTGATAGTTTTCTATATCTCAGCTTTGCTTCTTCAGTTTTCAGATGGTGGCTAGGCCCATGGGGCAAAGCCCAGAAGGTCGTCATTTTGAGTGGCAGGGAATGTGGCCAAGTCTGTGCCTCATCTTATCCCATGTTTTAAAAGAAAAGAGCATAGCACGGCGTTTATGGACAGATAAAACACAACAGGTATTTGGTTTTAGTGGGGGTTTGTCTCCTTATCTTTCTTTCCTTTTTCTCTTTTTTTCTCTCTTCCTCTTTCTCTCTCGCTCTTTCTTCGTCATCTTCGTCCGACCACCCCCGGTCTACTTGGTGTTTGCGTATTATTAGACCTCCAGGTTGGAGGCGACTCCACAGCTCCGTAGTATAACTCCTTAAGTAGTCTAGCTTTGCATCACTCGCTCTTGCCCCCGAGTAACATTATGCTTCTCTCTCCAAGACGGTTACGATGGTGCTAGCGCTCGACTGTTTCGCAAGCTGTGATATACCCTGCAGGCGAGAGACGTCAGCCGCTTGGAAACACCGTCGGGGGCTAAAGTTAATACGAGTCACTACTTAACTTCACGTTGGCAAGTTTCCTTCGAAAGAACAATCACAATTGGAGTGAGTAAAATAATATCTATATTGCGTAATGAAGAAGAAAAAACGTTTCACACATAAGATATCTCCGTCGTAGCTCGGGCTACCCCCTTACCGCTTCGTCTACTATCTACTATGCCGAAAAAGAAAGGAAATGTAAGAGTAGGGCACGCGTTCAAGAGGGTTGTAAGCGCAGAATAAGGAAATTGTTGCCAGTGGCCCTGGTAGTCAAAGGACAAAACATGAACGTGCTCAAAGAAAACAAAAAGGATTGAAAGAATCGCCAGACCACGAAAGGAAATCAAAGTGCCACAAATTCCATCTATTCCACGCCATTGACGTGTCCAACCAAAGCCAGAAACCATAAGGGGGATATTATTGTTGAGGAACACTTAGAACATAGAGAAGGGTTGACAAAAAAAAAAAAAAAAAAGAGCGAGACGGGGTATGCTCTCACCCAGGCAGGAAAGTCATTAGGTATCCGGTCTGGACTAAAAGTGGAAAAGAGAGCGAGGGACAGGCCATGGTGTGGGCTCGGGGGTGGTAAGCATGGGCAGGCTTAAGCGCCCACCGAGAACCAAGATCCTGCTAGGTTGAGACTGAAGAAAAAGGAAAACAGATAGGGCGGGTATCGGTGGGTTGTTAATTCAGATATTATTAGTTGTTGAACCAGATAGGGCTGCACCAAAAGCGGTAGGCCTTCGGGACCAGCCCATGAAGATGGAATGTTGGTCTCCCTCTGTCAAGGCCTTGTGAGGCTATCTCCGACCAAGGAAGAAAGAGATGTTCTTTGCAAGATGGACGAGTTCATCATTGCCATAACTTTTGTTGGGATCAAGAGATGGACACTAGGTTAGGCTCGGTGCTCTGAGGCCTCCGAATCTGACCCGAATGCGCGTAGTAGAACTGGTTCATGTTATTGCTACTGTTTTGATAGTCGGGATCGGGGTACATGAACGCGCTGCTCTGAGATGGTGAGCCAGAGTGGGTGGGGATTGCCATCCGAGGCTGCTCATGTGTGGGCTGCCATTAGCACTGCCAGGGCCCGAGTGGTTCTCAACATTAGGCTCCAGAGTGGGAGGTGGGTAACTTGTGGGATGTGAAGTGGGCCGAATTGGGTTGTAGCCAGTTGAGGTCGTGGAGGCAGGGCTACCAATATGGATATCACTCCTGATGTGAGCCGGGAGAGAGCTGTTAGTCACGTATTGTTGGAAGTCCTGTCTTTGAAGGCCAGCACCGTCCAGTTGGGCACTAGGCGACATAGACAAGTTCCTATGGCCGGGGGATGGTGTAGTGACAGGCGAGCCGTGGCCAGAAAGCTGGTCACCCTCAGCCTTGATCGACTTAAGGCCATTGCTTCTAGACGCAAGAGCGGCAGCAGTCGCAGCAGCAGCCTCTTCTATCGTGCCCACGTGCTGGTTTTGATGCCGAGTCAGAGTAGTACGGCGAGTGAACGTCTTTTGGCAATTGGCATAAGGGCATTTATAGGGGCGGTTTCCGGAATGGGTACGACGATGACGAGCCAAAGAACTGCTGTCGCTGAAAGTCTGTTGGTCCTCATGCGTTAGTTGGAATAACAAATAAAAGTAAACAAGAAGCCACACTCACCCTTCCGCATCGCTCACACATATGCGGCTTTTCGCCAGTGTGAACGCGATAATGCACCGTCAGCGCGGATCGCTGGATGAATTGCTTGCCACATTCTGGGAAGTCACAGACATGGGGCCGATGACCGGTGTGGATTCGCTCTAAAAGACAAAGGAAAAACACATTAGAATTCGTTGAGACCATTGGTAGTGAATATGAAGAACATCTTACCGTGACGTGCAAGATCGCTGCGACGGGCGAAGCCTTTCCCGCATGTGCTGCAGGGAAGGCCTTGACAGGCGGCTGGGGGACTGGCTGTTGCGTAGGCATCGGCTGGATAGACTGGTTCCAGGTGCCTGGCAGAACGGGAGAGGGCTTATACTCGGTCTGATAGTGCGGTGCGACACTTGTGGGCGGCATACTGGGCAGAGACATTGGTGTGAGGTGGTCCTGGGCCTGAAGCATAGCGGTAGGAGAAGGATACGACCTAGGCAGCGAATCGTGAAGGTCTCCCGGGCGTGGTGTCGAGTATCGGGAATGGGAGGAATGTATCGAGCCATGAGGAGAGGCGGATCGGTCGAGAGGATCCATGGGTCGGGAGATCTGAGGCAGCTGGATGTGATCGGGCGAGGGGATAGAGGAGATGACATGGGGATGATTGAGGACGCCCCCTTGGCGTTGACGAGCATATCGATACCCATCACTTCGGCAGGAGCTGGCGATTTCATTCTCATCAAAAGCGAGACAGGGAGTCTGGAAGTCGACAGCGAAACCTTTTCGCAGTCGCAGCCAGGAACGGACAATCGTACCTAGAGGGAGTAAAAAGAATTAGCACATGGGAGGCAAAATGGAGAGGCTGCAGGGGTTCTTTTCTAATTCCTTTTAGGAGTTCGTAAGGAATGCGAGGGCTCCACAGGTGCAGGTCCAAATGCGCGCAGCGGGTGGAAACAGCGGTGGGAGAGATTGGGCTTGTCGGGAAAAGCAAAGCAAGAGCGGACAAACCTACCAAGGCCAGGAAAATATCGAGCGATTACTAGACCGGCGAGAGGATGCGAGAGGACGTGAGGACCAGAATGGTCGATTGGAAGAGAGCAGAGGAGCGTTTACCGCCTTCCACTTCAACTTCAAGAGGAATCTTGGCTCGGGGCAAAAGGGTTGGAAATAATTTGAGATGAAAACGGAAAAGGTGAAGAGTCGGCAATCGTGGATCAACGAGCCGAGGACCAAAGATGGTATTCGTCGTCACGTCTCGATCAAGAGGTGTTGCCGTTGCCGTTGAAGATTGTGTCAATGCAGCGCGCAGAGTCGCGGTTCGTCTCAATGTCGAGTTGGACAGAGGTGCGCAATGACTCGGTCCTGCAAGTTGAGAAGCAGCGCACGGTTAATTCTGGCAGGCGCGGTGCGGGTTAGTTTGATGCTTCTCCCCGGTAAACAATAAATCGAGATGACCCAGCAATATCGTCGACGAAGAGTGTGCACATGCGAGAACGAGGGATGATGAGGATTGATGAAATGTGCCGAGGACAAAAAAGGGAACGGATTTTTCCCTCGTTCGTTTGCTTGAAGTAAGGAATGGAGAATGGAGTAAAGGAAAGCAAGGTAGTGAAAAGGGTTAAAAAAGATTTGATGGGCGTTTGGTTTGTTGGTACAAAAACAACACTCCACAACAACCAACCAAAAGCAAAGAGTAAGGAGAAGGGGGTGCGAGCACAGGGCAAAAGAAAAATTGGCCCCCAAAAGGAAGCCAACAGAGGAGCCTGACCACTGAACTGGCGTGAAATTGAGGTTCACCTCCTTGTACACATCAATCCCACACTGCAAGGTCAACGCTAATAAAACCAAGCGTGTTCGATCATTCACAGTGGACAATTATACTCGACACTAGTCGGCCCCGAATATAGGAAGAAAAGGCCGAGACAAGAAACAAAAGACAAAAGAAAGAAAGCTCCCGACTAACGCGCCGTCCTCTTCAGACATGACGCCAGAGAGGAAGAGGTAGAGAGAGAAAGAGAGAGAGAAAAGGGTAAAAACAACAGTTCTTCTGCCGTAAACGGGCAAGGGAAGAAAAGTAAAGGAGAAAGCAATCCTTACCTTGCACCTTTCTTTTAGGCAAAGAAACAAGTAAAGTGATTGAGCCTTCTTTTTCAGCCTAGCAGACCGAGTTGGAGATTTGAGCCGTCAAATCAGGCGAGTAGTGCGGCCAAATGGAATAATCCACTATATGCAATCAAGCTTGTTCGCGTCGACTCTTTGCCTGTGATCTCGTGCGCGTTCAGGGCAGATGTACTTCCGTTATTATTGAGCAGCCGCGACGCCGGTTCGTGATCGTGATCGTGCCGATAATCTTGAAAATAAGAAGCTCCAGACCCATGCGACGGGGGTTGGATAAGAAGAGCGCGAAGCGCGGTGCGCGAGTCGGGTTCGTCGACAGGAGGCGAATACAAGAATCTAAGACAAACGCACCAGGCGGCAAGGGAGACGGGAGCTTTTCGAGCTTCCTAGGTGTATTAGGTGGTATTAAGCCGGGGTGCTCACTCGTGACGAATGGAAAAAGAAGGAGAGGCAGGAAAAGAAGAGCATGAGGGGATGATAAGAAACAGAAGGGATGAAAGAAAAAGGTGCAATTATCTGGGTTTGGTCGGAATAGAAAGAAAACGAAAAAGGTAGGTAAAGCATCGCGCCCAAGAAGAGCAGGGAGCGTTCCTTTTCTTCAATGAAAGCGAGCCGGTCGTCGCGAGGTGCTCCCCTCCACACCCAAGGGTATCCAGCTTGCACGAACCTGCAATTCGTCTCTCTGTACCTTCGAAAAGGTCTAGAAAGAATCCCTTAGCCAGGTCGTGCCAGGGTCCAATTATTACGGAGTGTTTCGTACCTTTCCAACCTGCACCCTACCGGAACGCCGTGGTACAAAAGTCACTCTGCTCTACTGCATATTACCCTTGATCGAATCCGGCCAAAACGGAAGAACAGCCACAAATACTTTGGCTCCAAACCGTCCATGTCGCCTTTGTTCGTTGCTTGGAGTCGGGGCACTTGCTCAAATGCTTGGTTAGCCCACTAGCGAAGGGTGGATGGAAGCGGAAACGGTTGTACCCCAGACGAGGTATCGAAGTTCGATACAAGTACATTCAAGTGTGCAGCAACCCTGGGACCCACAACCTCGCAGTTCTTGGTGTGACGTTGGAGCTTCCGGGGAGGCTGTCCGGGGGTGCACTGAAGCGTGAGCAGGGGACCAGGTTAGAGCCAGGGCCCACCCGGTCTGAAGTTGAGCACCTCGTTCTCTCTCCTTTGCTCCGTTCTTTCTTCCTCCCCCAGCTTGGACCAATGTGATCTGTGTGTCGACAAGGGAAGAAGGAGGAGGGTGTTACGAAGAACGCTTATACACTAATAATATGTCTACTTTCTTGAGCCAGGGAAGGCGCGAGAAATTGTGTGTGCGAAGCAAGCAGTCGACATGTATTGCTTTGTACTTCCTCCCGTTTACAGGATTACCACACTTGCCACACCCACACCCGTCCTTACACTGCAAAACCCAGAGCCCTGACGCGTCGTTCTTCCGACATGCTCTTCAACGAAACCCCAGCTGCAGACTCGCTCGGCTCAAAATTACCCGCCTTCTTCAGCACTCTGCCCGAGGCTTCCCAATACGCAGGAACAGAAGATGCGGTGGGGATATTCCAGCCTGCCCCTGAACAATCGGCTTCCCGAACAGCGGGACTATGGCAAACGACTGCAGTGGGGAGCGGGAAACACGCAGGGTCCAGTTGTGGCTGCAAGAAGAGTTTCTCATGCCCATCTGTCGTGGCTGTCACGCTCTAGGTACCTCGAACTAGAGAGAAGAGTATTGATACAATGGAGCATGGCAACAACACTAGATGGTTGGCGTCCTTAGGAGCAGGGACTTGAGATCGAAGAAAGAAGGCGAGCACGACTCCAGTGGCACACAAAGAAGATGAGGAACAAGGTGTGAAAACAGCAAGGAACATGAGGCCATGGCCAGGATCCTTCGCAATGCGTTTCCACCAGAACTTTTTGGAGATTGCGATTGATTACATGGGCGAGAAGGGTGACGGAGTAATGTCAAAATTCCAGGGCTGATGCTACCTTGCGTGCCCGAGTATAAGCACACGCTTGAACTCCGCTTCAGCCATGCTCCTCAACCACGCGAGAGAAGAATCAGTGCTGTCGAGCTTTGCCTCGATTTGGCAAGTCCATCGGAGCTGCCGTGCAAGGTCCTTGAAGCATGGGCACCCACCCCACCCAAGCTGGGAAATCCTCTTGCCCCTGGCTGGCCCTGGCTCCTGAGTGCCGTCAAAGGTGTTGGCTGTGCTTTCGAGTGCAACCTCTCGAGGATAGATGAGTCGCTGTTTGTCAACCCAGCACTCACTGGCAACCCCAAAGCAAACCCAGAAAAAGAGAGAGAGAGAGAAAGGTTTGCGAATGAAGAGGAGACCAGAGCCAGCAAAGCGAGAAATGCTGAACATGTTAGGACCAGTTCGCAATTCAAAAGCTGGAGCTGCCACCAAAATGCTAGTTATTTGGGCAGAAGTGGCCCAAACACTTCAATCTTCTCTCCCGCAAGGCGGCATGTCGAACTCCAGGCACGACCGGGGATGCAACGTAATAGATACTCCACAGCAAAACAAGTTTTGGAAGGCCGGGGTGGCTCTAGGACGGAAGAGGAAGGCTCATCGCTCAAGAATCGAGACCGAAACAAGATTGCGCCTTCAGTCGAGGTATAGTCATTCAGGCATAAACTTTACCGGACGATAGTCGTATGCCCTCTTGGGCAAAGAGCGACAGAAAACGCCACAAAAACTGCTCACTTATTAGGCCGTGGTCGTTTTCACTGGTGCGCAGAACCATAGTGCCTTGGGTGCTAGTTTAGCACATCTTAGTCAGATCGAGCCATCATGGACACCTTCCTCCATTGATAGTCGCGCAGTCAGCCGCCCAAGTGGCTAATCCCGTTGGTCTCACGGAAGAAAGAGGAAGACGGGGACTCACAGACTTCGTTCCTCCCTTGCGTGAGAAAAGACCAGACCACCAACTCAAATCGTCAATTGTAACTGGATGTTACGAGGCGAACCTGCATTTCCTCCACAGACTGAATTCCAAGGGCACAAGCTTCATGTTGGTGCGTGCTACCCACCCTGCTTGGGACCTTCTCGGCTTGGGATGGTGGATCAATTGATGGCCCCCATCCATCTTTGACCACAAAGTTGGTGAAGAAGCTAAAAACAGCACGAGGACCCTTCGCATGTCAGCCACCGTCCCCCAATTTCGTTTCCCAGTACTTGGCTACTCATCGTTATAACAGGTAGCACAAAACCCCCAAGCAACCCCACCCCCTTCCACCGTATCGCAGATTACCGAGACGACAGCAAATTTATGGCTGCCCTCTTCGGGTCGGGCGAGGACTGGGGCATAACCGCAACCTGAAATTCTCATTTTAGCACCCATCCTGATTGAGCCTGGTGGAGGACGATCTAATATTGCGGAGGAGTCGCTGGTTGAGCTGCTTAAACATTCATGCCGTTGGTAAAGGTTGTCATTCCAAAAGGTACATGTGTCCAGGCAGGTTGGCGGGCTACATGGTACTACACCCTTTTCATGCAGGAGCGGCGTTCCATTGATTTGGATGGTGATTGTAGCCAACTAGACAACCGTTTGGCGGGCCCGGGATTTCTGCGAAATGCCCATGTCTCAAATGCTGCGTATTGAGCGGAGCTGATATTATTATTCTTATCAATTGACGTCTCCTTCTTTGGCGATCTTTCTCTTCAAGAGTACTTCGCCAAGAGGGAAAGGACGGCAAACAATACATTCATCTTGTCTAATTGCTGCTATTGATGACCCCAAATTAGAGTCATTATTGATGGGCCTCCTTTTTTCTTCTTTTACAGACACCTCCAGCAGAAGCTCACAACCGCACCGAAGATTGCATTCGTCACCAGTGTTGTTCCGCATTTGCCTTCTTCACCTCCCCCATGTGACACGTCGTCCAATCTCAAAAACGGGCGAGCTCGTCCATCTATTACTCAGGCCAGGCAAGGATATCATGACCCAAGAAATCGGGTAGCGAATGCACGGAGAAATCTCCTCTCCCTCAGTTCCAAGGGCACAGGGACAGACGAGAAACATGTCAAAAGACAGAAGCACGGATTGCGTAGCATCGAGGGCACAACACTACGCACAGGTCACGGGCCCACGCGGGAGGAGAGAGTGCCACCAGGAAAGCGGTTCGCTGGCTTCCGGAAGCCTTCGATCAAAAGTTGGGAAGGGATTTATTAGCAAGGGCCACATCGAGGCCCGCGCCAGTCAGCATTATGCACGGCGGGAGTGGATAATCAAAGGAAGGGTAGCGGCTACGAACAGCTTACTGAGAGATAATTGAGTGTTGGGAATCGATCAATTGATGGAAGGCTAACGCTGCACTGACCCATCGTTCTAGTGCCAGGCACCAGAGAACATTGACAAGGACGAAGGCCCACTACAAAGAATATTCTACAGCTCTTCCAGAAATTGATGGTGGTTCCAGGATTTGAACACACCCACAAGCCAGCATGACTGTTGCTTGGCCCCTGGACATCGAAAGATCCAACAGTATCCGGGGTTGGCTGGCTCTGTTGCATACACTGAACATTGAACTCAGTTGCTTTTGCTTCATGAACTCACTTCAGGTTTCGCCTTGCCTTCCTCTAAAATTCTCAGCATTCTCCGTTATGCAAACATCCATTGATCAATTTATCAAACGGCATCTCCCAGTAATGTTTCACCATTCATTGATGTGTTTACTATTCGGGAGTCCATCCCTAATCGGAAAAGGTTGCGGGAAATTCCTGACTTATGACCTCCTAAATATGTTTGGTGGGAGCTCGAAGACTTGCCGCCCTGCCCTGGACCATGATGTCAAGTTATCCACACCCTCCACCACATGGACGAAGCAGTACGGAGCTCTAGGGTTTGTCAGCACTCTACCCAGAGGCGCTGAATGGCAAGTTGAACAGGGCGTTATGGGCCAATTTGGGAACCGTGCTGGAGAAATTTTGTGACGTCGGGTGTACCTGGACGAGTACAAGCAAAGGGTGGGCTATTCTCCTGCATGGCGCAGCACAAGCTGCATTATTTCACTTCTGCCCTCCCTTCGATTCCAGCTGGTTCTCGTTAGACATGGGGCTTTATTGCTAATAATAACTGCAGGACGCGCACTGGTACAAATTAAATCAATGCTGGATGGACAACCCCAGTCTTCGATTGGTAGTCAAAGCTTTTCACGCGCGACAAGGAATCAGAGCTCATGTGTGGACTTTTCTTTCTCGTCTCGATAGGAAACAGAAACTGTAATGGAGAGCGAGCCGGGCAGTCTCAGCGGCGCCCCTTTCTCGTCATTTGCATTAAAAGGATTATCTCTTGTGCCGCATCCCAACCAAGCTGCGAGAGAAGGGGATCTCATCCTATCTTGCGCGCATCCCATCCCATCCCAGCCGCCAGATCGCCCTCCTCATACGACTCGACAAGGGCCAATGTACCATGCAACGGCTCGACACCATGGGGGAAAAAAGGAGGCGCTTATGCTCATAGCCATGGCGCCGTCTCAGGAGAAACACCGAGATGTACTCCAATGGTCACCATCAAGACCTCTTCTTTAAGGTAATTCTACTTCGGTGTATTATTCCACATATTACGATTTCCTGAGCGATTTTTGTTTGTCTTTCAAAGGGAAATACATCAAGAAACTCAGGGAGAAGTTCACACGAAGGAGGGGGTTAAAGCGAACCAAGGGCATCATCTCAATGCTGAGGTGCGACGTCTCTCTGTCACGCAGGTGTGGTTAGCTCCCCCATAATACAGAGATGGGTGCCAAACAGTGATCATGATAGGCTTGGCTTTCAGCTTGAAGAGCGGCGAGCAGGCCACACTAAATCACAGGGGATGTGGTGGATCGCACGGAGCAAGCTAACTGGATCAACCGACTGGGGGCTCCTTCCAGAAGCCTTCCAGAAGTGTCTTTCTGCAGGTGCCCCACAGTGCTCCCTCCATCCTTCGACAGCCAGGTTGTCCCTACTCTTATTACTCCGTACAAAGTACCCCGGTACATCTGGATGTACTTCCCTCCACGAGAGATTCGCTCAATCAATGTACTTCGTTTGATTGTCTTCTCCCCACAAACCATTGCACGCCTCCCCGCTGTATCAGCGCTCTCTCCTCACTCCTCCGGCTGGGCTCAAGGCTTGGTGGGCGACGGTATCGTTTCCCCATTGACTGCAACCGCCCCACGAGGCCAGCCCAATCTTGCCAAGCGTACCTCGTTTTGGATCTTGGGCGTCATTGTGCAGAAGGCGGACAAATCTAGTTTGTACACTACAAGAAATTTCACAGCAACTTTGAACTAGCACCTCGCCATCTTCACCAGCGCTCCTCCTCCTAGTGACTCGCGTGTCACGAGAACACCAGGCAGAGCCAGATACAGAGCTGCTTCCCAAAGCTCCGTCTTCGCTCTCTACGAAAGACAGTCGCTTTGAGGACTAGGAATGCATGCCCACCCTTTTATCTAATTGAGCAAAATATCCCCCTCCCAGGATCCCGAATCACCTTGTCGTCGAGGCAGCGCGGACAAAGTATCAGGAGCAGGAGAAAGCACAATGCAAAGACCTCCGGTTCTGGCAACAGGGCCGGTCCTTGAAGGGTGAACAGCAAGATCTACTGTCCGTGCGAGGCAACCGAAGCCGTATCTCGCCATCAGCGCCCTCGCCCCTTTCATGGCTGGCCATTGGGAAGAAGCGAGCTACAGTTTTAGGACACATCTGGGGCGCCGCTATTATAACCAACGCCGTTTCGAAAAGCCACAGAGTTGCCGACAAGGATTACGTAGGAAATTCACTTTGCAGGCCGATGCAAGACTCTTGGTACCATGAATCTCCGTTCAACTTCTTCTGCCTAGGGCAAGAGAACAATGGCCTAGTCAGAAAAGCCCAGGCCCCCGCTGTCAGGCTAGCTCTCTCTTTCTCACACACACAAAGTAGGCAAATCCGTCGCCAAGTTTGGGGCGAGGTCGTTGAGGAAAATTCCATGGCAGGCTTCTGGAAACGTGCGTCCGTCACTGGAATGCACCTCTCACGAAGAAGGTGGAGAATGGCGCAAAGTACCTCCTCCCAACCAGAGGCACATCTTTCAGGAGCCCTGATCCCTGGCCGGGATCTGCACCGAGTGGGCTCTGTCCAGTGGAGACGTGCACGAAAAAGGCCACATCTGGCCCCATACTTCTTGAACCTATCCCTTTCAGGAAATGGAATGTTTCAGGCCAGCCTCACCTCGCTTTGCCCCTACCCCGGTCGGGACGACACAGGACGCCTGCGAGACTTCCGCTCCTCCCACTTCGTACGAACTACACTCCGGCTCGTTCTTGACCGGTAACACAATGGCGAGGCCTGACACGCCATGATTGCGGGGCTTGAACTTTCCTTTCAAAGAAGGTCTAGAAGAAGGTCGTGAATGCCTAGTGCGAAGTAGAGTGAGCTACTTTGAGAGCCGTCGCCTCGGGGAATTTTACAGGAGAGCCCGTTCGCGAAGGAGTCTTGAGGGTGACAAACTAAAAAGAACGCCGGTCACAGAAGAAGAAGGGAAAAGAAGAGGAAAAAGAGAAAAGGGGAAAAGGATAAGGCAATCATGACCCAGCTGGTTAGCTCCACACTTTCTAGGTCGAGAGAAACCAGCTTCCAGCTCCTCTACCCCAGAATTCAGGACGGCGGACTGAGCGAACAAGAAGCATACTCAGTGTTTTTCTTCACCCGATTGTGGAGAGGAAAGCCAAAAGCAATGGGTGACCTCTCAGACACTTGCCGTCCTGACACCGCATCGCTGCGGTCTGTTCTTGGCAGAACCAGCAAGGGTAGAAGCCCGGCTTCATGAACGGCAGGCGGCAATACACTTACTCTGTCTATTTTCTCCCTGGTCCCCTCTTTGCATCATCTGTTTACTTTTGGGAGAAAGAGCTTGTGCCTGCAACCCGCAGGCGGTCCGAGTTGGCCCCTCCAGAAATATCCGTGCAACTAATATTCAGTCTGTGGGAAAAAGGGTTGGAAGTGTGAACTAGACAGGCAAAGGCAAGCAAGCCAAGGATTGTGGGATGAGAGAAAATCGCGACCATGGGGACAACGACGCAGGAAGCCCCTTCTTCCGTTGAAGGCGCACGTTTGTTTTGTCTGCAGCTTCCGACAAAATTTTACCGGGTTATTGCCCCAAAGATATTGCCCGCCCTTGATGCAAGAGTGGTGGATTGACAGATGCAACAGGAGATCACGTCGGTTTACTTCAAGGATGTACCCCGTTCCAAAAGATCTTCGAGGCGCTTGGATTTTTGGTGCTCATCCACATTCAGTCGAATCAAAATCGTCGGGTTGTCATTGTCCTCGTTGTCTTTCTTTTTGGTATCATTTCTTGCGCGTCTACCGTTTGTCTAGCCTCTTGCTACGTGTGCAGTGGGCACGAGACAAGGCGAGTTCAGTGAACAAATCTCATCGCACCGGAAATAGGGCTATGAAACTAACCTCCCTCGCCGTTCTTTTGCTGGTTGGCAGATGATAACTCCACTCCTCTCGTAGCCGGAGTGTTTCACGGGCGTACAGGTGTTTTGCGTGCCATGGGTGTCCCTTCCTAAAATTGACAGTGGACCCTTCTCGCATTTGGGACCTCCGATCGAATTTCGAAACTGCAGCAAGCTTGCCCAGCTCCAGGATACGAGAAGCGCGCCTGATTGTGACTCCTCTCGAGATTCAAATTCGAATATCCACATGCCTGGAACTAGGTTTCTGACTGGAATAGAGCAACCCTCAACACGGCACTAGTTTCAAGTCTAACCTGCCCTCACTGGCCCAATGAAGCAAGTCACGATGCCCTCAGTGTTTAACAAGGAGGGTTTTGAGGGCGTTGCTCAACGTCAGCGGCTTTTGGTCCATCGTTCATGACTCGAAGCATAATAATGCAATTCCACCAAGGCAGGCTAGGCTCCTTGACTCTCCAGGTTTTCGATATCTGTGGCGTGTGGCGCTAGATCACACGCAGAGGGGCGAGTGAAACGCCTCCTAATTATGAGGGAGGCCAGTTTGGCAGGTGATAATATCAGGAGTGCAGTATTACTGTGTAATGAGCGGTGTTCTCCTTGGAGTCGAGACGCCATGCCTGGTCCAGCACCCTGCATGCAAGCCTCCGCGTATTTCGCGCCCTCATATGCTGCAATGCCCTTGCGTCCAAGGGCTAGCTCACATGCTCACGCGCTGCCCACCAGGCTGCTCTTAGCAGGCGGCGTCTTTTTTCTCTCGTTTACACCATGCTTCCATACAGACAGTAAGACAGAGACAGTAAGAGCAAGGGCTATCGGTGATGCCATGGAGAAAAGAGAGAGAAGGGGGTTCATTCATGCAAGCCATGTCACGAACGGGCCAACATAGCGTTACAATCTAGCTTGGCTCGACCGTCCCGCTCTGGGAACCATACTGCTCCCATGCCTTTCTCTTTCTTCCCTCTCTTCTTTTTCTCCTCTGCTCCTGTCGTGGCTCACGCCGTGCCGTACACGATCGCTTGCAGATAGCACGGTCCCTCCTGCGTTCCCAGTGTCGCCTCCCCTTTCCTTTGCGACTTCTTTAGGGTCGGCTCCGACGTGATACGGCCATCCTTTTCAGAAGGGAGAATGAGCTTTACATCAGACATCAAATACTGAGTTCGGGCGCAACCCAGGCCTCTCTCTCTCTCTCTCTCTCTCTCTCTCTCTCTCTCTCTCTCGTTGTTTCGTAGTATAGGTCTAGCAGAATTTCCGAACACCCCACCTACGATATGAGGTCGTGCACGGAATCAGACACAAGCTCAGCCTATATCGCCGTGTCCTCGTCTATCAAGATAGACCTGTGTAAGATAGGCGAGTGCTCGCCATGATACGAGGTGACAAACGCACTTTGCGCTTCCTAGGGCAAGCGACGACTCCGAGTTGTCCGTTCGCTTTGTTTTGATATAAACATCCACCACGGACCAAGAAAGGGACACCTTCTTTCCGCTCCCGGTGATCACACCTCTTCGTTCTCCGTAACGGGCCCTCCCTCCCCCTTCTACCCTCCCCTTCGCCGCACTGCCCTTGGTGATGTAACACCCGCGTGCACGACAGCATCTCTCCCGAAGGAGGGAAGGGGGGCAAAAGCAACAGCCACGAAATGCCTTTGCTCCCTCTCAGACCCTGGAAGGTCCGGGCATTCGCCCATTCCCTTCATCCTTCATCCCCATGCCCTCCCTCCTCCCTCCCTCGATCTCCCTCTTCTCTTCCCTTGCTCTACAGGGCGCGACTAGCGGGCGGGAAAAGAACGGATATAGAAACCCGAGCGAAGCTTTGGCCTCGAAAGCAGGAAAAAATCTGGGAAAGAAGGCGAAGAAGGGGGCCCGTGTTGGGTCAGTGGCCCGTGATTCGGTTCATCTCTTCTTTGACCCAAGCAAGAAAAAGGAAGAAAAAACAAGAAAAGAGAGCCCGGGCAGGTGGGTGATAGTGAACATCCATGATATTATTTCCTCTTCCCCTCCCATCCCCCTCGCCATATGTCGTAACAAAAGGCGGGATGGACGGGGGATACACGTCTCGAATACGCGGGAGACTAACATGGAGGGTATATAGCATGATAAGGACGAGGGAATGATTGCCTCCGTCATCGGGGGTGCATCCTTCTTTTGGCAGGCGATCGAACGGTAGTTAGGGTTGGAAATTTTTTTCTCTCTAGCTTTTCCTTCTTTGTCCCTCTCATTTCTAAAAGGTGATGCCGTCGATCCGGCCAGAGACGCAACTCCTCCAGCCTCTGGGTGCTTGGCCCAGTCTCAGTGCCGCGGGGATGCAAAAACAAGCACACGTCGAGGTAAAACAAGACGGAGGGTAAGAAGAGTAAACCCCCAGGAGGGAGCAGAGGGCGAGGGCGAGTTCCCGCAAAGAAGCCCATTAAGGTACGGGAGCCGGTCCGGGGCGCCAGTGTCTCGAAGGTCCATGCTGAGCTACCCGTGTGCCTGTTTTTGTTTCCTGAACCAGCCGAAAGGATCCAGTGGTTCTGGCGTGGTGCCATTCGGTCTTGCAGGCGAAATGTGTATGATACACGGCCCGCCTTGGGTCGTGGGCGATCGAGCTCTCCTGGCACCGGACTTTTTTCTTTTCTTTCTTTTTAGATCTTGGTCAGATCCGGCGCTGAAGGTGGCCACCCCAATCCGCGAATTTCTCCGGCGTTGCTGTGTACTTTTTTGCAACCCACTGTGAATGTTTCACTGTTCACGAAGCGTTGTTCCTCCAAGGCGCGCCCATCTCCTTCTAGCGGCGAGCCCAGCGATAGCGATCAAATTTATGGAGGGCCAAACTACCGAACTGATGGGCAAATCCTGATCTAAGCGATCGGTTCCCACCTCCATCTCGTTGGCGGGACTTTGTCTCCCGTCAGCACACATCACACCCATCGCTTCTCAGACAGAGCAGAGGGAGGGAGCATGGAATCACTTTCTTATTTCTCTTTTAGCAGAAACCGATGTGTGTGGTGTGTGCCGAGACAGTGCCGCTGTGTCGGAACACGGGAAATCGAAGATTGAGGGGCGACCAGGTTGCTGGGCTCCTCAGGAGGGGGCGTACACATCCGACGACTTGCTCTTTTTCTGGCAGTTTGTTTCCCTTGTTAGGAAGGGCAAAGTACTTTTTGGAGGGGAGGAGTCTTCCTCTCCCCTCTGTGGCCCCCTCCTTTTTCTCTTTGCTGTTCGCGGTGCCTCGAAACCAAGAGCTTGGGTCTTCTGCCGTGTCTCAAAGGGCGTTGGAGTGTCCAGTTTCGGTTCCACGCCTTCCGCCCCCACCACCCGCTTCCTGCCGTTTCTGCTCACCAAGGAGGCCGAGTCGCCCCCAAAAATTACCGAGCGGGTTCTTCTGAAGGATCTGTTTGGTGGGTCATCAACTGCGGTGTTTCTATCTGCTTCTAAGAGAGAAAAAAAAGGGGGAGAAAGAAAAGGCGTGAAGAGGGAGAGAGAGAGAGAGAGAGCGAGAGGAAGGTGAAAGGAGCGGGGAAGACAGGCACTCTTGCCGTGTCGTCGGTACCCGTTAGTGACGTTGAGAGATTCTCTAGCAGCCTTGCAGTCTCGGACGGAGGTTATTATTTTGCTTCTCTGGTTCCGGAGGAGCAGGGACAGGGCTCCCAGACGCGGCGTTGTCTGTTCTGCTTTGCAGGACAGGGCCATGTCGGCGCCCATATACATCCAGATTGCGGGCCTCGACTTGAGCAGATCCTCTTGAGAATGTTTCCTCGTTGGCTATTGTGATCTTCTCTTCATAATGTCATTCAGACGTCACAGTCCCAAAACCACCCCCTCGTCGGTTGGGAGGGGCGGGAGTGAGAGGGAGGGGGCACGAAAATAATCATTAAAAAACAGAAACAGAATCGAGCCCAACCACCAAACGACGAAGCGAAGATAAAATAAAAAATGAAATGAAATAAAAAGCGGAAGAGAGGGCCCAAACGGACGCAGTGTGCATATTGCTGCATCAAATGTTGTTTCTCTGCTTCTCGTCTTATAAAACACTTCATCTATCCTGCACAAAGTCCCTGAACATCTCTCAAACACCGACCGAGCGCAAGCAAGCCCATCCCATCTTTCCTCGCGCCATCCTCCGCGTGTCTGAAGAGGGCAAGAGAAGAGAGGCTGGGCTCACACACGATCGACAGAAAAAAAAAAAAAACATCTATGATTACAAAAGAAAAGAACCCTACAAAACGAAGAGGAGATGTAAGACGGACAGAAGTAGCAATGTGGAAGAGGGCCAGGCCAAAATGCACGCCCCCTCCGATTTGCCTTCTTTTATTTTCTTCTTCTTTTTCCTTCACAAATTAGAAACTCCTTGGTCTCTGTGAGTGTGCCTTTTGTGTAGCCAAGGCAATTCCCGGTTTCCGTGCTCCCCTGCCCGTTTTCTTCAAGGGGATCTCCGCCGCAGGGCCGATCCCGGGTTGAGGCCGGCGTCTTCGATCCTCAACACCGAGCGCGCGAGCGGGGCCTGGTCCCCTAAATGCCCCCAGCCAAGCTTGTTGATGTACTGCATACGTCCTCCACATTGCCGTGCCAGGCCCAACTGGCACTTTGAGCGAGCCAGCACGTAGTTGACCTGAGCACTGTGCAGTCTGCCTGTGCTGCCCCGATGTCAATGCCTCAACTCCTCCTCCCCGTGCGTGCGCAGTGCTCTCTCGGTGCCTGTGGCTCTCCTCGTCTTCAGGGCATCCCCTTGTACACCGGAACAACCAGCCCAACCCCTCCCTCATGATCCCCCTTTTGCCAAACCACGGACGCACACACGAGCATTCCGGCCGTCCCAGGGCCCCGCCATCCGCCCCTACAACTCGCCCTCCGCAGATCGCGTTCCATATTTCCCTCTTCAAAGGTTGAGAGGTGCTGCATGTCGCTGCATTCGGTCGATGCAGACCAACGGCGCGCGGACGCTCGAGGGACCCGGTCCCATCTTGACCCAGACCCGGGTTTCGCCATGCCTCCCACCTCTTGCCGGTCTTTTTGCCTTGCATAGAGGAAGGGGAAAAAAAAAAAAAGAAAGAAACAAGAAGGAGGGGGATGAGGAATGAGGGAGGAGAAATTCTGTAAAAACACTACATGCACCGTTTGGAAGATGAAGAAGGAAAATAAATATTATCCCAACGGTTAGAAGGGAGGATTGAGAAAATGATAGTAATATGTGAACAAATTGAAGCCACGGACTTGCAATGAATCTCGGTCTGGGCATCTCCAGCTGGGAAATCGACGCCATGCGCCATGAACATCCACCAGCATCACCTCTCATCCTCTCCCCTCACCCTCAAGGCCTCGAGCTCTCTGTTCTCCACTAGAAACGTCAACCATCAAGGAACCGTACATCTATCTCGTGCAGCGCCAGGCCCTACATGCAGCGGCCCTTCCCCCTCAGCGCAGGCCATAAAACAGTCAAAAGAGACCAAAACAAAAAAACAAAGAAAAAACTGGGCGGACTAGCCGCTGCAGGTCATTCAATGACACCCATCTCCTGCCCATATCCCATGCACAACACAGACTGACGTGCTTGCAAACAAAAGAAGCGTAGTATCCCGTGCGTTTTCCCCTTCCCCTGCATAACCGTTGAGCATACACTTTTTTTCTCCAAATTGTTTTCAATTCGTGGTTTTTCCCCTAGGGGCGACTCGCGCCGTCCTGGCGTATCTAGGCTCCTTTCTCAGGCCATTCTTTATCTCGGCCGGACGAGGAGCGGTGGTCAAAGTCCTCTCCCTCGATGTGCGAGGTGCGGGAGACAGGAAAAGGGCGTTCCGTCACCGTCTGGCGCTCCTCTTGCGCGCGCGCTCAACATCGGTTGCGTCGGCGCCGTTTGGGGGCCTGATCTGCACCAACTGCGTTGTTGAGGAACTCGCTTCCTCCATCGTGTGCACGGCAAGTTAGTCTGGCCCTTGATCGCCCTTCGGTGTGTCTGATCAGTCCACTCTGCACCTCGTTGGCCCCCAACAACGACGTTCGATGCTATAGGTGCGAACCAATGATTCTCCATACATGGTCGCTGGGTCATAGGATCGAATGATTGCAGCCAACAGAGAAGAGGGGGAAAATGGTAGAAGGATAGATGCCTTTGGTTTTATCACGTTTAAATTCGCCGAGTAGCAATGCCAGCTCTATCAAAATTCTGTATCCGGGGTGGTTGTACTAAGAAACCAATAAACGAAACAAGGCTGGGATGCATGACTGGGAGACAGGAGATGATGGATGCGGTGAGAGTTGAGAGAGGGAAAGAAGAGAGAAAGAAAAAGAGGGAAAAAGAGAAAGTCAAAGGTAGAAGAGCTACAAAACAGAAGGGATGGGGGAGGGGACAGGAAAAAATATCACGACCCAAAACTGCTGCGATACACGAGGCCCCTGCTAAACAGAGATATCATAGATTTAAAAGTTCACAGACTCATTCCTATCTGCGAATGGATCATTCTCATCTTCTTCCTCACTCTCGTCATCCGTCGTGTACCGTGGCCTCTGGGGCACCGCCGGGACAGTGGGTTTGGTATTCGCCGATGGTCTCGGAGGCGCGGGGCGCGGCGGGCTGCTGCTGCTGATACTGAGCCCAGCGACATCAGGCGTCGGGCTCGTGGGTGACGCGGGGTTAGACTCGCGTCCTCGAAGTTGAGCCACTGTAATGGATGTGTTAGAGCTACGGCACAGACGAAAACGAAGGCGCGAAAAAAAGGAATGTCATACTTCGGTAGAGGTGGGCTTGCTCCGCAAGCTCATCCTCCGAGTCGCTGTCGGCATCGATGGAGCGGTCGAGCTGCTCGAACGTCATCAGGGCTAGGATGAGCTCGTCGTTGGCGTGGAGCAGGCTGCCTAGGTATTGCTCGCTCTCTACGTGGTGGATCTGGGGGTTTTCATGTTAGCATGGCCCGGAGCCCATCCATGGCGAGCGTGGCTGCGGGTGCACCTACATAACGCAAAATCTTTCGCCTAAGCTGTTTGCACGAGTTGAAGCCTTGCACGGCCGACTGATTATCCGAGATGCGCTCTGTTTCACGGTTAATGCTCTTGAGGGCATTCATCAGGTTCGTCGCCGAAATCGAGGATTCGGCAATGGTGGCCTTCATCTGGTCCTTCTCCGCCTCCAGGTTGAAAGGCTTGCGGCTCTTGGACTTCTTATCCTTATCCTTCTTCTTCTTGTCCTTGGAGGAGGACCCAAAGAAGGACCCAGATCGGACGAGGAACGACCGTGACCTTGGGACGAGAACGATTGAACTGCCTTCATATTCTGTTCGTAAGGAGGATTCGAGGACCGGGAGGATTCGCCTCTCTTGGGGGACTGGACCTCCTCTTCGTCGTTATCAAAAGGATTCTCGGTCTCCTCACAACCTTGGACCGTTCCTGGGTGACGGCCGCCTTTCTCTTGGGGAGTTGCTGTTGTCGAGAAAAAGAAAACAGGGTTAATACAAAACTCAAGACGCACGCCGAGATCGATGAGACCCAGCTGGTTTTGACTGACCTTATGGAGCGAAGAGATCTCCTTCATCCCCTCTGTATTCTTGAACTGGGCCCAGCTCCTAAAGAGCTCGTTGCATTTTCCGCACCTCAGGGTGGGAGGTGCCCGAGGTTCCGCACACACGCAGTCGCTCGAGGAGCGCTTCGTCGCAGAAGCAACGCTGGAAGCGGGAGCCGGCATTCTGAATGAGGCCGTCTAGCAGCACAAGGGCTCGTATTTGTCGGTGGACGTTTCCATACTTGAGCTTTTTCCGGATCGCGCGGGCAGCCTCGGTGGGACCGGAAGCCTGCAGCATAATGACTTCCACAAGCTCGGGGATGCCGCTCAAATCTTCCTCCTCGTATATCTCGCTCGTGAGGTTCTCGATAGAGACCGTCACGGCCGTGTAGGGTTTCTGTTTGGAAGAATACGATGCTCTATTAGTTCGTTGCTCATGGTGAAGATATCCCCGGTAGTGGGAGATGGTGGACGAAAGTGCTGCCCGAGACATGGCGCTGGTTGGAGGCGGTTTTCAAGCTGGAGGAGGGGATAATGTATGATGCAGTAGTGTCAAAAGGACGGAGGGGCGCGTCAACAAATACGCGCTTGCAAAGATGTCATCTTACCGGCATGGCTGCTATCAACGGCCTGTTCTGGCCGATAGATATTTAAAGGGGAGAGGGAGGGACTTCTTGGTATCTGGCCAAGGTGAGGTATGGCTCTTGTGCTGAGCCTAACGAGTTTGTATACGTGCTCGCTTAGGCAGTTATTGAGGGGGCTGTTGGCTCGTTGGTCAATAAGCTGAGGACCATTGGCGATTAGCTCTCGAGGCAAGCGGAAAAGGACGACGATGAATCGTTCGAGGACAGGGCTCGAGCTTCGGGCAGGAACACAGGGCGAGAAAGCCTTGGTTCACCCACGGGACCCGAGGTCGTGGTAAATAGGCGTGGGCGGGTGAAACGAGCCTGGCCGTTTGGCTGCAGCGCCGCCGAGACTGTGAGAAAGCTTCGTAAAACCTGACGGGCAAGTCGTGCAAGGGAAGAGAGACAATGATAGGTATGGCTTGTGAACAAAAAAAACACCGCAGAGACAAAGATTTGCGCGGGGTGGGCTACTCCAATAGCTTTACCTGCCTTCTTTGGCTTCAGAGGAATGGAAAGTTAAGGCACGAGGTGAACTTGGGAAGTGCGTCATTCGTTCTTTGCGAGACACCACCAAGCTTGGGGCCGGGAAGGTGGGGTGGTATTGCGGGGCATTACTGAGGGCGCGGCTTGGGGGTTGAGGCTTGGGGGCTTGGGGCTTGGAATGATGCCGAAGCCTGCCCACCTGTCCTTGGCGGTCGCTGGAATTACGTGAGCCACACCGCAGCCACAGGTGACCACAGGCCAAGGCTGGAGAGGCTCAGAGAGCACTGGCTTGGATGCCCGCCGACACGTTGGATCAATTGACTGTCTTGATCCATCCAAGATCTCTTTGACTCAGCGACCGGGGCACCTTGCAAAAGGAGACATTCTCCCCACTTTTCAAGTCCCGAAAGGAAACAAGGTTGTAGTTTCCACTGATAACCTTAAATACGTGCGAACTTCGATCCTCATTCGAATCTTCATTCAGACAGGCAAGCGTCAATTGATGGAGACAAGGAGCTTTTGTTCAAACAGACCGGATTTCTCCATCAAACTTAATTCAGGAAGTAAACAGCTCAGCACATGGCATTTGAGTTTTCTTTTCTCTATTACCGGGGAATCATAATGTTACATTCGTTGTAGATAAGAGGAACAAAGGCTGTGTCTTTCAAAGGGGAAGAAAAAAGTGTTGCTTTGACTTGGTCTATTATATCAACTGGCTAACCGGACCATGAATTAAAGGTTTGTTTTGTGCGGGAGTATTAACTGAGACAGATGCCGTAGCGAAGCCATCTGCCATTCCCAAGTGTCGAGTTCCATTTTCGTCGATGATAGAGGGCCATAATTGTGGCTCACTGTCGCCGACTCTAGTCGTCGCTTAGATCCTCCTCTGGACCGGGCCGTTCTGAGGGGGTGGAGGCAGATGCCGAGGCAGTCAGCGCCCTCGCTGGGATCGCAGTTGTCGTCGGGCTTGTCAAAGCAGACGAGGCCGGTCTCGCAGGTGAAGCCGCCAATGCCGCCGCAGATGGCAACATCATCGGGCACGCAAATACCGGGCTCGTCGCAGGCCAGACCGCATCCGGGCTTCCTCGGGTCGGACACGCAGGTGAAGCCCTCGTTACATCCCGTATCCCTGGGAGAGACGGGAGTCAAGCCACCGCAAGGCTCGTACTTGGGCTTCGGGACACATCCGGGGACGGCAGCGACGGAGGCGACGAGCGCGACGAGAGCGACGAGGGTCTTGGAGTACATCATCTTGATCGATTTGCGTGTGTAGATGAGGATTAAGAGGCTTGGAAGGCGATCGGACTGTTCCGGAAAAGAATATAAAGAGTATTAACGAGTGGACTGGAAATGGGTTGTATTAACGAAAGTGTATTTCCGGGTAGTGATTCTTTCCTTGACTCTGTCAGGTGTTTAGGAGAGGCACTCGGGGTATATATACGTCTATCTTTTGGGGGATAAGCGCCCTTTCTCTCTTCCAATGCAGACAGCATCGTGGAGCCACATTGGTCTCCCTTTCTCTTGGCAGGCAGGCTCAACATGGCACTAACAAACAGGGGCAGGCAAGGAAGAGAGCAGAAGTGAGAGGAATAAGGGACCAAAAAGGAGGGAGGCGATATTACGGGCAACCAGGGGGCCAGAGAACTTGTTTACCATTGGAGCTAGTCGTGGATAGCGGCGGCCTTCTCCCACAAAAGCACACCTGCTGGGCGCGCTCCTTGCCCAAAACCGCACCAGCAAGCCCACGCTCCCCGCCTCCGACTTCCTGGATTGTGATGCTCGCGTCGGGAGAAGGGTACCTGGGCTAGGGTACCCATAACCTTACAGCATATAGAAGCTTGCGAGCAACGCTAACGAGGGTCGTATGCCCTTGCGTGAGGTGGCGCCCGAACCCGCTTTTGGTTCAGCCGTGCGCATCAAAAGGCAGAGTTAAATGATATGATGGGGGTGTGTGTTCCCCTGATTCCGCTTTCTCACTTCCGCGCTTGAGGCGCAGCGGAAACTATCGGTCAGGTTGACCATGTCCCATCTGGTACTCTTGCTGCTACCCTCATGCGATTCTTGTTGAAGTCCTTTGATGGGCGACGTGCAAAAGAATGAATCCTTTTCTTCTTCTTCTTCTTCTTCTTCTTCTTTCATCACTGTTGAAGAGAAACATGAATATCTAGGACTTGAAAGTACCGAGGTATCCACATGAATACTGTTTTGGTCGGCGAGAGAAAATACTACAAGTAGAACAAAGGAAGTAGAAAAGATCATCAGGGAGGTGAAGCTCCGCACCCTCGGTCACTCTCTGGTGATCTCTGGCGAAGCTGGGAGTGAGACAACAACGGGACGAAAGTTGGCTACACCAATAATACAACCCCGCATGGTTTCGAGTCCACTTTCTTGATTACTGAAAAAGGAACATGGCGCTTGGATCTGGACATTCTTTGGTCAGCTTGCATCTCGCATCTCGCTGGCCCCCTGCAGAAGCGCAGGAAAGTCTAATCTAATCCCAGTCTACCAGGGATCCGACTGCCTTTGTGGCGCGCCACTGGCGCAGAAACGCAAAAGGGACGCTCTGGGCTGAGCCTACTTCTATGACTTGGACATGTACCTGCAATTTTAGAAGGGGTTATTAGTCGCCCCTTAGGGCGGCGACGGGTCGAGTTTTCGCATCTTTGCCAAGCCAATATTTTCCCTGAGTCGAGCGTCCGTGGCCAAGGATCCTGTGACTGGCCCTCTCAGCCTTGACTCCCCCAGCACAACGAGGAAAACATCCATGGCTTTGTTATCATTATGACTTGATTCAAGGCGCGGTTTTGTTGAAGAAATAATCGCGCACGGGTCACGAGAGGCGACTTTGGTTCGTCGATTGGGGTCATTCAACCGAAAAAGAAAAAGAAAATGGCAGCTTGTTTCAAGGAGATCATCGCTCGCTAACATAACCCTCGCTGTGTAATATTTGATGTACATTTACTAAGATTGTTTGATTTGTTGCCCTCGCTCGGTTCACCGCCCATATCGTTGACCTCACTGGGTCTCATTCTGATCTTTGCCTGTTGTTGATTTTGTGGACTTGGTTGACACTGCGGTGCCTGGACGGCTCGCCGCCCTCTTCAACTTCCTCGAGCCCTTCGGGTCGAACAGGCTCTTTACCCTCCTTAGCCGCGCCCACCTCTCCTTATCCTTTGCATCCCTTGCTGCGTTGTCATCACCATCCTCCTGGGCAAACACGCTACTGGTACTGGGAGAGTCGAAGCCCCCTGCCACTGGCGTGCCTGCCGCCCGGGTGGGTGTCGTCGGCGTGGCTTGAGTCTTAGCATCCCCAGATTTCTGTTTGTTCACGCCCTTGCTTCCCTTTGCGGAGTCGTTGATCACCCCCTTAGGTACGCCTCATTTCGGAGGGATTGAGAAAGCAGTTTCCAGGCCGGGAAATCGCGATCAGCATTAGACCGCGAGCTCGACAGCTGTTGTGTGTGGGCGTTCTTCCAGGGACAGAAGAAGCGGTGTTCTTTGATTGGATCTAAATGATCCATGGGGGCCGGCACAATAACCTCGTTGTCCGGGCCGACTTCTTTGCTCTTGAACATCCATAATCCCAGTCGCCGCAAGCAACTGTGGCATGACGCCGAGTTAGGCACTGCGCCTATGCGCGGGTCGGATAGTCCCTGCCATCCCATGTGTGCTAGGACAAGAGCCGCTCTGTTCGGTGATGCTGGGTCCGAGGTATCCTTGGGTGGTGGCGGATTTGAAAAGAAATCAGTTGGGAGCTGCGATAGAAGCGCGTCAACGTCAATCTCTTCCGGAAGTTTTAGGTTGAACTCATAGGGAAGAAACGGTTTCCTCGCGCAGAGTTCGTCGTATCTGGCCCGGAGCGACTCGAGATTAGCAGTCGCGTTGCTGAATGATATCCGTAGTAAAGAGTCTTCGCATCCTCGCTTTTTCCAAAGACAGTCCTCCTGGTGGGCCTCGACGATGAGCTCCGCGTACTTGTCTACCAGTTTCTCGTCTAAGTCACGGTTAGCGCCGCCTTGCCATTGGAAAACGGATAGATGGAGAAAACAAGAGAGCCTCGTAGTGGAGGAACTTACCAATTTCCGAAGGCACAAGAACAGATACCTCCTTCCCGTCTACTTCCTTCTTGTTCAATCCCACAACAAGCTCCTTATTACACAGGACGCATCGTACCCGCTCTTTCCCACGACAGACCCATCCCCTCTTCACCCATTCCACTTCGCTCACCCGGTCCGGCTTGGGCGCCCAGTTTACGAGCTCTTGAAAGTTGCTAGGCGCTTTAAGAGCTCTGCGCGATCGCTTGGGCAGTACCTCGGCTGGGGCTGGGCCTCGGGCTGTTTCTTGGTCGAGTTCCATTTTCGCAGCACAACGTTTGATATCGAGGTGGGCCCCTTTGTTTCGAGCGTCGAGCCGGGGATGCCCACACGGCGGCGCTTCGACAGCAGGTCTGCGTCGGCACTCATGGAGCCCGGAGTTGATGGTGCTGATGGAATCGAGCCTCGAGGCGTCGGGCTCTCGTCTTTTGAAGCGTTGCTAGCCGGTGACGAGGGCCTATTTCCAATGCCCTGGATAATGGCATTGAATTTCCGTTTCGTCGCATTCATCTTGGCGACTATTGCGGTTTTTGAAGAGGCGGCTGGACTGTCTCTTGAGGGAGAAGGAAAATCGGCTGTTGATTGAATTCCAGACACGGCTCGTTGCTAAGGCAAAAGGAACGGATTAAACCGCCAGGGTCAATCTAAGTGATCCGCTAGCTACCGAGATACGGGTTTCGCTATAATTTGGGGCCTGGTTATAGAACTGGGGAACCATCAATAGGGTACTCGTAAGGTAGAAATGGTGCCCTCTGTTCAGGCTTCAAGGTTGACCATTAAGGCAAGATCGATCGTGATGGTTCTTTGTTTTTATTTTCCTTGAAGCTGATCACTGCAGCAAAACTGTCGTAGTAATCAATTCCAGAGCTCCAACAGGCCCAGCTTCATAATGTCCCTGACTTAAATGGTCCCTGCACCCCTTAAACTTCTTTGGTGGGGCTGATAAGATAAGGACGGCTAAACACAGGTAGAATATTTTCGAGGGGCTGGTCCTAAATTTTTTTTTTTTTCGCAGACATTGAATTGGTAGTCACCGCCCATCGCGAGGGTAAAAAAGTAACCAGCAAGGCATTTTTGCGAGCGTCTTTTCTGCCGTCGCCCTTCTTTTTTTCCTTTTACATCACTCTTTACCCCAAACCTTGGGCGCTTGTAGCCATTCGTTCTTCGAGACGCCGAATACAAAAACCCCGGTCCACGGGTCTATGACAGGTGAAGGCGCGACCCCCTTCCTGGCTCTTCGCCAACAATTCCTCCGCCAAGTCGCAACCTACCAAACCACCCGTCACCATGGCGAAAAAGACAAAGTCCGATAAGTCCAAGAGCGCCGACCAAGCGGCTGCCGCGCCCTCTTCCCAGCTCCTGGACCTTGTAGAAAGCTTCCTCTCCGATAGCTCTCTCACAGCCGCCCATGATGCCCTGAAGAAGGAGCGGAAGAGCAAGGGCTGGGCCTCCTCCGGCTCCAAGGGCGCTTCCCTTCCCTAGTCAACGTCTTTGACACCTGAAATCCACAAAAGAGCCGGAAAAGGCCGCCAAGAAGGCCGCCCCCGCT
Organism: Parascedosporium putredinis; assembly: GCA_949357655.1. Classification (NCBI taxonomy): domain Eukaryota; kingdom Fungi; phylum Ascomycota; class Sordariomycetes; order Microascales; family Microascaceae; genus Parascedosporium; species Parascedosporium putredinis. The sequence continues at coordinate 695,678 of CASHTG010000021.1, read as the reverse complement.
AAGAAGAGCAAGCCTGCGGCGTCCTCGTCCTCGAGCTCCTCGGATAGCGATGGCGACGACGAGTCTTCGAGCTCCGACGAAAGCTCCGAGAGCAGTGACAGCGACTCGAGCGACGAGGAAATGGACGAGGCTCCCGCCGCGGCCCCTGTCGCGGCTGCCCCGCCCGCTAAGAACTTGAAGAGGAAGGCCCCGGCCTCGGATAGTTCCTCCTCCAGCGAGTCGAGCGACTCCGACTCGTCGGATAGCGACTCTAGCTCGAAGAAGAAGAAGAAGCCCCAGGCCAAGAAGGCCAAGGTGACCAAGAAGGACTCTGACTCGTCGTCCTCGTCATCTTCGCATAGCAGCTCCGATAGCAGCTCGGAGAGTAGTTCCGACAGCAGCTCCGATAGCAGCTCTGACAGCAGCTCCGACAGCGGTTCGGGCAGCAGCTCCGACAGCGATTCTGACAGCGACTCCTCGGCCGTTGCCAAAAAGGCGGCCGCTGTTCCTCTCCCCGACTCCGACACCTCGAGCTCTGACTCGGGCTCGTCTTCCGACTCGTCTTCGTCCGATTCGGATAGCGACAGCTCCGACTCAGACGCCAAGAAGGAGGTCAAGAAGGCATCCAAGACTCCTCTCCCCGACTCGGACTCCTCATCCTCGGACTCCTCGTCTGATTCTTCCTCCGACTCCTCCTCCGACTCTTCCTCCGACTCTGATAGTGGGATCAAGGCCACTCCTGCCGCCGTCGTTGCCCAAAAGAAGAAGGACAAGGCTTCCAAGGCCTCCAAGGCTGCCCCAGCCTCCGATTCCTCGGTGACCATTGGCAAGGTATCTCCGCCCGTTGAGGCCATCTCCAACCCGCCTCTGCCTCCCGACCCCACCGCCAACCCCCGCTCCCTCCCGACCCGGCTCCCAAGGGAAGGCGGCCCCAAAACGAACCCTTCTCCCGCATCAAGAAGGGCCGCCAGGTCGATGACAGGTTTCACGGCGAATACGTTCCCAGCGCATATGATCAACGCATCTTTGACGACCTCGCGGTAGTCAAGGGTAATGGCTTCACCAAGCAGAAGAATAAGATGAAGCGCGGCAGCTTCCGCGCGGGTGCCATTGACCTCAACCAGAGGGCGGGCATCAGGTTCGAGGACTAGAATCAAACTTGGACTCATTACGAGAATCGTAGTCCCATCGCCCTACTGGTGCCCCTTCTGGAGCTCTATTGAAGGTGTATGGAGATAGCGGCGAATGTAGCCGTGGCGTCCCGGATCGTTGAGTCGGGTTAAGGTTTCAATTTTGAGAGAGCATGGCCCTCTAGGCACTGCTCTCTCCCGGAGTTGGGGTTCGTTGTCTAGATGTATATACTTTTTTCTTTTACCTGCCGCTCGAGTCATTTGAAGGCTTTGGAGTGTAGAGAAGACAAAAGCATCAGGATTCGTCATGTTACACTTTTTAAATTTTCTTATAAAACAATGCGTGTTTATTCTCGAAGAGGAAGAAGAAGCAGAGGAAAAAAGGATCTTCTGACCAAATATTTATTCCCGTGATATCCCAAATATGCGATTTTTTGCGAACTTCATTAATTTCCAGCCATGAAGAGCACTAAAAGGAAAGAAATCCAAACTTCCTAGCTACGTGACACCGTGCCTTGTAATTAAGAAAGAAAAACTCGCTCGCTTGAACGCTTTTGCAATGTGGAAGCACCCAAAAAAGAAAGAAGAAAAAGAAGACCCAAAGAAGAAGAAAGGAAAGGTAAAACAGGTTGCACCCTCGCAGGATCTGACGCGATGAGGGTGACAAGCCAGGACACGTCGTATTATATGGGGGTTTCTGGGTTCAGCATCTCATCCTTAGCAGTGACGGCAGTCCAGACCCGGTTTTGAGCGCGCGCCTCACGATCCGCCTGTATAAGCCATGCGTCCCAAATGGCTGTCTGAGGTGCAGCGTTGCTCCTCTTGGCCCAGTCCGCACTCCCAGCTTCACGAATGGCGTACCACAATGTCCTCGTGAAGCAAGCCCGGGCTTCGGGGAGTCAGAATTTACGTTAAGGGGAGCTTCGCTGACTGGCGGCGCTTGTTGATCCGCTGGCACCTCGGGGATCGTATCGGTGTGTGAGGGCCTGACGTGCCTGCTGTTGACCGTGTTTCTCCTGGAGTTGACAATTATTGAGCTCAGGCGAGAGAGGCTGCGGATTTGGGGGCGGGGGAATCTGCCGGAGGTCCACTCGCTCATGGGCGCGCTGGGCATCGGACGGCGTCCTATCTCGGATCTCGAAGCGGTTCAGGTTCCAAGAGTAGCGCTTCGGGAGCATGCCAATGCCCCAATAGAAGCCATTGAGGACAATGTAGCTGGCGCCGATGAAAATCTGGGAATTCCACTTGCAATTTCCGAGGAGCACGACTGACAACATGAGAATCATGGTGCCGGCGGCCATGAGGGCGTCGTGGAATCGGGAGCTAACGTGGTACTTGCACTCCTCGGTGCCGGAGAAGAGTTCGCGTGCGACGCTCTCGTCGCACTTGATATAGATGAAGGCGCCCTCGCGTGTACGGATCATGATATCGCCGGCCGGTAGCTTGCGGTTTTCGGCGCCCTGGGTGGACATGAGCTGGGGCTGCCACCAAGAGGCGTAACCAATAATGGAGGATGCTAGGCTGATGAGGGAGACAGCGAGGATGGCGGTCCCGTCGCGCCAGTAAATGGCGCCAGCAAGAATCGCAAGAGATACGAGGAAGCTCAGTAAAGTGAGTGTGGAGGGGGCTGAAAAGCTGTGCGGGTACGGCGGGTCTCTTATACTTATCGCCGGCTATGATGACGTTGGCCGCCTTCTTTGTCTGTTCCGCCACCTTTTCCTTGAGCGTGTTGCGCCTTCGCATACCGCCCGCCGCGGGGTCCTCGTCCTCCGCGTCAACGCTTACGGTGGCCCCAGCCTCAGCCGCGCGCTTGGGAATGCCGTCCCCCCGCATCTCTACATCAGGCTCCAACTCTTCAACTTTGGGCTTTTGCCCACGCTTGAAGAGCTTTTGGTAGAAGCTGGTGGGGGCTTGGCTGGAGGCCTTGGAGTTTGCGCTGTTTTGTCGGTGGGGGTTGACGTGCTTGATCTCCCATACCTTGAAAGCGTACGGGGGCAGGTCGAGGGGAATGAGGATGTTGGCGAAAAAGGACACGGAATCAAGGGTGACGCCGCTATAGACACCCGTCACGATGGCTTTTGTTTCTGGCAGTCGTTTCGGGCGCGAGGCATTGAGGAAAGCCTGCGGGGCGGGGAGCAACCGTGGGAGCAAGCAGCTAAAATGGCTGGGGTCAGTCCATGTTCGTTTCAAAGGATAGCAGTTTTGAAAAGTAGGAAGCAACGGAGCTGGCCCTGCCCGATGTTGAACCAGACTCCGGCCGGTTCGTGGTGCATTTTGACTATTATTGCGGAGAACAGTAGGACAGGTGGAACGGGGAGACTCTAGAGGCAAAGGTTGTGGTTTGGACAAATGGGTGGGGCAGAGGATACGGGAAGGGGGTTTTGGAGGGCGCAACATGAACTTACAAAGCGGACGCGGTGATGGCCTGGGAGTGCTCTGCCATGCTCGCCTCGCCAATGACGGCGAGCAGGGTGACCACATCGAGGCGCCAGTCGAATTTGTTCTCTGGAAACCATGGCGCATCGCGGTCGTCTATGTTTCCGTCCGACATCGTGGACTCGCTTCGTCTATCCCTACCTCCTCGTGGAGGAAGAGGAAAAGAGTGGATATGGTGAGCGCGTGAGAGGGTCCAAAGACGCAAAGGAAGGAGAGGAAAAAACACGCGGCACGGCGTCTGGTAAAAGGGGTCGGGCACGGTGTAATTTTTCTGTTCTGAAGGATTCAGGTTCGAGCTTGCCGCTGGGAGGTTACAGTGGGAAGAGCCCTGTGGAGTTGGGTATTGCGTTGCGTTGGTCGGTGCTTCCTAGCCTGGATAGCTCTGATCAGTTCTGAGAGCTCAAATGGGCCTATCACCAAGTCGAGCAGAAAGCTTCAATTGAGAGGCACGCAAGACGATGTGTTCAAAGTCTCCTCGTTCTTCGCGCAAATCTTCTTTCTCATAGTAGAGGAAAGTCTGGCATCAAAGAAGCAGAGGTGAAAAAAGTTGGGCAAGGGAGGAGGAAAACAAGAGACCAACCCCCAGCAGGCTGAGCCGCGGGAATGTGCGCCAGCCCATGATTAATATATAAATCTGGATGGGATGGGCGCATTGATCCATTACCCCATGCAGCCTGACGGCGGCGCGTTGCGCTGCTTCTCGCCTTTCATTCCCTCTCTAGAAAATAAAAAAGTATCCGCTTTTTCGCCGTTGGTCTAGATGGATGGCGCGCCTGGAGATTTCGGTGTCATGGGGGCGGTTTGAGGTGCCAAGGCTGGCCACTGAGGCGATGCAAACGCCCACCCCACCAAAGCCTGTCGACTTCGCGAGGTGCGCAAGTGCGTTCAAAAGATGATATGGATCCACTTCATTGGGTTCGATGGGTTACACGGGATGGCTGGTGCGCGGGGCGAGGGGTAGCGTTACGAGGCGGCCCGAGGCGAGGGGGCAAAATTGTTTAGTTTGGGCTGGAGACAACCTTGAACACATCCATCCATATCAAATAGGGGCAACGAACCACTCAAGAAACCTCTTCCCCCTTCCTTGGACTGTACGGCTTGCTTTCCAGGGCATCTCGACGTCGAATTGGCTTCCAAAGTGAAGTTGTCTCTCTGTGTTTCTCCTTCAGGCGGGCGCTTCCTGGGCAGTTACCAGTGCCCACCCTGCATGTTGTGCATCTTGCAAGGGTTGGTTGTCCAGGGCGGCAAATGGACGAACTGTGCGTACGGCATAAGCTGCATCTTTTATCACCTTGAGAGAGCTTGACTAGAATATGACTGATCAGTGAGGGCTGGAGGGAAAGTGCAGAGCTCTGTAAACGGGCATCAAGAGTATTTGGAACAGAGTAGTATTGAATTTTTTCTCCCCACGACGGAAGGGGGCTATCTTCGTTGAATGCATGTCGAGGATATCGTCATTTCTGTCTTGAATTGATGGTGGGGAACAGAGAAAGGAAATAAAAGTTCATCTCTAGGGTATCCCAAACGTGAAAAGAGCATAAAAGCGTACATAACATCGTCCAAGTCTATCGCGAACCATTAGGCGCCTCTGGTGAAAAAGCGCGAAAGCAAGAATCGCTGCTGCGCCTGCGCCACCAACCCCCTCGTGCCCCGAGTTCACCTCATTACTCAAGGGGCTTTCTTGCCCGCTCAGGCCCTGACGGAATCTACGCCGCCGTGGCACTACCATATTCGGCAATGATCCAACCGAGGAATTCGTCCCACATCACCTCCCATTTCCTCCAGACACCTTGTCGCTCCTCAGTGGACATGCAGGAGTGCTGCAGACTCCACTCAACGAGTTGCCGCCAGCCGTGCAGCGTCATGTCTGCCCTTCCAATCATAACTTGGTAGAAATCATGGGACAACGTCGACCTGGTAAATTTCCGCTTGGTCAGCACCGTCTTCACCCAACTTGCAAAACGTTGGAAGGGATATGCGCTGTCGCAAAGTGGGGGTGAGGGGAAATATTCTCCAGTTCTAGGTGATGCCGCAGCCCGGTTGGTTGAGGCGTAGGAGCGGAGAACAAATGTCTTGGAAAGTGGAAAAGATCTAGCCAAACATATCGACGTCGACATGCACTGGCGATGCGAATACCTCCGAAAAGAGGGCGGAAAAAGAAGAGGAAATAAAGGAGGAGGAGGAAAGAGTAAACCTCGCGATGACTTACCGGAACAAAGTTCCATTATCGGAACTCACGGTGCAGGGGACATTGTTCGCGAGAAGTGTGTACATTGCGTGGCCGTTAACCCGTGGCGCAAGGCCTAGGATTTCGTTCGAGATGGGGCAAAGCTCGAGGCAAACCCCTCGCTGCTTCATCTGTTCCATGATGTAGGGGTGCCGTGCTAGGGCAAACCCGTGTCCGATTCGTTTCGCATTGAGTAACAGGGCATCCACGAGATTTCCGTCTATATCCGTGCCGATGTCGAGCGTCTCTCCACAGTGGAAGAGGAATGGAATATCGAGATTCTCCCGCTCACACTGCGCCCGAAATTCAAGGAACTCGGGGACAAAGGTCTGGAGAGGATTCGGCTGCCCTTCCTCTCCAACAAGGTCAAAGCCTACATTTTGGGGCATCAATGTCAATATAGAGTTTTGATAGGGGCTTGAGGGGGGACTTGAAAGAACGCACCAGCGATCCACTGTGGCCATTTTTTCTTGAACTTGATACACTCGTTGAGCGCAAACTTGACCTTGGGCCTAGAGAATACTCGAGGGGTACAGTAGATGATCTTGAGCCCCCAAAGTAATCCTTGGTCTGGGCCTGGAACTTGTGGTACTCATCGATGATGATTTCCATTATCCCATAGTTATCAATGTTGCGGCTCGCATCATCCGTGACGAGCTGGTTCGTTTCCATAAAGTTTGGCCTAATCTCGGCGTATTGGATGTTGTCTCGAACAAAGTCCTCCAGGAGAAGCCGCGTATATGTGCGATACGCACGTTCATAATTAAAGAGTCCCTTCATGAGGCGCGTCCTCCCATTGAACTTTTGCCAGATCCTAAAGTCGCATTAGAGACTAGGGTTCCCTCACGCGAGCCCACGTCGAGGCCTGGTGTATGAGGAAGGGAGGAGAAGAAAAGAAAGAGAAAGGAACACTTACCCTGCGCAGGTCTGAAGATGGTTGTGCGCCTCCTCCTCATCAAACACGATCTTGCTCTTAAACCAGTCATCTACACTCGCGTGAGGATAGTTGGAGGCGAATGTGCTCAGGAACTCTTGGAAGCGCATGGTCTGCCTTGATTCGTACGCGCTCGTGAACAAGTTTCCGGGCCGTTCCTGCTCTGGCCGTAAAGAGAGAACTGGATCTCGCAAGCCCGGTAACTGAGGTAGTCATCATCTGGGACTAATGGCCGGTCGCTTGTGATGAACATACGATCCATGGTCTTGGCGATCTCTAATAGGACGTTGGGAAGCAGACAGGCGTTGAAGTGGATGTGGAGATGTGCACCCTTAGGCATCTTCTGGGCGACGCGGAAAAGATCCGTTTGGTCTATTAGGTCGACGTTTGACAAGAAGTGGTCGCCAGCAACCCGGGCGTGACGTTGTCCGCCGAAGCCCACCCGGGGTTCGGCAGGCCGATAGACCCTCTCATTGTCCAGCTGCTTCAGCGCCTGGATGATAGTGTTGGCCAGCCTCTCATTCTTGCTGGATTTAACAGTGCAGGCGTGATCAAAGCCCATGGACTGTTCCCGAGCTTTCACTTCCTGCCGCGTCCTAAAATACTCATCTTCGCCAGAGAAGACAAAGGCAGGCGGGGAGAGGAAGGGCTTGGGCGGCTGTCCGAAGTGGTGTGCATGGCCACGGTCCTTGCTCGCTTGTGAGGGTTAGGGTTCGGGACGTCTTTTAGACTGACGTTGGGCAACGTGACGTTCTGGTCGTCCTCAGACCCCGGGTTGCTCTGGTTCGAGCACGAGGTTCCCATGGAGGACAGTCTCGCTCTTGTTATATATAAAAAGAGAACGCTTGGCTCTTTGAGGGTTGCCTCACCGGCAATCGAGCGATCCGCGCCAGGGCTACAATGCTTGCTCGGGGAATGTGGCTGTGGCCAATGGAGACAATAAAGAGAGGGAGAGGAGACAACGGGGAGGGGGATGCAAACGAGCCCCCTGGTCGCGGAGGATTCTCGCTTAGGGGTTATCTAGAGAGAGACTGGAAGAATCAAGATGATGAGGACGGGAATGTTGATGGCGGGAAGATGGAAAACGTCAAAGTGATGGTAGGTGGGGGTGTTTGGTGGTATTTAGTGCGAATCCCTGTATTGGGTTGGTGGTCATCGATGTGTTTGTTGTCATTGAGGACTAGAGGGCCAAACTCAAGAGGAGCGATGCGGGTGTGATATATTCATCTGCGAGCTCGAAATTGCGCGACTTGAAAGATTGATGGGGAACTTTTTTTTACCCTCGTCTCGAAGGAGAAATTAGAATTATTAGGCTTTGCCTGGGGTTTGGCTTCACTTCAACAATGCTGCGGCCGAACATTGATCGGATTGCACAGGGTTTTGGAGGGCCTACCTGACCGCACGCACGCGCTGCGCTCCGCCACTTGGCTCTGCTAGCTTGGGAAGGGCTCCCTCAGAGGGGCTTTCGCATGACAGACCGAACATTGAACTCGCAAAACCAACCCCAAACCCAAGACCAGACTCCTTCGAGCGCTGGAATGGATCAAATCCTGGATCCATTTGATCTACATGTAGCCAATCCTGCCGACTAATAGCCAAGAACGCTCGTCCGCTCATGAAACTAAGAGGGCAAAATGACACCCGCCCCAAACGAATATTAGATTTTTGATGGTGTCTTGTTTATACGTGCACGTTTCAATATCGATGACTTGTTCTACTCTAGGCTGGTGATGGTCTTATTTTGGGCCTCGCGAAAGAGCCAACGAGATGGGCGGACAGCTTGATGGCAACGCCGAAATTTCAGCTGGGCGAGCTGGCCCAGCCCAGCAACGTTTAAGCCATGTGCCATCCCAGGCGATGCTGTAAATAGCCAGTGCTGAGCTGACAACACATAAGCACAAGGGCCATGAGCCAATTCCTGTAAGCAAGCGCGGGAGCAAAAGCAAAGCCCGGAAACCTAGCAAAGATGCTAGGGGCCCGTGATCGATTGGTTCTGAGTTGATTAGGACCGAATATTTTCCTCGGTGCGGTTTCGACGCTGCCTTATCCTCGTCAAGATGCTAGCTACCTCACCTGCTAGATCCATCTGGTGCTTACAATCGTTTGATGAAGATGGACCGATTACAAGGTTATAGCCACGTTCATGGCAAGGAATGCTGACCGACGTGTCAAGTGGACAAAGTGGCGATGCTATCTTCAAAGGCTCCCATATCCAGGGGCATCTGCCGTCCGCTTGCGTATCATCGGACGAAAAGCACCTTTTGGAATGGAAAACAAGGCGTGATGCCTTCACGACCTCGGTAGAGTATGGAAGCAATCGAACGAGTTAATCAATCTGGTAGCTTGGGACTAAGCCTCCGGGAGCGTCAACTTCCCCACCGATCCTGTGAGTCTGGGAGGCTGCGGGGGTAGGGTAGTAGGCGCAAGGAGAGACTAGTTTGGAACATGGGAGAGTTTGGGAGTTGAACGAGGTTACCGCCTGCGCGTTGTCTTCTACCATGGACCCACAAACCAGCGAAGCCCAGGCCCTTTTTCCAGTTTCGCACCGAGAGATCTGTGCCTTCCCAAAGCAACCCCAACCCAACAGACAAAAGGCCTCCATCGCTAGCGCCAGGCCCAAAACCAACCTGAATCATCCACAGGCTCCAAGCTTCTTCCGTTCAAGCACGCAGATCAATTCATTCGTTTTGGGAGGCGCCAACAACAGGCCCGGATGACAGACCTAGCACGCATAAGAGGGAGTTGAGCAATAGATCGACGCTAGGAGGCGCCTATCCAGTCTCCTGGGAGCTGGCCCCTGTCTGCGGAGGCCTTCAACTAACTAGTATCACGACATACTCGATTAGGCGGTTGAGAATAAAATATAGGGCTATTATTCTTTCTCTTCTTCTTGCGATATCTTATTTCCCGAAACTCGAGATGGTTGTTCCAGAAATCTGCTATACCCAGCCCCCAAACTGTTTCCAAAGGCATGTGGCACATTAACCGATGCATGATAGAAGCGGGGCAATACCTGAGATTTTTAGACTTTGCGAGACTTCAGCCTACCATATCGGAGAGATCAGGATTCCTTCACCCCCACACCGCAAGTCTCAAGCCACGAGCACCTCGCATTGATGCGATTCGGTACCTGTCATCACGGCCGAACATTGGAGAGAACCCAAGAATGGTGGGCCTAGAGGGACCTACTTCCGATGATCCGGAAACCCTTCTCCGCAAGAGCCTCTCTCTGATGGGATTCTAGTTGTACTATTGATGCAGACGCAAGGGACAGCGAGACAGAACTACGAAGGATCTCGATTCTACTGTCCCACTGCCCGTTGCTTGACGTTACATTCATTATCACCGCTACGCCACTCCTAGCACCAAAGATCCTTCTGCCGTTCTTCTTTCTGGTGAATTTCACCAAGGTGAACCAGCGAAGGAGCCTGTGTCCTCTTGCCGAACTTATTGGGCCTCCCTTGGATGCCATGCTGGGCCTCCGGGATGATCTCGCCCGGTTGTCACTGCCTCAATCGGCCAGCGTGCCGTCCGGCGTGTTGGTTAGGCACGCGCGCCGAGCCCCGCGGGGTATCAGATTCTTTTTCGTCTTGCTCCATTGCGAGTATTGGAGAGGAAAGGGGGTTTGGCGTCGGGGCTGCGCCAACGGGCAACGGCCAACGTGGACAAAGCTTGGCGAATGACCTCATGATGGTAGCTCCGTTGGGCAACTCGTGACATCGGATTTTCTTGATCTGGCGAATCTCGCATCTGCAGTGCGGAGAGCATCATTTGAAAGAGGCACCCGTTTCCTTCTCTGCCGAGCTGGAGGCTTCTCCGTCTTCGGCGAAGAGGCCGGGATGTCAGGCTCCCAAAGGACAGCTTCGTTTGCTGAGCTTCAAACGGGGCTTCGTTCAAACCAACAATTTTGGAGCGTGCCCACCTTTGGCAGATGAGGCCGCCATGAGCATCTACACTAGCACGAAAGGTGAAGTGTGAGGAGAATAGCTGCACTGCCTATTCCGGACACTTGGCTCTCAATATTTCGACTTTTCTTTCCTCTTTTGAGGGGAATGCTTGGGCTTCATCCATCTGATGGTGTGTGGGTGGGAGTCCAGATGGATCACGCACCCTCCCTCCATACACTACATTCCATATACGACCCTCTAAGCTGGATGCAAGGTAAATACCACCCTTTGCGAGCCCAGCCTCTCGATCCGTGATCAGAACCCTGCTATCATGGCCACACGAGTGCCGACATGGGCGGATTTCGAGGTCCTGGGCATTGTAACCATACCCTTGCCTTTGGTTGGAGGATTCGGTCGTGATTTAGTCCTCGTTCGTGATTTGGTCTCCTAGACAAGCCTCGCCTCATTAGCCCCGTAAAACCATGCGACCAGGCGAGTTGCGGTCTGGTATTCAGTAAGTCTGGGTATCAAGTTACATTGCCGAAGGAAGTTGATGGCGATTACTTCCCCATCAGCCTCCCTAGTTTGGTACATATATTATCCTGGTGATGGTGACTGAAGAAAGCGGCGAGAAAGTCGAATAACTACCTTCTCTAAGCGCGGCAAGGGAGGGTTGGATGTGCTTTGCTCCTGCCCCATCCCTTTTCTCTCTCTTTCCTGCTCAGAGTGATAATACTGAACAATGTGGAGGCAACCTCCCCAAGTGCTGGATTTCATGGGCTCATTCCTTGCTCTTCACGGGACACTCCGGACGGACTAGTATTGAGCTCTTCACCGTTCCAAGGGATGCGTGTCCGGGGCCGCAAAGCAACTCGAAATAACATAAGAGAGGCTCTTTCCTGACCCAAGAAGCTAAGCATCGATGAAACTCAGTCTCTTTTTTTTTTTTTTTGGCTCACGTGGTGACCTCTATCTTAAGCTCTGCCTTGGCTGGATTGAGTTTGATGCACTGATAATACAACGCAGTTTAAGCGGTCGCTCGCGTCGTTCATCATAATAGTGTATACCGGAGCCAGAGAAATTAGGAAGACCAGGATTCCAGCAACCCAGGTATTCACCATGTGACCTTCCCGGTGTCCTGGGACCGCCACTGGCTGGACCCTTGTCCAGTCAATTCAAAGCTCGAAGCTCCCCTTGTCCTACATGTATGCAGTATTACATGTACTCCAGAAGCTGGAATTTTGTTGGAATCTTTGGAGATGTTTGTTGGGCTCGTAGTGATAGGAACATTCTTTGATCTAAGAAGTGCAACTCACTCTGCTATTAGGCAATTGACAACACTAGAAAACACTAAGTTTTCTTTATTATATATGATATTTGCTTTGGCCTAGAGTTAGGTCTGCTTGTGATTATGTGAGGGCTTGCCACTGCTCTTCATTGATACGCAATTCTTCAATCTTCTCTCTTAGAACCTTGGAGAACTTGGGAGGGCGCGAATCTTGCTGGGCCTCCTTGCTTTTTTGCCTTCTTCCCTCTTGCCCAGGCGGGAGTCCGCGGATGCATCAGGCCAACTTCAATGTTCCTTGCCAAAAAACATTCCCCTCGTCTCCAAGCAGAGAGCCGGGGTCCACACAGCTCCAACCCACGAGACTCGCCCCTTCGCTGCCAGTCAACCAGTGAAAAGAATTAAAATAACCAGTCTGTTTGGGAGGCAATTGATCAACGCTCGTCAACCCTGTTGATTGACTGTTCTCCTTTCCTCCTTTTCCCACTTTTCTTCTTTTCTAAATCCCAAGGCAAGTGGTCTATCTTGTTTTTTTCTCAACATTGAAATTTGAAGCCGCCCTCCCCGTGAGCTCCCCCACTAAATCCAGCTTAGTGGGAACCTACTTTGTACTAGGTCCGGGGACGAGATCTGATACTTATCTGACGAATCTCGGCTCGCGCTTTCCCCCTTGTTTCTACCCACATCCCACACACACTTGCGGTGTACTTGGCCCCCTACAACCCCCGCCACACACTCAAGCTCTTGGGACTTGGCCACTGCTAATTTCCAACCCTTCAGCAGCGTCTGGCTCTAGACTTGCCCCATTGTGAGTCAAACTCGAATTATCATGGCCGATCGCGGAGGAGGTTCAGACCGGGAAAGCGAGGTGGAAGCCGCGGTGCTCCTCGGGGCCGTGGTGGCGATGGCGCGCCTCGTGGAGGTGGCCGAGGCCGCGGTGACGACTCTAGCCGGGGCCGTGGACGTGGTGATGGCCAAGATGGCCGTGGTCGTGGACGTGGTGATAGTCACGATGGTCGGGGCCGTGGACGTGGTGGGTACGAGGGTGGCCGTGGTGGATATGATGGTGGCCGCGGTGGATACGACGGCGGTCGTGGCGGTTATGAAGGTAGGGGCGGCGGCCGGGGCGGGCGCGGTTTTGGCGACCGCGGTGGCCGAGGTGATCGTGGTGATCGCGGTGGCCGTGGGCGTGGGTTTAGCCGCGGCGGTGGGCCCTCGAACATTTGAGCAAAAGTCATTGCCCATCACGTAAGTTGATATCCCCTCGCCCCTTTGCTCAGTACTCGCATTTTCACCCTTGTTGTTGTCATGCTAATCTCGAGGGGGCTTTTCCCTTGACGTTAGCTTCCCGGAGCCTGACAAGCCCACCAACGAGCTCGAGAATGACCTCTTGAGCGTCGAGGGCAAGATGTCGTCCCTGTCCGTGAGCAAGGAGATTGCTCACAGACTGCCCTATCGCCCCGTGTTTGGCACTCGGGGCGTTCGGGTCAAGTTGTGGGCCAACTATTTCAACCTTGACCTCAAGGCTGATAGGGACCTGTACCTTTACCACCTGGAATTCTTCAAGCTCGACGCGGAATCTTCGGCGTCTGAGTCAGATACAGGAAGCTTCAAAAGAATAAACGCGAAAAAGGCGAGGCCCCGCCCCTCAAGGGCGCCAAGCTCGCCCAGGTCGTCGAGGCCACTGTGGAACTCATCAAGACCTTCAACGCGGGCGTGGCCCTCGCCACCGAGCTCAAGTCCAAGATTGTCACCACTGCTAAGCTCAACCTGCCCCAGAACCCGATGCTGGTGCCCATCACCACCGAAGGGCGCTCCCGACGAGACATGTACTCTGTCTCCTTTGAGGGACCGAGGCTTCTCGACCTCGCCGGCATGGCCAAGTACGTCAAAACCATGCAGGAACACGACTCTAGCTTCCCCAAGTTCGAGGATGTTGTCGACGGTCTCAATATCGTGCTCGGTCACACCGCCCGTACGAACCGCACCATCTCCGTCGTCGGCTCTCGTCGGTTTTTCGAGACCGGCGCCACGGGTGGGCCGGGCAGTGGGTATGACATGGACGAAGAGAAGACATTCCTGGTTCCTACCGTCTTGGCTATCTGCCGTGGCTACTTCCAGAGTGTCCGCCTCTCGACCGGCCGACTGCTCCTCAACACAAACGTCACGCACGGCGTCTTCCGAGTCGAGGCCGAAGTAAAGGACATCTTCCGACGCCTCAACATTGACCGATGCAACTCATTAGATGACTTGGCCGTCCTTTCCCGCATCTTTACCCGCGCTCGCGTCGAGTACCGCTTCAGGGGTGGCGCCAGCGACAAGGATCTGAAGCGACAAAAGACCATGATGGGAATTCTCGAGTCCGGCCGCGGGATGCAGGTGGAGGGCTTGAAGATTGAGGACACGCCCTACCCAGGCCCTTCGCAGGTCATGTTCCTGACGTCTTTGCCAAACGATGTGGCACCCACCTACCGAACTGTGACACAGTACTACAAAGAAAGTAAGTTGAATCGACGCCTGCTAGAACCCGTATACTATGGTTACACCTGTCGGTCTTTGGCGCGCGTTGTACAAGGCAGCGGCGAAGCCGGTTCAACAGGAAACAAGTAGGAACCCTTGGAATGCTAACCGTGTCGGGGTCGAATAGAATACGGTGCCAGTCTCAACACCAACTGGCCGCTCTTGAACGTCGGGACCCCTATTAAACCAACTTTTGTTCCGGCCGAGTTCTGCCGCATCCTGCCGGCCCCTGTCAAGGTTAAGCTCAACGAGATGGATTCTCAGGCTATGATTGAATTTGCATGCCGCCAGCCTGGAGACAATTACCATTCCATCATGAACAAGGGCCAAGAAATCTTGCAGCACGACGCAGCTCTTCTTGTACGTACCATCCCTCACCGTCCCATCTGTTATCAAGCAAGACAGAGGGTCCTAACGCATCCTTTTACAGAAAGATTTTGGTGTCAAGGTAGGCAAGGGCCTCCTAACCGTCCATGGACGTGAACTTTCCGCACCTACCCTCTGCTACAAGCCCGGCGTGGGCGGCAAGGGTCCCAGGGCCGCGGTGCCCAAGTTTAAGCCATCCTTTGGAGCTTGGAACATGAGCGGCCTCAAGTTCGCCATCCCCGGCAGGCCCATCACCCGGTGGGGCTGCGTCGCCATCAGCATCCAGGCGCCCGACGGCGAGATCATCCGGACCACCAACGAATTTAGGGCGCAGGTCAACAACAACTGCGGGCTGCAGATGGACGAAACCCCAACGGATGGGTTGACGCGTGTCATGATTAGGCCCGGAGACCCGCATGCGCAGGGGAAGATTAACACGGCGCTCGCTAGGCTTGCAGAGGAGCGAGTCCAGATTTTGCTCGTGTTTATCCCCGTAAGGATACGCAGCTCTACGCAGCAATCAAGAGGGTAGGCGACGTGGATCTTGGCATTCATACCGTCTGCATGGACTGGAAAAAGGCGAGCAAGGATAAGGGACGGGCGGGCTACTTTGGTAACATCGCCCTCAAGTGGAACCTGAAAATGGGTGGTGTCAACCACCAGCTCGTCGACACCATCGGGCTCGTCCAGAACGGCAAGACAATGGTCGTGGGATACGACGTCGTACACCCCACCAACGTGGCCACCGCAGAAGAGGCCGCCGCCCCCAGCGTAGTCGGTCTCGTTGCCAGCATCGATAAAGAGCTCGGGCAGTGGCCAGCCACGGCGTGGGTGCACACGAGCCGACAAGAGGTGTGCGAGGATGAGCAGCTCAAGGGTGCCATCGAATCCCGCCTCGACTTGTGGAAGGCCAAGAACAACGGCCAGCTCCCGGAAAACATCGTCATCTACCGCGACGGAGTCTCAGAGGGCCAGTTCGCCCTCGTCCTCGAGAAGGAATTGCCCAGGATTCGAGCCGCATGCCGCACCAGGTACAAGAACCCCCACGCTTGGCGCTCATCGTATCGGTGAAGCGGCACCACACGCGCTTCTACCCAACCAGCGCGGAGCACACTTCGCGCACAGGAAATATCCGCCCGGGAACCGTGGTGGACCGTGGCGTCACCCAGGCCCGATACTGGGACTTTTTCCTCACTGCCCATGACTCCATCAAAGGTAGGTTCTGCTTAGTTAACCCATGCGCAGCTCCTATGGGGATTGGTGGTTCCCCCAAAGAAAAAGTACTAATCACACTGCTCTCTTTCGTAGGAACGGCTCGTCCGGCGCACTACACAGTTCTCCTCGATGAGATCTTCACCCCCGATCCGGAAGAAACGCGGCAGACGACTTGGAGACGCTGACCCACGACCTTTGCTACATGTTTGGACGCGCTACTCGGGCCGTCAGCATCTGTCCTCCAGCATACTACGCCGACATCGTGTGCGAGCGCGCTCGTATCCATCGGGGCGCACTGAGCCCTAGTGGCAAGGGCAGGTGGCAGGTGCACGAGAACATTCGCAACTCCATGTACTATGTTTGAACGAAACAGAATGAGAAAACACGCGAGAAGAGGGAGGCACGGCTTTGTTTTTAAAATGTGGGGTGGTCTTTCTTGGTCCTTCGGCCTTGATGTTGTGATCAATATGATGAGTGTCTTCGAGTAGTTACCATTCCTCAGATAGGTTGCTATGCGCAAAAATGTATGTACACACGTATGTATGCACGTGTAAAGTTTGGCCCCATCGTGAACAGCGTCGTTGCTAGAGTACGTCGCCCAGGAAGCTGTTGGGCCCGAGACCGCAGAGGAGTTGGGAAAAGAAGCCCAGAGTGAGACTCGATGCGATGCTAAGTAAAACGTAGAGCACCTTAATAGGGTATTCGGTTATGGTGTAATTGTTGGCAGGTGAATGCTACGCGTAGGTCTCACGAAAATCTTCCTTGTTTATAAGCCCTAAGATAGAGACGAAACGAAACTGGTTGGACTAGGGATGAGGAGCGTAGTGGGGGACCAGGCAGGAAGAGGAGGCAAGAGGCAGGTGCGAGTCGCAGTGCTCAGCTAATCTTGGAAACGGGCGTCCAACGATGGATCCAGCAAGAACGAGCGAGGAAGTGCGATGTTTCCTAAAGAGAATCCACTCTTCTATATCCAAGGCAGAAAATGACTGGTCTGGCTAGGAAAGTCCATCCTAAAGTGGATGAAGAATCGATTGGGTTGCGAGATCGAGCTTGAAAACACCTACGCATATCAATCTCCATAGGTGGGGTCTCTGTTCAAGCATGGACGCAGGCGATGTCGGTGGAAGTAGTCGGCGGGGCCGCCATATATTCCCGGAGCACTCGAGTCGTTTGTTTTTCTTGCGGGTCTGATGCCCACGGGCGAGAATCTCAGAAGCCACTCGTCAACGGCACGGAGCCTCCGGCATGGATACGTATGAAGCATCCGCACCAACTGAAACTGGCGGGCAAAAAATCTACGAGGAAAGCTCAAAAGATTTATGACCACTCAAGACTATACATCAACAATCATTTTGATATCCGAGGAGCCCTTGCTGAAAGTTGGTTTTCTCTGGCTGACGAGTACAAGTCTGATCTCGTATTGTTAGTACCACGCCCTTACAAACAAACAGCTACGTATGGCCACCTTGGGCAAGCGATTTGTGGAACAGACGCATATGAAGCGAAACTATGAAGACTATTTCGCGTCTGGGGGACGTTGTACATGAGTAACTTCCTCATGCCAGAGGAACCGGGACCTTCTCTGTCCTCTGCACCATTCGCTGTTGACGAGTTACCCTTATAAAACATTAGCAAATGCCATTTAAAATCGGAGTCTTGGGCATTCCAGATATTTATACGATGACTTTCTTGTAGGCTCACCCGCAAGAAGTTATCATGCAAAGCCCCTACTGGAAGACACGAGATCTTTCCCATACATACACTCCCGTACATACACCTGCACGGGCTGCCGCCTTCGGACCGAAGATGCGGCCGAGCAAACACAGAATTTCCGGGGATGCACAGGCGGCGCAGAATGGGAATGCAGGAATAGTGCCATTGACCAACCCACAGCGTGCGTGGGATCGTGGACAGCCACCTGCGGATGGATAAGGGTAAGAGGGAGAGAGATGTTCGCCTTCCGGCTAACAGCACCAGGAGTGGATCGCAGCCGGCAAAGGGGGCTTCGGTCGGCACATGGGTTTATCGCTATTGTGGGTCTAACAATTATGATTTGTGCAGCACTGATCCCAGGACGGCCAATTTGTCCTTAAGTGGATGAGACGATTCTGCTACGAGGAGTCTAGCCCGCTAGCGAAAGATGGAATCGTGACAAGCAACCGTACTCATGGCGCCATGGCGAGGAGACAGGACACAAGCATGTCCTCATATCGGGGATGAGGCCTACGCGGCGCCGCTTACGCAGCAGCGCCAGTACGTGGCGAGCCGCGGGAAGAAGCTTGACACCTATGAGTGTCCATCTTAGAAGGTTCATAGTAAGAGCTTGAAGGGAGCCTAGCCAGGGACGCGATCTCCCAAACCTTGGGGTGGAGGTGCAGCTATAGCGTAGCTAGAGCACATCTCGTGAGAAATACGCGAGCTAGACGCAAGCCAAGGCATTGAACGCTAAGGATGAGAACAACTCAAACTAAGCTTAGGAGCTCATGGGGAAACGAGCGAACTTGGGGGCACAAGAAATAAGGGATGGCCTGGCACCGGCTTCGAAGAAGTCCTTCCTGAGTGAATCCGATTTGTCTTTTGGTCAGTTCGATGGTGAAGCCTTAGAAGCCGTTGGATTTGCGTGTGGCCTTAGTGCTTTGAAGAATGGAGAGTCGCAAGTCCCATCGTTCCAAATCTGTGGCGAGAGTCGGCGCGAAGTAAACCCCAGAGGAAAATTTGGTCTATTGAATGCGCTCTGGGCCTTTTTCTTCTTAGTCCTCTATGCAGCGAGGTGGTTTGTGTCTCTAGCTTTCGACCCGATCTGGTCTGTCGAGGTTGTTCTGCAGATGGATCTCCTCCCAGCTCACGTCAGCCGACTACTCCACTGGCCAAGACCATGGCCATCAAATCAACAACAGCTTACGCGCAGTGTCGAACGAGGGAGATGGGGTCGAGCCCCGCTGGGAAATGGTTGATTTGCTCATCGCCGTTGCGCTCAAGATCCTTTCGGGCATTTCGGCCATGAACAACTCAAAGTCCGAGAAATTTGTCAGTTGTTCGCGTTTGGTTTTCCTTTGAGCCAAAGCCCGAACCAAATCCTCCGTGCAGGCATTGGAGGGCAGGGGGACTGATGCACACCCCGGCTCGCCAAGACCTTGATTTATAAGTTGCTGCCTGGGACACACGGCCTGGCCAAGCACTCCCACTGAGCCGCCTTCTCAACCCCCAGCATGCTCGGTTCGTAATAACACACGTGGCTGAGGTGTTCGCGACAGTTGTCGTCGGCGGGGTTTCTCCGATCCGCCGATGGGTTTTAGGAGAAACTATGCGTGCCTGTCCAAGACGCTGGGCTCACGCACACGCGGCGCACGCACGCAACCATACAACACGAGCAATCTGCCATCATGGCTGATGACTCTTTCGGTGATGAGTGTTTGATGAGGGGCATTGAACCGGACATGCGTCGAAAGAGAATGATTAGGATCAAACGTGCGTTTCCCGTTGGATCCGAAGACAGCCAGAGTTGGCTACTTTGTGATGCTTGTATTGTACAGGTAATTTTCATTTTTATTTTTTATTTTTAATCCTTTTTTTCCCCTTCGTCTGAACGATCACAAGCATTGGCTAAGATCTGGAGAATTATTATTAGGGTGATCGATCGAGGGTTATGACTGCTTAGAGAAGGGTGCTTTGTGGATGACTCCACTCAAAGCTTCTTTCTTTGTCCCCCAGTTTTCTCATCTTTTAGAGTTGGTCAATGATTCAACATGAATGTTGTTATTATGGATCTCCTTGCATTCAATCAATTGAGGATGGGTCAATCCCGAGCGATACCCCGGGCCAAACCCACAATTTCTCCGCATGTCGATTTCTACGTCTTTGAAAGTAAACGTGCTCATATTACCTGTTCTCTCTCTGATAGATGAGTGTGATCGTGAATCCAAAGACCAGTGAGCAGCGTTTCGCTGCACAGCCTGATGCCGAGTTCGTTCTTCGAGGGAGGGGGGTGGAAGGAGGGCAAGGACAGGGGGCGTGAACGAGAGAAAATTTTCGCTGTCGATTCGATGCAGGGAGAGGTAGTATAGGATTGATTCCCTTTCGCCTAAACCCGGGAAATGGAGGGTGAGGAAAACCAGATAATCTTTTTAAGTCCGATGATTGTCGGAGCCGCGGACGAAACCCACCGACCCAAGCCGGACCCACGAGGTTTCCACACTAGGAGTTAATCGTCTCCTGTCAAGGCTCACGTTTTATTTCCGTCCCTCACCGCGACAGAACCCCCACACCCACACCACACAATTCTATTGCATCGCGCAGCACCACACCTAAAAACACGGCTGAAAAGTGCAGTACTTGCACGGGCGCAGTGCATGCTCTGGCCTAAATCGGAAACCGATTTTCCCGATTATTGCGTCTGATTGTCTTCTTCTCTTTGCCTTGGTTCTAGCCGCTCTCGCTCGAAATTTTTTTTTTATATATGCGCGAGTAACAGATTCACGCAAGTACGGTCAAAGTTGATATCGCCGGAGTGAATCGGGACAAAAGGGGGAGCGGGTGGAGTTGTGATGAGACCATTGATGAGGTCGGTGGAGTTCCGCCGACTGCCGTCCCCTGGCGCAAAATATTATCATTTCAAGTGTGTACCCCGGTGCCCACGGCGCCTATGTTCAAGTATGAGGTACACTTCAGTGTTCGTAGGTATGGGTAATACTTGTATCGACTCCAGCACGGGGACGGGATCTAAGTACCGACAGGAGCGCAAGAAAAAGAAGAAGAAGAACACAAGATCACGGAGCGACGGTTGCGACTTGCGCCGGTTCCAAATCTCTGGGTTGTGCATTTCGTCCCTTATTTCCGGTGCGCAACTGCCCTGGCTGTCCGAGCCAAACAAGTGGTCGCTCCGCCTAATGCCACCCTACCAAAGTACCAAGTATCACTTGTCGAACAATGTCGGGACTGGCTGAAAGGAAACAAAGACAAAATCAAATGCCAGAGGGGGCAGGGATAGGGCAGGGCGGAGTGGACCTTGCCCACTCTGGAACCTCAGCAGTGCTCGAGCTAACTGCTACTAACTGCTAAAAGGGGTAAGGGCGTGTATGACAGGCTCCAAGCTCCATGGTTGACTCTGTTCCCTTGAAATGTTTTTCTTCCTTTTTTCTTTTTTTCTTTTGCTTTCTGAGTCAAGGCCCCCACAAAACAATGGCATGCTCGTGTCAGAAACACGAGGTGGGTATGAGCCATGTGCGGTGGGTGGAATTTTCCCAGCGGGTTGCTCAGACTAGGAGTGCTTTTCTTCAAACTTGGGAATACTGCTCACTGGTTTTACTTGTTCTGGTCGCGACTGTGGCGCCTGAAAAGCTTGAAACATTGCGTCTATTCCTCTTTTGTATCATTAATAATACTCATTCCGCGCCCGCTCCACGCGCAAAGGTGGCACACACTTTTCCGTTCCAGGCTCGCCAGAGGAGAACGCCGCCGGCGCATTGTTGCCCCGGGGCCCCTTTGCGATCTCAAGATTTTTGGTGGTGCACCCTTTTCTCCGTCTTTTTAGTTTGCCCTCGTCTATTCTTTGGCGCTTGTGAATCTGTCATAGTTTGATCATTGTATTCAAGTTACCAGAAGAAGATGGGGAAAAGAGAGAGGGAAGAAGGGAAAGAAACCTTGCCCCCTTGTCAGACGACCCCCTGGAACCCATCTCCGTCATTTCCACACGCCATAGCTTCCATCTCCCCCTTTCGCCCTCGAACCATCATAGTGTAGACAGAATCAGATGCTCAAGGGGCTTGGAGAGCTCAAGCGGTTAGAGTTTGTTCTCCCCACTGAAGTGCCCCATATCTTTTGAAGACGTTCCAAACATAATCGAGTGCAAACGAAACCCATTGGGTCGCCCTTGCACTACGCGTTTGCTTGTCTCTCCTCTCCGCCCGGAGAGAAAAAGGAAGGCAGCCTCTTCATCCTTCGTATCTGGTCGTATCGTATCTCGCTTTCTACACGTGCACCTCTGAACAAGAAATATTACTTCGTGATCATAGGCACCAGGTTGCTTTCCCAAGTTCCACAGCCCAACCCAACCCACGACCTGCGAGAATCTTGGGCCCCCTGCTCATGCTCGTCCCCATGCTCCCTCCGTCTCGCTAAACACACCCTCCGCACACCCCTTCCGCACCCCCTTCCGCAAGCTCCGGAGTGACCCGACAGACGGCTCGCGTTGCTCGCTCCTCGTGCCCAAGAAAAAAAGAAGAAAGAAAAAGAAAAGAAAAGCAAGACTGACAGTTTTCCCTGGCGGCCCCATTCCTATTTCCGCCCATCCTGGACGGTGCCACCAGCCCGCCCTTGCTAGGGCCAGCCAAGCTTGCTTCCCGCCTGGTCGATTGTATATTTAGACCACCGGAATTCTCCTCTCTTTCCTTCATTTCCTCCTCTTGTTCATCCTCGATCACTCTCACGGTTGTGATATTCTGGTCCTCGACCTCCAGATAAGCTAAGAAAACGCCAAATACACTTGCTTGTTTCTCGGCCCCTTAGATACGCGATTCCCCCTCCCTCTTTGAAGCAACTACCCCCTTCGTGACCCTAGCTCCCTCCCGGAGCCATTCGCGATGAATTTCAAAAAGAGTCCCCGGGCACCACCGTCATCCCCGAAGAGAATTCGGCCAAGACGCGCGTCGACGATGTCCCCGACGCCGCCAACGAAAAGTCTTCCCTTGAGCAGCCTCGCCCCGGCTCTTCCTTGAACGAAAAGGCCGCCTCGACCAAAAGCGAGACTGCCAACGCGGCTGAAAATGGCGAAGAAGAAGACACCTCTAGCTACCTCACGGGCGCGAAGCTCATGGCCCTCATTGGGTCGCTGTGCCTCGTCATCTTCCTCGTTGCTCTCGATCAGACCATCATTGCGCCTGCTTTGGGTGCCATCACCGCCGAGTTCCAAAGTGTCAAGGACATTGTATGTTATTTTCTACTTCCTTGAGACTTTTTCAAAATCTTTCTCGCGGAATAGCCTGCTAATAATTGGACCCTGGAATTATAGGGTTGGTGTAAGTTATTTTCCCCGCCGTCAGGCCCTCCCCGACCCCGACCCCGGAGTGGGAAGCCTTCGCATATCTCCGACATACGGCGCTGATCGCCAAGCCGCGAGCCAAGAAGTGCCGGGCGGCGATGCCACCAATCCACTTTGCCCCATTGTTTGGAATTTTTGTATGCTGGTTGACGGAACCGGAGCTAACCTCGAAATCGTCACTGTAGATGGTTCCGCCTACTTTCTCACTACGACGGCCCTTCAGCCCATGTTCGGTAACATCTACAAACGTTTTAATATCAAGTGGGCGTTTCTGGGTGCCGTTTTCATTTTCGAAGTGGGCAGCTTGATTTGCGCTGTGGCTAAGAACTCGACCACCTTTATCGTTGGCCGTGCCATCGCTGGTGTAAGTGCATGGAACCCGCTGTTCACAGCAGCATGAAACTCCTCCGTCTTCCTTGGCCCCCGAGGCACTCGTCTGCCCGCGGGAATAGTCTAGGACTGGGTGAAGCTGACTTGGCTCGCGTGAGGATAGATTGGAACTGCGGGCATGTTTTCTGGTGGTATCATTATTCTAGCAAACTCTAGTAAGTCTCGCATCGATGCACCCCCGAAACCTGCAGCGAGGGCATACGCTAACAGAGAACCCCTCTAGTGCCCCTGAGACAACGACCTCTTGCTTTTGGTGTTATTTCTAGCATGTGGGGTATTGCAGTAAGTTTTGAAGAATGCCAACCAGAAAAGCCACCTTGAATCTCGTTGCTAACCAACTTGCGTAGAGTGTTGCCGGTCCCCTTCTCGGTGGTGTTTTCACCGAACACGCTTCATGGCGCTGGTGCTTCTATATCAGTAAGGCATTCCATTCAACAACTGGCTTGTGAAACCACATTTCAAGCTCCCTCGGCCGATGTGTACGAGTTTGCTAACGGAGTCTTCCCCCACTAGATCTGCCCATCGGTGGTCTTGCCATGGTTGCCATCTTCTTCATTCTTAACATCAAGCGCAATAACAACCCCGAAAACATCTCGTTCATCCGCCGCGTTCTCCAGCTCGACCTCCCGGCACCGCCGTGTTCATCCCCGGCGTTATCATGCTTCTCCTCGCCCTTCAGTGGGGTGGCACCGAGCACGCCTGGAGCAGCGCCACCATCATTGGCCTCTTTGTCGGCTTCGGCGCCAGCATGGTCGTCTTTGTCATTATTCAGATCTGGCAGGGCGAGCGCGCCACGCTTCCCCTCGCTTCTTCAAGAACAAGGATGTCGTGGTGGCCATTCTTTTGGCGCCGTTTTTGGCGCGGCCTTCTTCCCTCTCATCTTTTATCTCTGTATGTTTAACTTGCCCCCTCTTTCCAAACCAATCATCTTCATGACATGAGGTCTAGCCCTCAAGAAGAAAGGATAGAGTGCTAATTCTTTGTTTCGTTTCTTAGCTCTCTACTTCCAAGCGATCAAGGGCGACTCGGCCGTCCAGGCTGGCATCAAGCTCATTCCCCTCCTCCTCGCCGTTGTCATCTCGTCCATGATCGGTGGAGGACTCATCACTTACATTGGCTACTACAACCCCGTCGTCATCCCCTGCATGGTCCTGGCAACCGTCGGAGCTGGTATGCTCACCACCCTCGATGTCGACAGCCCCCTCCGAGAATGGTTCGGCTACCAAGTTCTTTGCGGCTTGGGTATAGGTCCTGGTTTCCAGGTCGGCGTGCTCGTCATTCAAACCATCATGAGCATGGATGATGTGCCCGTCGCCACTGCCTGCGTGCAGTTTGGCCAAGCCCTCGGTGGCGCCGTCTTCATTGCCGTGGCTCAAACGCTCTTCCAGAACGGCCTCATCGACGAGATTCAAGCCCACCCCCTCTCCAATGGCCAGTCCATCAACCCTTTGATCTTCATCAACAGCGGCGCCTCAGAAGTGAGGACTATTCTCGAGAGCCAGAATCTCGGAGATACCATCCCCATGGTGCTCGAGGCGTACATGACGGGGTTGAGGAATACCTTCTACATCTCTGTTGCCGGTACTGGCATCGCCTTCTTCTTGTCCCTCGCTCTTAGCTGGAAGAGCATCAAGGGCAAGGGTGCCTCACCTGCCGCTGTTTAAAAGGAGTTAAAGAAAGAAAGAAAAGAACCGAACGGAGTATGAGTGCGGCAAATGGGGGAGAAAAGCAGTAAGGAACGTCTTGGGAGACAGATTCTGGTAGTTCCCCTTTTCCGAGACTTGCTGCCTCTTTCTCTCTTGCATTGCCTCCCTCTCCGCTAATGGGGGAAAGGGGAGTTGCTCAGTTCGTGAGCTACCTGCATCCCCCGCTTGTTTTGTGTTGTGTATAATAGATACCCCTCTCCCGAGCAATTTGCCATCCTTATCGTTTTCTAATGAGCTTGTTTGGTTTCTTGTTGATATTTTGGCGGCTAGGCTAGTTTTTATAGACTGGGCATATATGTAGGGTAATCATAATAACTTTTTATCCTAAGACATGATGGCAAGGTCCGTCGATGCACTCTTCGCAAACTTTGTCTTGGTGTAACGCCTAATTACTCTCCAAAGTGAACCGCTGGCTTTTTCCAAGTAAAGGAGGGAGGGATAATGCACAATACGCTGGCTTCTCGCTCATTCTAGTGTATCGTCTGGGAACTCGTCATCTGAGTCGTCTTCAGAGCCATCCTCGGGCTTGCGGCCGATGAGATCTCAAGCCACCGCCGCACCCTCCTCGTCTTCCCGAGTTGGGCATGCACCGGACCGGCTACCACCATGTCTTGCCACGAGTAATGCCCCACTCGACATCTTCCCCGCTGCTGAGCCTCTCCCCTCCCGCCTTCTTCCTCTTCGTCGTCGTCGTCGTCGTCATCGTCGTCCTCTTCTTCTCTATACAAGAGGCGAATTCTCGTACCGACCCCGGCGGCCACGCTCTGAGCGTAAACACGCCCGCGAAAAGTAGCGACGGCGACGTTGTGGGCGAGAATGACGTCGCCGGGGCGGAGGGCGGCGGCGTCGCGGGCGAGGAGGGAGAGGGAGCGCGGGGCGGAGTGGGCGAGAAAAGCGGCGGTATCCGGGGGCGGCGGGGACGGACAGGGGCCGAGCCAGAGGGTGAGGCGGAAGGCGGAGCGGGTGTCGTCGCCGACGAGGGCCTCGAGGAGGAGGAGAAGGGGCGAAGGGCCGCGGCGGGCGGGGACGGTTTTGAGGGAGGTGGAGAGGACGCCGAGGAGGAGGGAGACGGTGGCGGGGGTGGGGGAGGGCGCAGAGGTCGGTGGTGTTGGGGGTAGTTGGGGAGGTCGAGGGGGCGTGGTGGAGTGGGGGTTGGTTGGGGTTGGGGTTGGGGGCGGCGGGCAGGTGGGAAGTGGAGGAGAAGGGGGAGAGAAAGAAGAAGAGGACGTTGGGACTGGGGCGGGCTGGGACTCGTGTATGATGAGGGAGTGTTGGTAGAATTGGCTTTGGAGAAGGCTGTCTCTGTGCGTTGAGGGGAGCTACGCTCTTCCTCTTCTTCTATGGGGGCGTCGCGAGAGCGTTGGGTGGGGGCTCTGGGTGAAGAAAGGAGAGGAAGGAGGGCTGGGTTAGGCCCGTGGGGTACCGGGTTTTGTGGAGGGCGAGGGAGCGCCAGGCGGGAAGGGGAGCGGAGGCTTGGGTGGCGGCGTCGTGGTGGTTTCGGGCCGCAGGAGGGGAAGTGGAAGAGGAAGGAGACGCCGGGTCGGAGCCGGACTCGGAGCCGGAGCGGAAGCTGGGACCGGGATCGGGATCGGCGAGCGAGGCGATGGGCACGGAAAAGGTGGTGAGGAGCGGGGTGGACCAGTCTAGGGCGGCGTGGGGGGGCGCCGGTGAGGAGAATGGTTTTGGGCATTGGGCAGGGGGCAAGCGGGCACGCGGGCACGCGGGCAATCTAGGGAGGATTTAACTTTTGAATTCTTTTTGGTTCCTTTTCAATTGATTTGTATCTGGGAATGTGAAAGAATAGAGCGATGCGGGAAATTACATGTCCTGCATCGAGTAGTTGCAGGTCGCTGTGGCCCCTTCCACTCGCGTTGAACCAAATCCGGGAGTGCCGTTCAGGTTCCGCGGGGATCGACTAAGAGAGATTCACAGTCACATTGCGCCTACCCCAAAATCATTGATAGAGATGTAATCTTTTGCGGTAGAAAAAGATGGAGGCAATTTAGGACGGAATTTCAATTTCGGTTTTCTGGCCAAGCTTGAATAAAGTATAGCATCTAATTTCTTAAATCTAGGTTTTCCTGTTTGACTCGGTCGACAACATAGATTATCCTCTGAGATTTCAATATGCCTGTACATCGGCCCCTAACCCTAAACGTCACGACGCTTAAGCTCGCGCCTTGATCAAGTCCGCCGCCTGCGTTTAACACAAAATCGTTAGCATGCCTTTCGATTGTCGTGATGGGTCAAGGACAAACAGCGTAAAGCGACAAAAAGGCACACAAAGGAAAGAGACGAAAAGGAAGAAGAAAACAAGAAAAGAAAAGAAAAAGCTCACCTTTTCGGCAACGGCAAACGCCGACTGCTGCGTATAGGCTCCCGGCAGGTCAGGCATGACACTAGCATCCACGACGCTGAGCTTGCTCACGCCGTACACGAGCAAAGCCTGGTCAACGACGCCACCCAGCTCCCTCGGCAGCATGGCCGACGTGCCGACGGGGTGAAAAGTAGACGGGCTGACGTTGGCCCTCACGTACGCCCTCAGGTCCTCGTCCTCGCGCACGTCCTCGCCCGGCCGCGTCTCCACGGGGCCGTACTCGCTCAGGCTGGTCTCGGTCCAGTACCGGCGGGTAAACTTGACGAACTCGACCTCGATGTCCACGTCGGCGGGGTTGCTCATGGCGCGGTAGTCGACCACGGGCTCGGCAAAGTACGGGTTCTCCGGGTTGACGTACACGGTCCCGCGGGACGCCGGGTGCAGGTACACGAGGGCGCCCTCGGACCCCCGCCGCGGAGGAAGAGGTTGTAGTAGGCCGAGCCGTGGGAGCGCATGGCTGCCGCCATGGCCTTTTGCTGCGCCGCGTAGCCCGCGACGATGGGCTCGGGGCTGTCGGCGGGGAGGTACGCCGCGGGATCTTGCGCCTCGAAGCGGGATGCGATGTCTTCGAATGCCTCGGGCGCGATGACGGGGAGGGGAGGAAGCAGGCGGCGTTTCCGGAGGCGATGGTCAGGGGTCCTGTTCGCTACGGTTAGGATGACGGGGGTTTTCTTTTTGGTATGTGTGTGCGTGGGGGGCGGCGTATTATCATCTTACCGGAGAGAGACTCGGCGAATTCGGCCTGGGCGAGTTCGCGGAAGGTGGCGTTGCTTTGAAGCTCGCCGGGGAGCGGGTAAACGGGCAAACCGTTCACTAACACGACAATCCGTCAGAATCCAAGGGTTTTCTTTTCTACTTTGGAAAGCATTGTGCAAGGTACGGCCATGGGGAGATTCCCCATTCCTCCAGCTTACCGTCAAAGGAAGCACCCCGCCCAGGGGATGGTCCTGGAAATTCCAGCCGACGCCGGGAAGATCGACCTTGAGCTCGATACCCGCGGACTCGAGCAGCGCCTCGGCCCCGATGCCGCTGCCTTGCAGAATCTGCGGCGTGTGGATCGTGCCCGCCGCAAGAATGACCTCCTTCCTGGCGCTGACGGACCGGGCGTCGGTGTCGTTCTTGGCTCCCTTGGCGACGTACCTCACCCCGGAGGCGCTGTCCTCGTCGAATAGCACGTTTAGGACCCTGTGGTCGGTGAGCACGTTGTAGTTCTCGCGCGCGATTCCGTCAAAGTGGCCGGTGCGGGAGAAGGAGCGGGTCATTGTGCTGGGGTCGGCCGACGTGGGGTACCAGTATACGCCGGGTGATCCGGCGCCGGAGTCGGGAGGGAACTCGACACCTTCGATCTCGGAAAAGGCTTCCATCTCGAGTCCTTTACGTGTGGGATATCAGTTAGAGCTTGGTTCTCTTTTTCTTCTACGGACTTGACGAAAAGAAGAGAGAGGGGGATGAGGAGGGGGCCACTTACTCAAGCCCGGCCAGTTGAACGTAGGGAAGGAGGCGTGAACGTCCGAAGTGTTGCCCCAGTAGCTCTCATCATACTTGATGTCGAGCGCTTCGGCCGTGTCCTCGTTGGGAGGATGGAACCGCCACGCCTTTTGAAGTAGGGCAAGAGGTCGTCCCAGCCCCAGGCTTCCTCGTCGCCAAAGTAGCCGGCCCAGCGGTTGTAGTCGTCCTTGTGGCCACGGTGGACCTGGAGGCCGTTGACGCCGGAGCTGCCGCCGAGCATGAGACCTCCGATGACGGCCGTGGTACGGTTGTTGAGGTTGGTCTGCGGGGCCGAGGTGAAGGAGAAGAGGTGGCTCTGGTTCGCAAAGGCACCTGCGCCGCCGGCAATGGTCCTGACCGAGGTGCTGTTATCTGTGCATCGGAGAGAGAAGTTAGCTAAGAAATTTCTCTGTTCCTTCCCCCCTTTCTCATAAGCGCACTTACCGTAGGACCCCACTCAATCACCAGAACGGTATCTAAGAAGATGGCGTGTTAGGAAAACAAGAGAGTTGACCTCCGCTTCCGACGGACAGGGCGCAATTCTGCTTACACTCCCCGCTCTCCGTCAGACGATCCGCGACGGTCAATCCCGCCGTCCCGCCGCCGACAATGATGTAGTCGTACTCGTCTTCGACCTCGTCCGGGTTAAGGAGCTGCGGGTCGCCCACAGCGCGAGGCTGGCATTTTGCACTACGAGCATACGCGCCAGAGAGACTCAGAAGCGCCACGAGAGCGCGGCCAAGGGTTGGGCCTCGCTGGGGAGCCATTGTTGCGCGGTAGTTTTGTTTTACACGAGGAACAAGAGGCGTCTGCGGGAGGAAGAAGCTGCTAGCGGGAAAGAGCAGAGCTATAGTGTGGAGAGTACAGGCGAACCTCGTCCAAGAAAGAAAGCGAGACAAGCTTCCCGAGAGAGGTAAATGCGGGCGCCTTGCTCCATCCTATATATCCGCTTCTCGGCGCCCAGGATTCTCGCGCGCGGGGAGGACAGGGCAGGGGGGAGGCAGGCTGTGGAAGCTGGGAAACCGTGCTGTTGCGATTGATACGTGTATGTATTAACAGAGGTGATATATTGCGGCGCAACGCTAGAGGTTGCATTGCATGCTCATCTCGGAGACTCGTATATTAAAGGCCCCAAAATCGTCGTCCGGGTATTTGTAGCACCATCGGCCACATGGCGTTGGTGATTTTCCAAAAGGAGTCGGAGGGTTTCCGTTCTTAATGCTCCCAGCGACTGCAGCGTCCAAAGCGGTCCCTCTCATATCCAAATCCGGCCTAAGCCTCGAAGCACTCAATCTTCGATGATTCTTTGTTTTGTCATGATGAAGTTTACTGACTAGACAAGAAAGTCTGTCGGAGGAGGTTCTGGTGAGGTCAAGAGCCGCGCTGCTCTCCGCCCGCGACTTGAAAGAGTGATTGTCGGATAAATCCTCCCGGGGTGAGAGCTAATACCAAGCCCTTGGTATATAGAGCCGATGATCGGGTTCGGGCGGGAGAGGAACGCCATAATCCCCTCCCGCCTAATATTGCATCTAAACATGGCGCGATCGGTTTATTGTGCGACTTGACTTGATCCTCGGGACGGCATCTCAGCTGATGGCCCTACTCCGCAAGGAGGACTCTTCTCTTGTGGACGCTCAAAGGGACAGCGAAAGCTCCCACGGACATACGGGACCCTCCATTGGATATGTTTCTTGAGGAACGGGTGAGGTAGAGTGAGGAGCTCCAGACTGGTGCTGTCATGTTCTAAACCGGTGGCTGTTCTATGGGCGTTTTATTTTCACCATTTGAGTCTCTGTCGTTCCATTATAGAACATGCAAGCCGCCCAGAAATCTTCAATTGCATGTCAAGTAACATAATCGCGGCCGACCGGGTCCCGGAAAGGAGGGGCGAATGCGCGGTATGAGTGATTGGAACCAGCTTGACGAGGTCAGTCAAGATCTACGCTGAGAAGATTTTCCTTGATGACGGAGTGCCCAGATACGATGCTGACCGGGATCGCTGAACAGGGGTGGCCCAACTGCATATTGAAGATGCTGCACGTTGGCAGAAGGATATTATAGGCGGGCAACGGGCACCTGAAGCTCAAATCTGGTACAAGGCGAATCCCCCTGTCCTATTTGAGCCTGACAAATGCGCCCTTGACAAAGCACTCGGTATTCCCATCCATTGAATGTGACTTTCTCCTCTCCAGCATGCACAAGGAACAAAGGTTCCAGAGTTGTGATGTTACTGTTGAAACTAAACGGCAACTTCTACTAGCTCCAGGTTGCAACCGGAAGAACATCAAGAGGGAATTTCTGGTCATCGACGCTTTGCTAGGGACTGTACATTTGTACGGCCATATCTACGGGTACGAGGGAGACTACCAAAGAGATCAGCTCGTGTTATCCAGCTTCTTGCTCGTCGTGCCTCTGTATTCGGCCGGGTGCCGGGGAGCTTATGACCTAACCCTAAGAGCTCGGGGAATTTGGTCTGGTTCCAAGATCCACCACTTCTTCCGAACACTCTCTAGAGAAAGAATCGCTCATATACAGGCGCTCACATGAAGAAGGCCATCTCATCCATGCCGTGACAAGCACCTTTAGCTTCACAAGAGGGTTCCGATCAGCATCAGTTGCCATCCAGGGACCTTCCCATTGATCCCTCTCAACTAGCACGGTTTCATTTGCCCTCAACATGTCCTGCCTTGGCAACCTTTAATATCTCCTCCTCCAACCCCGGCACATGAACAACCTCTATCCCCGCACGCTCCAACCTGGCCCTCCCATCATTCTCCTCCACAAACACCTTGGGCTCCACCACGCCCACGTACACGGACTTGATCCACCCCCGGTGCTCCAGCACCCTCTCCACGCACGGCTTGTTCCCGCTCATCCGGAACGAGCACGGCTCCATCGTCGTGTACAGCGCGTGCGGCCGCCCCTCCATCGCCGCGGCCAGGCCCGCGCCCTCGTCTACCCCCAGCTTCGCCGCGAGCTTCGAGAGGGCGCACTGCTCCGCGTGCGTGTTGCCCTCCAGCTCTAGCGTGTACCCCGTTTCGGTGACGCCGACTCCGCTGGCACCGAGGTCTAGAAGCACGGCACCCACGCGGTAGTTTGTTGGTTTGGGCGGCGACTGGGCGGCGAGGCTGAGCGCGTGTTCGAGCACGGCCTTGTGGTCGCCCTTTTCGAAGACGGGGGCATGGTTTCTTGTAGAAGGGGAAGGGTAAGAGGAACAAAGGAAAGAGAAAGTTAGGAGGGTGCTTAAGGAAGTTCAATTGGAAGGAGAA
Organism: Parascedosporium putredinis; assembly: GCA_949357655.1. Lineage (NCBI taxonomy): Eukaryota > Fungi > Ascomycota > Sordariomycetes > Microascales > Microascaceae > Parascedosporium > Parascedosporium putredinis. The sequence goes on along the minus strand of CASHTG010000021.1, from coordinate 663,433 downwards.
ACCATGGATCAATTGATAACCTGGAGATAGCCGAAGCCAGAGTATGGCTATTCAAGAGCCCTGGTTCGGTTCAATGGCTTTGTGCTACAAGGAATGACGGATTGGGTGGACCGAGCTCTGGACGTGGTGCGGGCAGATCAACCCCTCCACACCAAGAAAAAGCAAGGCCCCGACACAATTCTTATCGATAACGACCAGAGCCTCATTAACGCGTCTTCGTCAGTCAACCGCGTCTCCCACCCAATATTTCCGCCTTCCACCACCCACCCTTCTCCATCAACGACGTTTTCCCCCCTTCACACGTCGCTGATCCCTCTACCCCCTCCTCTCCATCCACAATGTCTTCTCCAGCGGAAGACCTCGTCGACACGGAACCCCCGACCATCGATCCCTACGAGGTCCTCGGCCTGGAGCGCGATGCGACAGCCGACCAAGTCAAGTCCGCCTATCGCAAGGCGGCCTTGAAGAACCACCCTGGTACGAATACCTCCGTCGTTTAACCATCTCCCCTCTCCCCCCTCCCCTCCCCTCACAACCTGGCCCGCCAGTACAAACATGAAGGCTAACCTGATCATTGTCCTCACCCCCCAACAGACAAGGTCCCCCAAGAAGAGCGAGAACAAGCCCACAAATCCTTCCAATCCATCGCCTTCGCCTACGCCATCCTCTCCGACCCCGCCCGCCGCCACCGCTACGACTCCACCGGCTCCACCGCCGAATCCATCGTGGACGCCGAGGGCTTCGACTGGTCCACCTACTACCGCGAGCTCTTTGCCGACGCAATCTCCCCCGACGCCATCGAGCGCTTCGCCCGCACCTACCGTAACTCGGACGAGGAGCGCGACGACCTCCTCGCCGCCTACGAGGATGCCCAGGGCGACATGGACGGCGTTTACGCCTCCGTCATGCTCAGCGACGTCCTCGCCGACGACGCCCGCTTTCGCACAATCATCGACGCCGCCATCCGCGCCGGCGACGTCGACGCCTACCCCGCCTACACCAAGGAGTCCAAGAAGAAGAGGGCCGACCGCGTCAAGGCCGCCAAGGCAGAGGCTAACGAGGCCGAGGAGTACGCCAAGGAGCTCGGCGTGCACGATAAACTCTTTGGGAGCGGCCGTGGAGACGACGAGGATGAGGGAGAGGAAGAGGGCGACGACGACGATGAGGGGGCGGGAAAAAGGGCAAGGCGGCAAAGAAGGCCAAGGACGCGAAGCCCAAGGCCAAGAAGAAGGGGGCCAAGGCGGGCTCCGAGGATGCGCTGGCCGCCCTCATCCGGGGAATCAGCAAAGGAGGGAGGGCTTTTTCGACCACCTCGAGGCCAAGTATGGCGCGTCGAGCAAGCCTGCCAAGGGCAAGAAGAGGCGCGCTGAAGAGGAGCCTTCCGAGGAAGCTTTCCAAGCCGCCGCGGCAAGGTTAAAGAAGGGAAAGGGTGAGGGGAGATCCAAACGCTAGCACACTTGCCTTCTTTGCAACAGTCTCTTCCCTGTCTTCTTCGATTTCCTTTTTTCCTTTTTCTTGCTTTTGGGGGTTTACGAGCCTTGTACAAGATATGATACGAACTTGATATAAATAAATGTAAGAGCAATGGACAACGGAATATTCATCAGTTTTCTTGGAACTGTATAAAGCATCAATGCATTAAAACGCCGCTACATGTCGCAGATTCCCTCTTGTCGAACCCGCCCAGGATCCCAAAATCCGTTGCGCCAGTGGCTGCAACGGGCAAACAGAACCCCGGAAACTTGTTTGCTTTTAATCCTACATTAAAGAAAAGGAAAAAAAAAGAACCGAAAAAGATTCCCCGTGAACGATTCACTTTTGTGCTCCTTGAGGTCCACCCTTTTCCCCGTCGCTCGGTCCGTCCTGGGACATGCTCTTTTTGTCATTATATATTTCGAGATCCTCTCGCGGGATCTACGCTTTCGATACGCCAGTAACCCCAGCTCCCAATGTGTGAGCGAATTTACTGGGCAGGTACCGGCGCCTCGGCGGTCTCGGCAGAAAGCACCGTGCTATCTACAGGGGCATCGATGTTCTCGAGGGCAGGTGTGGTCTTCTGGACCGTGTGCTGGTCCTGAAGATGAAGATGGTATCCTCGGATAATGGAATCGGCGTCGTCGATAGCGATAGGCCTGATGTCAGCCAAAGCCTTGATCTTGGCGGTTCTACCCAAAAAAGTATGATTAGTATCAATGGTGCGGTTTCGGAGGTGCTTATTCACGGATGTGGGGGATACATACACTTCCTTGCACTGCTCGTCGTTCATGACGAGACCGAGCTGCGCTACTCTGGTCTTGACGGCATTCCAGCCAGTGAGACGGGACGCGAAGTGGACATAGCGGGTCAGGCCGAAGTCCGCAGGGTCGAGAATCTCGTACGTGCTGGGGTTGTTAAGAATGGCCTTGGCGTGGATACCGGCCTTGTGGGTGAAGGCGCAGAAACCGGTGATAGGGTTGTTGAAGGGGGTGTTGATAGCAACAGCCTCGGCGACCATATCCTCAATCTATTTGACACACTGTTAGAAATTGAACTTGGATTTGCGAAGATATTATTTAGGTGGGGTTCGACCGGCTTACCTCCTTGATCATGTGAAGCTTGTACTTGCTCTTGGTGTACTCAGGGGCGCTGACCGCCATGCGGGCAAGGAGACCACCGAGGGGCTGCGTTGAAAGTTAGCAAACCTAGTATCGAAACGAAACGAGATGCTGTGAACATTTGTAAACTTACAGTAATACCGTTGCGTTCACCGATACCGAGAACGGAAACGTCGACGTGAGTAGCACCGGCCTCAAGAGCGCAGTAGGCATTGGCAATGCAGCAGCCAGTGTCGTTGTGGAAATGGGTCTCGATATCGCAAGCTAGGGGCCAATTTTGTTAGCAATTCGTACGAACGGCAGAGAGACTAACGATTCATAGGATGAAGTCTTACAAACAACGCCGCGAAGGGTCCTTACGAGGTCGTAGACCTGGCGGGGAGTAGCGCAACCGACGGTATCGGCGATACCAACGCGGTGTACACCGGCCTTATCGACGGCCTTGTAAAGGTAGAGGAGATCGACAAGATCGCTTCGGAAAGAGTCTTCGGAGCTGAAACGGACCTCGAGGCCCTTGGACTTGACGTAGTTGATGACCTCGACGGCGGTCTTGATGATGTACTCCATATCCTTTCCGTGAGAGTGCTCACGGAGGATGCTCGAGGTGCCAATGACAACATCGCTACCCACAAGTTAGCAGGGGATTCCATTTTGTTTTTTTGGCCTCTCCGAGGAGATAATGAAAAAGGGACTTACAGTCCGTCTACACCAGTCTCGACAGCGAGCCTAGCATCGTCCATGTGGCACCTGACGTCTACAGGAGGGCAACCCAGTTAGCTAATGCTAGTTTTGAAGAGGGAAATTATGGATTGTGGTGCATGTAACTCACGAGTGAGAATCTTGGCCTTGAGACCGAGCTTGCAGATAGCCTCGCAGTCCTTGCGGGACTGCTCGGACGCCGCAGGCGAAGTCAGCTCGATATAGTCGACGCCAAACTCATCGAGAGCCTTGGCACTGCTCAGTTGTTAGTATTTTGTATAGTTTAAAAAGTGTTATTCACTCTCGGACGTACATCTTAATCTTGGTTTCTGCGCAATACGTTAGCCACCGTTACCTCATGCTTGGGTATCGAGGTCCGAGGACCCGAGGGAAGTGGAAGAAAACGAACCGGTATCGAAGAAGGCGCTGGCAAACTGCTCGCCCTCACGAAGAGTGGACTCGATCAGCTTGTAGCTGGCCACGTTAGAGAGCGCATCGTGGACAGGTGCGTAAGGGTTGGTGGCGGGGGCCTATAAAGAAGAAAAGACCAGAGCTGGTTAATATAGAAACTTCGGAGGCGGGGTAAGAAAGCTGGGAAAGCCGGGAAACCGGAGAGAGACGAACAGTAGGCTTGGGGTGGCTGCTATGGCCGGATAGGTCGTTGGTCGTGCCGTTCTGGCCATTGGTAACAGTCTCGCCGTTGGCATGGCCATTGGCACCGTTGGGGATCGCGTCTCCTCCGCACATGATGGCGACGGTGTTATGTGATGCGGTAGAGGTCTGGTAACGAGAGGGATTCCACAACTGGATCTCGGGGAGCGTGTATATGTTAGAAGTACGGGATTGGGTTCGTCTGGGGGAAGCGAGGGGTTGAAGAGCAAGATTTGGTATTTGAAAAACTGGAGTCAGAGTCTAAGGGTTGGTTTGAAAAAGGGCTCCGCTGAACGGAGAGTATTTAAACAGTCGGTGGATTGGAAAGAAGAGCAAAAAAAAAAAAAAAAAAGACATGCTCGAAGCAATTGGCTAAGTGTGAGTCAGTGTATAAGGTACATTAAAAATCTGTAGTGGCAAGGCCCGTTAGCAGGAGGTTCCCACTATGAGTCAAAGATGGGTTCCTCGAAAGTATGTAAGTGGTTCTCGAGACGAGTTGATAATACCCCATCTCGATTCGCCCACTACACAGGAAAATACCCCGCCTTCGTCATGCATCACTGCATTGGGAAGATGTACCCGGGACAGTGTGCGTACAGTGAACCGCCATTGGCCACAGCTGCCCATGCGGATGGAAAATTTATACAACAGAAGCAAACGAAGAAAAGAAAAAATTTCCATCCCCTGCGGTGCGTGAGAGGTCAGCCAAGCGGCCAAATCCAACTAAGCTGGGCCTGCAGCAGGTGGCGGACGCGGCCCAGATCAGGGTTATCGCAGAAGGAGCACCGAAATACTTTTGAGCCGGAACGACACGACACCTTTGAAAGTAAAGCCATGCAAAGGGAACGGAGCGGGCCCTTCACATCATTTACGGACAGACGGATACCCCGATGACAGTCGGTGCGAACCTGCATAGACGACTCTGTGTGCGGACATCTGGAGCATCCCGGCCTCTTTATTATTTTACTCGAAATTGACGGCCTGGCGCGGGACTCGTGGCCCATATATGCGAGCAGCAGGCCACCAGTAATGTATATGGAAGACGGCAACATCAGCTGTGTAACGCCTGAACGGAGGTGCCAGGCGAAGGGAAACAGCCGGGAGGAAAGGAAAAAGAGGAGAAGACTTTTGGTCCCCCTAATTAGCAACAACCAAAGAGGACAAGTTTGCGCACCCGTGATGCTTCTCCATCTCGCTCTGACACTCTGACTCTTCTGCGGTTGCTTCTGAGGCGAAGCCCACATGCGTTTACCGGAATGCTCCCTTTGCAGCATGCAAGATCGCGGGTCCACGCAAGTTATGCCACCGCCCTCCGCGGGGGCCGGAGGGGGGGGGGGGCAATAAATCTTGTGCCCTGTCATGGCCGTGGGAGTTGCCTCGGAAGCTGGCCCACCGTCCACTGTGTACGAGCGAAAACCCCTCCATGCCCTTTAGGGACCCCCGATTTGCCGAGCAATTGGGAGAAAGATTTCACTTGAGGCACCGAGTTCTCGTTCGTGGACTTGGCAGACGACCCCACATCAACGATCAAAGTTAGTTCACCAGCCTGAAGTAGCAAAGTGAGGGGAGGGGAGACGTGTTACTTCAAGGTCGCCTGAGCAGAAAATAGAAAAGAAAAAAGGGACAGCTGCAAAGTGACACTGCAGGGGCCAAGGTACGCTGACAAGGATTTCCTCCCTTGCCCATCGACAAGCCGTGGAGGAAAACAGTCATCAATGGTCCAGGGAGACTGTTTTGGGTTCCTGCCGGCCGACCACCACCACCACCACCGATCACCGATCACCGGTGCGTCCTTCGCGGGGTCGAACGATTTCTGTACTGAGTTTGGAAGCGCATGTGTTCCCTGTCTCGGCGGCGGCGACGGGACCGCACAGTGTATTGTTTACGCACTGTACGGGTGGCTGAAAAGTTTCTGGCCCAAAGAAGAGCGGTTGCTCCGAAGGCCAGCCACAGTGAATGTAAACAATAATTTGGCCCCAAAAAGACTGAATTGGCCGTGATGTGGTGTCTTGACATTCACGCTTCAACGTTTTGGGTGCCTAACTACCTCGACGTTGTGAGGCTACCATCCATCTCGTTTTGAAATTGAATATACCCATCGAGAGGGATTTACCTAATTATCAGACGGTCATCGCTCAATTCGCCCCTTCTCCAAATCTTCAACGGCGACGACCTCGACCTCGCGCCGCCACGTCGCACCGAGATGATTATGCTACGCCATGGCAAACAAACAAACGAACCCATCCATCTATCCGCAATACTGCTTCAAGGAAGCGCCGACCCACGAAGCCTGGTGTTTCCTGAGGGTCGCCGACATTCCCCATCTTAGGCATTATCCGGCATTTCCAGGTACATCAGACAAGTTCTCCCGCTGTGTCGTTCCTCCCTTGGCTGACACGCATCCCCAGATTTGCACTTCTACAAGAACCTGCCCATAAAATTTGTGCGGGTTGTGGGTGTGATTGTCGCCATTGACGACTATGCCGAGCGACGCGTCTACACCGTCGACGACAGCAGCGGCGTCAACATCGAATGCGTCCTCATGCTGAAAACGGGGAAGCGGGCGGCCAAGAAGGACAGCAGCATCCTCGGCCCTCGGCCGCCCATCCCTTCCGAGTTTTCCCATCTTGCAGTCGGCTGCGTGGTGGACGTCAAAGGGACCATTACCCACTACCATCGATCCAGGGGTCTCAAAATTGCGCGGGCGCACCTACTACCTTCTACCGAATCGGAGCTCCTTCTCTGGGAGAAGAGACGCGCCTTCCGTGTTACCGTCCTCGATCGACCATGGGTGTTGTCGGAACCTGAGATCCTGCGATGCCGCCAGGAAGCGGAGCGCGCAGACGCTGAGCTGGCCGCTAGTAAACGCAAGGGACGGAAGCGATCGAAACCCGGGATCGAAGCGGACCCCTTTAAAATCATCAAGGAGAAAGCCCCTACTAAGCGTGTGCGCCAGGCAGAAGGAGGAGTAGCATCCCGATCTGTTTCTAACAAAGTACCCGCGAAAGAGGTGCCCTCCGAGGTCAAAGAAATGAAGCGCGGAGGAGAAACACTTGACCCGCTAGAAGAAGCCGTGGCAAACGACCCCTATAGCCTCGTGGGGAAGACAAACGCGCCAAAAACACGGGCCGCCAAACCCCATATTCCAATCACTTGCGATCCTAATGCGGATGAAGTACGGGGAAGCTCGATCGCTTCGCGATTAGTTCAAGAGCAAGTGTTCCCCCTCCTGCCCGGCCACCGCCCAAGCTGGATGCTTCCCCACACAGGACCGTCGGGCGCTCCCGGAGGCAACTCTCGACTCGCCCACAAGAGGAGCGCGCAGACGAAGCAGACGAGTCCCTGCTGTCTCGAGGTCGCAGAGCTGGCGATGACCCCCGCCTTTCCCATCTCTCCGGAGCGGAAAATCCCAAAAGTCTACGATGGCCGACCCATTCAAGATTACGAAACCGACTCCATCAGCCCTACCGACCAAACTCGTTGATCCAGGCCCACGACGAGCGGGGAGCGTGGTAGACGATCGATTTTCGATCAAGAACGGCTCGCCGCTGAAGAAGAGATCGGCAAATTTGCAAGACGGACTATCTACGCGCCAGTTGTTGCACAAGATCGGCAGTGATCCTTTTAGCATCTCGAATAACAAGAGCAGGCGCGTGAGCAAGGGGTAGCCAAGCCAATGGCCGATTTGACAATGAGATTGTCTCTCATCTATGGTATCTTGGTGGTGGTGGTGGCGGCGGCGATGATACTCGATGGGGCTGTGGGGCCTGGGGGCGTGATAGACTAGCACTAGGACTAGGCCGTCGGCTGGGAGTGATGAGCGCTCCAACCGCGGCCGGCCACTGGGGAGGTGGCTGGAGAAGGGAACGGAGCCCTGGAGGGATCGGCATTGAGGAGTTGATGGAGAATATGATACCCCGGAGTTTACGAATTTAGTTATTGCTGCGTTCTTTTTTTTCCTCTTTGGAAGCGTTTTAACATGAGTCTTTTCATGCTTCGTTTACGAAGATATGCCGTAACCTTTTGCTATTACGAGCTTTGTGAATGCTAGTACAAAATCGTGCATAGAACGTGAAACAGGTGCATCTGACCCTGAGCTAACAAGCCTTCCAATCATCTAATCATCGATCCCCGCCTCTCTCTGTCTCTCTCTCCTCGTCTAAAACTCGCCCTCCGGATAATTGGTGGGGACATTTGTCATTGTTCCCATTGATTACAATGGATAGATGGCAGGCAACATAGCGTGCACGGGTACCACAATGGGTGCCGCAAAATGAGGGCAATACCCATCAATTGATCGCGGGGCATTTCGCTCCCATGCCTACATGTACTTTCCCTTGCAGTGGACCTCGGCACTCCCACCGTTCTTCCCTCAGGGAGAGGAATATTACTGCGAACATGCGGGGGTTTGTTAGACTTGTTTCTCTCACAAGTCTCCATTTCCTTACACCGCCGGCCTACTACCTCTCATAGACTGGCAAGATAACGGAAGTGACTTAGACGGAAAGAGGAAAGGACACACATGAGTGAAGGGAGAGAAGTTTTTTCCCTCTATTTTAGCAAAACTTCCAAGGGTGGAGATATCATTCACAAATGGTAGGTACGTCATGCAGTTGAAATTGCTGGTGCGTTTCCGGGAGTCGCCAGACTGGCAGAGAACATTGAAACCGGGCTTAAGCCAGTCTAGTCTGTGCTGGGTGGGATTGTCATCCCCCTGCAGACAATCAATGGATCGTCGCTATTATCGCATCCCCGCAGAGCAGCTATTGAAGGGTTTTCCGAGCTAGGAGGAGGCCGAACTCCGCCTTCGAGTCATCCTCGTTGCTATTTCCAGATTTTCACCATTCTGTGTTACTCTGGAGCAGCCAACGTTACGTCCTATCCCATTGGTCGGAGGGGCGGGTAGTTAGCCCCCAGATGCCGAGCTTGCCTTTGTATCAATCGGTATCAAAGCACCATGCAAGCTCAGAAACGCAGCATTGAAGACATCGACCATAGATCCATGAAAATCACCAGCACGGCAAGAAGAAGCACAGGTCCCAGCCGGACCAGACAGTCGGCCTGGCCATTGATGTACTGATGCTGCTGATCAGCTCCCATCCTGCCAACTTTGTAGTGCACCGCACCTGCAAGTACATGAAATTGTCGTAGCTATGTATGTCATTGGTGGGGCGCGACTTCTCGCCAATGCGAGAAGCTCTTTTCCTTTGTCATGCTCATTGCTGGAAATGGAAGGCTCGGGGAGCTTCGTTCTCCGCTCTCGACATCATTATCATCAACAACCCTTTTGCCAACGCCTTATATGCTCGAGTCGTATGGTTGCTTCTCGAACCCTGTATACATATTCGTGCAGCTTCACGTCCTACCGTTTTTGACAGCTGTTTGGCTTATTTTTATTTTCTTATTCTGGGGGTTTGCAGCTGTCTCCTACGCTCCACCTCGCCACAACTGCCACTGCCACTGCAAAAGAAAAGAAAGAGGGCAGAGAGCAAGGAGTCCGCCGACAAAAGCGCCCCGTACCTGAGTCTATTGGTTTCACTTCGAGGCCGTTAGCCTTGCGTTATTTTTCCCGGCGCAGGGTCCAGTGGTTCCTGTAAGGTACGTTAGCCAGACCTCTCGTATATTGTAAGACATGCCCCTGGCTGGTGAAGGTGGATGAACGCAGCCTCCTGCACAGCAAGTCTACCAGAGCCACGGTGAAACCGCTGAATCTGAGACTAGCAGTCATGAGAACGCGCTTTTACGTTTCATGAACATGCTTTTCTTTTGGGCTATCCCGCTGTCTTGAGGCCCCTTGGAGGCGTCATCCGACGGCATTCTTACCGGCACCTGCATTGGTGTGTACAAGAAGCGTGATGGCGCAAACAACCGGACCTCAAGATAGGGTGGGGAAATGAAGGGCCGTTTACCATGTGCGCCCCAAGGTGGACAGCTGCCTTGGCTCTCGTGAGCTTACCCCTCTTGCGTCTTTCTTTTCCTTTTTCCAGTTTTCGATGCCGAAGTTTGGAGAGAAGACCCTTGGGGCTACGGGAAGAAGAGGAAAAAGAAAGGAAGGTGGGAGAAGAAAGTTGTCTTCTTTATTAAGGTGCCATCCCTCCACGAGTGCCCACGTTCTGTTGTGGTCTCGGGCTTCTTCTTTGCCCTTTGTTCTTTGTTCTTTGTGTTTTTTACTTGCTGTTCTTTTTGGCCCTCCCATCACCATGAATCACGGGCATACAGCGTTGTGGATTCTTTTGCTGACGTTGGGGCAGGTCCTCATCGGCCAGTGTGAGCCGGAACCCGCTTTCGGGCCACCCAACTTTCGTAACCGGCCACCCGGGCGCTTTGCTGCCCGTCCGAGGCCACCCTTTGGCTACCACGGCCCAAGACCAGGCGGAAGGCCAAGGCCAAATCGACCGTGGGGGTGGTTTAGACCCGGAGCCAGCCACGGCAACTACGACAGCTGAGTCCTTTGATCGGGAAATTGAGACCTTGGTCGTTGAGCCAACCACGACTACAACTATTTTTTCAAGCGTGACCGTGACCGTCACTACTAGTCGCCGGACCGTCTTTGCGGTTCATCGCCCAACCTCTTTGAAAACCATCACCAATTCACAAGCCTCAGGCGGAGATCCACGAAAGACGTCATCTACCCAAAGTGTACCCTCTCTATCGAGTCTAACCCGGACTCGTACCAACGGCGGAGCTACGGGAAGTATAGATTTCCCTACCGACCAAACTGTGAGTGTGGAAATAAGCACGGCGTCCAACTGCACCCTCCATATCCTCCCAACTCTATCGGACAAGGAGCCGCACACGACCGGCCTGCCAGTGGACGAGGCGGGTGATCCGGAAACCAAGTCGCCTACCGAGAGCGCCGTGGAGCCTCCAACCTCGATTCTTTCTCCTACATCCGAGCCTACTTCAGTGTCAGAAATGCCGGGCATTGAGACCATGATCAGCGCGAACATTTTCGCAGAGCCCATCGACTCCGGGCCGCCACCCAGCAATATTGCGCAGAGGGACGACCACCCAGTACCCCGTCTTGGAGTAGCGCAAGGGCCACCCCTCCAGACGAACAAGTTCTTTTCCAACTTCTTTTGGGGGACCAGAAAGCGCCCACTTATACTTTTCCCTACTCGGTAGCCTGGGTGGGCGGAAATGGGCCCACGGGAAGCTTTGGGCTCGCCATTTCGCATACCGATGCGAACCAGCGCGTGTTTGGTGGTCCCAAGGCGCCTACTGGTGCCGCGGCATTCTTTACAACCCCGTTGGAATCCAGTCGTTGATCATGAGCGCCAAGGAGCTCGGCCAGGGAACCACTCTTACCACGGACAGCATCACGGCCATGTCGGCGACTGTGCGCCTTCGACCCAGCGCAAACAGCGAGCCGGCCATCTCCTTCCCATTGGTCCAGGGAATGGGGTTCGTCACCGGATTGTATAACGGAGCTACCCCTCTAATTCAATCCAACGTCTTCTTTAGGACCGTCAGCAAGGCGACGGAGAATCCAAAGTATGGAGTCATAAAGTACAAATTTCTGCTTGAGGATGGCAAAATTTGGTGGCTCTATGCGACTAAGTCGGGGGCGAGGACCTCGACTTTAGGATCATCAACAATGGCAATGCTGAGGCCACGAGGCCGTTCTACGGCACCATTCAGATTGCTAAGGACAGCGGTGGTGCCGAAGGGGCTCTCGATCAGGCTGCTGGAGTGTATCCGGAGACAGTTCAGCTTTCGGGATCGGTGGACGACACCACGGGCAGCTACAGCTTCACCTTTTTCCCCGCGGTGTCTCCAACGGGACCCTCTTGATGTTTGCTCTTCCCCATCATGTGGAATCATTTGACCTAGATACCAAAACCCAGGCCACATCTCTGCGGATGCAGACGACCACCAAAGGCATAGCAACGGGCGTGTTCGGCACCAGCTGGACGATGGTCGAGCCCCGTATGCCTGTGCGCATGGGGTTCGCACCTTACACGCCGGAAGGGGAGTCTCGAGTGAAGCTTTCGGAAGGGGCCAAGTCAGCGATCCGCGCTGCCGCTCAGCAAGAGGTCTCGCAGAATATGATTGATCAAACCAACCTCGACTCCATGTACTTTAGCGGCAAGGGGCTGGCCAAGTTTGCCATGATTCTCTACGTGATCAACGACATGTTGGAGGATCGGGCGCTGGCCCAAGCCGGGCTCGAAAAGCTGAAGCAGGCCTTTGCGACGTTTGTGGAGAATAGGCAACAGTACCCGCTCCTTTACGAACGCGCCTGGGGCGGAGTGGTTTCTTCGTCGACTTACACGACAGGCAATAGCGGGATGGACTTTGGCAACACGTACTATAACGACCACCACTTCCACTGGGGCTACTTTGTCCTTGCGGGGCCATCATCGGGCATCTAGACCCGGCGTGGGCGCAGCAAAACAAGGCTTATATCAACATGCTCGTGAGAGATTACGCCAATCCCAGCGCCAAGGATAGCTACTTTCCCGAGTCTCGCGCTTTTGACTGGTACCACGGGCACAGCTGGGCCACCGGGCTATACGCGAGCATGGACGGCAAGGTAAGTTTTGACCAAAAGGGGAGGGGGTAAAAGATAGGAAGAGAGGGTGGTGCCGAACTTGTCCACCCACCCCTCTCTTGCCCTCTCCTACCCTGGATGGGGTATACCCTGGAGTCGGGAAATGAAAGAGAAGTGCTAATACGGCCATATGTAGAACCAAGAATCGAGTTCGGAGGATGTGATGAGTATCTACGCTGTCAAGATGTGGGGCACAGTAACGGGAGACTCATTGATGGCGGCCCGGTAAGTTTGGTAGACCAAGCCACCCCCTTCTTATGCCCCCATCGTCCTTTCACTGTCCGGATCCTCCGCTGCTCCGCTGCCCCGCTTCTTCACCTCCTCCCACGGGAAAAAGAATGTCGTGACATCGGCCCGGTCGCTAACTAGCCGGGGATGTAGCGGAAACCTCCAACTCGCCGTGCTCTCCAGGGCGGTGCAGCACTACTATCTCATGACGAGCGATAACGCGGTGCAGCCTCCGGAATTTATCAACAACAAGGTTGCAGGCATCCTGTTTGAGAACAAGGCGGACCACACGACGTTCTTCGGGGCGAACCTGGAGTATATCCAGGGTATCCACATGCTGCCTCTCCTCGCCGCCTCATCGTTGTCGCGGACGAGGGAGTTTGTGCTCGAGGAATGGACGACGTACTTTAGCGACGGACGTGCGGACCAGATCGGCGGGGATGGAAGGGGATCGTGTACGGCAACTACGCACTGGCGTACCCGAACGAGGCGTGGCAGTTTTTCAACAGCCCGTCCTTCAACCCGGCATGGCTTGACGGTGGAGCATCTTTGACGTGGTACCTGGCGTACGCGGCCGGTGAGTTCTCATATCCATCGTCGGCGACGGCCACGTTTGGTTCCTTTTCTTTTTCCATTTTCCTCCCCTGCACTTTCTTACCTCCCAAAACTACACATGTGGTGACGTCTCACCGCATTATTCTCACATCGTATCCGCCCTATAAAAGATTCCTTTTTCTGGAAGGGGCGTGTCTTGCACCGTAGGGCAGTTGACTAACGTGTTGGGACATGTCTGCAGCAATGGGAGGAGCATAATCGTGACGAGGACGGGGTGGCTGAGCTCCGGAAGCTCTGGACAATGGAACCCGCGGAGGCGGGTGACTTTTTGCTCTCTTTAACGTTCTTTCCTTTTTTGTTCGCCCTATTATCTTTTCGCCTTCTCCCAGCCTCTCCACACTCCCATGCATACTTTTGGAGGGCCGGGGTTTTTTCTTGCAGACGCTGCGGGGAAAGTTTTGCTTCCAAGCCACCATGGTTGATTCGCGGTGAACTCTCTTGGGCGTTGGTGTGGAAAGGGAAAGGCCTGGGTGGTACAGTACATATTTCCGACGAGCTAGCTAGTTACCTTGCATCCATAATTGTACATCTTTATCACACCTCTTCCTCCTCCTTAGCATGGCCGAACCCTTTGTGATTGGCGAGGAATGCCCCTGGGCTTGCAAGTGCAAGTGCAAGTATGGGTGGGTGTTGGGATTCCGGAGATCCTTCTGCGCGATATATCGGAGGTCTGCTCGAGCAACGATCGTCCATCCTCTTCGTCGTGCGACGACGCTCCTCCCCTCCCCCAGCGGATCAATTGGAGCTTGATCTCGGGAGTTGGGGAGTTGGGGGCTTTGAGACCCCTTGATGGAAGTTACGTCATGGCAACCGGGGTGGAGCTCTGTCGATCCTTGCGTCTGGAAAGGGGGCTCGTACCAACCTGAGGTTCTTCTGGCGTTTCAGGAGCAGAGGTTTCCTATATTATCTCCTGACATGTCTGCTGAGACAGACTTTGCTCCCTTGCGACGTTGAACTTTGTATAAACTACACTAGTAGCTAAGCCTCCTTGACCTCGGTGCCGTGGCGAGGAGTAGATGATATTTCATAATATATCTTGCACCTAAATTTTTGTTTCTTCTTGGAGCCTCCATGCCCAATGTATTTTTCCTGTCTTGAGCTGACTTGGCGCCGAAACTGGAGCATATTGCGGCGCATCGCCGTGTAAATGAAATCGCGGGCCGGCCAACAAAGGGTGCCGGAATTGCGCATCTGATCTTGGGGGTTGGGCGAAAGTTTGGCCGTTGCGTGGAATGCATGGATGCCTATCTCATGAACTCATGAACTTCCCATGCCGCTGCACGCACAAGCGTTGGGTGCAAGGACCAGAATGAAGGGCCAAGAGTGGCTTTTTTTTTTTTTTTTTTTAAAGGGAAAGGGGTTTGTTTGATGGGGGCGCCAGACAAGAGCTCGGAAGGAGGTGTGAGTGGGATTGGAGATGGAGTGGGATCCATTGTTTGAATATTGCCATGTGGGTGCCAAAAAGCTTCGATGGATTATTCGAGATCGGAAGCAAGGATAGCGGTGGCTCTACGGCGGCATATGCAGTACACTACTTGGTTGAATGTACTGGTGGGCAGCGGTCGCCGGCTCTTGTGGATATCACCGTCGACCTATTGCTTTCGTTACTTGAAAGCATCTATCACTTGAGAGAAATTGTATCTGCATCCCATCTCATGACATCTAAACACGGGAGAGAGTGAGAGAGTGATGAAGAGAGAGAGACAAGCATGCGGCACGCGCTGTCTGTGTTCACCAGTCCGGCCAGCGTGCAGAAGAAGCTCTCAAGTGACGGACGGTTGATAATGGAGCACTCGATGATAGTGGACCGGAAGTGGAGTGGGGTGCCAGGGTGCCAGGGTGCCAGGGTGGAAAGGGTGGGAAAAGGTGGAAAAGGTGGAAAAGGTTGCAAGGCAAAGGGAAGGGGTGGGTGGGATCCACACAAGAAGCGTGATTTCGGAGTGACGTCTGGGAGGCCGCCGACTCCTGGAATGCTGAAGGGGGATCCACGCTTGGCGCCGGGAAAGTGCAAGCTCCACCGGATCAAGGGGGTGGTAGCATTGACCAATCTTGTGCGACCCAGTCGACTGGACTCGGAAGAGCAGTTGGAACATTGAAGCCAGGCCAGGCCAGTATCGTTGCTTGTTGATGCCTCACCATGTCAAAGGCCGCCTTATTTTGATTTTGTGTTGTCTTGCTCACGCACTGCCAAGCATACACTACATAGCCTTCACATCGAGGCCAAGTGATATTCCACTGGCACTTTGAGTCGGGTACTATCAAGTAGAGGCACAGAGTAGGCCAAATAAATACCGAAATCAATAGCACAAGGACAAAGGTGCATTAAGATCTTGAGGTGAAGTCTGGAGCTAGGAAAATCGGAAAGAAGCAACAAAAGGTGAAGGAAGGAGGAGAGCGGTAATTGGGTGGCTACAAGGTGGCTACAAGGTGGCTACAGGGTGGAGGGGAGCGGAGTGCTGTCACTAGGTCGATCCAATGTGGATGCCGCGTGGGCGAGCTAGACTGAGGCAGTGCTGCGCGGGTGCTTGATTTGACGCTTGCATCGAGTGGTTGTGTGGGGGAAAGAGGAGGAGAGGAGGAGCAGCACTGACGAAGGGAAAAATTGAAGGGTAATACAAGAAGGAAAAGACGGAGTTGATCGCCGGGACTAGGAATGAGAGTGCAGTGTTGGTGCACTGTCTATACCAAGTAGAATACAATGGGTGCATTGGGGAAGCTCCAAGCTCAATGTTCTCTTGTAATGGTTCCTCGACTACCCGGTAATATTCAAATACACTACAAAGATCCATGTCAAGGTTGCTGAAGGCATTTCTTGTCGGTCCACTTGCTGCCTTGCTGCCTTGCTGCCTTGCTGCCTTGAGCCCCGCCCTCTTGCAGTAAAGGGAAAAAGAGTTTCGGCGTGGCTGAGGAGCGTCGGAGCCTCGAAGGGAAGGCGCTAAGAGGGCGAGAGACGCCTGAGGCTGACTGAGAGGGTGAGATCAATCTGATGGAAAGACCATATTACCTCAATGCAGGCGTACTCGCAGCTTGGAAGCTTGGTGCTTTGTAGAGTTTGGAGTTCGGTACGAGGGAGCACTGGAGCTGAGGGCTTTCATGTTCATGTCTTCTGCATGACGCCGTCATGGCTCCATATTCCTTTCTTTTTCCCCTTCTTCCAAGGACTCGCTAAGCTTCCCTGGTTAGAGTTTGGATAAGATCTCGTGTTTTGCTTTTTCATATATTATCAACTTGGTGCATTCTCCCTGCGTAATAGTGTCCCCATCTATCTATCTCTCTCTTCTCTCCCTGTTTTGAGCCCCATCTTGAAGTTGAGAGCTCCGAGACAAAAATCACCTCTTGACCCACTCCGATAACTCTCTTTCGGTTCTCTCGAGAAACGTGCAATAGCTTCTTTGGCAGATTGGCACAGCAAACGGAGATCTCGCTCTCCTTCCCTCGCACATTTTTTTGGCTTGCTTCCTCTTGGCAAACCGCACTGCCTCAATTTTAGATCTGATATTTCCCCGCCCGCCAAATAACGCAGCGCGCATCCTCAGCTCCGCGAGAACGCCCCTCCGAAAAGAGGCATTACGGCAGACTCTGGGTTTAATATCCACTACGCTTCGAGAAAAGAGCGGTGCGGACGACCCCTGTTCGCTGGACCTTGTCACCTGTTTGGACTGGACCGGTTCATCCCCTTGACCCCCTCCCCACAGTTCGACCAAGGGGACCTCGATCGTTTGTCAGTTCGTTCTCACTCCTTTCCCGCGAGCTCGAGCCAGGGGGTGAGATTTCTCGTTGGACTGGGAATTGATCTCATTCTGATCTAGAACGTACGAAGTACGCTGAACCGCAATAGCCAGCGCAAGTCTTTTCCCGAAAGTGACGTGATCTTTTCAACCTGCTGCTTGCTGTGTCCATCTCCTTCACCCAGTGAGCGTGCTGTAGGGACTGTTCTGCAAAGCTACTCCACCCCCTTCTCCACCAAACACGAAGCAGCGAAGATCCGAGAGATCCAAGACAAGGTCGACGGCTCTTTCCTCTTGAGTCGACTTGGAGTTGGCAGAGCCTTTTCTTCCTTTGTCATAAGGAAATCGGAACATTGAACATAATCGCTTTGAGAGCGGACTCTTTTTGAAATTAGTTTCGTCTATCGCTCTCTCTCTTTCTATCCGCCAAATTCCCTCTCTTCTTTTCTTCATCTCCGTCCAGTTGCCAAGCTATCGTGGTGCTACACGCCACAAAACAGACATGGTGGGTAAGTACTATTCTCTTTTGGATCAAATTGGCCCATTGGATCAATTCATCGTTTCGTTTCTCGGTAAAGCTGGTTGCAGTGTCGAGTAACACACAGACGGCTCAAGAGTGCATTCAAACTTGAAGCTTGGAGCACACACACAACACGCACACCCCCTTCACCCTTCACCCTTCGTCCTTCGTCCTTCACCCGCACCCCTCAAACCTGGTCTCCTCTTGGTCCCGGCCTGGTCTGGTTTGGTCCAAGCCCCCTTGCCGCTCCGCTCCAGGGAAAATACAATCCGGTGATAATTGTCATCCCAACACACCCCATCCCATCGTCGCATTGGCCTGGCTCTCTTTTTTCTCTTCACCTTTTCTGTTTTTCCCTCTCTTCCGCTCCTTCGCACAGCCGGTGTGTATACGTTATCGTGTCGCGCCTCAATCTCGAGTCCAGCCTAGTCTAGCTTCCTCTTCTTGCATCCCAAATCTGGTTATTAGGGAACAAGAGCCTAGTCGAGCCTGCCACAACTTTTCGTTTTTGTGCTTGCGTCACTCATCACGCCGTCGCGCGCGCAAAGGAATTGACAGAGACCGAAACTACACATCTTGCTGCATCTCCACACACAAAACCCGCCTCTCACTTCACTCCACTATTCTTCTTTAGTTTTTATTTTTGACTTTGACGATCTCCTCCTCGTTTCCATCCTTGATCATTTTTTATAATAAACCCCTTTGAGTTTTCTTTTCTACTTCTTTTCCCCGCCCCCGCTAGCTCTTGCTATTCGCTCCCTTTTCTTTCTGTGTTATTTGTTATTACATGCCGCCTTGGACAGCCGATGTTTGCCTCTATCCCAGCGACCCACCACCACAACAATCAATACCGCCTACTCCTTGTCTTGCGCCCTCGCGAGACATTTCTTAATCTCGCACCACCTTGCGAACGATTATAACTGACACAGAAGCCTTGCGCTTTTTCTCAACTTCGCAGCCAACGTAAACTTCCGTCGCACCCTAAGCCGCACACTGAGCGAAGCCATGCCGAGCAGATCGAGCGACGATTATCCCGGCGAGAGGACCAGTCTCCTCAACGGTAACCACAACGACTGGACGAATGGCTCCGCCTCCGGCTCCAGCGCCTGGAAGCAGTTCTTCCTCAGCCGGAGGACCACCCCGGCACCGAAAGCCCCAATCCCCTCGTCAGGTACTCCGCCTCCACCTGGCACATTACCAAAGTCACCATTTTGAGCAGTGAGTTCTCTCTCCCTCTTCGCCCAAATGCGCGTCGCCGCGGCGCATACAACCCCAACCCTCTGTGTGCGATGATGGAGAGGCCCAGTTCGTGGCTAACTTGGCGCGCGCGCTCGCGCGAATGTGACAGGCTATGTAAATATTTTGCTTCTCATCATACCGGTCGCCATCGCCGCCGGCGAGCTAAAATGGGACGCCAACACTGTCTTCATCCTCAACTTCTTCGCCATCATCCCCTCGCCGCGGTCCTCTCTTTTGCGACGGAAGAAATCGCCATGCGATTGGGTGAAACTTTGGGCGGGCTCTTGAATGCGACGTTTGGAAACGCCGTTGAACTGATTGTCAGCATTGTCGCCCTCCGCGATGGCCAAATCGAGGTTGTCCAGGCCTCCATGCTAGGGTCCATCCTCTCGAACCTGCTTCTCGTTTTGGGTATGAGTTTCTTCTTTGGGGGAATCTGGAACTTGCGGAACCCCGACGGCACTGGCATGGAACAGGAGTTCCCCTCGGGAACAGCCCAGACGACTTGCTCCCTGCTCGCTCTCTCGTCTGCGTCCCTCGTTATTCCCGCCACGGTAAGGCCCCACCGACCCTACTTATTGCCTTCTCTCCTCCCAGGCCGAGAGGTCCTGTATTTCCCTCTACTGGTCGATCTCGGTCGAGCTAACGCACCCCTGCTATTGTAGCTTTACAACGTCCTCGATGCCGGCGATAGCAAAGACACGGAAGGCCCGATCCTCTTCCTGTCCCGTGGAACAGCCATTATCCTCCTCATTCTCTACGGTCTTTACCTCTGGTTCCAGCTCCGTACTCACCACAACCTCTTTGACGGCCCCGGCCACTTCGAGTCCCACGACCCTGAGGCTTCCCAGAACAGCGTCGAGCAAGCCGAGGAGCGCGAGCGCGAGGAACCCTGCATGGGCCTTGTCCCGGCAATCATTGTCCTCGTCGCCACCACGGTCGTGGTTGCCATTTGCGCCGACTATCTTGTTGCCAGCATCGACCCCATTGTCGAAAGCACCAAGATTAGCAAGACCTTTATCGGTCTCATTTTAATTCCCATTGTTGGAAACGCAGCGGAGCACGCCACGGCTGTCATGGTGGCTATGAAGAATAAGATGGACTTGGTAGGTTCTACTTTGAGGGCTTGCCTTGACGGTTGTAAATGACGTATGCTAATTGCTATTTCCTGTGTACTAGGCCATGGGTGTCGCGATCGGCTCGAGCATCCAGATTGCGCTCCTCGTCACTCCTTTCCTCGTCATGTTTGGTTGGGCCATCGGTCAGCCCATGACTCTCCACTTTGAAACTTGTAAGTTCCCCGATGGGCCGACTCGACCCGCCATGTCGGGTCGAGTTTTCTGGCCGCACCTGTCGGTGCGCAAGCGAAACGACATGTACTCATGATTTGTGCCTAGTTTCCGTTGTCGCATTTGCCTTCTCGGTCATGGTTGTTACATACACTGTTCAAGATGGCCGCTCCAACTACCTCGAAGGCGCTATGGTAAGACCAAGACCCATTTTCCTTCCTCTGTTCTCAGTTCCGACTTGCTTTTCCCCCTCTTGGCGAGAGAATTCAGCTCACTCACGCATCTTGTACAGCTTTTCGGCCTCTACTGCATTATTGCGCTCGCCTTCTACGTCAGCCCCTCGCTCGATGCGGGCAAGGTCGTCAAGATTGTCTCTTAACTAGACACCTCTTTCGAATGGCCCCTTGTTTGATGGCAAATTTGGGGGCCGCAAGCGTATCCCCAGTAGCGCGGCGCTTGTGCGTCAAAACCTTGAATCACGGCTCCCTATCACTACATGTACAGTCATAGATGGGAGCCGGCCAACCCATTTTCGTAAATACGGTTCAGTCCACGCAACCGGGCCACAGTATGGTCCATTTTAGAATGAACCCTGATCCTAGAAGGAACCCCCATGGAGAGCCTTGTTTTATCGTCTCCCTTACTATCTCTTTTCACTTTCTTTTGTCATACTCTGGGGATTTTTATCCATACTTCTTCTCTGTATACTAGTGTCATGATTGCTTTCGTGTTCTTATTTTCCATCTGTAGTAATTTTAGTATTATTTTACTGAACCAACCCGCATATATATGCTGTGGGGGATCTCGTTTCGGTTTCCTCTTGGGCTGTGTTTATACACGGATCTCTTGTGCGGAAGACAAATAGACCGCTGTGATCAAGTCTCGACGCCCTTGCCCATGGAAGGATGGAGGTTCAGATTGAGTTGGGCGTGTTGCGGATCCTGCAGTCCCTGTTATTCTTGGCATGAATCCTTGGCGTGCTGGCCCACATCCCCACGTACGAGGTAAATATCACCGCCGCTGGCTTCAGCGAAAAACATAGAAATCCACGCGGCCCAGGAAAAACCAGTTCATGCCGCCTAATGCACTTGGGGGCGTGGAATCTTTTGGCAAGATTTCACGGCAAGATGTGCTTCCGTAGCGCGATCCGGGAGGTATTTCCTTTTTTTTTATTTTTTTTTCTCGAAAGGTCTCATGCGCGCGAGGTGCAGATGTGGTGCATCGTGTCCGCCACTTGAACAAGTGTGTCTGAGAGTAAGGGTTTTTTAGAAGAGAAAAATTTGAAAAAGAAAGGAAAAGAAGGAGGGTTATGCGAGAGAGAGCACGCGCACGCCTCGAGCTTCCGCCCGCATCTGGGGTTTGAAGGGGTGGTGTGCGTGATGAATCACACGCATATTCATCACTGGTGGTCCAGGTTAAACAAAAAGATAGAAGACATGTAAACCTATTTTACGTAGTAGCTCTTCCAATGTTTCTATTCAACTAGGTCCGAAAAAAGATAAAACAAGACACCCTAGATATGCGGTATGGAAATTGAACGGACGTCGATTACAGGCGCGTAACGCGGCTGCGCCAACAGACAAATCTATTGCTTTTCCCATCATGAACTCAATCCCGAGAGAACGCCATTTAGATCATGGGCCGTGACATGGGCGCAATGATGCCCTGCTTAACAATAACTCTGGGCTTTGTCGCCCCTTGGAACGTCTCCTTGGTCACCCAGTCCGCTCCCATCGGCAGCCTCAGTGTACTCTCATACTGATCCTTGGACTCGAACTGGTGTGGGAGTTGTGTCGCTAGATACTTGTCGTTCTATGAAGATCCCGGCTGGTTAGCGATTGTTTCTTGAAGAGTGCCGCGAGAGCTTCAACGTGATGCTCGCAACAGTGAAACGAAAGGACGGGGAGGGGGAGGGGTTGGTGTTGTTGTTCCTTGCTTACCTTTTTAATCTTCTTTTCGTTAATAATCACCTTGTCAAGCTTGGAATCCTGCCTGTCCTTCTTCTTGACACCTTCAATCTTTGTCAGGAACCTGCCCTTGTTGCGCTTCTGCTCCCGCTTGTTGAGCCCGTCGCCCGCCCAGCTGCCCCAGCCGGGGAGCGTGTTATCCACCACCTTGTCGTCCTGTTCCTCTGCTAGCTCCTCCTTCTCTTGCTCGAACTGCGCCACAACATCATCGCCTGCAAACGCTCGCGCAATGAGGTCCTGATCGCGGATCGCGAGCGGGAGCTCCAAGTCGTCGCCCTCTTCCGAATCCGCGTCGCTACCGTCGCCGCCGTCCTCTAGGAACTGGACCGACGGCTTCCCTTGGCTAGCTTGGGCTTTCTCTTCGCCTTGGCTGCTGCGGGCTTGGGGTTCTCGGCAATCATGATGGTCGAGTCGAGGTCTAGGGGCTCGTTTCGGCGAGGCTCGCTGTTCTTCTTGGGCTTACGGCGAGGCTCTGCCGTTGACCACGCGCCCGCGATTTCGTTGGTTGGCACAACGTACCTCCTCTCTCTCGTGACGCCAGCGTTATCGTCATTGACATCTTCGTCTTCATCCATGGCGTCCAAGTCCCTATCCGCGCTCGCCTTTTGCTTCTTTTTGGTCTTGCCCGAGGCCAAGGAGGCACCAAGAGCGGCCGGAGCGTTCCCCATGCCAAACTTTCTCCGGCCCACTTCAGTCTCTTCCTCCTCTTCCTCATCCTCGCCACCATCCGAGTCGAGACCCTTCTTGATCTGCCTAACAAGTTCATCGTTGGCTTGCTTTAAGCGGTCCTCCTCTCTCTTCATGAACTTGAGTTGCATCAACTTCGATTCAGGTGCGCCGTCGTCCGAGTTCTCTGCCTTTTCGAGTTCTCGCCGGAGCCTCGCTCGGTCGTCGCCAGAATCGCTGCCGGAATCGTAGCTCTCCTCGGCATCGGAACCGTCGTCAGCACCACGGCCTTCGACACGCTTCCGGAGCTCCTCGTCTCGTCTCGCCATGTCTACGAGCCCGGCCCTGTAGTCGTCATCCCAGACCGCCCTCTTGACCTTGGACCCCGACTTGGCCCATTTGCTGTTCTTATGCCTTGCGCCCACTCGCTCGAGGGCACGCTTGCGATCCTGTTCCTCCCGCTCACCCTCAGAGTCGATTTCGCCAGCCTCAACCATGGCTTCTCTCGTCGCCATTTCCTCCCTAACTCTCTGTTTCCTGTGGATCCTGTGATAGGCCTTGCTTTTGATCTTCTTGAGCCGCGCCATCTTCTTCGCCTCGCGAGACTGCAACTCTCGCTCTAATCGCCGCTCCGCAATCAGCTCTTCTTGCGCCTGTTTGGAAAGCTGAATATGTTCCTCCTCCGTGAGCAGACGGTTCTTCTTATCCTTCGTTAGACTCAAGCCGCTTTGATCAAGAAGCGAAAACATAGCCTTCTCGAGCTCGGACTTGGCGTCGACTGCCTTGAGTGGCTGCATCTCCTGGTTGCTTAACCCCGCTGTGGGAAGTTCTTGTGGCAGCGGGAAAACAAGGTGCTCCGCCCGCCTATTCTGCTTGATGGTTTCCGTCCACCTATCGAGCGTTTCCGTGGTCTTCTCGTATGCAGCTTTACGGTCGATGCGATCCTGTTGACGTTTTGGCAGCGGTACGTCGAGCTTTTGGTCGCGCCTGGTCTCGTCTCCTTCTCCTCCTTGGTCATGAGCTTGAGAGATTTCTTCATCCCAGCATCTTTGATACCAAAGAGCCCTAAGTCCTTGAGTCCAATCTTGGGCTTGGTTGATTTGCCTGTATCCTCATCTGAGTCAACGCCGGCAAAGTTGGCCACCAAACCCTTGAGGGCATCCTTGTCCTCCACACCATCGTCGTCGGAATCTGTCTCCTCCTCTGAGTCGTCGGATTCTTCAGAGTCGTCAGAGCCGGACTCGCCCTCTTCCTCCTCGGACTCCTCGTCCGCCATGTCGAGCGCCTGGGCCAAATCGATGGCATCCTCACCCAAAGATTCGTCGTCGTCATCGTCGTCGCCAGATTCATCACCCTGAAATTGCCGATTAGCAAACACTCGACCAAGAAGGAAATAACAGAAAAGAAAACCAAAAAAGAGATCTCAAAGAAGATAAGGCATGGATACTTACATCCTTGGGTTTATTGGAGTTGCTCCCTCGGAAGGCATAACCCTGGAACGCCTCCTCATCGCTCTCTCCAAAGGCTTCGTCACTTTCAATCTCTGAGTCTTCGTCGTCATCAGCAAGCCCGCCCAGCCTCCACCGATTCCCTCGTCGTCGCTACCCTCCTCGATATCCGAGTTCTCTCCGGTGGCTCGGCTAGGCTTGGCCCTTTTCCTCTGTGGACCCTCTTCGTCGTCCTCAGAATCCTCATCGAAATCCCTCCCATGTTTGGGTCTTGCTTCATCTTCAAGGTCCACGAGGCGATCCCGCACAGACTTCTTCTCGCTTCCGCGAACTTGTTCGGAGGCGATCTCAAAAGCATTCATAGCTCGCTCGTGCGAGCCACCCTTAACCTTGGGTTTCGAGTTCGCCTTCTTCTGCTGGTTCTGTTGAAGTTTTCCTGCCCGCTTCCCCAACGGCTTGGCCGTGGGCGCCCTTCCGTGAGCTTGTCGGCCTGCCATTTTCGTGGCGTTTATGTCGTCGCCGCGACTGTTGTCAGCCGTTTCGGTTCGGTGTGGATGTTGCAAGGCGGTGTCACGATATTTCAAAAATATGGTGAGGCGGCGACCGACGTTTGAGGTACTAGGAATGGTAGTTTTTTTTTCCTGGAGGGTAGCTTTTTCTGCCGGTGGGAATCGACGTGGGGTTCAAGGGCGGTGAACATTTTCTTTGCTCTTTTTTTTTTTTTTTTTTTGGGATCGCTCCTGCCGTGGCCCAGTACGGTACACCAATAGAGGCCAATTGCACCTTCCCACCTTGAGAGCTACTGGCTCCGGCCCAGACCACGCTGTTCCTGGAAGGTGGAACCAATGAGAATTTTAGTAATTAATATTTCACCCCATTTTTTTTTCCCTTGAATTGGGAACTCGTACCATAAATTATCCCCATCGCGAAGCCCCGAACTGGCTCGGAGCCCACATCAGCCCATCCTCATCTACCCTCCCCTGTGGTGGGCCTTCTTTTTCTCCTTCTGTCCCTCACGCACTCTATTCTTCCTCGACTTTTGTTTCTTTTCCTCCCCCTTTTTATCCACCTATCCCTAATTCTTCGCCAGCGTCTCGAATCCTTTTCGCGACAATGGCATATCTAATGCCCGTGTCGCGACGGCTAGCCATGAGGCTTGCCGCCCCTGCCTCCGTCTGTCGCCAATGCGTTCAGCGTGCGCCCGCTACTGCTACCCGTTCGCGTGTCCTCGATGCCGTTCGACAGGCCCGAGCCTTCCCCGCCCAGCAAGTCCGCTTCAACACCACGACCGCTACGGTTTCGGAGCAGCTCAGAGCTGCCTCGGAAAGTACCGCTGCCGCTGATGCGACCACGACGACAAAGAGCAAGAGGCCCGAGTTCACCACTTCCAAGGCTGTTGGCCTCTGGCTCCTTGGTTCTGCCGTCAGCGTGTTTGGCATTGTCATCTTTGGCGGGTTGACCCGTCTCACTGAATCCGGGTAAGCCGAGTTCTTCGTTGGTGGCTCTCTGGGCATCATCAATCTTTCCATCCCCTCGCTGCGCGGCACATTGGCTGACGTTTGAATTCCTTCCAAAGCTTGAGTATAACCGAATGGCGTCCCGTCACGGGGCTGTCCTCCCTTCCGACCACGAAACCTGGTCCGCCGAATTCAACAAGTACCGAGCATCTCCCGAGTTCCAGCTTCTCAACCCGCACATGACCCTCGCCGAGTTTAAGAAGATCTATTTCATGGAATGGGCCCACCGCGTCTGGGGCCGTGTCATCGGCGTAACCTTCGTCCTGCCCGCCCTCTACTTTGTTGCCCGCCGCCGTGTCTCCCTCCCCATGGCCTTCAACGTTGCTGGTATCTCCGCGCTCATCGGCTTTCAAGGCCTCATTGGCTGGTGGATGGTTAAGTCCGGTCTCAAGGACGACCTCTTCGCTCCGGGATCCCACCCCGCGTCTCCCAGTACCGCCTCACCACCCACTTCGCCGCCGCGATCGTCTGCTACTCATGGATGCTCATCTCTGCCCTCACCGTGCTGCGTAACCGCCGCATGCTCGCCGACCCCGCTGCCGCTCTCAAGACTATTGCCGCCCTCCGGAACCCCGCCCTCACTACCCTCCGACGCTCCGCCACCGCTCTCGCCATCCTCGTCTTCACCACTGCCCTTTCCGGCGCCCTTGTTGCCGGCCTTGACGCCGGTCTCATCTACAACGAGTTCCCCGCATGGGCCTCGGCCTAGCGCCCCCGCCTCCGAGCTCTGGGACGAGCACTACTCTCGCAAGTCCGATCGCTCTGATCTTTGGTGGCGCAACATGCTCGAGAACCCTAGCACCGTTCAGCTTGACCACCGAATCCTCGCAACCACCACTTGCTTCTCCGTTCTCTCCCTTTTCGCCTACGCCCGCAGCGGCCGCGTAGCCGCTGCCCTCCCCGCCAACGTCAGGAAGGGCGTGCACGGTCTCCTTCATGTTACCCTTGCGCAAGTCACCCTCGGCATCACCACCCTAATCTACATGGTTCCCCTCCCCTCGCCGCCGCCCACCAGGCTGGCGCCCTCGCTCTCCTCACGACCGCCCTCATCCTCGGCCAGAGGCTACGCATCCCCAAGTCTCTCTTGGCCACTCTTAACAAGAGGGTTCAGGCCGCTGCCAAATCCTCGGCCGCCTCTACTGCTTCCAAGACTGCTACTCGCTAAAAGAAAAAAGAAACATCATAAAAAGTAGAGCTAGAACAGATGAGCCCACATTACGGTTCTCGGGTAAGCTTGCCCTTTGAACCCAAGCAGAAGACAAAACGGAGCTGTGTGTACTTTTAAAGGGAACAATATGTTTGTATATCAGGGAATATTAGAAGACTGGGAAAGGCGTGCATCTCTGCATTTGATATCGGTAAGGCGGCAGGGTTGTGTCTGTACATAGGTCGTAGTTCACCACTCTGTTCTTTTTTTTTCTATTTTCTATTTTCTAACCAAGGGGCTTTTCCTCTTCTAAACATGAAGACTCTCTCGTCTCGTTTACCTACCTCTCCCTGGCCAATATCCATTTCTCTTTTGCTCTTCCGCCTTGAAGACGACAGCCCAAATTACAATACGAAACAGGCAAAACATGGCACAAGGTGCAAGGGCCCATACCATGGTCGTCGTGCCACTCCCGTTTTCAAACAAACGGAGAGATCGCAGACACATACCGATGGGGATCATCCCCTATTCGACCGGTAACCCTCTCCTACTTTGCACTGTCTCTGCTTTTTTCCCTCTCTTCTTTTTCTCTCAATTTTGAACAAATTTACTTGCGAGCTAAGCGAGAGGGAGCGTCAGCTGCCGAATCACGGCTGGACGATGATGGATGATGGGGACAAGGTCAATGTAGATCAGTCGGGCATAGCTAGGCTACAACGTACGGACTTCCTCGACGGGAAGGGGCTCAATGCCGGCTACTTCAGCGGCGAGCTTCTTGTCATCCCGCTTCTGCTCCTCCTTCATGAAGGGGAAAGCAATGACCTCGCGGATGGAGTACTAAGACATTGGTTAGTATGCAGGACGAAGACAGAAAAGATAAGGACAAAAGGGAGCTGGGAGAAAGATAGGCAGGTGGGAGGGGGACGTACGTTATTAGTCAAGAACATGACGAGGCGGTCGACGCCGAGACCCCAACCACTATGACAGATTGTTAGCAAGTGACCAAGGGGACGTCCAAGATATCGGGTAATACATACCCAGTGGGCGGAAGGCCGTACTAAAAGAACACAAGAAGTGATTAGCAAGATGAGTCCGGTTGAGATTCCAACGCGCGGGTAGGGTGGGGGCGTACTTCTAGAGATGTGCAGAAGTTCTCGTCGATGAGGGTGGCTTCCTCATCACCAGCATCCTTCTGACGAGCCTGCTCCTCAAATCGCAGCCTCTGATCAAAGGGATCGTTCAACTCGGTGTCTAGTAAGAGTTAGAAAACGCAAAGTAAAGTGCTGGCGGAAAAGGCTCATGGGCTTGGATGTCCCATCTTAGAAAGACTTACAAAAGTTGGCAATCTCCTTGGTGGCGACGAAGACCTCAGCACGCTCGCAGAGACCGGGGACTATGCAGTTTCGTGGTTAGCACACGCTTTATTGTTGCGGACTCTGCGTTCTCCTTTTCACTTACACTCGCGGTGGTACTTGGCAAGAGGCGACATGACCTGGGGATGGCCGGCGATGAAGGCTAGCACGAAAGTAATTAGCTGAGGTTCTGTCTCCTTTCCCCTCACTCTCTCCTGCTTTCTCTCATAATTGGTTAGATTCAGGATGTGACTCACTAGGAGATATGCACTGCGACTCTAGGAACTCTCCGACGAGACAGTCGATTATCCTAGAGTTGGTGAGAGGCGGCGTGCACTCAACATTCATCTTCTTGAGAACCTTTTTCAAGAACTCGTTGGTCTCAGCGGTGTGGAGTTGATCGCCAGGAGGGAACGTCTCGCCGGTGATCTTCTCAAGCCTTTTGAAAATCACAAGCCCTGTCAGCACAACTTTCTATGATTGGAATCGTGGGGCAGGAGGAAGAACGGTGAATTACTCGGGAATCATGTCAATGCGTCGCCAGGGGGCCTCCCAGTTGATCTCAAACTCCTTGCCGTGCTGGTTGGTGAACTTGGTCACGTAGCTGCCGGTGATGGCCTTGACGAGACCCGAGATGAGGACCTCGGTACGCGTGGAGACTATGCTTCATATCAGTCTCGAGTTTGAGGGAAGACATATAGCTGCACTTCGCTTCAGCTCAGGCGGGTTAGCTACTCACCATCATGGAAATCCGCAAACGCCTCGTAGTACTCGACGGTGGTGAACTCGGGGTTGTGAGTCACTATGTGCGCGGGTTAGCGAGCTTGTACTCCGGTCCTTCTCATAATCGTTTTCATTAGTAGATACTTACAGTCGATGCCCTCATTTCGGAACTGCTTGCCAATCTCAAACACCTTGTTGATACCACCAACGACAAGCATCTTCAGGTAAAGCTCAGGAGCGATACGCATGTACATTTGCATGTCCAGATCGTTGTGATGCGTCTCAAAGGGCTTGGCAGTCGCACCACCAGCAATGGCGTTGAGGACGGGAGTTTCTACCTCGATGAAACCGTTGTCCTCGAAGAAACGGCGGATATAAGTGACGATCCTATCAAATTAGGTTAGGACGAGGCGAAAGAGAAAGGGGAAAAAGAACCTCTGGGCTGTATGCCGTGATGAAGAACCAGAAAAGGGCTGCTTACTTGGATCGGGTAATAATCGTCTTGCGCGTGGTATCGTTCATGATGAGATCGAGGTACCTCTTGCGATGGCGCTCCTCGTGGTTCTTGAAACCATAGTGCTCGTCGGGGATGGCGTGCAAGCAAGGCGTGAGGAGGATAATCTCGGTAGCAAAGATGGAGAGCTCTCCCTCCTCGCCCTTGGCAATTCGCGACTTGGGGGCGGTTCTATATGGATGCGGCCATCGCTGTTAGAATTTTTGGTCCATTTCGGGCGAGCAGTTGGCGGAATGGGAAAAGAAAACCAATGTATAACCCCCTTCTTCTCTCCTTGGAGAAGAAGGTAATTATCCCACATACCGTCCAGGGAAACCAACGATTCCGACAATATCACCCCTCCTCAAATGCTCATGCTGTGCCTCAAAAGGCACACCATCCGCCTTGGCCTCCTGCGCCTGGCACATCACCTGCACCTTGACGCCCTCGTTCCTCACGTCGTAGAAGAAGAGCTTGGACCCCGAAGACCTCTTGGTAAATACCCTCGCGCCCACCTGGATCACCTTGTCCCGCGCCGTCTCGCCGCTCTTGAGGTAGCCAAACTCCTCGGCAAACTTGGCAATGTCGTACGTGACGTGGAACTTGTGGGGGTACGGGTTCGGGCTCTTGGTCTCACGGAGCTTGTTGATGGTGCGGCTCCGGATTTCAAAGTACTGGTTCGGCGTCAACTCCTTCTCGGCCGCCTCCGCGCTCGCCGCGGCGGCGGCGCCCGCACCGCCGGCGGCCTTTGCCCCGCGGGCTTGGCCGGCGCGCTGGCTGCCTTCTTGGCCTTCTCGGCCTCCTTCTGTCGTGACTTGAGGCGCTTCTTGAGCTCGGTCTTGGATACCATCTCGCCGGTGACTTCGTCGAGCTGCAGGTTCGCAACCTGCTCGGTTGGTGGGGCGGGGTTGTCGCGTCAGCCATGGTTACGGTGATCTCGACAGTCGGGGAATTCTTTTTCGTTTTGGGTTTCGGGGTCGGGATGCTTGGCGAAAATGCGCTCAATGGCAATTTTATAATATTCACCTAGCCGATGAAGCGGAAGTCGGGGGAAAATAGGCCCAGGCCAGTTGCGTATGGTGGCGTGTGATTCCTCGTTCCGTGGAGAGAGAATTGATAGCAAAACGTGGGGCAGAATAACCTATCGATAATGGAGCGAATGTGCGGCGGGGCAATTTTTTTTTCGCGGACCAGCCATTGACAGACTTTGAGGAAGGAGGGGGAAAGCCAATGTCAAGAGCTGTGAGTAACAACCGAGGGGTGAGTCAGTTGTGTCATAGGTACACTGTACGTGCCTATTTCACATCTACAGTGCAGTAATCTGCGTACTATCTACGTTCAACGCCTACTCCTCCAACGGACCGGGACAATTCCATAACATCAATTACGATGCCGTTCCTGTTGTCGTGTGCTTCTGCGTCACGCAATAAAAGGATCTCGACATGCGAGATTGAACAAGGATGATGAACGGGAGACGCCCTGCTGGCTGTTGTCCCCGGAGCAGAATGCCTTTAATATTACCCGTTGATAATACCATACCGTGCACTTTGGTGCATGACGAACTTGAACGAAAAAGACAACAACAACACCTCAGATGGGCGGAATCGAGTGACTCCCTCCTCATCGAGGACCAGGTTGGTGACTCAAAGGGATCGACCTACGCCGGTTCCTGTCCTCAGTGTACACGTACGTGTGTGTGTGCATCTACAGCCTATGGAATCAAATATCTCGCTTCCTGTCGTCTTCAAAACCCATTGCATAACGACGTCGTCTAGATGGTCGACGTGACAGCGGTACGATCTGGTACCGGCCTCTACCGCTTCCTCAAAGAACACCTGAAATATCAGAATAGCCAACCACATAGCAACCAAAGAAAACGGAAGGGGAGAAAAGAAAAAGGAAAAAAAGAAGTCCGCGAACACCCATAGGAAATGACGAGGAAAAAGAAACAAAAAGTGCCGAGTAAGAAGAAGGGGTGTTATTGACTCCCAGAGGATTCCGCTGAGCTCTCCGGGGATGGTTGCCTTTCCTGGTATAGACCAGTCTTTTCAATGTAATCAATGACCGGGTCCGGGATGACTACAAGCATGTTAGATGACCGAAGGGCGTAGAAGTCAAGCAGGGGGATCATACGGTAGCGCACGCTCATATCGCGCTTAATGTGAAGGCGGATCTGCGTGCTGCTCATGTTGTTCTGGAAGACTTGCTGGATGACGTGAATATTCTCTCTAAAAGGCTGGAGGCTCGCTAGCGCTTGGTGAATATCGGTCCCCGCCCTTTCGATGATGAAGGCTCCGAATCGACCCAGGATATGCTCAAGATCATCGCTACTCCAGATGTCAGGCTGGCTCATCGTCTGGATAAGATCGGCACCGGCGAGGAGAGCAATCCTGGGCTTAAGCTTCTCTTTTCCGTCTGCGGACAGGATACCGCCGGGGATGGCTCGATCGATTTCGGTCTCGAAGTGGTCAAGGACCTTGGCTGTGGGAATAAAGTCGGACTATGGCAAGGCGATGATGTTAGGGCGCCTTCGAGAGCTCCTTAGGGGGACTACTAAGATGAACCTACGCTCAAAGCTTCATAAGGGTCAACCATTATCAAGGGAGAGTGCTCGACGGCCAGTTGGCACATCCGCACCCGGTGGTGTCCAGGGGCAAGTCCGGCTTTCTAATTTCGTAATCTCATTAGGACTCTAGTTGACGTAAGATTGAGAACGGAGACTTGGCTCTCGTTCCACATCTTCTGTATATCAGAGAAGGAGCAAAAGAATGCGCATACCTTGTAACCATCCGATACCGGCGAGAGATAACTATTTGTAGAGACAACATTAGAAACCGCTCCTCGGCGCTAGTGTACCGCCGTGCGTACAGCGAGAAAAAAACGGGAAAGAAGGGCATTGAAAATAAGATAAAAAGAGAGGGAAGAAATGTAGTGGTGAAGGAAAGGCGGCTTCTTAAGCCATCGAGGACGAGTGCGGTTTCCGAGCCATCGCTTGTTACAGGGCACTGGGGGAGATGAGCTCAACATACCCTCCAACAACCTCGTAGGCGCTATTCGAATGCCTGCAAAAGTCCGCAGCCATCGGGAACATGCGCAAATGTAAAAATGTAATCGGAGAGACTAAATCCAAGAAAAAGCGCACCAGGCGCGAATCCTAGCGTCAGCACACAGGTTTCTCCGAAACCCCTAGAGGTTGTCTCGATCGCATGTTGGTGGGGTTGCAAGGAGGGTTCGCGGGCATAGAGGGGCAGCAAGGGCGGCAATCATTGACGGCAGCACAGGCCGAATGCGGCAGGACGAGCCAGAGAAGGGTCAAAGTTTGCAGGATAATAAAAAAAAAGCAGGGGAAAACGTACAGGAGCCACAGGCAACCAAGATCAACGGCGTCTTGTTCGGCTCCTTCAGCTGTCTCCGTATCCGGTCGGCCGGGAATTGGTAGTTGTCGAGGGTCATATTCGTTGTGTGGCCGGGCTCGTTCTGAGCCGCCGTGGTTTGCGCCATTGGAACTGCGAATTCGGCTTCTAGTGCGCTGGGGTAACTCGTGCACGTATGGCTGGTTCAAAAGTAAAAGATTTTGCGGTTGAATAAACAACTTATATCCCAGAAGGAACAGGGATCGATGGGCGACAAAATTGGGTGACGTAGGGCGAAGCGAGGCGCAGACGGAAAACCGAGGTGGAGGCGAGGTTAGGATGTGAGGGTGACGAAGAAGGCAGAGGAGGAAAAACCAAAGTTGGTTGTACAGGTGCCGTGGTGTTCGCCGCTCCCTTGTTCAACGATCGGGGCCCGTTGATCGGCACTGGAGGGTTCGATTGGGGGAGGGGTTTAGTGGTTTAGAGGGGCAGTGAGGGGCGTACGCTGAGGGGTTTACGCCGACCGGACGTGAAAGCCTCCTCGCTCAGGACCTGGGGGAACTGACGGGCAAAGAATACACCCCGAAAAAGATGGTGAGAGAGGATGTATCGAGACTAGATAATGATTCCCTAGCAAGGCAAGAGGGGCCAATTGTTCGGGAGAGAGAAGGAGAAAAAAAAAGGGAGAGGAGAAAAAAAAAGGGTTGTAGGGAAGTTTAAGGGAAAGGGGAAAAAAGTGGGTTGGTAATTGAAGTTCGACTTTGCACAACAATGGGAAGGGATGCCGAACCCTCACCTCGATGGGGAAAGTTGGGGGTTTAAACGGGTGGTTCAGAGAATGGCAGAATGGATTACCCTGGATCCTCCGGCACTAGGCAGCACAAGGGAGGAACCGAAAGAGAGGCTAGAGACAATGGGGAAAATTCGCTTGTGGCCACAAAGAAAGAGATTCAAGAGGCTTCCAGTTCCTTTTTGGCAAAGACAACATAGTTCGAACTAATTGCACTCTTTTGGAAGGAGGGGCGAGTCAACAGGAAGGAAGCGCAAACGCCCATTCAACGACTTTGTAAGGCTTCGTAATGGTCTGGTGGTTCCTAAAACTCCAGTGGATGGCTTAAGAGCTACGACGTCTAGGTATACCGATGTACTCGTGTGGTCATCTTCCTTCAAGCATGGTACCGTATACGTCACTGGACAGTACACAGCCTAACCACGCGGGAAGTATCGCGATACTTCTTCTAGAAACCCTGGTACATTCCGAATGTCACGCGGGGTGGCTGACGTTCTCCAGACTGGCAAGACTGACACTGCCTGGCTCAAACTGATCTTGGCCAAGCGTGTGAGAGAGAAGAGAAGCCGAGACGGACGTCACGATCTCTAGACCCCATCCTAGCCAGCCCCCAAAGCGGGAATGTAGAGGTACCTAGAAAGCCTCCCAGAGACAGGTATGAACCCAAACAATCAGATTTCTCGGGGAGGTCCCGCAAGTTTCCCCAGACTTCGTGATTCAAGCTCGGACATGTGCTGTGGAGAGAAGACCGATGCGCCGGGGCAAGGGGACAAGGGAAGAGAGGACCCCCACAGCAACTGACATGGACGTCAATACCCGAAAGCCGTCATGAATTTGATGACACCGAAATCACCTTCTCATCCTCCTTTTTCACGCTCATCCATCCCACATTTTTTCCGCTCTCCCCCTTTAGATACGCCTTCCAGGCAACCTCGGGGCGGTTGACGTACGAGCCGAGCCCAGTTGCCTCCAAAACAGAAAACGGCGCAAGGCCTGCCTGTGTCCCGCGCACGTCGTGCAGGGGGAGCCTAGCTGTCGTGCTCCCCCATGTGAGCAAGCAGCAAGGGTTTTCGCGCCCACTCCATACAACAGCCACGAGCTTCATCCAGGAGATGGCGAAAGTGGTGCGCCAGCTTATCTTTGCACCGCAACTGGGGCACGCCGGGGGTGGGCGGGTTTTGTTTTACCGAAAATGCGCCTCTTATACGGTCCGCCGGAAACCGACATGGAGCTTCGGCTGAGAAGAATCTATTACACCATTTGCATCTCCAACGGCAAACAGTGGGATAACCCCATTCTGCCACCCTTGCACCGAGCACATGAGATACCCACCACCTGGTGGCGGGAGGACCTAATAAGGGAGGGCAGGAAAGGAAAACATGTTACAACTTTGTCATGTGCAGTGCGGTCTTTTTAAACAACGCAGGCAAGCACAGGATCAGAGACATCAATGATATCTGTTTTGACTCAATGGCTCAGCATAGCTTACATGCATGTTGCACCTAGTCTCCCAAGAGTACGGGGAGAGGAGAGAGATCACTGAGCATGGCAACACTTAGACATTGAACCCCCAACAACTTAACCCTCAGTCATCGTCAGCTCGCTGTCTTTCGCTAGGCCCCAGCTCCATGTCGCTCACCGAATCGGTCCGGTGGTGATACAAGCACAAAGCTAAAACTCAAAAACAGACAGTGACAATCAATTAGATTGGTATTGCTCATTCTCTGGTGTCACCAAGGCCGGGGCGCCGTACTAAGACCAATGGCTCAATTGGCCTAGGCCCCGGCCTCCCCGAAAGGCACCGATATGCGGGCTGTGGTGAGAAGGGATTAGTGCTTCCGACCGCCCGACAGAACGGTTTTGTTCTTTCTTTTTCTTTCCCCTATCTCTTTGACATCCGCTCTGAAATGTAAGCTATTGTGAGGCTTGCAAAGAACATTGGTCTAGAGGCTAGTCCCGGCTCTTCTTGCCATTGCCCTCAAAGGCTGGGCTGGCAAACCAGGCACCCCGCAGCACGCACTGTGCGTCGAATGGAATTGGTTCTAACACAATCAAGCTCGGCTGTACCTGTGTCCAGATCCATTGTCATAGATGGATCACTTTGTGCCTCCCCACCCACAACGCTGGTGCAGAGTCTCGCAAAAACAGGAGTCGAGTGTCAATGTGCGTGTTACTTACTGACCTCTTTCTGTGCACTACATTGCTCGTCTAGCCCTGGAAATGACACAAGATGCCTCTCTTTTTAGTAGGTATTGTGTGCTGACCGTCAAACCATGCGCCAGCAGTGCGAAGAACAACAGGCCAAAGTGCTTGCTCAATCAAGGGCGCTAACACTGCCTATCGTGAGCATCTCGTGCAGCCACAAAATAATTAGAGTTCAACAGGGCCGGCACGACCAGGGGTCTTCTAGAAGATACACATAAAGGGGGGACGTCCCAATCATCCCAATTGCCTTTGTGGCACAAGCTTGACGGCGGCAATCAAGCCTCCGCACACTTCAGACTATGTTCAGGGTCTGAAATGCAGACAAGGTGATGTAAGAACTTGGTAGCTGGGTCAAGAGGCACGAGAAGTGCAAGTTAGATGCACTAGTTAATGATATAGCATCATCCAAGTCCATTTTTATTTTAAACGCCCTAATGCTGGCCATTAAAAGTTTCGTTTTGGAGAAGATTAAAAAAAAAAAAAGAAGAGGCCATCTTGGTTCGGATGCTTTCTCATACACCACCCCCATTCTCTACTCCGTTCCAGTATATTCCAAAGTGGTGGGAAGTCCGAGAACTGAATTGAGCGTTTCTGCGAGCCCTCTTCTGTGTTCCTGGTGCCCAGGTGCAAGTGATTATATGTTTGTCCTCGGGAGCCCGAAACAAAAGAAAAAAAAAGGAACGATTCTTACTTCTCCTTCCATCCACTTCATCCTATATACATGCCGTCTGTTCCATTGGTCCCATGCAATCCATGCATCCCCTGTGGGGTCATGCTTGATATGGTTCGGGTAATAGTAAGTGCTCCACGAGTGATAGGCATGCTTGCCGTATGCCTTATCATGTATGGACCCTCTGGTGGCCTCTGCATGTGCCCTCTCGTCCTCGGCACATGAAGGCCATCTTGAGGTTGGTGCCGCTGATGATGCTGCTGTTGCGTGTGTTGCATCTGAAGTTGCTGCTGCTGCTGCTGTTGCACTTGTTGCTGTTGCTGTTGCTGCTGTTGCTGCACTTGTTGTTGTAGTTGCTGTACTTGTTGTTGCTGCTGCTGTTGCTGCTGCTGCTGCGCTTGTTGCAGTTGCTGCCTGGCTTGCAACATGGAGAAGCCAACATCATCCTCCATTTCGGCATCCCCATCCTCGTCTCCGTCATCATCCGCATCTGCATCTCCATCACCGTCGCCCTCATCATCGACGTCGACATCATCAGCATCATCGGCATCATCGACGTCAACATCCACATCAACATCGACGTCTTCGATATGGTTGTCGATATCCGCATCCCCGTCTGCGTCTCCATCAGCGTCAGAGTCCTCCATCGAAGAATCGCCAGTCGTGTCCGCCTCCGTAGCTTGGCTTTCTGCCGCAGGTTCGGAGGCGGCTGCTTGTCGTTTCGCACTTTTTGCTTTGATGGGGATTGCTGCGAAGTGTCCGGCTTATTCGAGGGTCGCGAATCGTTCGGCTGAGCCCTAGACTGGGCGGTGTTCCTCGCCGGGGTTGTCGCCGCTGGCCCCGGCAGCGGTTTCTGCCCGCTAAGGTTATTTTCTGAACGGCGCTGAGAGACGATGACATGCCTCCACCGCTCTATAGCTCGCGAAACAACCGTGGTTAAGTCCACATGTCGATCATCTGATTTGAGGCCCACGCCCTTGGCACCGCTGATGCTGGCTTCCAAGAGGTGATTCAGAGCCAAGGGATCCACCGGAATGGTCTGGGGTGCCATTACGTTGAACTCCTTGGGGTTTTGCCAACGACTTAGTTGCTCCACCTGCGCCTCCAGATGAGCGATCCGCTGTGTCATTGTTTGACGCTCCTCCCTCATAACCTCGAGTTCTTTGTGCCTACTACCGACACTCCTAGCCATCTCCAGGTGCCAAAGTTCGTCCTGCCTCTGAGTAGACAGTCTTTCCCATACGGCAAAGGAAGACTGGAGGTGATCCTGGATCTGGGACTCAAGTTCGTTGCAGCGCTCCTCTGCCTGTTTTATCTCAGCCTTCATATCCCGGGGCGGCGAGTTAGTTGCAAACTTGAGCTCTTCCGACAGAATCGTGGTAGCAGTTGCGCACTTCACCCTCCAATTCTTGAACTCGTCTCGAAAGTAAGCGCCGAGAGCCTCGAACTCTCGGTGTGCCGGGGCTTGTATTGACCAGGAGGTGGGGGAGGGGTACTGTGTCGAGGAGAATAGGGTCGGGGGCGCGCAGAGGCACCGTAGTGCGAGGGCCGGGAAGTCGAGCGTTAGGGGTTGAAGTCGAATGGGGATGAAGAAGCATCGATTTGGTTTCTACAAGGTTGCAAGAGCGGTTAGTATCATCGTAACAACCGGAGGTTTGGCGGAAGCATGGCGGTGATCTTACTTGGCAGCTCGCAACGAGCCTAGAAGCTCCGTTAGCGCAAGTTCAGCTGCTCTTGCCCTATCCGCCGCATCCACGGCCTTATTCCGCGAGTCGTACTGAGCTTTTGGATCTGGCGGCTTGCGGCCCTCTGAATCGCAGGCCTCCTCCCGTTTGGCACAGAATCGCCATTCGGGGCATCTGTGACTGCGCCGTTCAAACCCCATCCATTCACAGAGTCGTTCTTCTCCTTTGGAGAGAAGGGTGATTTTGCCCGCAAGCCCTCGTGGGTTGCCGACGAGTCTCTGAGCTTGGGCGTGCTAACGGGAGTGAGAGTTTCTCTCCCGGCTCGCAAAGAATTTCGGGGCTGGCGACGGGTAATACCGCCCCGCAGTCTCCTAATCTCATCGACATCGTGAACATCGTCTGGGCGCTTCGGCTTCTTGTCTTTTATAAACTGGTCCAGATGTCGGCCAAGCGAGGATGAAGTGAAGGCCACGCCGCAGTACTGGCAGACCTTGTCTTTTGGCGCAGGATATTTCGGGCCTGGCGTCCCGGCATCCGATTTGGCAGGCGTGGACTCGGCCATCAGGTTCGGGTTCGGTCGGAACGAGACTAACGTCTTGGTCGAGGAGAGCGTGGGATCGCAGCCAAGCCCGCCGTGGGTGATCACAACGACAAGGCCCGGGTTCTTGGGGACTCGGGTCGAGAGAGGAGATGAGGGGCTAGGGGTCTACGAGTGATGCAGTATCCCAGACGGCACAAGGCTGAAGGTTGTCATAAGGGGACAGCGGGGGAGAACATTGATCGCTAGGCCCTAGCAGGCAAAGCAGCTAACTTGATGCTCAAAATTGAGCTAGAAAAAGAAGAAGACGGGAGATAGGAGTGACACCACCAAGTGGGAAAAGGCAAAGGGAAAAAGGGTATGCTTGGTACCAGAGCGTCAGATGCTAGATACCCTAGATGGAGAATGGCAAGGCGGGCTTAGTGAGCCAAGATAGGAACGAGTAGATGTTGAATGAATGACTTGAAGAAGCGGTGCAAGTCGGAATCGACGAGATCCCACAACCATCCACTTAAGGAGGGCAAGGAAGGAGCGGTTCGGAAGCAAAACAGCGCTGTCAGGTGCAGGCTCGAAAAAGAAGGCGGGACCTGGGAGTTGCGCCAAAGGTGAAAGTGCAACCAGAGTGGAAGAAGGGCTGGAGGAAAGAGAGGAAGGCGGGGAACCCCGGTGGTTGAGCTGGCAGGTCGGTCGTGAGCTCGAAGCCAGTATTACAAGTTCGAGATGGGAAGGGAGTGAGATGTGAATGTGGGAAACCATTCACCTTTTTTTTTTTCTTCCGGCGGATCCCTTCTCATTGATACGACATCCCTCTGAATGCTGACACTTGTCGGGCTTACCCTTCGGTTCGCTGGACCGCGCTGTCTAATCTTGACTGCAGCTTCCTGGCACTGGCAGTGGCAGACAGGAGGAAAGGGGAAATCGATACGGCCGTTTAAAATTATACTACCTTGGTTTTTTTCCCTTCCCTCAATACGTACAAGGGTTGGTGTACCTATGGCCCGCAAAAGCCCCCTTGGCTGGCCCCTCTGGATTGGCGCTGGCTAGCTGCAGAGTTCATTGGTTCCTGGATCCTCCAGCACGAACAAGCCCATAGTTCCAGAGGCGCGGTTGCACACTAGAGTTACATCGCACTCCAGGCCGTCGAACATTCATTGCTTCCCTCCCCCCTCCTCGCACTCTCGCGTCCTAACATCTCGCCGTCCCTTTTCCTTAGCCCAAAAACTCAATTGTCCCTCGCTAACAAACCTAGTCAGCTCCCTTTCGTTGAAGCTAAAATAGGACGTCGAGGTGGCTTTTGTGGGCGCAGTGAAGCTCGAGGAGATCCGAACCATCTACCATCGGCGACAACAGTATCCCCGTTCGCCGAAGAGGGTGGGCAGGTTCTTAAGCCGAGTGAGGAGTTGGTACATTGAACAATATTGAAGGAACCATCTCCTCCCCTCCTCCCCTTCCTTGATCGCCTAGCGTCTACCATCAACCACGCCAGGGCGGATGATGCCGGTGAGCCCTTCGTCACGAATAAAAGAGCTGGAACCGAGGGCTCAAGAGCTTGGCTTGTTGCTCAATCTATCCATCTCCCCAACTAGATGGATGTTTCGTATTATAAAGAGAATAACATGGACGGGCGAATCATCATCAAAGGAACCAAGGGCGTGAGGGAAGCTTTTAGAGCCTTGCATCACCCAAGCCCAGACTTCGATGCGGCACTCAAAGTCAGAAGAAGCCCCAAGAGAAAATGCTACCCTTCAAAGAGGAGGAAGCTCGGTTTCCGCTTCCCATGCCATCGCCTCCTTGTACCACCCTGGAAAGCGAACTCCCAGAAAGTGAGATTCGACGCCACACTTCT
Organism: Parascedosporium putredinis; assembly: GCA_949357655.1. Lineage (NCBI taxonomy): Eukaryota > Fungi > Ascomycota > Sordariomycetes > Microascales > Microascaceae > Parascedosporium > Parascedosporium putredinis. The sequence continues at coordinate 622,916 of CASHTG010000021.1, read as the reverse complement.
ATCAATCTCAAGTACGAAGTAATACATCCACGACAACACCTGCCTGTGCCATCCCTTGTCCCCAGCGTCAAAACTCCCGAGTTGCAGGGCTTTCCTGGTTGATCTATTAGTCCACGCAGGACTCCTTGCAAGTGAGAATTTAGCTTGGAAAGTGATCAATGTCGAAAAGTGGCACATTTCGGCCACCTGTCCGTACATTGCCGTGCATGGATTCGTCTCTCTCAAGAAGAAAAGATAGAGAGAGAAGATGGTCTCTTCACTACCTTCCCTTCCCCACCCCAGCTTCAAATGTTGCAACGATGAACCCTGCCTTGGTGGGCCAAGTGTGGTGCCAGCTCTCAAGGCCGCCGACCTCCCGCAGATACCGGGCGGGTACGGCCCAGCCAGCTGCACCAACGGACTGGCTCCGCCTCGATTGGCGCACCTTGCCCTCGACTATTGAGTCACCAGTCGGTGGGAAAAAGGGGAGCAAGTCGATGGATCTTTCCGTTATTCCCTCTAATACTCGAAAGCGAACCATGACAGGCCGAACTGTTTGATGATCCACCGGCAAACTGGTCCTGGCTTCAGGGGTGTTGCGGGAGATCATCTACGGTTTGAAGGGGACAAGTCACCCGGACCAACAAAAGTTTCCCGCAACATTTGAGTCCACTAATAAGGGAGGCTATTTTCAGACTGTGCTCCAGCAAACGCTCGTCTGCTCAGGGCGCCTGGTGACGCTTGCGGCCGGTCCCAGACAAGGGCTTTCCCCGAACGAACCCATGAACAGAGCAGATAGGGTTCGATCATGGAGACGGAAAAAGAAAAGGGAAGCCTTCCTCAAGGTAGGCCCTGGCCATACATCGAGAAGAAAAAAGGGGGTCGAGCATCGATGCGTAACAACTGCCCGTTTACAACAAGTCTAATACTTGTACGTTGTTTTCGAATGCCGACAGCCGATTCGAGGTCTCGGGCACAGGGCCACGTTATAATAATAAGAACACCCTTTGATCGAAAAAGAGTGACAAGACAATCCGTAAAGCGTAGGTGATCAGTTGACTCTGCTTGCGCGTAGGGCGGGCGGGGAAGGCGATGGGCCTCACTCCTCACCATTCGTTCGAAAAACGCCACATTGTTCCCACCTGCGGCCGTTACCACTGGTTCGCCAATATTCCTCCTGCAGGTCAAATTCGATCCTCTAATTCACCAACAAATGTACTCTTCGACCTTGGGAGACACGTCTATTGTAGAATAAGGAGAGGTCAAAGATGATCTTTGAAATAAAGATGAAAAAAAAAAAAAAAAAAAAAGGCCAAGATGCTGTGAGCTGTTGCATCGCGTGCGTTGAATCGGGCGGGTGTGAACGCCTCCAACTTGCTTTTGGGCTTCCTCGCAGGAACTGATCGGCTGTCTCCACAGGGCTGCTAGTCTCCAAATTCCTGAATGGAGCCTGAGCATTCCCTTTGCTTCGACACAGCTTACACCAGGCACAGAGTCTTGGCTAGCCTTCGGAAGGGACATGTCCCGTACCAAAAGACCAGCCTGGAATCGACCCTTGGGAGAGAGCCGTCGCTTCGGAACACAGCGTCCGGGCTGGCTGTGGTGACTTGGGCCGTGACCTTGCGCATGTAACCCCTTGCCCGTCCTCCCTCTCCTCTTGGGTGGGATCAACGGAGAGCTGGATGAGATGGAGTGTGTGCTTCGGTGCGACAGATCAACTTTTTAGTATCAGGTGTGGAGTAAATATTGAGATCCTATCAGTTTAATTACTGACCCCTCCGGTGAGAGAGACCCCCAAACACCCATGCAGAGAAGGAATGTGCACTGGAACCATTTGAAGTGACAAGGTTCATAATACCCCTAGTTTTCTAGAACTCACGCATTTGAGAGGGCTAAGAGGGCCCTTGGATGGACGGAGATGGTGTCTTTTTTCATTTCTTTTTCATCCTCCTCTTCTCCTGAGATACTGCATAGATTCTTGTTTCTTTTTCATCTTCTTTGGATATCTTTTGTCCCTCCCTTTCGTGCGCGTCTTGTCTCGGCCCTGTGTGATCTTGGCTGACAATGCTCTTTACCCCTTTGAAGACCACTGCATCAAATAGTGTGTGATGGATGCATACTTTGCAAGTGGAGGAGAGTGGTGGTCATTTTACACTGCAGATATGAGCTGCACCAAGGTGGCCAAAACCAGCCCCGGCGTTGGCTTCCGGTCCGCATTTGTCCACGGTTCGCACTGGGGAGCCGTCCTCGAAGACGGGGGAAACACGAGCGAGGATCAATTCGATCTTGGGAAGGGGGAAGCATCCATCCTTTGTCATCTTAGCTGAAATTGGGCTTCTTTTGACATTTCGTGTATTACACCAAAGGGGTGGGAAAGTATCATCAACAAGGGATCTTTCAGGGAGGGCCCGAAGAGGACCGAGGATCTTCACTTGGAGCATTGAAGACTTGAGACAACTGGCCCAACTCTTCCGTTCCAGAAAGAATCTCCACCATTATCATTTCTTCGATCGAGGACTCATAGTTGGTCAAGGTGAGTCGTGGCTCATGGTCGAAAACTTGAAATAGACGTCGGCTAGCTGCACGAGGTTATGGCTCGAGGGAGATCCCCGGATATTAAACTTCTCCGCGAAACAGGGCCCCACGGTGTTGTAGCTCGCCATCGATGGATCAATGGATTCTGCTTCCCATGGACGTCGGATCGCCGGCTACAAAGGCTACCAGCACAATGGTGCACTGGACGGAGGGATCCATTCTTGCACCCCCGAGCTCAAAAGTCTAGATTCCTCCTGAGGACCCCACAGCGATTGAGCAAACGAATATGTAACGAACGACGTCAACTTGCTGCCGTCTTGCCTGTCTGGCAACCAACCAGTCTTGTCACTAGTGTTAGTGCACACTACTAACAAACTCACCCAACTCGCCATCCACATGTCGATGAGCAGTCGCCATCTTCATCTTTGCCGCGGTTGATATTGAACCCCTGGCTAGAACCGCTCTCTCTTCACTACCTAACCTTGATGAAGGCAAAGAAGGCACGCCATCCATGAATGTCAAAGACGATCCTTGATCAGGAAGGAAGCCTGGGCCAAGAAGGTATCCGTGTTCATCATGTCACAAGCGCGCCCTCTAACTTGGGTTGGATCAACGGTCCCGAAGTGGTCTTCTTAACCCGAGATGGTAACAGCAGCGAGGTAAAAACTGGAGACAGATCGCGATCTCCCGCCTCCGACATGCTGCGCGTGTTTCGTTTCCTTGGCTTTTTTCCCCTCTATTGCGTAGACGGGCACCTTCTTTCCTTTGTGTTTCCATCCCTCTCATTTTGTCTTCATCTTGTTTGTTCGTGGGACTGCAGGACTAGTTTCTTCCCGGTCGGGCCTTTGGTTCTTCTCTCTACTTTTGAGACTTCCGCATCCCACCTCCTCTATCAAAAACAGGCCATTTGTCAAGCAGTTTCTTTACCAGGATATCATCCCCCGATGATCTTGATCGACGCTCTCCTCAAAGAAGCATCAGATCCTGCAAACTGTTTTTTTCTCTTTCCTTTTTTCCTCTTCCAATATTAATAGCGAGCTCTTCGAAAATTTTTATCCACCCTTGCTGATTTGATCAAGGCGCGGATATAGAACCACGGGTCTAACGCACTCCGTATGCGTGGGCGAGTAGCACTGGCAATAGTACGAACCAGACTCTCCGCATCCAAGGGCTGGCCCTATTACCAAAGGGCACATATGCTTTGGGGGAACGGCACTATTCCACTTGGCGCTATCGCGTCGGCTAGTGCCCACGGGCGGGCTCCGTTCGCGCCCCTCTATGAAAACGGCTTCTTGCACTTGACGCTGGCGTGGTGGATAACACGAATAATACTCTGGCCTCTGCACACCCCTTGTTAGGACCCGTTCCCCGATGAGCCGCAAGCGTTCGGGGCCTCCCCTTTCTTGAGCAGCTGGGGCCTCATCACCTTCCCTGTTCCCTGCTCGTCAGTAGATTGAAGGCGCAAGGCGAGGAACAACTCGGACAGGGGATGGAGAGCTTTGAGGAGCCGCAAGTGCCGCGCGAAATATTATAATTCGGAAAATGACGCGGGAAAGGTGAGGAGGGGAGGGGGGAATATCTCAGCTCATGCTTGGATTAGTGGGCATTGAGGATCCGGTCCATGCAAGATGCGGGCTCGCGCGCTATCTAAGCCAGGATTATCAGTCCCTCGGGCCACCACTCATCGAGGTCTAGTAGATCAGATCTCGCGGGCACGTAATGGCTCCTTTTCCCCTCGAATTCGACCGAGCCCGCCCCTTACCTTTGCTTATGGTCCTCCTTCCGACCTCCCTTCCGATCATCCTTCTTTGCCCGACGCGTGAAGAGTTCTCCACAGCCCTTTGCCGATGGCAGTTTGCCTGAGCATGTGCGTACCTTGACCCGAGTCCCCTTCTCCGGTCTGGAACTCTCCTCTCAATCATAGCATGTCCTCTGGGCCGAGGACAACTCGCAGAGTACTGGGTTAGGATGAACGGCGGACACCTCCATTTCTACCTTTTTTGATGTGGAGTTTGAGCAACAAGCTCCTTTTACCACAGACATGAACATACCGGTATTCCAAGCGCTCTGCCTTCCCGCGCTTTTCCTCCCTTGTTCAATCTGTCGCCGTAGTGTCTTCCGATAGCTTTTCCGGGTCGGTCTTACCCATGGCGAAGGTTGTATAGCCAAACGAGAATCCCGTGGAGGTGTAGTCACAAGTCTTGGGAACGAAAATATCAACTCTCAGGTAATCAAGGGCTGGCACGTCTTTTTGATCTTAGGTCTGCCAAACTGGCTAGATCCCGATTCCTTTCATTGTTGCGGGCCAGAAGGCCTGGCAAATGTCTATCTAACTACTTGTTATAAACTATCCCTCATATCCACCCATCAACATCAAGACGGTCGAAACGACTCGAAAGGGCATCGAACCTGGCCTGCGTCCCTCTAAATCTCCTCGGCCCACTGAGGCCTCACTACATGTAATCCACGTTTGTCTCATGGCAAGCTTCAGCTAAGCTGCTCTTCCTCAAAAGTGAAGGAGCCCCCTCGCTTGAGAAAGGGCATGGATAAAAAAGAAATACAAGAAAAATGCAACTCCCTTGGTGGCCGAAAATGAACAATAGATCCCAAAAAGAAATGAAAGAAAAAACGCCGGTCCGTGTTGCAAAACGGAAAAAAAAATGGACGACAGGTGCTGTAGCGAGATTCCTCGCCCACGTCCACTGCAACAAAAGGCTGATGATGTGTGCAGAAGAAAAATGCTGCCATATCCATATCTCGTAAGTCCGTCTCAACATCCCATTATGCATTCTGTGCGCTGTCATCCAACTGATTTCTCCTCCTCTCTTCCATGGAGACAGAGGTCATTCGATTCACTCCCGGTAATAAAAAGATGTCTCGACGTCGTTCCCGCTCGACGAAGAAATCATACCCGCAAAACTAGAGTTTTTCGATGTCTGAACATATCTTGCTCGTCCGTAGGTATATATCGATGTAGATATGTGTGAAGAAGATTCGTGTGCACTCGTCTCCGCGTCTCTACCACAACTAGACGCTTTCCGTTTACTAGCGGTCGACTAAATCTGACGAGTGGCTACTGCTGCTGCTGCTGCTGGAACTTGAACTGCTTCCGCTGCCGCTTTCCGTGGCCGAGTGCACGCTCATTCCCGTCTTGGCCATATGCACGAGCCTGTAGATGCCGAATGCTATCAGAGCAAGAACGAGGAAGAGGATGATGATGATGATGGCAATGGTATCGTTTTGCTTGACCATTGTGTCGGTTTTTGCTCTCCGAGCAGGTTGGCGAAGACTAGAAAGGAGGGCGTAGACGGATCGGGGATGGTCAAACGACTTTCTAGAGAGGGGAGAGTCGCGAACTCGGTGAGGGTCGATATCGAGCGATGGAAACCTAAGAGCTCCGCGCTGCCAATAAACCCAGGCTTTGCCAATCGAAAGAATAGCCCTATTGGGCGGGATACGGGGAATCGCGTGTCCGGTCCCGAGATCGACGTCGAGGTTCCAAGTCGTCGGCGGTGTGCGACGGGGGAGAAGTCGAATATGGGGGTTGCCTGAAGATACCGTATTAGTGGTGACGCTCAATGAGGCCGGCGGGTGGGTAGATGTGAGTCCAAAGGCGACTTACAAAACGGAGAAGTCGTTTTCGAACAATATGAAATGAAATATCCAAGAATAAAAACGACGATTTTCCGACTCGATTTTGCAAGGAATACTATAAAATCCCTTTTTTCGCCAACGAGACTCGAGAAGGTGGGAAAGGCAGGCTGCACACGTCCAGAGAGAGAGCGGGCGGCGGGGGTGGTGGTGGTGTGGTGTGCTGGCGGTTGACGTCCGTAGCAACAGCGGAGTAACCCCACGCGAAACTGGGCAACGAGCCGGGTGGGTTTTTTACTTCGGTGGAAGGAGCGGCGGTCTTGGTGGGGTCTTTCGGCGGGCGGGAAAGATCAATTGATTTAGGCTTCTCGCTGAAATTCGTCGCAACGGTTGGGGAAAATGGGCGAAGATAGTTGTCTTGAATATTCTCAAACGAGGTAATAAGAGTAAAGAAATTTCGATTCAATGAAATCAACGTTCAAAAGAGCAAAACGAAAAAGGCTGCGCGCTCTGGGGGCCGTCACAGGACGCAGCCACAGTGATATACCTTGGTGGTTGAAGGAGCTGTGACCAGGGAGCGGTTGCCCCGCCACCAATAGCGATGACCTTTCAGCAAAAGAAAAAGTCGCAAGGCTGGCGAGCTTGGCTTTCAGGCCCCCTTGGAACCCGCGCTCCTTGGTCGTGGCCCCACTCGTAGGGAACCAACCTCCTCCCAATTGCGAGCTCCCCGCCAATCGGAGAGCGACAACCACGCCCAGCCTCGTGCAATCCCTCAAGCTTGGAAACGCAGGAACCCACAAATGGGGCGTTCCGTCAACGTGCGACACCTCACCCTACCATTCATCTGGCAAAAAAGGCAGACTTTTTCCCTTCTGGTCCTTTGCCCTTTAATTTGGACATGAGTGTAAAGAGGTTGGGTGTCAGTGCCTTGCTACCCTTGGTCCCCACTTCGCCTTCGTATTGGGCCCGGATTCAAGATTCTTGGAGCTGAAGAGCTAAACTCGCCGACGGCATTAGCGGATGTCATGGTGCTGTCAGGTACGATCCTGCACATGCCAGGAACGGGAAATCGTGCCTCTGGAGAAGTTTGAACACTTGCAGCCTCCTCAAAGAGGAGATGGAATCTTTTTGTTTTTGTTTTCTTTTTAATTTTCTTGACCACTTCACACAAAAAGTACAGTGATGCATTACATAACTAGGCCCGCCAAACATGCGAGTCCATCGCCTCATGTCAACAGGAAAAGACAAAGAGGGGGAAATGGGGAAAAGAGGGGGAGGAGAGCAAAAGAAAATAGGCAAGGTGAAGAAAGAAAAGAAAAAGAAAAGAAAAGAAAGAAAAAAGCTCACAGACCATCCCAAAGGCGCCAACGAAGCAAACACGCCACATCGCCGTGATTATAGCAAAACCCATCCTTTTGAAGCAAGAGATCCCATTCGCCCCCTCTACAATAGACCGACTGTAAACCTCCAATTCAGCATCCCTCTATGATCACCAGAAGACACCATTACGTAGACATCCGCTAGAAGGAACCCCTCTAAAGCTGTTCGTCAAGGGTAGGGCAGAGCGTCGTCAGGGATGAGGGACACATAATGCTAGCGAAGCTTTGCGACTAAGCGCTCGTTTGCTTTACCGCGGCATCCATGGAGCCCACATCCGCACCCTCCGCCGTCTCATGCTTGACGATCCGAACATGATTCTCGTAGAAGCGGAGCATCTATTGCCAAGAAGAAAAAGGCAAGGGTTCAACCATGCGTCAGCCAGGCGCATCATTTCCGTGCATCGTAATCGTTACATACCTTTTGCGGACAGCGCTTGTATACAACATCGGTGCTGTGCTTCGTCTTCTTGCCGTTCTTCCAGTTCAGGAACACGACGAGCTTACCGGTGGACTCATCTTCACAGGCGTCGATCGCTTCGATATGGTCCTCCCAGGATCCCGCGGGGGCTGCCACGCCACAGCCTTGGCCACAGCTGCTGGCGGAGTCGTCTCGGCGGGGTGGCCGTTGCGCTTCGACTTCTTGCTGGTAGGCTCAGTGGCAGGCGTGGTCCCCGTCGATTTCCTGCCGCGCTTCTTTGTCTTGACAGCTTCGTTGGTCTCTTCAAAAATAGCCTCGAGGCCCCCTCGTGCGGCGAGATATTCTTCGAGAAGCTCAGCCGCTCCTTCTCTGTTTAGACAATGTCAGCCCCCATACTGTTGCATCGTGATTCAGCGCCGCGCGATTGGCGACCCAGGCGATTTCGTACCTGAGACTATCCTCGGGTTCCCAAGTCTGATCAGCCTTCTTCTCGTAGCCCTCCCACTTGACCTTGAACGATATCGCACCCTAGAGTTCATCACGGTTAGCATGCGCTCGACCTCAAACACAATGAGTCGCAAAAGCCATCCGCAGCCGCGGCACGTTACTCATACCTCCTTATCGACCATGTGACCAAGAATCTTCTCTACCACGAATCTAGAATTCTTCGTCAGCGCTCGAAGCCCACGCGACAGCCACTAAGGCTCCATATATGCAAAATATGTGGGATGATCGTACACGTCCTCGCCCATACCCTCGTCACCTTCTTCATCTTCATCGTTTTCGTCTTCCTCATCGGCATATTTCACAGCTGCCTTTCCATTCCCCGTGCTGGCAGCAGCCTCGCGCGCGGGACTTCCTCCTCGTCGTCAATCGTTGTCGATTTCCGACTGCGCGACCGGTCGGGCTTCTCGTGCACGGGGAGGTTGATGGGGCTGGACCCCGAAGACTCGTCGTCGCTAATCGCTATTCGCACCTGTGTTAGCGGGTCCACGGCCTTTTTCACGCGCGGCCGACTTGAATCTGACGGGGCGGGGCGCCGCCCAAGTTTGCGGGTGACTGTGCGAGGCATGGTTGTGGGGGAGCAAGTGAGGTTTTCGGAATGGTGGGAGTGGAAGTGTATGGAAGCGTAACGCGCAAAGCGCAGGAATGATCACAAAAGGCAGAGTCCAGGGAATGATATGAGGACCACTTCTTCCCAGGGAGGCGCGCCGGGGGGGAGGGGGAAAGGAAAGGGGGCGTGAAAACAGGGAGAAGGGAAGGGGGCACCCGGTAGAGTATACAGAATCGACGACCCACCTGGAGGCATTGCGACACCAGCGAAAGCACTACGCAACTTCTCGAGAAGCCTGAGCCGAAAAATTTTGGCAAAAATTCCCTAGGGCGAGACGGGTAGATAGGGTTGCGTGGTTGTGTGTGAAGGAAGGGGGTGGAGGGGAAAGAAGGACTGAAGTTGAGATGAATGTTAGATGAGCCAAGTCGCGAAGTGAAAGATCTAGATGATGGATGGATCCAGTCAATTGAAGCTTGCCAGTCAAATGTTGGTGGTGGGTCCACAGTGCCTTTCTAGTGGTAGTACCCTCCAAACGATTTCCTAATACTTGCCCAGTGCTCCTGCTCTGTTCGTCAACAAGGCCTAGCCACAGCTTAATAGATGCAGTAAGTGCCAGCCCCACCACTGACGCAGCTGAGTATTACCACATCTGTTCTCAAAGTGTCACGTGGCTTAGCCACCCCGCGGCGTCCACTCTTGTTAGGACGTCTGGAGACTCGCCGGATCGACATGGTGTTAGTCGCTCTTTATCACAGAAGCTATCAATCTTCGTAAATCGGCGCGAAAGTTCTGTTTTTGGTTGCAATCTTTCTTCCAGATTGACTAAATCCGCCTATAAAGATGCCGCCTATTTAAGAGTCTTTTTTTTCCTTCCCTTCTCTCACTTTTCCCCTAATACCTTGTACCAATACAATCTAGTAGTTAAAGTTCTCGTAGATCACATCCTCCCCTTCTAACCATTTCATCAGCACCTTCGTCATGGCAGGCGCAGCGCACAGGTAAAACTTCCTCTTCCCATCTGCCTCCGCGGCTCGTACATCCGCCTCCGTAATCCGTCTCTGCCAAACCTTGGCCCCCATGGACTCAATCTTGGTCTTGAGCTCGGCCGCCGCGCCCGCAAGCTCCCCGTCACAAATATCGTCGTCAGCGCCGCGAGGCCCCGCGTGCGTCGGAGCACATGATCCACCAGCGGGAGGTCCTCGGCCTTGGCGCTCCAAAGGACCTTGAGCTTGTTCCCGGACGCGAGCACCGCATCCGCCTGCGCGATCAGCGGAGTGATGCCCACGCCGGCGGCCACGAAGACGGACGCCTCCTCCGCCGTCTCCGTCGGCATCAAGAAACCTTCCTCGCCGCTAAAGCCAATCACCGGAATCGTGAGCGAAACGCGCGGGTTCCATCGCCAGAGCAGGCCTGTTGCTGGCCCGTGCTTCCGCACCGTGATTTCGAACTCGACGCTCTTGGTCCCGGGGCCGACGTCGCGGGGCGCCACGCTAGACACCGTGAAGGACCGGATGAAGTCGTCGTTGAGAGACTGCGGATCGTCGTCCCGCATGTGCGACCAACCCCTCGACAGCTCCGGTCTAAAATCAAACGTGATGGCCTGGCCCGATTTCCACGTCGGCAACGGCTTGTCCGAGCTCAGCGTGAAAGCGACCCGTGCCACCGTCGGGCTGAGGAACTCGCGCTTGACAAAGGTCGCCGTGAGCTCTGGCCGACCCTGGCTGTTCGCGACCGTGCCTAGGGACGCCTGCTCCGAGACGAGGGGCCGTACGGGCGGGCTGTAGGGGAGAAGTCGACGAGTTCGCCTCGGAAGGGAAGGCCGGACTTGACGAAGCGGGCGTCGTCGACTGTGATCTTGACGGCGACGTTGGTGCGGCCGAGAATGCTGGAGGCTGCATCGCCGATGAGAATATCTGCGGAGCCAGTAACCTTTTGAATTCAAAGCCATTTAGTTAGTTACAGTTGTTACTCAGTAACAAGTGACACAAGTCTAGTAGTGTTGGGGGCGGATGGTATACTCACGTAAAGGACATCTGAGGTCTCGAAATCCGGTATGGTAATTCCCACTCGAGGGTTCAGCTTCAGGTTTCCCAGTGTCTGGTATAATCGGTTTCCGGAGACTAAGATAAGAACAAACGGGGCAGCCCGACAAAAAATTGTTAGTCCTCGGCAAACGAAAACACCGCATGCCCATAGCAGGGACAAGAGCAGATAGGGTGATGGGTGGAAGAGGGGAGGATAACGACTTACACTCTGGGTAAACAAGCACCACCCCATCCTCATCATTCTCCATGACCCTCACGAACCCAGGCATCCCCCACGGATATTCACATCCATGCTCCTCCCGCCCACAGTAGCCAGGAAGAAGAGGTCCGCCTTTCCCACAACACCCAGCGCAGCCTCGCTCAGGGGCAATCCCTTGCCCGTCGTCTCCGGCCGCATCTCGTTCCGAACAAGGTCCCTCCTATTGATGTACTTGGGGCAATTTCCCAGCGACTCCCTCACCTCCATACCAATCTGCACGTCCAAGACCTTGCCCCTTGCCCCCTGATCCTTCTCCTCCTCCTCCTCCTCTCCCTCCCCCTCCGTCGCCGACCCCACCACCATCCTCCCCGCAAACTTGACCCGATCCCTCGTCCGCAAATCCACCGCCAACCCAGCCATCAGCCTCTCACCACCACCACCCCCTCCTCCTCCTCCCCATCTCCTCCCCTCCGACTCTCCCCGCCCCCTCAGACTCCGAACCACCGACCAACGGCCCCACAATTCCCTTGGCGTTACCCCGCCACAGGCTCTGGAACACCGGGTCGTTGGCCCCGTCCACTTCGCTCCGGATCCCCAACACCCCCGGCGCGATCGGACCCGCCGTCCCGCTTTCTCCGCCCCACACCGTCGCCCACGGCCGGCGCCGGGCGTCAAGCGCTCCGAGCGCGATGAGGTGTGCGGCGGCGATGCGTCGCCCGTAGGGGCCCGGTAGCCCCGGGTGCGTCGGGTTATCCTGGCGCGGGACCTTGAGGAGCTCGTGCATGGCGGCTTCGCCGGCGTGCCATGGAATCGCGACGGCCATATTTTTTGCCTGCTCGGGAGAATGGGCCTCGAAATTGTATTGTTGGTGATGAAGACAAGAGAAACTTGTGTTTTTTTCCTTCTTTTATCGTCGTCCTATCTAGTTCTTTGATTGTGGTTTTTCTTCTTCTTTTACCCCGTCCGAGAGTTCTTCTTGGTATTTCTCTAAATCTCTACGAGAAGAGGGGTAGGGTAGAAGGCCATTCATGATCGAGCCCGAAGCCCTCCTTCCTGCGACTTATATATCTATTTGAGATGTACATTGGGTTTGTAACCTGATGCCGGCCTTTACCTTTACAGCATACCAGACAAAGCGTAGCTCCACGACAATTATCCAGCCATTTGTCAGAACCCTCGCTCAATCGGAACCCGCCCATCTCTCCCTCGCCCTTTTTGCGACCCGATCAATCAAATCCACGTCTGTTGTCGGAAACGGCCCAGTAATATTACCAATCTTACCAATCGGGCTCGGACATCGGCCACGGCAACTCCTCTTTCTCCTTCAATCCTTCTAATTTTTTGACTTTTTGACTTTTGCGCTACCACACTAACAGCGGGATGGTTTCTCGTGATTGGAACCCCTCCTCTCCCCGATAACGCGAGCCGTTTGGGCGACAGATGGCGCCATCCATGAGCTAGGAGCTAGTCGCCTCACGAGGGAGAGACGGCATATCTTCCCCCTCGTGTCTTGTCAAAACTAGAAGCTGGTGCAATGCGGGTGGGGAAAACGTTACATCCATCCATCAGCATACACCCACCGCAAGACCTTATAACTCTATTCTCACGAGACTGAGCATCTACGCGGGCGGACATGGATCATCATCACATCACGAAAGCTATACACCGGAGTATAAAATAAGGCCTGCCTTCAGTTTTCACCAGTACTTGCAGTGGTTGGAATAGTCGCTTCGTTGAAACGGCGACCCTATCCCATTGCGGCCTGACCCTAAAACCTTATATACAGAAATAAAAGAATGGATGAAGCTGGAGATAATGCCACTGGGGTTCAGCGGCCGCAGAGTCGTGAATTGAACAAAAGAAAGAACAAAAGGGGGCCAACCCCAAAGCTATTGTGCCAAAGTAGGCCAGGTATATAGTAGACGCGGGAGGACAGAAACCCCCACGTTCTTAATCTATCTTCCCCCATCCAGCCTTTGGAAACGTCCCCTCCCCATGTTTGTCGGAACCTGGCAAAATGAGTCGTCATAACTAGATTCGTTTTATGTGTACCATTAAAAAAACAAGCCGATGCTTAATGCAGACAAGAACGAAGCTCCCGAAACAGAAAATGAATCCCTACACGCCCAAAACACTTGGTCGCTTAGTAGCGCCGTTGCGACTCGACATCGTAGTCGTAACCGTACCCGGACCCTTGAGAGGGCTGTTGACGGGAGTAGTAATCCCCGTCGTCATGTTGCGGGTGGGCGGTGCCGGTTGGGGTGTCCTGACGGGAAGGGGCCCGGTTGCGCTTCGGCTCGGCTGGAAGGGCTGATAACCCGAGGGGTTTGTGGGTCTTGGTGTGGGATTTGACGGGAGGCCGCTGCGGCTGGAATACGTCGATGGAGCGGGGCTGGAGCGACCGTCCATTGGCGAGAACCGATCAGAGCCGGGCCCTGTCGTTGGAGACCGAAGAGGGTATCCGTTGCCGCCCGGTGGCATCGGAGGTCGGTTGTAACCGTCCATCGGTCGTGCGGTGGGTGAGCGAACTGAAGGGGGTAAGCCATGGGCTCGCTGCCATAGTTCGAAGGCGTCTCGGTGTATCGAACGGGGATGGATGACTGGGAACCATAGGCTTGATGGCCTAAAGAAGAGTTGGAATTCGTTTGTAGATGACCAAGCCCTGGCCGGGAGAAGCTTCGTTGCGAGTTGGACGTATTCGACCGAAGCGGCGGGGCTCCATAGTTGCTGTTAAAGTCAATGGAAGGGAGAGTGGGTGCCGGGGAAAGAGGGCTAGATGTGCCCATGTCAGCTCCGCTATAGGCCAGGGAGCGTGCGACGAGTATGTTGTCGATGACGACATGGTACCGGAGCGGTTGGGTATCGGGCGCTTCTGGTCCATATTGTTGAGCTCGAAACTTCCGGGACTGGCTGGCCGCGAAACATAGGGAGGCAGCGTCGAAAAGGTATCAGTTCGTTGCAGGGTTGGCATCTCGGGTAGCTTGTCCCCTCCGGACGCGGCAACGTTGGGGATCGTGGGGAGCGTCGCTTGCCGTTCTAGCGGATTCTTCTCGCCCGTCTTGACCGAGTAGCCGAAATCTGCCTTGTCGCGAGCGGCTTGCTCCTTGGCCAACGCCTTGTTCACCTTCTTCCTCACAATCTTGACGAGAGCCTTGTTTACCTTGCGTTCGCAATATCCACCGAGACCGCCGTCGGCCTGGGAATCCAGTGCCAAAGGAACAGGATGTAGAAGAGGATGCCGGCAATGAGGAAGAGGAGAGAAAACACCCAAATGACCAAGGTGAAGATCATACCGGCCAAGACAAGGGCGGTCTGCGGGTTTGACTGGGCGAGCTCTCTGATGTTGTTCAAGAGGTTCATGATCGACTTTTCGATTCTCGCATCGGGCACTGTCTCGAGACTTAAATCCTTGGTGAGAGCAGAGTACAGGGTGATGGCGTTGATGACCTGCCTCGGCCCGGAGCAGACGATGACTCGAATCCAAGCTGCACGGGTAAAGTTGTTAGTGGGCACGTAAGCGTAAAGCGAGCGAGACTGGGGGTTGGGGCACCGTCCAGGGTTGTCTCTTACATTGGAAACTGAAGTAGGTGAATAGGGCGATATATTCTGCGCCCTTCTTGCTCTTAGTGAGGGAGGCAAAGACAAGGAAACGCCTCCAACCTTGACCCTTGCCTGGTCGGATACTTTCGAGGCGAACCGCCAGGCTGTCGAGGTAGCATTCGGCCACATTTCCCCTCTTCATGACCCTCCACGCGCGCACATGTTCGAAGCCGAGGTTGACAAAGGAGGCGATGATACAGGCGGAGAAGATCCATTTAGAGATAGAGATATCAACCACGGGCTCGATCACCGAGGGCCAATCGTCGCTCAACGCAAGGAGGGACACGGCAGTAAAGGTATCGACGCCGTAGACTGCAAGAGAGATGAGAAGGGACAGCCAGAGATAACCGTACGCGAAGGGGGTGAAGCAGCTGCCAGATTTGAAGTCGCCGAGGTTCTATCACAACGAGTTAGTCAACATGACTCAAGTACCAAACAACCCGCCCAGAGTCCGGTGAACCAAAAAAAGGAGGCGATAACCGTACAATGTAAGACCAATTCTGGTCAGCGCCGCCGGAGACGACCTTTCGTCGGTGTCCGCAACATCCCATTTTGAAATCAAAAGAATCGTCTGCCGAAATCTAGGGTCGGTAGGGGTTCGGTAGTAGGTAATGAGGTGCGTATCGACGCACGGGAGGCGTATTTGGGAAGAATCGACTGTTTTCGTCGGAGAAACTGCACGCTGAAATTGACGAAAGACGTTAAAGGAGTGTATGTCGTGATCGGGCCCGCCGTTAGCACAAGTCGTTGGCCTCGCCCGCGAAGTGTTCCGACTGTGCTCGTGTCAATGGTTGACAGGAGCGATTTTCGTTGAGGGCTGCTGCCAGCCAAGTGAGAGGGTGGCCGGGGGATAATAAAAAGGAAAAGAAGGAAAGAAGAGAAGAAGCCACGAGCAAAGGCGCGAGGTATCACCCCACGAGAATAGGGGATCTGTTCGAAGACGCTTCCCGGTACAGTTTGCCACGGTTCAGGCTCAGACCGCCAGGGTTCGTACGTAGTACACGGCGAGAGACACGGTTGACAATAAGCCCTCCACCACAAAGACGGCTGCGATTTTACTCTGCGGTCAGAGGGAAAAGGTTCGGTTGGGAGGCGGGCTCGGCCAGGAGATGCCGCTTGACGCTTGGGGAGCCCTGGGGCGATGAATCGATTTCTGGAGCAGAGGATTTGTTGACGAGGGCGCGGAGCCACAGATTGGACGTCGGAGAGGGAAAGTGGGAGATCCTCGACTGTGCAAGTATGATCGCCCAAGGGGGTTAAGGGAGACCGGGGATCAGTGGGTATCAGCGAGCGGATATGGGCAACTCGGGGAAATTCGACAACTATGCGATTGCTCGGTCCCGAGACTCCAGGACTGGGATGACTGATCGAGTCGCAATTCAATGAGTGACTATGGTAAAAGGAGATAAAATAAGAGAACACCCGGCAGGAGGGGAAAAAAAAAGATCAAGAGACGCAGCTGTCTAAAGAGCGACAAAAGTTGCACGCAACCCTTTGGGAGAGATGTTTGGGGAAATCTAGTTCCTTTCTTGAGAGAAGGGGAAGAAAGAGTGGTGAGGGGAGGTTGGCCAGGATCCATCCATTGGATTCATTCGGGCGGCCTCTGCATTCGTGCATTCGTGCATTCGGAGGATGGTGGCAGGAAGGGGAAGCGGGAAGCCAGGCATAGGCACGGGCATGGGCCCATTTCCATCCATTCAAGTGCATTGGGTGTTTGTTCCCATTCATCCATCGAGAGTACAGCAATGTACCCTTTTAGGCGCAGAAACGAGGCAATCTTACCATTACTATGCGAATTTACAGGGTCTTTGGCGATAGATGGAAGTGACGGGTACACGAAATTGAGGAGGGGTGCACTAGAAGGACAAGGCGATACAAGGTTATTCCAGTTGGAGAGTTGTATTATGTCGGACAGCACCCTGGTGATTGGCTCCCCTGTTCTCGAGAGAGACTGGTGCCAGGACACCAACGTCAGCAGGCTGCTTCTTACCCCTGAATCCGTGGCGAACTGTATGCTGTACTTTGAGGTTGTACAGACTTCAAGTGGAAAACGGAAGTACTAGGAACACGGGGGAAATGCGGGCCCGGACCCATTTACCCCTTGGAAGCTCCCGAACAAACCTGCGTACTTTTTTGGTGGGGAAAGAGAGAGAGAGAGTAGATCGGGAGAGAGAGGGAGAGGAGGGGCTGACACGAAGAGGTACACTCCAAGCATTAATCCCAATGGATCCATTGAATTACTCTTGCGAGTCGAGACTTGGACACACAGGGCAGGTCGGAAGAGTCTCCATCGATATGTCATTTGCACAGAATGAAGGAGCAACCAGTGCTCAAGGGCGAAAGCCGTATCAGGATTAGCGTGGGCCGGCGACGTTTCGGGACCCCGCAGACCGTAAGGGCGCTTGTTGATTGGCGAAATCCATCGCCTCTGTTTTATGGGGGCTCCCTGCCGTTTCTCCCGTTCCCCAGTTTCCTTGGCCAGCATGCCCAAGCCATTTCAGCCCAGTGTACCGCCATTGTTCCCTTCAAGCGCCAGCGCGCGCACTCTTTGGGGGTTTCTCTACTTCTCTTTTGGATTCTCGGACATGATTTTTGTCGCTTCCGCTTGGTTGGATCCCAGCCCTCTTTTGAGCTGCAAGAAACCTCGGAAGAGGAGGCAGGCCAGCCGCAGCAGCCTCCCACAGAAGAATATTCTCAAGCCAACTGCAATTTTGACGCGACCCAGTTCGACGCTAAGGCCAGTCTAGGCTCCACCTTGGTCAGTGTCGAGAAGCTGTCACGATGGAATCTAGGGTTTAAGGATGGGGACGGGGTGAGACCTTGACGCCACCACGTTTTGCGGCCATGACGACGAGGACGACAGCAACAACATTTCAGACGAGACACAGCGTCGAACGTTGGCTCGTTCACCGTCTCAGATGAGGCCCAAGAGGCCAGGTTGGGCATGTCAATCGTCCCGTCCGTCTTCACACAGCCAACTGTGGCGGAACGCCTCCAAACCCTCCTCGTGGCGTGGCGTGGCTGGGCTCTCTCAGTTTCATTCATCTCCGTCCCGCTCAAGCGCTATCCATCGGTTCGCCCCAAGCCGGAAACGGCTGTTTGTGCCACGGAGGGGACCTCCCCTTGCATCGCTCTGAAACATGCACGAGGACTCCACAGGCCCTTCCCAACCAAAAGCCACCGGGGCCGTAGACCAATAAAAGTTGCCTTGCTGGGCCTTGTCTTTCCTTTCCCTTTTTTCCCGGCCATTCAACCACCCGTGATCATCGAGAGGAAGATGGGGCCGGATCGTCGAGCGAGGCCCTCTTTTGCTCGACGTGGACAAGAGGACCGTTACTTGTACCCAGGTTCCACGAGGCCGCCGGATCTGCCGATCCTAACTCTATTCAGCGCCATCTCGGATCGCTGCATCGCGCCAAGCCAGCGTCCCGATATCCGCCCTGGGTCTCTCAGCGGTCCACCGCTGCAATTACCTGTAAACTCTCTTGTCCTCCAACGAGTGTGCGCCGATTGTCTGGTTCTCCGAACTTGGAGCAGCAGCAATGGTAATCTACTTCGGTCCTCCCGTCCTATCGTTGACATGGCGCTACTCAGCGTGGCCGCGACCGTTCCAAAAGATCAAACGAAACCCAGTTGCCGCGCCCAAGATGTAGTTTGCCCATTTTTGACGCTCTTCAAAGTTAAGCGTCACAGGTTGGAAATCGCCGAGAATGATGTGTTGACGCGGGACTGGCTTTGGCCTCCTGTGCGTCAAAGGTCAAGTATTCCCAGGGTCTACCCATATAGCAGTCCATGTGAAGAAGGCGCAAAGATGAAGGCGAATAAAGTAGGAGACAAAACTACGAACGTTCAACACTTGGGATCCGTAGCTCTTCGTCAACCCAACTACAGGTTTAGTGAATTGTGGTCGGCTTTCAGTTTCTTTATCAAGAAGTAAGTCAGGGGCGCATCCTCGCCGAGTCACTCGGGCTATCTAGCCTCATCATCCCATCAAACTCGGCCCTGGCTCTATCGATCAGGAGTAGTAGAGATCTCAGTCGTGGCGCCTTTCGCTCTTCATCGGAGTAAAGATTTGATCGCCATCAAGGTTACAACCCAACCAGGAAAACATCCTTCCCAACGTTGCCCTTAGAACAGAGCCTCCAAGACAGGTGTAGGTGGTAAAAAGGTCGCCCCTTTTTATCTCTTTTTTCTTCTTTCGTAGACAGACACATTGCCCATACGGTGACCTTAGCTACCGGCGATTAGCTGGATAGCTAGAAAGCTATGTAGCCATCTGCGTCATGTTCAACCTCTCCATATGTCATCAGTTTAGCACGATGGGGTATGCGTGTCAAAGTGCGCGCAAGTCGCGTGAAGCGTGTGCTACCTCTATATCTTAAGTATAGGCGGTGCTTTCCCCAATAGACCAATTGGGCTATGATTATAGTCGTTGCCGTCCAACTTCGCACCGGTGTACGGTGACGTGTTAGACATTGCCTATTGTCTTCCCCGGCCGGGGTTTACTCTATATTCAATGAGGCTGCGGAACGCCCTTGGTACAACTATGGTAGGCTCTCTCGTGCTCTCTCCACATACCACATGTTTGAAAGAATGGTAAACGCGAAGAACGAGCAAGATAGAAGCACCTAGCTTGCCAACAGATCATATCCTGCGATGTATATTCATTCGAGAATGTCCAAGCCGGAAGGAGCCCTCGTGTTATTCACAATACTCAACGAGGTTATTCCGTGGCAATTCGACTGGAATTGCTAAGAGCTTTTACACCCTCTTAACTTAAACGGGAGCCTTCCAAGCTCGCGGTCCCGGCGGAGAGTATCCAACAGCTTCTCCTCGATGGCATGACCTCTACGATTTCGCTTAGCGCATGAAGCTAGATTCGGCGGTAGATACAAAAGCTGAAATGAGATAGGATAGCATATATGTGACGTGGCCCGGACTACACACTTGACTCGTGCTTATAAGGCAGGGCAGGAGACCGGGTATGGGGCGGCTGGTGAGGCGAGGGTTCCATGTATGCCCTTAGAACCAATTCGTCACGACGCCTAGTCCTTTGGAAAATTGGAAAATTTCACAATCCAGGCTCACAGATCAATCCCCAAAACCGGTTCATGAAGGCGAGTTGTGACAGGTATTGGAATGGGCCGGCGGCATTCCAGTGGCCGACACCCATTCCTCACTCCCCCAGTAAAGTTGCAACTACTCGCAACGCCAGGAGGTTCCGCAGATATATATTCAATAAAACCAAGGGAAAAGAAGGGCACAAAGCACTCCATCTCACACATCGCAAAATCTACGAAACTTCAAGACTTGACCTTGTCCTGAATCCAAAAAGGAAGACGAAGCAAAGGTGCTACTACACCGGTCATAGCAAAGATGCCAAACATCGCACGCCCCGTGAAGGATATCAATGAAGATTTCCGACTCCTCAAGAACATCAATGACGACGTCTGGCTCGCCGAGAGAAAATCCGACAACCAGCCCTTCATTGCCCGCCGCTTGGAGGAGTTTGATGGGCTCATAGAGGCCGTGCGGAGGGGCAACGACGTCGGGGACAGCCGCCTCGACGACATCCGCGGGCTCGCCGGGCTGCTCTCCGACTGCGGCATGGACACGGCGCTGGCCCAGCTCCTCAACCACGAAAATCTCGTCTCGCTAGCGGGCGTCATCAACGAGAAGCATACAAAGGCCAGCCAGTACTCGAGCCGAGTGCAGCGCATCTGGCTCGTATGGGACTACTGCGACGGCGGTAACCTTCAGGAACTCTTCCTCGACGGACACGTCGCCCTCGAGCACACGCCGTACTACTACATGCCCGAGGACCTGTGCTGGCACGTGCTTAGGTCCGTCCTGAGGGGCCTAGTCTGGCTCCAGACGGGACAACGATTCTTCTGCACCGAGGCCAAGCCGTACATCCAGGACCTCCGGGCCGTGGATGATGATTGGTATCCCATCTTGCATGGTGGTGTGAAGCCCGAGAACATCTTCTTTCAGCTGCCGCGCGGTGGGGAAAAATATGGGCCGTGCAAGCTGGGCAACTTCAGCAAAGCCTACATCTCGGGTAAGCAATGCACAGAAGCGATGCCGTTGCCGGAGGCGCAAGGCGAGGACCGTACAGGTCTAGTGGCCTCGCTGCGGGATGGTAAGATGGCGGATTGGGACCATATCAGGTATAGTTGGTACGAGGATTGGTCCAATGCGCCCAAGGTAAGTGCTGCAACTATCGCTGAGCCAGGAAAGACTGCATCCCCCAAGATTGATGCTGACCAAGGTGGGTGGGCGCCTGGCTAGACCTTGTATACTTTCGACGAAGAGCTGTGGAATCTTGGATCCATCGTCTACCGCATGATGACGGGTCATGAGCCGCCCTCCTTTCGTGGCTGCGAGGATTGCGATTACCATCATAGCCACGCTGTTATATGTACTTATGGAGAGGGCAAGTGCTTCGACAGAAGTCAGGCCTGCCAATGTTCATACGGAGGCTGCAAGCACAGGAAATCTTCTCGGTGCCATCAGGTCGCGCGCGCTGAATGCCGGCGCTGTGCTCCAGGCGCGGGTGGGAAGTGCAAGAGCACGACTGACAGCCATTTCCAAGCGGTGCTATATACCAAGCACTATTCCACCTTTCTCATCCGCGCGGTCCTCGGGTTGCTGTCCCCCTTTACCGGCAATGCCAGCCTCCGGGGCACCAGCTCGGGCCCTCGGATTATGCTAGACGTCGAGGATCAATACGCGCAGTGGCTGGAGAGGACGGAAGAGGGCCGGGACTTTTACGGGATCGATGATGACCTCCTGAGTCGCTGTCGAGACGAGTCCGGACCGAAGAAGTCGAAGCGAGCCCTATTCACCTGGGCGGGCAACGAAGTTGTATCGGATGAGGAGGAGGAGGAAGAGGAGGAGGTAGAAAATGACGCTGACATTGTCGCGGACGATGGTGAAATTTCATGACATGTGGCATGCCTCCACTCCATCTGCCATTGAGGCCAACGCTATGGGCCGTGTATGTGAACAAACACTCTACTGTGAGACAGACCTGTTAGCTCGGGGCCATGCAGGCGAGCTCTGCATCCGGATTGATTCTGTATTTATTATTGTTATTTCTTTCTCCACCGTTTGGGAAGGGCGGTGGTACTAGTGTATGTAGTGTGGTCTTTTTTTGGCGGTGAAGAATTTGATTCAACCTGATAACATCCCACCTCTCTCACCGGAGGTGATTGACTTTTTTCTTTTTCGTCGCATCGTCAGCGTCAGCGATGCATATGTGGCTGAACAAGGTCAGTCGGGTTGCCATGGGCTTTTGCCTGGTTGTTGCGGCGAGAAAAGGAGGCTGCGGGAGGTCGTATTTTCGTTCGATTCCACCCTGCAACCCCCATGTCCCGGATTTTGCCTGTAATGGGCGCGGATTCGAGATTATAAGTGGTGACGATGCATATGTAGCCCGCATTAGCGACGGCGTCGAGCGGCCAATTCGAGAAGCACCGCCAGACCACATCGTGACGGTTGCTCCGGGCAACGCCCCACGACAATTTACATCCACCATCCGCAACGCGCCTTCCATCCCGGAATTGGCCCCTCGTTCACCCCCAACAGGCGAGGGCAACAGGCCAAAGAAGGAATATACACTGCGACACTTGCTCGTATTATTGGCTTTGAATGTCTTCACCGGGAAACCGGGGGCGACCAAGAAATCAAAAACCCCCATCCGATTGCTTTGTTTAATCGCGCCGTCAATTAGCCAAGGAACCAAAACTTGGAATTCCGGGTCCTGGCCTGACACTTTCTCCCCATCCCTTGCCCTGTCCTGGTGTGTCTAGGCGAAAACGAACTTGTTCCGATTCCGATCTCCTGGGATCCATTATTATTTTTCAACTATTGTTTGAATTGTCCCACATACTTCCTCCTCTTTCCCCCAATCCCCCTCATCTTCCTCCCTCAGCGTCCCATCTCGCAAAGGCTTCATCACCCTCGGACGACTGGGTCTCATGGTGATATCATGAAGTCTCTTATCCAGAGGCGGACGGATCAACACGCATTGGGCGAGATTCATCATAACCAGCAGGACCTGACCCCTACCGAATGTCGCCCATGACACGAGATGGCCATGTTCCCCAACAACAGGCCAGCGGCACCAGTTCTCGCGGTCGGTCGCCGACGAAGAGTGCCTTCACTACGTTGACCAAGGCCATGGTCAATGGCGGCAAGTCCAGAGACGTCTCACCCACCAAGCCCAAGAAAACAAAGTCCGGCACGAACCTCGTCGGTCTCCTCGCCAGACCCAAGTCGATACGAAGCCTGCATAAGCTTCTCGTCGACGAGGAGGCACGCCAGACCAAGGACAAGGAGAATAGATCTCCTGCGGACCCGATCCACCCAGACAGTGGCTCGTTCGTGCCCACGCCCATCTACTCCCAATTCTGCCGGGATGGCGGTGCTGTGGAATCTCCCGCGAGCATGAGTAGTATTCATCAGTCGGATATGACGGAAAAGAAGCCTCGGCCCAAATCGTTCCATCCCCATTACACCCCTAACAACGCCTCGTCCGACCGCATCATACCGCCGAACCCTGCCAGATCGCCGGGGAAGACGGCATCCTGGGAGAGGTCACCCACGAAACCCACCCGGCCGATGCTTAGTACCGTGCTCGGCCATTCCCGGTCCAAATCGTCCGATGCTACCTCGTCTGAGCCCTACATCAACCCCAAGGATATCGATTCACATCTAGAGGCTATGCTGAACAGAAGGAATATTCCCGAAAACCAAAGATACAAAATGAGGAATCTCAATAACACCATCAAGATGGAGTTTATCCGCCAGGACTGGGCTGAGATGCAGGCCGCGAAGGTGGATACCCCCAAAGCTATAGAGGCCGAGGCTTCTCTGCAGGCCACATCTGCCATTGCCTCTGGATACGATCAAGAGAGTGATAAGCCGAAGCGAACACGGGGAAAGAGCTTTACTTTGGCCCGTGGAAACAAGCATTCTGGGTCTTCTGGGAAAAAGTCCCGAGTGGAGGGCACTCTTGGCCGACACTTCCGGACTAAATCTACTGATAGCATAAGCACGAACGACCGGCCGCTGTCCGGTATCTCCACCTCATCTGGGAGTGGGATTCTATCCAAGATCAAACTCGGCCAGGGGCCGGGCGATTTTGTCTCCTACCTTCGAAAGGTTACCAAGCCCGAGATAGTCGAGGTCGGCAAGCTGCACAAGCTTCGTCTCCTCTTGAGGAACGAGACCGTCACCTGGACAGAGGACTTTATTCAGCAAGGAGGGATGAAGGAGATTGTCAACCTACTCAACAGGACGATGGAAGTTGAGTGGAGGTGAGTTCCACAATCCCACTCTCATGCATTCTTCTCACCGCAGCGCTAACTGGGTATTAAAGGGAGGAGCACGAGGATGCCCTACTCCACGAGACTCTTCTCTGTCTCAAGGCCTTGTCGACTACTGCGTTGGCGCTCCAGTATCTTCATTCGATCCAAGCCTCGCTTTTCCCGAAATTGCTCCATTTGCTTTTCGACCCTGAGAAGAAGGGCCCGAGCGAGTTCACGACGCGAAACATCATCATATCGGTTCTCTATACCTACATCGAGTCGGCATCAGGGCTCGAGAGGATTGCCCGAGCGCAAACTGTCCTCATGCATCTTCGAGATCCCGAGCCGCCGGAAGACGAGCGTCCTGTCCCTTTCGTCCTTGAGATGCGACGGGAGCGTCCGTACCGCGTCTGGTGCAAAGAGGTGACCAACGTGACTAAGGAGGTCTTTTGGATCTTCCTCCACCATGTCAACGTGATCGCTCTCAACAAGCCCGACGGGAATGGGAATGGCTCTTCGTCTCCGCGCGGGGCTGACTTTGAAAACGCGAGCGCTGACATGGCCTACATGGCACGCCACTTCCCCCAGGAACGGCCGCCGGTCCCCGCCGCGCCCTACGTCGGCGGAGTGGAGTGGGACGCAACAAACTATCTTGCCTCTCACCTCGACTTGATGAACGCCATTCTCGCCTGCACGCCCACTGCGGAGGCCCGCAACGCCCTCCGCGCCCAGCTGCGCATCTCAGGCTGGGAGCGCTGCATGGGCGGAAGTCTCCGCCTCTGCAAGGAGAAATTCTATGGTGCCGTCCACGAGGCCCTCAGGACCTGGGTCGCTGCGGGGGCCGAGGATGCCTGGGATGTGAGGGATGTCCGCTTCGGCCCGCCACCTGACCAGCCCCGCAGCCCCGTCAAATCCACGGGCGGCATGAAGAAGAAGATCGATCCACCTCCGAAGATCGAGATACCTAAGTTGAGCTTGGGCTTGGATGGCGGCTCGAGCCGTGCGGCCCCTGCCGTCGGCCAAGATGACAACTCCTGGCTGTCGTGAGGAAAGATGGTTGCCGTGTCGCAACGAGGAGAAAAAGGAAGGAAGACAGACACCCCCGGCGACTTGCCCCCCGGCCCCCTACTTCATCCCCAACAATGCTCGCCTGCCGGGTGGCGAAGATTGACAGCCAACCACAGTTCTGTGTAGCCTCGTCTGACACTGTGAAACCCGAGAGGCACGATATCAAGAGAGCAAAGCTACATCGACGCCATGGGGTTACGCAGGATAGACAGATCCTGCTTTTGGGAGCTTGGACAGCCGGGGAAGCTACAGGCGGAGCTTGAGGCAACTCCAGAGATCGGGCCGCGAAGATGCATTGCAGGCGCACTACGTTATCACAACTCATATCAAAGTTCTTTGAGGGGAAAGGGGGACGAAGAATGCAGCACGTTCCCAAAGAAGAATAACGAAAGGCGTGGAAAGAAAGAATATTTGGAGAGGGAGGGGGCTAAATCATCCCAGCCCCTCCCAAAGAGAAAAAAAAAGTTAAGAAAAAGGAAGCATACTAGAACCAAGATTTTTGGATCAGCCACACGCGTGCAAGGGAGGAGGGAAATCGAGTCAACCCCTTTGACCAATCGCAGAGCTCCCCTATCCTCACTTGAAAACGGTTCTACTGCGATGCAGCTTGTTTCCTCTTTCTATTCTATCTCCATCTCCGTTTTTGCCTCTTCCTTGTCTCATTTTCTCATTTTATCATATTGTTTCGGGCATATGGGTTGTACGGGTTTTGTTCTTTTCTTTTCTTTTCTTTATTTTCCTTTTCACTGTTTATTTCTCGTTTGATGCTTAGTCTGTCTCTCTGTCGTTTCTTCCAAGCTGGTGGATCTTGGTGCCGGCCCATTGGGTTCAGGGCTCGACATTTTCTTACCCTGTCTCCTTGGATGGTAGGGCGAACCAGGCTATGGAACATGGCAAGAAGGGATGCTGAGACACGGGGGCAAAGGTTGCCTTCAAACACTAGGGTGGGAGAGGACTGCCACGGAACCTAGCTGTATCCCCTCGCCCAAGTGTTTTCCCATACTCCCTCACCCTGCACTCCTGACCAGCATAACCCCTGATCTTTAGTGGCGTTGGGTGAAGCAGAAACCAAGGCCCCCTTGCCGAAATCATGAATAGTCTCACGTGTATGAGATAGCATGTCTTAATGAATTAATGACACCTTTGAACCGTTTCACCTCTCTCAAGGGGGAAAAAAGAGTGAAGAGAGAAACACCAGCAGATAGAGGGGTGCAGAAACGGTAGCCAAGTTCGAAGCGGCTTCGCCTTTCTTCAAAATAAAGCAAAGAGGCCCAGTATCATGATGGGATCTTGTGACTATGGTCTAAACGGACCAGAACATCTGCTGCAGGCGGAGAAGGCGGAGAAGGAGGGGGCAGGGTGATTCAAGAAAAGGATTGGAGAGGTTTCGATATTCTGGCTATGTATTGTGGAGCTTCGGTGAGGACCCTTGCCCTATCCTCGCATCTCATTGTTCAGCTCGTACGGTGGTAGTGTTGATGCCTTCCGGTAGAGGTGCTGGGGGCGAATCAACCTGCCTCGCAGAACCATGTTCCATCGCTGCGCGTGCCGCTTGGGATGCAAGTCGCCCTCCCCTTCATTTCACGGGCGGAGCGGGAAAGGAAAAAGGCAGCTGACCTCGGGGCACTTGGCCCGAGGAGGCCCGCTACAGCTTTCCACGGTGAGTCTTGAAGGCCTCATGCACTGTCATGCCGCCGGCCACAGCCTCTTTCACCCTCTCATCGGCGGCGGTAAGCTCAGGCAGCAAGGTGGCAACCTCGTCGACCCTCTCTTGAGGGATAACAACCACCCCGTTAGAAGGGTCGCAGAACACAAGGTCTCCCGGGTTGATAATGGTGCCGTCCACCTCGAGGGGTACCTGGACTGCCCATGGGACACTACCTGCGCCAGCGCCCACAGCGGAGCGTCCCCGTGCCCAGATCTGCGCACGATCTTAGCGATGATGGTCATCCTGTGGATGGAGGAGTATGAGAAGGAGCTAGGGCATTCGCCGCAACCGTGATCTTCACATTGGCCACTTCTTGACCCTCACCCCGAGGGAGTATGATGGAGCTCAACCTACCGGTAGACCAGTACTCTTAAGTTCTTCCACATCTCGAATTCTCCCAACAGCAACAATACCTTGCAGGCCACGAACTTTCATGCGCAGAGCCATTATCCCGCCACACACGGCATTTTTCTGGCCATCAGGCTGCCTAAGAATCGCAATCGTGTTGGGCTCAGTCAGGTCTGACCAGTTCGTGTTGGGTGGTATGTTTTTGTCGGGTGTTCTAGTGTTATGCCTTTGGGAGCAAACAGCACCGTTGATGCCGGTGCGATGATTATAGGAGCGTCCGCTCCTTCCGCTTCATTCAGAGGATTGAGGTCGGCAAGGTATCCGGCTCCAGGGACCTTGAGGCGAAGGAGCGCATCCGATATGTCACACGCGGTATATTGCTTAAGAAAGCTTACTGTGTCCTGCGACGTCCCCACCATTGTGGTTGTTGATGACCAACGGAGGCTAGGCGTGTATTTAAAAAGAGGAATATGGATTCTATTGTGCCCTCGAGGGTTTGGCAAGAATGCGTGAGTCAAGCGTAGGTGAGAACAGCGAATAGCACGGTGCACAAGGGGGTTATTGATGCCATGGTCAAGGAGCGCATCGCCCGTCGCCAGGATCGCAAATGCGGGTTAGAGTCGACCTCCGAAAAAGTGATCGGCTCAAATTTGGGGGCGGTTCTGATGGGCCGCGGTCTCGACATAATTGGTCGGCCTGACGAGCTCGTTTTCCTTCTCCTCCAAGCACTAAAAGGCTTTTGTTACCCGAGGATGAGAGCGGGTGCTGTCGGGCCATTTGTCACAGTGGGCACGCGTCAATCGGGAGTGGAACCTTCAACTCCATCTCCCACTGCATCGACTATGTAGGTGTTGTCACGCAATGGCTACCTGACTGATGCTGTGATTACGCCGTTGGGGGATTGGAGAACCAGCCAATCATTACAATGAGCTGACGACGAGATGAGCAGTAGTCGGGCAGACTTGTGAAAGGGGCGGCTTCGGAGCCGCAAGGTGCTTGTTGCGCGGGGTCTGCCCACTTGGGGAATGGCTGGCCAGATCCCCCAGGGCTAAAAAGGGCGGCAACCGGTGTCGATCAGAGAGGCTCCTCAGGGGATGATCTTAATGGTTTACCATCCAAATACTGTGCAGAAAACCGGCTGCATTACTGCAGGTCGCCACGATGCCGAGCCAAGAACCGGGATGAAGGAGATGGCGGTGGAGGCGAGGTGGTGAGATGAAGACTGGAGCACCGTCGGTTCGGTAGGGCACGGGGCAAGGCTCAACTTTGACTGGCTGTGAGCATTGCACTGTGCCCCCACCCTCCCCCAATAATACCGTTGTATCACCCAAAGTGCCCCAAGATCCAAGAGATATAAATTTCCGGACCAGGAGATGAGGCTCCTCCGACCAGACAATAAATTTGACATGGCTAGTCACTCACGACCCTTAAACTGGCCGTGGAGGATAGTCGCTACATCAATGTGATGTATGAGCGGAGATTCAGAGTTCAAGCCATCCGATATCGAATTTTATTCCAATCGATAACCAACCGACGGAGGGCAGGGCGTGGGTAAAGGAACGACGGTCGAGCAAATTACGATTGTGGACGTTGCATATCTGCCCACACGCCCTTTCGCCGGCGTGCGGGCAACCACGTCCGAAAGGGAAATTTCTATGCAAGTTAGGCTTGGGTAGAACACGTTGCTAGCCGGCTATAGCCCGGGGGAAGTGGGGG
The DNA here is from genome assembly GCA_949357655.1 of Parascedosporium putredinis. NCBI lineage: Eukaryota > Fungi > Ascomycota > Sordariomycetes > Microascales > Microascaceae > Parascedosporium > Parascedosporium putredinis. Next base: position 593,962 of record CASHTG010000021.1, on the reverse strand, counting down.
AGGAGACACTCGAGATCTTGAACATGAAAAGGGGTCTGATGATTCTTCTTCTTCAACCAGCATAACATGAAGACGGAGCGACCGTCTCTCTCGCCCGTGACTGGTGTGGCAAGGCCAATGCCCGACTCAGGAAGCCACACTCGGGAGATGAGCGGAATGAACCATCACATTCACCTATTGATTGATCAATACTCAAGAGGCCATTGGCTCACATCTTTCTCCAGGGTTTGGGCCACTGTGGAGAAAGGCAGGAGCAAGCCATCCACCATGAACCAGGGGAATATGGGGGATGATTTTGTTACGAGACGGGGAAGAAAGAATATGTGAAGAAGGAGCCGTCAAGGAGCTGGCAGCCGGTGTGACTAAAGGTAGCCTCGAGAGTGAAGAATGCCGTCACTTTTAAAAGTGATGTGCAAACAGCAAGGTTAAGTATACTGAGGCGTAATTCCTCCGCAAAAATGACCGGGAGTACACCTGCAGCGCCATGGATATCGAATAGTAAGCGGCAAGGGATCCATCGCTGTCCCACTTTCGAGACCAGGGGGAGGGAGCGAAGCAGGCAAGCAGAGAGTTTATCTTCCACGTAGGATTGCATTGGGCCTGTCTTTCTTTGGATGTCCCAGGTGGACCATAAGACGCTACGAGTCGGTCATTGGCTTGAAGCCTGTTCATGCCAAACGCTTCCAATCGAGACCCTGAGCGGGCGTCGGCGCCTGAAGGATTCGTGCAACCGTGGGCCGAAGCGTCCATGGCTCAATTCTGATCGAGTCTGTCTGTTCTAAGGCATCTCGTGGATTGGTTCGAGGATATCGGGATATACCCGCTGTCTTGGCTCGGGACCGCTCAGCATGTACTACTTGTCTCGTACAGTAGTGGGCGCTAGCTCGCACAACCCGCATGTGCAGGGAGACCATGCGCTCTCCCCTTTGGGCCACACCTTCTCTGACGCTGGTGGAAAAGACTTTTGAAACCCTGGATCATTCCCCTGGCCGGTGAGTGACACGACTGACACCTCCCTCCCGATGTTGGCGTGAAGAAGGTGGGAGGAAGAAGGTGGGAGGGGAGAGATTTCTTCCGCTGCCTCTTTCTTCACAAACTCTCCACGTCAGACTTCCCACGAAAGGGACTTGTGCTGAAGGCGGTCAACCTTAGCGTCGCCCAGTGGTTGTAGCCCATGTAAGTTTCGTGGTGTTATCTTGGCTGTCTTGTGCCTTTCCCGTCCTTCTAGATTCCTTTAATTGGAGACACGAAGCATCTTGGTTTAAACATTCCTAAAACAGACAAGGTGGGCTGATGGCCCAGGCAACACCCCTCTAGCCATGGATCGTCGTGTTGGGGATGCCATATCGGGGAGAACTTGTCCCGATAAAAGCTGGAAAATTCAAGAAGAGAGTCAAGAACTGGATGTTTGCGATGGGACTAAAACCCAAGGGCCTGAATCCTGTTTCCGTTTCCCAATGCATCTACGAATCTAATGGATGGATGGATATTATGCTATACCTCGTGCCTTTGCTTGAAGCCGCCCCGGAAGCTGAGGGCATAGATGGCCAAGGCTGGTGTCTTCCTTTGATAATGCTCTTGTGCTATTATTTTCTTGGTTGTGAGATGGACATGGACCCACACCGCCCTTCGGAGAGCGGAGTTTGCCTTATTAAATATGGGCTCCAAATCGGGAACTGGCATGGGACATAGACTTATGCAAAAGCCGGAGCCCTTAGCGAGGCCCACATCAAAACCATGCCCCGTCCCAGACGATAGTCATCGAGATGGGATCCATGATCCTGCTCTGCTTTGTTGGTTGTAACCTTGGAACACATGATGTAGCATGGATATCGGGCAAGTGACGATGATTCCGAGACTGAGTTTGTTCAACAGTGGGGTCGAGGCATTATGGAATTTGGACGGATGGTTGGGAGATGCAAAACGGGCGGGGGACGGGGTGAGGTGAAGAGAGCCAAAGAGCTCTGTTAGGACAGGGAAAAGCGGACTCCCGTCACCTTTCCATATTGGGGTTGAAGTCAAGGAAAGAAAGGACCCCGCCACAAAGGGCGTACACTAGGAAGGGAACTGCGCATCAATGCTCGACACATGAACTTGATCACCGGATTCCCAGCAGTGTGGGATGATGGGGGTGGAGGGCTGGCGGAAAGCGAAACCAGCCAGGGCCCAGTGTCGCCAAGCCAAGAACGACACTGACCCTTTGTTGATCTTCAACCTTGCTTTGTCGCACTGACCAGTTGGTTCGATGGGTGGTCCACCACCCACCTTGGTCGGGATGGATCACTGGCTCACCCGGCGCACGGAGCAAGAGCTAAACTCTTTGGGCTGCGGATGGGTTTATGGGGAATGATTCATGCCCACGAGCATAATAGCTCATCGTTAACCGTGGCTCGATACGGGCAAGCTTTTTCCTTTCAAGACAAGACATTGGGCTGGGGGAGGGGAGCTGGACCGGAATGATGGAGAAGAGAACGCGGTGTTGGTAGTGTTGATGAGGAAGAGTGTGAAGATGTACTCCGTCAGCGTGTAAAATTAGCTGCCTGCCCTTCCTTACCCCGCCCAAAGCGGGCATGGGGAGTCTAAATCCGCTGGGCACTCGGAATTAAATCCAGTACGGCCTTTCGCATGGAGACAGCGCCGCCAACCGTACTTGTAGATAGATCCATAGATATCTACCCGGCATATCACGACAATCACTGGCTGGTAAAAGCACTTCTAAAAGCGCCCCCGCAGCCCGTGCTTCAGGCGCCGAGCCTCTGGAGAATTGAAGATCTGACATGTGGTGGGTAAATTACCGCTCCTTTCGCCTGAGATATAGCACAGAGCCCTCCACCGAGAGCAGTACCCAGTGTGAAGGGGGAGCATCGCTCGGATTGGAGGCATGGGGAGGCTAGATACACCGAAGTGCCCAGGAGAGAGAGAGACAAAGGCAGCTGAGTCCCCGGGGGACTGGTCCGGGGCTGCGTGTTTGTGATGCTCTGAGGCGCCTGCTTGCTCGCTGTGTTCCGTGTTCCAAGTGTCGACGGTTTAATGCCTCTCATGCCTAAATAGGATGTTCTGCCGCCCCACGACATGTCTGGTAATTTAGCTTGCTGCTCTAGTTTCCTATAAGCTGCAGGTTGGTTAGCTGAAGACCGCGCAAGATCGAACCGAGGGTTGCGCTCGCTCGTTTGGCCTTTCCTGTCCAGCCCAGCCGGGCCGAACAGGTTGGACAATCACTCTTTGCTCGCAGGGTTGAACTTCCCATACGCCCCCTGGGAGGAGGCCGATCGGGACGAACATGATAGACTTGTTTCTTTTTCTATTTTCCCTTTTTCCTTTTTCCTTTTCTTTCTTCTTCTTTGGTTGTTGGCTCTCCTCCTCTTTCCTTTTTGATTTTCGTTCCTCCTTTGCTTTTCCCCGCTAGTTCTTTTCATAAGCATCGCTCACTTGCTCCCCTGCAACTGCAACCGCGAATTCCTCAAGAGAGAGAGTCCGGCTCAGGGCTAGGCATGTGCTCGCCAACCGCCCATCTGTAGCATGTAGTCGTTACTTCCTTTCCAAGAATCCGACGATTATCTCCCTAGTGGCGAGGACGTTTGATGAAACCTTTACATTGTATGGAATTACAAGTAATAAAATGCCCACCCCATGCTCCTTGGACCTCCTCTTATGCCTGTCGGATCTTTTTCATTCGACGCGGGGGAAGGGAGCAATTACACTCTATTGAGTCAACAAGGCAACAAGTTTAGCGTAGTTCTTATCGACCCCACCATCAGTCGTTGCTGGGCCCCCATTTTTTTCCCTCTGCCCCCTCTTTTGGACGTCACGGTATCTTTTTCTCACAGGTGAAGGTTATGTGATTCGCGAAAATGAGACAAACCAGCGCGGCTTCTCCCCTTTGCTCTCCACTCCCATTGTCCCCCTCCCCCACCTGAGGATAGTCGATGTCACCCATTCCCGCGATTCTGGGTCAAGGGCATCGCAGAGCTCCGGCGCCTGCCCGTCTTGTCCTGGTCCTCCCACTGAACCTAAACCTAAGCTTCAAGGTCTGACAAGAACTGTTGTTGGCCTTGCGTAATCCCCTTCGAGATGACTGTCCTTTCCAGTCAAGCCACTCGGGAGCTTGACATCCATCAAGCAACCTTTCCCCCACTTTTATTACCCATTCAGGTGCTTTCTAGTAGCCTAGACCGGGTTTGCCTGGAAGCCTTGAGGAGCATTTTTGCCTTGAGCGCCAAACATCAGCGCCGGCCGGTACCGTGTACCTTGTACCCTAGGTCCTTGCTCTCACTCTCTTGCGGCAACTAGGACCACAAAGATACCTTTCTGCTTTCTGGGGCAGCAGGCCTCGTTTCCACTTTCCGAGCCACGCCCCCTTCCTTCCCTCTTATTTCTCGCCCCCTTCGGAATATGCCATTGCCCTTTCCAGGTCCTAAACTGTGAGAGGTCATTGATCTATTATTGCTATTGTGTACCAGCACTGAGCCGGACGGGAACTGGGCTGGGGCTGCTTTGACACACACGCACACACGCACACACGCACACACGCCTCAACCAGCTCAGACGCACAAAGCGCGACACACCTCACACTCATTCCGTACAACGCTCTACGTTCCTCCCCTTGTCATTCATCTCCCCTCCGTCCCTCACCTCCCAGCTCGAGACCCTCCCCGTCATCTAGTACTCACTCTCGCGTACCGTACCAAGAAAGCAAGGTAGCAACATCCTAGCAGCCTGTCTGAGAAAGGTCCTGGTCTTCTAGGGCCCTTGGCTCCCCTTTGCTTCCCTCCGTCCTTGTCGACTCGGGCCCTTGACCCCACCCCACACCAGCCCAGCACTTACCAGATCTTCCGAAAGCTCTGCAGGTCGTGCCGTGAAGGGCAAAGACTTGGTGACTTTTGGCAAGGAGACCAAAGGAGGGCAAAAAATCTAAAAAAAAAAAAAGAAAAAGAAAAAGAAGCTAGGTTCTATAATCACAATTCAGCGCCTGCCGCCATCCATCCTTCAAAATGTCGATAAAGTAAGTTAGACCCTTTCCCTTCTCTTTGCTCGTCCTTGAGCCTTTTGTCACCATCGCTTCCCCTCTCCCCCGTCCCCCTATACCCCATGCGAGCTTGACATTTCCCATCTCTTTGCTTCCGGTATCAATATTTGCTCTCCTCTTCCTCCTCCTCCTCCTCCTCCTCCTTCTCCTCCTTCTCCTGTCCTCGCAAACACTTCGTCCCGCTCAAACCTCGCCCCCTTCCCGCCTGCTTTCCATGCTACGCTAGATGTGTGATTACCGAGCAATATTCCGGACCAAACCCTTTCAGTACCTAGGTTATCCGGCGGCCTTACCTTTCCCCACAACAACATCATCACATCCTCGCGCACCTCACTTGCAAAAGCCATGACAGACCAGTACCTCCAAGAGCAACATACATATGCCATTGCTCGGAGTGCCCCCTGAAACCGTGCCTGTGAGCCAGGAACCTGACGAGAAAACTAGTTGGGTAATGCTGTCGCGTTCCGGGGACATTGTCAGACTACCTCATGAGCACATACTTCACACTACCGGCTCTAGGGTGAGCATCGACCTCACTCTACCAAAGTCACTTCAGGGCAGGACCGCCGCCCCTTTTGCTCTGAAGAGTGATAACGGAACGGCTTATATTACAAATCAAAGGGTATGTTTCTACCGAGGCAGTTCTCAAAGCCGCCATCCCGCCGCATTCCGTGGTCGGTGGGCGGCCGTGGATGCCTGGCTGTTGGGGTCTCGAAACAACATGTTTTCTCATTTTCTATCACAGGTCATTTATCTTCCTTCTAAACCGGCGGAAGGGTTCAAGTCCTTTGCGGCGCCGATCCTGAACTTTGAGGATTCTCACATATCATCTCCATGGTTCGGCTCTTGGTACTGGTTTGCGGTTGTTACTCCGGTTTCTCAGGGGGAATCCCCGACATTGCGCGCGTCGAGGTCAAATTGACTTTCAAGGACGGCGGCCATAATGAATTCAGGAGCCGTTTTGAGGAGTTGAAAGAGAGGCTTCACCACGTCCGGGAGATACAGAGGGAGACTGGTCAGAGTGTCAGGATCCCCGACGAACCCTTACCGGCGTATGAGGCACCCCTCAACGCGAGCAGCTCTGCCCATCTTGCACCGCAACCTGCTCCTACCCGATCGGATAGCGCGGCGAGTCGTGGCCGCGCGCCAGACGAGCCCCCGCCAGGCTATGAGGAAGCGCAAGCTCAGACGATCAGCATGAGACTTGAGGACCACATCCGAGATGCTGCGGATCGGGGTAACGATGGCTAGACCTTGACTACCCCATACCACAGATGCCCAGCTCAATGCGTTCCGCAAGCTCTGGGGGCGATGAAGTCGCCAAAGCAATGCGACCGAGACGGATTTCTTTGAGCGCAATGATACCATGATAATTTTTTTACTAGTTTTCCTGATCTCTTGCCAGCCCCGACGCGCGTGATATCGCAGTACTTCTCGCCTGTCTAATGCTTACAATTCTCTCCATGGTCGACGCATGGTTGACTTTGCAATCGGGATCGGTGGCCCCCGAAAAGGGAGCTCTATATTGAGCTATCCTAGTTTTTAGCACTTCTTCAAGCCTAGGACGGCGATTGCCGGATAATGGAAAGGATGCGGCGTGTTATGGAAAAGGGTTTGCATGCTACGCTACACCATGCCGTTGTGCGTCAACTGGTCCTCATCACTTGAGCCGGAAACATAACTCTATAGCAACAAAAGTCCGGAGGGAATGGCCCCTCCTTTCGCCTGCTGCGGACGCCGGTTACGAGGACTTGCATGCAACTGGAACGAAAGGTACTGAGGGAGTGCCGAGTTTCCTGGGTTGGCAGGAGAGCTTCTTGTATAGATGCCTTAGAATTCAAGAATAACTGAAATGAAAAAGGCCCGAGATGCCGTGGTGGAGAGGCAAACACGGTTCACAAGAAGTTGTTTCTTTGTTCTCCTGTGACGATCATCTGTCGTTGGAGTGGGCATTGTTCCCGAAAAAGTGTATTGTGAAAAATGGCTTGTGAAAAATGGCGGAAAAATGGCGGGAAGCTGGGCTCAAAACGAAATATCGGGAACCTCGAACTCGAAGCATGGGCCAAGAACCCGCACGTGATTGGATGGGCTCATCCGACCAATCAAAGCGATTCAATTTCCCAGCGAGTGAGGTTTTCGCCTGAGGACAGCAACCGAGCTCTTCCGATGGGGTCACGTCCTAAATTTTCCCTTGGGCCTTTCCCTTCGGAATACGGGAGACTCTTTTTCGTGAGTTGAATATCACCTCATTTTGGACCTTGAAGCCAAATTTCGACCGAACCACAACCTGTCCCTTGACCCTCCGCCGCCTTACGCCTCTCAGAACGTTCGCTTTCCTGCGCCGACGAATTCCACATTAAATCACCATGGGTATCTGGGAGACCGTCACGGAGCTCTTCGATGCGGCTATGCCGTGGAGCGAGGCTGAGGCCGAGGCTCCCGCCGAGGAACCCCAGACTCAGGTATGAGAACGCCTTTCTCTGGTTTTCTGGACAGACCTCCAATGCAAACTTGATCCAGTGCGATCAATTGGGCCGTCAATTGGTTTTCACGGGCACTTGACTGGCCCCTCCCGGCGGGGTCCTGGTCGTGGATGCTTGCATCGACGATGCGCTCAAGTGGGAACTCCCATAGCTAACCTGCGATGCGCTTATAGGATGAGACCCTGAGGAACCGAAGGTAGAGGAGGCCGCCGAGGAGGCTGAGGAGGAGGCCGAGGCTGAGGAAGAAGAGGAGGAGGAGGAAGAAGAGGAAGAGGAGGAGGAGGAGCTAGTTGACCCCAAGGAGGAGCTTGAGAACGGTACGTATCCATAATCGAATGCTCTAGGCCTCTGAGCGCGCCCGCATCCCTCGATACCGACACGAGCCCTAATAAACACCACCCCACCACATCGCATTCTTGCTTGTGCGACCTACGCAGCGCTATTTTCTGGACATCCTCGAAGGCGAACGAAGGTGTACTGGATCATACCTTTTCAGGATAAGAGCTGACGAGACATGTAGAGTGCAAGGAGTCCGCGGCCTGCGCTCCCGCCAAGCACCACTTCGATGAGTGCGTCGAGCGCGTCACTGCCGCCATCGACGAGAACGGCAAGGCTGACGAGGACTGCGTTGAAGAGTGTACGTCTATCACCCCATTACCCGCCCGTCCTACGCTGGCGAGCTGCAAGGCTCGGCTTGTGTCAAGCTCCCGGTGGCGGGTGCTATACCCGTGCCTGTCCTTTCTGCCCCTCCTGGTTAACTGACGAGATGTGTGGTGCTAACGATTTCCCCCTCTGCGTTTAGTCTTCCACCTTGCTCACTGCGCCAGCGAATGCGCGGCCCCCAAGCTCTGGGCCAAGCTCAAGTAAACGGTTTCTTAACCCCCAAAAGGCAAAAAACAACAACAAAAGGCGCATGGTGTGATGGTCTGGGGCGGGTTGATCTAGCAATTTCATCGCGGATGGCTCGACTCTAAGCATCAGACGGTTGGCCGTGGCCACTTGGCAATCACGATGCGGTCGTGCCCCAGCCTGGCCGGGGATCGAGGAACGAATGGCGGTTGCTGGCCCAGGAAGTGGTGCCTACACGGCCTTTTCTTTTTCGTTATATGATATGGTGTATAGACGGATGTCTGGAGAGAGTGCCGCAAATGTAGTTTTGGTCATGTATCATAAAGAAGCTGATTCGACGAACAATAGATTTTCACTCCACTAGAAAACCTCACATGGATGAGGATACTAACCGAGATTGTGCCCCTTCATGATATCGGATGGCTGTCGTCTTGTGCGGCACCCTGAGGCCCCACCACACCGGTTCGACCCTCTTTCCTTAACCTTGGCCTGCGCCGGCAAAGACTTAGGGTGAGTCAACAGGCTCGTCAGGGCGCGGGTGGTTTGCTGCGCTTGTCGAGGTATTGATCTGATGAGTGCAATCCGCAATGGAAAGAACATTTCGTCTACCAAGGATACGGGCGTGTTCTACTTGGGAGACGAAGACAGGGAAAGACGGTTCACACGAGGCCTTTGACAGCGAGGGTGTGAACAAGTTGATTCACCGACGCGAGAAAGGGAGAAATTACGCAGCCTTTGTTTTGATGTCTATATGATGATGATGTCGGGGCTGAAGCCCTGCGATAGCATTGGCACTGGGTTCCTTCTCTTTTCAGATGGCTTTCATTACTATCACTCTTGTGAGCCAAGTTTAGGTGGGTGGAAGGGGATCCCGCAAAGCCTTGTCGCACGCACTTGGTGCCTTGCGTTGGATCTCTCTCCTGGTTAAGGTGATTGGGGGTCTATGAACGAGCTCGTTCCCTTGTGCTGCAGGATGTCTAGATGTCGCAACGTCCAGCTTGAACGAGGTGGGGGAGGATGGAGGGCATCTGCTTGGATTGAAGAGACGGAAGCAAAAGAAGGGGAGCTGATACCGTCTACGTAAGACTTGTGAACGGCTGAGAAGGCGCGAAGCTGCTAGACATGCAAGGAGAGGCGGTCATGGCCAAGCTCCCTCGAGGAGCTAGCTCCTTTTCCTCCAAAAGTATAGATTGCAAGGTTGGGAGCTGCTGTTGGTTGGAGCTTACGAAATATCAAATAGATCAAGAAAAAGGATGGGTGAGGAGTCTCATGGTTTTCATCACTCTTGCCAGCCTCGAACCAGGATTTGGCATTGAATGGGAAGGAATCGGACGTTTCCTTTTGTACATAAGCCCCGTCGGAGCCGAATATTCAGTAGACCAAGAAGAAAGAAATTAAGCGAATGTCTGTGAACCAAGGTCCGTCTAGATGAACAAGATGGATGGATAGATCTGAAGGGAGAGATGGTTCACCCGCTACAAAGAAAAAGAACAGCTGCTCGCACCAACAAGGGGGAAGGGGAGGACACAAGCTTTCCTTGGGTCTATTTATTTTAATCAATCTCCCCTCCCATCCCTAATCCGTTGAGCGCTGGGATGGGATCGCCTGGTCCTTGGGTGATAATATCCGTGCCGCGTTTGGTGGTGGTTCTGTTCAGTGGTTGAGGCGCGCGCCCGATGACCTGGATACGGGGGCCAAGCTGCAGCTGCTTCTGCCGAATGGCTTGGGTTCATGTCGGCTCCTGTGTGATCAGACGCAGAAGGGAGCAGGTTTGTTTCTTCCAAGGGACAAGTGCTGGCGCTCTTTGCGTTCTTCCCACTCTTCACATTGCTATTGACATGAACCCGTTTCTTCCACCTACACTACAAGTAAGTTGGAGTCGTCAAGGAATCCCCTTGTTTTTTGTTTTTCTTTTGGCTAGCCATCAGATCTGGAGTACATCATAACGCGGTAACAATCCCGCTACATGCGCACAATCATGGGTCCAAATGGGGAGGGGGACCCCGGTTCAAATCTCATCTCTGGCAGCCCTCCAGGGCTTCGAGGGCCGACTCGACTCATGATTGGGATGTCGAGTCTTGGCCACTCGGGGAGTCTGGTCGAATCCGATGCTGTGTGGCTTGCGTGGCGGAATGAGGATTCGGGGCTATTTCAAGCTCCCAGGGCTCGGCTACAGGTAGCGTAATACTACTTTGTGGAATACTTGTATTAGTGTAAGCAGCGGCCGAAAGGTCTCGATCCTTCACGCGCTAGATGGGCCATCAAATAATGAAGCGAGCGAGGCAGGGAAAGAGACGGCGCCTCGTCCTCCCACACCACGAAAACTTTATTTGGTTGCACAATCACGCTCATTGGGAGAGCCCTGGGCTGGGGCTCTACACTACAGCATACATATTGGGAGGGCCTCTTTTCCGGTGGCTGTTCCAACGACCATTCCTTCCACGTCGCTCGCGTCAGCCAAGCCAACCAACAGGAGCCGAGGCACATGCGCTGAGCTCCCTCTTTCTCCCCCTCCTCACCTGCTTCGTACCAACTCGCCGCACGCTATGCCCGTTCCTGCTGCAAGATCGCTGGGGGCTTCAAGATTATTCTGGGACTGGACTGGACTGCTTTTGCTTGCTGCAGTGACCTACCCCGTACTTGTATCAACTTGCGAGTTCAAGTTTGGCTCGAACTTGGGAACTTTCGATAACACGTGATTCTCGGCCCCTCAAGCCCGTGCTCCAGGTTCTTGGTAGCTCAGAACAGGTAGTTCTTGCCGGTTGTGGCACAAAGCATGATGAACGTTGGGACTAATATAGTAATAATACTCGACAATCTTCAATCTTGTTGCGGATTGATCCTTCCCAGGACATTTCGAGGAGCTGGTCTTAGCGGGCATTGAGGTATTCGTAAACCAACAAGGCGAACCGGATTTGTGTGCCTTCCTTTTGTTTCTTCTCTTTTTTTTTTTTTTTCCGGGCTTTCAATGCTTGTGCATTGCATCGTGGTCGCCAAATATCCACAACCTGTATCGTCGCATCCTGCGTCGCAGAACGGGAAGAAAACGAGCCAGGACTAATCTTACTGGGTGCAGGTACTTGTACGGGGTACGTTGGTGGTGAGATGCGTGAGATGCACCAAATGTAACCCCTGCCTTGGAGGACATTGGAGACCTCGCTCCGAAAGGGACCTCTGCATCGACATTTGATCAATGAACTAATACTTGGTCCACACTAAAAATCCAAGCAGACTCGACAAAGACAAAGGCTCCTTGCAGCGAGCGGGGAAAGGGACAAGCAAGCCGCCCGAAGAAAAATAAGTAATCGACGAAAGAAGAGAGCGGGAAACGAAGAAACCAACAAGAAGGAAGAAGACAAAGCGGCCATGTCGATCCAGGGTTGTGTCGAAAATACAATGTACACTACACGCCATTCCTCCCCAACGCTGAACATTCGTTGTGAGGCAGAGGCACTCGAAATTTGCGGAGCTCAAGTGCTCCTTGTCGTCCCTTTCCTAGGGCGCTTGTGGGGTTTGACTGGCCGGCTTTTTGATTCAAGCTTTATTTGGTTGATAGTGGATTCGACCTGTCTCATCTCCCCGGCCTTTGCCCGGATGTCGACAGTCCCCCCGTCCTGGTTTTCCTTTTCCTTTTTCTTTGCTTTGCTTTCCTGGCTTGCCTGGCCACCCCTTCACCCTTCACTTCCGCCCAGACCGCATTTGGCTTGTATTCCTTTGTATACCCCTTTTTCTCGTTAGATAGCTGGGGTTACTCCCGTAGTGGGTTCTCCCCTCCCCCATTCCCCCTCGATGCGAGACACCACTCTTTTTCGGGCTTGGTGACATTTTGACATGGTGATGGAGGGATCGCATGGCTCTCGTGATCCCCATCGTTCAATTCTCCTCTTGGCCCATCTCTGTGTCCGCTTGATCGCTGTTCTACAACCCTTTTCCCCTACTAATATTACCCAATCCACTCTAGCAACCTCTCTATTCTTTCGATTTTTTTCTTTTCCCTTCTTATTTTGCCCTCGAGTGCATCCTTGACATTTCTCATCCCTCCCATGTGTTGAATCCACCTTGCTTCCTCCACATTCCCCTTCTTCGCCCTCCGCACCCTCACCACCCTCCGCTCCGCAGCCGACAGGTGAGGCTTGGCCTTGGCCTTGGCGAATAGCTCCCCTTGGGTGATATCACAAAATCCAACTTGGTTGATCCCTTCTGCACCCAGCCGCCGCCTTGCACGGGACGCCGCCGCGAACGCCACGAAAACCATCAGCCGAACCCTCCCCGGCATCTTACCTCTTGCGGGCTAGCCCCTAGAGTGTTTTTGCTGACCCCTTGCCCCTGCCAGTTTTCCTACCCATCGTTGAGAATAGTTTAATATCTTTTTTTCCTCCCTCATCTCCAGCGACTTGTAACTCTTTGACTCTTGCATACTCGTCTCCCCTCTCTATCCCCTTCGCTCGCTGTCGAGACTCCCGCCATCTTGTCTGGAACTCGTCGCGCATCATGACACAGCCGGCGCGTTCGCCGTATAATCAAGGTGCGGCCACCACCGCAGGCGTCTCCTCTGAGGACAACAAGGCCGCGAGCGGCGAAGAAGGGTATGAGCTCGCCGACCGTGATGCCGCTACGACACAAGATGTCGATGATTCGACAGTCTATCGCACGTATAAGCGCAGGTGGTTCGGATTGGCTCAGCTCGTGCTGCTCAACATCGTGGTGAGCTGGGATGTAAGTTGCAGCCTTCTCACACTCTCCTCCCCCAATCACGAAACTAGGAACAGCGGGAGACCCATCGCCGTTTCTCAGTTCGAGTCTAGGCGCAGCCCGCCCAATGCCACCAGGTGGCGATCGAGTCTTTCTAGTCACACAGAGTCATCGAAAGGACAACAACGGATGGATCGTCTCTGGACCAAGTTGGCTAATCCTGCTCCCAGTGGCTCACCTTTGCACCCGTCACCGATGCCGCGGCGACCTACTATGGCGTGAATGCCGTCGCCATCAACTGGCTGTCCACCGCCTTCATGCTCGCCTTCCCCGTCATCGCTCCCGTCACCATCAAGATCCTGCACCTGGGGCCCAAGCCCTCCATCATGGTGTCCGCCACCCTCGTGCTCCTCGGAAACTGGATCCGCTTCGCCGGCTCCTACAAGTTCGAACCGACCGGCGGAAAGTTTGGCGTCGTCATGTTTGGCCAGATCCTCACCGGCCTCGCCCAGCCCTTTGTGCTCGCCGCCCCGACCAGGTACTCCGACATGTGGTTCACTACCAGGGGTCGCGTGGCTGCTACCGCTATCATGAGTCTTGCCAACCCCCTCGGCGCCGCCCTCGGCCAACTCATTGTACCCGAGCTGGTCCCGGGTGGCAAGAGCGAGCAGGTGTCTAGAATGGTCCTTTACGTTGCCATCATTGTGAGTTGTGACCGGCTCCCTCTTTCCTCCCTCTGCCTTGACGTTTGGATATCCAAGTTTGGGTTTCCTTCATCCACAACCGCGGGCTGTTTCGTGCATACATAGATATAGATCTATTCGTCACAACCCACTTTCGCGATTAGCTCGGAAAGTAATGGGCTCACTAACGTAAACCTTTTTGTTTCCGCCTCTCTAGTCTTCCGTCGCGAGCATCCCAGCCTTCTTCATCCCCGCGAGACCCCCGACCCCCGTCGCGCCCTCGTCCAAGCACGTGCGCCCCGGCATCCGCGCCTCCGTCGTCCAAGTCGGCCGCAACCTCGAACTCTGGCTCGTCATGCTCACGTTCTGGTTCTACGTCGGTCTGTTCAACCTCATCTCCACGCTCCTCTCGCAAGAGATGAAGCCCCACGGCTTCTCCGAAGATGACGCCGGCATCGGCGGCGGCCTCCTCATCCTCGTCGGCCTTGTCGCCTCCGCCATCGTCTCCCCTCCTCGACCGCACCAAGGCCTTTGTCTTCGCTATCAAGTGCCTCATCCCCATCAACGCCATCGCCTACCTCGTCTTCGTCTGGATGCCCCAGACGGGCTCCATCGCCGGCCCCTACGTCATCCTTGCCCTCATCGGCGCCACCGGTTTCTCCCTCGTCCCCTGCGCCCTCGAACTGCTCACCGAGCTGAGCTACCCCGTCAGCCCCGAAATCACCTCCACCATTGCCTGGTCCGGCGGCCAGCTCATTGGCGCCATCTTCATCATCATCTGCGGCGAGCTCAAGGCCAGCGACTCCGCCGATCCCCCGGCAACCTCGACAAGGCTCTCATCGTCCAGGCCGTCGTCGCGTGCGTCAGCGCGCCCCTGCCCCTCTTCCTCGGCCTCTTTGGCAGAAAGGACAAGATTAGCTTGAGGCGCGTGAGATCCGATGAGCGTGGCCTTAGGTTGGCAACCTAGTTATGCCTCGGCTTTTTGGCCTCTTGTTTCTTGTCTTTTCTTGGATTTCTGGCCTTGGGTTTGCTTTTGATTTGCTTTACTTTTGCGGTTCGCAGGTTTTTCCTTTTCCCTCTTTGTTTTTCGGAGGGTTTTGCCCCTGGATATCTGGAACCTCGCTTCCAGAGGAGATTTACCATCCTCTCTACTCCCTGAATAAAGAATGGGCGAGGGACCGCACACTGTACATTTTATTGTACATTTTGGGTAATTTGGGTAATTTGGTCTCGCATCCATTCTCTTTATTCCCTCTCTCTTCTCCTGGATATCAAGGGTCGGTTCCATCTACTACTTGTGTCCTTTTCCCTGCAAGATAGGGCGCGGAGGAAGAGTGGAAGGACTCTCGGTTACATCTCATGGACGACCAGGAGGATGCGGTAATGGGATATGCACATTGTCGGTCCGGGAGTAGGCCCATACTAGGCCGCTATCAAGGGCGAGAGACCTTCTCCTGTTCTTGTGAAATGAAGCCAGCCAAATGGGCCAAGAAGCCACGCAGATGAGGCTGTAAGCCATGTTGGATTCGCTATGCAGCAAGACCGGGAAAACAGATACATATATATATATACCCCGCGGGTTTATCTCGCCTTATCATTTATTATATCTCTCTCTCATCCTGCACATATGCTTTACCTGTCTGAGCACCTAGGTCTCGAGTATTACGACTATTATGATGATAGAATTCAAGGGGAAAACAGCAGGGAAGAAAAGAAAAAAGGGAGCGCTAGAGGAAGTGAGGGTCGTGTATACGCGTAAACGTGACTGAAGAAAGGGAGAGGGAAAATGGGAAAAAGAACATGGGACAAAAAAGTGCGGAAAGGGGGTATCCAAAAAGAAATAGCCCAATATCTTGTGCTTGTCCTTCATCATCCTCCACCAGAGTCGACCCCTTTGTTCTATTCGTCACTGCTGGCATCATCAACATTATCGTAATCATCCTCGTCATCCTCATCTTCGTCCTCTGCATCCTGGGAGCCCACGGCACCCAGTCCCAACCTATCCTCCCACTCCGCCCTCAGCTTCTCCATGGCAGCCCAACATTGGGCACCCATCTCTTCAAAGGCGACCCTGTCCTCCTCGGTGGTCTCGGTGGCGTGAGCCCACCTGCCGACCTTCTTGGAGAGGAAGCCAGGCTCGTCGATGCTGCGAGAATCGGCCTCGCCCTCCCAGCCCCAGCCTTGAACCTCGGTCTTCTTGGAAGCCGCGCGGCCCAATCGACTACATGCGGATCCCCACTTAACGCGTTCGGCGTGAGATTCATCGAGGGCGTCTTGAGACTCGAGTGCGATGGTGACGTGGGCAGCAGCAGAAGGATAGCCATCGACCGTGTGCCAGGGTGAGCCGATGAAGCGGATGAAGACGAGCGCGAGGCGGTAGACCAAGAAGAGCCAAGACGGAAGGGGGAAAAGGGTGGTAGCGAGGACACCCGGATGGGTGAGGTAGACGCGGGGTCTGTAGCACTCCTCGACGGGGGCGTCGGCACCGGGAAGGCGGAAGTAGTTGCGCGAGGCGGGGAGGACAGAGGGGAGACTGCAGGTGAGGGCGAGGATGTCGGTGAGACGCTTGAGCTTTCGTAAGCGCCCGAGGTCACGATACCCTGCAAATCGTCAAGACGGAAGTGGCAGGTAGAGGGCTCAATGCTACTTGTCCAGATGATCTTGCCAGGACTCATAACGTCACCATCCGCGCGGGCAAGGAGGGGCATGAGAGCGTGGCCAAGAAGGTAGTGACCAAAGACGTTGGCGCAAAAGACCTCGCCAAGGACAGGTTCATCGATCTGCTCCCTGGAGCCAGCCTTCTCGGTGCCTTCGACCTTCTCCCCGTTCCTTGGTCTGTGATGCGCCGTTTCTGCTTGATAACGCCACCGGGGGTGGATAGTTTGAAGTCGGGCCATGTGGCGGCCTGGGAAATGCCCTCCCGCACGACCATCTTGGCAAGGCCAAACCAATCGAGCCCGTCCCATCCGCCGAAGCCAGCGTTGAAGACGACAGCATCGAGGCGGGGGATGCGTACGTCAGTCAGGTTATCGGCCATACCATCCTCGTCGGGTGGGTTGCTTACGGTGCCCCTGACGAGGGCGGCGGCGAAGTCGTAGACGTTGGTTAGATCGGTGAGGTCGAGCTGGGGGCTAAGGATGTGGACGCGGCGAAAGGTTTGAGGCCAAGCATAGCTCTCGTCGCCGCCAGAGCGAGCGCACAGGCTCTCCGAGTTGCGGGCAGTGTGCTCGAGATGTCGGCGCAATGCGAGGACGGTCTCGCGGGATTTGCGGGCAGATCGGGTGGTCGGTAGGAGGATGAGGTGGTGGGAGAGAGGTCGCTGGTGGAGGAACTCGTCGATGAGGCGCTGGCCTAAGCCTAAGCCTACGCCGCTGGTGGAAGGCAAAGAGAAGTGTTAGCTGGGGGAGGAATGACTGCATAGGCGCGATATCGGCCGAGCAAAGGCGAGCGGCGTTGGCGAAGGGCGAGAAAGAGGGGGACGCTGGGGAAAAATTTTACCTATTTGCGCCGGTGATGAGTGCAAAGAACTGCTCATGGCAGGGAACCGATTCCCAGGGTGCGGGCGCCATCTTCACTATTTCTTAGCTGTGGCTTTTTCCCCTTCCTCTTCTTCTGCTACTCCTTCCTTATTGTGTCGGCGATTTACGTTGGAAAACTCGATGGGAGACGTTTGGAGGAAGGTGGGGATGGAGTGGTGGGGGAGGGAAACCGGTCTCAGACGAGGGCTCGCACAACTTTAAAAGAGATCGTCATAAATAAGGGATAGGGAAGGAGATGTCGTCGAGGTTGCACGGCAGGCAGTCTTGAAGGAAAAGCCCAGGTCACCGTCACCTCTCGCGAGTGGGACGAGTATGGAAGGCGTAGATCCGACAGGGGTGGGGCCTATCAAAAGCCAGCGAGCACCTTCCTGGGTTTTGGGGGAGAACACAGCTCCTGCACTTTGGTGTTTCCCCTTTTAGTTTTTTTAGCTTCGGTTGGAAGGAGGACCCAGGTCAAATTTCTACAAGTACAAGTATTACATGAATAATTGCATGTGCTGGGTCCAACGGTCCAACCCCATCACACCTGCCTCCACTCATCCGCTGTGTACCTGGCGCCAAGGAAGGCACCATCAGTATTAGCGTCTTTCCAAATTTTGAGATGCCTAATCAATCTCAACTGCCATTGGAATCACGAAAGGCCACAACAGGAAAGACTTGAGGCAGAGAAAAAGGTTCCCCAAGAATTATTAGAGAAGAGGATGGCGAAAAGAGAAAAGCCTATTTCTTAGTAGAAATACGTTAATCAAAACGAGGAAACTTTAGAAATATATAAGCGTGCTTAGGGGTTATCAACAGGTGAAGAAGAACATTAATAGCTACGGGTTTTCCGTCACCTTCACTAAGATCATGTCAAAGGTCATGTCACAGGCTTCAGTTGTAGATGGCGGCTTTTCTAGTTCATCTCTACTCTAAATCCCTATACTCCTTTACTACGCTCCTTACCAGCTCAGCATGCCCCGACCCCTATCGAATCCTCCCCGAAGCTGCTTCTCCGGCTTCACCACCTTGCCCTGCAATATCGTGAACCGCACCAAGTTCTCGCAGTCCTCCGGCCTCACCCTCGCCAACCAGATACACTGCGCCGCCCCGACGTCCCCCTCGTCTCCCACTTCTGCCTCTTCTCCCGCTTCTTTTTCCGTCCTCGCAGTAAGTTTCTTCGCCACCGGCACCACATCCCCGGGGCTTTCGCCCTCTGCACGTCATCGATACCAAAGGCATCGGGCCGCCTGTACACCATGACGTTGGCCGAGTACTTGTGGCCGCCGACGTGGGAGATGAAGTAGATGCCGACGCCGCCGGGCCGTTCGTCGTCGAGGTCGCGGTACAGGCCCAGCGGGCGGAGGTGTCGCTCCAGCTCCTTGCGGATGAGGGGTGCGCTCTGGCCGCAGCGGGCGTCGCGCGTCTTTTGCGAGCACAGGAGCACGAGGACCTGGTGGGGGCACGGCCGGCTCGTCATGGGCGGCACGAGCCCCGCTGCAAGAGTCGGCGTCGTGGTCTTTGCCGCCGTCGTTGTGGGGGCGGCGTTAGCAGCAATGTCCTCCCCAGTCGCACTGCTCGAGTCGGCTTTGGCAGCTTCTTCTACCTCCTCTTCGAGCCCCTCGGCCTCTACGCTGTCGCTGTCGTCGCCGTTCGCGCCGTTCGTCCCGCTTTCTATCCCTGTGTCCGGAATGACCTTGGGAAGTGCAAAAGGCGCGAGGGGCGAGGTGTTGGTGGGCGCCTTGTTAATGACCTCCTCGATGAGGAGAGGCACCCTCTTGGGTGTGACGTGGTCAATCACGGTAAAGGCCGGCAGCAGCAGCACCGACGTGGGCTCCGAATAGTCCGTCGTGCCGCTCGGCGTGGGTATGTTTGACGCGGAGAGTTTGAGCTTCTACGCGCGGGCAAGGGTGGCCCCATCGGGGCTCTCTTAGGTTAGCACATGGCGCTCCCCTTTCACATCATATAAACGTAGATAAATGAAGGGGGAGGGGAGATATAGAGAGACGCCTACCCCATTCTTCGGCCCGGAGGCCTTGCCAAACGCCTCCATCACGCTCTTCTTCTCATGTTCCACATCCCTCACCCAATCAGTTTTCCCCGTTGCCACGAGCAGATGCGTTTCCCACGCTTTGACGAAGCCATACAAGTCGTCTGATTCCTCCATCTTGAAGGTCTTGGGGTACCGCACCGTGCACGACTGGCAGTCATGAGAGCACTCGTCCCCGTCCACCGCCGGGTCCGTTCGGGGAAGATCTCAGTTAGCGGCGCCGGGCCTTCCGCTGACCGGTTGCCCGATACCGTCATGGCCAATGTCTTGGTGGAGTTTATGAGGGAGCGGAAGCTCCATGCGTTGCCCGGAGGAGGAGGAGAAGTCATTTTTCTTCTTTTCTCTTCCCCCTTCTTCTCCTACTGTTGTTGTATAAGTGTGCGTTCCTATTCCTTGAGCGCAGGAGGGAGCTGTGTGCGGAAAGAGGTAAGAGGACGTTCAATGTCGCCACTGTGTGGATCACTTAAGACTTGTGTGTGTGTGTGTGTGTGTGTGTGTGCACTCTCGGGTGTGCGAATTGTAAGTCCCGGACGGAGAGGGTTGGTAACCAGTGGATGTGAGGTAAAGAAAACGTTGGATGTCGGTGAGGCGAGGTGAGAGCGAGCCCGACTTTCGGGAGACGATCGGCTCAACCTTCGTAACCGAGACGGAAAGAATTGAAAGCTACCAAAATAGGGGAGAAAAAAGTGGGTATAGAAGAGATGTTGAAAAAGGACGAAAGAAGAAGAGAAAAAAAAGCTAGTAGAGATCAGTCAAGAGGAAAAGAAGAATGTATTCATTTAGAGAGAGAAAAAGAATTACACGCGCAAAACCCCGAGTGGAGTGAGGCAAACCCCGAGCTATTCACTTTCTCCGTTTCGAGCTCTTGCTCTTAATTATTTCCCTGCTTAACAATCCAAAGAAAGAGCCGCAAGCCCACCCCCCTCCCCTTGTAAACCCCGCCATCTGCCAGCACGATTTCCCCGCCATTTCGTTTGGCCCGAAGTCGTCATCTACACGAAAAAGCCGTGCAAGGCTACTCCAGAAAAAGGGAGGGGAACGGAGAGGGGGATGGCCACTGTTTCTTTTCTTTTCTCTTTTCTTTTGATTTGGTCGTTGGCTTCCCCGCGTCAGGCACTAAGAGAAGACTGGAACACATTGACACCCGCGGACTTAGAGAGAGATATCTATTGATGGATTGATTAGCGGGGACACACACACACACACACACACACGCCATTGGGGATAACGGATATGTAAGCCCGCCCGGAGACATCGCTAAATTATTAATATGCCGAACCGAAGTGAATCCTCGGGGAGAGGAGGGGAAGCGACGCATCGTTCCTCTTCCTCTATCTGCCTTCGGAGATAGCACGGTTCTTCCTTCTCGCCGGCTGGACACTTGGTTTTCCGAGCCCCGAACGCCCGAAAGACATCTCTGAAGTGAATGCGGGAACAAGCTTCAGCTGTATTCGTCTCTTGTTCCATTCAACTGCCCCCACATTCCCGTACCCCAGCCTAGATTGGTAATAGGCTTGCCCACGACAAACGTCTCTCCCGATACTACAACGTGGACATCAGGGTGGAGCCGTCCAAACGACGCTCAACTCACGTCTCGCTCGTTACCAATCCGGTACAAGAATTAGCTAGATATCCTCTTGTCCTGACTGGCTGGCTACCTATAGTCTCAATATCCTTCAGCTCCACGATGCATCCGTGGAAGGATCCATATCGTCCTCGCGACGCCGATGCTAGAAAAACCACGCACCTCGAAGCTAGAAGCGAGATTCAATAGAGTACAAGTTTATTGTATAGTTATCTCTGGCGAGTAGATGGCAACATTGAAAATTATGAAACGAGAGAAACCGCTGCATGTGGAGACGTAAACCGTAGCTCGCGGGTACCAGTAGAAGAAACCATCTTTTTTCTTTCTTCGGTAAAAGAACAGGAAGGGGGACCAAGAGAGAAAGTGACAAGGAGAACAAGTAAGAAAGGCCAACCCAGAGAAAAAAACCCCCTCCCCAGGCAAAACAGGGACCCCCAAGACTCCTCCAGAAACCCAGGGATTAGAACAAGTGTCAAAGGAAAGAAATAGGGTAACAACAACGAGTCGAGGAAAAAACCAAAAAGAAGGCCGGGACCGGTGGGTGAACACGCCCGACACGCCATTAACCATCCGTTTGTCTACTTCTTCCCATCCTTTATTCCTTCTACTCCTTCTTCTTCCTCGCCTCGTCGTATTCCTCGTCCTCATCCTCGTCGCTTCTCTCGCCTTCGTCGTCTTCGTTCCCTGCCCGGTTCAGCTGCACTGTGCTCTTCCTCCGCCTTTCCCTCATCGCTTCCCTGATTCTCCTCGATGCCTCGTCGAAGCCACCAGAAGAATCGAGTGTCGTGAAAGCGCTGACGGGGAACCCGCCCCGCCACTGCTGCTTCGGGACCGGTTTCGCGACGGCGGTCGTGTCGAGAACATACCCACGCCACCAATGTTGCTATACGACTCGTTGCGGGGTAAGCTGGACAGCGAGTGCATTGTGCCTCGCCGCGAAAAGTACGGGGGCGTCTCGGCTGCGTCTCCCGCACCGGGTGTCGACGCTTCGCTGCTTCGCCGTGCGAACCCGCTCGGTCTGCTGTCTGCGCTGCCATCTTCACCAGATGCTGCCACCGCCGAGGCGATAGCCGAGTCCACCGGCCGCGAGGCATCGCGGCCGACAATGCGCGTCTTGTCGAAATCGGGGAACATCTCGGGCCCCAGAGTGTTGATGAGCTCCGTTACCCGCTGGCTGAGCTTGGCCCGCCGCCCTCGCATCTGGTAGATGCCGTACTCCGAGGTAGGGATCAGGCAGAGCACGAGAGGCCGAAGCGACTTGAGAATATCCATGCCCACCTCGCCGAAGCGGAGCGCGCCAAAGGTGATGGCAATCATGGCGACAAAGGAGCTGATGTACACAAGCCAAAGTGGCGCCCATTCCGGCACGATCCCCAGATGCGGTCTTGGTACGCTTTGAAAGTGACGACGATGGAGTAGAAGTGGTAGAGCGTTGGCGCCAGGGCCATAGATACGAGCACCTTCCACGTCGCCATCACGTCCTTGCCCTGGATCTTGACCGTTGAGCCTGCGAGAGCCTCCTTGGCCTTCTTGCGGCTGATTGTCTTGGTGGCGATGAAGACGGGCGCAAAGAGAACAAGACCTGGGAGCACGCCGATGAAGAGGAAGATGAGTTTAGCGACCCGGAAGAGAAGCGTGAAGAAGACACCGAAGATCGATCGCTTGGCATACTCGACCTGGTGGTCTCGCAAGTTGAGGTACCTGAGCTGCCGGTTGTAGTTCTTGACCGCCCCGAGGAGTTCCACAATGCGCTCGTCTGACTTGTACTTTTCGTAGCCCAGGGAGAGGCGGCGATTGAGCTCAACCACCAGTGGGAGAGGCAGCTTCTTGCCTGTAGGGTTGTATAGCCTCCGCGCCGCCTGGATGAGCATTAGGGTATCGTAGTCAGGCGTTGACACGGTGACGGAGCTCAGGGCATTGTACACGCCGTCTAGCAGCTCACCAATGGCCTCGCGTCGTTGGTTGTTCTTGTACAGCTCTACCAGGCGGGGGGATCTCGTAGGGGCTCCCAAACTCGACGACGGCTCGGGATCGGAATTTGTGGGGGTGGAAGTAGTTCATGCCTACGGGAACGATGGTCAAGCCGCAGTCGGGGGCATCAGCCAGGGCGCCGAGAGCCATGATGGCAACGCCGGCCTTGAGGGGAGAAGTTCGGTTCGGTCGTGGCTACCACCCTCGGGGAAGATGCCAACGCAGCCGCCGGATCGAAGGCGGGCAAACACCGCCTCGTACACCTTGGTCTGGTCGATGTGGGGGCGAGCTTGAACTTGGTGCCCTGGAAGCCTTCGCGGGCGCCCTTGAGATTCTTTTTCAGGAACTTTCCGTTCTCATCAATGTCGTCGCGGCCCGTGAGCTGCTCCATCGACAACTTGCCCTTGAAAGGGCGCTTTATGCGAACTTCCTCGGGGCTGATGATTTCGGAAATGTCCACACTCGCGCCCGACTGTCCCTTGATGGAGGGGAGGAATATCATACCGCCCACCTCGCCCTCGCCCTGGCCAAACTTGGTACCCACGCCACGGATCAGCGTAGGGTCATTGATCGGGTCGGGGAGGTATATAGCTCCGGTGGCGGGTTTAGCCGAGTCCTGGGCTCGGCCGACGGGAACGGACCCGACCTGTCGGGAGCTCCAGCCGACGAAGCCATGGACAGACTTTTGTGCGATGAGTAGGAGACACGTCGGTTGGCCTCGCGTCGCAGGGTTCGCTGGAGTATTATAGCATCGACAAACTAGAAGCGCAGAAATCACCCATTTGTTAGCGACATGAACGGGTCCGTAAGACGAGCTCCGGCGGGGAGGGATGTTTGAAGGGGCGACCGTGAAAATAGGCCCTGGGAGGAAAGAAGAAGTCGGGGTGAAGAACCCACCTGGTTCGCGTGAGGGGCCGCGACGAAGAGTACAGGTCCCTCCCGGGGCACCTTCCACGATCCTCTGGGCACGACCTCTCTGAAGAACAAGTCGATAACAATGCCAATCACCCATAAGAAGATGTCATATTTCCAGTTGACCATAGGATAGAGCTCCTTTGGAGGCGCAGTCCGTCCACGCTCCGTGTCCCTCTCCATGACGGTGGCGGGAGAGCTTATCGAGAACGGGGGCTGCAGCGATAAGCCAAATCGATCGTCGTCGGAAGAAAGGAAGGCGCTCGAAGAAAAATAAAAATGGTTCGAGGAGTAGTTCGGAGGAGGAGGAAAGGGTGGAAACGAGGGGCAACCCCAATCAAAAGACACACAGAGAAGGGCGAAGAAGGAAGAAAAAAAGCAGAGCAGACCCAAAGAAGGAGAAAGAGAAGAAGAATCAAGGTGAGGAAATGACGGCAGCCGTCGAGTTGGTGTGGTAAAAGGAAGGCGACAGCAAGCTAGCAAACCTGTCTCTTTCGATCGTTTCCTATTCCTGTGAGCCTCGCTCTAATCCTTCCACTTTTTTTTTCTTTGCTCTTGTGGTTTGAGGAAGCTTGGGATGGGACAGGGGTGAGTTTGCCCCAACTGGCAACCGAGGGTAGAAAAGCTTGTGATCGAGTCCGGATGCGGGGAATGGTCCGCTCTGGCAGGCTCGTAAGCCAGAGGCGCAGGGTAGGATCGGAGACTTTAAAAGAGGGTGTCGCGGAAAATATACTCTAATTAGGATGTCGAGGTGCTGAGGCGGGAACGTGAGAGTAGCAAAATGCTCAAAGGTTGGGGAGAGAAGAGAGATGAGGGGGGACGAGGTGAATTAATGAATTGGACCTTGTTCTGGTGAGATGTAGCACAAGAAGGGTGGGGAGTTTGATGCAATCAGACGCAAGGTTGAATCATAGCATGCGATCTTGTCAGCCCATCCGCGTCCGGGCCTTTTCCGCCCACATCTCTCGACATGAACCCAGTTCCAACAACATGGTCCCTCAAATTCCAGAGATTCAGAAGGTCTCAGGGCTGTTGCTTCCGCCTATTTCTTTCCTCTTTTCTCTCTTTTCTCTTCCATTTTCCCCACATTTCCCCGCCCTTAGCCTTGATACTTTTCTTTTTTTTTTTTTCCTAGGTCGTACTTGACCCTTTTGATTTTATTTCTTTTCTTTCTACACTTGTTCCTTTGATCCTTCCGCTTTCCCGAACTTCGGTTATTTTCCCTTGCCCTCTTTCCCTGTGCTCTTCGAAGAAGGTGCGACCAAAGAGAAGAATTGGTACATTCAAATCATTGAATCCACCTTGCATTCAAAACTGGAACCGGGCTTCGAATAGCTCAAGCACTTGTGGCGGAACCAACCTGCGTGAGGGACCCACTTCAGCATCCAAAAGCGTTCAACTGCTTGGAACGGGCCTCGAGCGGGTTGGAGCTTGGACTTTTGTGAGGAGAATAGCTCTCACATGTTTGCATCCATTGCTAGATCTCGAACGCTGTCTTCCACTTTACTAGCTCTACTGTTTTTTTCCGTCTTTTTTTTTTTTTTCATCCGTTTCCTTCCATTCTCCCTTAAAACAGGATTATTCTTCCTTTTAATATAAAGTAACAAATGGGAAGGGACCTTGACCAACCCGACTTTGCATATCAATTGGCCCTTGACTTCATTGAAAGGAACGCTGTGAGCCAAGCATGCGTGGATCGTCGCCATGGAATGGGGTCGCCCGACTTTGAACGTCGACGACTTGATTTTACATCGTACTTTATAGGTCAAGCAAGGCTCCGCTGGAGAAAATGGAGACCAACAGGCGCTAGCCAACTTTGAGCCTTCCATTGAGATCGACTAGCTTAGAGGGCGCACGCTTGGCCCCAAGCCCTGAGTATTCTTATCCCTTCGGAGACCGGCTTGAGACAACGGAGAAACACACCGGCGACCTTGGGAGAGCGGGGTGAGAGAAGGCAAGGGCAGATTTGGACTCTATCAAAATTGAACTTGCACTGGCTAGCCCTCAATGGTAGCGGGTACATACCAATAAATCCAGGTCCACTGAAATTGGGTCTATTACGAACCAGCTCGTTTTCTCATGTTCCCTAAGAAAGCCGACCCTCATTGATGGTATCTCTAGCATCCGTGACATCCGCTTGAGGATTGCTCTATCGAACACTGATTGGCAAGAAAGAGAGCGAGAGCCCGTGGATCTTTCTTAGCCCTATTCACAACCCCATTTTCCTCAGATAACCTTCATCAATTGGCACCTTTTCCCCGGGCTGGTGGCGCCAAACTCAGCAGGGGTTGGGCTTGCTAGAACATCACGGAGACCCTTCCCTACCTTCGCTATGCGACTTGCCCTGTGGTGAAGAAAGGCCACGTAAAGAAAGGAAAACTCTTCAAAGTTCAGAGGCCAGCTACCCTCGACCGATCAGAAATTCGGTCTTTTTCTTTCTTTTTTTTTTTTTGTTTCTTTTCCTAGTTTCTTGGTTAGGTCCCCGGACCGCCCGTAACCGTCAATATCACCCCCTTGGTTCGGCTCTCCCGGTCGTCACCCTCCATCTCCGTCACCGAGCTGCCAAGGCATCCTACTGCAAAGAAAAAGGGAGAGGAGGGCACTATGCAGGATCCAGGTATGCAGTGCATCTCACAAGCCTTCCCTTTCTCCCATTTTCTTATCTCTTCCCGCTGTCAGCCGGGGGCCCGAACCTCGATCCGCTTTGAGGGTTGAGTCTTGGGGTGCAGAACCCCACTAACACCGAGAATCTCCGCCCCGCCACCGAGTCTCTTTTGTTTTGTTCAATTTTCAGAGGGGCACCATTGACTTGGATCCCGGCCAGCAAGAAACCCAACTGAATGCAGGTCCACGAAAGGAGACCCCGTTTCGCTGCTTTTTGTTGAGCCCACAGTCTCACACTCCCCAAGACCACATATGTATCCGCCAACAAATTTCTACAATCAAGTAGCCAGGGCTTACCAGGGCAAGGCAATAAACTTACTTTCCGCCTCTGCGTCCTCAACTTCTTCAAAGCTCTTTTACACATGTGACCTATGCTGAGTGAAAAACCCGCCATCCACAAGAGAGCGGTCCCAAAGAAGAGAAGGGGAAAAAACGCCCCCTGGTCCAACCCACCGCGGCAGAAGAGATATGACAGTAAAAATTCACGTGAACCGAGCTACATGTCCGCCACTCGCGCCGCCGCCAAGCGCTGGGCACCTCTACCGGCCGGAGGGAACTAAACGAGAAAATCAGAAAAGAAAGAGAAAAAAATGACAGAGAAGCGGGTATCTATTGAGGAGAGCCAAGAGGAGGGAAAGGAGCCCATCAGCGCTTCAAAGTCCAGAACA
The DNA here is from genome assembly GCA_949357655.1 of Parascedosporium putredinis. Taxonomy (NCBI): domain Eukaryota; kingdom Fungi; phylum Ascomycota; class Sordariomycetes; order Microascales; family Microascaceae; genus Parascedosporium; species Parascedosporium putredinis. The sequence continues at coordinate 566,861 of CASHTG010000021.1, read as the reverse complement.
CACCAGGGAGGTCTCGGGCCCCGCGTCCGGCCCATTGTATTAGTCCCACTTCTATCTTCAATAGGGTCATGTTAGTGCCGGGCCAAGAACCCCGCCGTTAAGGTCTTTTCTTGTGTGGCCAATCCCCATTGTGACGGTGATTCAATAAAGTCGGAGCTTTACTTCACACTCGAACCACCCAAGGTGCCTTCTTTCAAGATGCATTATAACGGCGGGATGCTGTCCGGAGAAGGAAACCCATCACGCGAGAGGGGTGAGAGAAATGGGCCCATCATCTGGTTCCACGTCTGCGCGGCAACAAGCCTCTTCTCTGTATATCACCAAGAATCCCGCTGTTTCTTAAGCTCGACTAAGATATGTGTGGCTAGCTAGCTGCCTCTAAGCTTGATCTCAATTTCAGCCGGTTCTTCCAAAGCATTCACGCTCACGAATGCTGAGCCAACCCACAGAAAAGAATATTCCAATATTCCCCATACACTCATGCCGTGCCTTTTGTTTTTTTTTTTCTCGCCCCTCCGTCGCTGGGTATACCCGTACTGAACCAACGCCTTGAAACACCATACCACCGCTTTCCATGGCTACATGTAATCTAAAATACCAAATGTTGAAGAGTGACGAGAAGTCTACTGCCGCCGCGTTCGACGCCTCCGCCTGCTCCCCACCCCAGTCGTGGACGAGTTGGCCCCGACCTAACTCCCAAGCGTTTACGCCTTTGTGATATTGCCTCTCATTTCTTGCCCTTGCCCTTGCGAGCCTTGCTACCCACCATTGCGGTACCTTCCTCCAGCTCGCCGCTTTCTACCTGGCCTGAGGTTTCCAGTTCCTTCAACCTGGCTTGCCCCGATATGAACATACTCAAGTCGCGGTTGGTCTCCCTGAGCTCCTCAAGCTCCTTAAGTTGGTCCTGGATCGCCAGCTCTTGCTTCTTCATGTATTCAACTCGGTCAGCCAAGCCCTTGCTCATCTGCCGCTCCTCTTGAAGCTCCTTGCCGAGATTCCTCGCCAAGTCATGTGTCTTCGCAGCCTTGGCCTTTTCTCGCTTGAGATCCTTTTCGAGACTCGGAATAACGTCTTTCTGGAGCTCTGTGCACTTAGCTTCCGTGATACGTATCCTCTCCATCGCTGCTAATGACTCTGCCGCGGCGCTTTCCGCCAGGAGAGTCGCTTTGTGGGCCTTGTCCGCGGCCTGTGCAATCTTTTCCTCAAAATACACCCGCTGCGATTCCAGTTGGCTCGTCAATAGGTGCGTGTACTCAAGGCCCATCGCCTCCACCTTGGCCCGCGGAACTACGTCCTCATCTTCTGAGTGACCCTCTCTGTTATGGCTTGGGAGCTCGACAACCTTGCCGTCCCCTTTGGCCCTAATAAGCCGGTGGACCCAAGTGTCCCCGGCATAGTCCCAGACATGCTGCGTCTCAATTTCTAGTGCGAAGCTGTGTGCCGTCTCCTTCCAATGCTCTTTGGCGTGCCCGCCCTTATACCTTCCGCAGCCCACGCGGCCACAAATAAGGCAAATCCAAAGGTCCGAGGTCGAGTCGCACACCGCGCAGAGATTGGAGATGGATGAGCCAAACGCCGGCGCATGGCTCCCGGACGCGTCGTTGTGTGACGGGTTCGAGTACCGACAGACCGGACACCCTGAACCCGACCAGTTTTGTAGACACGTGCAGTGGAATACATGCTGGCAAGGTATCGTCATCAAGCCATTTGTGTCATCCATGCGCTCGAGGCAGACTGGACATGTGGGGAGCTCAATGAGGTTTGGCGTCGGGGAGGAAACGGTTTAAGTGTGTAGGATGCACGCGACTGGCTGGGCTCGGCTTCCCGAGGTCTTGTAGGCGTTTCGAATGTGATTGACTTGACAAAGACAACATGGCATATCTCGGCCTTGTAGACAAAAAAGAAAAAAGAAAAGGAGAGTATTAGCTGCTGCTATAACGCGGAACCGCAAGGGGAACGCATAAGGATTAATTGAACTCACCACCATGGAGTTGAACACTTTGCCGTTAAACTCCTTTTGCCACTCCTTGGCCTTCTTGTTATCGCGAAACTTCAAAAGAACGAGGTAGCGGCTCATCCGAGACGTCATGACCATGCGGAAATGGGTGACACCAGATCTCCATTTCTCACCCACGAAGCCGAGAAATTCTGCAGGAAGGATATAGCTCGGAACGGCAGGGATGCAGAGCGTCGTGCACCCATCCTCTTCTGGTCCCACCGTAGAGGCTCCGCCGGCCGTTAGTCCTACCGTAGGCATCTCTTCTCCCCGGTAAAAGTGGACAACACCCCAGCCGACCTCTGTATTCTTGGTGGGGACGGACACGCACTCTGCCCTCGTAGAGGAGCCGTCGCCGCCCAGCGTCGGTCCCAGCTCCAGGGCAGCAAACGCAGCAGCGTTGGGATTCTCGGTGGCTGCCGAGCTCGGTCCCGCATCGCCCATCGTCGCGTCTGTCACCTCGCGCTCCTCTTCTTGTTGGAAATCGATACTCTCGATGCTCACTCGGCCAAATCTCCAGTCCCTCACCGCAGTCTGAGGCTGAATGGCAGCAGAGGATGGGGGCGGCGGCAGGCTCTTAGTCCGTTCCCTCCACTTTCTCTCGGGGACTATTTCAATCTTGCGACGGTCCTCCTCGTGCGGTTTCCGATCTGCCCCACAGTCGATTACGCTTGGTCCGGGCTCCGTGTGAGAGCTGCTGCTCGCTTGGCCGCTGGATTGGGGTTGAATGTGAGCTGTCGAGTACAATCGAGGAGCGGTTTTGATTTTGGGGTTGGTTTTGCTTCGATGCTGATGTGATGGCAAGTCGCCAAAGATGTCGGTCTCGTGCGGGGGACCCAGAGTTCCGGGGCTGCGGTACTGGGGGTCCCTGTCCGTGGGGTTCGACGTCGGGTAGAGTTCAAAGGTGAGGTGGTAAAAGTAGGAAGGCATAGCAAAGGATCTCAGCCCGACATGGCTGCTTCGCGTCCAAAAGGGCCGTTGCTTCGGATAAAGATGCGATGCGGAATTCAAGGATTTTGGGTGGGCCGAAGCGGAAGATCTTGTGTCTCTAGGTGGACATGTCGTGGGTTTGGGGAGAGATGGAAAGGTGGGAGGAAATAGTCGGGCTTAACAAGTATTATTAATGGTTTCTACAAGTTTCGACGAGCAACATGAGGTCCAAAGCCTTGGAAGCTGCACTGCATACAGCTTGTCGCAAGGGAAGGGGCGGCTCTTGGTAAGGCTGCCTCACGGCCAATCCTCATTATTAAATTGTAATACTCAGCTGTCCATTTTGGAAGGGAAGCTCCAGTCGTTGCTCCACTTTGGAAAGCGTGACCCAGTGGCCACCCCTCACTTCAGTTCGGCCCCTCCTCTTCCAAGACCGACAGTTTGCCACTGGCGGGAATAGGAGTGGGTGGCTAGAGTCGACATGAGAGCAGTAGAATCATCGCCTGCAATAAGTAATGAGATTATTCTTGAGAATATTTTTAGTGGAGGAAGAGAGGAAAAAACAAGAAAAAAAGAAGAGAAACGAAAAGAAACATACAACATCAGGGATTCGCTGGTCGTCACCGACCCAACTACTAGTCTGACGCTCTGGAGCTTAACGAGGCGAGAGCGAACGGGATCGCGTGTTTTCTCGAGGCTGTGGTCGTATGTACAAGTCTTGGTCAGTAGACCGCCTTTTAGGGGATCCATTGACGTTGTAGCGACATGGACGACATGGACGACAGGGGATCAAGAGTTTCTACGAGGCGTACATCTGGTATCACATTTCTCGGGAGCTAGGTCGACAAAGACCTCAAAATCGCTGAGACACTTATTGTTCGCGTCTATTCATGCACACATGCCCCTTTCGGGGGCTTTTTATGTGTGAAGAAACTATGCTAGGGTACTTCAAGATATCATTATGCCATTAATCCATTCCCAAACGCCCATGAAACAAATCGTCCTTGTACAAGAAGAGTATTCAGTAGTGATGCCCGACTCGCAGGTAATTGACTACTGACCGCCACGAAGGCGAAGGACGAGATGAAGGGTAGACTCCTTCTGGATGTTGTAATCCGAAAGAGTGCGGCCGTCCTCAAGCTGCTTGCCGGCAAAGATGAGGCGCTGCTGGTCAGGGGATGCCCTCCTTGTCCTGGATCTTGCTCTTCACGTTGTCGATGGTATCAGAGGACTCAACTTCAAGGGTAATGGTCTTGCCGGTAAGAGTCTTGACGAAAATCTGCATACCACCACGGAGACGGAGGACGAGATGGAGGGTGGATTCCTTTTGGATGTTGTAGTCGGAGAGAGTGCGGCCATCCTCAAGCTGCTTGCCGGCGAAAATAAGACGCTGCTGATCGGGGGATGCCCTCCTTGTCCTGAATCTTGCTTTTGACGTTGTCGATGGTGTCCGAAGACTCGACCTCGAGCGTGATAGTCTTGCCGGTGAGGGTCTTGACGAAAATCTGCATACCACCACGGAGACGGAGGACAAGGTGAAGGGTGGACTCCTTCTGAATGTTGTAGTCGGAGAGGGTGCGGCCATCCTCGAGCTGCTTACCGGCGAAGATCAATCGCTGTTGGTCGGGGGATACCCTCCTTGTCCTGGATCTTCGACTTGACATTGTCGATGGTGTCCGAGGACTCGACCTCGAGAGTGATGGTCTTGCCAGTAAGGGTCTTAACGAAGATCTGCATACCGCCGCGAAGACGGAGGACGAGATGGAGGGTGGACTCCTTCTGGATGTTGTAGTCGGAAAGGGTGCGGCCGTCTTCAAGCTGCTTGCCAGCGAAAATGAGACGCTGCTGATCGGGGGATGCCCTCCTTATCCTGAATCTTCGACTTTACGTTGTCGATAGTATCTGAAGACTCGACCTCGAGGGTGATGGTCTTTCCGGTAACTAGATAATCAAATGTGTTAGGATTGGAAGTGATCCCTTATACGAAGTGCAGCGTGGGAGGGGGTTATCGACTTACGGGTCTTGACGAAGATCTGCATGATGATGATGTTGGACGGATTCACAGCAGGGAGACGAGAAGATGGAAGAGTATGTTGATGGGAGCAACTTTGCGGCTCGGAAAAGAGGATAGATGAAATAGGGATCTCGAGTTCCCTTTAAGGTTTGAAGATGATGAAAGTGGGTTGAAGGGAGGAAGAGGTTCTGACAGGAAAGCCAAGAAGAGGAGTGAGGGGGAAACGATTTAAATAGGAGGAGAGCAGTTTCCCGTTGCGTCAATGTTGCCTTGGCCGGTTGCGGGGGCAGTTAGGAGGGAGGCGGCGCAGCTGATTAATAGATGGTGGTGGCGGAGGGAGCGAAGGGGGACGCCCTGACCCAGCCTTCTCTATGAGGACACCCTTCCGGTCAGGGAATGGTCCAGAAGCATCTCGCCCAACCCGGACTGACGCAATCCTCGCCCATGATTCGCAGAGCGCATTCCTTTTCCCAACCGTTCTATCGCGTTTTTTAAGTTTTCCATAGAAGAGAAAAATCAAGTACCCCCAGTGGCAAATTCGACACCAGCGATCTTGAAGCCTTTCTTTTGTCGATACAAAAACTGTCGCCTTCCTCCCTCTGTTTGGCAGAGGCCGGTATCAATCTGGATCTCCTATCTTCTAGCCTTCTAAGCCTTTCTAACACCGCCCACCCACGGGCCAGCTCCAGGCAGAGTATGCCCCACTCTTCCAATCGGCCCCGTTTGAGGTGCCGCCAGGGCGGTGCCTCGTGGGCCCAAGTTTGTTTTCCCGAATGACTCCCTCTCTCTCCAGGGTTCCCCTTTCCCCATTGAGACTATCAAAATGAAAAAGTCGAAAAAGGCCGCAAAACCCGCTGCAAGACTGACCTCATGCGTTCTTTCCCCCAAGATCTTGTTTCCAACGCTCTGATGGGGAGACCAAGAAGGCGGGCGCAGATGAAGATGTCCCCCTTCTTCCTTCCCAACTTCCTCTTTCCAGCACCGTCGAATTTCGGCGCTAACCTCCTTGCCTAAGGCTCCTGTCATATGATAGGATGAGAGCCAATCAGTGCACGCCGTAGCTACGTCACTGGCCGAATATTGCCCCGCCTTCTTTCCTATCTTGCATTATCGCCAGTCTTGTTTCCCACCTTCTGCTCCAGCAGTCTTGCATGGCCCAACCTCGTTTTTGCGGTGGATTGATGAATGCTACCACCCACGACGGAATAGAGACTCAGGATGCAAAATCCAGGTTAGGTCCATCGGGTTGCAAGAAGGATTGGAAAGACGTAATTGAGTAATTTTATTGTACTTTGCTTCTCCTTTCAATCTCTTTATCCGAGATTTTTGAGGGTTCGCTGTCAACAGGCGTTGGGAGAAAGCACGCCTTCAACACAAGCCGTTCCGACTCCTTTTCGCATCGATATGGAATCGATATGAGTGCGCATCCCCACTCACGTTGGGGTACCTCCGGGGACGGAGACACACGGGTGCTTCCCATGGCACCCGTCCGCTCCTGCAATCATCATCCTCTCGGCCTTTGACTCACTCTCATCTCATAGCGAAATTTACTCATGGATCCATCAGTGGTTTTTTGAGATCTCCCCTAGCCTGCGCTAGGCACCAGCAACAAATCTTACCATCCACATCTGTTGCGGATGTTAGCGGGCGAAATAGCGCAGATACACTCGGAAGTGGCGAACAGAACCCTGATTTTGGGCAACCACCGTCCCTTGCATCAGCGACGATAGGGTTGGCCGATGAATCGATCATGGAACCGAGCGGGCCTTTTGCCCCCATCTGGGAATCATCTTGAACCCTTCGTGACCATGTTTGCTTCCGCACCCTGTGCTTCTCCGGTACGGCGTCGCCCAACCCGTCGGTGGGACGAACAAAAAGGCCGAGACGATCATAAATTACCCATAACTGCGAACTTCTAGAACAAACGGGCAAACAAGACATTTTATGTTGTAATAATTTGTTAGGATACGAGAAAGAAGATAGAAATCGATATGTGTTCTTCGGAAGGCAGCTTCACTCATTTAAAAAGGAAAAAAAAACATTTTGGAGAGAGAAGCCCAGCCCTCCATCCAGCCAAATGACCCTCGTCCAAGAGTGTCAACTGCGAACGCCAGTGCCCAATGCTTCTTCGTTCTAAAACGACATTTCGGAAAGAAAATGATAGAAAAGGGTGGCAAAATATAAATGCTTCTGGTTCTCATTGCGGCGTTTCCCTTTCGTCCAGCTCATGCTTCCATGATAACAATAACTTCGTTTTTCTCCGCATTCAGCCCGCGTTGCTTCTTTCATTCAGTTCATCCTAGACCGTTCAAGCGCACATCCCCCATCTTGCCTTCATTTCATGCTCCAAGAAAGGACGGAAAGCCGAACTCTGACAAAAGAAGTTTGTCTTCCGTCCCAATGCCATTCATACATGAAGAAAGAAAAAAAGTTTAAAAATAAAGGCCATGAGGCACCAATCATAAAAGAGTAATAGGAAAAAAGGTCTTCGTCAATAAGGTCGTGAAACGTGAAGCCGACGACTTTTTATCCGAGCAAGAAAAAGAAAACGGCCGTGTTTAGCCAGTTGGGATGCGAGTGTAAGGTGAGTCCGTAAGTGAGTCGGCAAGTCGCGACGCTCGTTCCGAATCGTCACGATCAAAAACGCCGTCGCTAGATATGTAGAGGGCGGGGGCAGAGGAGAGAAAAAGACAAAGGATTGACAAAGGAAAAAAAAAAAAAAAAAAAAGGAGTTTGAGACAAAGGAGAGTTATAAGGATGTAACAGGCAGGCCATTCCTTATTTCATGGGATATGGCGGGAGTGGCGGAGGGTATCGAACAAGAAGTCATTAGTGGGATTGAGTGGTTTACACGACCGGCTTAGTTGGCGCGAATCACAAGTTTGGACAGGAACTTGTTTGACAATGAGTCAAAATCGGATGGATCAAACTTGGATTCGGGCCGGGTCCTGAGATACGACTCTGGAAACACAAAGTCTGTTAGCTGATGCTGGCTCGGGTTGTCCCAGGAAGGGGAATAAGGAATGTCAAACTTACCATGCTTAATGACATGTTGCCGCACTTCCGTCATGGCCTCGCAAACGGCCACGTTGTTGTTAAGGATGTGGCCGTGCTTCTCAGTATCCCAGTCGATGAAATTAGGGAGCTTCTGGGAGATGGCGTGGAAGAGGCCAATAATGACACCAACGGGAGTAGTTTCCATGTCGGTGCAGAACTTGCTGACCGCCGCCGGGTCTGGCACGCGGTAGTGGCAGTCGAACTGCATCTCCTCCCAGACGGCCAAGAGGATAGACGCCAGCATGAAAATGGTAGGCCAGTTCTTGAGTCTCTCGCCGCTGTAGACGCTGGAGTACAGCGCGGAAAGTTCTTCCAGGATGTCCTTCTGGAGTTCTCGCCACATGTCGGCCATGGCGCACTTGATCTGGAAATTGACCATAACAGGAGCGACGACCCTTCCGTAAAACTTTGACTCCTCATCGTCAATCTGGCCTTCGAGCTGAACCTCGGACCCCTGGTTCTCAACAAGAGTGATGTGGAGGGTAAGGTTATAGGCAAGGACCAGCTTGAGGGCCTTTCGGATGACGGGAGACTTTTCCTTGACGTAATAGCGGTGAGCCGTGGCCAGGATCTCAGTCACGAACGGAGTGCCCTCAAAGTGATCGGCGATGAATTCCTCAAAAGGTCCATCAATATGCTGGTCCAGGTACTCAGAGAGTGCCTTGACGGATATCCCTTCCACGCCAACATCAAGCTGTTCGGTGGGGATTTCAAAGTTGATAGGCTCTTGCTCATGGCAGGATTCAACCCAATCAAGCTGGAAGCAGCTCTGATCCGTGACGTAGACTTCACGAACAGAGACGGGGAGTGCAAAGCCATAGCCGTGTGTGATCCACATGGTCGTCTCCTTCTGAGAGAAGCCCTTGACGTTGAATACCGACACGCCGCGCATAAGATGACGCTCATAGTCAGCCTTCCAATCCTTCATGAAGTAGCCGATATCCTTGATGTCGATACGAGTGCACGGGACCTGCCACAAACGGGCATGAGAGGGTTGGCAGCCGGCGCAAGGCTCGCCCTTGTCACACGTCTTCTTAAGGAATTTGCAACGAAGACAGGCACGGAGTTTCCTGATCTCACTGGCCTGCTTTCGCTGTTCAGGAAGCAAAGGACCCCGGCGACGGCCGACCTTCTTCTCCCCGGTTCCATCCTTCTTGCCGGTTGAGGAGCGGCGGATGACCGGCTTCGTCGCCTTGGCAATGGGGCTCTTGCGGGGCCCGAGTTTCTGCGGCTGTTCGTGGCAGGAGGCGAGGTGGATCCGGAGCCGCTTGATGGGCTGGAGCGGCTGGACGAGGAGGGCGAAGACTTGATAGCCATAGGACCAACGGCAACGGTCGGGCTGACAACGTCGTGCGTATGATGGGCAATATGCATCTCGTTAGGGAAGCAGTTGCGATGGGATGAGGTGTCGACATAACCATCCGAGTCGGGAGAGAAGGGAGAATACGGGAATGGGGCGACTTCTTCGAAACTTCCAAATTCCATTGAGCCGGCGCCATCGGACGAGTCGGAGTTAGTGCGGAGGTGTAGCGTCTGGCTCGGGTTGAAGATGGCGGGATTCGTGGTCTGGCCAAGTTGATCGAAAGGTCCAAAGTCCACCAGAGCCCAGCCTTCGGGGCTGGAGCCAAGCGAGAGAAAGGTGCCCGTGGGAGAGTTACTGCCGATACTGTCGATGCGATGATGAAGCCCGTCGAGAGGAAGCGTGGCGGCGAACTCCTGCCAACCGTCCTGAATCCCTATCCCGCCCCAGTGCATTGTCTGAGCCGCCGCATCCTCAACCGAAGGGAGACCTGGGAACGGAGATTCTAAAGGAAGGCCAGCGTGAAGCGAGGCCTGCGTTGTCGGCAGGTAGTCCAGGGGGCTAGGTTGGAAGTTGGGCGGAATGGCTGGAAAGGTGAGAAAGTTTGGATCTTGGATGAACTGGGTGAAATCGCTCGGGGCCAGTTGCTGCTGCTGTTGCTGAAGTGCCCAGTCGGTCAGCGGGCTGGTGGCCTGGAAGGGCGAGGGCTCGGAATGTTGGGAGTGAGGGCTGGCACTCGATTGCACCGGAGAGGGCGTGTTTTGAAGGTGGTCACCCTGTTGTTGGTGATCGGAGTTGTGGTTCGATGAGAGCGGGGAAGATCCGGTCGAGGCGGTCAAGTCGATGGGCATCGACCACGTCGCCCTTTGCTGAGGCGTCATTGTGGATGAGGGAGCTGGGCCGCGAGGGTTCTGGGCTGTTGGGTAAGGATAGCGATTCCGTTGATTAAACGTCAGTTCCAACAAGGGGTCTCCTCCTCCACCGGCGTTGAAGTCGAAAGTCATGTTTGCCGGAGACAAGAGAAACGAGGGAGAAGAGGGGAAAAGGGAAAGGGAAAAGAGGAACCAGGAAATGGCGAGGTGAATTCGGCTGCGAAGGCTATCGATATTGTATCAGGTAAAGCCCTGACACCGCTCTTTCGATGAGATCTCGACTCGAGATCGGTCAAGGAGCAGATGCTGTCAGGGGAAGATGTTTGGGGGTGAAGGAGGGAAAGACAGGTGCTGAAGCCGCCTCCGGGAACGAAAGATGAGGGGACAAATGGCGAGTGGTACCCACAGGATCATTCCCCACGGTTTTGGCGAGGGACGGACGAGGTCATGAAGAGGCGGTGAAGGAGTCGGCGGGCATCCAGCCCCTGCCGGGAAGGCGAGCCAATCAGCACTGTCAAACAGGGCCTTGTATCTGCAAGTCCGTGGAGCGACGCCTCCACCAAGAGTGACAGGGAAGGAGGGGTGGGTTCGCTCACGGGAAGGGGGCGTGGTCGGTCTAGGAGGGTCCAATGACCCAATCGCTAGCCGCACAAAAATTTCGTGGCATTTCAGAGGCGTGGCCCTGAAATCCTCGCACTGTTGCTTCCCGCGTCGCGACACGCTAGACACCTCCGTGCCCAATACAGTATAATTGCTGAGTAAAGAGGCCCCACTTGGTTGGCGAGCGGGGTCTCGTCCACTAATATTATCCACCACCCTCTCTCTCCCTCTCTCGCCAAGTCGACCAGAGAGGGGCCCTTTTCCAGGAATTAATCCGCGGGTGAATGCGGATGCGGGTCGAGCTTCAAGCACTGCATTTTGCAATCAATAGGGCTATCTTAGTGTTCAATGCTGCGATATGGACTCGCACCGCCTAGCGCAGCTCTTCACATTGCGGTCGCAAAGTCGTCGACGGGACCCGCTGTCTTCATGAAGGCGCCTGTTCCTTTGCTTGCCCCAATCGTGATGTGGCCAGGCCCAGATTGGCAACTTGACCCTCCTGCCCTGTGGCGTGCACGGCCTTGATCTATTGGCCCCTAGACTTTTCGGTGCACCTACCCATCGTCTTCCAGCCCCGTCGAAGAAACGGCGAGTCTGAGACTTCGTCTCTGTCAACTCTGTCAACTTGGAAAAGGAGACCTATTGACATCACATCAAGACTGAGAGACAAGCCTGGGCGATGCAAGGAATGCAATAGTGTATAAATACATGAGACCTCCGATCCGGTCATGAGGCTTCAGCATAACATTGTCCTAAACTAGTGCCACCTCTTGACACTTGACATGAGTGCGGGCATGAACTTGGTTTTTTTCACTTGCCCTCCTCGGATCTAGTAGTGGTCAACCAACCTAGCCTTTTCCTCCCAGACCGCCAGAACAAAGGGCACCATTGGATCGTTGATGGGGCGGCGCAGCCGATCCTACGTGAAGGTTGGAAAGGCATGCACACGAGTCGTGAAAGTCGCCTTGTCTGGAGCCCAGCTGGCCTTTCCTGCCCTAGAACGCCCCATTAGGGAATATAATCCATGCACAGAGCCGATGTAAATTTCCCCGTCGAGAATTGCCAGACTTGTGTGCGCTTCCTCCACTCTTCCTCTTTGCCCCTTTTCGGCCTCTTCTTTCCGCCCACAAAGTGCGGCTACTATCGTTTAGTCTATGATCAGTCGAGATCAGCCGATCGTTGTAGGGGATCGAAATTCACCCCTTTTGGCTGTCGGTTCTACTATACCAGCCACTTGTTTCCTTTCCTTGAAGGGTCTGGTGGGTTGGGCTAGTAGAACGACGGCTTGTACCTGGCCGGTGCGCCTTTTTCTTCCCCTTTCTTTTCCAATGCCCCAATAATTAGTTACCAGCCATTGACTTCAATGTTGTCTGAGGAGGGGCTATCAAGCCCGGCGGCTTCAGGGCATCAACAGTGCACGCGCCACTTGCAAGCCCTCATCAACCTTGCCGAGCCGAGAGGGCATGTTGAATCACAATTGATAACCCTAGCAAACATACTCGCCCACCTTGAATGGACTGATGAAATACTCCGTTCCACCTAGATCCCTGCCCTCCCCCCTCCACCTCTCCCGTGCTCCGTGCTCCTGGTTAGATCCCTAACCTAATCGGCGGAGCTTTTGCCCAGACTCGATTAACGTTTCCGATTAACAACCAAAGAAGAGTACCATCAATTGATGGATAACAAAGGGAGGGAACATGAAAATATGGGCGAAATGGGGATGCGTATCTATGGTAGCTGAGTTGGTCTTTTGAGGCATTCTCACCGGATACCCCAAGGATAGCCGGACTTCCTGTTCTTCATTTTTTGCCCTTCTAGGCTCAGATTCGAAGGTGGCTCGAGGGGTTTGTCTTGTTCCTTGAGAGAGCACAGACCGATCCCCCTTCTCGGTACATGCTTGGACAATGGTCCACCTCTGTCGGACGTAGGATCTCGGCGGTGAAAAAAAAAAAAAAAAAGAAAAAGAAAAAAAAAAAAAGAAAAAAAAAACACTCACACACCCCAAGAGAGTGAGAATCGATCTCCAGGGTCAAAAACGACTGAGCAAAACCAGAGAGGCTTCGGGCCAGTTTTTTTCGGATGGCATCATCGATCATACCGGGCCAGAACAAACGAAACCACTTGGCTCTCTCCTTCAACCGATGGCAATGACTTGCTTGTTTGATTGCTTGCTTCCTTGCATGCACCTCGAATCTGCCAACTGCTCTGCTTGCTTCCAGGCTAGGCGGTTCGCCTTTTAGCCGTCGAAGCAGCTGCTTTGCCTTATTTGTCCATTGTGCGAGTTGGCAACAAACTGAACTGCATTGTTCGCTTCGCCACCTGCAAGATGTCCGCCACACCTGATGCACCAGGTTTCGTTCTCTGCTTCCTTCTTTTTCCTGCCTTTCCCTTCCACCAGCATTATCCGGCTTACCCCTCAACCTCCAAGTCCCCGTTGCTATCTCCCGGCGGCATTGGTTTGAAGAGGACGTAGGCTAGGCGGCCAACGTTGCACTTCGTCCTTGAGCTTCGAGGTCGGGCCATGGAGGCGGCGAGACAAAAGAGGAGCGAAAAGCCCTGTAACCCTGGTGCGCAGCCGCGACTGGCTCAGATCTGGATCGCGCGTCTGGGTTGAATGTCACCCCATGGATATTCCTTTTCACACTGTCCGATATTCCTGCTTCCTTCGAGCACCTAGAAAATAGCGCACTGTACAGAAACATAGATCCCTCTACTATTGCAGCTTATCGACGTGGGTCATCCTTGATCAAGGCACAAGCAAGAACGGGAATACCGCTCGCCACTGCTACAACGTGTACCCGCACTATCCAAATCCAGCGGAGCACCGCGGAAATGCCAGCGCATCATCGGCGGGACCTTTGACGATTTACGAGAGAGACGTTCCTCAGTTCTCTCTTTCCGCCCCCTCCGTGGTTCGTCAGATGATCCAACCCTCTTCGGATTTTCTCTCTAGATGCGGTTTTGGTCAAAAGTTTTTTTCTTTTGGTTCTTCTCCCCGTCTTCATATTACTCAAAGCTGGAGGAAACCGAGGCGCCGCTTGTCTCAAGTCGAGCGGAGGGTCATAACCCATATTCTCGCTGAGTATTTCGCGGCTGCCTCCGGGCTGCTGGAGATCCTGTTGCCTGTGCCCAACGCAATCCGTCCAGGATGTAGGCTTTGCTCCACATCGCTTTTGAGTAACCTAATATTCCCCAGCCGCTTCGCTGCAGAGGCGGAAAGGGAGGGGAAATGCTCAAGCGCCACGGACCGATACATAAGAGATATGGAGTACATGATAGCCTATCGTGGTGCCTGGTCAATAGTGCGCCCTTGAGGGAGGGGCACGAAGCGTGGTTGGCGAGAATGGGGTGGGCGACACGCCGGCTTGTCCTCGGTATTGGTGGCGGTCGCCGGCAATCTTCTGACTGCAATTTGACTGGATCAATCCATTGGACAGACTTATTCAACTCAGCAGGACCTGAAGCCCACGCTGGACCAGCCCAATTGTGGCTCTTTAGCCAGGCCACTGCCCTCAACAAAGTTGTGGGTAATCCCCACAGCGGCTGCCACCGTCCTTTAATGTGAATACGCAACTCTTTTACGAGACAAGGGTGGGGGACAATCCTCTGTCGATGCGTGCATATGCTGAGACGGCGGGGCACAAGCTGCCTCTTGGAGCAATCCTGGGCTAGGTCCAGTACTCGCTTCGGCAAGTTGAACAGGTTCAGAGCACCAAACGGGCATGGTCAGACAGGAAGGCCGCTGGCCTGCTGTAGCCGCTTCCGATGGCCCTCGCGTTCAATGGATCCATGTCCTGGGATGAATTCCGAGTGGAAGAACGTCGAGATCGCCGAGGGTCGACTGAATAAAACGGCATGCTTGATATGTGATGCAACAGCGCACTGGCGCTGTCTTAGATCTTAAGCCAGCACCAAACAATTGAGTAGTCACTTGTATTTGGCCTGGTGACGCATTTCTCGCGCGCCATTGCCTTTCCTTACTTTTTTATCCATCACTTACCACGCACCAAGACATCCCAGGTTTCAGCAAGGGCGGATGGCGTAGGGAGGAAGGCAGCAAATCAACTCTGGAAGCAGCCTTGAAGTTTTAGATAAAAGCGCCAGGCTCGAGCCCGACTAAAAATTCATGACGGGTGCCCAAATCGCCATCTAGAAAAAGAAAGAAAGGGGCCCAAAAAGAAGAAGAAAAAAGGAAAAACGAAACCCAGGGAAGAAATGCGGAGGGTCCGGGTTTCCGTCCCACGGATAACCAGAAATGGGAACAACGTATAATGGCCGAGCCGGGGACGCAAGCAGCTAAGCCTTGTTCTCGGGGACTTGTACACTAAGGGTCCTGCCTGGTCCGCAGGCGCCGACTGCCTCCCGCGATATAGACGTGATGAGAGACTAGTCCCAACTCCCGCATCGTCGTTGCTGCCTCGACTTTTTTGTTTTTGGTCCGGATTAGTTCGCAGATATCGGCCCTTGGCTCTGTCGAGGTTGGCTGGCCCTATGGAAATTTGGCCCCCACCACCCGATGACAACCCTGACACCACCTTCGTGGGAGCTATAGGCTGAGCCCAGTGACTCTGGCAAACATTGTGAATGTCCAAGGGAATGCTGCCGATGTCCTCTGTTCCAATTCGTGAACACAATTATATGAACGCCCCCTCCCAACGACTCTTCCGTTCCACAGTCATCTCACGGCGTTTCCTATCGCTTAAAGTACTTGTTACATGTCCTGTCGGCGCGGTAGGGCTGAGGAAATCAAGGGCAATGGTATCTGGGGAAAAGTATCGGCCATGTTGGAGGGTGGTGAGATAATGCTCCTGTCCTCGTGTCGGGCCGGGACTTTTGCATCATTCGGTTTCACAAGCCCATGCGACTGTATTTCCAATGTCAGCATCAATCAAATTCCCCGCCGGCACCGCTTCAAGGTGTCCTGATCGGACGCGGTCTCCCATCATCAATCCCCATGCAATGGTCAATCTGTGCCGTCTTCTAGACGGAGTCGGAGGAACCTCTTCAAATCTCGGCCGGGGCGGCTTGTCTTCTGATTAACTAAGCAGGACAGGAATAGAACGCTGTGCTGCTGGATGATTCCTTTTGCCCACAGCCCCTTGGACCATGGACAACATATTGGCTGCTTAAAGATAAATAAAAAAAAAAAAAGATAAAAGTGTACTAGTCGAGACTCAAATGGTTTTCATTTCATGAATCGTAATTAATACTTAGGCCCTAGATGTAAGAGAGCTCGTCCTGTGTGGGCGAAATCAACATCGCGGTGAGAAAGTAGTAAATAATTCTGTCCCAACATGGCTCAAAGAAGAAGCAGGCGACGGAAAATGTTAAGGGAAACCGGGCATAATCCGAAAGCTGTGATTCGACAATGTTCAAGGGGCCCCCACCATCACAACATCCCTACCCCCGCCATCCAAAAGGCGCCTCAATACAAGGGTTCAGCATCATCATTTTTTTGGAGCAGGCAATCTCGCAATAGACTGGTCCATTCCGCGGTTCGCGGCGTGCCCCCGACCGTCAACACTGCAACTAGGGCCGCGATGTCGTCTCCCGAATCCGCTACCGAGAACGATGAGGCCTTCTGGGAGGATGACGACCTCTACCTGTCTTCCTTTGGCCGACTCCCCACCGAACCCATAATCGCCAAGGATAGAATCCAGGCTTTCCGCTTCCTCAGCTACGGAAAAGGGACAAGATGCGTTATCACGGAGGATCTACAGATGATGATTGCTGTCGGGAACCATAAGGATCTTAGAGGATTTGCCAAGGGCTGGTTTCGCGCCCACAGAACCCTATACAAAGGGGTCTTCGCCAAGTCTGAGGAGCCTGGCTGGGCGCAGCTCGTGCTGGCGGTGGAGCCGGAGAACGAACTTTTCTATGGCGAAGATGACGGAGATATCGATATCGAAGTGCTCGATTATGATAACGACGACTTCGCCCCGTCGGAAGACGGCGAATACGAAGAGGATATGGGGCCCGATGGACCCATGGAGGCCTTCATGGAGACTCTTGACCACGGAGGACGCGACATGAGGATGTCTGACGGTGGTGACGGCGACGACGCCGCTAGTGATTTTAACGGCGAAGAGTCGGTTTTTTGCCAAAACTGTCTCAGCGACAAGCACATCATGTCCAAGTGCAGCAAGCCTCTCGACTTCAGCGGGCCACACCTCCTCGGCTGTCCCTTCCATGGTGTTATTGAGCACAACGTTGACGAATGTTCCATACTCGACCGGGACGTTGGCCTGCTCCTAGTCTTAGAGATCTTCACCACGTTAGTCTGTCACAGGCGTGGGAAGGCACCTTTCCTATCAGAGAGGCTTCCCTGGACAAAAGTGGTCCTGATTGCACGTGCGTGGGGCATCAACTACGATGGGCCATTTCCCTGGTCTGACGAGTTTGCCGAGTCTCAGAGGCCAGAGTATGAGGACCGAGACGACCGAACAGAGGAGTGGTACGACGCCTGCCCCGAGGTCACGGACCCCGCGACGGCGAACTGGAGCGCTGTGGAGGCGGCTATCCGAGATGGCAAGGTTCCAGATCCTGGCGACATCACAGAGTGGCTGCCGCCTCCACCAGACAACTGGAGGGCTGTGTTCGGAAGGGGGATGAGGTCCGCCTCTTGAACGAGGGGAGCTCGAGAAAGGGACCGGCTATGTTTGGCATTTATGTGGCTTCCATCTCATCATACGGCGCTAAATGTGGTTTGTTTTCTTAAGGGATTGGATGGTCATCTATTTCGAAGCCGCTGTTATCAAGGGAAACCGTGCTCCCCTTCGCATACAAGCGATATTCTTGTTCCTGGCGTTTATATTGGGAGAGGGCCCTAAAATTAATAGATTGAAATCTTACTCCACGGTAGCACTGTCGCCGATATATCTTTCTTTCTCTTCTTTTCTTTATTGTTCGTATATCTTAAGATGTTCGTCTTCCTCCATATTTCAGCTTGGAATCGACGGTGTGATTGGGCTTTTACAAACGCCCTGGAATGTAGCCTGCTCCCACCGAGATGCAGGTGTAACACCAAGGGCCCCAATGATAGAAACCAAGCTATGCAGGGAGAGCAAGGCACATCAAAGTGAGCAAACAAAGCTCATAGTCTCGCCCAATTCGGCGTCAATCCCGTCTCCCTGGGTGTAGGATCATGATGTTTCGCCCATGGCAAGAGACAAAGGGAGCTTGATACCAGCTGGTCACAGCTGCGTCAGTCCCTCCTGATGAATCATCCATCCCTAGCTTTGACGTTCTCGTCACCTTTTGGATGGAGGGGCACAACGCCACTTCCTTCGAGCAGCGCTCGGAAAAAGGACCTCCCTTGTCGGTTTTGCTTCCACGACTCCCTTGGAAACGCACAACAGCCAGGTTCTCAGCGACCACGGCAAGTGCGACAGGAGAAGAAGAACAGGCTCGGAAATGAGACTTGGGTGAAATTGTGGTTTTTTTCTTTCTCTTCTTCTTTTCCCTTTCTTGGCCGGGGTTGCCAGGCATTCCTCCATATAAATCCAGAAAGAGTTTCTTCTCTTGCGCGTGAGCTTCCCCGCCACGAGTTTGCCCTCTCGCTTTTACCTCATCCTTGCCCCACCACGCCATATGAGACCACGAGCTCCAGCAGTCAAGGTACGGCCCAGAGTTCAGTTTCAGAAGCGACGTAAAATGGCGACTACATCCCAGACGTTCCCTATCCGGTCCGCGCCTGATAGTCCCGAAGTCGCCAGCGCGCCGGCCCTCTCGATCCCGGGCCTCTTCACCTCGCAACCCATTCTCCGGGACCCACTTGAGACATCCACTTCCAGGATCCAGGACGAGACCGTCAAGGAGTGCCTGCCGTACCTTCGAGGCAACTCCACACGCCTCGACTATAACCGGCATGGCGTTCCGACCTTGACCCGCGAGAAGCACAAGAACTTCTTAAAAAACCTGCGCAAACTCCCCGCGCCCTACATCGCTGCCGATGCAAGCCGCCCATGGATGTTGCTGTGGAACCTCGCTGGTCTCGCTCTCCTCGACGAGGACATCTCCGCGTACGGCCCCGTCTTGGTTGATACGGCCCATACGATGCAGAATAAGAGCGGAGGCTTTGGCGGCGGGCACGGCCAAACCTCGCATCTGGCGACAACGTTTGCTTGTGTGCTCGCTTTGTCCTGTTGCGGAACTCAAGAAGCATATGACGTTATTGACAGGAGATCAATGTGGAAATGGCTCTGCTCGTTAAAACAGCCCAATGGTGGATTTCAGATCACATATGGTGGCGAGGTTGATGTCCGGTACGTATGATTTCATCACGAGAATGACTCGCGCTTGGCGGGGTTCCCAGATAGCCCAGCCTTGTGCCTCAGGCTCTGCCACTTTCCATGCAGGAGTGGGGTGGATCGCCGAATGCAGATGTGAAAGCATACGTATTTGTCTACGCCCTCAAGTTTGAAAGACGTGTTGCAGTCGAGCTAACTCCCACGCCTCTCTTCCTCTTTTTTCTTTCCGACAGGGGCGCATACTGCGCCGCGGTGATCATCACCTTGCTCAACATCCCCATCGGCCTCTCTCCTGACTCCCCAGCATGGACTCCCGAGAGGCCGACACTATTCACGGGTCTAGCGGAATATGTACGTCGCTGTAAGTGGATTCTCGAGTCTCTGTCGCTCGTATCTTGTTCGCAATCGCCTAGAAGCGTTGACTCACACCCCCATCTTGATCAAGGCCAAACGTTTGAGGGAGGTATATCTGGTCAGCCGGACGCCGAAGCGCATGGTGCATACGCCTTCTGCGCATTAGGGTGCCTATCCATCCTCGATGCACCGCATCGCATCATTCCAAAGTATGTCTTTCGAGCGTCCAGTGAGGAGTTGACAAGAAGCACTACATACAGATGAAGCTAACTTGGGCCTTTTCCTTTTTCTTTTCGCCGAAAAAGGTATCTGGATGTTCCACGACTTATCTCTTGGCTCTCGTCACGACAGTATGCTCCCGAAGGCGGGTTTTCCGGGCGCACAAACAAGCTCGTCGATGGTTGTTACAGTCACTGGGTGGGTGGCTGCTGGCCGCTCATCGAGGCCTGCCTGAACGGGCCTGTCGGGTCGGACGACCAAAACTCGGCCATCGCGTTTCCCGCCCCAAAACAAAGCCTTTTCGACCGAGAAGGTCTGATTAGGTACATTCTTAGCTGTTGTCAAGACGAATCCAGTCGAGGAGGTCTTCGAGACAAGCCTGGAAAGTGAGTTTTATACTTTGCGCTCCTGAGTGACCTCTTCGCGTTGCAAGACATGGGTGTTATTTTCTTGTCCTCCCCCTCCCTCAATACCTTATCCATTCCGGCATTATCTGCCTTGGCTTCCATACATTTCCGGCATCTTTAAATCCATCTGCCATCTATGCCTTGGTGTCGCCCTTTAATGCGCGTTCTCTTAGCTAACGGCCCCTAGACCTTCCGACTCGTACCACACCTACTACGTTCTTGCGGGCCTCAGCTCCGCCCAACATAATTGGCAGCTCAAAGAAGATCCGTCCGTCCTTGATAGCGCCACGGGTCAACCATCTTTGAGCTGGACCGTGTCACCAACCGTCCCTGGAGAGCAGATCTTTGACGAGAAGGACCGCCTTCTTGCCACCCATCCTATCTACACTGTACCTCAACAAAAGGTCGATGCCATCATGGAGTACTTTGCAAGCAAGCCTGGCTTCTAGACCCGCCCGCCCGCATAACCTGCTCTGCATTCTCTCCGTCCCTCCCTCTCACTCTCCTCTCTCTTAGTCCCTCGCACTCTTTTGATTCTCTTCGACGCCCCCCTCCCCCTTTTCTATCAACCCTCCTCGACGCCACCCCGCATGCTTGTCGGTTTTTCCACCTTTGTTCTGTATCAGACAGACACTCGGCGTCCACGCTACCCTTGTTCAATCTCGTTGCTGCCTATTTCGTCCACTCACTTAGATCATCAAACTTGGAGGGCTTCTCAGCTCTAGAATGGAGAAATATAAAAGCAAAGCGTGCATCGTGGAGGCCCTCTCTTTAGATTCGGCCTTGTCCAATACTTATACACTGCGATCCTTCAACGAGAGGATAAGGGAAGGGTGTATACGTATGCGTGCCTGTTTGTTCAGTCAAAGGAACAGGGGAGAGGAATGGTCTCGCCGACGCAATGCCAGTGTAGATTCGATTAGCAGTCGACGTGTCAACGGCTCAATATTACATTACATAGCCGAGTTTGGTTATGGTCTCTTGCAGCGGCCAGATTCCCACTTTAGATCGTCCCAGTTCCCTAGCACTCTACTTCATATACGTGCGTGAGGCGGGGAGTGAAGGATACTTTCTTTTTTGTGAAGGACACAAAAAACGTGGCCCAGCTTGTCCGCTCTCGGATATGAACTTGGCCCCCTCTTTGTCGGCGGGGGCGGGTCTTGGGATGGGAAGGTGTCAGTAGAGGCCATGCCGCTCTGTATACACATCTGCAGGTTTCCGGCGGGCGTGTGTTCCCTCCCTCCTTCTCCTCTTCCCCCGACGCCTTCATTGCCACTCGTACTCCCTTTACGACGTGGAGGCAGGCGAGAACTGTGAATGGACCCACCCCAGCCGGCAGGCGTGCGTCTTTAAAAGGGGGTGTCTTGAGGTTGTTATTTCTCTTTCCAAACTATATTGCATGGTGAAAGTCCGGGGAGGGGTAAAGCCTCTGCTATGCATGTTCCTCGCTGACCTTGTCTGACCAGTGCCTAAAAGAGAATGCAAAAATGATAAAGGGGGTCCTGCAGAGCTGGCTCAGGACAGTCCCCAGAGAGTCAGTCGCGGAACCGAGCACGCATGGTACTGGACGTGTTGGATATCTGAAATTCGAGTGGGCTTTTACCTTCTCCCCACAATACTCGTTTCATGCCAACTTTCCCGCAGAAGAGATCCATAATTTTCCGTCCTTAGCGAAATATGAGTTGGCCGGTGGGAATGAAGGGGCCCGAAGGCCAATATGAGGGAGGTCTGAAGGCATGTAGCCGTGACCATAACAAGGGGGTTGCTAAATTATTGATGTCTTTGAGATGAAGCTGCCTTTGCTCACGGCCACTGCGTGGCCACTCCGCGTCGCCAACAAGAACGCGGTTTGGGGAGCGGAGGCCCGGTTGATATCTAAGTATCATCGGACTAGCCGATCCAGGGATCATTTTGAAGGCAGCGAAGCCAATCCGCCCCTCAATCCCACCTCAGAATGAAGATATATGTGCCTTCTACGCATCGGCGGGAGAAGGCCACCCGTTTCTCGGCGCCACACCGTCCTTAGGGGGCCCTGGCGGGCCTAGTCCAGAGACCACGAGTCGGGTGGCGCGTCGGATCAGATAGTTTCCTGGCTGAGAACGGGATAGTGTGAGAACTTGGGAGGAGGTATAAAGAATGGATGACGGTATCTCTTGGCTTCTACTCGGCCCTGGCCCAGGGGAAGAGGGGAGGGTGGGATGCTGGCCTCGCCATCGGGCCATGTTGATCTCATGCGGCCTCAAGTGAGGCCACATGTAACTTTGGTCTGTCACCAGACTCTAGTTTCCGATACGGAACCAAGGGATAGGCAAAAATGGAAAAATAAGAGGTATCAAGAAACACAACAAACATAAAGTGGAACAATCGTGATGGGTACTAGATAGCCATGTACGAGGCGTTGAAGCGCACCCCCGCGACTTTATGCCAGGTAGGACTCGACCACCATCCAATGCACCCAGATACTAGCATAGGTTGAATTCAAGGCATGCGCCCACTTGGTTTCTAAAGCTGTCGATTAAACTCGTTTGCTCCTGCGCCATACCAGGTCCGTGTATAATCTAGTATTGCCCGGCCGGGCCACGTCTGTGACCGACGGTGCCATCATTCTACGGCCGGCACATCAAAGGGCTCTGGGGAGACTGATTGAACTTGTCAAAGAGTTCCTTGGGGAGCCAAGGTAATATCATTTCCTCAGTCGAAGTAGGTTATCGTCATGCGTTGCTTCACTTTTTTCCTTTTTCTCTTTGAGTAGGAATCTAGCTTGGATGGCAATAGTCTCTTCATATAATCTGTACCTCGAGGAGAGGTATAGACTCGGGCCATTGCCTTCTTAAAGTGAAGGGGAGGTCATGTCACTCGAGAAGTGAATGCGCGAGTAGCGGGGATGATGTTGAGGCTCTTGTCCGGCCATCGTTGAACTTTGTTAGACGATGAGGCTTTCGACGACAGGCTGCCCTATAAAATCGCAGCTTTTGAACAAGCTGCTTCACGGGCAAACGGGCACCCATAGCGAGAGATGCTGACTACTCCGCCTGAGACGGCTCTGGCCGGCCTGAAGGAGCAGAGAGTCTCTCCCCTGCACGGAACAGGATATCGGGCGTTGTTTCGAGTCGAAGAAGAACATATTTCAGTTTCGAGTTGGAATCACGTCACACGTCACACACGTGAATTCAAGGGTATCGCATCCGCAGCGGCGCATTCGACGCCAGGAATCTAACAAGGAGGGGCGGGAAATTCATGCCTCCCTTGCCAGGCACAAAAATAGGCATGGAAGGACCAATGGGCACATTCGGCAGGTTTGCACTCACCTGGGCGAGAGCACTCCGTCGAAGAAACTCCAACGTTCCTTCCTGTGGTATTATTAGCTTCACTACAGGTCCTGGATATTCCGCACATACTTGACGGTGTGTCCTACTATCATCCATTGGCTTACAAATGGCAGAGTGTCGAGTCGTTCGCCAGCGTTGTGACAGGGGCAGTTGAATCTAGGAAGGTGCCATGACTCTTTCCCCTGCGTTCTCCACCGATAGGGATGCGGGATGCCATAGGTCCGAGGACCCCGCCCCGACTCGGGTCTGGTACTTTTCCTAGGATCTCGTTAAAACCCGGCAAGGGGGCGGGTTCATTTAGGCGTGCGTCTTCACCTTGCTGTCAAGCATCGCCGTGGGGGCGGAGGGATGTTGCCGCCGACTGGAAATGAGCATTGATCTGGAAGAAATTTGCATGTCACGTATAGATGTAGAACAGAGTTGAAGCCATTTTCTTCCTCCTGTACCTCCTTTCTCCCACACGCTGTCTTTACTCACGACGTCGTTGTCGTGGCGCTACCACAGAATTTGAGGCCCCGTTTATTCCAAATGACCAATCTAGTATCAACCAGGATGAAGAAATGAGTTTTTCATCTTTGTCGAGAGCATAGGGTCTACGATCGCCTATTGCTTCCCTTAATCGTTTCTCGCTTGCTAAACACCAAAAAAAAAAAAAAAAAAGAAGGCCAACCTTAGAACTATTATCGCCATCTATTATCCTGCTTCGTATGTAGGGGTGGGTGGGTCGTTCCGCTGTCAACAGAACGAGCCACTCCTTTTTTTTTTTTTTCTCTTCACTTCGTCTTTTTGTTCTGTATGCCCCATCTCCAAACATGCATCGATGACATTTCGGATTGGTTTTCCGATGTAACGGCTTACAAGGGCACACTTGCGCGGGCCAGCAGGCTCCTCTCTTCTCACGATCAAAACATCCCACACGCGTGCTCCGATCGCCAACGACAATGTGACACCGTGACAGAGTACTCCTGTTCATTGTTTGGCAATGGGGTGAATCATCCATTGTATCTGGGGTGAAAATGGATGATTGTGGTTGGCGCCTGCCGGGTGGGAGAGGGCTCTTGTCGAGTGGTTCGTTCTCGGCTCGGCGCAAGTTTCTTCTTCCTCGCCTCTGCCCTAGGGTCGCGTTAATTTGAGCAGCAGCATTGCCAACTCATCATTGCATGAGAATGTCAAGACTTCCGTGCCCCCAAAGGCCGTCTATGTTGTCCTCGCCGCTGCTATTTGGTGAAACCGCCCAATCCCTCGCCTTCTCCCCCTCCTTTTGCCCCTCACAATTTTTCAAAGAGGGGGCTGGTCTGGTCCATCCGCCCATTCACCGTCCGATCTAGCTTGGAATGTTGTCTGTGGAGATTTCCTGTTTTCGCCTCGAACAATGGTCCCCGCGCACCCCGCCGTGTTGCTCTCGGAGGATATTATAACAACGGCCATGGCCATGGCCAAAGAGCCTGCACGGTACAGGAGCTGTACCTAACCTCGACTGGGGTGTCGATATCCTCGCGCCGGCGCTTGCAACTGGCTCGCTGGGGGCAGGCTTGCCTGCCTGTTGCATTGAACATTGCTCAACCGGCTCTTTTGCTGCTTTAAAGCGGTCGAAGAAAAGAGTCGGAGCAAACCCCACGATATGAGAACACTTGACGAGTTACAAGAACTCTCTAGTCGATCTCATCCGTTCAATCATCGCTTGGTCTGGAACGGCCCCCGGCCAATTGACTGCTCCAACATTGACGTCTTGAGCTAAGTTTCTTTCCAGAATCATGTGCAGGGTAGTCTTTTTCGTCGTCTTCGCTCTCCCTCTTCGGCGTCGCCATCGGGGCCATCCATTTGCCTCTCCTTCACCGACCTTCAGAGGGTCCCCAACAACCAGTAAAAGGCCGTCCAACTTCCACCGCCGGCATTTTTGGGTCCCCTCCCCCACTCTTGCCCCAAGAGATGGATGGTTTGCATATTGGCTAGGCTGGGCCACACAGAGAATACTCGAAGTCCTGGGGATCGAGCTGTGGGATTGCTCATTCCGAGCACCAGGCGCCGATTCCGGTCCATTGGCGTCTCACTCACCTGCCCCATTTGATAGCTCTTTACCAATCACTGCCACTCTTCATCGTCTTCTGTGACCCTCTTAGCCTGTTCGCCGTTGTGGCCGCCCGGTCTCAAGGGATCAGGGCTAATCAGAGTGTGTGGAAGGCCACGAACCGAATCACCGTGATATACCCCTGCCCTGGCCACCTTTTTTTTTTTATTTTATTTTGGGAGTGTTCTGAGTAGTTTTGGTTTTGGTTTTTGGTAGACGGCCTCTGATTTGTCGCCACTGCCTTGGCGCCTCTGTGCCGCGCACCCTCTCAATTGGAGCACAGCATCGCGAATCGCCCAGTGATGGAGCTCCCTTGCCAGCCACAAAACGTGGCCGATTCTACCAGCGAGTACCTCGGGAGAGGCCATGTCTGGTTTGCTGTTGAAGAATGAAGCTCGTCCAATTTGAAGACTTTTACCCTTTGGCCGTTTCCAAGCTGATGCACAGTTTGCTCATCAAACTTGCCACCTCATACCGGTGAAGGGTCGCCGGAAGCGGTGGCCGCTCTCCACTTGATGATCTTGAGTCCCTCCAACCACCAACATTGAAGTCTTGGGACTTCTTCCGGGCACATCAAACTGCACGTAATTTGGCGGCGGTTATCCATCCGCTATCCAGCTTCACCCATAACAGAGTGCTGTCAACTGTTTTAGGAAATTGGATCTCGCCCTCAACTGACTCTAAAACTTGGAGATTGGTTTATACGGGCCGCGGATTCTCTCCCAAGGCGTGCCCCTCCCCTTACCCTCACGTAGCGATAGAAGAAGAACCCAAAAAGAAAAAAAGAAAACAAGCCTCGAGTTTATGTGCTTGTTTTCCCATTCATTGAAGGATCGCAGGCCCACATCTCCCCTCCACACCCAGAAGGAGGCAGCACGGCACAACCTCTGGATATTTTCCAGGACCGATCATCATCTCCTTTTGCCTTGCAGACACGCTGTTCGACGGCACGCAGGAGACTTGATTGTGATGCCCCTTTCGCCTTCCATGTCGTAATATTATATCGCAAAAAGAGGGGATTTCCTCAAGGTGTTGTCAGGAAGTGTCGACCTGGAGTTACTTTTTGTGTAATAGCTGCTGGACCTCAAAAAACCATTATAGTCAAGCCCTGCCTTGCATGCATTGCACCCACAAGGGATTGATCCATCATTGATGATGTACCTCGGTGGTACGGTTGGGGGTGGTAAAGTGGGGATATCAATATCGTTACCCCACAAACCCGTATTACACTGTTTCGCGGTGCGGGTGATTTCCATTGAGCGAAGCTAATCCGATGTTTGGAAGAAGGAAGATTGCACTAACTCCAACCAAAAGATCAGAGTGGGCAACGGACCCGGCGCCAACGATCCTCAAGAAACCAATTGCAGGCTCCATCACTCACCTCGACACGCTCGCTGGAACGTCCTGACGTCCTGACGTCCTCACGAGACGAATGTTTGGGCGCTTCGAGGCAACGATAGAGTTCGTGAGGAGGCTAAAAAACAAGAAGATACGATTTGAAGAAGAACATGATCTCGGAGCCTCAGCTCTTTTACTGCAAATGGAAACGGTGCGGATCGATCGCCCCTAGCGCAGTGCCCAGGGTGGTTTCCCACTGGTCCCTCGGGTTCTGTCCTTGTTCGTAGTGAAATATCGGTGCATAGCATGATCAGCGAGGGGGTTGAAGAAAGAAAGAAAAAAACAACAGAAAAAAAAAAAAAAAAAGCGAGCCAAAAATGAAAACAAGGTACACCTCATCAAAGTATTTGTCCTTGCCTGTAAATAGGCGGAGATTGGCTCGTCTCGATGGTTCCATTTTGCCACATCACTATGCCTGGACTCTGCATATACAGGCGCCACGCTTATTTCGAGAAAGGGCAAGAACGATGTCCATTCGAAGTGACTTGCAGAAAGAACAGACCCCGTACAACAGCAGATACACCTCTGGTACCATGCAGAGCCTTGCGTATTGGGGGCAACAGGAGGTAGATGCGTAGGCACTGGCCAAGGATATCATGCCCGTCCTAAAATTCTCCCTGCAGCGCAAGGGATATGTGGTCGTGAATGGGGCGAGTTCGGGGCGATCTGGATGGAGAGGTTTGACTAGCTGTATCAGTGATAGGAACATCGCCAACCCCGTCTCGAAACTTCTCCGAGGGGCAA
Source organism: Parascedosporium putredinis (assembly GCA_949357655.1). Taxonomy (NCBI): domain Eukaryota; kingdom Fungi; phylum Ascomycota; class Sordariomycetes; order Microascales; family Microascaceae; genus Parascedosporium; species Parascedosporium putredinis. Next base: position 539,324 of record CASHTG010000021.1, on the reverse strand, counting down.
AGAAATGGCCCCGGCGGTCCCGTTATATTCTCGAAGAAGACGAGAACACGAATAGCAGCTCTTGTTTGGTTGTGAGCCGAATCTCGGTATCAGTCTCAGTAATGAAATACAATCGCTAACACAGCTCAGTTGGAGTTGAGTGCGCGGGTGCCGGGTCCCTTGGGTCGGAAGCAATTGATCCCTTGACAACCTCTCCGGGCTAGGGATGGATGTGTGTTTTTTTCCCCTTTACCCTTCGCCGGCGGCGTCGGCGGCGTCGACAGCACAAGTCTGAACCCTCGCGCATCACCTAATGTGGGTTGTTGATTCATCTGCCGCCGCAGGGCCGCCGCCTCTCTACCCAGACTCGCAACACACGAGGAGAGAGGAGCACATTGCACGTTTGCCCACATTCCCTCGTTTCATCCGCCGGCCACGAACTCTTCAGCGGCTCCCTTGCCCCATCCGGCTTCATCGAGCTCTCCTCGCATGTACATACTTACGTGTATCCTCGGGACACTCTATCGGGACGCTGCGGTCATTGGGGATCGTGGTTTTTGTGCCGCCACCCCTCCCCCTCTCCTCTCCTCCCCCCTTCCCCCTCTTTACAGAGCAAACGAGGAGAAAAAGGTGAGAGTCTAGAAAAAATTAAGGGTAATAGAAAAGAAAGGAAAAGGAAGAAAAAATGGACCGGCTCTGTATTCCATGGGGTGGAGTTTGGCGGCTAGACTAAAATGGGACCGCTTCTCTATCAACTGGCAACGACACGAGCCAACACATCAGGTATGGGTCACACTCTCCATGTACAGTGGGTGTATCTACATCTTCGAGGAGCCGCAGTTTCGACCTGTGGGCTGTTTCCCCATTGCTATTATTCATTTTTTTTTCTTCTTCTTCTCGGCTGCTCGAAACCCCGAAAAACGGGGGTTCCAAGACCCTGGCCGGGTTCCCCTGCTGGCTGTTGCAGTTCAGACGGACTTATCAACCCGGAGGTGAACGGGATAAGGAGCACTTGAGGTCCAACGAGGTTGAACTGAAGTGGAAGGGGGACCCTGGGCCTGTAGGTTACTGTACGTCAAACCCTCCTGCACTGACCAACCTCCCGACCGACCGCCAGAACCCATGGAAACCTACTCGGCTGGCTCATCCTTCTGGCGCGTGCGCGGGCCTTGCCCCATGCCCCATGCCATGCCATGCTGTCTTTGGAGGGACTGGATGTACTCTGGAGAGGACTGGGTAATATTATTATGCTGGCTATGGCTGTGGCCCTGGCCGGCCGATGGGCCTCGCAGCATCGGTTCCCACCAAAGTCTGCATCAATGTCATTTCATTGTACATATCAATTAATGCCTGCTGGCCAGTGGAGGAGTGGAAGTCGGGGGCATGGCATGGTGGAAATGATCTGGCATGGGAATCAACTCCTCCACGACGACGAGTCGAGTACAAGAGGTGAACCTTTGCACGAAGGGTTTCCCAAACGCACACCCCGTGCCGTGGCCCCGCACTAACAATAGCGCGCACATCAATTCGCCGTTGCCCCTCTCACGTTGACTGGACTGGACTTGCTCTTGTCCCAACTGTTTGTAGCTTTTATGACTGCAAACCGGTCCCAACTCGTGGGCTGTGGGCTGGCCCTTTGGACCCTTTGGAGGAGAGGGGAGCCGAGTGAGGCCACAAAACGTCAATTGGAACCGGGGGCAATCGAATGGATTCAATGTGCCTTGGAGGGAGGGGGTTACTGCACTCTCGAGCTGGGTAGTGTACGTAGTGGACAAGTACAAGAGTAGAGGGTTTAATAACAAGATTTCGACATACCCCTACCAGGAGCCATTACTTTAGCACCACCACTCTGCTTCAACTTCCCCCAATTCCCCTGCCCTTATTTTACCTGCCAGTGTTTTTTTTTTTTCCTCTCTTTTTTTCTGTTTCCCTTCCGATCCGGCAAGGAGGACAACGAACATTGGTCCAAAGCAACGGCGCAAGCGGAATTCAGATTTGTAGAAAAGCGAGGGCCCAAGAGCTGAATCAAAAGACACTTGAACCCTCACCTCAAATATTCCTCGTTCCACGTTCTCTTCCCTCCACGCTTCTTTCTCGAGCTCTTTTCTTCTTTTGAGACCTACCTTCCCTGTCTCACCTCGACATATCTCCACTTCCTTGTTTTTCTTCTTCTTCCTTCTTTATTTTTATCCTCCTGCCCCTCTTCAAAAGTTACATCCCGTTGTTCTGCCTGCTACTGCTCCTGCTCCTGCTGCTCTTGTTCTTGTCACCGGTGTGCGCTCCGCCCTCTCGACTACATCTTTATACCCTTTTGTGGCCACCACCCCTCCGCTCCGGTTGCCCGAAAATAGTTTAACACATTGCTGCCTCACGTTGGGTTTGGCTGCATCTCCAGCTCGACACCGCAGGAAGTCTTGAGCACCTCGCCGGCATATACCGCTCGGCACCCGGAAGCCACCAATTCTCTCGTCACGTTTGCTGTCCCTCCTGGTTAGAACCCCTGTTTGTTCTAGAGGTTGCCTTGCCCCTTCTCGAGCGAGGTTATCCGTATCCCGGGCCCGCTTCCACGGAGTACCCTTATTATTCTTATTTTTCTTCTTCCTCTTCCGCCCTTTTGGCCAGCCACCCAACAAGGTCGTGCCATTGACGCCCAACGATCACAATGCGAGGCTTCTATATCCAGTACTTGGAAAGTAAGTTGTTCAATTGATGTAAATTTGCGAATTGCCTGCGTGGGGGTCCTCGCATTTGTGCTGTTTTGGCCCGTGCTCCACTACTATCTTCACTTGGATTGGACTCCTCAACGGAGCCCCTCCTCACACGGCCTTGAAGATTGGAGGCTTGTTGCCCCATCTCTTGACGCCTTGCGCCTGTGTCTAGTTTCCTAGTGAAACTTTACAAATGTAGAGGCCTGCCTGCTGAAATTATGCTTCCGGACAAGTTGGGCACGGATCGAGAAACGGCCACCCTGCGTTTGGGCTGTTCACTCCTATCTCACCGGATCAGGCCTCTCCGAGGCTATTAAGATCACCCAACGGGCATGATCTCATGGGATACGAGGTTGAACACTCCGGGGAAGCGAGTTGGGCCAGCCATCTTAGGCTCCCATGCAGGTCTACAGCGCGCCGTTGGGTGTATGAGCACTGAAGGGACCGGCCTACGATGATCCTGCATCAACCATGCCTTGTCTTCGGCCGGGGTCGTGAGATGCACAAGCGCGCGTCTCATCTGCGCGGAAAGCAGAAAATTGGCCAACTAGAAACTAACGCCCATTCTTCTCCCAGGTCTTTGCCGCCGTCGTGGATGGGGAGACCCCATGTACGAATGCTACCGTAGCTCGAGCGGCTACACCTGCCACGTCCTTGTGAACGGCAGGGAGTATCAGACGGATCTTGCGTACGAGTCGGATATCCTCGCCCAGGAAAATGCCGCCATGCGTGCCTTTATGGTCTGCCGGAACTTTTCTGTCAACGGCGGAATGATTGTTCGAAACGGCATCGTGCAGGGACTGCCTGCCAACGAATCGAGCCGCCGCCACCGGAAGGGAAGCCATCACAACTCCTCCAGCCGAACTCCTAACCCCAACGGCGGTCACGGCCGGCGTTCCGGACACCATTCCAGTAGCAGTTCGACCGCGTCCTTTGAGTAGAGTGCTCTTTCGGGCAAAAAGAAGAAAACGGTAATACCAGGAACGACGGAGCCGTGCGCTGAGGACACGGAACAGTGGCGGAAATCTCTCCTTGTTGGTTTTTCTATTCATGATCCGTTTTGACGACCTTGGACGCCTCGGCAGCAGCCATACAACCATACAACAATGTCGGCACATTTCCGGAGACGGTTTGGAACTCTGCAATGCAAAGAGTATAGCGAACGGCGCAGATATAAACGTTCAACGGGCTTCACAGCACCATTCCCCTAGGGATATACCCAAAACACCCTCGAAAAAAACAAACACGACATGCCCTTTATAAAGAAAAAGTCTCCGCACATAGCATCACACCGTAGGCCATGTTTTTGCGCTTGGGAGGAAGATTTCTCCTTGTTTACGACAGGGAGAACAGGCCGGTTGGTGTGAACGAGATCCTCTCGAAACCCCAAAACAAACAAAAGGAAGACGTTATCGCATCTTGTTTATTGGCGCTTTTTTTTCTCTTCAACGGGCCTCTGCTTCTTTCTCTTTTATCTCGGATTTCTTCACGAAACGATTTTAACGACCTTCACGACTTAGAAATGATCTGACGGCCTCATGGGTTCGACCAATGGGTTCATTTTATCGCATTATGCCTTATATTTCACCTCATTTTTGCTTTTCTTTTTCTTTTTCTCTTAGAACGGACGTTCAATCCATCCTAGGTGTCTTCTGCCTCACAGAACCCTATATATTTTCCTTTGGATTACCAGTTCCGGAATAGAGCTTTTGGTCTCGACTCTCGGTTTGGAGCACACTTGATGCTCTGGGACGTCGCTGGACAAGTTTACCTGCCGTGCGCTTCAACACAAGTCGGGAGGCTGTGTGGAACTAACAGGGGCCTTCAAACTTGCCTTATTCGTTTTTCCTCTTGTCTTTCTTTCTTGCCCGTCTTTTCTTTACGGCGTCTTTTTCACTTATTCTCTCTCCAACGAGACAACGAAAGGGGTTGTCCTACAACGGGGGCGGTTGTGGATGGAAATTTCCGGGCTGCCGGAACGACGAGTGAGGGAGCAGCATCCAATTCCGATCCCGAGTTCTCTCCGGGTTGGTGAACTTGGTTAATGTGGATACTTTTGGAATGGGGTCGAAATCATCCTTAACGAATTTCCTTGTTTTTATGAACGCATACGCAGTTGACAGCCGACGAAAGGGACGGATTCGGTGGCCATTACCCGGGCGCTTTCCTCGGTGATCTGGACCAAAGGGTGACGGTGATTGATGCGATCGAAAAGCATCTCTCGTCAGATCACCCGTCATGTTTTTCTTTTTCATGAAGCGAAACAGCGGACCTGCTCGGCATAGATCTATCCTAGCCAGGCCTCTTCGCAACTTTTGCTTTCTGTTCTCGCATTGGGGGTCAACTTCGAACACACAAAATTGGCATTCACGAATTGGATTGGGCGGTGAGGATGATTTGACGATGAACTCTTGATGTCCAGTTTAGCATCTTCTCGTATCTACTGCTGAACATTTAGTTAGCCCTTACGACAGTTATGATCATGATTCTTATGGTTTCCTATCATTTTCTCCGCTTCTCTTGTCCTCCCTCGAAGCTTGTCGATGATAAGCACGGCATTTCTCTCTCCGCGTTCTACGTCTTGAAAAAGGAAAGTGGGTGGGCGCGGGCAAGAACTCTTGACCATGTCACAAGCTTCCCCGTGAGTAGCCCGGCGAAATTCGTCTCTGAAGAGGGATGACTTGGGGCTCATGATGGAAACTACGGAAATGTGTGGACGCGATGTGTTTTTGGGAGGGAGAAGCAGGAAGTGGGAGCTTTCGCGTGATTCGGAAACGAGTTGGAATCAAGTGAAGTTGAAACTCGAGTCACACAAAGGTCACGCCTTTCTTCTGCCTCAGGCAATGAAAGCTGAAATGCGGATTTGAGATCAATGTCTTGCAGCCTTGACACGCGTTTCCCATGAGTCCGAGTTGAAATGTTTCTGAATCATCTAGTCTTTGCCTACGCGAGCAGCAGGATACGGGGCCGACGACTCTTAACAGACGAATCAGTCCTGGGATAGCTGAAAAGGACGAGACGGGACGCGCAGTCTGAATGATTGAGTCTGGGCGGCTCATCGGATCTCAGCCTCTTCATAGGACGTGCAGATGTGGTGATACCTGTCTGATACGCAGCACTATAGAAACGTGCCGAGCGCGGGGAAATGACTGTGCATCTTTGATTGTATCAGGGAGAGGAGCTTCGTTTCTCCCAAGTGTAGGCCATGACGATGTTTGACTCTCTTCTTTCTGGACATCAGACGAATCTATTTTCGTCTCGCGTTTTGACCTCTAAATCAATCTTCGTTGCACGAGTAACATCCTCTCCGCTCCGACTGCTGTGATCCTCCGCACACACATGCTCGGGCGAGCAATCCGTTGCCCCTGACGAATATTTCCCGTGTTGTCGGGGTCTGATGGAGAGCATCGAACTTTTGGCCAGGCTGGCCGTTGTTGACCGAAGTCGATGTGTAATTGCGGCCGGGCAAGCACCAGGTCTGGTGATCACCGCCCTCATCACAAACCCCTGACGAGGTGGCGCAATACCGACCGGGGAAGAATGGATCCCGGGAGGTTCGAAAGGGGACTGCGTGTGTTTTTGAATCCGGAACTCTCCCTCCTCGGTGGGTCGACATCTTTGTTTGACTTTTGCGGCCTTTGCAAACTTGACGCCCCCACTGAGGCGTCGCCACAAGATGATGAAGTTCGACTTGAAAGGCGTTTCTTTTTCGACCCACCCTGGCTAAGAATAAACCCGAGTCAAGCTGGACCATCGTGGCCAAAACACACGTCTATGTATCAAAGTCAAGGTTTGGGAACCCACTTCGGTCTTTTGACCCTCCAGGTTGTCAGGGAGGAAAAAAATCAAACGCGACCCTCTTTTTTTTTTTTTTCTTCTTCTTCTTCTTCATTTTCTTTTGAATTATCTTTCGTAGCTCCCGCACTTGCGCATTACTCGCGTGTAAGTTGGCGCATGGGAAGGTGTGGGATGAGGCAAAGTCACCTGTTGGCAATGAAACGCTCCGTGACGGTGGCGGTTCTTCGGTAGGACGGGCGGCGGCGACGATGCGGTTGTAAGGACATCAATCTCTCATCCACACAAGCCAACCCTGCATATTGGTACTTGACATGGTTGACTGCCGGCGAGGGGTGTCTCCACAGCTGTTATTTTCAGCTCATGGTCTAATACACAATTCGAAGAAGGTGCGGCAAATTGATTGATGCTCTTTTTACAGGCTGGTTTGGGACGTTGAAAAATCAATAGCATGTCGCTCGGGAGTCCCTTACCGAAACGATGGCTCCAGGAAATATAGTCCGATCTGGAAGCCTTCATCAATACATACATACATAGGTGGTGATTCAATGTTCTCATTAGTCTGCCAGAACCCCAGTCGTCGAGATTGGGTCGGGCTGGGAATAGGGGTCTGATCTCAAAACGGGTTGGTGGCTTCTAGTTTCTACTTTGTAGTCCCCTCAAAGGGCCACATGACAAGCTTGGGAGGACGGAGTAATTTTCTTTTTCTTTCTTTTTCGTTTTGCACCCTTCCTCTTGGCCACCCCTTTGGTTTCTCCCTCCCTTTTCCCCTGCCCCCATTCTGATACTTGTGATACTAGACCTTGGCGAGAATGGGGAAAGGTGGCGGCGGCGTATACTGCATACAGTACATAATATCTGCGCGGTATTGGTGGGATGATCACAGGATGTTGAGAGCATGATTCTCTACAAGTAGTTGCGAAGGCTGGTGGCCAGTGGTTCGTATCACCTAAAAGTATTGGCGTGGTGGAGTAATACCCGAGGGTCATTCGCTCACGATATCGAAATCCCCGATACGGGGATCGTATATTAACGGAAATAAATTGGGTGATTTCACCACCCGCACGGGAGGCGTGTTGCCATGGATTCGCCATCGCAATCGCGGGATGTGGGATCGCTGGAAGACACATGGTCTAGGATGAGATGGCCTGGCAATCCGGATTTGGCAGGCGTCCTTTGACTCCCGGGAAAAAAGACAAAAAAGGGTTCGCGGGGGCACCGTACTCACATGGACAGAGATGTGGATTCACGGGATTGACGATGGCACCAGGCCTAGGGCGGATCCTATCTAAAAAGGCCACATAAGCCAAAATTCCATTGCCCCGTTGATCAGCTGCCAGGAAATCAAGGATTCGCGAAGTGATGTGTCTTGGGGGCGACAGGGCCGCGTCAAAGGTCCAGGGGAGGGGCGGCGCACCAGGGAACAGCATCAATTGCTGTTGCTCACTTGACGAGAAATGGGTCGCGATAATGGATCAATTGGCGTCTTCTCCTTTCTTTGCTCCTCTCAAATTTCCCACTGGGAAATTTGAGCCCACGTTCTGGTTCGGGGAGGAGGAACCACACTACCGGGCACGAGCTGCTGTGATTGGCGATCCGTCCGTTGCACCTCCCACACGCTTTCACACTTTGGACTACGCGGCTTCTTTCTTTCGAAACTCAGCCCCAATTCATTCTAGCTCTTTGGGGGCTGCTCTTCCCCCTTTCTCCCCTGTCGCAGCAGGACTGGAGAGGAGGGGTTTCCCATAATGTTCAAAATAGATATTACTCCATAATATTCCATCGGTGCAAGTTTCCAACCAGACAAGTATTTACCCCTTGTGGACCGCCAGCTGGGCGATGCGCGCCTCAACACCCACTTCTGACTGGAGGGCATGATCGGGCCGCCTGCTGCAGGAGCACGAACAGCACTGGAGGGGAGAGTTCGCCCATCTCGTGGGTGAATCGAGCAAATCTGCGTTTCAGATCGCTCGTGGCTGTGAAGTATCAGAATGAGGGAGTACAGCATCGGAGCACTGGAGCTTGGGATGTGTTTGAGTGGGTGTGCGTGAATCATCACCCAAAAGGAGCGGTCGAGAGAGTGCAAATGACAGGTTGAGCTCCTTCCCACAGATGGATCTATGTCCAAGTAGCACTTGTGGCTCTTTGGCTTCGGGTGGTACCTGGCAAATTAAAGAGGAAGCCGGACCCTGAGTCGAGACAGGTACCTCGAGGTTGAATTAGCGAATGGCAATACTGGGCTAGACATCGAATACCTCCGGCCGAAAACTGGATCCAGCTCAAGGCGGATATGGACCAAATCAATGGACTGGATCAATAGATCTGCTTTTGTACGGGGTCGATACTTTTGACAGTGGCGCTATCTTGGTAGACTTCCTTGCAGGGCCCGCCGACCCCTGACCATAGCTCGTGTTGGCCATCACCTCTGTGACATCGTAACACCTAGACACCGACCTGGGTTGCTGTTGTACGGAGTACTGGGGAACAGGCTGCGCCGGCATTACCCCCAAATGACTAGAAAAAGGAAATTCGAGCACGAGGCAAAGCTTGGGAGGACATAGCGAGGGAGACCCCCTCCCCCTTCAGGAAGGCGAAAAGGGATGGACCTGAAAGAGAAAAGGAAAGAACATTGAAGGAGAAAAAAACTCAAAAGGCCTGCTTGCCAGTCTATCGTCCTCCTTTTTGTTCCTTTTCGGTTTTTCCTTCTTTCTTTCCCTGACCTTGTGTGTTTCTCTCAACAATTCTCCTAGGTACACTGAGTACTTGTTACATTTGAACCTTGCTGCATGCAAGCTTCTGAATCAAGCCTTTTTTGACGTGCTGTATACACTTTGGCCAACAATTTTCTTTGCTGCTGCTGCTCCTGCACCGCAACTACCTGACTATTCCCTCTGGCGATCCTCTAGCCCCCGTGCCCCACCTTCCAACCTGCCGTTCTCGAGAACCCAAAACCTTCCTTTCTCCCCCTCCAACTTAAACCTCTTCCCATCTCGACATTGTTGATTCAACACCCGTCCTCCGAATAATCCTTATTTTCTTCCCACCCATACAACCGCAAAGATGAAGGGTAAGTTGCATGTTCGGACGTCGACACTTGCAATGACCTGGTTTTCGGCGGCTAACAAGCTATGCAGCTTTAATTCTTGTTGGCGGCTTCGGCACCCGTCTTCGACCTCTCGTACGTAGCAGCGACCCCAGATCCCGCACCGTCCCAAGAGCTCTCGAATCAAGGCAATTACTGCCTATGGATTCGCTCTGAACGAAGCCTCGGCTATCCATGTCGGTTTTACTGACGAATCGGCCGTTATCCCAGACTCTCACCCTCCCCAAGCCCCTTGTTGAATTCTGCAACCGGCCCATGATTCTCCATCAGATTGAGGCCCTCGCCGAGGCCGGCGTCACGGACATTGTCCTGGCCGTCAACTACCGGCCCGAGGTTATGGAGGAGCGCCTTGCCCAGGTAAGTGCAAAATAAAAGAAGACAGCCCCGATTGTACAATTGCTTGCAATCCACACTTGTTTTTGTCTCGCCCCCTCTTTGACCTGACTGACCGCTAATCTGGATTTCTCACCCCTTCACAGTACGGAAAGGAGTACGGTGTCAATATCACCTTCTCCATCGAGAATGAGCCCCTTGACACTGCCGGTCCTCTCAAGCTTGCCGAAAAGACCCTCGCCAAGGATGACGAGCCCTTCTTTGTCCTCAACTCCGATGTGATTTGCGACTTCCCCTTCAAGGATCTTGCTGAGTTCCACAAGAGCCATGGAAAGGAAGGTACCATTGTTGTCACCAAGGTTGAGGAGCCTTCCAAGTACGGTGTCGTTGTTCACAAGCCTGGCCACGCCTCCCTCATCGACCGCTTTGTCGAGAAGCCCGTCGAGTTTGTCGGCAACCGAATCAACGCCGGCATGTATATCCTCAATACCTCGGTCCTTGACAGGATTGAGCTCCGTCCTACCTCGATCGAGAAGGAAGTCTTCCCCGCTATGGTGAACGACGGCCACCTCCACTCCTTTGACCTGGACGGTTTCTGGATGGATGTCGGTCAGCCCAAGGACTTCCTCACTGGTACCTGCCTTTATCTCTCCTCCCTCACCAAGAGGAACTCCAAGCTTCTCACGCCCCCTCGGAGTCGTACGTCCACGGCGGCAACGTCTTGATTGACCCCTCCGCCAAGATTGGCAAAGATTGCCGTATCGGTCCCAATGTCACCATTGGTCCCGGTGTTGTTGTTGGCGACGGCGTAAGGCTCCAACGCTGTGTCCTCCTCCGAGGATCCAAGGTCAAGGACCATGCCTGGGTCAAGAGCACGATTGTTGGCTGGAACAGCACGGTCGGCAAGTGGGCCCGTCTTGAGAACGTAACTGTTCTCGGCGATGACGTTACCATTGGCGACGAGATCTACGTTAACGGTGGCAGCGTCCTCCCCACAAGTCGATCAAGGCCAACGTCGATGTCCCCGCCATCATCATGTAAACTGTCTCGTGCGCGCAGCTTCATGGTGCAATGACGGCAGTTTGGATGTACTCCGCTGCGCGAAAGCGCTGGGTCGAGAACACCCTTTATCACTTAATGCCCACCAACAACAAAACACCCTTTATGGTTTAATGAATTCCCGCGCATCCGTCTTAATTGCGACATCTTTTTCTCTACCTGCTTTAATTCCACTATAGTATTATTACCCCTTTTAACGTTTCTCCTATCTTCCGAAGTCGATCGAGGCTCAACGACGGCCGATTCATTACAATACTCTGCTCTCCCTCATCATGCGCCTTCCGTTTGCCATGGAGGGTGAATCCTTCTGATCTTGTGGTGGGCCATTCGAAATGTGCATTTCTCCCAAGCTTTGTTTTATTCTTTTCTTCTGAGTGCGTATGGAGTTCGAAATCGAAGTCAACACTGCTCTCTACACTGTGCATGCATGCGTCAAGGGAGTCGGGGCAGGAATGGTAAAGGAAGAGGCAACGCATGGCGCGAAGGGAACACATTGGAGGCGAGGACGGTTTTTGCATGGAGGTGGGGGATATGTGGCGACGCAAGTCTTGTCTATTTCTTAACACAAAAAATGGGGTGAAGAAGATTTGCAGGGTTTGATGGAAGACATCTTGAGCGGCTCTTGATTCTTTTTGCTTCTTCTTTTTCCAACACACGGCCTGTTTTGTTTTCCTGTCGCTGTCTTGTCTAAAGAAGATCGCTTGCCGTCTATAGAGGAAATGAATCCAAAAGAAACTTGATCTAATAGAAGTCTTGCTTTCAGGACAGCTATACAAAGCATCTCTGCAGTATTCATCTTGTAGCTGATAGTGTACATTTGAACAGCCCTGTTCCTTTGTCGACCTCCTCGTCTTTGATGGGAACTGTGGTGGTGGGTGTGTTGTTGGTAAAATGGGATTGGGGTGCTCAAGAATACACGTAGTTCAAAGATAGTTTAAATGGTAGTATTAGCTCATACAAGTACATAATTATAGACAGCGTCTGGTTGCTGTTCTTTTCTTCTATCATCTGGTAATCCTTCAAAATCTAGACACTCCTCTACCTCAATGTGAGAATTGCGCGAACGCTCAAAAACCCTAGATAGGGAGGGTATTGTATCCATAAGCCCAAAACTCCTTGTGATGTACAACTTATAATGACGAAAACGGCCGCAGTGGTAGGCGCTGCAACTGTTTGAAACGGCTTGCATTTTTTGGTGGGAGGGGGAGGTGAGGTGACGAGGGGTATCGTGAACAAAAGCAACCACATGCTCACCCCCAAAGTGATGCCTCAGGCCATATTCAGCCTTACTCCTCATCGACATTGACCCATCCTCGGCTCATCTCAACGGCTTGCTGCCACTTGGCGTACAGTCGCTCCCTTTCGGTCTCGGCGAGGAGAGGCTCAAAATTTTACGGCCGTTTCGATTGACGTCGCCCAGGTCCTCAAGCTCGTTCCAAACGCCAGTGGCTAAGCCAGCGGCAATGGCAGCGCCGAGGGCGGTGGTTTCACGCATGGCGGGGCGGACGACGGGAATACCGCTGACATCGGCTTGGGTTTGCATGCAGAGGTCAGAGTTGGAAAGGCCACCGTCGACAGAGAGGGATTCGAGGGCGTGTCCCGAGTCGAGGGCCATGGCATCGAGAATTGCCTTGGTCTGGTAGCATGTAGCCTCGAGGGTAGCGCGGGCTATGTGGCCCTTCTGGGTGTGCTGGGTAAGACCAACTGAGAGGTCTCGGTTAGCTGATGCTGGGGCACCGGTGGAAAAAGGAGATGTGGGCTCAGCGAGGGCAGGCATGGACGGTGGTGGGAGGGTGGTGACGCAATCAGGGGTTTCACCGTGAATCACGGAGAGGACCAGGTGATCGAACGCGTTGGGAGTACAGGCAATAGTAACTTACACAGGGTGCCCTTGGCATCATCGATCCAATAGGGCGCAAAGAGACCGCTGAAGGCGGTAACAAAAAAGACGCCTCCGTTGTTCTCTACCGTTTCCGCTAGTTCGGCGGCCTGGACGGCGTCTTCAGCGAAACCTAGGTTTGTGGAGAGAAATTTTACGCCTGCGCCGGCAACGGCGATGCTGCCCTCGAGGGCATAAACGGGCTTTCTTCCCCTGCCAAAATCATACGCGACGGTGGCTAAGAGACCAGACTTGGAAATTACGGGCTCCGTTCCGACATTGTAAAGGAGGAAGCAACCGGTACCATATGTGTTCTTGGCTTGGCCGGGCTGGAAACCACATTGGCCGACGAGCGCTGATGACTGGTCCCCGAGGCAGCCAGCGATAGGAACGCCTTGGAGAGGGCCCGAAACAAACTTGCCAAAGGCCTCGGCGTCCGAGGAAGGGACAATCTGGGGAAGGGCTATTTTGGACTTGTCGATACCAAAGAAGTCGAGGAGTTGGTCGTCGTACTTTAGGGTCCGGAGATTCATAAACATGGTCCGGCTGGCATTCGTGGCATCCGTGACATGGATGCCTCCGCCTTCCCTTTCGGCGCCGCCATTCAGCTTGTAGATGAGCCAAGAATCCACGGTTCCAAATGCTAGCCGGCCGTCTTCATAGGCCTCCTTTACCGCATCTACATTTTCAAGGAGCCATAGGAGCTTGACGCTGGACGGGTAGGTCGATAAGGGTAGACCGCAGAGATCCAGTAGCTTGTCGGCGCCCTCCTTGTTCCGGAGCTCCCGCACCAAACTCGTCGTACGGGTATCGGGCCAGACGACGGCATGGTGCAGAGGTTCGCCAGTGTTCTTGTCCCAGACCACTGTGGTTTCGCGCTGGTTCGTGATGCCCACGGATTTGATTTGAGACAGCTTGTAACCCGACTCTGTAAACTTGTCTACCGCACCCTTGATGCACTCCTCGACAGATTTGAGCAATTCGTGAGGATCATGTTCGTGCCACCTATCTGGATGTTAGCGCGTGCTAGGAAAGAAACACACACAAAGGCAAAATCCACGCTTGATTGGCAGCGTGGAGGGGCTAACCGAGACATACCCAGATTCCGGATACAGATTTTCAAATTCTATTTGATGGCTCGCAACAGGGTCGCCAGCGCCATTGAAGATGAGAAAACGACTTGAGGTCGTGCCTTGGTCGATACTTCCTACAAACCAGTGGTGTTTAAGCTCTGCGTCGGTCTCTGTGATGCCGTCTGGCAGATGCTCTTTGGACCGGAGCTCTTCAATGCGCTGCCTCTTTGGCTCTGGTTCGCCAACCATGGTGGACGCGTAGCGGCTCTCCTGCCTGCCTATGAACTTGGAGTGACTTCTAGGCAAGGAATGAACTCTTGGCTGGGGAGCAAAGGCAGGTGCGGTAAAGAAGCGCGAAGCACCTGCAGGAGAAGCTACAACGAGCGAGCCACGGCGGCGGATTGGTTGCTATTCGGGAGGCCGTACGGTCGAGGAGGTCGAAGTCGAGGTCGGAGTTGAGGTCGGGGCCAGGGAGCAGAGATGGGGGACGGAGGTCGAGAGGAGGGAGAAAGGTGACGACCCAGTGAGGAGGTGACACCGGAAGATCGTCGGCCGCACGGGGAGCCTCATGGTAATATCGGGGAGGGGAGAAGAGGGGAAATGTACTTTGTGTGCACCGCTGCGCGACTTATTATCCTGGTAACCTGAACCATTGACATCACATGCCGTGTTTGGGGGTGCAGATGCGGCAGGAACAGTCCGCGCCTACAAAAGGGGAAGGGAGGATGGCGAAAAAATGGGCAGGTGCAAGGCCGCCGAGCTCTGTGCATGAGAGAAGCCTTTCTGATTGGTTAGGATAACGCGGGGCAGGGGCGAGCTCCCCAATTCGTAATCCCAGAATTTCCCCGGTGAAGTGGACACCTGCGAACAATCGACTGCATCCGACAATTTCTCCGAGGAGCAAAAGAGCAAAGCTAGAATTCGCATGCCTCTCTGTGTCTGAGGGTCCGCTAGCCCAATGGCTGAACAGAAGACGCTGATCTACCAGTTACTGATCAGTCTAAAAAATGGTAATAATTGGCCAGCTTGTTTTTAGGCTTGAAGCCAGTCGTTTTGGCGCTGAAAACTCGAGACAAGCCATCCATCCAACCCGTCAAGTGGAGTGGGCTCGTCGGCTTGGCGCTAGCGTGCCCTCTGCTTTGACAGAGCACCCCACGGAGGCGCAACGCGAGCACCGGCCCATGGAAGTTGGAGAGCGAGCTAGCCCCGCCCCCGCCCGATCGTGGCATGTGAAAGTCTCTGAGAGGAAGCCAAGCAATGACCCATCAAGCCACCTCCTTGCTCTTCCTTTCATGTGCCTTGCCATGACCTCAAGCCCCTGTGTTAACTTGAATCTCCGATTGAGCTTCCCCTCAGTCAGAGGACCGGGCCTCGAGACCATCTATTCCATTCATCAATTGTTGTACCAAGCCCCCAAGCAAAATCGATGGACGGCCATGGCTCGCACAGTCAACCGCACAGTCAACCGCACCAAGGAGTGGTGGTCAGGAATGGATCCCGGGGAACTAATCCGATCTTTTGCAGCGTCGATGTCCACCCCGAGCACCCCAAAGGGCCGAAACGACGTAGGAAAGAAGACGGTGAACGGGGAAGAAATACACCGGCCCGTAGTTGAGTGGGCATGTGGGAGAATCTCGGTGACGCTCTCACCAGCTGATACCTATCAGGAATGGCACATCCAATCATCATATTGGCGGAGCCATTCAGGGACCCATACCGATGGATGGACATGGGGCATGTCTCCGGATACCTCGCTAGAGGGCCGCAGCTCAAATTCACACAACACACACATCATTCAACAATCACGACCTTGAGCTCCTGTTGACGTGCCGTCCTGCGGCGTCAGCACAACTCGGGTGAAACCCATCTCGCTTCTTTTGACGCTGAAAAGAACCACCGTTTTCCCGCTTCGGGATGCTACCCCCTCCTTTCAAGCCCTCTCGTCTTCCCCCAGGCGAGGGAGGTGCTTGCTGCAGCGAGGTCATCTGTCTGCGCCTGAGCGGTGCGTTGGCGGGCCATCTACCACTCTCGATGCGGTGTTCCGCGAGCCCGCCTTGATTTTTGTCGTGAGGCCTGGTTATCAGAGATAGTGGCAGTCCACCACTGCACGTCCAGTAACGGAAGGCAGCGGAACACGCCCCATAGTAATTCCGAATTAATCGAATGGATCCTGGTCACAGCCTCATATCCTGTGTTTCTAGCTGGTATTTTACACGGATCCAAGGGAGGCAAACCCAGTTCTAATCATCGTGCAAGAGTTGTTATCATGGTGAAGCCCATATCTCGCATGTTTCGCTCCACACTGGATCCATCCATAGATCAATTCTTTTCCCACCTTTCATCTCTCACCCCTCACCCCTCACGATTCAGACTTCACACCTTCCCGCGCTCCTCGCAGCTTCTTCACACCTCTCCTCTCGCATCCATCATTGGCGGGACGCCGGCTCACCACACTTTGTCGATGGGGCCGCATCAAATGCCATGCAACTCAGGCGAGCTAATTCCAATCAATGACGGCGGCGTGTTTGTTCTCTGAATGAAAATAGGTGCATTGGCAGCCGGTTTTTTTCTTTGGTTTACGCCACCTACCTATCGACATGTGCATGGGCATCCTGCCTTTCGCCATTCTCGATAAATCAAGTTCACGGAAGGGGGACTTTGTATCGCGCAACCCTCTCCTTGAGGCTAGAGGTCAAGGTCTTCTGGGAGCCCAATTTGCAATCGTGTTTCGGGGCCCCAACGACTCCCCTCCCCTTTCATGACGACGCGATTGATAAATAGCTCCCACCCTCTCCTTCAAGAATCTCTTCGCAAGATAAGGGCAGAGCCAACACTTTCGTCCGCACTGGGTGCAAGGGTCAATGAGGAGCCAATCTTGGCTCGCTTCTCTTTGACGTCATGCCAACCGTTTCCACACTATGCGACCTTGGAGCGGCATATCGAGGCACCCAAGGCACCTTACACGCCCCCTCTATGTCCAAGTGTCGTGGTCTGAGGGTGGCATTTTTTAACCTCGAAAAGCCTCTTGCTTAACCTTCTTTGCCAACCCCTTCCATCCTATCGCAACAAACTTCCAATTCGGGAAGGGTTATGAAGTCCGATTGCACAAAGGATCCCGCTGAACTTGATCGGGCGGAATTGCGAGGGCGTGGTTCCCCTTTTCCCCGACAGCTTCGGTGCCTTCCAGATCGGCACAACCCGACTCTCGAGGAATTATCTTCCGTACACGCCCCGGTAGACGTGTAGAAACGGATAGTGTTTCGGCCTATATCTCGGGGCTAGAATTCTTATCTCAAGCTGCCATGTGACTTTGGCATTCTACCCCAATTCAAGCCGCTTCGCTTCCCCGAGGGAGAGCCAGGGAGCCCCTCGAAAAGTAGCTCGGGCAGGCGGACGGACGGGGCAGCATTGTGCAACCGAGCAGCCTTGCCAAGGGCGCAGTCAGCAGAGGGTTCAAAGGGAAGGATTATACGCTCCGGAGAAGTGGAGAAAACAAATTGGTAAGGCGGGCGTGCGCTGCTGGGTTACGGAAAAACGTAGGTGCCCCTCGTATGAACCCGGATAAAATGGGTGAACACCCTGCTACAAGGCTCCGTTCGAGCCACTGCCTCACGCCTTTGGGAAGAGGGCTCCTTCGGAATGTCGTCCCGTCAAGCCTACCCTCGACTCTGGGTGGGCGCACGTGGTTACCCCAGTCTGACCGGCGGGAAACAATCGATAACGCGGGCAATCCTGAGAGGGTGTCTGTTTCAAATCCTGACCGGGACGGCAGCCCCTCTATGTCGAGAAGCGAAGGCTTTGAGGATCGTGTGAAGGAGGTCGCCGGTGACGTCTTGCGCAAAGATTAGGGAATTGGCCGGACCCTCCACAATCCGCGTACGCTTGGCTTCCGTGGCACTTGAAACTTGGACGAGGGCGCCCTGTCGCTCCCACAAAACGGCGGCGCCGTTTCCTAGGACTATATCTAGCGACACTCACGGCAGTCCTTGTTCGAGTATCTCTTCCTGCCCTACCCCACAAGGCCGAGAGGGAAGAGGGTGGCGCCGGCCAGCCGTGCACCTACCGGTTTCTTCCAAACCTTGTCGAGGCCCATGTTCGCAATGGATCGCGTAGGCCCAAGAAGAAGTTGGCCATAAAGCAACAGGTAGATAGGGCGAAGCGTAGATCCTCGGCATGTTGGCGAGGGCGTGTGCGGAACGGGAGGGTGTGATATTGAAATGTCGCTAAATAAAGGAGCCGGGCGGCAAAAGGGGAGCGGGGAGTGTACGGAATATCATGCTTTCCGAGGGATTCTTGGAAAGCGGCTCACCTTCATTCTCTCTCCCTCTATCTCTCTCTATCTCCCTCTCTTGTTTGCTCTCTCACTTTCTCGCTTTCTCCGTCCCTATACAGCCACCCCACTACGAGAGCCGCGGGTTCGGACCGTCCTGCGCAGCATCGCCCTCTCGGAGCATCCGTCTTGCCTCGATTGGAAACGAGAAGGGATGCGCGGTATGAGTTTCCCGTCTGGTGACCTGTCGCGCGGCTTGCTCTGACCAACGTGTCGGGTAAGCTTTTTCGCGGATAGGCTTAGGGAGGCATGTTTGGGGTTGGCGAGCAAGGCACCGGACCCGAGGGGCCGAACTTGCGGAGAAGAGATCCCTGACCAGGCTGGCCGCGGGATTTCCCTCGCACGCGGAAGATGGGAAACTGTTAGAGGTGTGGAAAATGGGGCATCGTTTCTCTGAGAGGGAGCTCCCGTTTGGGTGAAATCTTTCGAGTAAAAGAATGAGCGCCACTCTACAAGGATGCTGCCCTCGGAGTTCTATTATCTTTTCGCGTCTGTTCAGTCTACAAATGCCTCCGGCCTCGAAGTGCCTAGCATCAGGCCTCCGTAGACTCGCTTTGCGTGAGAGACCTATGCCACTGTGATTAGCGGAGGTCGAATACCTGCTGCCAGCCTATCTCTTAACTTCTCGACCATCGCGGTCCTCTCGTCTAATTAGGCAGACATATTAGACGTACATCGCATCACACCGGGTTTGCATCACATCTTCGCAGCCTCTCTTACTTGTTTTAAGTTTCTCTTTTCTTTAGTGAAACATCAACATTAATTATGAAATTCCATACAATGGACGAAATGCTACCATCCTGATCAATTTCAACTTGTAGACGTGTTCCTAGGGGCAGCTCGTGGGAGCGGCAAGGTTACAGCCTGAAATTAGATGGTGGCTGGGGGCTTTCCAGCTCAACCACTCCGCATGAGCAATTTGGTGGGAAAATTTTCGACAGAGGCTGCGACGGAGACTTTGCTGACCTCACGCAAGAAAAACAAATTATTGATCGCGGGACCATCTCCCTTTCTGCTTCTTGGTTTTTTTTTTTTTTGGGTTGTGGCGGGAATGGCTATCTCGGTGCTCATCTGTGGGATTTGGGCCGTTTTGATTACCGGCCTCAACATCTACGGTTACCTGACCATGTAAGCATATATCTCGCTGGACCGGCAAGCCAGCCCTTCTCCCCTTTAGCTTGGTGTGCGGACTCTAACACACAAGATTCTAGAGTGAGGAGACTCGGGAAGGCCCAGCCCGCGAACGGAAGCAAACGCGCCCCGTACCAGACGAAGCTTTGCCGCACGTCACCATTATCCGGCCCTGCAAGGATGCGGACCCGCTGCTCCGAGAGTGCCTGGCCTCGGCCTTTCAGCAAAACTATCCCAGCTCGCGCCTTTCTATAGCGCTGTGCGTGTCGTCCAGGACGGACGCGGCCTTCCCCGCCGTCCAAGAGGCGGCGGCGCACCACGCAGACTTCCGCGTCCGCGTCTACGTCGAGGAGGAAGAAGACGCCGGCGCGACGGCATCTCTAGGACCAAACCCCAAGGTGAGGAACATGAGCAGGGCGTACAGGAACGCGGAAAGCGACATTGTCTGGATCCTCGACTCCAACACCTGGGTCGAGCCCGACGCGTGCCGCAGGATGGTGGAGGAACTGCAGGGTCTGGGCGGGGGCGACAAGGCCCGGCCGTACAAGATGGTGCTGCACATGCCCATCGCGATCAACGTGGCGGCGGAGTACGACGCCTGCGGGGCGCTGGAGGAGGTGCACGCCGCGGGGAGCTTCGCGCGGCTGTACACGGCCATCAACGTGCTCGGGGTCGGGCCGTGCGTGACGGGCAAGTCGACCATGTTTCGGCGCTCCGACCTCGATCGCCGCGCCTGCACCCTGCTCCGCTGCAGGGAGGCGGCGGCAACGCCGGGGCCACGATGCAATCACAACGGCCTCGAGGGCGTGTCCGACTTTTGTGCGAGGACCAAGTCATGGGGGACTACCTCTGGCGGCAGGCGGCGGCCGAAGGCCCCACGCGCGGCAAACACTGCCTGATCGCGGACCAGGTCGCGATCCAGCCCGTCCGCATCGGCTACCGGGGGTTCATGCACCGGCGCGTCCGGTGGATCCGGTGCCGCAAGTACGAGTACTGGCCCGGGACGCTGATGGAGCAGTGGGTCGAGTGCATACTCTTCAGCGGGGTGATTGCGCACGCGGTGGGCGGGGCGCTGGCGCTGGCGCTGGCGCGGGACCCGCCGACGTGGGCTTCGTTTGGGGGCCTGTGGGCGCTGAGCATGCTGGGGTGGGCGGCGCTGGATTGGAGCACGGGCTTGCTCCTGCGGCGGTACTGCCTGGGCCGGCTGGCGGCGGCGTGCCCCGGGCCAAGCTCGGGTGCTTGGCGCGGACGTGCCCGTCTGGCCGTGGTTGTGCTCGTGGGTGCTGCGGGAGGTGGCGTCGAATCCGGCGTGGCTGGTGGCGATCTTCTCGGGGAATACGTTGGTGTGGAGGGGAGGAAGTATAAGATGTTGTTTAATGGCAGGGCAAAGGACTATTAGGTGATATTGGGGGCACGGCACGGCGTTCATGAATACCATGACGAGTTTGTTAATCATATTGATTTTTCTTCTTTTATCTTTTAGCCCTTTCTGTTTAGAAGGAAAAGGAAACCACCAGCCATTCTACGCAACGATAGTTTACAAATTTCGATGGTGACCGAACTGGGAGGGTGTGATATCTCCGTCTCGGGTCATGTCATACGGTAGTTTGGCTATGACGGAATGCGGTAGGCACATGCGGTCCACTGCTGATAATGGGTTATGTTAAGGGACGCGGATATGGTCCAATCCCTTTTACGGATTGTGGTTTCTCACTCAGGAACAAGCACAATCCCATTCCGCGGTCCCAACAGGCAAAGGGATCGCGCAATGATTGAGGGGTGGAAATAGGGGTGGAAGGGGAGAGGGGAGAGGGGTGGATATTGTACCGGGTTTTCTGTTCCAGGGCTGTGTCTCCCAACGTGCTGCGATAAGGTTAAATCGGATTTATATCGGGCCCTTCTTTTCGTCTCGAATCGAGGAGAGGCCCACCCCGCGTCAAAGTTAAGAGAGGGAGAGAGAAGCGATTGACGTGGAGGAGGGGCGTGGGAGACGAGGGGCGTGTGCACCGAGGAGGAATCGTAGGCGAACAAGGCGGTTGTTTGCCATGTGGTGTGTGCCTGAAACACAGACGAGAAGGGATCGTGGAGGAGGGTGCATGTGGGGATGCGGCGTGGCAGCGTACCTTTTTTCTTTGCTTCCTTCTTAAGAATATATAAAAGTAACATATCGATATATAGGCTGCCAGGGAATTTACAATGGAAAGTGTATACGAGTAAAAAGAAGAGGGAAAGAAGGGCAAGGGGAGGGGGTGTGCAGCGGCAATGTATTGAGGTTAACCAAGTTGAAGAAACGAGGTCGCAGCGCAAAGTGTCCACCGGTACTATGGTTAAAAGGGAATACGCGGTTCGCAACCCGGCCCGATTGCTGCGCAAGGCGTTTAGGTATTCATCTCTTAACACTTTGTTGATATTCATTTCCGCTGAGTAAAGGGGAGGGGGTTTAAGGGTACGCGGCTGCGGCATTGAAAGTGCGTGACGAAGGGCGAGTTTATGTTGGAATATTGCAGCTATCTCTTTGAAGCACCCCCTTCTTCAGTGCGTCTTGTGACCTCGATCGATAGTAATTGGTGATATGGCATTGGAAAATCATCTCGGGATGACGAAAGGCATTGATGGCTCCTGGAAACGAGATATGATACGTAGCATACATGCCGGGGCTGGAGGTTGGTGAGAAGTGAGTGATGTGGTCCGGCCTCGGATCCGGGTGGAGTAGTGGCCCGGACCCGGGCCCGATAATCATGACCAAAGCTCCGATCCGGCCGCAACGGTGCAGAGACCCGGCACTCGGCATGGGACAGTCCCTGCACTCTTTTACGGTGGGGAAAATAGGTCCCAACTAGCTAGTGGTCAAGATCGCCTCTACCATTCTGTAAGCAGAGGAAATCGTTGAAAGAGCGGCGAGTGGTTTAGTCCTCTTTTGGGGTTGCGCTTGGTCACTGGACCGGCTCACCGTTAAGAGTAAGGAGAAAGAAGAAAGCAAAGGGACAAGAAGAAATGGAAAAGAGCCAAGACCGAGAAACCCGCTCTCTCCTCTCGATCGAGTTTCGCCACTTGCAGAAACTTCTGGTTTGTCCGGGTCTGGATATCTCCGATCGCTAAGCTAAGCCAAGCTGCACGACGACGGTCACCCTCGGCCTTGGGACTTTTCTCAAGTGGGTTTATGAGTCAAAGGGGACTGGGAGCCTGCCTCGAGACAGGCAGCGCCTCGTTGATTTCTTCACGGTTGTCGTATTGTTCGGTTGAAAATAGCTTAGAACCTCCCGCTATGCCAAAGCATGGTGGGGAACTGAGAGGTAATTCGCTAGCGTCCCATAGAGTATGAGATTATGGTGGCATGTTAGCACAGTACCTTTGCCTCACCAACCGAGCCATAATGAGTCATGAGTGGTAGATGCAATGCGGTTTTTGCCTGCGGAGTGCCCCTTCCTCTTCCACGGACGTCACCAGAAGGCAACAGCGACTAAAAATAATAAACTGATTTGGAGCTAGACCCGAAACTGCGGGGGCGACGGCAGTAGCTTCCCATGAATTTGATCTTTCGATATAAATCTTGGAGCATCAAACTCACAATCCTCACCTCCAAGCTTCGTCTCCTATCCATTTCGCATTGACTGAGTAGCATAACATTCTATTGTAGCTTTTTTCACTCCCTCCTTGTTTTCTTTCTTTCCTATACTCGTTGTAATTATATACCCCGAGCTTTTTTCTTTTTCTTCCGCTGCGGTGCAACTCCCCGCATACTTTTTTCATATCATCTTTAGATTCGAGCATACTCCCACAGTTTCCCCACGTCATGGCGTCTCTTGACCCCTCCGCGGGGAGCCAGGGCCCTGGCCACAGTCAAGCGGTCTCGGAGCCCTCCTCCTCCCGGGTCGTCTCCAAGCCCGTGCCCTCTTCCCAGGAAACCGATCCTCGCGGTTACCAGCTATCCCAGCTACGCCGCCGGTTTAATCCCAAGGAGACAAACCTTCCGAACGGTGGCACGCGCCTCCTCTTCAAGCTTGCCCCCTCGGACCCAGACTTCCCCTTCGACCTTGACTATCTCGAGTGTGAGGTGGCCGTGCCCGGTGATTACCCCAAGGGGTCGTCCAGGCCCGCGCTCGCCGTCAAGAACAGCAACATCCCCCGCGGGTTTGCCATCAACATTGAGCGCGGTTGGGAGAAGCTCGTCGAGGAGAAGAAGACCTCGACGCTCCTCTCGCTCATGAACATGCTAGACAAGAATTTGGAAAGTTTCTTGTCTGAGCAAAAGGCGGAAACGGTCAAGATCATGGCCTTCAGAGATACGAGGCACCTCGATCAGCTCCCTTCCGCACCTCTGGCGAACACGGCGGCGTCGACAAAGTCGACGACACCCGCCAAGGCCCGGGCCCGAGCAGCAAGCGGCGGCTCCCAAGCCCCGGAGCTTCTACAGAGAGCCGTCCTTTACCAAGGACCAGATATCTGAAGCCAAGGCAAGACGCGCCCAGGAGACGAGGCAGCTCGAGAACCGAATGAGCCGCCTTCCCATGTACCGAAAGTCTGCTGACGGCATCGTTTACACCCTTCCCATCGAGCCCAAGAGGCGGTCAGAGCTCCCCCGGCCTTCAAGGCGTGAAGACGCTTCACTTTATTATCCCGCTCTTGTATCCTCTGCAGCAGCTTCGCGTGCAGCTCAATGAGGTAGATTCGGGTGAGGCCGAGCCTGTCGAAGAGTTATTCACGCAGAAGGCGGTGGAGCAGAAGCAAATGACTCTCACAAGCCACCTCAACTACCTTTCCACCAACATGCACGTCTTGGCCAAGATGGCTCTGCTACAAGCCAAGGCAAAGGATTTAGAGATTGCCGCCGAGGCGAAGAGCGAGGACGTCGAAGACGTCGTTGCCGAGCAGGTGTCCACGACGGCAACAGGCGCTGAGGACTTTGTCAAGAGTCACATCAAGGTTATCCCCCGTCCCCCAGAATGGGGACACGACGACGACGAGGCCGGCTCAAGCGACTGGTCTTATGACGGCGAACATACCCCGGATGAGGATTCATCGGAGGGAGAGGGTGAAACTTCTCTCAACGCGAATGCGTCTACAGCCTCAAGTCAGACGGTGGAAAAGGGCACGGCCATGTCCTTTCCGACAATTGAGCTTTATGGCATCGAGCTCCTGCAGGTATCCGTCTTGAACCTGTCTGTCAAGTGCGCGCGGTGTAAGACGCTCAACGACATCACGGGGCTCAAGCACGGCGTGGAAAAGGCAGGCAGCTGCTCCAAGTGTGCCAACGGCTTTGTCGTCAACTACTCCCAACAGCTCGTGCACCAAAACTCGACCCGAGCGGGCCTCATCGATATGGGAGGCTGTACCATTGCGGACATGCTCCCGAGCACCTTTGTACCCGTGTGTGCCAAGTGCTCGACCCCGAGCGCCGGTGTCACGTCGGTGCGGGGTGATACAACGACCAATGTCTGCCGCGATTGCCATGCCCGCTTCACGTTCAAGATCCCCGAGGTGAAGTTCCTGCTCGTCTCCCCGGCTCCCTTGTCCCGAACTCAGGCCCCAAGCGCCGCCAGGAGCGCCTCGGCTTGCACGCCGGCGAGCCCCTGCCGGACAAAGGCACGTGCAAGCACTACAAGAAGTCGTACCGGTGGTTCCGCTTCTCGTGCTGCGGGCGGGTGCATCCCTGCGACAAGTGCCACGACGAGGCCGAAGCCCACGTCAACGAGTGGGCGAATCGCATGGTGTGCGGCTTCTGTAGCCGCGAGCAAAACTACGCCGTCGACGCGTGCTCGTTTTGCGGGCGCAGCGTCATCGGCCGGAGGGGCAAGGGCTTCTGGGAGGGTGGCAAGGGGACGAGGGATCGCAGGGCGATGAATAGAAATGATCCCAGGAAGCATAAGAGAATTGGCGGGAGCGAGGCGGCGAAGAAGAATGAGTAAAAGTGGGTTTTACTATTTTTCCTCTATTGAATAGCTGAAATGCAATGATTGTAAATGAATTCTGGAGCACAAGTGCTTGACGCTGTAGCTGTGTCTGATCGTATATACACCAAGTTCTTTTTGATATCTCCGGCGTACAGAGCGCTCTGCTTCCTTATCCTGGTCCTTCTTGTTCTATGAAACTAGCCCCATGTAGTGAAGATGGCTTGATGTGTGATATCAAAGATCCGGGTAGGCACTAGACCATAGAGAAGACCCTGTGCAGACTCTTCTCTTTGCAGGCTTGCTCTCTTAAGCACCCAACTCCGAGGTCATTTGATGAGGATATGTGAGGCAGGCCCGCGACTCTTACACGGCTTAGCATTCCTCTTTCCGAGAATTCTAAGGAGGAGTGCGAGGATAGTCCGGAACGCTTCTTACAGAAACCTTCCGGGGCTCTCAAATTCTAGTTTTAGCCTATACCAGACTCTCATCTAAGAAGAGACGACAGAGTTACTGATCTTGTGTGGCCGCGGAAGAGGGAATTACCCCGGACTTACGACGTCAGCGTCACGGTATAACAACCCACTAACAAGAGCGGTGGGGAAGAAGGACTGACAAGGAGAAAAAAGTTTATTCCTATTACCCCAGATTCCATCTTCTTCGCTGTGGGCCTTTCGCCGCTTCTTCTCGGATGGATGGAAGATTGGGCGAAGCCGGGGAAAGGAGAAAGGTGCTCGAACACGCGCGCACGTGGGGAGGAGAAAAGAGGCGTAAAGCGTAACCTACGAGAAAGCCAAAGTGCAAATCACCAGGTGATGGACTTGCCTTTGCATGCCATTTCTCTACTCCCGATGGAAGAACACGGGTTGAGGAAAAGAGAGGGCGTGAAGGGCAAAACGGTGTGTATAATTTTCTTCTTCCCCTTGTTCTTCCCGTCTTTCTACTCGTCTCTTTACTCATTTGGTGGGATTTCCCGTCGACCGAGGATGTGGCGGCGGTGATGGAGGAGCGCGCCTCGGTCGAAAGCATGACGTTTTTGGATGCAACCACCACTGGGCAACGAAGAAAGACAAAGAGGAGGGAGGGTCCACGAACTGCTTCCGGGCTGACCACGCGTGGGTTAGTGGATATACAGAGTTTATGGGCCACGAGGCGTGTTTGTTCGTCGCGCGTGTATCAATTTCCCTTTGCTACGTGTCTCGACCGTTGCGGGGGAATCGTTAGATCTTGCCCCTTGCCACCTTGTGTTTTTCTTTGCTTCCTCTCCCCATCTGTATCGTCAGCCCGGAAAGGAAACTGGGAATAAGATCGCCCGAGAAAGCACCCATCACATGGATTCATGCCCCCTTCTTCCCAATGGCAAAACTCTTAGACGCGACAAGGCAAGCTTGCCCGAAAGAAGCAAGGATGGGAAGAAGTGATGAACAGAAAATGGATGCAAGGTACAGCACATCATGAGTCGTGGATGACGGACGGACAGCCATCCTTCACGCCCCCCTCTTCGGAAACGAGAACAGTGTGTTCGGGTCAGCTTTAAGAACGGGTCGGGAATCGGTTCGCGAGTGAACGCCTTCCACCGGGGAGTCTCGGGGGAGCTGCTACATGTGGAGAAGGGTGTGTTCATCCTTCCCAGCGCCTTCTCTCTCCCTTGCTTCGCGCATGGAGGGACGCTGTGGTAGCAAAGCCGGGGCTGTCCAACGAGCATCGTCGCATTTTCCAGTTGTGGAGGGGACGGCACCAAAGCGTCGCAGTGATTTATTTACTGCCTTCCTAGAAGGGTGCCGCCCCTTTGAGGCCCAAACGCTGGCGGCCAGGAGAGAGAAGGAGAAAGGGGAAGGGGGGTAGAAGCCTAATTGCCACTCTCGGCTTTCTCGTTTGGGAAGCGAAATAGCCTCTCCCCTCTGATCAGCCCTGGAACAGAGGAGGGAGCTGCGCGAAGGATAGCTCTGGAACAAGGGTCACCCTCCTCCTCCGCGTCTGTTCACCCCTTCCGTAGTACAATGATAGAGGGACCCCGAAAAATAGTCCGCCTCAAAGTTTGGGGGTGGGAAAAAGAAAAGAGAGGAGGAAACAGGTGCCGGGAACCATGTGACATTTCCCCATGTTTTGTCGCGTCGTGGAGGCGCCACACGCCCTCTCTCTTCCTCTCTCTCACTAGTCCACGGACGGAATCGTGGGGCGGCAGATGAACATTGGGATAGACGCATTTCAGTGCGACGACGAGGTAGCACGCTCGGCATCAAGAAAAGGAGCAACAAAAAGAAGGAAGGATGAAGGGCGTCGATGGAACTCAAATCTTTTTTCTTTCTCTCTTTCTTTGAGGCGCCCCCTCCCGAAAAAAGCCACAACCCTGAGTGTAGACAATCCGGGGAAGGCGGCAAAATCACCACGGACACGAGACCCCTTCTTTTCTTCGGGGCACAACGGTTGTGGGGAAGAACCGCTAATGCTCTATAATTGACTGCTCGGAAGGGTCATCGGGATGTGGAGGAATGAGGGCAAATAGCAGATGGAAGACTCGACGAGCAAAAAGAAGAAGGGGGTGGGCGTGCAGGGGGCGCGAGGCTTAGAACGTTTTGGCCCTGGGGAAAAGCTAGGCTGGCAAAGGCAACTGTGGTTATTTCTTTGCCCGTCTTCTTTTCGGAACTGGGGAGGGTATGCTCTAATTGTCCTGTCACGCCTCCGCGATGTCTCGGAACTAAAAGTCTAAAGGCGACGCGGCAACGTTGGACAAGTGCACTCCCGGCCTGGCTGCTGTTGCTTGGCGCAAACATCCGGCGCAAGGGAGTTGAACTACGGGCGTCGAGCCCCTGTGATCGCTTTATTAGCCAGCTCGCTTCGATCTCATGCTCGTGAAATGTCCGCCGAAACGGGTGCAAGCTCCCGAAATTACGTAGGGCAGTTGTCTCGAGACCTCGTTAGAGTTCAGGCCAAAGGGGAAACGGTGGTCGCTGGGTGCTTTAGATTCGACCGGGAACGAATAATGACGCTGAGATCAACTTCAATGTCTCCTCTAGGTTCGCTTCCTTCTTTTCTTGTTAGTGGTTTTATTTTCTTATTTTTTATCATCATGTTTCCCGACAGGAAACCAGCGGGTATGCCTTGGAAGAGAGCTCTCTCTCGACCGTACATCCCTACCATCTTCTCGCTCGTCTTCCTACCTCCCACCCTCTCACCGAGATGACAATTCATGCTGTGATGCCGAGTGACGTGAGGCCGCCGTGCTGGGTTCACTGATCCAAGCTTGCTTCGCCACCTGGCGAAAGGAAATGCCGATCCGGGGTCATCTCCCGGGGCACATCAACTGTCAGCCCACTAACACAAAAGGAGTAGGGGCAACATTTCCTCCAGATGGAGACAAGTGACTTGGCATCGCGCCTTGTTCTACGCTTGGAGAAACGTCAAGGAGGGTCACGACTGCACCGCGTCGCCTTGCTAGTCATGTTAGTCATCCCTCGTGATCGCGTCCGTAGCCGGTTAGAGTTTAGGCCGGCGAAACAAAGGTCAGAGGTACATGCCCAGCATGTTCCTTGTTCCCCCAAACGCCAGTTGCGGTCGACTGCCCGTCATCCGTTCCGTTTCCGACGTTTCCCCTCGAGAGACGGAACTCGCTCGGCTGTACCAGACTAAATGTCAGCCGTGCCACACCTCACTCGTCCGAAAATGAAAGGGGAGCCCCGAACTGACGTCCGTCTCCGAGCAAAGGAACTTGCCTTCGTATCAAAGTAGCCTCTCCCCGGGGAACTAGCCGTCTTGCACCCGGACAGGGCACCCACGCACAATCTTTTTCTTCGAGAGAGATCCTTCATGCTTTGTGAAGGGCGTGTTCCAAACGCACTGCATCAATTGATCTCTGCGCCACCCCTTGTTCCAAGCGCAAAGCGTCTCGAGCCTCAAGCGTGGTGGACTTTTGGCGACGCGCACGGTTGCTTCCTGCTTGCCTTGCTCTCATTGACCACCTTTCATAACTTGGATATCCCCGCGAGCAGCGTCTGCTTGATGCTCTCCAAACCTGCCCGAAATACGTCACGTCACGAAAAAGAGGGCATCTTTGCTCTATATCCGGGCACCCCTCCCCTCCACCAGCCTCTCTTTGAAGAGGTCTCCATTT
Source organism: Parascedosporium putredinis (assembly GCA_949357655.1). Taxonomy (NCBI): domain Eukaryota; kingdom Fungi; phylum Ascomycota; class Sordariomycetes; order Microascales; family Microascaceae; genus Parascedosporium; species Parascedosporium putredinis. The sequence goes on along the minus strand of CASHTG010000021.1, from coordinate 509,935 downwards.
TTCCTTCGAACTTTTCTCAGGTCACCCCCCTCCAGAAGACTATTTGGCTTGAAAGCAAAACGCAGTTCGAAAGAGGAAAGAGAAGGAAACGGCAAAGCCCAAAGGGGAAAGCAGCACGAATACTCCACTCCACTCTGTCGCCGAAAACTTCTAGAAGCGCACTGAGAAGCAGCACCGCGACTCGACACTCCAAGATGAAGAGCTTGCCCGATTAGGAAGGAACCCCGGCGGGTCTGCCCCGCTAGTCCGTTCCTTCTTCCCCACTCGCATTGGGTCGTGAAAACCTCGGCGAAATGTTTCTTTCCCCACTCCACCACATCTGCTCGCCGTTTCCGTGCAAGTACGAAGCAATACTTGGAGGTGTTCTTCTTTGCTCCGTATTCTTCTTTTTGGCGCGCAAGGTTAGTGGCTATGGTTATGGTCGCTCACCCCCGGTTTCTTTTCGGAAAGTGGAAGCACTGGGGTTCGAGATGGAGTCCCCTTCTCCACCAGAGAAGGCAACCGTTTCCCCCTTCTCCCACCTCCAAACCCACTAGTAGGACCGATCAAGATTGCCCCAAATCTCAGCAAGTACAAAGTAAATCAGATCAATTACCATGTGTGCCCTTGGTCAGCCAGCACTAAGTAGGTCCGACAGCACGGATAACCTCACGTCTCCCCCGGTATTACAACCCTATGCGTGGCATTTCTGGCATCTCTTCGGCAAATTCCTTCTCCACCTCCCAAGACTGACACTTTTCTTTCCCGGCCGCCCTTGTTCCGAAGAAGAAGGCGAGGCTAGGGGTCGGTAGACGGCTTCGAAGGGGGAAAAGAAACTATCATCTTGACTCACAAGCTAAAACAGGGAGTGTACCCAGGAATTCTCCAAAATGAGGAGAATGCTGGGGGTGCCTTCAGCTTTCTTTTCGCCCAGCATCCGCCGCCACCGGGAAAAGGCTTACCCAAAGGACGGGGCCAAAGGGCCCCTTTGCTTCCATTCCGGTTGCGGTTGCGTTTACGGGTTTCCTGTCGATTCAGAAGCTAAGGGGACCCTCGGAAGATGGGGCGGGCAGCCTTTGATCGCCTCCTCCAGCCGTAACGACGAACGAAGAGCGAGGGTTTACTCAGCGTAAATGCAAAGCCAGGAACGCCGACGTTATTTTTCTTTTCCTTTGCCGAGGACCTGGCGGCAAACGTATTGCGCCGAGCAGCTTTCCTTCCTCTAGTGACCTTGAGCATTGATATGGGTTCCTCACGTGTCCCGTCGTCTCCGTTCACTCTGCGCCAATAAGGCGACCGGAAAATGCCGGCGACTGCGCGATCAATAGCCGCGCCAAGCCAGGGGCAAAAAGGAACGACATGACCAGACTAGACGCTCATGAGAATATCTGCTTGGCGATTCCTTCGTTTCGTCCGCATCTCCTGCAGGCACACCATGCGGGCTTCCCCTCTTCTCGAAGGGGAAAAGAGTAGAAGAAAACAGCGTTCAATAGCTTATAGGTAGGGAGGGTGTATTTCCATCTCGCGGGAGTGGGGGATGACGGGACGGACGGTTGAAGCAGTGCGCATGTGAGCACGCGTTATTTTCAACTGATGCAAGACGTCTCTGCCACTATTCTTTCGAATGCACCCCAAGTGCCTCACTGGCGCGCGGGGAGGCAGCCATCTGCTATTCCCTTACAGGCTTAACACGGCTCTTCGAGTTGATCGTCTCGGGGCTTCTCGGAGACATCGGTGGATCTCGGGACGGCGGGGGAGGAGGGCAAGGCCAAGTAGCCGTCTCCTCCCCACATCCATTATTCTCCAGCCCTAGCCAAGGAAATCCGGCTGACATTTCCCATGGCTATATGCGCGCCCCCTCTACTCCTCTTGTTCTAGCCCTTGACCTCTTCATCTCCCGGAAAGATCTAATAAGTAGCCGGGTGGGTGGTTAGGCTGGCTGTAAGTGGGGATGAGCCCAACTACCACGTTTCTTTCAAATCCTTGGCTTTCTCCTAGGAGTTTGTTCGGGATTTCTCAAGAAAGGATGGGAATGAGTAAGGCCCTTGGGCATCTCTTCAAAGACAACCCGGATAATGTGGAGAAGGGAGAAGGGGTGTGTGTGTGTGTGTGTGGGAGTTGGGAGGCTGGCTTGACTAATCTTACCCTAGACTAGTCACTAGTCTTGTCATTCCAAATTCGAGATATCCCCGACCTCCCGCGTAATACTGAGAGGGAGAAGAGATGTCTAAGAAAAGTCCAAAGAGAAAAGAAGGACAGATGGATCTGTCTCGAACTGTCTTCGTACAGCCACGGGGTCATAAGGGATATCCGCCTAGGCTTCCTCATATTCACCTCGGCTGCTTTCCGACTTGGATTTATATCGATCCTGTGACCCGAGGAAAACTCCGATGCTGCGGCCATGGTTCTCAGTTCTGCCCACCAAGTAACCCTACCTTTTCAAGCCCCCATGCCAAAAGCTACCATCATACCCCCGACCCATCCCTCCCATCGTTCTCCGAAGAGCGGGGATGGAGGCTTCCCTCTTGAAGCCACCCCCTCGCCGTCTTGTGAACAACTAGACCGGGGAGGGGGCGTGTCAGGCACTACGAGAAAGATTTTGACCAATTCATTTGTGCCATTCTTTTCTTCCTTTTTTCCTTTTGGTTAGGCAGGGTGTGGAGTGGTGGGCGGGGGGACCCATTGATCGCACGGCTTTTTCCCGGCTCCAAGAGCGATGATTGTCATTGACTGATGTCATTTAGTGTCGTAATTCCATGTGAATCAGAGGTCGCAAAGATATCATATGTCACGCCTTGTGAGGAGAACGCGGGGAGAAGATGGAAGAAACGGAAAGAGAGAAGGAAAAGAAAAGGAAGAAAGGGAAATATGAGGAAATACTCAGCACCACCGCGAGAAATTCCCTCGGCGGTTGAGAGTGGAAGAGACAAAGGTGACCCACGGTGTAGGGCTATTTGCGGCGATGAGGCGGAAACCTCCAGTTCCTTATTGTATGAAAGCTGACTCTGCCTGCGGAGCTCTCGCCGGAGTCTCTCGCCGGAGTCTCTTATTGGAGAACCCTCAACGAAGGCAAAGAGAAGGCCCGGACAATGGATCCTGAGATATCTTTAGCAAAATGTCAGGTGGACCACCGCCTTATTAGCAGAAACCCTAAACTTTTTTTATCTTCGTGTTGGCAACGCGCTTGAATGTGGCGAAAAGGGTCCAATGCCTCCTCCTCCTCCTCCGAGGCAAAGGACCCACGTGGTTTGAAGCTTGCTTTGCCTTTTACTACAGCACGCGTTCAAGGCGCCGGACCCGCGTTCCCGTCCTGTCTTTTGAAAACTTGGACGCCTCTCGACGCGAACGGGTCTGAGATGGAGTAGGCAAGAGAATCAAGGCCCGAAAAGAAGAAAGAAAAAAAAAAGAAGAAGAATTGTGGATATAATGTTCCTGAGGCGGGTGGAGCTGTGGTGGAGCCGCTGTGGCTGTGGCTATACGAAGATGACTAGAATTCGAGAACACTAACAAGTTTGGTCTTGGGAGTAAGGTTTCGGCGGTCTTTCCCTTCGCACACGTCGGGCCAGTTGCCGCATAGGCTATCTCCCGGGCCGTGGCCGGTGAGAACGCGCGTCACCTCTCTTTCTTTTTTTCTGTGCGCCGCCGGTGTGAAATTCTTCTTACTTGTTATGAAGGAGGGCCCGTTTACAACCGTGTACCGAGCGTGGAAATACAACGTTTCATTTTTTTCCCGATTTCAATTGCCACAGAGCCGTTTGCGGACTCTGTATTCGTCATCCGGTGGCGGTGGTGGGAAGAAGGGGTTGTCGTTGACTTTTCGGCATGGGTGCCCCGGGCCCGGGCCGGGTGATGTGCCGGGTCCGTGCCGGCGGGATGGCGGCTGACGAGCGAAGAAGGACGGAACAAGATGTTGGAAAGATCTTTAACCTGCAATATACTAGACTTTCCATTACAAATTAGAATGATACAGCAAGAAGGAAATCAAAATACTATTTTCTTTTTGTATTGTTAAACAGAGCTCCCAGAGATCGGAGGTCGTCGCTCCCAGCGCACCCAGCCGCGCGCCTATTACCCGGTAAAAAAGCAAGCACAATCGGATATCGCGAACACGTTCCTGAATGCTTTTCGTAGGGAAAAAAACCCGAGCTTGGCTTTTCTACGCAATAGAATGTGATAATCTTTTAGGTGCTTTACACGTCGTCGAGGCCTTGTCCTGCCAAGTGCCACACGGGGTGATGTCGGCCACCAGACCCTGCTTCGGTCCGTCTAATCCCCACGGTAACATCGGCGTGTCTAGCAACTCCGGAGGGCTCGTTCCCCTTCCCTCTTCGAGCCCTTCCGGCGCCTTCCCACCCAAAAATTGGCATGCGTATTGGCCGAGTCCGCCGAGGGAACCCAGTTTCGATTGAGGCATGTTGCGTCATGAAGACCCGCGTCCAGGGACTGCCGAGGTCCCTCTAGGGTTAAGTAAACGGAGACGGAAACACGAGCTCGGGAAGAACAGAAGGCCAAAATTCCAAAAACAAAAAAAAAAAACAAGGCAGAAAAGCGGCACCGCCCAGATTAATCCGTGCGACCAAAAGTCGGTGAGGAGGGGGGCAGGCTCGCGGCCTTGTTCCTCGACAGGCTTAAGCCGCCTGGGAGGGAGAGAGGGAGGGGAGGGCTACGTGGTCGTGCTTAAGCTGTTGCAGGGCCAGGGCAGAACGGAAGGCGAGAGGAAATAGACGAAGGAGGGGGAAATGGAGGAGGGGTGTGTGCGTTTTGGTGGAAAGAGACAACATTGGCGATACGGTGACAAGGGGAGCGCGTTCTAGCTGTCCCGCTTTCCCTGCTTTCCGAAATGGCCATGCTGGTAGGGACGAGTTTTTTGGCCCGACAATTACGGCCTTCCTGGTTTCCACTGCCCAGGTGCGGATGAGGAACGACGATATGCCTTCGGTAATGTCCTTTCCACCCGACGGCGTTGTAGGGAGGGAGTGTTGGTCAAGATTCTGTGGATGTCGGTGGAGGGCGAAGAGGGCTGGCACAATCGAAACTGTAGACCGGGTGTTATTGACCCAACCGCCGTTTTGGGAGCTGAGGTTCGAATTGCCAGACAGCACCGCTTTGGCGACCAAATTGGTGTCATGGGACGCCCTGAAGGCGCCAGCCCGTGTCCAGCAATCGACCGTCCTGTTAGCGCTGATGGGCCCTGAACCAGGTCCAACCCAATCCACTGCATTGCGCCTGACCAGGCCTCAATAGGCCTGGGCCGCCGTGCTGAGAGGACTTCAAAGCAATCAAATGGATTTGAGCAAATGAACCGAACGGATCAAACCTTGAGAACCGTCATTGAACGGGCCGCCACCTTCTAGCCCCCAACCCCAGCATTGCACTTTCCCCACTCAATGCTGCACCACATCGATCCTGTCGACATTGATTTGACGTTCAGGTATCAATCACGTTTTGCCTTCGTTTTTTATTACATTTTTTTTCAAGAAAAAACCTTGTGTGTAATGAGGCGCCCTTCTCAGATCGATACATTACCGACACTCCCCACGAGTCGACTTGAGCTTTCGGTGCATATCCGCCCGAGAAGGTGGGCGGAGCTCTTGACTCGTACAGGTGATGAAGGAAACCACAAGTTAGGCGTCAAAACTAGGCAGCATATGTGTGAGGTTTCCCCCTCAGCGCCCCTCGCCAGCCAAAAAAGCCCAGCCAGCCCTGGGAGTCCACCCACAAAGGGCTGGTTGATCCAATGATGATACCGCAAGCCACACCACACCCCTTCTTCATCGCCCAGATATCAATTTGATCAAATCGAGATGCCCCGCTGGGCGACCTTCGGGAGCAGGGGGTCAATAACGCCTCAGCACCCTGCCGCAGAGGCCCTGAACAGCAATAAAGAACAAGAAGAAAAAAAGGAAAGAAGGCGGCGTCGGCTTCGCATTTGATGCTCATGCTGTGTCCCGTACCCTTGCATGCTCCCCCTCCCAAGCCAGGCTTGCCGTCCCCTAGTAGCGCATCGGAGAGAATTATAGGAGCCCCTTCCAGCCTCTCAGGAAAGCCCCAACGCCCTTTCCCCTCCCCGTCAGGCTACCCCCGAGTGCCCCCAACGACCTGTCGCGCGTTCGCTTGAGCTTTCCCCTCCTCCACTCGTGAGTCACCCGTGATGCATGCCCCCGTTAGGAAGAAAAAGAAGCCTTCTTGAAACCTCGCCCTCATCCCACGCCTCTCCCTTGCCCCCTCACTTTTCGTCGTCTTGTCATGTCCATAGGCGAGGGTGGGCGTGGATGTGGGGCGGGGAGACAGGCGGGGCGGGGGGAACGGAGGGAAACGCTCGCCATCCCGTGTCGTGTATATGTGCGTGAGAGTCCGGCTATCATGTGAACGAGAGTTCCACGATAATGAACGAGAGTTCCACGATAAAAAGAATTAAAACGGAGACAAAATTCTTTACAAGCCCTCCGTTTCGAGGAACCCTCGCTGCTCTTTCCTTAATTCCCTTTTGAAGCGGTTAAAGCGCACACCGTCACCCGGCAATGACGCGACGTCAGCCGGAAACAGCGGCGCAAAGTTTTGAGCCCTGTGGCTCTTCAGCCACTCTCCGTCTGGACTGGCCTGGCCAGGGGCGGGGAGAGAATTGAGGGGCCGAGACCAGCCACCAGCGGCGTCGAGGAAAAAGAGAGCTCGAGGGAAGATCATGAAGAAATGATGGAGCAAGGGTCCCTGAAGCAGACGCCTCAGTGGAGCCCATGAGTCGAAATTACGATTGCAATGTGGGGAGCTAAGGAGCTTCTGGCGACTGACTAGCCAAACTGTTTGGAGGGGAGGAGAAATCAAATCATGTGAAGAACGTTATTCTCCGGCGACCTTGCATTAGAATGAAGGCAATTCGAAAGAAACTCCCCTCTTTGGACGGCACGAGGGAGCAATGGAGGACCAAAGAAGAAACGAGTTCCGTTTACGGCGACGCTTTCAGGGAAGGGGTCCGTGAGTCTCTTTCACTTTGACTTTTCTGTTGTTCAGCAACCCAAGGATCATTGATCAGACCCGGTGCCAAAAATAAACCACAACCACCTGCAACACAAGGGGCTTCTCCCTATCCATGCACCTTTGCCAGTGCAGTGCTCACAAGTCCGGCCTCGCCGTTCCTGACCCGCTGACACGCCTGATACCTCGTTAGCCCGCCACTCTTTCTCCCTTTCATTCCTCTCTCAGCCTAGGTGGAGAATGCAGTCGATGGCGGGGAAAGTCATCAATCTGATCCGGCCAGCAAAGCCATTGTTGAGCGGGCAGGTGGACAGCCAGTACTCTGGACCCATCCCCAAAACGGACTCCCTGTACGCCAGCGCATTCGTCGTGTGAACGGCCTAGAGATCAAAGACGGGAGAGATAGACCCCTTTCCCACGCTGTCAGTACATCCGTAGATGTATGCACGAAGCAAAACCTAACTTGATGCTTTGCGCATGTGGCGTCAACAACCACTGAAGGAGGCCAGGTCAAGTTAGGCAGTCATTGTGCGTGGAGAGCAAAAAGGGTTGAAAGACAGCGAAGAACGCGGGTGCCGAGATAAATAAAATAAGATAAAAATGGACAAAAGCAAGAGGGCGGAGAAAATGAGAGTGCCGAGGGCTGGAATGGGCTTGCGGCAATGGCTGACCCCCTGTGGGTGAGGCTGCGTTGCAGCCATCTCGTCTCTCCTCCCCGCTACCCGAATCGACTAGACGCACACACCCCTCCTCATACTCACGATGCCATTCCTCGTCCCCCAATCGCCCCGTTTTGAGGGCTGAAGGCGGTCAAAAAGGCGGAAAGAATGCTGCGGGAGGGAGATTGTGTAAATGACGATGTTCACCATCCATTGATCTTTATATCGAACGTTTGTCGAAAGATGATGATCTGTCTCCGTGAATGCGAACAAGGGACAGGCAAGATAGTGGGAGAAGAGGGGCTACGGTCCCTTCTCCCGTGTCCGAGCACCACTCTTCATGCCTTGCTCCAAGGAAGGGAAAAGAAAAGTTTGGGCTGGCCTCATGACAAATATGATAATACTCTTGAGACTAGGTAGAACCAAAGCTTAAAGGGTAGCCAACGCCCAAAAGGAGGAAACAAGGGATTAGAGAAGAAACGTTGCGGTCGAGAAGAGACCACTAGTTGTCGCGAGTCCAACCTGGCGACGGTTTGTTGAACACGTTGGCCGTGCGAAATGGTACGATGCACCTGTACTTCTTACACTTTCCTTATCCGTTTTCTACGCTTGCCTCCTCTCCTCCTCGCTGCCTCTCGCTCGCTTTTTTCTTCGGTTCAGGGCTTCCTTCTCGCCATTCGAGAATCGGTGCCCGATAGGACAGGGCGGGTCATCCAGGTGATTGCTTCACTCCAATCGGCCGGGACTTTGGTTGAGAGAGGGGAGGGGATATCGATCGTTTCGTCGCTGCTTTGCTGTTGATGATACATCTATGGATGTATAGGGGAGAAGGGGTGTGCGTGCGTCCACGGCCTGCAACGGAAGCAATATCAGGAATGCGGCAACGGTTGGACAGTCGCTTGAGGGTCCTTGATAGCATTTTTTTCTTTCTTTGTTGAACGTCTCAACCTCTGGGCGATCACAATGTTTTCTTCATACGGAAGGGAGGCGCTCTTTCTCTCGTGCCCTTGTCAGTACACCCCTCTAAGAAGACCCTCCTTGTCGCCAGCCCTATCGTGGGGAGAATGTAAACGCCCAATTTGGCTGGCCCCCTCCCCCCTCCCGCGGCAGGGCATCACCTCTCTTTGCCGCCGATAAGCCCGACTGCTTTCGCCCAAGGGTACGTGTGTGTGGGTGTGGGCGCCAGCGCGTGCTTAGCCACCAGAACAAACAAGAGGTGACGAGAGAAAGAGCGTCGTTTGGAATGATGAGGGAGGGATTACGAAATGGCATCACATTCTTTGGGGGGCGAAAGGAAGGGAGGGTAGGGAACAACTTCAGCCGGAAAAGAAGAACGAAAGGTGATGGACAGGGTTCAGTGACCACCCAACAGCCCTATCACCTTCCCCAGAGGGTGGGGTGGCAGCCTGCGATCGAGATTCGCTAGCGCCCTGTCAACTGACGCCGACAGCCTTTCGTGTGTTTCTGTCCTCCCCTCTCTCTCCCTTTGTTTTGGGTGCGGGCGGTAGATCACCAGAACAGGGACGGCGACTTTTCTCCAGATCCCTCTATTGATCCGGTGAATCAGCGCGGCGGGATAAAAAGAAGTTGCGGAGCGCACAATGGGTAATGAGGAAACGCGACAGGTATCAATTTCGTCGGTGGATATCTGGCCACCGTTTGCTTTAGTTACCTGAGACCACAGGCAGGCGACATCACCCATCCGGCAGAGAACCCACAGAGTACCACTCGTAGCATCAGCCCCTCGTAGATTTCATAGGGACCCTTAGGTAAGAAGGCCAAACAACCAGCTCGGATAGGCTACCTTACGAAGCGCATCACGAGTCCGCGGTGCCGAGGGTAATACTACTTGCCCACCGGTGCTGAACCCAAAACTCACAAATGAGGTTGGCTCTCGTCACAATTGCTTTGCCACAAGCCGGGCGGTACATGGAGGCGTGCATGTCAAGAGGGCGGCGTGCGAGGTGGTCGATGAGTCTCTTTTGTCATACCCGATTGCCAGCCACCCAAGCCACAAAAGGATACGCCACAATACAACAAAGCGGGCGGTCAAGTGAGCTTGCCTTTCCAATAACACGCTTCTCCTTCAATTGATCAATAATAAGTCGACCCTCGAGTATTATTTCGTAATACGACAACGGAGACGGAAGATGAAAAAGAAGGAGAAAGAAAGGGGTCTCAACCCAGATCCAAGAGCGCACGGCCAGCGGCGCATTGAGACGCTTCAAGATCTACCCCCTCCCTTCTTCCGAAGACGACCTCGTGACTCTTTTTCTTCTGAGCCGCGCGTGCGCGGGGAACGGCCGGGACGTGTCGAGGATCGCAAAGAGAAGCCGGCGATCCAAGGGACCACGTATTTTGGCTGACCCTTTCTTTTCTTTTGTGGGTTCAGTCCCCTCTTTTCTCCTTGACTTCTTTTATTTTCCTCTTTCACCCTTCCAACCATCCACGCCCCTCCCCTTGTCCTACCCTTCGGATACTGCTCAAAGGGCAAAGAACGTCCGGAAACGAGGCATCAGCGGGACATGGCCCTGTGGTCCGTATAATTTGTATTACTCGTGATACTTGGAGCCTCCCTCTGCGCTTCTCGTTTTCTCTTCGCTTGGGGTGTCCGTTATTACTTGTACGAACAGCCAGCCATGCAAAAATAAAGTCCGTGCTTGGCCAGACTGGGGGAGGGGCGCCGCGAACGAATGACTGCCTGCTCCATCTCCGCAAATCGTCGTGAGCCACTCCTTCGAGCCCTTTCCCCATGGGGACTGGGCGGAGCCGCATGTCAGCAATGCCGAACCTGGTCATGTCGTGACACGAATGATTTTTCTTCCATCTTTTCTTGTCCTTTGCCTTCCTGCTTGGGGAAAGGCTGGCTGAGCTTGCAGGATGAAAGCCTCACTGGGAGACGCTAGCGCGAGCTAATAAACAGGCGCGCCAAACATGAGCCATCCGAGTCAGCCCACTTGAACAAACAAAATCCATCGTAGACCCAAAATGGGACGGTCTCTTTTGAACGTCGCGGTATTAACCCCTTCATCAAGGGCGTGCTTTGTCCCTCTCTCTGATTTCCTCGTTCCACCCCTGCTCATTCTCAAAGGCACCGGACGATGGCAAGGGGAATTCAATTGGCATCTTTTGCTTTGCGCTTGCGAACTAATACCCACCCCTCCCTACATGTACGAAGTAGCTTCTCATCTCGCTTTCAGACGGAGCTGCACATGCGAAGTAGAGAAAACGGAAAGAGAAAAAGAAACGATGGCAAAAGGAAGGCATCGAGCATGTTCTTTCCACCTTCCCTGCCGATTGTGAGCCGTTCAAGATCACGTTGGCCTCCTTTGCTATGCGTAGACTGCAGGGTTCAAGCTCAACAAGATGGGACGGAACGTCAAATGCATTGGGCTGATCAATCAACCCTTCCGTCCCATTTGTGCCAACTGTTACGTAGAGGCTGACTTGATCGCCTCGAGGATCTACCCAACGGAAGAAGAAGAAACAGAAAGCCAAGGTAAACTCACCCGCTCCCACCCCTTCCCGACGGAACCGCAGATGAATAGCAAAAGAATTGCAAATGATTCTCGAAAGCATAACACTACAAGGCTGCCAGCGTCGGAGCATCGTCATTTGCTCTCATGTGACTGAATATGGGCTGCAGGGGGTGCGAATGCGATGAGGGAGAGGAAAGTTACTTCCTGGAGAGAACAACGAACATTACTCTCCTGCTCTGATCATTACCTTGTTACGGGGAGGGGTGTCGATTGAATCGTAACCGTTGGGCGAAGAATGGGCTGCGCTGTCTGGCACAATGTCTGGGTGTTTTCTTCTTCTTCTATTCCTCTCCTTAATATTCTCATCGGTCCCCCTTTTCAGGTTTTTGCATTTGATTCGGAGGGGGTTGTGTCGCCGAATTCAGGAACGGTCCAACTGAACCAGCCCACCATCACTCGGGCCAGGGTATCTATTGCCAACAGGGCGGCTGGTCATGGCCCGAAGCGTGACCCCAAGCGTCATCTCGAAACACTGGAATGTTGGTGTTTATAGTTTGAAATGGGACCTCCAGCACCCCTACAAGGTGGCGTGTAATACTTAAAATGCTTAAAGTGCATGGTGTGTGTGTGTGAGTGTCTGTTAAGAGTGTCCATGTGTACGTGCGTGTGAGCCCCAATGTTGTGTGTATGTACTTGTATGTGTTGTCCTTCCAGGATCATTATTGATCCATGGATGGGCACAAGACGGTCAACCAGAAGGGTGAATGCGCCATTATGTCAGATAGACATCGTTGCAATTGAAATGGAGATGAAGGAATGGCCATCTGATTGTCCATTTCGAGTAGGGATTCGACCTCCGCCCGTCCTCCATGTGCCTCTCCATGTGCCTTGCCATGTGCCGATGGCTGGCAGTCGTGCAGACGCCCGCAGACACGCAAAAATCTCGGCAACCCATGGCTTAAACCAGGACCCAGCCACACCAAACAACAGAAACCAACTTAGTGTCCAACTTGGCTCTAAACTGGAAGAGGCAACTCGATTGCCCGCCCTCCGTTCCGCGACGATGCTCACAAACTCTCGATTGCCGGCCGATATCCTTGCTTTTGCACCTAGAAAACCGACATCGCGGCCCCCGACCCTTCATCTAGTGTAGTTTGTAACAGATCAAGAACACCCATCCCCTCCATGCCAGCTCGATGTGTGGGTGGGTGATGCACGAACTGGAGCCTCCCTTCTATGTGTCCTGCTGATTTACCAGCCATCAATCTTTCATCATCGCGTACTCGAGGTAATATGAATCGTCGATCTCAGGTCGGCCAATCTACGGCGCGATACCCTTTTTTTCTTTTCTTTTCCTTTTTCGCGTAGAAGAGGGTTGTGCCTGTTGCCGTGTTATGTGCCTCTTTGTCCAAGGCCACCCCAGTTTTTACCTATCCCCGCGCCCAGGTGTTTGTCTGTCCACTCGAAGAGTACAGGAATACCGGCCTTGTTCAGGATTTTCTTCCCCGCGCCTCCCTAGCTTTAGATCCCCTCCGTGCGCGGGAGGGTGATGGTGTGGACGTGATACAGGTGTTCCCCGCGAAAGACAGGTCCATCTCGGTGTCCCTTGGCGGGGTTGTTCCTTTTGTGATGAGACACACCGAATCTTACCGAACCATGACGTGAACAGTGTCCCGCTCTAGCCAAATTCAGAGAGCTTTGTCGCACGCCCGACCAATTCGAGCCGTTCATTCAGTCAACATTGAGACCTCCACAGAATTGAAGCCAGCTTCCCCGAGGAGCTGTCGGCCGATGTGCCCCAAATTCCTTTCTTTTCTTTGTCAAGCTGTGCACGTCATCGAACCGTCTCACTCAACATCACCATGCCCACCGATCCGGCCCACCCTCCCCTCCCTACCCTCCCTTTCCAACAATCCGTTTAGGAGGGTGATCGAGTTCTGTTGCAAGCAAGGCGGGCCCTTGGCAGGCTATTGTCGGCGTCCCCTCGCGCGAATACATCGCACAAAGCTTCCCGGCATGGGTTAGCTTGCTCCCAAGCAAGCTACCCCCGCAACCACACTCACCCTATATCTTGAACTAGAAATCTCAGCTCCGCTCCATGTACGTCAGTCGGATGGGCAAGGGGAAAAGTGCACCGGGAAGCCGGGATCTTAGATCCTGGGGCTTTGGCGAACACCCTCCCCTTTTCCTTCTGGCTGCATCCTGCATGGTTTTGTTTTTCCGCTTCTGCGCTTCATTTCTGTCCCCTCCAGATTCGTGGCAATCACGCTTCGATCGGCGATGACGCGATGACGTTATACAACTTGTTTTTCTTCACCGACAGCGCTGTTCTGCTCCCGTTTCTTCCATTCTTTCATTTTTTTCCTTTGCTCTTTTGTATATTCCCTCTATGATGCACGTAGTGATAGAGCAAGCGGGATCAGGTTCACCCCACACGTACAAGGGTGATCGTTGTCTCGAAAAGACAATGTCGGCCCTCGATGCAGGTATTACCTGTAATAATATTAAGACACAAAGAAGTCGATCCAAGAGAAAGGGGAAAAACTGAAAAGCCGGTGATGCGGGACGGCAATGAGATTGTCCTTTCCCAACAAATGATGGGCGAGGAAAAAGCAGAAGAAGAAAAATTGCACTGCATACTCGCCCCGACATTTGCAAAGAATTGCCCCCCTGCAAGTGAAAAAGCGATTCCCATTTCCTGGGGAGTGTCGGAATGCGCATTTTCTCTAAATGCGTACGCGAACGCGGCTTCTTGTCGATCGGCCGTCTGATGTTCTGGAATTAACAATGGCCGGATCGAAAGAGGCAGAGAGAGACTCGAGCACGAGCCATCCCCGCCGCCTGGCGTCTTTCTTTCCCCAGGATTTTCCACCAATCTCAGCTCCTTCACAGGACTGGCCTGGCGATCTCTAGTGGGCTTTCCCAACTCATCGAGATCCGGCCAGGTGACATAATACATCGCAGCCACAAAGGACAATTGAAAAAGATAACCTGCCAAAAAGGAAGGAGCTCCCTGCATTCAACAATAAAAGAGGAAGGAATGGGGAACCTTGAATGGACTCAGACGGCAACAGCGAGTGTCCTGAGACGGGGAAACCCAGTTTCCTTCAATGTTCCTTGCGAAGCTGGTGCCACGGACATTCTGTCCCGCCTGACGGGCTCATGTTTCCCCATGACCGAAATTCCTGCCATCCTAATAAAAGCCCACGATATGACGAGGACATTGATACTTCGTACATGGGGACGGAGGGATGGATGGACCAAGGAAAATCGTTTCCCTCGCCTATCCTTTGGCCCCCAATGCTCGTCCAGTGTCTCTCTGCCTCTGCTTCGGCAATAAGCCCCCTTTCTCCCCTCCGCGCCCAACCCAGGAAGAAGGGGGAGGAGGACCAGCTTCCAGCGACACAGCCCAGCCCAGAGATATAATACACGCCCCGCTATAGACGGTGTAGGGCCGGATTGATCCCTCGAACGAAAGAATCAATTCAGCAGTTGCAGCACGTCAATTCCACAACTCTGAGCCGCTCCCACCCCTCCCCTTTTGCTGTCCCTCCTTCGATCCGCCTCCCTCAATCAATGTTCCTGTCCTTCTGGCACCTGCCACGCCCCCTCCCCGCAATATCCCATCTACCGAAACCAGGGAGAAGGTGTCAAAAGAGGATATCCAATTTACCATGTACTCACTTCACCCTTCCCCGACCCCCCTCCTCGCCTACGTCTTGTTCTTCCTTTTTGTTCTTTTCTTAATCAACAGAGCAAAACCACACCCCTCCTTCACCCCGTCCGCTGTTGTCGGACCTTCGTTCCGTCGCGTACGAAGCGGAGGGTTAGGCAAACCAAACCCAGAAATCTCACTCCCCTTTCTCATATGACTCTCGAAAAGTCAAAGAGTCAGACAATTCAATTGACTTGGAAACTTTTAAGGGGAGCACGGCTAGGACAGCACACCCGGGAATCAGACATTTTGCCCAAGCCCACAATGGGTCGCGGTCCTCAGTGCTATTCCTTCATGTAATCCCCATTCTAATTCTACACGCTGACCTCGTTTGAAAACGCAGTTTTGTCTTCCTCTTTTGTCCTTTTAGCACTGCCCGTATTCGTTGTGGAACGGACCCAAAAGGACGAAAGAAAAAGAAAGAAAAAAACAGCGGAGAGAGGAGAAAGGACAAGCGCAATACGTAAGGGGTTTTACTTTAGAGAAAAGAAAAAGACGACAACGGATTTGTTTTCCAAATCACCCAGATTGGTATTCTGGTTCGAGAAAGCCTCGTGATCACGTATGCTTGGCTGGGTCTATTACACTCATTCACCCCCTTGCGTTGCGCCATATAGTAGGCTCATCTTAATAGAGTAATACCACCAGCGCCCCTTCGGCTCCATCATACAATGACGACGGGAAGGGCTGGGCTGGAGGGCCAGCACATGGATGAGTTCCAGTTGAGCCAACCTTTCCCTTCCCCCGTAAGCAAGGGGTTGACCCCGTGCGAACGGAAATTTTACTCCACGATCTTTGTGTGGTTTTCTCGCCCTTTCTTCCCCGGACGCTGCCCCCAAGGTTGTTTTCTCTCGTCTCTCTAGTTTCCTCTTCGTTTAATATCCCCCTCCCGTGCCGTATTGCACAGTCGAGGGGCGGGCTTGCGGGCGATGCTTTGCCTACCCTTCATCCGTGGATGGGGAAGCCGTGGATGCCAGCCACGTCCCTTGCTCGAAATGGAAAACGAGAGGAGCCCACCAGTCCCGACTAAGCCTGTCAGCCAAATAGTTGCTCACCGTAGAACCACATTGTAAAAAACCGGCGCGAGTGCAGACATGGAAGGATGGGCAAGAAGGAAAGGAAATATGCTGTGCCCAATCGAGACGAGCTCGAGTCTGATTATTCGGCCCATTCCAACATCCATGCTTTGGGCTAACCGAACTCGATCCCAGACCATCTATCATGTCGTGCTCAGAACCTGTTGCCATCACCACTTGAAGGAAAGAAGCAAGGTACTAACTACCAAGACACAAGGCAATCACGACTAGTTCACAGACAAGTTTTTTTTGTTTGAATTTTTGTATATTGTTTTATTCATGTTTTTGCAGCTCTATTTAGGTCATTTTCCGGGTGTTTTTAATCGGGGCTTTTTCATCTTTTTGCGGTTGGGTGTTTTGTTTTGGGGTTGTATCGTTATCATCAACTCTAAATCCTTTTCAAGGCTTTTTCCTCCTCTGAACCACCCTCTGTGCCTTGTTTTTCTCGTCCTCGACATCTTGTGCGAAGGACCCCCCTTGAATCACCGCTTCTTCCTCCAGTGCCCAAGAGCAACGAGGTTGCCCTCGATGGTGTGACCCGTCTTCCTCTTTGTATTAATAAAAACACACAAAACAACACAGCCGACGTCTAAAGGCGACGTTCGGCAATACCCTTTGGTAGTAGACCTGAGCTTTGGTAGAGAACCCGAGAGGTGCGATAGAAGAAAAAATGATTCGCAAACATGAAAACCCTTGACCCTGGTATCATTGAGTAAGAAAAACAACAAAAACGCCACTTCAGTGGAGGTCAGGAAAAAGAAGAAAGCAGAAAAAAACAAGGGCTAGAAATCAAATCGCTTGAGATATGCAGCGTCGCCATAAATCGAATCGTTGATGTTTTTAAAAGAAGAAATGCGGATGCAACGCTGAACTGATCGGATATGCATGTGGTGGAGGACGCGAGTCCAAAAGATGATTTGGTTCCGTCATCCCAATTTGAAAAAATGTACACGGCCACGGTGGGCCAGGAAGCTGTCGAGTCACAAGTCGCGCCGTAATTGTTGTTTACCAGCCCTTGGAATGGTAGCCGTTGAAGGCCTCCTTAGAGAAGTACTGGTTCCAGCTGCTGGAGTTGGCATCCTCAGCCTTGGTGGTGTAGGCTCGCTCGGGGTACTGCTTGAGGTTGGCGACGTCGTGAGACGTGTGCCTGCGCTTGAGGACAGCGTTGGCAGTCGACGACTTCTGCTGGCGCTCCCAGAGGAGATTTCGGCGAAGAGACGGGGTGAGCTCGGTGGCGAGCATGTGGCGGCGAGTGGTTCGGGGAGAGAGAGCGGCGGGGAAGTGGTTCTGCGTAGGAGGGGCCATGATGGGCTGGGGTCCGGTCCTGGGGTTCTCATTGATGGGCTTGAGCTGGCTGAGCTGGCTGACACGGCCGCCCCTCTTCATCATGAGGGAAGACTCGTCCGAGTCGTTGGGGGAACCGGCGACCTGCTGGCCGGCGAGGGCTCCACGAGGGCGGTGAAGGGCGGAAGTGGACTGGGAAGCAGGGTTACCAAGACGCCTCTGTCGCTCCGTCGCCTCGAGTCCGAGGGTGATGAGAGAGCGCCGAGAGACGAGCTGGGCGCTGGAGTCGACACGCTTGAAGTATGTCTTGTCATCGATGCTGGACTTGCCGCTGGCCTCGTCAGAGTCCTCCCAATCCGAGTCGTCTTCGTCGTCGTCGATCGCGCTCTCGTCAACGTCGTCGCACTCGGTGTCGTCGTCCTCGATGGCGCTCGATTCGTGGGCCCTCATCTGCTGGATGGTGACCTGCTTCTTCTGGCCCAAGAAGGTACCAGAGCGAGACTTTTGCATCGCGCTCCTGAGGAGCCCTCTTCTTCCGAGGAACCCGACGTTCCAATCTGGAAAACGGGCTGCCTGGGCTTGACCAAGGTCTTGCGAGTAGGGAGGCTCTGGTGGTCGCTCGAAGAGCTGGATACACCGCAGATGAAGGTGGCGTTCGCCTGCTTCCTGGGGGACGGAGGTGGACTCGATGGTAGAGCTCTGCAGGCTCTGGGGGATACCGCTGCACTGCTGAACAGTAACGCTGGCTGCGGGGAGAATCCGCGGATGACGGTAGTGGTGCGGTAGGAAAGGTCGGGAGAGGTCTGCTGAGAGGCCTCGGAGATAACATCCTCCGAGGTCTGGGAAGATTGGGTAGACTCCTCTTCAGTAGTGGATCCAGATCGCTGGAGGGGAGCAGCGACGGCCTGGCGGGCTGGGGGCTGGGGAAGAAGGGGCTCTTGCTCCTTGATGATGGAAACGAAGAGCTTCTCGAACTCCTCGGAACGGGGAGTCCTATCTCGCCTGCTACCGCACGAGTCCTGTCGCGAGATCCTGGGTCGGATGTCGACCGGGGAGGTTTCGGCAGTGAAGTCAACAGCCTCCTCATCGGGCGCGGAATCGACGCTCTTGGAAAGCTGGGGCATCTCCTGCATCGAGGAGACGGAGGGAATGGCCTGGGGTGCACTCTGGGACATGCCGCTGATGGGCTCAGGACGGCTGTTGAGCATGGTGGCCCTGTTCCAGTAGCGCCAGCACATGTATTCTAGCCGCCTGCCGTTCTGGACAGAATCGCCGCATCTGGAGAAGACTGTTCACTTTTGCATTAGTATATTCTGTACGAGGACCATATGAGGCCTTCTCAAGTTGACTCACCAGTCCACATGTCGTAGAGGGTCTGAGGGTTGCCGGCGTCAACCTTGTGTATTATTCCTGTGTCCACAGTAAGGACGGGGGTATCAAGTTGGAAAGGCATGTTGCCAATGCGAGACTGCTCGAAGGATCGAGCAGAAAGCGAATCTTCTTCAAAGCTGGGGAGAATGTTGATCTCAAGATACGATGCCGTTTGGGACGGCGGTGGTGAGGAGTGACCGAGGATGGACGGTCACGCACACGATTTCCCGGGTTTAGAGGAAAATATCGGCACCTAAGCGAGGGAAAGAGTCGAAATCGCTGTGAATTGAGCGTAGTTGACGATGTTCTTCCGGACAAGTCTTGTTGATGATGGTGGATGATATGGGATGAGGGAAAGCTCAAGTCGCTGGCAAGCCGGACAATGGAGAGGGCGCAATGTCGGTGTTGGTGATGGGAATGGTTCCTTGTTGATGTAGTCGACTAACGAAGTGACGAGAAGAGTCGAAAGTTGCAAAGACGTTGTCTTTCGTGGAGTGCGCGAGCGAGGTTGAGATGTATGCGGGTTGAGGAAGAGAGTGTGGGAGACGAAATGGGGGTGAAAGCCACTTATTATTCTTGGGGAGATCGTTGGTAGTGGAGAGAACATTGAACACTCCCGATTCTGGGGGTGAGAAAAAGACGCGGTGTAGTGTAGTCGAGGAGGGGAGTGAGTACCTTCGTACCTCCAAGGGGAGGGGTATCAAAGACGCCGGGGTGTGAAAGATTTTGAACATTGCCCACCCCTCTTGAAAATTCGACGCCCCCTCCCACCCTTGTCCGGGGTGTCTGGCTAAAGGGGTGTGAGTCGTGAGGGGGCGTGGACCTTTGCTAAAAGAAACACTCCACCACCCCTCTAGGATTAGGCCACTGAATTCCCGACGGTAGCACTTTGCGGTCCTTGTGATAATACCTGTGCCGGGATTGGTGGCGGTCTCTCCGTTCTCCCAGCACGTGGATACGTGCAAATTCGAAAGACCCCATCAACTCTCGGGATAGTGGAACCCCATCTGGCCTCGGTAGAAAG
Source organism: Parascedosporium putredinis (assembly GCA_949357655.1). Lineage (NCBI taxonomy): Eukaryota > Fungi > Ascomycota > Sordariomycetes > Microascales > Microascaceae > Parascedosporium > Parascedosporium putredinis. The sequence goes on along the minus strand of CASHTG010000021.1, from coordinate 490,376 downwards.
AGCGTCGGGAGAAGGCAGTGAGAGAGAGAAGGAGGAACAAAATGGTTGCAAAAGGGACTGGACTGGAACGAAAAGAAGACGGAATTTCTACCAATCGGAGCCACGCATTCTCCTGTACACAACCTGACCTTTGTATTTTTCTTCCTTTCACAAGCTCATGACGGAGGAGCTTCGGAGTAACGGAGCTAGGATGACGGTACAAGTACAGTCTGCTCCTCACGGGACTTCCTTCCTGCTATAATAGTGGACTGTTCAAAACAGATAGTTACCGAGGAATGGACGAGCGCTCAAGAATTCTGGTTCGGGGAAGCATTCCAGGGAGTCCTGAGCGCGGCTGAGGAAAGGAAGAGCCAATGCTCCGTTTCCTGTGCCAGAGGGAGGGCAGGAATGACTGGACGGGAGACCGGGTGGGTTTTTTTCCCAACCCTCTGAGTTGTGCGTTTTCCGTCTTGTGCCATCGGTTGCGGTCGGTTCCTAACCTAGCCTAGCGTTTTCCCCCATCCCTCCTGGGCCGGCTCAGGTCACTCTGTACCGAGCTGGGGTGTACACGCTCCGTCTGGCGGTCGGACGAAGACCGTTTTGCCATCGGCAGTATTTTCCAAAGCAAAAACGGTGTTCTCTGCCCCGAATCTTCTCCACGTCATTCCCCATCCAGCGGCCCTTGCCCCCAGTTGGGCAGGAACGGGGAATCTCGTACGAAGTTGGTCCTCCACTCAGACCAGGCCCAGGGAGGCATGGACAATGGAGGAGGGACCCCAGCCAGCGCACACATCACGGGACACGGGACGAAACAACAAATTGCGCCGAAGGGCATTGCACGAGCCCTTTGGGTGCTTAACGGAGGCAAATGAACACCTGCCCATGTGATGGAGAGAGGAGGGCAAAAAATGAAAGACGCCAAAATGAAGGGGAAGGACGGAAGGGGAAAATGAGGCTACGGCTAGTACCACTCGGTCAACCCGCCACAAAGTCCACCTCTGCTTGATCAATATGGCGGATACGACTTGTGCAAGGTGAGTTGAAAATGTCTTGAGGCCTCTGAGGGGAAACTGGTCAGGAGAGCAGGGCCGGTCAGGCCAGAATGGGCCAGAGACAAATCTGGGGTACGTGGTAGTCCGTAATTAAGCGCAACCCGGACTCCCGCGCGATTGTCGTTTTTCCACGACTTGTTGATTAACATGTCACGATGGGGAAATTTAGCGGGCGAGCTTCCCCCTCCGCACCCGTCTCACTCCCGCATACCCCAAACCTGTCTGTCGTCTGTAATCTGGGGAATGAGTGAATGAATGAATAACAGTAACAGTAACAGTAACAGCAGACCCATGGATCTCTGCTGCGGTTCCCTCTCAGGGTTCGAGGCTCCACAAAGCCGAGTCGATCACGGGGAGCATAACTACGAAACGATCTGCCCATTATGCCCAATTTCGCGATGATTACGAGGAGAACGTGACCAAACGTTGGATAAAGGGTGAATTGAAATTATTATAATTATTATTAACGGAGATCCCAAATTTAGTGCTGGGCTCAGGAACAATCATTCTTCCTTCCGGCCGCAACTAATAACAACGGCAGCACCCTATCCATGAATGGCAAGTGATCGGATGGCATTGAGGGAGCATTGCGATGATGATTGCTTCATTTCATGTCATTCTGGGACCAGGAATGGGTCAGTCTACGCAAACGGGTGAGGAGAGGAGGAGAAGAGGGGAGGAAAAGGCAACCCCCAAACCGATTGGCAAGAAATAATCCCAAATCAAAAAGAAACCAGATGGTATTACGGGGCAAAAGTGTTGATGGTTACCAAATCAGATGAGCCAAGGGAGACCGCATTGCTGCGGTTTTGTGACGTGCGAAGTGCGAGAGGCTTGAATGGCCAACAAGAGCCGACCTCGTGATGAGCTTGTGACTCTCTCCAGCCACTCCCAGTGCCTGCTTTGCCGTTCGCCCTGGGCGCAGCCCGGCGTTGGTTGAAAAGGCCCCTGCCGAATCGCAAGCGGTCAGCAACAGAGCAGGACGGCACGTGCTGGGGGCTCTGGCCTCTCCCTTTGTTTCTCCTCCCACCCCCAAGAAAGCAAAACAGCTCTCCGCCGAGCCAATTGATCAAACTGAATCGGATCGATTTCAAAGACCTTCCTCTCTGCTACCTATCGGCGCGGGGGCCCCTCAGGGTAACCATGAGCCTGGTGATCTCAAGGGCAAGTTTGCGCGAGAACGAATTGCTGAGGTGTCCCTGTTCAAAAAGCAACGGGCGAAGCTTGCCCCCATTCAATCCACGGCACCAACAACAAAAGCCCCAATTGATGGATCCGATGTGACGTCCCCTCTTCCTTGAGAGCTTACACGATTCAATCTGTGGGCGTAAAAAGACTTCCAGGCACCTGACCTGTCCTCTTCAATGCGATCAGGGATCAATTGGGTTGATCACGTCAGCATTTTCCGTCAACACCTCTCAGCGGCGCCGGAAGCCAACCCCCGGCCCTTAATCACCCGAGCCCCCAACCATTGATGCAAGAGCGAGCCCCAGCCTTGAGAGTGGGGGACCAGCTCAAAATTGATTGGCTGACGCCCCTTCCATTGACGTGATTGTGAGAGTGCTTGTTTCTTTGTTTGGAAATGCCTCTGTCAATTGCATTGTGCTGTGAAAGTTGGTTTTCTTCCTAATCGAGGTCTTTGAAATTCCCTTGTCCTCTCTCCGCCATCAACCCAAACGCAAGGGATACTCTTTCTCAGACTCGCTATGACTTTGTTCAAGGCTAGTCTTCCCCCACTTCTCCCCTCCCGGAGACACTTATATATCAAGTACCAGGAGCGCGGGACTTGGTTCAGGATCAAGCGGCGATGCGGCCAGCTGTTAACCAGGACTAGTCGACTGTCGCACCATCATGGCGACAACTTAGACAGCTTGTACCCAGCTCAATTCAGTGCCAAAAGCCCGTCCGAGCTATCCTCCGGTGTAAGACTACATGTAGCAACTAGGGTGCGCACCGTGGGGATGTTGGGTGTCATTATCGATGTGAGGAGACTAGAGTAGACAAGGCTCAGATAATCAGGCAATGGGTGGCCTTTGCGTCTCAATGGGGCAAGTCGGCTGATAATTGTGACTCGGCCACCTCGTTGACTCGTGTAAAACAGGCCAATGTGTGATGGGAGAAACAGCATCAAGGTGCGGAGAAGAGCACGTACGAACGACGGGATAGGAAGAGAACGTGCTTGTGGCTGCAGTTTTAATGGTTGAATCCCCCACTCCCTCGCTATTGTTCGACGCGAAGCACATTGACATGGTGGGGGTTTCTGCCGTTCCTTCGCCAATGTCCCCTTCAATGGTAATGATGGTGGGGAAAACATGATCAATATTTTGCGATATTTGCTCGGCGCCGTGCCTTTGCCTTCATGCTGCGTTCCCAGCGCGGCCGATGTTCGGACTCGATGTCGCTTCTGGTTCCCCAACTGGTGACAGACGGCAAGGCTCATTGCACTGCATTCTCCTCAAAGATCTTACAGTGGATTTGGTATTATTGGTTTTTAGTCTCTCGTTCCAATTCAGAGGACGCTTTTGAGAGAGTCTCCCATCACCTAGCAATAAAGGCCGTGGCTCATGGCGCGCTAATCTCTCTTTTCTCAATGGGCGGAGGTTTCGGTTTATCAAAAGAAAGAAAAAGGGCGAAAAAGAATGGAAAAGAAACAAGACGCGCCCATGTCTCAGAAGTGGAGGATATGCGCCACCGGCTCCGATGGGAAGGAAAAGTTGGCAAGATTGCCCTTCTCGGGCCTAAACACACTTTTGGTGGCTCTTTGCAGAGTGTCTTGCCTCAGAAACCCGAACAAAAGAAGAAAGATCCGATGTCAAGCAGGTCTTCCCCAGCTTTCGTTGGTCGGATGTGCATGGCTGGTGAGTTGGGCCTGGGGAACATCAAATACATTTGAAGTAGAACCAACCATGCCAATGCTAGGCATGCTGATGGCACCAAAGGGAAATGTATAGCCGCCGTCGCAGGGCGACCAAGAAGAGGTTCAGCACTTCCCTTGGATTTTTCAGTTTAGACTACTCTCCCGATCTGAATCCACCCGATCAAGCTATGGTGAGCACAGTTAACCGCAACAGCGACTAGACTTCAGCTTGAGAGGACAAGACTCGTTGTGACTCTTTCTAATGGGGTTTCTGATCCATTTACAAGTTCTCCACCTCCTTGTCGCTTCCCCATACGGCGGCTGGCTCATAGTCTCGATAGTCCGTAGCTTCCCGTCTCCGGTGTAGATGACTAATCGACAGCCCGCCCCTAATGGGAAACTCGCTGGTCAATAGCTTCCTGATGAAGCTCTCAGGATCGCGAGATGTCACAGCCATGTGCCGTGATGTTGCAATCGTATCAATTCTTCTCTCCGAACCGTAACCTTTCGTTGAGCGAAAGCGCGAAATGTCCGTTTCCTCTTCGTACGGTCGTCAAGCTCGACAAAGTGGGGAACGAGCTCTGCCGCTCAGGTTGGCTCGCTTGGAGGAACATTGACAGAGGCGATCGCCTGAAGATGACGGCCGGCATGGACAAGGTCTTCTTCCCTCACTTCTTTTGACATTTGTTCCATTCCCCCATAGTGGGGCGGAGGAACAGGCGAAAGAGAGGGGAACTTTTGTTCGTTTGGCAAGGGGCGTGGAAACCGACTTGGATTCGTTCCCAATTTCCCAGCAGCTGGGCCCGGATTCACCATCCCCTGTTCCCCGACCTAATAACGCGGTCTTGGCTCGCTCCCAGGTCTCTGGCGACGGATCTTGGTGGCTCCTCCCCTCCCCTGCCGAAGGAGCCTCCAGCGTTCATAACTGGGACAAGGACAAGTAAAAGTTGCAGCAATTATCGTCTGACAATTTGATCCATCCCCCTCCCCTTCCCCTCTTCGTCGAGCTGTACCTCATTTTTTCCGTTTCCTGCTCGCATCGAATGCACTCATCATTCATCATTCTCTTGCACGCTTTTGTAGCGCGAACCCCACCCCCTTGCGACTTGCAGGGAGAGAACTGTAAGGTACGGGGATGCGATGCAGCATCCACAAAAAGGCAAATGAACCTCTTCTTCTTTTAAAATCATCTTATCGCGGGGTGTGGGCTGTTGGGAAAATCTTGTTCTCGCCGCAACCATCCGGCTGGGTCGTCCTGATGACCTGGATGCGTCCCTGTCCAGTTTGGGGGTCAGAGCAAACGAGATTATCGAGGCTAAGCAGCGTGGATATGCGCGCAGGGGAGCACGGCAGAGAGAAAGAGAGGAGAGGTGCCAGCCGCCCTTATGAAACTCTTGTTATTGTTCTTGAATGCAAAATGCACCCAAACTTCTTCTCCACAAGCCATTCGTCCCTCACGTCTCACAGCTCTGGGTGGTTATTTTTCTTTCTTTTTTCATCTTCCTTTTTCTTCATCGCTTGCAACGCCCCTGGGTCGAGGCCGTCGTCGGCGGCTTTCTCGGCAGGTATGAGAAACAAGAGGCACAGGACGGAAAGTGGGCCAGACATGGCGATATCCTGTTGATTTTTAGGCGCCAAGAAGCACCTCATGTCTCGAACCACTGCTCTTGTGTTTCTCTTACACCCCCAACCGTGGTGTTCCCCATGCTTTAGGCCCTTGTTTTTCCTTGCTCCTCCCTTTTTCCTCTTCTTCTTCTCCTTCTTTCGCCCAGTCCCAGACCCCCGGGGACAAGCGGTAGCTACCGCCTATCCGCAGCAAGGGGCGTTGCTCATAATCCTTACAAGTGTTTGGCGGTGGTGAAGCTAGTCTTGCCTTCACCTTCCTTGCCCGTCATCACTCGCTTTCTCCCTCCTTCCCCCTTGCTCCCCCTCTTCGTTGGTCTCAAACCCCCGCTCGTAACGGTCCCTCCGCGCGCCAGGGTGGCCCGGGGGAAGGCGAGAAACATCACATACACTATAGCGTATATTATTTTGAGAGACGTCAGAAAATTAGGAGGGCAAAGCAAAAAGAGACGCGCTAGGTAGGGGTTGCAAGGAGGGGGTGTTGTTGCGAGAATTGGGGAGTTGGGAGGAAACTCCGAGATGCCGAATTTATGACTTGTACGATGACGGACGATTTGGTTTACGCGCACGCGGGCTAGCTTCAAGCGAGGCAGCTCCTTTTGGCGGCAATTACCAGTCTGGGTCTGGTGCATGACCCAGCGCGCTGGACAGGTCCGGCAAGTTGGGGAGGCAGCTTCCGGGCTGCAAGCATGGGCAGGAGAGGGGGCCTGTCGATCCCAAGGCAAACCAAGCTCCATCATCCAGGCCCATCTCTCTTGTTCTCCCTTGTCTGCACACCACATCCGCCACAACGGCGTCCGGGTTCGAGTCGGACATGTATTTACAGTTCCGGCTACCCACGAGACAAGAGCTCGTAACCGCTGCCCGAGGCTGATTTGTATCCGCGAAAGAACGATAAAGAAGGAGACTAAACGAGAAAGGAAAATTCTCGTAGAAAGGGGCAGTAACTATTGGAGGAGAGCGAAAAGGCGTTTCCAATCAAGATTGGGGGGTAGTCCACCTCGCCCAGGAGCAAGAGATCAACCAAACACGACACGAATAGAGCGAACACCCCATGTCGAAGAGTTTGGTCGCCTTCCTCCTTCCCAATTCTCGTGCCAAGCACTTTCTCACGTTGAGCACGATCACAGGACGGTGCCTGCGCAATCGAGTCTCAGAGCCCCCAACTGGGTGGATGATGCGAAAGAGAAAAGTAATCCAGCACGAGCTTGGGAAACCCCGAGGCCGCAGAAGGGGGCCCCAGTAAGACGGACGGCGGGGCCCACTTAGTTTCCAGGCGAAGGTGATATATCATCTTCCCACTCCACAAAAGATAGCAGCATTGATCAAATGATGAAGCTGAAGATAGGATCTCCAGATTGCATGAGACCAGCAAGGTGATTCTCTTTTTTTGCTTGTTCCCCCACTCCCCTTCCCCTCCTTGCCGTGTGTGTTTGAGAGCAGGCAGGAGAGGACACACTCATCGATATTATCAACCCCTCCCCCTGGCTGCTGTTCCTCTCCCTCGGGCCATTTCCAACGAGGGATGTACTTATCACGCCCAGTATAGTAAAGGATCACCAGCCAGCTGCTCAGTATCGTACATGTATTCGCACGCCATATCGTACTATTGGGGCGAAATGCTCTGAGCGACTGGGGAAAGGCTCCGCGTGGCTAGGCATAAGGCCATACCCAAGCTCCCATGATCACTCTTCCCACTTCAGGGTCCAGCAACCCCCAACTAACCCCCACCCCCGGATTATTCGTGCACAATAAAGGCCCCTTGCCGATGACTTCAACTTCCGATATCTCGCGCAGTCGCTTCTCTCACCGAGCCCTTTTTTGAAAATGGTTCACAGGACAAGATCATGGAGGGGCGTGTAGTTTCTTTTTGTCCCCGTTCATAAATCAACTTAGACCACCTTGATGGATCCTCAGCCGTGCTTCAGCCGTTTGAACCCAATGGCTGTTCTGGGCCCCTAAAAATGCGCATCATGGGATGGGGGCTTTCGAGACCCATCAGACCGGGTCTCAAGAGCACGCCTCCCGCTTTTACTCCGCGGCCTCCTTGAGGGTATGCATGTTCCTCTGCCCCTTTATCCGGTGTTCTCATTCCTTTTTCATCCTTTTTTCTTTCCTTTTTCTTTTTTTTTTTTTTTTTTTTTTTTTTTTTGGTTGGTATGAGAGAGGGATTATTATCACGGGCTTCTTTTGGATCGCGCTACCCAAGTCCCCATCCTCCCGTCGCGAGGGCAGCAAGCCATCATAAGCAAACCATCTAGCGTCTAGATCTCCATGTCTTAGAAGATCGGAAGGCAATCGGAGAAAAAGAAAAAAGGTAGCTTTACGATCTCGATCTCGGCTATAATGCAATGCATACGGAAAGATTGGTACGGCGTCTATGGGATCAAACACGGTCTCGAATCATGTTTCTTGCTCCTCGTTTCTTGGACCCTCATGAAGGGGCTGCCCCCATGCAGCGGAACAACCATCAAGGAAGAAACATCAATCATCAATATCGCATCAGTGTGTAAAACGGTAACGAGCATACCCTGTTCAAGACGAGGTGAAAGGGGCCATCCAATGAAATGAGCACCTTGAAGCACACCATCTTGGCTTTTTTTCCTTGAGGGGTTTTTTCTTCTTTCCTGTCGAGGATCAATGCTTCAAGGAGCAACTCAACTTTGGGATTGGGGGAACGGTATCGAAAATCTGGAGCCCCCACGCGATAAAATAACCCGAAACGCACATGACCACTGACCCTGGTCCTTGGGAGCACCGCTGAGCGAGGATCTGACAAGGGGAACAGGGCGATGCACAGGGACATGGACGGACGGCAGTCCACCATTCAACTCTTGTATCATCTGTATTAAGATTCCAAGCACTCTAATAATAATACTTGTAATGTTCGATGCAAGGGGCTTCTTTGCGAGGATAACTCTGAGGTGAGTGGGGGAAGGTGCGCACGCCCCCAAAGAGGGACTGGAGGGAAAACACCCCGTTCTACACTACGGCTTTGCCTACGCTCTGGACCATCTCTTAGTCTGAGAGGAATTAGAGTCATCATATCTCGTGCGCGAGAGCTTCACCGGACGAGCATGCGCTTCGAGCAGAAAGAAGAAGTGATGCGCATGGAGGTCCCTCGGTATAATTTACCCGTCGTGCTCGTTTGGGTTGCAAGTCTCGCGGGCGCTTCCCCGGGGAAGAGGGCTAGGGAGGGGGCAGAAGTCGGGAAGACGGACGCCACGGAGTTCTCCGTCGGCGTGGCTTTCTTCTCGTGCACACAGACAATTTTCTAGCCTTCGGGAATGGAGGGAGGCCATTTTGGGAAGTCGGTGACTAGGGGTGCTTCATCACGTGTGCCATTCATCAATGCCCTTGTCTGTACTTGCTTGGGGGATAAGATGGGTGCCTGAGTTTTGGGCAAGGGGAAGGTGAGCGGATAAAGCGGTGGGGGATGCGTGATGGTTTCTATCCACAGGAGAGGGAGAGATTCGCTAATCCCCGCGGTGATAGGAAATTTATTTCTTACCCTCGGTCAGGGAATCGAGAAATTGCCTTATCACGCGTCTTAAAAGCCTCCGCCATGGAGCATCCTGTGTGAGGTTGGAGTCGACTTGGACTCACAGATACCACTCATAGGGGAGCGTGAGAGCTCCAGTCGAGAAACAAAGCGTGGGATCTTCCTCTTCTTCCCAGGTCACGCTTTCTCATTTGAGATCACTGAACACGTGCCGGCCAGGATCTGCCGACCCCAGGACCTTCTCGTCGTTTATTTCGCTAACCCCTGTTGACGCTTGCCCAATGAAAAGGCGGGGGAGGGTGAAGGCCTGAAAGGGGAGCACCAGTCACCCGTCTTGACGGCAGTCCTGAGGAACAAAGTACCTCCCATATGGTTTGCAAGGGGAAGTACGAAGTAGCAAGGAGAAGGGAAAAGGGAGGGGAGAGCGGTTTGCGCGGGGGCCGGGTGGCCTTCCCCGGTGGACGAGGATCGACCCTGTTTGACCAGGGCTGGAGAGGGCTGGACACCCTTTGGGAAGCTGGGTGGGGAAACCCGCGCCTTTGGGCATTTCACCAGCCCTTCTTGGTGTGAAGCCACCGTTTTGGAAGAACTGGGGAGGGGGAAAGGGGGAGGGGCATCCCAGCTCTGTGGCTTGGGGCGGTGGCAGCAGTTTGGGGTTCGATGGGGGTACGTTGTACGTAAAACGGGCAGCTATCACATTCTTTGGGACTGAAGGGAGAACGGAGCAAACGGCTTTGCGATAATAGCTCCCGGTTTGAAAGGTGGACAACTTCAGCTGATACATTTCGCAATCTCACACCGTTGAAGCATCAGAGATTCTTGAGATAAAATCAACGAAAAAGGGGGAGGAACGGAGGGAAATGAGGATAAGGGATTAAACTCAGAGTGTGACGAGTATTACGGAGAATGTCCTGCGCAGGAGAAGAAGAACGTCGACTATCCAAACGGAGCCAATCCCACGCTGGATAGTATCAGGACCTCGTCGTTGGGGAGTGTTTTGTATGATCATCGGCTTGCTTGCAACCCAACACCAGACCTCCTACGACGTGATAAATGAGTTGTTCACATTCGGTCCTTCCGTGGACGGAGCCTGTCTTGTTCTTGAAATTCGGCGTCCATCAACCCTCGCCCTCCCCAGTTCCCCTCCCCCAGTGCTCCCGACTGTCCGCTGAGACCGCCGTCACGCTGCCGTCTGATCGCCAACGATGTCAATAAGGCGGTGCCATGTTCCAGCCTCGTACCTCGCATGAGGACAGCAACCTCTTAGCTCTAGACAGAAGAGTGAGGGAGAAACATTTGATGGGTCTATCCTGACTCGGGGAAGTAGGTGGTGCATAGCCTGGCGCTCCTTTCTCTTGCCCGTCTTGACTACTCGTTCATTTTTTTCGCCAAAAGAAGCCCGGGCTTTGAGACAATAGATGTTCCTGTTGATTGCTTTTATTTGTCTCTTCGCATCACGTATTTCGATTGATTCACCCCCTTCTACCCCTCTGGACATTCACACATAGAAACGGTGGTGGGCCTCGTTCCCCGCGACATATTTGTATTACATGAATGGATAATGCTTTTTCTCTCTTTCTTTTTCTTTTTCCTTTTTTTTTTGGCCCTTATTCAACTTGCCGGCGGGCGCCACTGACGGCGCTCAGCTTGGTTTTTGTGGCCTCTTCTGGACACTTACACAATGGAGGCGTTTTTGACTCTTGGTGGAAATCCCGGAATTTCTCATGGCTGCCTTCCCGTCTTTGTGTGTAAATTATGCGGGGTCTAGAATGCGCCGTACTTTTTGTTTCTTCCCGGAAGCGGCAGCCGATGGCCGACTGCCAGGTGTGTCAGATCTGACACCGATCGAATAGAATTTTTGGCATCACTCTTCCCCATCCTCTGTTGCCTCTGTGTTTATTATTCTTCCCCCAAAAATGAAAGATAAATCCTCTATCGGTGTCTAATTCAAGAGAAGCTATATCGCATCACCTTCCCTCTCTCTACTTTTGTTTTCTTTCCCGCCTACTTTACTATTCTCTCCACCGAATAAACCTGTCGATCTTGAAGCGGAGGGTGCTTAAGGTTAGGGTTATGCGACTCAGCAGAAGATTGGGAGAGTGTAGGTGCATATGCGCAGAGACAAGAAAACACGGCCGTCTCACATTCTCTCCCCGGTTTTGATCTTTCCTTTTTCCGTCTTTTCCTCCAGTCAATGCACAATGGTCCACCATAGCACCCACAAACCGTTCATTCCAACGCTTTTGCTGAGCAGAAGAAACACTTGCTCAGACCATCCTCCTCCCTTCGAGTGACTGAGGTCGCATGAAGTAGGGGCAGGTGAGCAAGCCTCTGCGGCGTGTGGGCTAGCCACCGCGCGGGGCTTTCTCCGCTGGCGCAAGGCCCTGTCGTGGATTTACACGTATGTGGAAGTGATCTCGAGACGGTGAGGGCGAATGAGAAAACCGGTTTTTCCAACTCCCTCATGCATGCAAAGAAGCAACGATAAACCCATCGTCAACCCGACACGCCCTCCAACTCCCAGGCAAAGTCTCTTATTTGAGGTTGTCCCCCAGGCGCCTGGCTTCTTCCACCTATCAAGGTACGGTGTCAGGGTGCAATGAACAGGAAAGTTTGTTTTATTTAGATCTTGTGACAGGCGCCCCCAGTTCCCTCCCTGACTGCTTGACTGGTGACGCTCAAAAGCAAAAGTGAGGAGGAGCTGATTAGAAGAAGAGAAGAGGTCCATCATCTCACTCGAATTTAGTGGCGCCGATGGGAGGGGCGATTTTAACTTGAAGGATCCATTGTCTGAATCTCTACCTGTCTGGTGATTATAGGCCAGTATATCGCTTTGCTTTTGGATGGATCTAGGAATTTTTGGTTTCGCCCAACGCCCAGCGAGCATCGACTCTGCCCTGTGGGTAGACTGGCTGCCCTTCCTTTTTCTGGCCGTTTTTGGTCTGTTGCACCTGATTTTCGACGGGTGTCATATATTAATACCCCAAATTGATAAAACGGGCCACAGTGAGTCAGCCACTTGGCCAGTGCCACTGCTACCAACTACACGTAGCAGACGGTATTAGGTCAAATTTTACGGCCGAACGAGCTTGCCACTCCTCCTTCTTCTTCAGCTTCTCTGACTTCAATCAATGAGCGTTGATTTCCGGTGGTCATGCCTCCCCAGCCTCCCGTTCACGAGCTGCCAGCTTGGGGGAACAGTCTGGACCGTCAAGTGCCGGCAGCGCCGAGTGCCGGCATAAATTGTTGGGGGAGCTGTCAGCTGGCGGTTGTCACGATGGCCCACCTCAACATCATCCTCAACCTCGGCCGGGGAAACCGACCGACCGTGAGTGGAGGAGCTGACGACCGGACTGCCGCCGCTGCTCGCCGTTGCTGTGCCTAATGGTAATTATGGCAATCAATGGCGGAAGCCACCCGTTGACTCTTGATCTTGCTCACGACTCTCCCTCGCGCCGGAGGCGGTCAAATCCCTAAACCTCAGCTGATGCTCAAAAACCCCACCAGCCCGAACCAGTCGCACAAACCGTGAGCAGTTTGCTGGCTTTGTTTCGAGACAGGACGGGCTAGTTGTCTCGACGGATTTGTACTGGGGAGCGAAGCAAACGGGCGTGCATTGAAGCGTGTAAACGGTAATTACTCGTAGAATTTCCTTTTCATCACGAGGCTGGGCTGCTGCTGCTGCTGCTGCTGTTATTATTTTTATTTTCATTTTCTCTTTCCACCTTGCTCCTATTTTATACCACTTGCTTTTCTTTGGTCTAAGAAATTAACTGGCACAATGGTTATTTTGGTGCACAGGAGGTCCTTACAGAAGTGATCAATCACGGAGAAAGGCCAGGCACTGATCGCTGACAAAGACGCCGGCGGGGGTGGGGAGCTGGAGTTACGGAGTTACTAGAGACAAAAGACCAAGCTTAGGCCGGCCCGGATCGGATGACCCGAGTGCCGCCGATGTTTTACACGGGCTTCGTTTTTCTTTTTCTTCCCTTCCTGTCTCCCCTTGCGTGAGCCGAAATGAGGAAAGCAGAATGACGAAACTGTCGCGGCGCGGGTTATTCCCCTCATCCACCAACACACGCCCTTTCCAGATCGAAGAAGAGGGAGAACGGGAGGGGGCGTGTGTGGGAATATGGCCCATTGGCGTCTTGCGTGTGATAGAGGAATCCGAGTGCCCCTTTGCCCCCAAACCGAAAAGACAAATGAAAACAGAATACGCGCGTCTAGTGTATTGATGTGTCACAACTATTTTGCTATAGTTTCCTTGGAATATCTGCAACCAGTTTCAGGAGTGCTGGGGGCATATGGAGTGCAAGAAGAAGCGATTCTCGCACTCATCTCTCGCTTTTTTCTTTCTTTTTATATATAATACCTAGCTGACCGAGTCTAGGGCCGCTAGCTTCGTGATATGTCGCGGGTAGTGAGAATTTTGGGGGTAGCGCCTCGAATAAGCAAGCATGTCTGCCCGCGAGCCCTTGTCGATGCAGCATTAGGTTTGCCACACCTTTTTCCGTTCCCTTCCCGAGCATATTCAAGGGTCACTCCGTTCATGGGGCAAAGTCGGGAGCTTAGTTGTCGATCCTTGGGCCGTCTCCAGCGTTGATCCCTAGTTCGAGAGGCCCCCATCACCTTGGGGTATTGGTCCGGCGCTGTTAAAGCTTCGGCGGCGAATTCGGCCGAAATTCCACCTATTCTCCGCACACCTCTTCATCGCTCAGGCGGAAGGGGGAACCCACCTTAGCGAGGCTTGCCTGGCCGTGTTCCTCAACATCAAAGCCGAGAAGAAGAAAAAAAACGAGATGCGAGGCAGCAGTTTTCGGTTGATTGATGCTATCACGGGATTCAATACGCGCCCACTCGGCGATCGACAGGTAATTAATCGGCACGGCACCGCGCCGTGACAGGGCGTAGGTATGCTTAAGCTCCCCGCCCTCTCGTTTTTGGCTCTCCAGGTACGGATGCTCTACATTTGAGAATGTGTGCACCGCCTCGTTTCTCCCTGAGTCCCGCTGAAAGAACAATGGTGGTTGCGTTTCAGGCTGCCAACTCACCATGGAGGGTCAAGTGATGATGCTCGGAGAGGGTGGGGATCCGCTGGCGGTCGACCCCTTCGCCACCTGGGGCGCCAGTTTGCAGGCGCGATTGGCTGGTTGAGCCAATCAGTGGCGGGCAATTGCTTCCATTGAGCGTTATGTGCGCGGGCGCGTTTCGCTGGCAAGCCGCCCCTCAGCCCAAATGACTCCTTTCAACCACCAGCCCTGGTGGTTTCGGTGCAACTTTGCAACCCAAGGGCATAGATCATGGATGTTCAGAAGTGCGCAGTCTGGATTGGCGGCGCCTCTCTGTCCATCCCTGCGCAAAACTAGGATAAAAATAAAAATAAAAACAGAATAGACCGATGTCAACCAATGTGGCGCTGATGTAATAGGCGAGACTGGAATTGAGGCGTGGAGAGGCACATGCGCTCCTGCTGACTGAACATTGAAGGCGAAGGAGGGGCGGCATAACCTTGGGGTGGGGAACTGACAATAGACCGATTGCCCCGCGTTTCTGTCTTCGGCCCTTGGATCCGACAAGGAAGATGCGCACATGATCGATCTCGACAAACAGGACAATACACCCGGAACTTGAACCCCCTTCTAGATGACTGGGTCTTTTCCCCCTCGGGATATCTTCCCCCTTCGGCTCCAGAAACGATCGCCTCTTTTCAACTAACCCACCCCTCCCCGAGCTCCCATTAGGTGCGCTTACAAGGCTGGGCCCGCTTCCTTTATCTGTTTATTTACGGGGTGTTGTATGGAGTAGGGGTTCGGCCACGAGGATGGCTGAATTGGGTCTCAAGTGAAGAGTAGGTCCGCGAAAAGGCCCGCGTTGCAAAGTGGCGATGGACAGACGGAGACAAACCCCCTTCCCCTCCCCATGGGGATCCATAGATGTAGATGTTTGGATGACACCTGGGGCCATTCTCCGCAAATTGAATACTGGGGAGCATCCCGCGTGATGAATGATTATGGAGACCTCTTCCCCAGACTATTGGGTTTGGTGGGGTCTTTTTATCCTCCATTTCTCCGTGCTCTCTTCAACCAGCGGCGCATTTTCGCCTCCTCGTCTGTGGTGCCTGACCTTTGAACAGCCCCTCCCACCCCCGGCGTTCAATACATCGTTGAAGGGTTCAAGCGGTGCCTGAATTGAGCCACGAGCCAGACACAGATGTGGATGATATTTGGGACGCTCAGCGCCGAGAGCTTTGAGGAATAGATTGCGAGAAAGCACCACGAACTAGTACCAGGTTTAGGTGGCGATTTGGCTCTGGCTCGTACTCTGTCCTGTCCCTCCAATCTCCCATTCATTGCCGCAACATCTCCGCAATCCAAGGCACAACCCCATTTCCCCTTTCCCCACCTTATCGCCTCTCCCTGCATGGCATGTGGAAAGATACTACCGATGGATAGCATGAATAGAGGGGAAAGAGACCAGGCGATGAAGTCCAAGACCAAGCGGCGATAGTGGCCGATGCTCTAGTAAACCTAGTCGGCCGTCGTAATTATCGAGTTGGGAGCTTGACAACACGCCCCCTTGAAGACAATAACGGTTCACTCAATGTGTCGATGGATCTGGTGCTAGTGTTCATCTGATGGCGCGCATAGAGCATAAGCACTAAATCAGATACGTGGTGACCGAAAGGGGAATTGCACGGAGCGAAGCGCCGCCATTTCGACGGGACCTGACCTGGTGAGCCATCTCATCCGACCAACGGCCAAGCTGGCATTTGTCGGAGTCGGAACTCGGAACAGGAAGCCACGTTAGCGGCCTCGAGGCCTGTCGAGGCCTGGCAGTCACGAACCTCGGGAGGGAACCATTCCACCCTTCCATCGCATTTCCGCCAAGCCCCTTGCAATGCCCTTCCGAATCAGTCATGGGGGACACTGAAGCCGCATTTTGTGTCCACGCCCTCAATTTGGGCCTTCCTTTCCTGCGATCTTTTGGAAATTATCAAGGGGAAAGGGGGATGGATGGGAGTATGCGGAGAAGGGGGCCCTTGGAGGAAATCAAATGACATGCCATGTGCTCGCAACCAAATCCGTTTGAAAGGTAGTCAGTCTTCTTGTTCCATCTATTTCCAGGCACGCGAATGGCTCGAGACTTTGTGGGGTGTGTGTGGCCGGGACGAGCCTCGGCCTTGCCTCAGGTGGTTCTTTGCAGTTGATTACGCCTGCATCCTGAGAGACCCTGCAGCATCAAGAACAGTCACGGTTGAGGGTCACGGAGCAGAATGAAGGGGACAACGCATCGCGAACAACGCATCGTATAGTAGAGCACCTGCTCACTCTTTTTCTCCTTTACTTGCTTACTTTTTTCTTTTCTTTTTCATTTAGTGGAATGCGAAAGGAAGGGAGAAGAGCAAGAGAGAGGAGAGTGAAGCGCGAAACTCTTCATGTCTGAAGATATTACCACGCGTGCGACATGTGGTGGCATTCATTATTTTTACCTCTCTTGTTGGCCTTCCCATGCTTCTCGAAAAGAAAAAGAAAAAGGGGAGGGGGCGTGGAATACGACGGGGAATGTCGGCGGACCTGCGCAGACTGCACTCCGTGACTAACTCCCGAACGAGATGCTTGGTCCGAGAGGTTGGTCCGAAAGGGTGAGGTGGACTCTGATTACATGGGGATCCATGTGAATGGCCTTGACAGAGGGAGTGTCTTTTTCGGAAAAACTCGAAATCCAGAAACCAAAAGAATCCGTAACTCTTGCCCAAGAGGGCTTGGGGTCCCCACACGATTTCCTCCTCGAGCAGACCGGGGGACTCGGTCCCAGAAGCGCGGCGCGAGAAAATCCGAGGCTACCATCCGTCTCCCTGGTAAATGAAGGAAAAGAATTATGGAGCCACTTAGACCCTCTTTTGTCTCCTTGGGTTTCCCTTCCCCAGAGTAAACAGAAGACAGAGTCGCCCTTTTGCCGGTGAACGGCTCTCAAGGGACGGTCGCCGAACGGGACGTTTCCTCCTCGTTCGCTGCCTCCTTCACCCCTAGCCCGACGGCATTCGGATGCAGAGCCGGCTCCAGAAGGACTCAGGCTAGAACAGGCGTGTGCGTAACGGACGTCGCGCGCGAGAAGGGCAGACAAAAGATGAGGAAATTCATTGGGGCGGTAATTAAAAAGTCCGGGGTTTGTTACATCCCACCACCCTTCCTCTTCTTTCTTTGATACGGATCTCGTCCTCGTCTCTATTACAACTCCGGCAACGTGACTGGGGGTAAATGTCAATGTCTCCGAACTATTACTCTCGCGACTTTACCCAGCACGTGGCTTAGATTGACCCCAAGGTCCCCCAGGCTGTCACTTTGGATGGAAAGGGTCCTGTCATTGGGGACTGGAGATACTCCCCGTGGGGCCAGCATATTTTTCCAGACACCCATCGTAATGATCCTGCCAGAGAGTCCTTATACGCAAAGTTCGGGCCGGATGGATGTATATGACACTCATTTGACGGGGTTCGTTGCTCTCGTGGCAGAATGCAGAGGGGATATTGATGGGATGGTATTTGTGCGAACTATGCATTTTGTCCTTTCTCGTGTCCCATGACTACATGTCGATTCTCGACGGCCTAGCCATTCCACGCATGCGTCCTGGGCTGAAACGTGGTGGTGGTTGTCGTCGTCATCAACATTGTGCCCGTCTGGAATGCTTGCCCGCATCGCCGGTCCAATGCGCGAATAGATGGATCTATACCAAACCAAAAAAAAAAAAAAAAAAAAAAGAATTGCGTTCATGTGGACGAACGCTAATACAATTACTTGCATCAAGCCTCTTTTCGCGGATTCTTTTCCTAGGTTGGCTCTTCAAGAGACCACTCCGTGTTTTGATAGAACTACCTCGGTACATGTAGTTTCCATGCGGGATTTCGGGATCCTCTCCCCAACCCCTCAAGGCTCTGCAGCTCAACCGGCGTCATCGCTTCTTCCCAAGCGGCCGTCCACGCCAGGAGACTAGCCTCCCTCTTCCACTCATCGTAATCGCCGAACCCAAGGAAGAAAACGTGCATGTCAAAGATCAAAAAGTTTGGGAGTGTCAGTGCTGTGCGTAGTCACTCGCAGCTGCGGTTTCTCGCATCTCCCCACCCGTAGTTCCTCATGATCCCGCAGTCCAAAGGGTCTCCAGATGACTTGAAAAATTCTTTTTCCCTTTGTGTTACTCCATCGGCTATCTTCTCTCTGGTTATTCTGGCCTCGGCTATCTACGAAGTACAAGTAAGAGAAGGAAGCATCACGTTGTCTTAGGTACCATTGTTTTGTTCTTGACTCCCCCAACTTTCGCCGTGAAAAGCCGATGCGCTCGCCGACATGTGCCGGAAAGGAAGGGGCCTTGTGTTTTTTTCTCTTTCCTTTTGCCTACTCGTGCGCAAGAGGAACGAAAAAACCCCCAGCAAGGGAGCAAAGGGAAGACCCGGAGAGGAGGTGTGCAAACGGGCGGCTTGAACAAAGGCGGTCAAGAAATTCCCTCGTTTCCTTTCTCCTCCCCACCAGCCCCCGGACCGGGAAGAGAAACCCGCATGCGTTCTTCCATGCCCGGTGACCTCACGCAAGCGGAGGCGCATGAAAAAACGAGAGCTAGAAGCCGGGCGTGGGAGAGGGGAAGAAGAAGAAGGAAAAAAAAAAAAGCTCCGCACGTGAGATTGTCGGAGGTGCCAGCGGCTGGCCGGGCCCAAAATCGAGGGTGGCCCACGAGCGTGCCATTGTGTCCAGGTGTCAACGGCTCTTGGGGGTAAGGGTAGGCAGCCGTGGAACATCTCAAGCTGTCTTGTGCCCGCAAATGGGTCTTCGAGGAGCTGAGTCTTTAGCAACAGGATTCCCCAACGATCAATGCATCTTTGTTGGGGGAGCGGCGGGAGAGCGCCAGGAACGGCATCACGAGAAACGGATGAAGAGGCGGTGAAAACTAAAGATACCGGGATAGGGTGGGAAATTTCTGTTCGTCGACGTCTCTTCAACATTTCCCCCCTTTGCTTCTCCTCTCTCGTCATTCTTCATGCTCGAATTTTCAGCCGTCTCTCATGATCATGAACGGTGTGATGTAAGCCAGCGCGGTTTATTATCGTCCTACTCATATGTCGGAGCTTTTCTGGCCTTCCTTGCGTGGATGACCTGACACCTGCAGCTTTGTAAGGGAGGGCGTGATATTAGTCCGTGTGGGAGACAAAAAAGAAGCGCATCGAGCTCTGATACGAAATGTTACCAAAACGTGCATCAAAATCTTCCGTCCTCCCTTCCCTTCAGGTCAGGCGTTGTCTGTCCGTTTCTACATACTTGTACGCAAAAGAAAGAGTCTGGCGGTGGCTTTGGACGATTGTCAGGTTCGATGCTGGGCTGGATCGACGCAGCCTTAGTATACCGGGGTTAGGGGAAGGGGGCGTCGCCCGTGAGAGAGACGCGTCTTGGGAGGACAATCACGAAGCGCGGTCCCTTGCAGAGCGCCTCCCGGGCGCATACGGTAGGATCTCACGATGCGCATCCCTTGGGAAACAGCAGGGCCATCACTCTTCCCCCACGGTTGGACAAGGTTTGGGAACGGACTGCCCTGCAGCTCCCCAGATCCAGGCCAGCTGCAAAAAGAAACCGAAGCCTCCCGCAAACAAGGCTAGATATCTTGAATGATGGATGGAAAAAAGGCTGTTTTTCTTGTCCTTTTTCCGTTACGGGTCTATCTTTCTAGAGATCAGCCTTCTCCCCTTTGCCCACGTTTCGTAATATTGTGATTCTTCTCAGCCTCTTCTTCTCACACTCGGCTCGTGATGGACACGTCCGTCAGCTAGCTTTTTGGCGGCTGGTACATCTACTCTCGGCTTTGGGCATCGAGTGCCAAGGTCCGGAAGGCGGTGCTGATGCTGTGCTCGGGTGCCAGCTGTACCGTGCTGCACAGGTGACAAGATGACAAGGTGAAAGGTGATATCGATCCCGGGGAGGAGGGGGCGGCGAGGCCTGACACGGGGGAAGAGGATGTAGGGTGTGTGTGAACGCGCGGGTGTCCAGGTGTCGGCTGCCCACCCGCCTAACTCTGTGCGTATCGCCCCCTTCCCACCCCCATCCTTTCTTCTTCACCCTTCTGCGCGGTTGATCTTTCTCCATGACATGCCCGTGAAAATAAAGGTTGCTGGCCGATCTGTGGCGGCTTCCGGGGAGGGTGGCTTCCGGGGGAGGTGAAGGCCCCCTCCTCCACGGGCCTTCAAAACGGGCCGTCACCTGGGCGGAAAGGCCTTCCCAGTTGAATCATTCTGGCATCAAGAATTAAATAAAGGCTGACACTTTGGGCATCCGTGGATCACACCGACTGGGAGGGGAGCAAGGCCCGTGAAGGAGTGAGATTGCTGGCCATCAACTGACTTGTCAAAGGCAAAGGGGGCAAGGGTTTCCAAGGGGAAAAGGATATGTTGTTTTTTAGAGATGAGAAAGAATAGCACATTCATCACACGAATCCCTGCTGGGATGGCTAGGAAACGGTGGGGGAGGACGCGATAAGAGAGGTGAACAATACGCGCTGTGCACAATTCATGAAAGCCCACCCCCGGCTGCCTATTCCCGTATGAATTATCGAATCAATCGTATCGGGGCTCAAGGGGAGGCGCGCCCCGTACCCGCCGTCAGCCAGTGCCAGCGCACTCCCGGCCATCATGTGCGCCGCCCCTACGCGCCCACAGCAGGAGGCTTGCTTTGGGCGCCCTCCATTCTCTAAGCGGGCTTACGCAAGTGTGATGCTATGGAAAACTATCAATGACGGTGCCGCCTCGGGCGATTCCATATTTTTATCTTTTTTTTTTTTTTCCTCTGTCGGAAATCAGATTAGAGATCCCGGAGTGAGAAGTCAGGCGAGCATTAAAAAATAAAATAAAAAAAGCCTCCATCTAGCTTGCAAGGCTAGTTGCTGCTGGTGGCCGATCGATCTGTTTTTCAATGTGTCTCTGAGCTTATCTGAGTTGAGCTTATCAGAAGTCGGGTTGCCGGCTGCCGCAAACAAACAATCGTGTTAGTGGGGGTATTAGTATTAGTTCTCACCAAACCTAACCTCCGCTCCGGAATTTACAGGCACCAAGTGCGCTGGCGGAGCTTGGGGGCATAGACCTCGTGCCCAAATCCATTTGGAGTGCGGCATATTCTGTCGCGGCGCACGCGCGCGCCTTCAATTTTATGGGCTCCCTGTTGTCTCTCCGTGCCCCATTGCCGTGTTTGCTTCGCTGTCATTCTTGTCATTCCTTCGGTCTTCTCTTCATTCTTCCTCTCCACACCTCCTCTGCTTCTCTCCTTCTCTCCCTCCCTCCCCCATCGGTGTGGCACGTCGTCGTCGGGTGCTTTAGCGGAATGGGGAAGGTGATGAGAGGCGTGGGAAAAGGGGAACGAATCCGGAACGCTTCGAAGAGACAAGCGCAGGGTGAATGTCTTAGTTTGGGGCAGCCTTAGGATGGGTGGGTTGGTTCTTCTTCCCAATGTTCCGATGCCGTCGCCCCAAAACGGTGCTGTTTGGTGTCGAGGAGGATCACCAAAAGACCAAAGAGACCGGCGCTAGAAGCTTTTCCAGCGTGTCATGGGGACAAAGGAGAACATGGGGTGGGAGGGGGAACAACGGCGCTCCAGGAACGCTGTCCTATTTTGGGCGACCATGATAGAGAAAGATCGTAGACCGAGTTGGCAAAGGGGGTGTGGGAGGGCGGAAATATGGTGCTCTCTGCGTTCTTTTCTTTCCCCCTCACACCCACACAACCCGGAAACGGAAGAGAACGGGTTAAGGAATTTTCCTTTTCCGAAAGGTGGTGATGGTGCGCGGGGGGCAGGGAGAAGGAAGGACACGCGCCCCCAAAAAGGTTCCTTAACGATCCTGCCCAAGGCCAAGAGACGGAGGGATGGGCCGTTTTGGGGTTTGGAGTGGTGTCCAGGACGGTTTCGGTCGACGAGCAAGACGAAACTCGGCGCAAAACCCCACGAAATGGGGGCGGCATCGTGTGGTTAGGCGCTCCTTTGAGAAAAGTGAAAGGGTCAGGGATGCACTTTTTTGTTCTTTTCCCTGACGTCTACTCTCCACCACCGTCTCTTTGTGGCGCCGAGGAGGCAGTGAGGGCTGGGAATGAGAACGCGGTAGTGAAAGCTGGCAGTTGATGAGCCCGACTCCGTTTGTGTTCTCTCTCCTCATGTTGTCTACTCTTCTCCTTTTTCTTCTTCGCCCTTTTTTGGCGGGAGTTACTCTCAACTGAGTGTTTTCTTCGCCTCTTAATCTTCCTCGACCCCTTTGGTCCATATGACCCTTTCCGCTGTGACGTGGCGGCCATGGCGTGCTGTGAAGAGGTGAACGGGGGCCACGGGATGGATGGATTTTCTTCAACGGATAACTACTAGCTAGTTTTTCTCCCTCTTGGCCGCCTACGCCGCCACTTTCCCCTGCTGTTAGACCTCCAAATTCAAGCCATAACCATTCCTCCTTGTGTGTGCTTGGCTCCAATTTTCGTTGCGAGTTCGCGGCCGATCGCAGTCTAGATCACAGCGCCACCCTCCCCCGCGTGCGAGGGAGAATTGGAACACCCCCAATCCCCATCCCGTCTCACCTAACCTATTCTAGTAGGGGCCGGTAAGGAGTTTTTTTGGGTTGTGACAGGGCTGGAGAGGGGGCTCGGGGCGCCTGTCGAGGTTGACCGGTTGGCACGGGCGAGACCTCCGCAATCGCAATGGCTAGGGCTTAGGGATGAGGGGGCATAAAACGAGGAGGGGGAAAAGAGTATGAGAGGGGCAAAGCGGCCGAGGTTGGACCCAAGAAAAGGTAGAAGGGAAGAGGGAAAAGGCCCTCCCCCACGGGCAATTGAGAAAGGCTGGCCAGGGCCTAGCTTGGCCTTGTTGGGATGAGTATCTCGAGGGGATGAGGCTTGGGGAGTCGAACGATTTCCTTTACATCACTGGGGGCTGGATTGGGAAAATGGGTGGGTTTATGGGAATCCGATTCCATTAAGCTCAAAGTGCTCATACGCGGGGGCCGGTACCGTCCTGGTCACAACGGATCCGTGAGTGGACCGGCCTCACTCGGCCCCGTCGTTAGCTTAACGTCTCTTGGGGCTCTTTTTTGGGGTTATTTTTATTTTTGAATGTTTACGAAATAATTCGACATTTTCTTTTTTTCCCCTCTAAAAAATCATCCTCCCGCCGTTATCGATCCTATTCAACAAAGCGTGACTGTGCTAGATAGGCGGTGAAGACGCTGGGTCGCCTGCTCTGCCTAGGCATTCACATCCATGCTGAAGGAGGGGGAGGGAACGGCGCGGGGAGAGAGAGGGAGATGGAGGGGTGTGGCGGCGTGGACATCAGGCCCCCATGTACGCTCCCCTCCCTCTCTCTCACCTCTTACTCCCCGTTTTCGGCGTGCGCGCGCGCGGGATGTCAAAGCTAAGACTTTCCGCGAGACCAGGGGCATTGCAGAGATGTCTTGACCGTTTCTTCACGCCTACGGCTAAGGGGAAGGGGGAATGGAGGAAGATGGGAGAGAAAGGTGGGGGAAGAGAGGCGAGACAATTCGATAGACGGGTCAACGTGATCGTAGAGTGTGAGAGGTGAGGATGGTCTAGCTTCGGAGTTGAGTGGAAAGAAGAAGGGGGAAAACAAGCATCATCACCGTCATCAACAGATAAGCTGGACTAGCTAGCAGCTGGGGCGGCTAAGATTTTGTCCGATTATCATAGGTCATGGTGGAAAAGGGGGGTTAGGTTATCGTGGAATGATGGCATTATTCTTCCTTTTCTTTTCTTTGCCGTAACTCAGAGAGGGTTGAAAGGGGGTGGTTTGGATGATGGTGGATATGGTGACGCGACATGGATTGAACCCAATCGCTCGGTATCCATCATCATACCGAGTGGGCAGTGGAGTGATTAGAGTGAGGACGATTTCTTCCCCAGAAGGGGAACCTGGGGGAGTGGGTGTTATGTTGGGGGTTCGCCTCTCCGTTTCGGCCTTGGGGTGTTTTTACTACGTTTTTCTTTTCTGGGAGGGCGCGGGCAGTTGTCATCTGATCTGAGGTTGGCAGTCCTGGGGGTAATGGAGGGTATGTCGTGGCATTCTGAGCGCCAACGCATTTTGTCGCGCGGAGGGGGCGAGTTGGCACAGAGCGTGAGTACGAGCAACGGGGCACGAGCACGAGCACGAGCGCGAAAGGAAGAGGCGAGCATCACATAGGGTATACTGTCTAGGCTGAGGCTTTCAGGCCAGGCGAGCGAGTCAAGGGAGGGAAACATTGGGTCCTTGACTCTGCGCGCGTTGGGGTTGGTTGGGCTTTGGGGACTCGTGCCATGATGCGTGCATTGGATGTATCGCCCGCGGATTGCAATTGCACGACGTGAACCTGTCAGCATCGCCGGATGGATAATACACTTGCACTTGGGGAGATGCTTCCGCTCCTCCCGCCCCGTATTCTCTCGCGTCCGGCGTCAGCTGGAGAGGGAGAGCCCTGCCCCGTTGTGCGGTAGGGCTTCGTGCAGCATCGTGGTAGTGAGAATACCCAAGGAGGCATGCAGCGGATTGGATTCTTCTTCGGAGAAGGGTTTGGGGATAGGGTAAGGGGGAGGGGGTGTGCGAAAAGCTCCGAGGCCCCATCCACTGCTGGCTGGGCTTCATGAAGTCATCCAGGAATCCGGAAAAATAATGAATCGCCAATTGACGTGGCCAGAGCCCTTGATCACGATCACGCATCAATCAAGACGACGGTGAGAAGGGGGGCAACGGTTACTCTGGATGGTATGGATTGGCGCCTGGCTCGAGCTGGGCCTTGTTGCTGGTTTCGTCACATTGATCTAGAGCCCCCTCCGCCATTCGAGGTGGAGCAAGTTCCGAGGCCCAAAATAGGCGCCAGCTGCCCTATTCGTTGGGTTGTTTCGTTTCTCCTCGCAAGAGACGACCCAAAGGGTCACTGCTTGCGAAATTTGAGTCTCGCATCCCCAGCCACAACGGGGCTCTCGAGCCATGGGCATGGGCATCGCATCTACCTTCAATGTTGTGTGTGTGTGCATGGTCTCCACTGCACTGACGTCGGTTGAGAGGGAAGAGGGAAGAGGAAACCCCCCTCCCCTTACTTTTAGCCAAGGCTCTCCAGCACATGTAGAATACCGAGGCTCGATTTTCTTTTTCGAAGCAACGATCCAAGGAAACAATCTGTGTGGTGAAGGTTCCATCGATCCCCAGCACTGATCACCATCCCGACTGACCGGGTTTTGCAGGCGGGGTTGCATCTGGGGAGCACGCGGGCTTCCCGCTGCCCCGGGCTTTTCCTTGCCCTTCCCCAGCATCCATCATCTCTTTTCGTTCGATTGACGGGCTATTACTACGTTTCTGTTTTGCGACGAGCTGCGACTATCTAGGAAATGAAGGTGGCCGTTCTTTTACTCTCTTCGGGAGAAGGGAACGAAGATCCCTTGTGCAAGGTTTAATGATGACGACAGGCTCTTTTTACAAACCCTCCCCCCCCTCTTCCCCTCCCTTGCCGGCCGGTCGGCGGGACACGGAAGCAGATTTTCTTCGGGTGCGCCCGCGAGGAGAGGTATCACCAGATCGCACGTCAACCTCCGAGGCTTTGGGCTTGCGCTCGATGCGACAGTTGATGAAAGATCAAAAACGATAGAGGACGGATGGCCAGGGGGAGGGCGGAGGGGCGGAGGGTTGTGTTGCGTTGGATTCATTTCCTTCCAAGAAGGGTCTTGCGGCCCACACCGGTGAAAGAAAGGTGAGAGACATTAATCCACGGGAAGAACCCGAAGCTGTGCTGTGGTGTGTATAAGTGATGGGATGAGACGAAGAATTGCGTAGCTGGGTGCTGGGTGTTGGTTGGGGAGGGACGTTGGGAACGGAGGAAGCTCTCCGGGGAATTCGGCTTCCCTCGCTGTCCTCGCCAACTATCCTTACCTTCCATCTATCGCAATTCCATCCTTCTGGTTATCTGTCATTCTGTCTAGCTCCTTGTCTACGCAAGCCTCGCCCTCCTGCGACCTCGCGGCGTGCTGCAGAAAAGTTGCTCACGGGAAATTGGCTCGCGTGTGGTTTTGGTGCTGACGTTGCACTGGCGAGCGAGAGTGCCAGCAGAAGTGCCCTTCGAGCCGGATTCCCTGGCGCCGGGAGGAAGGTTCCATCACGATCCACAGGACCTTTTTTTCGACCGAATGCCAGGGAGGAGTATCGCCGAGGGAAAGCGAAAGGCAGGAGTGAGAGGACGGACAGGAACAGAAAAAAGGACAGGGAAAAAAAAAAAAAAAAAAGAGGGTTTGTGACGGAGCTATCAGACTGGATCTCTACACCCTGGGCTCGTCGAAGATGGTCCCATCTCCTTCACTACTCCCTCCCTGTCATGTTGCTTCATGTTGGGAAGATCTAAACGAGGGCTATTTTGCGAGATGGCCTGGCCAAGACGAAGGGGTGAGAAGAACAACAAGCAAATCATTTTACCCATTTTTGATCTTTACATTTTCCCCTCTGTAACTCTTTTGTTCCTCGTTCACGATGCCCATTGTGGAGCTCCCGCCTGTGTATCCACGCAAACAAGGGGGTCGAAAAAAGGACCCCAAATGTTCTCCGGGAGAGCCCCTTTGTCTCGTGGCAACCAGGGGGAGGGTGAGAATACCCTGGGTGACAGTGACAGCGGGCGGTTCCATCTTCTAAAACGCATCTCGGGGCTCAAAAGTTTTCCAACGTGAAGCAAGCAGGAGGAGGCCATCGCGGGTGGATATCCGCCGCCAGCACAGGCGAGAAGAGTCAAAAAGAACGAACCCCTGGAGCTGGAGGGGGAAGGCTTTGAAAAACAGGGTTCGTCGGGCAGCAAAACCGACTGGTGGAGTATTGTCATCTCCAGCGTTCGGCCTCCAAGACCGACAGGGAAGAGTTTTTGCCCTTCGACTCTCTCTTGGCCTTCCCAAGACGGGGAAGACTCCGACGTGAGAAGCGTTTCCCCCAGCCTTTCCCCGTCTCCACACCAAATCTCCCCGCCAGGAAGACCGAGACGAAGCACTTTTTTAGACTACACTAGTCGCGCGCGCGCGCATACGCCATCCAACCTCCCGGAGACGAAGCCGACGATGGCAACGACGACGAGGGCTAGTGTACAGTGGCCGCCGTAATAATAATAGCGATTGCTACTTGGTTTGCTACTGTAACGACGGGGCAAGACGGAGAGTGCCATTTCAGGCGACACCGGTGCCCTGGGACGAACGGGCTGCGATGGAATTAACCTTGTTTGCTACACCTCATCTCAACTCTCTCCTTGGCCACTATTTTCTTTTGTTGGTTGTTGGTTGTTTTACCCCCTCCATTCTCCCGGCTACCCGCTATCACTGCCCTCCCTCCCGGTACCTGTCCTATCCCTTGCTACTGGGCTTGTGTCAAGGGAGGGGAGGGAAAAGGGGAGCAGTCTCTCTGAAATGGTATGAGAGGCATGGTCGATGGATTGGTGCGCTATATTCAATCGGACCCCGGTGATGGGATCAATTGCATCTGCCACTGGTGTCGCGCACCCTGCTCTCGGTAGTCCGGGGTTGGGGAGGGCGTCCGTGTCAAGGGTTACAGAGGGGTGAAGGGGTGAAGATGTTTGTTGCAACGGAAAGGGCATCTCCAGCACCCGAGGAGGAGGGTTGAGTGAGGGAAGGGGGACCAAGATCAAATTTCATTTCGGTGGGAGCATGACCGAATCCCGAACGTGATGGTTTCTATCAACTGTTTGCTTTCCTCCCCTCCCTCCCTTTGATTTGGCCCATTATTTGCTTGCTTAGCGAAGCGGGAAAAAGACAAGACACATTTGCTTGACTGATGACGGCGGTCGGCGGAAGTGCCGGGGGGACGGAGGGAGGGAAACGGGCAAGGACGCCACATCCAAAAAGAAAAGAGAAAAAAACGAAAGAAAGAAAGAGTGAGAGAACCAACGGTGCGTTTGCCTAACCCCCGACGGTAATTGTCCCTTGCGTTGAAGGAATTGGAAGGAAGCAAACCAGGTCGGGCCGAGTGAGGTTCGGGACTGCGGGTAAAGACAGGCACCTCCGCCACGGAAGAGCGCGCGCAAAGGACATGAGATGAGAAAGGGGAAAAAGGGTAATCCGCAACGTTGGGCTCTCTCGATGAGCTCCCTCGCCCGGTTTCTAGATATCTTCTCGATCCCTGATCCCCTGGACCGGTGGTTTTTACGGGGTGTTCCCCTCCCCTCCGGGTACTGCGTAAGCTAAAATGGCAAAAGCCGATGGGAACATGTTGCTTCCACCCCGCTCCTTTCGGTGGTCCGGTATCCTTTGGCCCGAGAGGAATCAACTTTATACTCCTATATGCTATTCTTTATGACCCGGCGATGGTTGAGCAGATGGGAACCCCTTGATACGAACATGCCGCCAAATAGTACAATAGCCTTGAGTTTTAAGGACTGTCATGGTGACGCACCGCGCCGTGGCTGCAAGGCGGAATGCCCTTGAGCCATCGAGCCGGGGAAATAGGCATCAGGAGAATGGCTAGACAGGAGCTCGTCGGCCTGGCTGTGAGTAGCACTCCCGGGGGAGGGGGTTTTGGAGGCTATCAAGCTTGAAATTTAACCGATTGAACATTCAGACCAACGCCTCCAGGCTACCGACTACACACTTGCGTGACCACGCTCCCTTCCACTGTGGAACTCGAGGCAGATTATTATACACGGCGCTATAAGTCTAGGAAGAAGACAAGAAAAGGGGAGGCTTTGTGGTAAAGGAAATATCTCCACCCTACGCCTTGATGAACGTCTTTGCTCCTTTTCGACAGACTAGAGCAACTGGATCATTACGGTTGTGCAGCTTCCCTTCCGTGTGGCCAAACATTGTGAGAGGAGACGGAGGGTGATGGGTGGAAAGGGGGACAAGGGAGCCAATACGAAAAGAAAAACGGCGCGCAGCGTGATTCCGGCGCGGACGGCACCCCGTTCAGTGGCTATGAATAGATGGGAGAGAGAGAGAGATGAAGCCCTTGTGCGATGCTGGGAGGATCGAGTCCGGCATAAGCGTCGCACAGAAGGGGAGGGGACGGGCTCACGTTCGTGCGCCCTTGGGCTGGTCATCGGGTGACGGCAAAGCGACCGCTGCACGGCTGCGCTCTGTCTCTTTCATTCTCCATTTTCTTGATGTCTTTGCCCCTTTGCCCCTTCCCGCTTTCTCTTGTGAACGGACTGAAGCCTTGACTTACTTGAAGATGGAAAGGGGAAGAGACCGAAGGGGAACTTCCGCCATTGATGTCATTCGCATGGTTTAGACGATGGGCTGAAATCCCTTGGCCCTACGGAGAGGCGGGTAGAGAATATACCCCTCCCCTTTTTCAGGAGTCGGTGTTTGCGAGTTCGCGATCGCGAAGCCGGAAGGCCTCGGCGTGATGTCTCTTCTCCGCCTCTTTCAGGTCCACCGCGGAGCCAGCTGAGTCTCGTGGACCCGGTTCATATGGCGTCAAGGGAGCACGGAAATACAGGTTCGAGGACCATCACGCGGCCCTCGCCCTCTCTAGCCTGGCCCTGTTTTAAGCCCGCCCTGTCTCGGCACGATACGAAGGAGGAGATGAGACGAAGGAGTGGGTGAAGCCAAATCAATATCGCCAGAAAAAGTGGCGTGTATCCATCCGAGATGCGCAAAGAGCAGATGGTCATCCGCAACATTGAGGAATTCTAATAAAATACAAAGGCGCGGATTTTTCCCTGCCGGTTTCTTCTCAACGCCTACTACGCGTCATCTTTTCTTTTGAACCTCCCCCTCCTTCTTTCTCGATCCTGCACGTAGGCTGGCCACATCGATTTGTGTTCTTCCTGTTTCTTCTCCTTCTTCTTTACTCTTATGGTGGGTAGGTGGGAGAGACAAGGGGGCAAAGGGGCGTGCGGTCGCGCAAGGATGGAAATGAAGGAAGAGACCACGCTTTCGTCGGCTCGACTTGCTACGCTGCTGGAGGGTGGGTATTTGGAGCTTTGGCGTGGCATCCTGAGGTTCTGCATCTTTTTAGACCGGGGCTGCACAGTTCTTTTTCATCATGGAAGAAGGAGGACGGACGCCATCTATGACCCCCAGGCTGGGGGAACACGAGGGCCACGGGATCGTTTAGGGGCTTTTTATCCTGAAAGAAAACGGCAAGGCGAGGGGAAGATGAAAAAAGGGGGTGGTTCAAATGAAGCAGCCAAGCTTGAATGATGAGAATGACCATATTCGTACCGGCAGCCCATTAAAGAGGATTCATCTCTTGAGGTTCGCTCAACTGGTGGACGGAGTGGAGTAACCACCGTGTTCTTGCCTACATACACGCGTGTGCGCGCAAGAGAGTAGATGCGAGCTGAAAGAACAAAGGAAACAGTGTGATCGACATCAATGGCACAGTTATATGGGCGTCATTGGGAAGAACCAGGTCGTTGCCTCGTCCTGACATGCTGATCCGTCGAGAATCAGTGCCCCCGCGGCTGCGAGCTGCGAGCTGGGGGTGGGTGGTTGGACGAGCGGAACGACCCCGAAACACTTTCCAACCAAGATGAGTGGAGGATGCGACGCACACGCCCCGGAAAGGAACGAGTTGTACGGCTCGGCCTCCCGAAAAGAAGTGGAAGCCACCGGCCGCATCCGAAGAGGTTGTTGTAGACCATCAGGACAGGTGGTCTGGGGAGGGGATGCATGTACGCTGGACTACCGTCTCCCTCTGATAGAGAGATAAAGGGACAAGCGGTGTCGCCGCTATGTGAGAGGGGAGAGGGCGTAGAGAGGAGAGAGTAAATGCATACAAAATGCTAGGTTGTGTAGTGTCAGATGATGATGGTGGATGAGGAGATATGTCGACATTTCTTGTCTTCCTGTGCGACCACACGCCAGTCTCTAAACTGAAGCCCAGTTGGGATTTGCTTCTAGGAAGCCCGGAGACGGTCCATAAATTGTAGCTATCATCAGATCTGCGGTACTGACCACTTTTCGCCCCAGACTAGGTCGGAGAATTTCCAAAGGGTTGTGAGAGAAGGTGGAGGAGGAACGAATCAAAGCCCTGAAGAGCGTGCGGGAGCCAAGGGACCGAGTAAGCACCAGGCATCTACGATGTAGGAAGGAATAGCCACCAGCCCTAATGACCTGGGGGAGGGGGAAATGCAACTGCCGACCATCTCTTACTGGCTCTCCTAGCCTCACATCGCCCCCGCCAGATCCGGCGCGGGTAGCACGTTGATAGCCCAATCTCGAACGTCACTGTTAAGTGTGTCCGCTTACCTAGGTGGTGGGACGAGATGAAGGAGCCTTGGAGGAGGATGGGGAGAGGCAAGAGCGTGTGTTGAGCGCGAGTGATGTTTTGTGGTGCGCGTGCGTGTAGCTAGCAGTTGCGCGGCCCCCTTCCGGGCGGCGATCACGATGGCACGCACCTCGCCCCACGGCCCGCTCACTTAGACTCGACCTCCTCTTGGTTAGGGGCAGGTGGGCACGGAGGTGGGGAATGACTGAAAACACCATCTTTTTACCGTGTGCGCTCTTGCTATCTTGGGGAAGGGGGTGGTGGGTGACATCTCCTGTGATGGTGTCGTTGCGCTTGTGCGGATTTGTTTGGCGCAGCGAAACCACCATCGCCCGGCCAGTGGTCCGCTACGCGCGGAGTATCAGAACCTGACTTACCTCGGTACAGGGCTGAGCTTTTCTCGTCTGGTATCTTTTGCCGCCAGATCCGACGACCTGGGGGAGGAGGGGAGAGTGCTAGCGAAAAAACTGCCGAGGGGGCAAGGGCGAAGTAAGAGCCAAAATAGAAAATATCATCTTGGCCTCTTGTCGGGCTGTGCTTGAGCCGCGCAAGCGAGAGCAAGTAAGAGGGTGAGAAAGAGACATAGATAGATAGATGGAGAGAGGGTGGGTGAAGAGATATGGGATGGATACGAAAACCCCGGGTGCCAGGTCAGGTCACCGTCGCTCGTTTCTCGTTTCTTCATTCACCCCTTTTCTTGGAATTGCTATTTACGTTTTCCTTTTGCTCTTTGTGTTATTTATGGCGATGCCGGTAGAGCCATGCACGGTGTTGGGAAGGGGCCGTTGCAGAAGTTGAAGCAGGTGAGAAGATACGGGGGTGAGTGTGGGCGTGTGCGTGCGGGGCCTGCGCTTGTCGTTCTTCTGACATGGACGTTGGAGGGGTTTTGGGAGGGCACGGCGCTTAATAGACGGAGGGGTAGGAAAGAAGGTGATGGTAAGGATGTGCCAAGGTGAGAAACAGCGAATAGCCCACCAGCCGACCCTCCCCTTTCCTTATCCCCCTTCACCCTCTTTCTTTTCTCCCCGCATGGGCGGCCGTTTTACGAGGGCTCAGAACAAGAGTAAGCTTGGGTGGGGGAGGGAAAGCAAGTAAAATGGGGGAGATGGGGGTTTGGGAGGCCAGTTAAGCCCAGGATTTCAGCAGTGACAACGTCACACACGCCCCTCTCTCAGGAATTTTGGCGGACGTGTGTGTCTTCATTTATAGGGACATGTGCAAAGAAGTATAAAACCCCCGAGTTGGTCGCCGGGGCGCCCCACCGGCAACCCACCTCTCTCTAGCGGGCCGGCCCCCCTCTCCCACTGGAGAGCAGGAAGCTTCTTCCGAAGGGCTGTCACGCAGTCTCCCACTCTGGCGGGGAGGATGGATCTTCATTTACAGCCCCGTTTCCCCACCGCCTGTCAAAGCATAGGAGGGTGAGGAAGAGCGAGGCGGCGTGGGAGGAAGGGGGTGAAAGGTAAGGGAGGAGGGTCAGCAGCGACCTTTTGCGCGGCTATGATGAAGGAAGAGGGGAATCAAGATGGGCAAGAGAAGGGAATCAGAGAGAGAGAGAGAGAGAGAGAGAGAGACAGTTTGAAAATGGAAGAGATGGACGTCGGTGGAGAGAGCAAGTGGCCTACTCTTGGCGCTGCAACATATCAATGTTATGTTCGTGCTGGTAGGCTGCGGATACGAAGTACGGGGTATAAGGGTGATCAACGACCCGGCTGAGCCCGTCCGCGGGGAGGAGGGGCGGGCGGAGCGGCCTTGAAGATTGGTCTTTATGCTGCTTTTGTGAGATGCGGGAGGGCATGTGGGAGGAGCGATGCGGTGTAAGGGGAGTTTGGGGCGGCGAGATTTGATTTCCCATCTCCTGCCATGGTTAGAGGGACTGGAGGAGTTGACTATCAGTGATGAGAGTTTCCTAGATCGACTACCGTTTATTGGGGTTAGGGTTTGGTGTTTAGCATGGAGGTGGTAGGTTTGGCGGTTTAGAGGCGTTGTTTCATCCACACCTATCCTACATATATTCTTCTGGTTGCTTTTTGAGGTGTTTGAAGTAGTGTCTAAACTTATTAAAACCAAACTACATGTTCTCAGCTAGATATAAAGGCTAGACACGATTAGGGCCTCATATTTTTGAGACCTGCTGTTAGCCCTAGGGTGATCAACGCCTACCCTTGGTTTGTTATATCAAGGGTTTCTGTGGCCTTTAGTTTACGCATCCTTTGTTGAACCGTTGTCCCCTCTGCCCTCACCAGAAGATATGAAGAACAAAACACACTTTCTACATCTCCTGCGCACCCTGACGCCAATTATATTCTAGTCCCATGCCCGCCCCGCAAATTCCCAAGATCATCCACCGCACACAGCCCAAGATCTGAGCTTCCCCTTTATCGATGAGCTCGCCTAGCGATTAAAGACACGCCCCATGAGACACCGGTCGGAGGATTGCTCTCTCCCCCTCCCTCAACCGCGAACCCTCACGCTCTTGGTGGGCGACTGTCGCAAGACGCGCACCCTCCCCCTTTTCCCTCCGCCTCACTCTCCGCCCTCGTCCCCGCTTTAGGCTAAAGGGATCGCCGGGCAGAGTGAGCTGACCAGCCACTCACAGCTCGCTTTTTCGCAACGCTTTGGGACTCCTGTGTAGTGGCTAGGTAGGGGGTTGGAGGGTATTGGTAGAGGGTTGATGTGGAAAAGTAGGGGCAAGTCTTTGGGTATGATCTTTCTCGGGTTGAGGGTCAAGGTCGGCTGCTGATCGTTCCAAACATCTTCGGACCGGTTCCGATTGTTCGGGCGGGCCTTTTCTCTTAAACTCATTCCATCCCTTCCCTTGTCTTTTGGATGTGGCGTTGAATAGCCTCTGATTTGTTGGTTGAAAAGTACCTCTTTGTTGTTGGCCGGTGGCAATATTGGTCCGGTTTTGATAACGCGGATGCCCAGTGGGAGTGTAAGCCAAGCAGCAGGCGTCACCAGAAGATCCAACCTTCCGCTTAGGTGTGAACGTAAGAAGTAATGACCTGCTCCCTTTCGTAGTGGTGGAGAGAGCGTCTTGTGTCTAGGAACTCGATCCCTAGCGATGCATTCTCACATACCTCCGTGGACCTGTCTATCCATAGTCCCATGCGGGTGTCAGTTGGCGTTGGTAGATTGCACCGCTCTGATACTCAATAATAGGGCAATTTTTGGCGTTCAGAAGGCTGGGTAGCATATCTGTAAACACCCTTGGCTCTCCCGTCACCTCTCCAGTCATGTGTCAGCTTTTGGTGACAACCCCCATCCCGGCAGCTGAAGTCCCTTTTGTTTCAGCGCCCGGTGGCCCATCTTCTACGAGACACGGCAACGCTACACAACGTTTCTTCACTCATGGTAGAACCAGGCCCCACCCGCGCAAGAGATTTCCTTGGTTTACGGCCGCAGAGGACTCTGAGTGTGGTTATCCATCGATAACATGAATGCCGAATCGCCTCCAGAAGGTGAAGGAGATAATATGGGTTGAGTGGTCGAACCCCCTCCCCTTTCTTTCTAGACCCGCCCCCTCCTCCACTCTCCGGTCTCCGTCTCTGTCTCCGTCTCCGTCTCCGCTTCCAGCCCCCGGTTCCCTTCTCCCGGATTGAGGGAGGAAAGGTAAGGCCGGGGCATACCTTTAGTCACAAATTAAACCCTCTTTCTTCGTCATTCACCCTCTGTTGTTAAACAAAAGACTCGCCAACTGTCGTGCAAGGCCCCTAAAGCAGAAGTTATGGTGCCATTGAACTCCCATCACGATGCCCGGCTCTGCGCAAAAGAAGAATGGGAAAAACAAGAATGAAAAGAATGGGCCAACCCGCACGAGAGCCACGGGATCTACGCTCTGCAGCCCTGGGGGCGCCCATGTGTGCGCCCTGATGATCCCTTTGCCGTATGCCAACGTACGCCCGTTTCCATGAACCATCCAACGTGCTGGCGGTTCACTTCCCACGTGGAGAGTTGGCGTGCGTGCGGTGTGGCGTGGAACTCATTTGTTCCACTCTCCAGCGACGATACCATTCCAAGCCCTACACTCTGTCCGCCTCATACGGTCCCTCTTTCCTCCTTAACCCCGATACAATGGGGGAGCACGCACACATACAAATTCTCACTCACTCACACACACACTCTCTCTCGCGCGCACTTACACACCTACACACTCGCACCACACACATATCCTGCACGATGCCCTTCCCTCGAGATTGCTGACAAGACAAAATGATACGTCCACCCGCTACACCCACTCGTTCCTGGCGGGGGTGGGCTGCTGTCTGGCACACAAACGTCCACTCTCGTCCAACCACAAGGCTGACGGCCAAGGGGAGCCCGGGCGGGATATGCCCAGTGCGTCCCGCGAGTGACTGGTCTTGTGATGCT
The DNA here is from genome assembly GCA_949357655.1 of Parascedosporium putredinis. Lineage (NCBI taxonomy): Eukaryota > Fungi > Ascomycota > Sordariomycetes > Microascales > Microascaceae > Parascedosporium > Parascedosporium putredinis. The sequence goes on along the minus strand of CASHTG010000021.1, from coordinate 454,751 downwards.
GCAATCCTACATGCCCAGATACCCAGGGCACCCTCCTTCGTTTTGGATGTTTTTGGTGGCTCAAGGGGTGCAAAGGTCTGGCGCAAAAAAGGCAAAAAGAGGGGCCGCCCGGCTCAACGTACGCGGAACCCCACACCACCACCGCGGGCCCGTCCTCAGTTGCTCAGTGCCGTTGAAACATCACGAGAACCACACACGCTCGCTTTGAAACATCAATTGACGTCCACCCGTCGCCCTCTCTCCCCCTTTCTCTCTCTCGCTGTCTCGCCGCCCAATCTGTTTCTAGCCTTTCTTCCGTCCACTCATCTGCTCTTGTCCCCTTTCCTTACTTTCGTTTCGTCCCACTTCCTGGGCTCTCTATTTTTCGGCTCCGCTTTCTATTTCGGCCATACTTCTTTTCTTTTCTTTTCTTCTTCTTCTTCTTGTTCTCACCCCATTATCCTCTTTTTCTCCCTTGTTTCGTCTCCTATTTCCACAGCGCGGCTCCTTTCCCCCATTCTACTTGTCCGTCTCCGCGCCTCCGCCCCCGCCCCCGCCCTCCCTCGTAAACCATCAATTGATAATCGCCACGCCCCTCCTCCGTGCCCCTGGTTGAACCCTTTTCCTCCACCCTTGTCCACCGGTCCCTTAATTCTCAAACTTATACATCCCATACCCGCCCCGTTCCTCTCCTCGTGACCATGACCCTCCTCACCGAAACCCGGAACCGCGGGTCGCGGCGAGGTCGGGAAGATCTGCCTGATACAAGAACCGCCGCTGAGGGGCCGAAAAAAAGGAAGGAGGAATAGAGGGATAAGGCAGAGAGGTCAAAGGCTGAGAAAGGCCAACGCAACCCCTTCCGGCCGGCCCGGACGGACGGGAGAGCGGGGAGATGGCTAACGAAAGGGAAAGGAGGAGGGGGTGCGGGACGAACTTAGCCAACAAACCCCTTCTTAACCCTAACCATAAGGAATTTTACTTTTACCCTCCCTCCTTCATCTTGGTCGGTTTGCTTGGCCTATTCTAGAAGTCGTACCCGTGTTCAGGCAACAGGACTGAACCTATACGATACGCGGGGAGCGATCTACTCCCCGGATCTTCGCCGAGGATCACCCCGGAGGTCTACGCTGCGAGGGGCCTAGATAGTCTATAGGCATAGACGCGGTAGTATAAGGGGTGGCGTATCGAGCGATCAGAGGACAGCGTTGTTGAAGGGCATATGCGAAAGGAAGATGACGTTTTTGTAGTGTATCACAATTACACCGACTTGCTGGCATTTGTCGGGGCGCATCGTCAGCGCCCTCACCTTGCCCACCCAGTGATGCCCGGGAGCACGATTTGATGACACGAAGAATCCACGACAAACCTTCCTTCTCTTCCGAGCGCGTTATCCTCCCCTCTCCAAGGAATGAGATTATGAGACATTTCGGCACCGCGGACCGGGGCCTAGAGCAAGCTCCTGCCCCCTCCATCGGTAGTTAACCGAGCGGGGATTCGAACCCCCTCCCCCTCTCTTCCAGGCGGATGGCTCATGTGGTCGGCCTCGCTTTAGAAGGTCGGGAGCGCTGTAAGTGGAAAAAAAGAAGAATAGAGGGAAACAAGAGAGATGGATGGGGGCGTACGAGGAGGGCTGCGCCGAGCCACGGTTCTATAGTTGCGCCCGGTAATTTCGCAACAGGCTGTACATGTAGGCGCCGAACACGGGGTTCTGTCTCTCTGTCTTTAGTGCTCCATCTCTCTTCCAAGCCCTCGGATGACGCAGGACCCGAATGACTTTTCGGCCTGCTCATTTCTCGCTAAGCGAACGTGCTGCGGCCCAGCGAGCCACCTGAGCATGTCGCGGACAGCGTGTGTTCCGCGCCCCCGGCCAGTGCCCCCCTCCCCTTTCATAGCCAGGGCCAGTAGCAGCGGGTTTTTGTCTTTTTGCTTTGGAGTGGTCCCATGTTCTTTGTTCGCCCGGGGGCATGGGGATTAATTGGTAGGCTAAACGGGAAAGCCAACCCTAAAAATGGGACAATTACGCCCCCTTACACGTCTTTTGTGCTCCCTTGGATGGATATATCAATCTTCACCGGGTGCCTGTCAGCGCCTCAACGGCCGCCCCCTCCACCAACTCCTCCAGCCTGGGGTATTTGTGTTCTTCTTCGACTCCTTTTTTTCTCACCGTAAGCACAGGAGCCTATCGGGTATGGGGCCAGCGGATGATGCTGCGCCTTCCGGGGAAGCGGATCGTGAGGACTGGGCTGCCCCCGCGAGGTCATTCTAGACTGTAGACGCTGCCAGCGATGTGCCGGTCCCATCGTCACTGCAAGTAGGGTCCGTAATCTATTCCCGCCGTACCCATGACTTGACCCAAAAGAAGTGGAAGGGGGATAAAGGAGTTAGGAAAAGCGCGCCAGACACCCCCACCTGGTTCCGGGAGAGAAATAAAAGAATAGGTGCCTATTCTTTGCCCGAGTACCGCCCTACGCTCACCACACACCCCCAGAACCCCTTGTGAACAGGACACAAAAACGATGAATGATGATATCGTACACTTCGCGAATCAGACGAACCACTCCCGTAAACCCCCGTACCATCCTCCTTCTTCAAGGTGTCCGTCCTTTCGACGCAGCCCTGGAGGTCTGACGACGTTTTCTTCTTCGCTACTGGTGGGAAGATGAACCGATCCGGCAGCTCGATGGCGGTGAGACACTGTCTCTCTCCCTCACCACTACGTAGATGGCGGTTTGGCGCTGATATCCGAGATGAGAAGCAGGCAAGGGGAAGCGCAGAGCAGTCAGACGGGGAAATGGGGCGGAAGAGAGAGGGATGGGCTGGAGGATCAGCTCGTAGTACGAATGTTCAGCCGCTGACTATTGTGGACCTTTTTTCTTCCTCTTCTTCTTCTACCTCGTGAAGCACGAGGAGTGGTACGATGGCGTACGAGGAGAGCACGTTTGTCTTTGGGCCCCCCCCTTCCTCGCTCCCAAGCCAAAAAGATATTGTATGAGGCAAGAGGAGCGTCACGCTTCATCCTCCTGTGTCCCCGTTCTCCATGCGTAATAGGAGTGATCGGGCCGGGTGCTGACGAACCCGCGCCATCGGAATCCCAATAGCCACCTTCCTTCTACATTCCCCCTCTCCCCTCGGTCCTCCTCGAGATCCCACGTGCCTCTGGTCGTAGACCCACGCATGCAGGCGTGTGCAGGTCTAATCTGCGAACGAGGCCGTATTGAAAAGGAATCAAAGGGGGAGGGGAGTGGGGAATGGGCGCACTCGCTGAGGTGGGGGAGCGCATACACGACAAGCCTCTGGGTTCGTGATCGTGGGACGAAGAGCATCCGGCCCCGAGACAATATGAGGCAGAAAAAAAAGGGCGGGAGATGGAGAGGGAAACAGTGATCACGAGAAGGAGAGGTTTGCGGGCTTTGGGATTTGGGGGTTTCGCGTGGGCTGTAGCGGGGAGGGTGGGTGGACGGTTCAGCTAGAGAGCCCCGAGCCGTGTAGAGAGGCATGAGAGCTCTCGGGTCTATCATCTGGTCGCGTGCGAGATGTTGCTTGGCCGCATTATCATGGCACGCCTCCCCACCACTGCCGAGATTTATATTTTTTTCCCTTCCCGTCCTCAACTACTACCTACCTAATTCGAGCTGGAGCTCTCGTGAGAGCACAGGCGGAACGGAGACCCCTAGAAAAAAACTGAAATGAAGAAAGAAACCCCCACAGAGGAAAACAGATGACCGCTTCCCGGCCCCGATTTCCTCCTCCCACACGGCCGCTTCAGCACGGGTTAGCTCCGGTGCGGACCGCAGGTGGGGCAGGTGCGGGGTCAGGCGGGAACTAGCGCCGTCGGGGCCTGTGAGAAGCGGAGGATCGCTTTGGTCTTGGCCGGAAGAGGGGGAGGGGTCCGGGTGTATGAACCTTCTCGTTGGGCCCGGACGGGCCTAGGAGAGCGGGGTCGGGCACGGTTATTTAGGACGGCTGCCGCTCGGTGCTACGGACTCTGGGGCCCGTCTTTCGGAGTAAATGTGGGAGAGAGAGAGGAGGAAACGGAGAGCCTGTGAGTCTCAACCAAGTTTGATGGAAACGGTCCCACTGGCTAATACAATCTACGCTTAGAGGCTCCCTAAACCCTCCTTTGGAGGTATAACAGCTTTTCACGCCCGCAGCGCGAACCAACTAACCTCTCCACCTCGATCTGGAGATGTTGCAATATGAGAGAAATCAAGATCTACAACACCCAACGTTGGCTTCAGAGCGCGCTGTGGTCCTCAAGAAACAAGACGTATAGGTTCAAGGCGTGGAAATAGACAACATCGCCACGGATTCCGCAGACCAGTAGATCACCCGAAGCGGGAGGGCGTCCGATAAAAAAACACCACCCGCCAGGTAAGCCTCTCATCAAAGCTTCATCGGCCTCTACTTTGCGGCCGCGCTCCATTCCCACGATTTGAGCAAACCACTCGGGAAGAGGGCATTACCAGCCTTAACCGACACGCCCGCTTCCGATCCGGAGGGTCGACATCTCTGGATCCCCTCAGCGTCACGGTCGCATCCGTTCCTCGCTCGCTGACCACTGCCAACAATGAATCATCGTACTACGAGCCAACGACAGCACGCATAATAGTCATCTGGTCTTTTTTTTTTTTTTTTGAGGGGTTTTGCTTTCCATGGTTTTCTACCGCGCAGGCGGGCCGAATGAGCGATAGTTGGTAAGCTCATACAAAGATATAACTGCAAGAAAGGCCCTTCCGACGTCGGCAGCGGGGCGTGCAGACATTGATACCCGGATGCGGCGATGGGGTGAGAAATCGACCCAAACTATGCCGGCATGGCTTACCCTCCAAGACGCATTTAGCTCTTCTCTTTTCTGTTTCTTTCTTCCCTGCTGTTTTATCTACGCTATGGCTTCATCCGCAGTGTCTTTTTCTGGAAAAGGAGGGGAGTGGTGCAACCAAACTTGGTCATCAGGGAGGCCAACTGTTTGGTTGTGGCTTTCCCGTCGGTTCGGTTGCGACGTCAAAACAAGTCCGTCCACCGATATCTCGCCGAGCCTGGCCTCGAAACCAAAAAATGGAAGCATGACATGATGAGATCTTTTCTCGTCGCGCCGCACACTTGCAGGACGGGGAAGAAAAAAAGATGAGAAGAGATAAAAAGACTAAACCCGCAGTCCAGAATGGGACATTTCTCGCGCGCCGTTCCGATCCCTGACTCCCGCTTATCGCTCGGCTCACCGGGTGGTCTTGACTGCGTTTTGCGTGGCGGGCTGGGCCAAATCGGGCTGATCGACGTTGCATCAACGTGGGCGCATCATTGTGGGCGCGTGGGCAGCGGGCCGGGGATGGGGATGTGTGTTTGTCATGTATGTGTGTGTGCCAGAAAATGAGTCGCAGGTATGATGGGCATACCTCGGTGTGCATGGCTTTGATGTGATGGCCTGAGAGGAGAGAATAAGAGGACGTTTAGAAGAGAGATAAAGAGGTGACGGCGGATTATTCTCCGTTACCGGACTCTGCACATTGGGTTCTGAGATGTGATTTCTCTTGAGAGGGGAGGGAGGCTTCGGGAGTTGTGACGCGTACGTGTGATGGAATTTCAGGGGCGCGCCTCATCACGTCTGGGCTGTTTCCTGAATCACTTATTGACGAAAGGGGAAGGGTCTAGTAGTGAGTTGGTGATAGCAGTACGCTCAAGTTTATGCAATCATCTTTTGGCACGAGAGCTGGCTGGTTCGATGGAATGCCATCTGCCACCACTTTCGGGGATGAATTGGCCCGTCGGCGGGCATGATGGGCGGAAGCGCCGGCCGTTCGCTACCAAAGAAAACGGCATCCGAGATGGCGTCCCGGGGTTTCTTGCAGCGACAGGTATGCATTATTTAAGATTTGGATCTATTATTCAATCTCAAATATCCACGATCTTGGGTTCTGCTCATTTCCCCCGTTAATCTCCTCCCCGCCCGCCGCCGCCTCCCAGGTCCTTCGTCGGGAACCGTCTTTCTTTGGTCTCCGCTCCTCCGGCGGCCCGTTCAGATAACCGAGGCCACCGACTGGAGTCAAAGGTGACCCGTGTGATGAAGCCAAACGAGAGAAAAAAAGTCTGGTAGTTTCGTTTCCCTTTGGGAAGTGTGCCGGGCGATGCTAGGGGAGGCGTGATATAGGCCGGGCGTGATGCGACGTCGCCGTGTCTGGGTCATCGTGGACGTGTGTGCGTGTCTGTGCAGGAGGCAGTAACGGGGTGATCCAAAGTCAAACATGAGGGAAGAGGCTCAAGGTCCCAATCCAGCCCTGTGCGTGATGCGCGCAATCGAGGCGTGCAATAGAGGCGTGGGCGTTGTCTTTTGTGATATTTCTATTTTCTCTCCCTTCATCCCTCCTCTGGCCTGTCCATGAGGGTATTTCAAATATCTCGAGGCTGCGAGAATGGACGAAAGAGGAAGTCATAGCCCGGGAACTGACCCGGACAACCAAGTCGAATGCATTAAAGTCTACTCCCCTCGTCCGAGGGGCGACGAAGCGCGCGTGCGAGTGTGTGAAGCGGAGCCGGGCAAGGACAAGGGCGCGACTGCGGAGTGCGTGGTTTCCAAAAATGCCTCCGTGCTGGATGTTTCATCATATGGGGAAGCATCAAAGGTTTAGAAGGATTCATTATACACCAGCCAGCACTCTCTCCATCATGCCATGTTTGCTCTCCATCTCTGGATCCACTCAATTCGCCCGACTGACGGCCAGCGATCGGTGATGGCAACGCACGCGGAGGTAGATGTGATCAAGTCTCTTTGTCTAAGCTTTGGCATCTCACGGCCCCCCTTTTCACTCCCCGTTTCTATTGCGACTTGGTGATCCATCGATGAGTGGAGCAGTAAGACGCCGGGGCGTTTGGACTTCATAATTGAGGTGTCGTCGCGATCTCCAGGGTCTTGTCGAGGGCGCAAACGCGGGAGTGGGAAGGCCCGACGCGAGAGCGGATGAACTTTGGGGCGGCCATCATGCGAAATGCCTCGTCTGGCGTCTTGGACGTCGAGAGAACCTCCACACCTCCAAATAATTGCATGTTTGACAGACCCATCTGGTTTTGCTTACGATCCTCCAGTCCAAGAGCAACACCGTCTCCACCGACCCATTGCTTCTGCCGTTTCAGCAAAGTCGGGCGTTAGCTCGGTCCTGCCTCTGGACTTTTGGTGCAGATGGAGAAAATTATAGTGAATGGATGGATCCACGAACATGGGAGTGCTCTGGCGTGTCCGTTAGAATCTCACCAGGGCCCTTGATGTCCTTTCCATCATCTACTTGTAAGCTACTCCCAAACACTCCGCTCCTCTCATGAGTATACCGGCGGCAAATCTATTAGCCATGCTCCCTCTTTATGCATGCCTAATTGCGCACTCATCTGCCGGCCTGCTGGAACTACGAGGACATGATGTACAAGCATCGATGCTTGGTCTTGGAGTCGTGCCCGATGTGCGTGGGGCCGAATCCCCTGAACAGCTGTCTCGCAGCAATCCTCGAGGATCTTTCTTCGATCTAGCGCAAGCACGGAGATTTTTATTTCCTCTTTGCCCTTCCTGCCTTCTTACCTTCTTGACTCTTGCACGCACACCCATCCATCTCGAGATTACGACCGACGACGGCCCTGATCAAGGCTCCATCAGTTGTGGATCGAATGCCGGCGACCCCAAAGGGAAACATGACGTCCGTTCTGGAAGGTGAAGAAGCCCATTGCCCCCGCTAGCAAAATTACGAAAGAACATTTGAAGAGTGTTATCGGCCCCACACTGCATCAACCCAGGATCTCGTGACATGGCCATTGTCGACAGGCTTCAATGTTCCTCCTTCTCCCTCGGCCATTTCCTCTTTCGCTCTGGCGCGCTAGGCTAGGAAGCAGCCCGTGAACTATGACAATAGCCCCCCCGACCGTGAGAGAGATGGAGGGTGTGCCGATTGAGAAGAACAAAATCAAAATCTCCACACATGTGGCGCGGCCACGAGTCCCGGGCCTGATGCGAAACTCTTTGCAGCTTTTTTACGAGAGTTGAGCTGAGACACGCCGTCGGGTTCTCTCGAGCATGAGCCACAGGAGAGGGTGTGATGGGGAGGAGCCGGTCAACCACCGGCGTCAATACTGGCTTCAGGGCGTGGCCGTCGTCGCCTCGCCAAGAGACGGCACAAAAGACGGAGGAGAGCGCCATGGAGCGCCAGGCTCGTGAGTGGTGCATCTGCCTCCTTTTTTCAATGGAACATGCAATCCGTTTATGGATTGATCTTGATGGAGGCCCGGGGCACTGGCCGGGCTCGCCACGTTCAAATGTACGCCATTTTGCTTTTTCCTTCCATCTCTTCAGGCCTGAGCTAGACTACATCTACGTTGTTTGACGAAACTAGTGGTGCCTCTTGTTCCAACTTTATTGAACAAGAGTGACGCCAGTGCGTTTTAGTGTGCAACCACCTCATGGCAAGCTCAACCTTCTTCTAGAAGGATTTGGGGACTGAGCCAACGCTAACCACCGCTGCATGGCACTGGGGACGGGGGACGGGGGCCAGCTACAAAGTATAGGCATATGGCTGACGGTGGCAAGGGGGAAGGACTGGCTTGGTCACAAGCATGACGCACCGGTGCAAGCCTCTGCCCTCCCTCCTCGAGAGCTAGAGGAGTCGACTCTTGGATTAGTGATGATGATCGTCCTGTCCCGTCGAGCACGTATCCGAGACAAGTTGGGAGTGAAGATATCATCGCGAAGGTCTTGCTATTGCTTCATGGATAGTATCTTGGGCCCCGAGGGAGGGCGTCTAGAAACGCACGGTGCAGTGTGCGAGTTCTAGAATCACGCCCGCCTCCATTTCTCTTGGATACGAGCAAGCCTTTTGTCTGCCAGGGCCTTGATTCTGTTCAGCGGTGATTGAGCCAGCAGCAACACCCTAGCGTTGTCAGAGCGAAGCTGGAACAAGTTATAACGAGTGGGTCTCGTCTGGCGGACGCTTAAGCTGTCAGTGGCCACTCAACTGGGGTCATCCCTTCCACCTCATTTCTGGCCCTATCAAGCGACTCTGGCAGGCATGTGAAAATGTCTTCCGTCCGTGTTACACGCAGGAGAAGCAGGACAGGAACGGTGCGAGACCAGGCGATCCTCCATTTCGTTGCCGTTCGAGAAACACCTTCGCTTGGGCCATGGCTGAGAGAAGCCAGTCCCATCCTCCATCGTCGCCAGACAACGCCCGCAACAAAGGTGCCGTGGCAGGAAGAAAAGCGGAGGGTTGGATCTGGGGTGCAGCGAGACAGGACGGGTCTGCAACGCAGGTCGAGAAAAAAGAGGAAGAAAAAAAAAAGGAAGAAAATGCGCCCCCAAGTGCCGACTCGCACGTCCAAACGCGAGGGAACTAGAAAGTCGAGGAACTGGGACGCGACAGGACTCCCTACACGTACATAGACCTTTGCCGGAGAGGGTAAGCAGCGCAGTATCCGACAGGGCAGTGATAAATCCATCTCATAAGAGAACTCGTAGGGTGTGAGGATACGAAAGCCACTACGATCCGTCAGGAGAGAGAGAAAGCGCGTGTGAGTTGGCCTCAGGCGTAGTCCTAGCGTGCTTGCTAGCACCACAAGTAGAGCCTCTCAAAGCAAGAATCGTGTACGTCCAGCCGTGCTGACTTGCTTTAGTCACGCCGAATCGAAGAAGCCGAGCTCTGCAGTTCCCCTCCCCTCCCCTCCCTGAGCTCGATGCTCTTCGAGCCAGGGCTTGTTTGGTCACGAGCTTGTCAGAGGCTTTTGCTTTGCACTCTTGATGATTTTTAACCCTTGTTGGTAGACTCGCACCCCCTCGACTAGCGGTCCGGCCACGATTCCCCGGACCACGCTAGGGAGGTCAAAGCGCGCGCTCCCACCCGCGTACCAAACACTTGGCCCCCTGGCCCTGCTGGGAAGGGAGGGATGATATTCCCGCAAGGAACGCGTCAAAGACTTTACCACCAACCACATGACATGGACCGCCTCGAGCAGGGAAGGGGAAGGGGGAAGGCGCCAACCAAAACGTGAGAAGAGAAAACAGAAAACCTCGAACCTCTTTCCGTGCTGAATGACATTTGTCCACGCTCGAATAGGAAGGGAGGCGGAAGAGCGCGTAACCGAAAAAGAGAAGATAAGAAAGGAAAAAACCCAGGCCTGCGGCTCGGAATGATACGATACGCTGAAAGGAAATTGGCGAGGAAATTGGCGAACCCGTGAATTTGTAGGTATGGTTGGAGCGGTTCGCCCGTCAGATCGGCTCTTTTTTCATTTTAGTGCCGTGTCGTCGATGGCAATTTCCTGCTTGTGTAGCAGAGTGCGACGGCGGGATGTACGGTGTTGCGACGTCCGACCCGTTTGTTTTGCAGAGTCGCTTGCGGGGAAAAGCCGGCGAACCATTTGATAACCTCCGCAATGAGCTGAACTGTCCGACCCGAGTCTTTGTCAAGTGATTAGTGTGCAAGTATGTTGCTCACGAGACAGTCTTTCCCCTGGAGGGACTGTCAATGTTCGTAAAAGCGTCGATTCTAGAAATCCGTGTCTAGCGCACTCCCGACTATCGAACCGTGCTTGTACGAGGGCGAGGGCCCCTGGCACACCGGTTCGAAGGAGTGAGTCTTTGCCCATGACCAAGAGAAGACGCCATCATCGCAGAACCAACCGCTCGGAAGCGAGGTGAGTGTGGGGGAGTGGAAGATGGAAACAGCAGACCGGCCCCATATGCCCCCACATTTTGTCTCGCCGCCACGATGTGGTGGTCTTCGGGGCTTTTGGGGAGAAGGGGGGAAGCGACGGGGGATGGGAATGGGGAAATGGGAGAGAGGGCGTGGTGCGAGGGGAGAGACGGCGGAGATGTTCTAATTTCCAATTAACATCCCTTCCATCGAAGGTGGATGGAACGAAGGATGGAAGGGACTAGGATCGATAAACCCTTGAACCCGGTCCAGGGGTGCATTCATTTTGCAAAGGAAATAGACAGAAGGGGAGAAGAGAGGGAAGAAGAAGGAAAAACAAGGCCCGGCCGGGCGGTGGCTTCCGCTCGCCCCGCCGTGAGACAGGCCCGCGAACTCTGTTGCCCTTAGGGGGTGTGTGAGCGTGTGAGTGTGAGAGTGTGTTTGTGAGTGGCTGAGAGAGAGAGTGTGTGCGCGTGGTGTTGGTTGGCTTGGGCTTGGGGGCGTGGCAGTTTTCGCCGTCGATCGAGGGGGACTGTGCTCTTCCCAGGGTGTCGACAGCGACGTTGACAAGGAATGTAGTCAGCACGCTTCCTTTTCACGCCGTGCGGCACTGGGGAGAGAAGGGCGATGCGAGATTGAAGGTGTGCGTGCAGCAAGATTCTGGGGGCCAGAGCTGGCGAAAGAAAAAAAAAAGAAGCCAGTGGGATTCGTTTTAGGAAGGGGTGTGTTTGGCGCTCAGACGGGGAACCGGCGGCGTAGAAGAAAGAATAACTTGGAGAACGACGAAACGAACAAAGGGAGTGCGCCTATGGAGTGAGTGAACCAGCCGGCACTATTCATCACGCCCCCTCCTTCCCTCGAACATGCGCCTACCGTTTTCCCAAAATAAGGAGGCTGCTTCGACGAAGTTGAAAAGGGAAATGGAAAGAGACGAAAGGCGTCTGGAAGCCTCTGAGGAGGATGTTGGTTGGAGATGGCTCGAATGTTGGGGGCGGGATGGAATGGGCCTGGCCTGGGCCTTTCTGCTGTTGTTCGTCTGGCGTCAGTGCGAGATGGTGACTGCCGTTGACGGCTGGGAGGAAATGTAGGCTGGCCTTCTTGGTCTGGCTAGGTTGGACTGGAGAGGAGGTGGATGGGTTGTTTTGCTCTGATGGAGCAAGCGTGGAGATGCTTTGGGAGGAATTGTCCATCACACAGAGAGCGGCCAACATTGGTGTGCTTGGATAGTTTCTGTTGTGAATCATATTCTGACAGGACTGCACAATGGCCCGCCTTCCCAGAGAGAAAATTGCTATGTATCGGTGCTTGTATAAGGTGGGGGCCGGAGACTCAACCCGGGACAGAGAGAGCTGAGGGATCGGACTGATACACTGATGCACACTGTCGCCCAAACTCCCTAGTTGGTAGCAAAACTTCTGTGATCTAGTCAAGATTCTCTAACAGCAGAGGGCGGCTTCGCGGCCGTGTTTACCTTGGCAAGCAGTCCCGAAAGCTAGATCGACCCAGTCGTATCTTTGTCCACCTACTATTTTCAGGGTCAGAGTACCAATCCAATTTGTGTAAGTAACGGGTGGGAGAGGAAAAGGAATACCCTTCCCATTCAGACATATACCAAAGAAGTTTGGATGTCCGGGAGTATCGGGGATCGGTCGGTTCGGAGGTGGGTCGTCGATGGCGGGCCCGGCCCCGGTCGGGTGGGGTGCCAAGTCGCGCTGACATGCCACCACCGCATGCCAAAGAAGGGAGGACGGTGTTTATACATGTAGATTCGGGACCCTCGATGTCATCAAATTATTCTATTGTATATCTAGACGAAAACAGTATAAACGTCTATAAGTCGCCCCTCTCGATCCTCACACCCTTAGTATATACAATGCAGTGTTGATCCGCCCGGAATAAGCAGAGAATCTCGTGCCTGTCTCGAAACCTATACCACACAATCATGACCTTACTCTCCTAGCCAACCGCCGCTCTCCTTCCTCAGCAGGAGCCTCCCGCTTCACTCCGCCCACTACCGCCCGCTCCCGTTCCCGCTTATAGCCCTCCATGAGCACAATAGCCCGGTAATCCTCGTCCCCGAGGAGTAGGCGCACGCCCTCGTTGCAAAACTTGCCCACCGCCGCCTGCCTGGTGGCAAGCATGCGGTCGGCCTGTTGGACGAGGACATCATGCTCGGTGCCTCGCTTGGTCACTACGAGGGTGAGGGCCTTGCTGCCCGGCTGCCTGTCCGTGTCCCAGGCGTACAGCTCGGAGGCAAGCTGGCCCTCGAGGTGAGCGCGGCGCTTCTGCACCATGGTGAAGCGCCCGACCTGCTCCGTCTCGGACTGCGCAAACGCGTTGAGGAGCGCGCAGTCTTGGCAGGCCCGGTACGGGCAGTAGATGGGGCGGTGGGCCCAGCCAGGTAGCCGTTCCGGGTAGGCGGGGACTTGCTTGGGCAGGATAAAGTCGAGGAGGAGGGACCGGGCGAGCTGTCGGACGGCGGGCGTGGGCTGGAGTGAGAGCGGGAGCGCAGTGCCGGGCTCCGGTGACCCAACCAATCCCGCGAGCCCGAGGAGGAGCGTCTCGTAGTGCGTAGTGATGTCGGGCCCGCAGGGTTTGGGCCGCCGGGGTTCCTTGTCGATGAACTCGGCGCAACTCTCCTCGAGGAGGGCTCCCACCTCCGAGGCGAGGCCGAGCGCGAGCCCTTTGCGGATAAAGGCGGTGAAGCGGGCGAAAGCGTGCTGGGCCGCGGCGGCTTTTGCACGTCCCACCTGTCGTGGGTGGGGGGCGGTGGGCGGGCGGGCTTGCGGCCGGCGGCCTGGGAGGTGGTGGGTAACTTGAGGCGGTCGCGGCAGCGGGCGAGGAAGTGTCGGAAGATGATCTCGGCGCTGGAGAAGGCTGGTTCGGCGCGGCGGTTGGCGGCGGTGCTGAGGAGGAGGTGGAGGAGGTCGCGGGAGGCGAGGGATTCGAGGGTGGGGAAGAGACTGGGTGGGGTTTCCCGCGCGGTGGGTGTTAAGCTCCTTACTTTTGCGCCTCGGGAGAAGGGGAGAAAAAGAGGTTGGGGGAGGGAGTGACGTACGTGGTTTCAATCCAGCCGGTGTGGTTGTAGCGCTTGAGGATTATGCTGATGATCAGGTCGTGGTCTTGGAGGGTTAGGCTTTGGCGGAGCTCGAGAGCGGCATCGAGGGCTTGGGGTTTAAATGCGTTGAATGAATCTCGAACGTCTTCGCTCAGCATGGACGAGATGAGGTCTAGATCTTCAAAGAGATTGGCCGACACTACGACCACATCACCGAACCTGTGTCAGACGCAGAGAAGGCGGGCGGACGAGCACTTGTTAGAAGAGCTGCACTGTACGTTGAAGTCGAAACTCAAAGCAAGGACAGAAGAGAAAGAAGAAGGCTTACCACTTTAACCAGTCAATGTCTTCAACGTGTCCGGGCGGACAATCCGCGACGGCCAATTTACAGATGGCCCCCAGCAGCGGGCCCTTTGTCCGATTCACGCCCATGCCCTTGGCGACCGCCGCCCGGTATAGCTCCAGCTCGCCGACCTTGATGGCCGTTTCGGCAATATAGGCCGGCGTGAGGCGGGCTTGGCCTCCCGGAGCCATAGCATCCATGGCCTGGCCCATGAATTTGACGAGAGGGGCTCTGGCGGTCTCGGTGGGGCCGTCGGCGCGCTCGAGCTCTCGGCAGGCGAGGTGCACGAGGGGTCGATGTCCGGCACTAGGAGGCCGTATCTGGTCAGGAGCGCCTTAAGGTCGGCGGGGCGCAAGAGGAGCATGACCTGTGTCGCGAGATGGACGAGAGAGAAATGTCAGCCCTTCCGCTTAAGCGTGCTGGTATGTGAAGGAGAAGGGAAAAGGAAGAGGAATACAAAAAACGGGAAAGAAACCACGAACCGTATCATTGTAGCGATGGGTGTCTGGCCCTCCGTAATTCCCTAGATACTCGCCCTCATCCCAGCTATCGGGCTTCCGGTCTTGCGGGAGACCCGGCCCCAGAATCTCAGCCTGCGCAATAGAGATCTCGTCCGTGACAAAATCCCCGTCGCACGTGTAGACGTACCCCGTCAGCGCGTCGATCGGCGTCCTCTCGTCGTCCCCGTACATTGCCACCTCGACCTCGAACGTGCGTGTCATATTGGCGAGGAGCAGGACGTGTCCGCTCGCGGCGCACGCGCGGCGCAGCGCCTGGCCCACGGCCATGTCCCTCCCGCGGAGGTACTGGAGCTCAAGTTGGCGTCCGTGTACTGGTGCTCGAGCGGGTAGACGAGCTTGTTCCACCGCGAGGCGCGCGGCCAGGCGAGGAGGCGTTCGCGGAGGCGCGCGGCCAGGCGAGGAGGCGTTCGCGGAGGCGCTCGGCCTCCCGCGTCATTCGGGTCGTTGCGGCGAGACCGCCGTCGCCCGCGCTGATGAGATTGTACGTCAGCACGAGGCGGTAGCCGTATGCTAGGGGCTTGACCTCGTGGGTCACGTCCGAGTACCATCCCAGGGCCGTCACATGCGATTGGGACTCCGTGCTCGTCTGCAGAATGACCTTGGACCCGGCAAGCGACAGGTGTACCTCGCCGCCGGCGTGCTGGGACGGTAGGGCCACGACGAGGGTGCCCACCATGCCGGGGGCCTTTTCCGAGTCCTTGTGGGGTTTGAAGAAGGAGCCTTGCTCGTACAGCAACAACTTATACAGCTCGGCCCTCACGCCGCGCATGTCGAGCCGTGCGGCCACGGGCCCGAGGAGCGCGCGGTCGAGAAACGCCGCCCAGTCCGGGTTGGACAGTCGAAAGCAAGAGGCGTCCAGCTCCCACGTGCGGCGGACCGACGTATCGACAATCGTCTGCGTGCCCCGGCCAAAGGGCGCCTGCCGGCTCGCGCTTTTGATCTTCTCGGCGGCGTCGGGGGTTAGCGGGAGGGGATCGGAAGCCCCGGTCGTCCCCGATCCGAATGGCCGGGTCGACGGAGAGGGGCGTGCGCTCGCTCGTGGCAAAGGTGCCCCTGCCCCGGAGCTGGCTTAGGTCATCGAACAAGGCTGCCTTCCATGGCTTGGGGGCCGGGAGCCGCATCATGCTCGCTGTCGCTGCTGATTTCGATGACGTCCGGGCCGTTGCCGTTGCCGCCGAGTGGTCCGGAAAAAGTACTCGTGCTCATGGTCACGCCTGCCGAGACGGAAGGATGCTACGGGAGGCTACAGGCGGGGGTGGGGTGCCAATTTTGATTCCAATTCTCACGGTTTGAGATGCCATTAAAAATCTGTCTACGATTGTCGCAATCAACGCGGTGAACGCGTCGAGGAGCCCCAGCCCGCTGAATCAATCTTCTTCACAGCTAACCACCCCTGTAAACGTTTGGCCTCCCGATACGCCAAATTTCCTGGGGCTTTTTTTGCCATCTATCTTTCTCTCTCTTCACCTTTGCTTAATCCATCACAGGAATAACGAAACGAATACTGAATAGACGTCACTAGAGGATCTCCTGCAACAAGAGAATAGTTTGTGGTAATATCTCGGCGGTCGAAGGTGGAACTTCTTTGCAAAGAAAAACGGTACAGCACGAATTGAATGGTTGAGGGGAGTGTGCGTGAAGCACCAAGAAAGGAACCCAGGACGCACGTCGATCCGTCGGCCGCTGCGAAAAAGGAACGGACACGGCACGGCGCTTTCTTTTCCTCGTTGCTCTTCATTCGACACATATGATTTCTGGATTCCTTTCCGAGAGAAGGGGTCTGTCCCAATTTCGTTCTCTATTCATTTGCCCATCTTCAATAACGTCTTCCACACCCCCTCCTCTCCCCCATCCCCCAAGAACCGAGATTCTTCACGGAGCCGGCCCGCGCGTTGGTAAGCGCGCAGCTGCGCCCCGACCTCCCGCCCCCGCGGGGGGTAGAACGAGGGAGAAGAAACGAACAAGCCCGCTCCTTCATCCGAGATATCTGGTACAGAGGATCGTTGCCCCTGAATATAATGGATATCCGTCTGCCTTTGGTGTATGCATGCGAAAGGGGGCATCTATGGGTGCACCTCTCCCGTTGACGCACCCCAAAAGAAACGACACCCTCCTCCCGGAATCCTTTCCCGAACACGGCTTGGGGGAAAGGAAAGGCCAGCCACGTCTATTAATGGACCGAGCATGCCGAGTATGGTAATGTCGCTTAGGTGCGCCGGGAAGGAGGAAGATGGCGAGGCGCGCCGTCGTCCGCGTTTCCGATCGTGTCAACTATGTCAGGATTAATCGTTTACACGCCCTCATCCAGCAGCCCGAAATCGAGGTTGAGCTCTGCTATGCAAAAGAATTACAGAAACGTGATGTAAAACGTTCTGGTGAAGCGCTTACCTTTCCTTTGAGTGAAAAAAAGAGACAAGTCATTGTTAAAGAAGGACAAAAGACGTCTGTCCCTATACATATTCATCTATGTCTTTTTCTACACCTCCATAGCCAGCGCCTGATGATGGTATAAGATTTCCCCATAGTTTCGACATCAATATTTCCACTGCACTTCTTTTTCTTCTTCTCCCTCGCCCGTTCGAGAAGTCCCTCTCACAAGGTCTCGAAACCTGGTTCCGTCATCATGGTAAACGACAATCACTTTTCGTGAACCTTTTTCCTTCGTACCCATATTACCTAGAGGTTTAATAGTCACCCTCATCCACACCCGCCACAATCACATTGTTCACCTTGAGCACCATGCGGCATAGCTGCGTCGCAAGCTGAAGCTGCTGCTTCTTGCCAATGAGGGGTCGATGACAAAGGCGTCCTTCATGCTGTTGTTGCCGTGGTTCATGCAGTCCACGCCAAACTTGCCCCGGGCTCCGGCGCCGCCCTTGGCCTGTTGGCTCTTGACGGACGCGAGTGTGGCGATGGGATCCAAACCACTGTTCTCCGCGAGGGCCATGGGGATGGCGTCAAGCGCCTCAGAGAACGCACGCATGGCGTACTGCTCGATGCCGGGTGTCTTAACCGCCGCATCCTCCACCGCGAGAGAGCATGCAATCTCGGCCGCGCCACCACCATATACTACCCTGTTGTCGCGGACGAGGTTCCTTACAACACACAGGGCGTCGTGAAGGGACCGCTTAGCCTCGTCGATAAGCTGCAGAGTTGGCCCAAGTTAGCAAAATGGTCAGAAGCAAGTGAGGGTCAAAGTGGAAGCCGCAAAAAGGAAAGAAAGAAGCCAAAAAAAAAAAAAAAAGAAAGAGGGCTACACGCAAAGTGGATGAGGGAAGAAGCAGCGTCAGGGAAGTCTTTCATAACCTACCATCTTGTTGCTTCCGCGAATAAAGGCCGTCACGGCACGAGTGTTGGCGCACTCCTCAATGACGAGCATCTTTTCCCTCGTCGTTCCAAACGACATCTCCCGTACGATACCGGCGTGGCCGAGCTTGGCGGGGTCAGATCTTCGAAGCGGGGCACGATTCGTCCGTTAGTCGCAATCGCAATCAGCTCGATCTCGGGACCGCCAACCCATCGCACGGCGGGGAGCTTGTTCTGGAGAAGGAGATGGTTCGCCTCGTCATCGAAGCCCCACTGGCAGATGGCCAAGTTGGCGCCAGTGTCCTTGATCTGCTGAATCATCTCGATAAACTTTTCCCTCTCGTAGTTTTGAAGCTTCTTGAACTCCTCCACGCTGGTGATGTCGAGGTGGTGTTTCGTCTTGGGCTTGGGCGGCTCAAAGGCGCACGTCAAAATGGCAATCTTAGCATCCTTGACCTCGGAAGGCATCTGGGGGTGGGAGAAGTCCTTGTCGACAATGACACCCTTGACGAGGAGTGAATCCTCCAGAGAGCCACCGACCTTGCCATCCACCTTTATAAGCTCGAAATCAACGTCCTTTCGCTCGAGGTCTGCGACCGAGAGAACAGCGTCGACGGCGATCTTGGCAAACTGGTCGTGGGCCTTGGACACGATCTTGCTGCCGAGACTGGTCCGCGCCACCTTGAGCAGGTTTGTCGTCTCGTCCTTGGTGAACTCGATGACGTCCGAAATCTTGTCTAGCTCCGCCACGGCAATGTCGCAAGCGTGATCGTAACCATCAGCAATGCGGATGGGGTGGATACCCTTGTCGATGAGCTCGGCGGCCTGTTCGAGGAGGGCACCGGCAAGCACGACCACACCCGTGGTTCCGTCGCCTATCTCGTCGTCCTGGGACTTGGACAGTTCCACGAGGAGCTTTGCTACGTGATTGGTGATTTCCATCTGTTGCAATATAGTGGCGCCATCGTTCGTTACCGTGATATCGCCGTCGGGAGAGATCAGGATCTTATCGAGGCCGCGGGGGCCGAGGGAGGTCTTGACAATGTTCGCTACGGTGCGGGCGGCGAGGATATGTGACTTGACAGCTTCGGTGCCGAATTGGCGCTTCTTCTTTCCTTGGCTATGAGAGCGTTAGGCCACGAGGTGGTGGAGAAAAGTGAGGTCAAGGAGTCTGAGAATATAGGAAAAGGGGAGAAAAACGGATGGGTAGGGGAGGAGGGGTGGGTGCTGCGGGCGTTCATACTCTCGGACAACGATAAAGGGACGGCCCTGGTCATCCTTCATCAACGCCGCTAGATTCACAAAGATTAGTTTGCGAGGCTTTCGGGGGTCGTGGTTGCGGGCGCGCTTCCTACCGTTGGACAAATCTAGGTCTGCGAGGCTGTTAGCGGGGTTCCATGGAAGGCGGCAGAATAGCGTGGAGACACTCACTCATTGCCATTGTTCTCGGCTGGGAGAGCTAAGAAGCTCTAATTATGTTTTGCAAAGGAGAAATATGCTGCAAAATGGAAACCCTACAGCCGAACTTGGACGGGGTTGTGAAGCTCGGAAAGGGGTTGATAGGGAGGGGGCGGGGTGCTCTCGTGGTAAGGGAAAAAAATAATGTTGAAGTTGATGATTTTTGCAGTTGCCTGCCAGAGGCTAGCACCGCCTAGGATGCGGTTGCTAGCTGCCAAACGGAGCGTGCTCTTAGCGGTGTACCGACGTGATGCTATGTCAGCTTTCCGTGCTAGTTTTGCCAATGGCGGGACCACATAATCTTTGACACCACCAGCAAAACTTCTGGTGCAGGCAGCGAATTCCGCCCAGGGTCGGTCGCGGACAGCGATCTTGTCACGTGATTGATGCAACCTCGAACTTTCGCCTCAGAGGCGGAAGACGCAGTGCTTCTTCAAGCTCTCAAGCTTGACAGCTCTTGTCTAACCTCAAGCTGCAATCCTCAGATCAGCCATCCCGTTGATCAAGTCGTAGCTAATGAAAATGATTTACCCATGGCCCCCTTTTAGTATAAATCTTGACAAAAGGGCCCGGGTTCGTGTGCATCCCACCCAAGCCGCAAGCTCCTATGGTGAGTAATCGAGTCAGCCATGCAAGTGCCTTCCAGGTGACGGTTTGCCCCTCCCCCACCTTCCATCTCTGTGTGTACCTTTCGAGCAAAGCTGCTATTACCCCGCCATCCCCACGACAAAATATATACCAACTTCGCCTGACGCCGACTACGCCCCATCAAATTCCCGGAAGCAGTTATTACTCATACGGCCAACCTGGGCTTTTTCTTTCTTTCAGGACTCTCCGAGGAGCTTAGATCGCTGACCACCCTCTTTCACTTGAGATACTAAGGCTGTTATAGAAGGTATTTATTTTTCCTATAAGAGCTTTCGGAACCTCCTCCACGCCCACCTTGGAGCTCCCTATTTTCATCCGTCTTCACTCTAGCCCGCCGGAGATCGCTAACCGAGAAGTTTCTCACTTCAGACACATTCCCCTCCTCCACCGAGTCACCTGCAGCCCACCACAGATACACCTACGTATACGAAAGCCCGATCCGTCACATAGCAAGCACTTCTAACCTACCACTCACACACCTCCACAATGTCTCGCCATCCGGTAATGGCAAGCCTCGATTACCGAGAGGAGCTGTCCGATGCAGAACCGAACGATGCCGTGCCCTTTGATGAGGATGAGGTCGACGAGGTCGCCATGCGTGAAGGCAAGGCAAAGGTCCTTGCGGCGCTTGGCGAAATCGCCGATCTCATCCCCCAGCGAGATAGAACAAGCTCTATGGGACAATTACTACGATGCCGAAAAGTCGGTGGCTATGCTTACGAGCATTTACGAGAACGAGGTACACAAACTGGGCGAGGCAACGATCGAGGTGTTGGCGCGCCTCGGCGAAGCCTCTGAAAAGGTCACACCGAAACAAATCAAGGACTCTTTATGGCATTATTACTTTGATATTGAGAAGACGGTTGCCTACATAGACCGGACTTACATAAATCCTGTCGAGAAGCCGAAGCCAAAGGCCAAGGCTCCTGTCGAACGTAAGTACTGCCTAAACTCTCTACCCCGTGGTCGGTACGGAGGCTCCGAATTTCCGCCAGAGGGGGCGAAAACGTCGGGTGGGCGGCGCGGTTCCGGACGACGGGGGCTTCGAAACAGCTGCGCGTACGAATATTCGCTAGTGCCGCGGGTCAGGGTCCCGGCGGAATGGCACTTTTACGGTATCCCTTGGGCGGGCGGTCTACGCGGCCCGGCCACCACTTTTATCGAGCCGCCGCGGTGCGTCGGCCTCCTAGGCGGCTCCGGAAAGCCTTCCAAGCTCCAAGCCCTCGCTGCGGCCCGGAAAAACAAAAGGTGGCGGATAAGCAAGCCCCGGTCCCCGAGGCGGAAGCCCCGAGCACCACACCTTCCACGTCCGCTACCCCCACCGCGCCCGCTACGAAAAAGAACCCATCAAGCTCGACATCAGGCTCCTTTCCAAGAGGCGGCGGCAAGAGTCGAACGCGGGCTCGGCCGACGCCGCGACCTCCCAGCAAGCAGCGCAGGGAGGTGGCAAGGTTACGGAAGATCCACCAAGCACCGAAATCGACTCTACAGGCTTGGATGCGGCCTCTGCCCCCGAAAACCCCGTCTTCTGCCAGACAGCCCGACCCTCTTCCTTCGCCGCGACGCTCTTTGGACCCAGCGCAAACGCCCCGGCTCGCCAGGCCGAATCGTACCCTTTCCCGTACACGATTTCCAAGTCGTACTCCGCCGAGCCCTTCCTCAAGCCCAGCCCGGACGATGTTGTGATGGCGGCACAAGCCCAAGGTTCGCGCTTTTCGGGTAAATAATGACAGACTAATCCTGACCAATATTCTTTTCCTCGCACCAGCCGGCAAGAAGGTGGCTGCGCCGACGCAGAAAAAGGGCCCCAAGGGGTCCTCTTCCGCCGCGCCGTCCAATAGCAACGTCGAGGCCGTTGCCGAGCAGATGGGTAAGCTCACGACGAAATTCGAGGCGCGACCCAAGAGCAAGCAGTTGGACGTCGCGAAGGAGTACGAGGCGATGAAGAAGGACAAGAAGTCGGCGAGCTTCGTCGTTGTTGGTATGTTTCTTTTCCCCCACCCCTCCCTCCCCACCAAAAGGTTAGGAAGACTAGTCTTCTTTTCAAGTACCCGGCACTTATCTAATGAGTTGGGCAGGTCACGTCGATGCGGGAAAGAGTACGTTGATGGGGCGTCTTCTCTTGGAACTCAAGTTTGTAGACAAGGCTTTGGTCGACAAGTACAGGAGGCAGGCAGAAAAGATTGGAAAACAATCCTTTGCACTCGCTTGGGTCATGGATCAGAGGGAAGAAGAGCGAGATCGCGGCGTGACGATCGATATTGCAACCAACCATTTCGAAACGGCCGCGTGCAGATATACCATTCTAGACGCACCGGGACATAAGGATTTCATCCCCAACATGATTGCCGGTGCTAGTCAGGCGGACTTTGCCATCCTCGTAGTAGATGCGAGCACTGGCGCATTCGAAAAGGGACTCAAGGGGCAGACCCGAGAGCACGTGCTTCTCTTACGAGCGCTCGGTGTTCACAAGCTAATCGTGGCCGTCAACAAGATGGATATGGTGGGATGGTCTAAGTATCGGTATGACGAGATATCGGACCAGATCATGGGGTTCCTGTCGGCCAAGGGCTTCTTGGCCAAGAACATCACTTTCATCCCCCTGTCCGGCTTCAACGGCGACAATCTGACACGGCGGTCGGACGCGCCCGAGTCAACGTGGTACACGGACATCACGCTCGTCGAGGCCTTGGATGGTGCAGACCCCATCACCCGGCCACTGCAGAAAGCCTTCCGCATGGCCATCTCGGAGATCTGGAAGTCGCCGCTCGGCCACGTCACGGTTTCGGGCAAGATTGATACGGGAACAACACAGATCGGCGACGCGCTCGTGGTGCAACCCAGCGGGGAGGAGGCCTACGTCAAGACCATTATGGCGGACGCGGACCTGCGCGACTGGGCCGTGGCCGGGGAGAGCGTCAGCATCTTCCTCACGGGCATCGACCCGGCGCACCTCCGCGTGGGCGACATTATGTGCGCGGCGTCCCATCCTATCGGAACGAGCGACACGTTTACGATGAAGGCCATGGCGTTTGAGCACATTATGCCCATGCCCATCGACCTCCACCGCGGGCGGCTGCACTCGGCCGGTCAGATCTTCGAGATGGAGGCCATTCTAGACAAGGCTACGGGCGAGACGCTGAAGAGGCGGCCCAAGGTCATCCAGCCGGGCGAGGTGGCTAGGATTACGGTCAAGCTCGGGTCCAAGATTCCGCTCGAGGCGGGCCAGAGAGTCGTGATCCGAAGCAGCGGCGAGACGGTCGCGGCGGGCTTGGTGGAGTAGCGAGCGGGAAGAGGAGAAGGACGAGTTTTTTTTTCCGGTTGCTATTCGCATGTTGCATGGCTTGTTAAGGTGGGAAATAAGGCTGGAGAGGCATTGTGTATACGTCTAAGCGTACATCTGAATATTGGCTTAGCAGAAGAAAGAAGAACGCAAGGATAGAATACGATTCTTTGCCCTTTTTCTTTACAATCTTGTAGGGCCCGAGTCCTCTCATCGTGAGCATGTGACGACAGCAGAAGCTGAAGCTTCGAGCTCCTCCTCTTTTTTTCTTTGTTCTTCCCACCTGTAAGAGTCGGTGGCGATGCCGCAACAACAAAGGCAAGGTGATGAAGTGCCGATCCTCGCGCCACTAAGAGCAGCCAACGGGTTTACTGAGATACTTAAAACTCTAGACTAACACCTCGAACCGTGCCATCCTCCTATAGCGAGACAACGGGCTATAGGAGTGAAACATTACGGGGAAGCGGTTGGCGGTTGGGCTAAAGTGGAAACCAGATGTTCACACGCCTTGCCCTGCACAGCAGATGGGCCAAGAGCGCCAACAGCCCCGAGAGCTCTCTGCCATTTTCATTTCTTGCTTATAGGGGAAGGCTGTGCGGGAGAAGCACGATGGGAGAGCGGTGGAGTGAATTTGATCAAGGCAGTTTTACCTTTAGTCTTGAGCAGATGTGCTCCGTTGGTGGTGCAGGAGGGGCTCGTTTCTAGAGCTATGGTGGGTCTCGTCTCGGGCGGAAAAAAGACGACACCTTGCAGACATATCAAATCTCTAGCTAAAGCCTGGTCCTGGGCCCCACGCTTCGAGAGAAGTGGGTGGGTTACTGTTGTTTCGCTGGCTTATACTTGTATCATTCCTTGTGCTTGGCGTTGGTTCGGCAGCGCGGCTTCGCCAGAGTCGAACCGAGACGAGTTGGGGGACACGCATGAATATACTTGTACTACAAGTAGTCGTTGTTGCGGAAAAAAAAAAAAAAAAGGTCAAGCAACAAGTATTATTCCGTAAACTAGAGTGGATTATCCGTGTTGAGCCTCGAGGGTTGTCCACAAGGCGGCACTGGGAGTGGTGGGATTTTGGGGATCTTGGGGCCGAAGAGCGGGATTACAGTTGGCTCAATTTCGTTTTGTGGGGAAGGTTCTGGAAATATGAGGCACGCGGGGGACAGCATAGGAAGGAACACTTGAGGCAGCAAAGCCCTGGTCTTTGAATGACATGGGGGACATCAATGATAATGCGCTTCACATGGGACGACATTGGTCTTCTTAACATGGCTGTTAATGGTGAGAAATAGCTGGTGGGGTTACTTACTATTTTGTCTTCAATGTTCTTTGGGGACACACCATCAGGCTCGCCTATCCCGCAGACGCGACCTGCTTCTTGATTGCCATTCTGTCGGAAGTCGTGCGGTACGATGCGGTGCGGGTATTAATGCAAGGGCAAAAAAAAAAAAAAGAATTGGAGCGCGTGGGAGAGAGTACATGAAGAACGGGCCACGGAACCCGTCTGGAGCATGGGCATTCACAAACGAATTTTGGGCGTTGGCGACTCGCTTCTTTCCCCCGGAATATGGTGTAATAGATTGCCTGCAGGAAGAGGCCACAGTGGCATTCCACGAACGGCCGCTCGCTTCCAAGAACGCCGCGAGTGCGTGTCTGCGTTGTATTACACGCGTGCCCCAAGGCAGACGTCGCCTCAAGCTCTTTGTTCCCTAGTCCGGCGACAGTGTGTGGTGGAGAAGAGCCCTCGTGATGATGGGGAATATTGCCTCTTGGTGACTCACGATGCCGCTGGGTGTGGCGAGTGGGAATGCTTTTTGATATTCGGATCTGGCGGGAGGAATGGATTGTTGCTGAATCACGCTCTTTTACGATACTTATCGTTCTTGATGAAGATTTACAAGTGCGTGCAGGGTATCTATCATTAGACCCAACCTATTTGTGTTTTGTTCGTAAGGGGGAGAGGCGGGCGGGACATGGGGGTGGACGGTTCTACGCTAGCTGTCTTGGGTTTGGCCAACCACCCCGAACAAGGCTGGCACCGAGGAGCAAGCGGGCGGAACAGGCGAAGAGGCCACTCTGGCGCCAGGGAAGGGGGCCATCTGAAAGACAAGACAGATGCCAACCATGGAAGATCCAAGTCCCCCATCAAGAACAGAAGGGAAACGGGTGGCTGACTTGACGGGGCCCCACGCCAGGCGTCTCGAATCAGAGGGTCGCATTTTTAACCCTGGGAGATGGATCCCATGTCTCACCCCGTACGCTCCTCGTTCGACTTGGGATTTGGCAGGAAGAATAAAAAAAAAAAAAGAGAAAAAAAGAAGAAAAAGAAGAGGCGTTTGCGCCGGTAAGCCTAGCTCACTGGCTCTCTGACCTGGGTTGGCCTTTTCCTTCGAATGTTGAACCTGAGATCTTGAAATACGATCGGGTCACAAGGGCGGGCTGCTAAATTGATGGGGGAAGGCACATGTTCCGAGGGAAGAAAGTAATGGACGTGGCCTCTTCCAGTGCTATCTTCGCTCGAGGTTGAGCTAGGCACGAAGGCGGGGCTAACCCCCATGAGGACAACGTCAACGGCAATGACTGATCTCGTCATCGCTCTCGGGAATGAAGATTGGCAGAGAAAGGCCCGAGAGAGTTCGGCGAAAGGAGTCGCCTGCTTGTAGGCACCTAGGAGGCGCGTCGACTCATCGAATCCACGACGTGATTGAAAGCTCTCTGAGATGGCCCATCTCGACATGCCTAGAGCTCTTGGTCATAACACTTGTCAAGTTTGGCGGGACCCCGGAATTAGAAACCTGGTCCGCCCCTCAACCGCGGGGCAATATACTCCAGGAGGAGATGGAACCCTCCGGAAACTGTATCCTTTCTTTTCTTTCTTCCGTACCGGCCGGACCTCAAGGGAGGAGGAAACCCAAGAAAGCGAGGAGAGAAAAAATGAAGAAGAAGACCAGGGACGCCCTCTTCCCCAATGCCCTTTGACCGTCGCATAGCCAAAAGAGAGGGCACACAAATAAAAATTAAAAAGGTTGGAACTTTGCTGCAAGGCCCCTGACCGGGGAGGGTTTTTCTTTTCCTCACCACTTCTCGCCGCCGCTTGGATGCCTCTACCGGCGTTAGTTCAGGAGGTTTGCCCCCTTACCTCTGCCTCACCTCGACGTCGACTCGGGCGTATCACAACGGCCAACATGGAAAATGGGCCTGCGCTTAGAATAGGAGCACGGCGGAGTCTTGTGGCTGGGGATGGCGAAGTACATTCGAGGTGCTTCTTCGAATGACGATGCAGGAAGAGAGGACAGTGTCGACAGTGTCCAAGTAGCGACATGGAAAAAGAACGTTGTTCCAGCGAGGACCTGGCACAGTCTGCTTTTGACCCGGCTCGGTACCTTCACCTCGGAGCCAACAGGGAATTTGGGGGTTTGTTCTCATTTAGAGTACTTGGGTCCTGACCCATCTGTACAGTGCCAATGCAGGCTGTCTGGGGGTTCCAAAGAAAGAAAGAAAGTCGTGTAATACCAGCGGCGGCTCAAACAAGAGGTACCTGAATCACCGGATCCGCGCTGACATGGCCGGGCAAATCCGCCAATCGGTACCTGGAACAGCCAGCAGCTAGCAGGTACGAAGTACATGGGTACCTTAATAATCAACACATTACCCACCCCTTACTATACTCAAAAAGCCAAAGTTGCAACTGTGGCAGGTCCCGCCCCATGCACGTACCGCGCTGCGTACCTCAGCGAGACGGCGCCTTCTCCTTTTGTGAGAAACCGCCCCCTTGCTCCAGTCGCTTGCTCCAGACGCAAAGGGGAGGTGTCCCTAATCCCAAAAGTGGTGGCGGTTGTTGCTTCCCACCCCCAAGCTGAAATCTGGCCTTTTTGGAGCAGCAATTGGACACCTCAACTTTTTGCGGTCCCTCTTCCCTCCCCTGCCATTGATAAAGGTGGAATTCTTCTTGCCAACATCACAGTCTCCTGAACTTCTTCCCTTCCACATCCTCACTTTCCTTGGTGAACGATCTCCAGGAAGACAAATCCCCTTATCCCTTGACCTGACCCGTGAAGTAAAGGCTCCTTGAATAGCCTGCACGAAGTCAACTGCTTTCTCTTCTTTTTCTTTTCCCTTCTAGTCACCTTTTTATTTCCTTTGGGATTGTGAAGCGCATCTTGCATTTTTCAGACACACACACTCACCATGGCCAGACAACGATCCGGCCTGGCCCTGGGCCTTTTGGCCTTCTTCGTTCTCCTATTCTCCCCCTCGCCTTCGTCCAGACCGCGAACGCGCAGGGTGTTGAGGAGATGGGCACTGTTATCGGTATTGTAAGTCTTTAGCTACGATAGTCCTCTCTCGCCTTTTGAACCCGTGTCTTTCTGTCCAGCTTCTCGAAGCATTTGCACCTCAGCAAGGAGGCTAACCGAGGCAATGCACACAATTAGGATTTGGGAACCACTTACTCTTGCGTCGGTGTGATGCAAAAGGGCAAGGTCGAGATTCTCGTCAACGACCAGGGAAACCGTATCACCCCTCTTACGTGGCCTTTACCGAAGACGAGCGTCTCGTCGGTGATGCCGCGAAGAACCAGGCCGCCAACAACCCCACCAACACCATCTACGATGTCAAGTAAGTTTGATCCTCTACAGCCACACTGCGGTAGGCAAAGCCAAGCAGAGAGAGAACAGGTCAACTAATCTTTTTTCTTCAAATAGGCGTCTGATCGGTCGCAAGTTCGAGGAGAAGGAGGTCCAGTCCGATATCAAGCACTTCCCCTTCCAGGTCGTGAACAAGGAGGGCAAGCCCATTGTTCGCGTCCAGGTAGGCGGAGCCGACAAGGACTTCACCCCCGAGGAGGTCTCGGCCATGATTTTGGGCAAGATGAAGGATGTCGCTGAGAGCTACCTTGGAAAGAAGGTCACTCACGCCGTCGTCACCGTCCCCGCCTACTTCAACGACAACCAGCGCCAGGCTACCAAGGATGCCGGTGTCATTGCCGGCCTCAACGTCCTCCGTATTGTCAACGAGCCCACCGCCGCCGCTATTGCCTACGGTCTTGACAAGACCGATGTTGGCGAGCGCCACATCATTGTCTACGATCTCGGTGGTGGTACCTTTGATGTTTCCCTCCTGTCCATTGACGAGGGTGTCTTCGAGGTCCTTGCCACCGCTGGTGACACCCACTTGGGTGGTGAGGATTTCGATCAGCGCGTCATCAACTACTTCGCCAAGTCCTTCAACAAGAAGCACAGCGTTGACATCACCAAGAACCCCAAGACCATGGGTAAGCTCAAGCGTGAGGCTGAGAAGCTCAAGCGCTCGCTCTCTTCCCAGATGTCGGCCCGTATCGAGATCGAGGCCTTCTTCGATGGTGTCGATTTCTCCGAGACCATGACTCGCGCCAAGTTTGAGGAGCTCAACATGGATCTCTTCAAGAAGACTCTTAAGCCCGTCGAACAGGTCATCAAGGATGCCAAGGTCAAGAAGGAGGATATTGACGACATTGTCCTCGTCGGTGGCTCCACCCGTATCCCCAAGGTTCAGGCCCTCATTGAGGAGTACTTTGGTGGCAAGAAGGCCTCCAAGGGTATCAACCCCGACGAGGCTGTCGCTTTCGGCGCTGCCGTCCAGGCTGGTGTCCTTTCCGGTGAGGAGGGTACTGAGGAGATTGTCCTCATGGACGTCAACCCGTTGACCCTCGGTATCGAGACCACCGGTGGTGTCATGACCAAGCTCATCACCCGTAACACTCCTATCCCCACCCGCAAGAGCCAGATCTTCTCCACCGCCGCCGACAACCAGCCCGTCGTCCTCATTCAGGTCTTCGAGGGTGAGCGCTCCATGACCAAGGACAACAACATCCTCGGCAAGTTCGAGCTCACTGGCATCCCCCTGCCCCCGTGGCGTTCCTCAGATTGAGGTCTCCTTCGACCTCGATGCCAATGGTATTCTCAAGGTCTCTGCCCACGACAAGGGCACTGGCAAGACTGGTAAGTTTTCACCCTATACACGCACTCTCGCTCCCAAAGAATGGCTACTAACTGCCCAACTACAGAGTCCATCACCATCACCAACGACAAGGGCCGTCTCACCCAGGAGGAGATCGACCGCATGGTTGAGGAGGCCGAGAAGTTCGCCGAGGAGGACAAGGCCCAGCGTGAGCGCATCGAGTCCCGAAATGGCCTCGAGAACTACGCCTTCAGCCTCAAGAACCAGGTCAACGACGACGACGGTCTTGGTGGCAAGATCGACGACGAGGACAAGGAGGCCATCCTCGACGCTGTCAAGGAGGCCCTTGACTGGCTCGAGGAGAACGGTGCCACGGCTGAGGCTGAGGACTTTGACGAGCAGAAGGAGAAGCTCTCTGGCGTCGCTTACCCCATCACCTCCAAGATCTACGAGGCTGGTGCCGGTGGTGCCGCTGATGATGATGAGCCCGTCTCTCACGATGAGCTATAATTGTAAAAACCCGAGTTCTCTTTTTTCCCTCTTTTTCGTTACCCTCTTTCCATAGATGATGTTCATATACCACTGGGTGTACGGTAAAAAACGAGCAATGCATGAAATCTTTTCAAAATAAAGAGCTTACGCTTAATACCTCTCTCTGTGCGTTTCCCCGTCCGTGATGTCACAGTTTTCGTCTTTTGACCTTGGATCGTAAATGTGCCCATCTCTCCTCGTCTTCATGCTTGGGCATACCACCGAGAGCGCTCATGCTGGTCTATCTTGGTGACGTAACGGTCCATCGAAATTGGTGCTGGCACGCCGCCGTCGGTGGGCCACATCGTCATCGTCTCGCCCATCACTTTGATGGCTTGTGCTGGCTGCCTTGCGGCCTGGTCAAGACACTTTCACCTGCAGCCATCACGGCTCCACTTCACGTGTGCAAGGCGATGCCTCCCCCAGGCACACCCCACAGACGTCACCAAAAACGCCCATGTCGCACAATGCCGTTCTCGGAGCTCTCGGATCGAGCATCGTCGGAGAGAAGAAAAGAAGAAAAAGAACACAAGGTAGAAGAAGAAGAGGCAAAAAAGGAAGAAAAAAACGATAGGTTTAAACACAGCTCATTCACTTCATCCTAACTAGTACAAGCAAGCACCAAAGTTTCATGATACCCAACGCCCCCACCAAGTTGGTTTGTCTCAATAATTACCTGCGGCATCCTCATCGCCCTTCGCATGAGCAGTATAACACATGAAAACAAAAAGAGGTGCTAGATAAGGAAAGAAAACACTAACTAGTACAGAGAGGACCGGCGAGTCCGAAACAATGAACGAAACCAGAGCAATGAAAGCAGCAGAATGATGTCCTGATTCTTCCAGCACACTGCATTCGCACCTTTGCTAAAAGGAAAATAAAAGTCGTGGATATCAAAGAACAAGAAAATACAACCCGCGGCATGGGGTGG
This sequence comes from Parascedosporium putredinis, assembly GCA_949357655.1. Taxonomy (NCBI): domain Eukaryota; kingdom Fungi; phylum Ascomycota; class Sordariomycetes; order Microascales; family Microascaceae; genus Parascedosporium; species Parascedosporium putredinis. The sequence continues at coordinate 424,104 of CASHTG010000021.1, read as the reverse complement.
CCCTTACCCCCCCGTCAAGACCGCTCCTCCAAAATTTCATCTCTGAGCATGCGAGGTTCTCTACGAGCCCTGCTTAGCGAAGCACTCATCCATCTCCTTCTTGTACTTTTCGCGGACAACCTTTCGGTTGACCTTTGCGTGGCAGTAACGAGGCCCTAGGTAAATTCGATTGTTAGTATTACGGAGGTTTCTAGGGCGGGCGAGCCGCACTGGGCATGGGGGAAATTAAGCTTACATTGATGGGGGTCCATTCTTCGTCAGTGATGACAAGACCCGCAATCATTTCGATGGGTGCGAGGTTAGCCCTCTTTCCGTGGGCAACCATGTCCTTGTAGACGGCGCTGACCATCTTGGGGCTGTGGTACATGTCATGCTCGTCAACACCGAGTTCCTCCGCCTTTTCGTGGAAGAGCTTCTCGTTGGGGTAGATGACGGCGATGGCGCGGGGATGGTCGCTGTGGCCCTCAATCATGATGTTGTGGACCAGGTTGCTACCACGGTAGATAGACTCGAGCTTCTCGAGCGCAATATACTCGCCTCCCTGCATCTTGACGAGGTTCTTGACACGATCAATCACCTTCAAGTGACCATCAGCGTCGAATTCTCCGATGTCACCCGTCTTGAACCAGCCATCGGCTGTCTTGGCCTTGGCGGTCTCCTCGGGGTTCTCGTAGTATTCGGTGAAAACGGCCGGTCCCTTGACAAGAATCTCACCCTGAGGAGGGTTGTTATCCGTGCTATAGCCGAGCTCAGGAATAGAGACTAGCTTAACATCGACAGAGGCCGGGATGGGGCCAATAGCGTTGGAGGTATATTCGAGAGGCGAGCCGAGAGCACCGTTGGCACCCGTCTCGGTCAAACCGTACCCGGTAAGCATGGGGGCGAGTACCATTGAGAGGAAGTGCTTGGTGCCGTCGGAAATTCCGCTAGCGCCGTTCATGATGAATCGCAGGCGACCACCGGTCATCTCGCGAACCTTCTTGAAAACGATGCCGTCCAGCAGGCTTGCGGCCGGGAGGCCACGCTGGGACATGAAGGTCTTGTAGTTGAAGGCACCCCAGAAAAGAGCTCGTACCACGGGGCTGGAACCCTGCACCTTGGAGGTTACGCCCTTTCGAACCGTCTCCCATACCTGGGGCACACCAACCATGACAGTGGGCCGCAGCTCACGCATGTCACCGGCGCAGTTCTTCACCGAGACATCTGAGAGCGTGCGTGGGCTACCATATCCGAGGGTACCACCAATGACGAGCACGAGATTCTCGAGGCAGAGTTCGAAAATATGGGCGAGCGGGAGGTAAGCAAGAATGACTTCCTTGTTACTGACAGTGTCACCAACACAAGTAAGGAGACCGGCAACTGTTTAATGGGTAAGGATTACATATGTCAGCGAATCTAAGCGAGCAACGCAATCAGGTTCAAAGCGAGGGGGGATAAAAGTCAACTCCGCTTCCATGCACGATGACGCAACACGGCGAAGGCCAGAAAGCGCACCTCGATAGGAGGGCAAACCGGTCAAAGAGCGAGGATTGATAATCGTGACAAGACTTACCGGCAGCGATAATTCCAGCATGGGTCATGGGAACACCCTTAGGGGCGCCAGTAGAGCCCGAAGTATACATGAGACAGTAAAGGTCTTCTGGCTTGGGAGGGACGGGCTCAACAGGGTTCTCCTGGCCGAGCTTGCGGAGCTCAGAGATGCTGTACACGGGCAAATCGGGATTCTGCTTCTTGAACTCGTCGACCTCGGAGTGATCGGGCTTGGCAAAGATGGAGCTGTCATTGTAGACGACGAATTTCACATGGGGCGACGACTTGAGCGCAGTGTTGACAGTTTGGAGAAGTTGAGGGTCTACAAACATGCCGCTGACCTTGGACTGAACGAGAGTATGCTCGACACCCGAGGCGCCCAAAGAATCGTAGGCGGTGACGATCGAGATAGACTGGGACGAGCAGCCATGGGCTACAGCCATCCAGTTGGAGCTAATCCACCACGCATATTAGCATGACGGTGCCCATCGTCATCAAAGGCCGGATTTGCCAACACTTTGTAGAAGCGGGAAAGTGCGGAGAGGACAAGGGCGGGGAAAAGCAGTAGGCTGGCGCCTAAGAGTGATTTCGAACGAGTCTTTCAGGGGCAAGGCGGGATAGGATCTGGCAAGGGCAAAGGGAAACAAACGTACCTGGTAGCGGCGTAAAGGTGCAGCCTTTCGCCAGGGTTGAGGCCAAGCTTACGCAGGCCAGCACCAAGCTCAAGGACATATTGGAGGTACTCCTTGTAGGTGACAAAGGTAAATGGGGAAAGCTCAAAGAGCTGCCACTTCTTCTCAACTTCCTGAACCTCGCCCTCGACGATCTTTTGCACCTTTTTCGTCTCGGTGTGCATTTGAACAAGGCTACGAGAACCGACAGCGGTACCATCGGGCCAGACGGAAGCACTGCGCTTGATGATGTCGAAGACGGTGTGGACTCCTCGGCGGGGCTGGTGATGAGTCCATCCTTGGCCTTGGGGTGGCGACGGGGCTTGGTCTCGCCAGCGACCTCCTCGTAGCCAGGCGACTCGATGGTGAAGGGAGGCTTCCTCACCTGCTTCAGAGGCATGATACCTGTTGTGTAGGACATGGTGGCGGTAATGTTTGGTATATTCTAAGGGGTCAATTCGAGTCCTGAAGGATGTCTGTTGACAGTATTTGTTTCCGCCTAGCCGGTCTGAGTCTTCGCACAATCGTTGGGATGCGGGTTGATGACGTTGACCAGATCGGGAGGGGCGGAGTACGTGTGTGGAAAGAGGAGACGGACGAAGCTCGGAAGCTTGTTGCTGCACTGTCGACTAGGGTTGGGGCCGCCAGGTGAAAAGTGAAAGGCGGGATTGGGTATCGTAAGAGGATGGAGAGAAAATGAGAAGAAGGAGAGAAAAGGAGGAGAATGGATAAAAGCACCACGGTGATGGTTGAGCGGATAGATGACTTAAAGGGACGGCGAGGGCGCGACTTGGGGCTGGGGGAAGAGGAAAAGGACAGGCCTTGGGGACAGGAAGCTTTCCTCGTGGTGCGGATGTTTCTCCGAGGCAGCAGCTAATAAAACCAGGTGGAAGGGGGCATGCAACGGAAAATCGCCGAGACCCAGAGGCGAGCAGCCAACAAAAGTAGTGCGGTGGTGGTGGGGCAGGCACAGAAAGTCAGTGACCTCTCTTCGCGGCAACTCAACCCCCAAGAACCGGAAGTGGCGCCTGAGCAGGGGGCCAGGATGAGCAGGTCTAGTGGACGAAGCGCAAGGTCAGCGTCTGAGGGGAAACGCTGGCCACTCAATTGGTGGCCACGGCGACCGAAGAGTTTGACCTGAAAAGTGTACTTCCAAAGTACTTGCCTCCACAAGTCGTCGAGTACCTCGTACCGTAACCTTCTCCTCATGCCGCTGTCTTGGCTTGGCTTGGTTGATGGTGCTCCACGACATCCACGACACACCAGCACTCCACCACACTTGACCACACTCCGCAAGCACAAGTGAGAAAATAACGCCCAGAATGGATCCGCCTGTTGGAACTGGGCCAGGGCTTGACTGCTGGGGAAGATCCGTGGAACCAGGCCAGCCAGCACAGGGTCGCAGTTGGCACAAGTCAGACACTATTGGCCCCTCTCGCACATTGACGATGTTTCAACGGCGCCGTGACGTGAAGAGGGTATCAATTGATGGTAGCGTGAGAGAGGAACGTGGGCCAGGCCACGTTGAATGATGAATGAGGATCCAATCGATGCCGATACTTGCCAACCCGTAGGGGAGGAGAGGCGGCCTCGACGCCTCTTGGAATAAGAAGCAAAAGGGCTCATGCAATCAAATCTTTCGCCACAGATTGCCAGACTCTCTCCCGCCGGGCTGCCTTTGGTGTCCCATTTGCTTACTAATATTCGATCGCTTTTCCCAGGTTGCACTAGTGCTAATCTAGTTTCTTTGAGTTCAATCAAACACTATTTTACCCAGACACAGTTTTCGCTCGGGGGTGGATGATCACATTGATTTGGTGAGAGCCAAGGGGAGCAAGCTAGGTCCCCCAACTCGGCATTCCATGTTGTGTCTCACCGGGCCGCTCTCGTTGGCCAAACGCAGTCAGCTTTTTGTTGGAGGGCTGGGAATGAACAAGGCAGCAATTGGTGTAGATCAGCAAGAAGCAAGCACCTGGCCAGGTCGCTCAGCAACATCAGCCTTCGGAGTGATGACAGGCCAAGAGGGAAGAAAGAGTGGATAGGAGACAGCAGCCAAGCATCCCAAGCTCATCCATCTCGATTGGGGTAGTCGACAGACATTGAGGTAATACTAATAATCCTCAATCGATATCTCCCCAGGCCGACGGGGCTAGCGAGGATGGGATGGCAAGCATTGAACCGCATTCGGCCTCAAGGTTGCGACGCCCAGTGATTACAGCGTTCCTCTCGACGAGCGCCCTGCAGGAGCCAAGACCAACCACAAAGCTCAAGCACCTGAGCTCTCAAGTTCCCCAAGTTGCCGCCAGAGCTCAAACCTTCAATAGCTCTCTCTCTTGTTCGATGCTGCCGGAGCGGTCGCCGCCGCCGCCGCCAAAAGAATGAGGCATGCAAGCGAAGCTTTCCAGAGCTCACGGCCGTTTGTGAGTCCAAGCATCCTCGTCGACCTTCCTTGTCCGTCTTTTCCACGGGCGCAAACACAGATGAAACATATCTGTAGTCAAACGCATCAGCCCGTAACTCTATATTGATGAACACCTCGCAATACCTGTGATTTCCAGAGCTGCGCTGGTTCAAGCCCATCGATTGTGTTTCCCAAGGTGAATTGACGAACCGAACTCAAGAAACTAGGATCTTTCCAGGACAGTGCATGCTCCGCCACTGCCACCCTGACTTGGCATCCACCAGCACAAGTAACAGGGTACTTCCAGTGAAGATGCACCGAAGTACCTGTGCAGGAACACAGGTACCGAGGAGATTCCCCAGGTTTTCCTCCCACTTTGAAGCTTGATTGCTCCTTCCGTCAAGCACATGTAATTTCTTTCGCGGTCGCACTTTCCAAGAGGCAAGCGACAGTGAGACCCAGGGCAGGACCGAGCCGCGTGCGATCAAGGGACTTTTCTATCTCGTACAAGTATATTATTACATAGTCGAAAACAGGGGAAACAAGGACTTGGAGCAAGAGGATGAAGGAGTTCGGAGAAGAAGAGAGAAAAAAATAACAACCTCCGAAGATTACTCCAACCCCACACTGGGTCGTTTTGGCCAGAACCACCGTGGGTCTATTAACGAGGGAAGAGAACGGAGTTGGGGAGACTAGCGCCAACGCTTAAAGCTTTGGAGAATAGGCCAAAGGGTCAAATATTGTGCTACTACAAGAGGCAGCATCGACCCGAGTCTCCACAGTTTGACGATCGTTGCCCATCAATGTATCCAGACTGTGCTTCTTTGCCCATCGTCACATTTCAAGCCTCGCCGAGTGAGGGAAGAGTCTGAAGAGTTCCAGAAGGACAGCCCGCCCATCGTCCGGCATCAAATCCTCGAGTAAACCACAAACAACTGTCCTGCACGTGGACGGGTTCGTGGTGAGCCTTGAGCCACCTCTCCTCTCAACCACTCCGCCCCCGCCCCCAAGCAAGCGGTGGTTGTACCAGCTGAGTAGTGGACACGACGTGACAGGCCGTCTACCACACAGAGCTATAGTGCTGCCGCCAAGACTTTTGGCCATTGCTAGTGATCTCTGAACTTTGCTAGGCGCAATTTTACCCCTCGCATGCGATTGACAGGCGGAGGCAAAGCCTGCCCAGATTTTGGAGAGCATAGGTGGATAGATTGATCCGCCGGAAAACGACAATTTTGCTGTCGCTTCAGATCTCAGATCTCCGAATCGTTGGAGTTGTTATGTTCCCCCTTTCGGCTTATCAGAATGAGCGGGACCAACTTACTCAAAATATAACAGTCAACTTCTTGGAGCTCGGATCATGCATCACGGGTCGGTCCTAGCAACGCAAGGACTTGTCAGACCTGGTAATATTAACGGTTGCTTGTTCCTGCTGCTAACTAGTTCGAGAGCTTGCTAGCCCACTCCCCCTCGTTTCCTTTGCGGCTCTCGCTGCCATGAGCACCCATTATTCAACGTCGCTCCCGCCCGCCGCACCCGGGGCCCAGAAGGAGCTCAGGTCGAACACTCAATATCGGAGCTCTATTGCCTCTTTAGCAGGCCTTCCACTAACTGCTCAAAACAGATCACACCCACCAAAACGAGCATCTGCTGCCAAGAGTACTGGCGCTCAGCTTGCGACCCTTCCTTCGCAACCTCGTCCCCTCACTGCGTAATGTACGAAGTATCTTGGATGTCGCATCAATTTCCCAGACTCCTTCTCCCTCTCGACTTCCAGCGCTGCGTGCCCGCACATCCCAGGGCTCTCAAACAGGTAAGGTCAATCCTCGAGCGCCTGCCAAGCAGCACCATCGCCAGATTCAAATGCCCCTCCTGATATTTCCCCACAAGATGAACCCAATAGGCACAAGGGCAAAGGGCGGAAGCAGCAACGCTCCATTGCCCACCAGGCCATCCCACCTTGACACCCGCTCCCACAAACCCCAACATCATCTGCTTCGCATCCTAATCGAACCATCAACCATAATAACGGCAATCGCATGGTTTTCAAAGCTTGCAAGAAACTAGGCACGCTTACGCACGCGTTCCGCTAAACTTTAACTATGTCTGCGATCCGTTCTGGGGAAGAGAAGGGGTTTCGCGCTCGCACGTTTTTATCGCGCCCTACCAATAGTTAACTTGAGAACCCCTCCTAATGCCGGATTCGAAGGGGTGGAAACTTGAGGTCGCAAATATGAGCATCTGATCAAAAGCAGATGAGGATGAAAAGCCAACGATTATGGGATCTTCTTGGGACCATTGGGGCGTCTAGTCCCTTCTAAAGGATGCTAGTGTCTGTGCTGAGGGTTTGCAAAGTTCGCCTTGGCCCAGCATGCGCCAACCTCTCCCGCATCTTCACGCTACCCAAAATAACGACATAGGACAAACCACAAGAGCAGTCTCTCCCTTCCTGAAAGATCGTCTCGCAGCTCTTGGCTCCAAGTCAGATGACACCCCAACGACGGGCCAGTTGAGATGGTAGACTACATCATAGACACCTCCCCGGCCTCTACCTCTCCATAGTTTCCCATGTGGCACAAGGAGCCTCCATTCCTCTCTTTGAGTCCATTCACACAAGACACATGCAATTCTTCCAAAGGAGGCGTGAAACCCGGGACAAGCCTAGGTGTAATACATTGATCTAGTCTTCCGGCCTTTGAGGAGTGAGTTAAGGGCTTCGAGGGGAACATCCAAAGAAGGCAAGACTTTCCACGATTACGGTTGCACCTGTTAGTTAGCCAGTGCACTGGTCCGGCGCGCCACCAGAAATGATAGAAAGAAGCTTAAAATAGCCTGTCCTGGTGCTGACCTCGCGGTACGAATGTACCCACAGATGTACGCAATTCCCTTACCCGCTCACTAATACCTAAAGGGAGAAATGTCCGGAGAAGGGGAAGGGACGGGAATTAAAATTAACGCGAGAAGGAAGATCAAGTATTAGACGAGGGAAACAAAGAGAGAAAAAAGGACCCTTCCAACAGCACAAAGAAGCACAGGATTGTCGTGCTACCCGAGCTTTGTTAGCCGTCGTCAAAGGCACTCCCGAGGTTTGCTCTCTACTCGGCTTCATACCACTTACACGTGTCGCTGAACTTTTCAGATGCACGCTACCGCCAGCAAATTTTTTTTTATATTACCCTTTTGCTCTTCACCATTTTTGGTAGGATCCGTGCCGGGTAGCCTAGTCCACGGAAGGAAAGCTTGTGAAGCGAGGGTTAGACGGTAACGTCAAACGCATCTTTAGTCCATGGGACAGATAAGCAGTGGTCGTCTACTGGCAAGGAAAATGGCACGATGGCACGCGTGGTAGAAACCGTCTGATCTAGAGACAAGATCTAGACAAGGCCTCTAGAGCATTCCCCACGTTCTCACCCCGAGTGGGAAAGATCGATATCGTGAATCTTTTCCAAGACAGTTTCCATTCAGCTCCTTTCCACCGTTCTACTCTAGCATATGGTATGGGCCCCTCGCGTATTTTCCTTTGCTCCCCATTTATAACAAAAGAAAATTCACCATACAAGCCCGTGATGCTATTGACTTGCTCGCTTCGTCGTCGCCATCGACCGAGACATGAACCTTGCTACAACGCCGGTCGCCCTATAGTTTCATGGCCCGCGCTCTCCTCAAGCGCGGGTCCCTCCCTCCCTCCGTCCGTTGTTCCCGGGAGAGCTTGGCGGCAATGGGGGCGCCAGCAGACATCTCACGCCACTTTCCCTTTCCAGTGAGGAAAAATGGCTGGCCTACAAAAGTAAAAAGTGTAAGGGTAGAGGTGGTGAGAAGAAAGAAAAAAAGGTCCTCATCCCAAAACACTCAAGGGAGGAAACGATGCTAAGCAGCTGAAGCTGAGAAGAGGGAAAGGTCTCGAAGCCCGGGAGACCGCCACCAGGAGCGGCCGTGGCGCAAAGCCGCCCGCGGTTAACCGACAGCTTTTTTTCTTTCTGGAACTAGCAGAGGTGGGGGACCTTAAACCCTCCTTGGATATAAATAACATACTATTTGCACCCGTCGTCGGTGCGGCGAAACCAAATTTGTGGTTCCCCCAGTTTGTATCCATCTTCACATGTCAGGGAGGAGAAATTTGGACAAAACGGGAGAAAAAGGAACCAAGGCGCGGTTTTCTCTTTTTTTTTCTCCCCTTCGACAGTGAGAATAGATAGCTCTTATCCTATTAAACCCTCTTTGAATTCCCATTGGCGAATGGGGGAAGCTGATGTATTAGAGCTAGTAGGGCTCCAGCGGAAATAGCAACTAGGCGTGACAAGGGTTTATAAAAAAGGAGGAAACAAAAGAAGACCCGCATCATGAAGATGAAGATGACCCGTGCAAACGTGTAAAGATGGTACGCTGGAGCATATGCAATGAGACGAAACGAGGTCGGAAACACGGTCGTGGGCTGGCTCTCGAATGGGTATTCTTTTTCTCATCAACCGCGTCAAAACAAGAAAACACGAAGAACGAAGAAGAAAAGGGGAGACATAGAGAGGATAAAAAGAGAACACAAAAGCTTATCATGACGTTGACACCATTCTCCTCGTTGCATGCTTGACCACCACTTCTCTCCCTGACCTGGCTCAGAACCGCCCCCGGTCTTCTCCCCTTTACTCTCTAGGGAACCCAAGGAAACCCCAGAAAACCCGCCCGTTCGCGCTAGTGAAAAGGGCAAGGAAGCGAACAAAGAAAAGACGGATGAACGTGGGTGTGGTGTATTTACAGGCTGCCCGGAGTTCGTTGCGGCCTGGCCTCTGCGAACTCGGGCTGCGAGCGTAAGCCTCGTCTCTCGAGGATAAAAAGAAGAAAAGGAAAAAAATGTAAAGAGCAAGCTATGTGCCCCCACGCCCGCCACGTCCAATACAGGCCTCTCGTGTGCGACGACGCAGCGGCATCAGGCCTTTGCGCGTCCTCTCTAGGATCCGCCTATAATCCTCTTGCGCTGGTAGAATAGGAGGTACGGCACGGCAGAATCATCGGCATATATCTTGTCCTTCAACAACTTGGGCGTCATTTTGATCTGCTTCACCGCTTGGTCGTTGCAGTGGTACCAAGACCCGTCCGTCATCTTCTCCGTGCGAACATACGAGTAATAATGCCCACTGGTCATCTGGCGGCCTTGGTGTACGATGATGCCGTAGCACCGGTACTTGAACTCCTGGCCCCAACCAAAATCGTTCACCTTTTGCGCCCCAAAGCCCCGTTCGGTCTTGGGGAGGTAGTATGGCTCCATGTTGAGCTCCATCGGGAACTCAATTTTTGCATCACCTTGGTCCTGTTCATTCTGAACCGGTTGAGTTGGATGATGAGGATCTCGGGGAGCCGCGCGAGGAGCGTCCTGCGCGACACCGTGAGCGCCTTGCACGAGTCGCACTTGTAGTCCGGGACGGGCTGTGGGTCCGTAGAGTACGCGTCCTTTAGGAGTTGGTCGAGGGTGTTGAGCCCCGGGGTGACGGGGAGCGCAAGGATGATACTAGGCTCCATTGTAACCACTTCGTGCCTACAACTGCACCGGAGAGTATACTGCTCTAGCCCCTAAAGTACCTGTCGATGATGCTATCCGACTTGATCAAGAGATGCTTATTCCAAGCCTTGATCGCTTTTTCTTGTCCTGTCGGAGGGCTGTTTGATGTAGGGGTGGTGATGGTGGGATGGTTGCCGGCGGCGCCGCGCTGAGCAGGTTGGTTTCCGTATCCATATTCGTGAAGAGGAAATCCAGATACTCAGCCGTGTCCTGCTGGTCCCTAGAGTTTCCAAACTCGATCGGCCCGCCTTTGGTAAGATGCTCAGTGTATTCCTACAAGATGAAGGCGGTGATTAGCATCGCGTGGACTCTCCTCAGGAAATAGGGGGACGGTGAACGGCGAGTAGGCCTAGCGAAGAATGAAGAGTGTGATGGGGTCTTGCCGGAGGGCTGCATCCATGCCCCCAGCGAGGGAAAGAAGAAAATCCCGCCCCAAAAAAGAAAGGAAAAAGGGAAACAGATGGCGCAACTTACCATTAGTGTCCTCGCTCTCATGACCTGGAAGCATCCCGCATCCATCCACTGGAACAGGTTGGCCACGATATTCATCATGAGCTGCGGTTCCGAGGGCATCTGCCATTTGCTTCCGCGCCGCCACTCAACCAGCTCGCGGCCGAAGCCTGGCGTTACCCGAAGTACCTGCAGCATGCTATTGGCATAACACCAAACTCCCGAATTGTGAAGACCGGTAAAATGCTGGCCGTGAGAACCGCCCCTGCCGGCACCTGGAGCGGCGACTGGGGCTGGACCATCATAGTCGTGGCCGTGGCCCGGTCATCCTGAGGGCTTAGGCCGCTGTAACTAGGTCGAGGAATGGCCGGGGCAGGACGCGTTGGGGGACCGGAAGCTCGTCATACTTGGCCAACTGGTCATTTATGGACGAGGGAACGCGCGGAAGGCCATCGGGACCGGAAGGCGAACTCGACGTCATCGACTCCTGCTCCAGCAACACAGGCGGGAACCTTCGGAGGAAATCCTCAGTAGATCGGACAAAATTAGGCGATTGTTCCACATCCATGTCCTCCTTCCTGATGGTTTCTTCCCATTGCTTCACCTCATCCGGCCGCAGCGGCTTCACCTTGTACGTGGACAACCGCCTGGCGCCGAATGCCTTTGGCTTTGGTCCCGAGGCCCCTAGGCTCCATGACGGGACCCCAAGCGCTGCTGCGGACGTCTTACCGGACGCTAGAGTGCGGAGCGAGTTTGGGCCCATGAGATCGACCCAGGCATCTAAGCCTCCCTCAAGGAGTTTCGGTGCATTTCGTAGCTCTCGGTCGTAGTTTAGGTCAACGAGGGCCCTGTTCAGAGACACGAGAGCTTTTGAGCGTCTGAAGAAGGGACGTATGGGATCATTTTCGAGTCCTCATCGTAGAGGACAACCAGCTCGAACTTATCGCGACGCTCAAACGTCCTTTGCTCTTCGAGAGGGGCTAGAACGTTGCTCTCGCCAATATCTCCCGCCGAGATGTTCTCCCGAAGGAGAACCGACGGTTCGATACATATGGTGTGCTGGGAGAGAATGTGACCGCTTTCAAAATCTTCTCGAGATCGTACATCAATGAGTAAAATATCTCCGCTTCTGGACCGCATTAGGTCATATAGTTGTTCGGGGGTGATGGCTGGCGTCTCCGGAATCAGCATAGGAGGTTTCGACTCGACAGACCCCCGAGCGCTCCGGATGCCGTTCGTTGTTGACTGCTGCGCCAGCGATGTGACGGACCCATTACGCGGGCCGGTGATGGAAGTGCTTGAGCCTGTACGACTGAAAAGACCGCGGGGCGTGCTTGATGGCAGCTGGGCGTCCTCCGAGGTCACAGTACCTCTTGCCGGGCTATAAATGGCATCAGGGACTTTCGGAAGGCTTGGCACCGAGGTGTCAGCCGTGATCGCAGCGTTCCTGAGCGGCCGGGAAGACCCCCTCGGTGCAGGGGCGGGGGCGGAACGAGTGGATACGTCTTTATCCGCGGATCTTGTTGGGGAGGTTGAGGTTGAGTGGAGGGCGCCCTCAAGTTGGCGAAACGGGCATTCAAGTCGGCGGAGTCGGCTCTGCGATGGAGCGAATTGGATTGGATAGAGTTGCCGTGGAGGGCCTGCGGCTTCGGCTGCACAGCTGGTTTTTGTCTCGGCGGGGATGGAGGGGGTGGATGGTTAGGAGGAGGGGGCGGGGGAGGCGGACTCCGCGGCGATTCTGGTCTCGTAGCTCCCTTCTGAACCGGCTGCACGCCGGTCCTCTCATTGTCGGCCTTGATGTCTTCTTTGATTTTCTCGAACTTGGCGTCTGCAGTTCTGATTTTGTGTTGAAGCGCTTCATAAAGCCGGCCCTGCCCCCCTGTCTCGACGAAGAGAGACATACTCCTTGTGGTGCGGGATGATCTGAATCGCGATTATGTAGCCTCGTATGTATTCCTGGAGTGCAAGATCCGGCCGGTTGAACGTTACCCACGTATCGGCTTGGCGCATGCACCCATCCCCCGCTTCGAGAAGCTTCCGAATGGGGAGATTGGGGTCAACGCCAGCAGAAACCGAGGTCAGGTCGCTAATGTGCGGCAGAGGGCCCCTCGAGGAAGGCTGCCCTCCGCCGAGCTTGCCTCCGCCATAGCTGCCGGCGAAGCCGTTTGCACCATTGCTCGCCACGTACATGGGTCGCGGGGAGAGCTGATCGGTAGGCTCTCTGGAGCGATAGGGAGTATATTGGTCTGGGCGCGCTAGCCCTTGTGGCCACGGCGTGTTCTCGAGCCTTGGGGAATCAGCGCAAACGTGACGGGCTGGCGATGGAGTCACGGCTTAGGCTGTCACGGCGGGGTGGAAAAGGACGGTCGGTGGGGTTAGAGCTAATGAGAGATGGTGACGGCAGGTGTCAGGGAGGCGTCGAGAAGCGAGAGGTAGGGGAAGGGCATGCACGAGAGTCTAAGTATGAATTTGGTCGGGTAAAAGAAAGGTTGTCATTGCGGATGCGCGGCTCAGCGATTCGGGTCCCCGCCGTGTGTCGGCCTGGGTGGCCCTCTCTCCAAGGAGGGGAATGCGAAAGAACAAAGGATGTGTGGCAAGGAGGTAGGAACTAGAATGCGAGAATATTTAGCAGTGCCGAAAGCATCGGTGGCGGCGGAGGGAATGACGCGGAGATGGAGAGCATGGAGAGGTCGTTTCCGTCATGGACTGACTTTTGGTCACATTCTTGGGATTCGGCCAAGGGCGGATGAGGCACTCTGCTGCCGAGAGACGATGACGAGAATGCCGCAGTGTTGCAAGTCAGCGTTCTTGAAGAACCGCTGTTCCATTTCTGGGTTGCAAAAGCACATTGGCTGGACCAAGGCGGGATCCAGAGCCTCCCACGCCCACCCAAGCCCACTCAAGCCCACTCACACTGACCCTGAGGGAGGGGTGGCCAGCCCGGTGGCCCCTTCCTGGCCCCTTCCCTGGCCCCTTCTCTCATCAATCAATTGATGCCAGCGCCAATGTGGAGCGGGTTGAGGGGGCGCTGGCTTGGGGAATTGGTCATCTTTGGGCCCTTGTAGTGGGTTTCAAGGTATATTAATCGAGTGTTTCAGTACCTTTAGATTCCGCTGGCCAACTCAGAGTAGGGTCAATGAGGAATGAATGAACCAAACATAGAAAACACCCCGCAATTGATTCTCTTCAAATCAATCCAGAATCTATGGGATCCAGCACAGGATTTGTCAATGCCCCAGCCCAGTCGAGCCCCAGTCGAAGCCCCAAAGCCCGCTTCATTCAAGCTTGTGCAAAACGTGAGAGTACCTAATCATTTGGTTGATTCGAGAGCCAGCGCCGCAGCAAACACTGAGGGGCAAACAAAAACTTGGAAGCATCAGCCAGATGGATTTCCAGGGTGCACATCTCCCGTCGTCCTGTCGCATTCACAGCAGTGGATAGTATCGGGATTAATCCAGAAATATACTCCTTTCGCTCATTAGAAATGATGGCAATATTCACCTCAATAATGACATCGAACTGCTCGGGATGGTATTCATCTATTGTTAACTGGTGCCATGGGCCATGTGTGTCGACGGGATGGAGTTTCGAAGTGGACATGTTTGGCGCCTCGATCAACTAGCTTGATGCAGATGAAAACTTGGGGATTAAAAGCGTTCGAGTACTTGTACGAGCTCAAGGCAGCCATATTCCGAACCAGCCTCGAACTTGACCAGACCTTATTGTGCTACAAGTATAGAGGAGTGGGTACCCTAGTGTCGCTAAACCCCATCAATCGGATGCTCAAGTCTATTCAATGGTATCGAGTGCGGATAGACCTAGAGAGCATTAGATGAGCGAGGGAAAAGGAACCCTGAAATCAATGATACCCATCCCAGCTGATTTCGTCGAGGCCGCACAACCCGAGATCTCATCCATTCATCGCTGAGGTCCTGCATTTCAAATGCGAGCTCTTTGGCAGGCCCTGGTTCAGTGGCTGTTTCCCGCTCAATGTAGAGGCATGTAGAGTCATGGGTCATTGACCATCGATGGCAAATGGATCCAGTCGGGAGGCGAAGATGGCGGGGAAGGAACATTGAAGTTGGGTACAGCACACTGCCCGCTTGCCCGCTTGCCCGCTTGGCAGCCCTTGATGGGAAGGTACTTCAGGTGGAGCGGGTGTACCAAGTACCTCTGGAGTTGCCTGAGCGTCCGCCGCCAAACTAAGCTGCACGTGCAGAAACCAGCCAGATGAACAACGTCAGCTCCCCAGTCGCCATCACCACCACCATCACGAAACCAACTCCAAGGCTACCACTTTTGTTCCATCAGCTTTTCCGCCACAGCCTGGCAGACAGTCCTCCATATTGCAGCCTGTGAACTGCCTAGATTCCCTCTCCTAATTTCTTTTCTCCGTTTTTGCGTTTCCGCCTTGCCAAGAATTTGTTTGCCCTTGCTGTTTACCACCCGCTGTGTCACTGTCCATCTCAAGCCATCCGGGCATCGCCATCATTTCCCGGCTCCCCTCCCACCTCCATATTCCCGCTCCCCACCTATCAACCTCACACTCGCACCTCTTCCAGTCCACCTAGAAAGCATGATGAGCTGGTGGTCATCATCGGCCAATACGGCCCTGGACGAGCAAATCGACAAGGCGACTAGTAGTAGCTTGTAAGGAGCTCCCCTCATCGGCAACCTTGGACGGCCTGATCACTAACGCACAGCACTCTGCAGGAGGACATCGCACTCAATCTCGAAATTTCCGATGTTATCCGATCGAAGACGGTTCAACCCCTAGAGGCTATGAGGTCCCTCAAAAGCGTATTGGCAACAAAATCCCAACGTCCAGCTTAGCGCGCTTAACGTAAGTTCCTCGCGCTTCCCCCGGCCGGCCTCTAGGAAGCGCTTTGCCTTTGCTAACCCTAACTTTTGGGGGCGCCCGACATAGCTTACAGATACCTGCGTCAAAAACGGGGAGACCACTTCTTGAAGGAAATCGCATCGCGCGAGTTTATGGACAACTTAACATCCCTCCTACAAGCTGTGGGACCCGCAGCCGTTAACCTTGAGGTCCGAGAACAGATTCTCGAACACATCCAGGCCTGGGCGACCGCTACCGAAGGACGACACGAGCTATCCTATATTAACCAAGTGTATAATACCATGAAGAGAGAAGGCTATCAGTTTCCTCCCAAGATTACCATCTCTAGCAATATGATCGACTCGAGCGCCGTAAGACACCCCCGACCCCCTCCCTTCCCCATAGCACCCTTGCGCACCATACACTAACTTGTTGTTTCGCGGGACCACAGCCACCCGAGTGGATCGATTCTGATGTATGCATGCGATGCCGTACCGCCTTTACCTTCACCAACCGCAAGCACCACTGCCGCAACTGCGGTAACTGCTTCGATCAACAGTGCTCGACCAAGACCATACCCCTCCCTCATCTTGGCATCAAAACGCCTGTTCGGGTTGACGATGGGTGTTATGCGAAGCTTACGACCAAGTCCTCGGTAGACCGGGCTCCGACATACCCGCATAAGACCCGAAGCACATCCGCCATGCAGCCGAGGAGCGCTCGCGTAGACGAAGTCATTGACGACGATCTTCGACGAGCTTTAGAGATGAGCTTGGAAGAAGTGAAGAGTTATTCTCGAGGTTATGTCGACTCCAGCCAAAAGGCATCGTCTACGGCCAAGGTCAACGGGCACTTTGACGCCTCCAAGTCGGCCCCTGAAGAGGAAGAGGACGATGACCTGAAAAGGGCGATTGCGGCGTCGCTCGCCGATATGGAGGAGCAGAAACAAAAACATTCTGCTGCTTTAAAGCAACAAACACACGGCCCTGCCACTACGTCTTCCGTGCCTCTGACGCTCCCCAAGAATGATTATGAGCTTACTCCCATCGAGGCGGAGAATATCAATTTGTTTGCGACCTTGGTGGACCGGCTACAGACCCAGCCTCCCGGAACGATCCTAAGGGAACCTCAGATCCAGGAGCTATACGATAGCATTGGTGCGTTACGGCCAAAGCTAGCACGTACCTACGGAGAGACAATGAGCAAGCATGGTAAGAATCTATCTGTTCCCGTTCCCCACTGATTGAGCTCGGAAGCAACAAGGTCGACTAACGCACGAGGTGGTAGATACCCTGCTGGACCTTCATGCGAAGTTGTCTACCGTGGTTCGATATTATGACAGAATGCTTGAGGAGCGTCTTTCCAAGGCCTATGGACAGCATACCCTCGGCGGGTACAACCCTGGCCCCCACGACAATCCGCTGGACCGTATCCCACCCTTCATACCAGCGGCCCTAACGTGCCAGGGCCAGCCGAGAACTTTACACGGGGAGCAGCGCCAGGATTACGGGCGCGCGCCAGCGCCAGCACATCACTATCCCCCGCAACCGCCTTCACAACCCGCGTACCCCGTCCCCAGCCATGTTCAGCCGTCGTATCCGCCTCAGAGGAGTGATAGCTGGCAGGCACCCGCTCCTTCGGGCCCACCCGGCCCGGAGGGCAGTATTCGCAGCAGCAACAACCGCAACAGCCCCAATACCCTCCGGTCGATGCGCAATCGAGACACCCCAGCATCCCTAGCCAGCCGACCCCGTCACCCTCCGCCCCTCCCAATGTACCAGACACAACCTACTATTATCAACAACAACCACCCACCCAACAACCTGGCCAACCCGTCCCATCTCTTGCGCCGGCATCCGACGCCACTCAGTCACCCTATCCCACGCTACACCAACCATCCCAACCGTACCAGCCGACTCCCCAGCCAGCTCCCTCTCAGCCCAGCCAGCCCGTCCAGTCGCCCCAACAAACACCCCAGATCCCACACCAACAACCGCCCCCACAACAGAACCCTTACTGGCAGCCTTCGGTACCACAACAGCAGAACCAACACCAGCCCCTCTTCAAACGCAGGCAGCGCCTCCCTTCAGCAATGGCAACAACCTCCTCAAGCGCATGGATATGGAGGGTATCCCCAAGAGCCTCCGAAGCAGCAGCAACCTGTCGTAGAAGAGAGCTTGATAGAATTGTAAATCAGCGGAGAATGAGGATGGTTGTCCACTGCTGACGATGGAGCACACTAGTACGGAAGCTAGGGTTGACAGAGGTTTAGACGCTAGGGAGTAGGGGACGGTGGCGGGCTTTGCAAGACTTTGATTCCTGGTTTCCTTATCCCCCACCCCCGAAGCTGATGATATGGGGGAAAATGTATTTTAGAAGCATGCAAGTATGAGCTGGAACGGCCTATCGGGCTTTCCGTATACCTCCGAGGGCTTTCTTCCTTTTTTATTTCTTGTCTGTCACGATTTCATGATTCCGAGTTCAGAAGTGGTCAATGTCTGGTTCTTAATGCTTCATGGTGATGCGGGAAACCAGTTTGAGATATCCCAACCCTCATTCGCCCCGTTTGCAGCTCCATGCTTAGACTCCGACCCTCTAGTACGAGTCTCTGTTTCAAAGTCATGTGTGCCTAACAGGCCCATGGGCTTTTCTCTCTTCTTCCGAGGAGTTCCTACGTCTCTCGCGCCCACTAAGCTGTGCGTACGGGTTAGCTGGGGAGGGGTGAGCGTTGGCCGGTGTGACCTTGGAACAAGACCGTGGCTCCAACAACCTGGCTCTCGAGAAATAGCGGTTGCATGGAAACCTTCCTAACGAGGTTTCTTTTTTCATGACGATTGCTTCTTTTTCTACCAACGAACGTCGATTAATCTACCCAAAATAGGAAAAAAACACCCAAAGGAAGGAAGAGGGTAGAATAGCTGAGGAAAAGAAGGGAAAAGAAGGGATGAACACCAGCAGCCTCCCCTCACCTAGATGTTTGGAACTTCGCCGCCATGGGGCTCGAGGGCATACAGCAAACGGGATACCGGAGAGAAGAGCAGGGAGGGAGGTGGTGAAAGGGGGACGGGAAATATGGCAAAAGAGAAGAAGCACAAGATGAACAAGCGCGCCAAAAGAGAGGGACACAATAGTACAATGGGGGATATGAAAAGGGGGCTAGACATAGGTTCGTCGAGATATTTGTTTGGAGGGAGGGAGGCGTATTTCCGACCTAGGAAAAAAATTGATACCACACATACACACGCAGGGTCAAGGCCAAGGCTGAACAAGAAGGGGAATACAACATACAAGAGCAGCACCGCCCTCAACCGACAGGTCACCACATAAGAGAAGAAAAGAGTAGCCTAGTGTAGCCAAGTGTAGGACTCATGAAGCCTTCGATAAAGATGGGGAGCAGGAGGGAGGAATGACGACGAGGATAATAGGAGACAGGCTCTAGAATCACCTGCTCTGAGTAGGTGGAGGGAAGAGTGAATGAGACGGCGTTGATACTTGTAGAATAGGCCGAGCAGTCAAAGCCCGGTAGAACAAGATACAAAAAGCAATAACAGGTAAATCGCTAGTGAGCCATCCTATCCTAAGATTTTGATTCTTTCATGACTACCCGTGAGCGGGGTTGAACCAAGAGTCCCGCGGAACATAATTAGGAGGTGAAACGGTTGAAAATAAATAAAGACAAGATGGGAGGATGATCGAGGGGTTGAGGGGAAAAAACCAAAAAACAAAATGAGGTTATCCATTGTTCCGTGTCGTTGCCTTGATGCCGTCATGAAGCCCGTCTCGGTTCGCTCCCCTTCTCCCTCCGTCACCTCAACTCCACCTTAGTCCGGGTATCCATGAATGCCGGGTGCACGACGACAACGCCGTTCAAGCTCGTCGCCACATGGACGGCTCTGAATGATTCGAGGGTATGTGAATGAAAAGCAAGAACCTCGCGTGTCGAATCGTGCATCGACCCCGCCGCGCAAAGGGCTTAAAAAAGAAATAAGGGGCACGAGGGAACTTCGTGGCTAATGCTCCTTTATACGCCAGACGAGACACATGCTAACACACGGTTATTCGTCTCCTCTACCCCAAATCAGATTGCGCGTGATGGCTCGCTCCGCTAGCGGTCAGCCGCAATGCCGGTCGAACTGCAACAGGTCGAACCCGTCCACCGAATTTAAGACGGTCTTGGACTCACTCCTGCCGCGTCACATCTCTCATTCCAGAAACCCGCCACTCCTTTCTAGACTCCGCGATGCTATGTTCCTCTGGAATATGGTGCTTCTCTTAGGCATGTGACGCTGGTCTCCAAGTGTTCGCGCCGCCATTTTTTTCTTTTTCGGTTCGGCTCGGACGTGCCTGCGGCAGCGATGGTGTAAAACTGAAACTCGTACTCGAATTTTGTCTAAGTTAGGACAAGGCGATGCCGCTCTACTGTCCACCTTTCCTAGCCTTCTCTTGCGCGCGCGCCTCACGAGCCGCTTTAACAAGAGGTGCAAGGTGCTTCAAATCAACGCATTGCTTCATAAAGTCATGCTAGAAGGGCGGGTTAGTATCTAGATACGGTACTGTTCACGTGAGAAGAGATCTCACTTACCCTTAACAGATCATTAGCGCTGGCACGCCTTTCGGGATCAACTTTGAGAGCCCAGTAGAGGAAGTCCCTGAACACTTCTGTCAGGTTTTGCTCGTCCTTAATTTGTGGTGTTCCGTTAGTAGCGATAAGCCACAGTGCGCGGAGGGGCGATTCTGTAAGATACGGCGGTTCGCCCTCAATCATTTCGATGGCCATGATACCAAGCGACCAGATGTCAACCTTTGGCCCGTATTCCTTTCGCGTCACCACCTCGGGCGCCATCCAATAGGGTGTGCCGACCATCGTCGTCCGCTTGTTTTGCCCATCGTTGATAGTGGCACAAAATCCGAAATCAGCTGTGAGGTACCTGTTAGTCCATCTACATACAAGGGAAAAAGTGGGGCTAAAAGTGTGGTTGAAAAATTGAGACTGGAGGAGAAAAGAGAAGAAAAACCTGACGTCCCAAGATGGCGTCATCAGGCCCAAAGACCAGAGTGCTACGCGACGCTGTGTAGCGAGATTCGTGCGGGTAGAGTACAAAGAAACCATAAGGGGATACGCACTCAGCTTGATATTTCCTTCCATGGAAAGAAGAATATTGTCCGACTTGATATCTCGGTGAATGACGCCCTTCGAGTGCAAGTGTAGGAGTCCCTTGAGTGTCTCGCGGCAGACGGAGGCAATCATGCCTTCTGTCATGATGTTGAACGTTACAACATCTGTCAGGCTGCCACCTTCCATGAATTCCATGACGACCCAGAGCTCACCGCCGCAAAGGTAGCTGTTGATGAAGTTGACAATGTTGGGATGAGAGCTATCCTTCATAACCAGAATTTCATTGATGATAAGGTCCTTCTTCGGTTGTTGCTCTAGATTCATCTGCTTGATTGCAACAAGTCGATTGGTCCCCCTCTCGTGACCGGTGTAGACCCCGCCGGATGCGCCCTGTCCAATCTTATTGAATCCCCTGTAGATATCCCGGGGATCATCGTCTGAGCAAATGCGCTTGAGCGCCGCGATAACGTCGATTCCACTGCTCTGCTTAGGGCGTTGCCGAGGACGCGCCGCGGGGGCTGGGCTCCGCTGGGTCCTTGCGGAGGGCGCATCTGTGTCGCCGGATCCGGCATTCGACCGTACTGGTGCTGTGACGTGGGAGGGGTAGGCTGCTGAGGAGCGGGTTGGCGTTTACTGGGCGCGCGTCCGATTTGCCCGGCTGATATAGCCTGGGCCTGAGCCAAGGCTTGTTCATGCTGCTGCTGAAGGAGCTGCTGTTGGTAAGTCGCAGCTTGAGGGTTTTGTACCTGGGCCTGTTGTGGACCGGGGCCCTGAGGTGCATAGGGTGAAGTGCCGTTGACACGCGAGTTCGACCGAGAGCGATGCTCCTCTGGGAGCATGGGCACATTCTCCTTCGGTGGGACGTAGGATACCGGAGAGAGAACATCGCCCGTCTGCGACATTCCGATTCCGGAATCCTTTGTTGCGTATTGCGACTGGCCCGTGGCCCTCGGCTGTAGGGTGCTCGGCGGCTTTGGTGCTGGCCGGGTAGGGACAAGATTCGGGTCTTTGGCCGGAGGCACGGGGCCGGCGCCCTTCATCGGCACAGGAGGGGGCGCCCGCGGATTTTCAAAACTTCCTTCATGATTGACTGTGGGAAATCTGGGGCTCGCGGGAGGGCTAAGCATAGGGGACATGCCCAGGTAAGTTTGTTGCGGGAAGTGTGATGGGGATAACGCATGGCCACCAGGAGCCCCGCCATTGTACTGGCGCATTTCTGGTGATGCGGCAACATAGTGGAACTTCTCAAGTACTTGGTCCTCCTTTGGCTTTTCTGTGGTTTCCTTGTAAAACTGGAGAATGTTTACCATAGTCTGAGGGTTTGCCTGCCTCTCCTTTTCGGAAATTCCGCTCTCGTTGATTAATCTTTGCCACGCTTTTGGTAGACCCTGGGATCAAAGAGAAGTCACTAGTTAGCAAATGAAGTGGTTCTAATATCGCCCGACACATGTTCCCCTGCCGACGACGAGAGCGCACCCATTCATTCGCCTCAACCGAAACAAAAAAGCAAAATAGAGGAGAGGGCGGGGAGAAATGAGTCTATGCCAAACTCCAACCTTGTGCAAAGAAAGCGAAATGAATTACTTACGGTGAACTGGCCGGTATTGCTATCATAATCCACGTGGGTGACATGGACGGGGTTCTCGGGTGCGGAGATGACGGGCTTCTTGGGCGATCCGACGAGGCCACTGACAAAGCCCGAGAAGCCAGACTTCTTCCTCAGGACTGCCACCCTCGGTTCTTTGGCCTCGTCCGAGAAGCGCTTCGAACTGGAAACCTCCACCACTTTGGCGTCTTGCGGTTTTTCCGCCATGGAAGAGTCTGACGACATGAATGTCGCCGAGTGGGGGACGGTCGGGCTCATGACGAGAGTGTCTGTATTTGATTTCGTCAAAGGAGGCGGAAATATAGGCTTGTTCGTGGAAGGAAGGGAAGCTTCGAAGCGTCGAGGCGATTGAGGATGGCCGCACCGTCAAAGGGAGCGCCGATAAAGTCGTCAGCGGCGGTGGCGTGAAGGAGGGGTTGGGAGTTCTGCGGATCCGACAGTCGACCACCGTTTCGAGGTGGAGCGG
This sequence comes from Parascedosporium putredinis, assembly GCA_949357655.1. NCBI lineage: Eukaryota > Fungi > Ascomycota > Sordariomycetes > Microascales > Microascaceae > Parascedosporium > Parascedosporium putredinis. The sequence goes on along the minus strand of CASHTG010000021.1, from coordinate 401,476 downwards.
GCGCGGCCGCGGTGGGTGGAATGGGATGGTGCTGGAAAGACGACGGGAACTCGGACGAGGCGAGAAGAGGGGATGGGTTCGATCGTAACAAGGACGAGGGATGCTTGGGGGACGAGTTGCTTGACGCGTTGGGATTAGCCCTCGCGGGCGGAGCGCTTGGGGTGCGCTTTAGACTTTGGGAACTGCGTTTACTCTGGAGCGACAGGCTGTCAAAACCAAAGCCTACATCGACGCCGGATGAAGATCGGGTGTGGTGATGTGAAGGAGGTTTCTTTGTGAGTCGTCGACGATGGGAATTGCCGTTTAGATTAGTGTTGGAACTATCCATGATCCATCCAAGTTTCCGCAGGGAGTGGAGAGGGAAAAGTGAGGGAGCCCTGGGTCTCTGAAGTGGGTTACAGTGGCGGCGGCAGCAACAGCAGCGGTAGCAGTGACAGCGTTGGCGGGCGCGAGACGAGGTCGCAAAGCAGGGGAGCAAGTTTTTAATGCAGTGGCTCTAAGTGCGCACTATGGGAAGTAGTGTACTGTTTAAGGTGTGGAGGTGCGCCAACTTGCCAGACGTGGGTCGGAAGAGGGGGATGATTGACACAATGTCGGGTTGTGATATTGGCCAGGAAGCCAGCGACACGTTTGAATATGTGAGTACTTCTGTCTGGGGAAAGTGGCCCTGGTGCACCTTGTTCCGTTTTCGTGCAGGGTGAAAATCGAGCCCTTGGTCAAGGAAAGGGCGAATCGAGGTTTGCTTGCCGCAGGGTGTTGATTTGACTGGCAAGTGCAGCCAGAGGAGGGTGTTTCCTTGGGTAGTGAAATTATTGTACCACTGTCGCAGAGTACATGGTACGGCGGGTACTAGTACAATATAGTGATGGACTGGATGGCGGGTCCAAGTTAATCAGTCGAGACTTGGGACCGCCTGTGTTGTGACGGGGTGGGGGAGGGGAAACAACCTAAGGAGGGGAGGGGGAAGGTAGTGGCGACGTCGACGGGTGTGGTATTATGTGGAGGCGGACGTGGGGAACCCAAAGAAAAAAAAAGAAGAAAAAGAAAAAGAAGAAGAAAAAAAGGAAAAAAGGCGGGAAAAAAGAAAGGGAGGAAAAACGGAAAGGAACGGAGGAAACCAGGGTGTTTAGTTAAGGGCCGTGAGGCACCAGACCAAGAAATTAGAAGTGATCTAGTGTGGAGACAGGGCAGCAAGGAGAATGAAGATCAAGCTATGGTCTTCCAAGTCCATCCAAGGTTTGTGTCTATCTTGATGTTGAAGATTTGAGGTTGAGAGATTAGGGCGAGGCGAGCTGGGCTGAGCTGGGCTGAGCTGGATGAGGGAGGACTGGGAAGAGGAAACAGGTAAAGAAACCGGGAGAGAGACAGAGGAAGAAATGTCTCGAGATGATGTTTAATGCCCTGGTCTGAACACGCGCGGTGGGGTCTCAAAAGAGGAAACTCAATTGAGAGGGAAAACGCGCGACGGCAACTTGGCTTGGATGAGCAGAGCCAACGTCAGCGAAGGTGTCGCAGTCGAGCACGGGGGTATTCACCAAGAGTTTGGTACTCGATACCTTGAGAGTGATCAATGATGGGACCAGGGGAGATGAAGAGAAAAATGGAGCAATATCTCGAGACAAGGCTTGGGGTGAGTGATATTTTATTGAGATGTATTCCCAAAGTTGATTGATTAGACGTTGTGGATGGGTGTGATGCGTTTGGATGGAGCCCCAAGAGCATCGCACGTATTGATCCAATGCGTCTCCAATGTGTGGAAACGGTGCTGGGATCTATTATGAAGTATGGTTGATCCCACGCCGTTCACTGGCTGGCGACCAGGACGGCGTGAAGTACTTGCTGCTCAGAGAAGAGGGCAGGAGTGATCACGGCCAAGGTGTGGTACGGTCCACGGGAAGAATTTGCGGAGAGCGCAAATGAAGATTCAACACGCTGATGAACAGCCGGAGGAAAGACCGAACACCTAAAGGCCCTGGTAGTCTCCATCCCTCTTTCCCCCAGCCATGGAAAGCCGTCAACACCTTCCTTGACCATCTCCAGCAGGAAACTCGAGCGACCCCAGTCATACGAGTCCTGCCCGCACTTCGCCTCCCATCGTGCCTTCTTCGCCGAATAAGTACTAATGTGAGATTTGGAGGACCCATAGCACCATAGGTCTGCGCCTTCTTGAAGGAATTAGACAATGTACACGCATAAACCCATTTGGTTCGTTTGCCAGACGAGCGCCTTGGATTGGCAGTTGATATGCGTGGCTTCCTGTCCGGTTATCTCCCACGGACCGGTGCCCCGTCCGTTCACCTCGATGGGGTCTGCGTACCCTTCATTTTTACCGTTTCGTTTTTTTCTTGTTCATTGATCATTGCCCTCATTATCCTTCCACGCTAGTTGCTGCCAGTGTCGAGGCTGCTGGGTTGTCAGCATCAGGCCTAGGTGTACCGAGGTAGGTCCCCCAAACCACGAACGAGCCCGAACACATTGATATCCCTGCCAACGTCGTCGGGAAGCTCAGCACTGTATAATGGAGGCCGCGCGCCGTGCCGCAAGCGTCCAAAAATTTGAAGGCCTCGAGATGTCTTGACGAAAAGGGCGGGGGAAAGCGTTGTGACGGCCGTCATTGCTTGTCGCGCCCATGGCGTGGCACTTCGGGGCCTCTGATTCTAAGCCAGCCCGCAATGATATATTACTTGGGTCGCGCGTCATCGCCAGGAGCTGGATGATGCTCGAGCTTGTGTGCGGTGGTGGTGCTGCTTTTAGCGCGCCGGCATGTTTCAACTGGAGCTTGGACTAGCCAGGATCCATCCCTGTCAGTCTGAACAGGTAATCCTCTATTATTACGACGGGGAACCTGTTTCTGATGGGCAGCGCAGTGAGTCGGTGGAAATGAAGATAACCCACTCCATTCTGCTTGTCTAAGGCCAGTTCATGGAGAAGGGGAGAAAAAAGAAAAGAAAGGGTAAAGACTATCCAATTATCGTTCTCCAGAGGAGCGCAACTACGAGATGGAACCAGAGAAAGAATAGGCCCAATTGAGCCCCCGGGAATTCCATTTCCAACTGAACATGACACTTTTTGACATTTGTGAAGAGAGCACAGGTCGCCGTGGCTCACAAAAGGCTATGGCTAGATCGCAGCAACCCTTGTCTAGCACAGGGCGACCGGCCCGTTTGGAAGCCCTCCAATTTCACGGTTGTATACAGCGGCTGTGGCATGATCGTTTTGGATTGTCGACTGAAAGCTGCACCAGCCAAAGTCGAGACTAGTGCAGAAACAAGCGAACCACATCAATTCCTGAAGTGAGTGAGCAACGGCCCAACGGAGGCTGACTCGCTGCCAGAGATCGTTCTCGCATTTCCGAACATGTGAATCCATCGAGACCGAGCTGGTGTGCTAGAATTATCCCTCTTTGGCAAAAGATTCCCACGTGTATTCTTTACCCCGTTTTTCTTTTTCTTTCTTTTTTCCCGTCTCTTTCTCTTACCCTGTTCCTTTTGCCCCTGTCCCTTCTTTTTTTTTTTCTTTTTTTTTTTTTCCGCTTCTCACCCAAACTGTTTCCCTTTCGGAAAAGGTAGCCCCAGCAGTCCAAGTCCATGGGTGAAACGGCTCCTTGCACGATACAGGCCAGCACTTCACCAAAAGGATTCCTGGCTCAGGGTCCTGCTGCCCGAAAGTCTGGCCAACCCACATCAGCGTATAAACGGTTCGTCCAGATCTATTGCCAACGCGGTCGGCGGCGGTTACGGCCAGCTTTTCTGCCAACGTCCACCACAGCACATTGTCGGGGCCCACTACAAGCCGGGCAGCGCTTTTAATGCGACGTTGCAGGAAGCAAAGAGGTACCGAAACCAGGCAAGCATGGGGCTTCTTTTGGCCAGTCGAGAAGGAGGACTTCTCTTCTCTCTAAAACTTGACCCCTCAGATCGCCCAGCTGGAGGCTCCAACCTCAAGACACCGAATTGGTGATTGGTTCCCCCTTCACCTTTGGTGTCGCAAGGTAGGTAGGAGCCACCAATTCTGGAAAAGAAGGACGGGCAAACCCCCATCCCTGGTTGCGACCTCTTCCAGCTTGAAACCTTTCCAGGGTTGGGCGGTTCGTGGCAAATTATAATGCTTGTACTTGCCATACCTTGGTGCAGCCAGTTGGAAGGGAGGGGAGAAAGGCCATTGGCAGGCCTCTTTTCAAGATTTCGAGGTTGCTTGAGTTGGTGTACTATCAAGACGGCCCACCCTCAAAGAAACCCCAATTTTTGTCCGAACCAGGGGTCCTAAGATGAAGAACATGAGAGGAATGGCCCGGGTTATTGATTGACAAGCCCCTCCATCGCCAGATTTTGCTGCTGATTTAGCCATGTCGGTCATTTGCGGTGATAAACCCAACCAACGAGCAGCGGACTCAGGACGGCACTAGCACGTAGCGTCCATCCCATCGTAAACGAGCGGGAGCTTGTGCGAGCTTTCTAGAACGGCTCCCATGGCTCCCATGGTTCTGAATGAGGTTGTCCGAAACGGTTCGTACTGTATCATCGGTATCACTACCCTGTCCTCTCAAGAAAGGAACAAAAGTCTTTCGCTTTCGCGGACGAAGAGGGTTGCTTGTAATTAGAATTTTCCCAGTTAAGACGCCGACATAAACAATTATCCGGGTCCGATAATTGCGTTCTCTGGGGTTTCGCACGAGCCCCGATATGTATCATCCCTGAGCCCGGGCTTGGTTCACGACACTCCCCACCTCGTTACCAAGGTTCCAAGGCTCGACCAAGTCCTGTTTGAACTGGGACAGACACTTTGACATCAGCATGACCCCTTCAAGACCCTGGCGGCCTACAGACGGCTTCGGACGCTTGAAGGAGTGGACGTGAAGCCATCCAACAACATGGCTTCCATTGGTGTGTCTGTCCATTTCCCTCCATTCCACCAAGACGACTAATATGGCTAGATCTGCGGCGTACCCCCTCGTTGTAGCTTCTCAGGCTACCCGTCAAGGAAGCTTGATCAATCGGCACATCTACATCTACTCGTACGAAATGCCCTCTTCCATACATCTACTTAGTTCAATCTCCCTTTTGGATTCCCTCTCAGCCTCTTTGGCATGGCATTAGCCGTTTCACTGTGAATACTTCCGGGGTTGGGGGACATGGACTCGTGTCGAGCGATGACCTGCATCTTCAATGCAATATGCAGTCGCAAGCCCGAGGGCCGCCCTTGTCAAGCGGGTGGGGATTTTCTCCTTTTTTCACTCTCTCTTTTTCTTCCCTCTCTGTTCGAGAAGGCGAAGCATGACGAGCCCAGCTTGTGGCGGGCCAATTATGCCGTATCCACCCCAGTCCGCCTGGAATTCTTGAATAGCCAAATATCGGTCGTCATGTCTCCTCCGCCCCGGGTTACCTATTTGCTGACACACAGATGCTCATATTGCTCGCGGAAATTGATACTCCCTTGGTATGTACTCGGTTTAAAGGTACCAAATACCTCTGATGGCTGTCCCGTTGGAAGAATTGGGAGAGGAGCGGAAGGAAAATATTTTCCGCATGCCATCTCCGCTGTGCCAGTCTTTGTCGCCTTTCTTTGTACATGTGCAAATGGGTGTGTGTGTGTGTGTGTGTGTGTGTGTGTTGTTTTATCCATCCGCCGTGGAAGAGGAACGCAGCCTATATCAACTTGGATTACTTTGGTCCATCTCTTGGATGTATCGATGTGTGGGTGCCTGTTTCGGCGTTTAGAAGCTCCAGAACATCCATCGATCTAACATCTAGGCTCATCCGTCGGCATACACGGATTATATATCGCAATGACGGGTAACCCTAGGCAAGATTTTGGGATGGCAACTGCCTGTTTGCAAACAAACGGCGGCAAGGCATCAGATTGGCCTCTGCGATTTCAGCTCCCTTACACCCGCAAAGACGACCTCAATCTGCGGACCCAGCACTTGGGCGGCGTAATATGCCAGCGGAGCTTTCTGTTCTATTAATACTCCTCTCCGACCGGCCAGAAGTGCCTCGAAATCTTGCACGCAAGGTCGAGAGGCTTCCTATTATCCTGTCGACCAGGCAAGCCTGTCGCGGTATTGTCTACCAAGGTATTAATACGCGTGATATCCGCCACCTCCCTTCGCCCCTCGTCCCCCCTCGGCCTTTTGACCTTTTTCCTCTTTTGGGGGAGGAGGATACGGAGCAATATACTTCAATTTCGTTTGTTCCTGCCTTGGCTCTCGCTTCGCCTTTGCATACTCGAGCAGGCTGATGAGTCGGAGGCTTTTTATTTTTCCCACCTGTGTTTTCATGCTGTCCAATAAGCCCTTCTCTCCTCTTTCTCTCTTTCTCTGTTCACTCCCGTCCCGCCTGTTTTTTGAGGCTCCCGGGGATGGTTGTACAATGGCGTCGATGCGCTAATCGTGCTCTTTAGCTTACGCTCCCCACTATACAAATAGAATTCTGATGTCAAGCTGCAGCGACTGACAGCCGGGATGACAGGTTTGAACAGGGCACCGCGCCGGTATCTAGTGAGCTGGTAATGGTGAGCTTTGAGGCATTCCCACCTTGTACATTTTAGATAAGAGGGTATTAGTTGGTATTGTGCAGGGTACTCTTGCAGCCTGGGCTAGGGATAACCTGTTTCTTGGGGGTTGCCTTATAATTTCGTCTTTCATCTTTTACTGTTATTGCGCTCTCTCTATTATCCAAGTAAGTACTGGAGCACGATTGTCGCTCGCAGGAGTATATTCTAGAAGCTTGGTGCCTCTTATTCCGCCCTCTCCTCACTTCTCCTGCTTCTTCCTTTAGTCCCCTCATCCCCGCCTTCTCTCCCCGTGGAACAAGACATTTGCTTTGCCGCGAGCCCCTCTGCCTTTTTCCGTTTTCGTCGTCTTCTTCTTCTTCTTCTCCTTCTTCGTTTTATACCAAACTCGGCAGGCCTTGCGGGGGCTGAGGGAGAGAAAGAGAGAGAGAGAGACAGTGGCGTGGAGCGAAACGGGACGAGCACCGGCTTCCCGCTAAAGTGGGCGACGGAAGCAGGAACCCATCCTGCAGTCTAGGTCAACGTTTGAGTGAAGTGCGCCCCCATGTCACGAAGCCGGGTAAACTTTCTACTTTGAGGGTGGGAAAACGGGAGACGGGGGCAGGGATAGATGCTACTAGAGAAAGTTCGAATAAAGGTGCAAGGGTGAAGGGGTGGGAGATGGAGGGGAGAGCGCTGGGCGGATGTGTCGTGGGGCAACAACGGTGCCTTGCATCAAAGAAGACCTGGATGAGCGGGAGGGCTGCATCGGAGATGCGCTGTTGAAAGCGTAGAGGTCAACGACTGCCGCCTCGGGAAGGGGGAGGTGGGACGCGGAACTTGTCCGGCGCCTCGGTCAGCTGCATGGCCTTGGGCTCAGGAGGCATGTAGGCCTGTGTTACCATCCCTCATTTCGTGTTCTTGAGATAGAGTGAAGGGAGTTCAGTACCGCGCGGGCTTTTTGACCTGTTGCTTCTTTTTTTTTTTTCCCTTCTCTTCCTCACGATGGCTAACTGACACCCTTTCGGTCTCGGGAAACGGGCCAAGCACTCCTTCGAACCTTTGATCGCTTGTACTTTACTTCAGTATTTGGTCATTTGACTTGGAAGCCACATTATTCTAGCCCCTACCGAGGTTGATGCCGGAATCGTTCATGGTGGATACAAGTAGGTCTGCACCTCGGGGTTTGTTCAGCGGAAAAAGGGGAGGGGGAGGAGGGACGGACAGGGTTATTGAAAGCGCAGCCTTGGGCGGGAACCGAGGTGGTCAGCGAGTGGCACCACGTTCTGTCACTGTTCGATTTCGGGAACCCCCTCCATCACCAATTGATATTTGTCTAAAATGAGGCAGGGGTCTCCTCTCTGCAAGACATGTGGCAGAGCATCTGGGGCTGCTCAATGGCTGGCCGGGGTGGATGTCAGGTTTGCCTCGCTGGGGGATGACAACGCATGCTTCCCGGAAATCTTCCCTCGAGAAAAGCTGGGCGGATGCGTGCGCCACCCGTCTTGGATTGAGACTGTTCAAAACTGGATAGATGAGAAGTGAGGCTTGACTACCGACGGATAATACTCGAAGAAAAGATATTCCAAATTCGCCTGGGTAGGGTGCTCTGGATTTATGACGAAGTTCGCGGGGGTTGTAAAGGGCGACATTGCCCAGGGCTGGCCCGATGCCGACAAGGGGAAAGCACGTGGCGGAGATAACGGGCCGGGACGGACTGACGCGCCGGGGATGGGCTTGATTTCAGCGCTGATTACATGGAAGCTTTGTGTCCTTGTCCTCTGTTAGAGACTAGTGTAGCTTCTTACGTATTTTACAAGTAACCGGAGGCTTGGTGGACTTTAATGGGAGAATTGGAGAGAACATGATATCGGGTTGGGGGACGTCTGGTCCGGATAAGATCGTCAATCTTTCGATGGAGGCCAAGCCAAGGTGAGGCTTCGGAAGGCAGGGGTAGGGCAGATAAGCTAGCCGGAGGGAGCGGCCGATCCCCCACCATCATCCCAACCTGACAAGAAAAGGGAGAAAGAGAAGGGATTTGAGATCTGCTCGCTCTTCTGCTCCTCCTCCATGTCATCAAACACTTTATTGTTACTTACAAAATCAAGAGCCCACATGCAATGCCGCGTACCTCGATGACGAACGTGGACTGGCACGGATGAGACCATTCAATTGGGATATCACGTGAGAACAAGGATCTGGACTCGTTCGACTCTGGGAACTCAACGCATCTGGGCACTAATGGAACCGTGTGGTTCTGGACCGAAGCAAGACAAGAGTTGCGGCTTTCGCCAGCCCTCGACGCTAAACGATTTCGGGAAGAGGGGCCAATCAAGCCGAGCTGTCGAGCTGTCGGAGCTGGCTGGCAGTTGAAGCTACTAAGCCGTGCGAGCACAAAGGGAAAAAAGAAGGAAGCATGAGAAGGTTCTGGCACCGGCTCAACCATTCAAGGTGTCAACATTGAAGCATGCCCACGGGAAAAAAAGGGGATCAGCTCAAAGGGGGTTTGAGGTGGTCGTTGGACCATGCCAAAGTGGAACATATTGACACATCTTTTTCGAATAGTGTCATTTTCGGCTTAAATTTCAACAGCGGCAAGAATAAGGGGTAAATGGATGGATGCGGTGCAGGGCCATGCTCGAACCCATTTTGTTGCCACGGTGAGGGGAGGAGAGGGCATTTCAACCAGGTTCAATGGTGCGTGGGTTCGGAGGTGGGTAATGATTGAACCATTGGGTCAATTGATCAATCTCTTATTATTGCTTTGTGTTTTTCTCGTGAAAAAGCTTTGGAGCAGTTGGAGAGGCCAGCGAATGTGGGGTCCAGGTTTGGCCCTGGGTCGAAGGGTTCTTTCGTCGCCTCCCCGTTTGGTGTTCATCCACCGATGGATGCACCGATGGGATGCACCGATGGCATCAATTGATGCTCGGGGTCGGGTTTGAGAAGAGGAAACGCATAATGCCTGTATCGGTGGCCACTCCGCTCCACAGTCTGTCCTTCCATTGCATTGAATGGGTGTTGGGTGGGTGGGTTGGTTCGATTGGAATGGAATGGGATCCAATGCAATAACAACTCGGTACATGGTCGATGGGATTCAATGTTGGTGGATTGCACTTGCAAAAGGGGCTGTGAAGCCAATGGAATTGATTCATCCCTGCTCCAGTTAACGTCCGGACTGGCTCTAGTGTAGCGTGGTGCTGTGTGTGGTGCTGCGTGGTGCTGCGTGGTGTAGCGTGTGGGTTGTTGAGCTTGGTGCGTCCGAATCACCGCCGCCGCAGTTTTTCGAACCACCTCTCGAGTGGTTCCCCCGAACCTTCCACCTTGGCCTTCTTCCTTCCTCCTCCCCACGATCTCCCTCCGATCTTCCGCCATCCATCCATCCTCGCACTCTTTCCCTCCTCGCCCTTCCAGGCAAAACCTCTCCTCCCCCAGTTCCCGAGGAAATTCAACGGATAGTCTCTTTTGCCATCCATTCCTCGCGATTTGGTTCTTTCGTCCCCGGATTCCTGCACTCGCCCGATTTCTCAAGCTTCCGACATCACGATGTTCTAGAGCCCCCAAAGCTCCTTCGTCACCTTTCTGTCTAGAATCTGCCCCCTCCCGGTTATTTCCCAAAAGGTCCAATTGTAAAACCCCGAACTGCTGCTCTTCCATCAATAAGCCGAAAAACACCTATTTCCTGGCTATCGCTTCTCTCCTGCTGGTCTCCGAACTCTGTAAGTCAAGTGGGGGTGGCTGTGGCTGTGGCATGTGGCATGTGGGAAAAGCTCTGAACCATCTCCTTTTGCCTCTTTCCAAAGGGGTTTTGGGGGTTTGGGGGAGTAAACCTTGCGTGCCGACCTCGAACGGACTTGCACAATGGTCAATTGCTAACCATCAACCTCTGACGGGGAATAGAACTGTACTTTCGAGCCCACGAATCACATCCATCCGCTCTCCTCCAAGAACAGCTTGTCTGTGCCACCTCATCTCTAAAACCAAAGAAACCCAACGAAACAAGCAATCATGACTGAACTGTCTGCTGCCGAACGCATGGCCCGCGAGCATGCCGTGACCCATCAGGCCTATATCGAGCCCGAGGAGGCCCCCGTTGCCGAGCCTTCGACCTCGTCCTCGGCGTCTCAAGCTCCTACCATCGCTGACAAGGTTGCCGGAAAGCAGGCCAACTCCAAGCCCATTGACACCCAGTCTCACGAGCTCTTCCCCGAGCTCGGCTCCTCCAAGGGAAAGGCTGCCGCCGCTAGCGCCGTTCCCACCTGGGGCGCAAGGACTGGCGGCTCCAATGGAGCTTCCAACGGAGCTTCCAGCGGTGTTCCTGCACCTGCCCTCGCCTCCGTCGCAAAGCCTGCCGTTTCCCTGCCCGGCCGCAACGTGGAGACCATCACCATTGACCCCCAGCATGTCCTTCCCCGCCAGAAGCTCCGACGCCCCATTCCCGACATCATCAAGGATATCAACAAGAAGTCCCGCGCCAAGATCACCATGTCTTCTGCTGCCAACGGTCGATTCAAGTTTGAGGCCACTGGCCCGCAGGACGTGGCCCAGCAGGCTTTGAAGGACCTGGTCTCCCAGATTGGCACCAAGGTAAGCTTGCCTCGTCCCAGCCCCTTTTGAAATCCTATCCATGCGTGCCTCCGAAGCTTGTACCCCCTACCCGAATGGAAGATCCCGAGAGCCGGAGAATATGTGCGTGCGCTAACAGCTCTTCTTCTCTCCTCTCGATAGACTACCATCTCCGTTGCCATCCCCCAGTCTGCCCGCGCCCATGTCATTGGCAAGCAAGGCTCTACCATCAAGGCTCTTCAGGAGCGCACTGGCGCCCGCATCAACTTCCCAAGCTTGAGGAGACTCAGGCTGCTCTTGACGAGGATGACGATGCGGATATCCATGTCACTATCGAGGGCAACACCATTTCTGCTGCTTCTGCTCGTGAGGAGATTCTCAAGATTGCTCGCGAGCGTGCTGCCAATGTCCAGACCAAGGTCCGCGGCATCCCTCCCGAGTTTTATCCCTTCATCGCCGGCCCCCAGAACTCCCGCGCCCAGGCTTTGGAAGAGGCCAACGGCGTGCGAGTCCAGGTGCCCAGCCATACTGCCTGGACCTCTCAGCCCCTCCCCGGCGCCGGTGGCCCTGGCCAGCGACCCCAGTTCTCTGCCGAGGGCGTCGAGGACCACATCTCCCTCGCCGGTGACCGTCCTTCGGTCCAGAGGGCCCGTGCTGAGATTGAGCGCCTCGCCGCCGAGCTTGAGAAGCAGCTCCACGTCGAGCAGTTCTCGGTCCAGCGTGGCCGCCACCAGTTCATCATTGGAAACCTCGGCATCCCTGTCGAGGACTTCTTCGCCGACACGGGCTGCCACATCCTCCTCCCTACCGAGGGCGAGGATGACACCGTCACCATTATTGGCCCTGCCGAGAGCGTGTCGGAGGCGGCCGAGAAGGCCATGGATCTCGCCCTCAACATGCAGTGCTCCAACTTTGACGTCTCCCGGTTCCACCGTGGCGCCCCCAACGGCGCTGCCGTCCACGCCCAGAACGTGACCCGCTACCTCCGCCACCGCCGCGAAATTGAGCGCCTCGAGTCCCTGTACAACACCCGCATCAACACCCCGTCCTCGGAGCACGGCGCCCTTCCCTGGGAGATCTACTCGCGCGACGGCAAGAATGCCATTCGTGCCCAGTCTGAGATAACGTCCATCATGAACGGCCATCCCCGTCCCGTATTGCCTCGGTCCCCATCGACCCCTTCTTCCACTCCCACATCTCCAAGAACGTCACGCCCCGCGTGCGCGAGGACTTTGGCGTCCACATTGTCGTGCCCGAGGCTGGCGAGGGCCGCGCCCCCGTCCTTCTCGTCTTCGAGGGTCCCACCTCGGAGGAGGCCCCTACCAGCTGCCCAAGGCTGCGCCTTCCAAGGATGACGTCCGTGCTTTCCAGCAGGGTCTGGAGGATGCTCGCAACCACATCCTAAACCTCATCAACAAGCAGGAGGAAATCACCTCTGTTGCCATTGAGGTTCCTCAGAAGTACGTATTGAAAACACTGGATAGCCCTCCCCATGCTACCACCCATGACCCCATCGTAGAGAGAATAGGACCGCTAGCGAGACTTTTTTTCTTTTTTTCTCCTTTGCTAACGCGTGAATCGCTCAAACAGGTACCATGAGCGCCTTCGACGCTTCATCAAGAAGGAGCAGGAGAAGCGCTCGAACGAGCAGATTCCCATCCGAGTTTCTTCCCTCGGCACCAAGGTTACCCTCCGCGGCCCGAGCAGTGCCGTAGCAAGCTTGGGCGACAAGGTGGAGAAGTTTATTGAGCAGGAGAAGGAAGACGAGAAGGAGCGCGGCTTCATCACCTCGTTTGACTTCCCGCAGAAGTTTGCCAACCACTTGATTGGCAAGGGTGGTAGCAACATCCGTGACCTCCGCGACAAGTTTGACGTCGAGATCCAGGTCCAGGACGGCAAGGTCGAGCTCAAGGGTCCCAAGGCCAAGGCCGAGTCTGCCAAGGCCCACATTCTCAGCCTGGGCCGTACCCTCGCTGACGAGACTACCCACGTGCTGAAGATTGACCCCAAGTTCCACAGGGAGCTTATCGGCAAGGAGGGCACCCAGATCAACCGCCTCCAAACCCGCTACAAGGTCCTCATCTTCTTCCCCGGTCGGCCAAGCCCGCTGCCGAGGACGGAGCTACCGATTCCGCTAGTGACGCCGGCAAACCCGCCCGCCGACAGCAGAACCCCGACGAGGTCATCATCCGCGGACCCAAGAAGGGAGCTGATGAGGCGCGCGATGAGCTCTTCTCTCTTCACCAATACCTCCAGGAGAACTCTCACACCGCCACCGTCACCATCCAGCAGAAGCAGGTGCCTTCTTTGATTGGCCAGGGCGGTTCCGCTCTTGAGGAGCTCCGTCTCGCGACTGGTGCCAAGATTGATATCCCTGCTGACCGTGATGTCGAGCTCGTCGAGGTCCAGCTCAAGGGAACCAAGGCCCAGGTTGCTGCCGCCAGGAAGATCCTCGAGGAGAAGAGGTCGGTATTCGACGACACCGTTAGCAGGGTCATTGACGTTGACCGCAAGCACCACAAGTCGCTCATCGGCCCCGGAGGCGCCAACCTCCGCAACCTCGTCGTGGAGGCTGGCGGCTCGGACGACCGCAGGGAGTTGGCGAGGACCATTCAGTTCCCCAAGCAGGACGCCGACGGCGACGGTATCAAGGTCGAAGGTCGCACCGAGGTTGTGGACAAGATCATTGCGGCCATCCAGGAGAAGGTCCGCGAGTGGGACAGCCAGGTTGCCGAGACGATTGACGTGCCGACGGAGAAGCACCGCTCGCTCATCGGCCGTGGCGGTGATGTGAAGCGCAACATTGAGAGCCTCTTCGAGGTGCTGATTGACATCCCCGCCAAGGCGAGAACAAGACGGGCATCAAGCTCCGCGGCAAGCCCGAGAACATTGCCGCCGCCAAGGAGCACATCCAGACCTTGCTCAAGGAGCAGGAGGGCGAGACCGTGCTTGTCCCCGGGCCAAGCACCACGCCGTCTCCAACAATGGCCAGATCTTCCGCAAGTTCCGCAACGACTGGAACGTGACGGTCGACCACGCCGGCCAGGGCGTACCCTCGAAGCCCGAGACCACGCGCGCCAACGGCGGCTCCTGCCCCTCATCACGGACGATGAGGATGCCGTCGCCGATGCCCACTCGTGGACCATTGTTCAAAACATCTCGACCGAGGAGGGCGATATCCCCTGGGTCCTCCGCGGCTCCGCCGACAACGTTGAAAAGGCCAAGAAGGCCATCCAGACGGCCCTCGACCAGTCTTCCAAGCAGGACACCACCGGTCTCCTCGTCCTGCCCGACCCGCGCACCTACCGCCTCGTCATCGGACCCGGCGGCAGCAAGGTCAAGACCATCCGCGGCCAGAGCGGCTGCAGGATCACGGTGCCCCGCGACCAGGCCAAGGACGAGCCCATTGAGATTGTCGGCAGCCAGGAGGGCGTGGAGAAGGCCAAGGAGCTCATCCTTGCCGCGATTAAAGAGGGCGCCAACCGCTCCAGGGATTAAAAGGGAGAACCGAGGAGAACAAGGGGTTTGCGGGTTTTCCTCTGCCCTAATGTCATCTTTTTGACTGTATGCATTCAGTGTGTAAGAACTGGTTGGGCACTTGTGTTCTTTTTCTTTTCTTCTCCCCTTGCTTTTATGGTCCTCGCTTCTTGGGATGACAATTGAGGTAATTGGGGAAAGAGGAAGAGCCAAAACTTGCCTTGAAAACAATAACTCATCTCCTTTGTTCTAATGGACATGATGATGAATAACTATGTAATGAGAAATTGGGAAAAGAGAGGGAGAGAGAGAGGGAGAGGGAGAGGGAGTGGGTAGTCGGTGGGCTTTCTCCGAAACCCTCCTGGGGAGGGGAGGAGCAAGAAAAGTTTTTGTGTTTTGTTCTTCAAAGTTCCGAAAACAAAAAAGGGGTCTCAAGAATGGATCATGACTAGATGGTATATGATGTGACTGTCACTAGTTCTCCCAACACAAATAAGAAGTTTTATCTATGTCTACGTTTTGCGTGTGATGCTGTGATGTCGAGTATTATGTCTGGTCTCATATAGGATATTGTTTACGGGACCCAATGTAAGTAGGTATCGGGGTTTTGATACCTTTGGCCTCGGGGAGGTTAAACATATCTCTCGCTGATAAGAGGCGAAGATGACGAGGCGTAGAGGAGGATGGCATGAGGGCGCAAGAGAACAAGGCCCCGGCGTCAAAGGATGGGAACGGATGCATAAACTTGACAATGGTGGAAGTAGATGATACAAGGTCCACGCACATGGGAGGGCGTGGGCAGTAGAGCTACTAGATATCTGACCTTGATACACATTGAGATACATTCAAGACAAGAAGAAAAACGACGGCACACGTTAAGAAACCCGGGGAAAACGAAAACCACGACGGCGGAGACCCATTTTCGGCCTCCATTAGTTCCCATTTGACCACCAAAGAGGAGAGAAATTTACTCAAACAGCTAAAAAGAAAAGAAGAGTGGAAAGAAAAGCAAAACACCGGCCCCGGTTTTGTTTATTTGGAAAAGAAAAAAAGAGACGAGGAGGGGGTAAACAAACGAGGAGGGACGAGGTAACGCCGTGCTTATCACTAAAGAGAGAAGAAGAAAGGGAGGGTAGTGAGAGATGATGGAGGCGTAGATGGCAGGGAAGAGACCGTTTGCAGAGAGATATTCCTTTGGAGGGAAAAAAGGGTTTACTCGTGGATTAGGTCAAGTAGGGACGCCATGTAGGGGGCCTGCAAGAAGAAGAGTCGAGTTAGCAAAAGAAATGAAGAAAGAAAAATAATGGGAGCTGGAGATATGACGGGATACGTACCAAAGCCCTGTTCTCGGCCATGACTTCGAAAAGCCTCGGCATCAAAGGTCTAAAGAGCCTCTCCTTCCAGCCGCCGGGTTCGCCGGTAGCCTCGTTTTCCTTGAGTAGCTCCTCCTCGGCTTCCGTCTTGCCGATATTCCTCGCAATGTTTCTGAGGACGAGGACGGCGCTGAGGGGATCCCGCTGGCCTGCGGGGGTCCGTTGGGGTTCTTCTCGTCGCGCATCGTCTGCGTCTCCTCGTACGTGACCGTCATGATCTTGGCGGGGACGATCCAGTCCTTGCGGGCCTTCTTCGCCGCCCGGTTCTCGCCCGACAGCGAGGCGGGGAAGGCGAGGGCGATGTGCACGCTCAGGTGGCGGGCGAAATCGAGGAAGCGCACGGTGATGGGCTTCGCGTGGTGCGAGCACGTGGGCCAGAGGCAGCGGAACTCCCGCTCCTGGTTCGCGTAGCGGCCCTGCTCGTCGGGCTTGCACCCCAAGTGCTTGTCCGCCACGTGCGCAAACATGGCCTTGCGGTCCAGGAAGTAGGTCCCGCACCGCTCCTTGGCCTGGTCCTTGGGGCCCCAGGGGCACCGAATGTACTCGCGGCCGTCTATGCTGAGGGGTTCTCCCGCGCCCGGATCGACCCGATGATGAACTTTTGCTGCGCGTCCCCGCGCGTGAGGACCTGCGGCGCCGAGTTCTGGTAGATTTGCGAGCAGCTGCGGATGAAGTCGGCGGGCGACGTCGGCGGCTGGCCGGTCGCCTTGAGAACCTCGGCGAAGGAGCCGTTGTACGCCTGCCACGCCGCAATCTGCGTGACGAACGACTCAGGGTCGTGATCGAAGAAGCACTTGACCCAACGATGGACCCTGTCCGGCTCCTTCAGCTTCAGGAGTTCGTCTCTAAGCTGGAGCGGCATCGGCGCGATCTCGTCCGTGACGGGCAGCTTCTTTTCCGGCGTGAGGATAATCTCCTTTTGCACCCTCCGCGCGCCGTGTGATAGCAGTCGTGCGAGGTGGTACACTAGGTTTTCGGGCGAAATGGCGCCCAGGAGGGAGTCCACGTTCTTCACCACGGCGGTGTACTGGTACAGGAAGTCAAGGCACGCATCCGTAAACTCGTCGTCGTTGAGGAGAATCCAGTTTGCGATATTCTGGAGGACGGAAGGCGGCACGTACCCTAGACGGTTCGCCGCGTCCAGGTTCATCGAGATGCGTCCGAGGGCCCGGAGGCCCGTTAGAATAATGCCGCGGTCGTCCGAGTCCATCTGTTGGAGAAGGGTAAGGTAAAGCGGGTCGTCCGAATCTAGAGTCAGATAGGGTGTGATGTGCTCGGCGATATCGAGCGAGTAGTGCTTGGCCTCGATCACGATATCGCGACTAGGGAGGCTGAGAATGATGCAGATGAGATCCTTGATGGGAGGGAAGTTGGCGATGTGGGCCGCGTTCTCGGGTAGTGTCACCATGTTCCGGATGGTCAGAATCGCCTCGGTGACGCTCAGCATTTCGTTACCAAACTTCTCGGTCTGGATGCTGTCCAACACAATCTTGGGCGTAAGGGCCTTGATGCGCTCGAGAATATCCGAAGTGCCGTTGACTCCGTCCAGCTCATCCGGCTCAAGCGCCGCCGCGGGATCCCACGAGATTTTCCACTCTACATCGTAAAATAGGCTCGCCACCCGGAGGGCTGCCTCAACCAGCCCCTCGTCAAGACCGGGGAAGACTTCGAATCGGAATTTCTCTCCGCGCTCGAATGAGATCCTGACCCAGTGGTGGAGCGCGTATGTCCTTTCATCAGGGTTAGAAGATCTTAGGGCGCTTAGGCACCGAACGTAAATGTTTGCGCCCTCGTACGCTATCGAAATCACAGGGTTAGCTCTTGTCCGTTTGGAGATACACGACGCGCAGGAATATGAGATGGGTGCATAATAGACTCACAGCCAGGGGGCACGCGGGGCAGGCGACCCGCTTGGATTTGGCGGATCTTGTGGATGATCTTGGCTCGCGAAAACGCAACAGCATTATTCCCCGGTGTGTCAACAGGCCGGAGAGGGATTGACGTCAATGTGCGTGGGTTGTAGCTTGTGATCACGGACGAAACCGTGCCATGGTTCGGGTTGTAGGCTCCCGATGGAGCGCCACGGGACTGAGGGTGGTGACTAGGTGTCTGGTTGAGGTGGCCCTGGGCCTGGGGGTGCTGGGGGTACCATGCTGGGGGTAGAAGGTTGGCTGGGCGCATGTCGTATTTGTCGCGAGGGACCGGTATCGGGTTGGAAAATGACTCGTTGGGGAGGCGCTTCGCGAAGACCGCGAGAGGCACGAGCAGATGATCCGGGAGTGTCGACAACTGAGCGCTCACGGGTGGGTGTCGCATCATCGCCAGAGACACCCGAATCGCTCACGTTTCTCGTAGCCTTGAGGAAGTTTTCCCGGGTCCTCTTCAGCAAGCCTGAGCCTTTTGCCGTGACATCCTCGAGTATCTCTTTCGGAGGAGGCTCCTTGCCGTGGATTGTCTTGATTTCGTACGCCGCGAGGTTCTTGTAAAACTTCTCCTTCAGGCCAAACGCCGTCGCAGCCTCGTTGTTAGTGTATAGGTAGAGCTCCGACGCCATTCGGCGCCAGGCGAGCTTTTCATCCGAAACCTTGTCATAACCGCCATTCTTGACAATGTGTTTGAATACCCTGAGGAGGTCGAGATGGGTTGTGCCGACCTTGGGCTCCGGGTCGAAGCTGGTGCCACGCTCGGCGTGGAATTTTCGTAGTTTCTCAATGAACTCTTCGTACTCGGGGGTGCGCTCGATAATGTGCGGGGGCATCTCCTTGGGCGGCATTGTGGGCGAATTTTCGTATTTCGAAGCCGCCTCGCGTGTGGGTGGTGGGGGCCCGAGGGGGTGGGAAGTTGGCAGCCTCAAACGCGCGGTGGATGTTGATGCGGCGCAACGATGGGATTTTGGCAGGACAATTGAGAGCTTCAATGATTCTTTGGGGGATTAACGCGACTGGCAACGCTGAGTTTGACAAGCCAGGCGAGCGCATGCAGCTTATCGTGCGCAAGGAATGCGGTCTTATCAGCACGTGAATTATCACGTGAACCCGCGACAGAGCTGAGGCCAACTTCAATGAACGGTGCTGGTGGCGTTGTGCTTAGACGACCCACATCTCTCAACCTCAGCCCAAGCAAGATGACTTACACTGGCAAAGACGCGGAACAAGTGGTCTTCTGAAGGAGGTGCACGAGTTGCACTTTGTAAATAATTACTTAATACGTATAGAGGCCCCAATACTAAGTGATCTACATATAACTTTCTATATAATCTTGGTTATGTTCTATGTTCTTAGAGGGTTCTCGACGCCCACCTTCGACCTGGCTAATCACCGACGCTGGTCTTTGCATCTGGGAAGGGGTGGTGGACTGCTGGTCTGTTGGAGAGCGAGGAGCACCTTCCCCATGCTATTTCATGCGCGAGGGGACGACTTCCGCTTACAGGAGCGGCACCTTCCGTCTCGGTTCGATACCACTTCCCTTCCTTAGACTCGAGAGCTTGCTGATCCTCGTCCTGGCTGTGCTGCGGGAGCAGCAAGCCAGCCATCACCATCATCGCACAATGCATGAAGCTTCCTTGATAGACTTAATATTCAAAGCGTTTCCTATTCTTGCCCTGATATATGCTCGTTACACCCTTTTTAATTCGGTGGCCTCTTTTACTTGATCACCAACTTATTCAGTTCGTGGACTGAGAGCTG
This sequence comes from Parascedosporium putredinis, assembly GCA_949357655.1. Classification (NCBI taxonomy): domain Eukaryota; kingdom Fungi; phylum Ascomycota; class Sordariomycetes; order Microascales; family Microascaceae; genus Parascedosporium; species Parascedosporium putredinis. Next base: position 381,888 of record CASHTG010000021.1, on the reverse strand, counting down.
AATCTCCCTCCTCGTCTAACCAGCTTCACGTCACCATGTTGCCTAGAAAACTATCTGATGGATTGTTAACGTATAATTTCGATCTTGAACATCTCACTCTGACCATATTTGAGTCTGAAACTGCCGCCATCGTAAGCAAAACGGATTATCACTCCAATCTCGTCTTGACTCTCCGACAATTCAAAGGCACATTGACTGGGAAGAAGGCGAAGAATGCCGACATTGATATGGGATTTCTCTTCATTCTTCACTCCGGAATTCACGCAATTGTAGGAATCATCCCGAAGGCGAAGGTCTCATCTACCGCTCGGTAAAAGATAACGTCATGTTCTAGGAGAGGATTGATCTGAAGAAGCTGAATCCTGGCGTCGATGAGATCCACGCCGGTTTACAGGATCCAGTGTGAGCCGGGAACTATATCATTTCAATATCAGCACGAAGATGGAAAGGTTGAAACACTCTTGAACTCGAAATGCCAAAGTCGAGGCTGCTCACACTTTAGCTAGGTCAGAAGGGCTTCCATCGTCTTTCGCAGACGGGACGAATATGAGCGCACCATCGAGATACTCACGAGCCAAGGTTTTTCTGTAATTATCAAGCCCATGAGATGTGACGTTCCAGAAAACCCTGTCAATCCTGCGACTGCATCCTCGTTCCATCCTACCTATAATTACAGGGTCTCGCCGGCTAGCAGATCCGTAGCTGGAGATCGGGTTCATGGCTCTCAGAGCCCTTGGCCGTCTCAGCCGTCACCGGTTGCATCTTTGAGCTCGCTGCCCCTTGTTGATGGAATCCGGACACCAGCCGAGACTCCCTTTTCTCAGCTGAACATGGCCCAAAGCAGCCAATTTCAAAGGTTAGTCCCACCAGAAAATGATATTAATCTCTTACAAACATCTTTATATATCTGGAGTGTTCCTAACAATAAATAGAGAGTTTACAGACCCGCTGACGACTGGATACGGTTGGGGTCCTTCAACCCAAAGCTACACATCATTGCATTCGAGTGGCTTCAATTCGGCACACAGATCTCTGTCGAGCTACTCCAATAATAGTAGCCAACGTGTGAGCATCCACGATAACGACAGCGCTTCAATCTTCTCCAGTAGAACATTGAGGCACTCTCATAACCCATCCCCTCTTCATCAAGTCAGCTTTCCACTAAACGATTGCGAAGGAAATAATCAATTCAGCCAAAATGATTACCAAAGGTCCACCCTGCAAGAACCGACCAGGGAAGTCAGTCTTCCGCCGATACGAGCGCTTCCATTCAAGGAAAGGGATGTGCTAGACAAGCCACAAATTTCCAAACCAGCACCCCTTGAGGATGTGGTGATGAAGAAACCTCAAAACAGGGTGACAAAATCCAAGAAGAAGCAGCCGTCTTTGAAGCCCCTCCAAAGCGTAAAAGCAAGCCGCGAGTTCCACAATGTGGTCAACTGACGAGACGGATCGACCTAAAGGCTGGGAAACGAGCAAATACAGCGACTGCACCTAAAACTTTACAAGACTCTGCGTGCCAGACAGACAGTAACCCCTCAAAAACCACTGACTATTCTACTGAGGCCTCGGACGACATGGAGAAGAGATTATGGAGCGCGATAACAGCAGTCCAAGAAACCCAGGCAGGAATTATTCAACATCAATCGAAATTGCACAAAACTCTTATCCAGCATTTAAATGATCTTTTCATAACAGCGCGTAGCTCCGAACCCGGGGATCCCAGGCTACATTAGTGATGGGGGTACACAGTAATGCCCAGGCCGATGGACGTCTAGTATCGGCAAGCCAGGCCCAAGTAGGGCATTCATCGTCTCAGAACTCGCAACTCAGTGATGTGACGCAGGGAGGGATGTCTGATATAAGGAGGCGGCACACAAAAGAATACAAGCAATGGAGATACTATTATCTACATGCCTGCAGGGTCTATGAGTCGAAGGCGGAAAGGTCAGACTGGGAGTTTATCAGACGGTTTCTTGACGAGATGCCGACATCAAAGGTGCGGGATTGGATTCAAGGCGGCCTGTTGCAATTTTACCCGTCCTCCGTACGCGCTCTGGAAACTCGGAAAGGACCGACTTTACTCATCACCAAGGATTTGACGTGGACTGATGTCCAGACTATGGCAACAACTAAGCTCACACTTCCTTTTCCCAAGTGGGAGGTCATCTAGCAATGTTTCGTTGATGCGCCTTAGGTAACATTGTTCCTTGATACCCCGTCAACTCGGATCGGACTAAAAGTAAAAGAAGCTACACGGGATTTCGGAGGATCTTGAAAATGGGGTAATAGAGGATGTTAATCTGTAAACAAAGGATGAAAGCCTACTCGCCCCTTGGGCTTACTTGCATTGTATGTGACAAAGCTAGCCACTTGTTATCGTCCAAGTTTGTTCGTTTGATAGACAAATCAAAGTTGGCTGGTTTGCGATCTTTTCTCTCCCACCTTATTCACCCCAAAGACAATTATGAAGGGGGAGATTATGGAGGCTAAAGAAATGGATGGGGGCAGCAGTGACGATGATGGTGCTTGACATGGCATTGTCACGAGTCTCTTAGATAGATCTAGGCCCTCACGCACCGGACCTCAAACACTATTTGCACCTGTAAAACTATGGTAGTGGTTGTAAAAGCACGTGGACACGAATTTTATATGGGAAAAAGGGCGTGTTAGTCGTGGGTAGGGCGGTTGAGTACCAGCAAATTTACAAGCTAGCAAGCAATTTCTCGCCGCCATGACAGACAAATTCCTCTTTCTGGTCACGATAGAAGAAGTGTAGGACTTGACTACCTTCGAGTGAGCTTATAAAAACTCCATTGTTCCCTCGAACGAACCGAGCCTCTTCTCTTGCCCTTCCACACACCAAAAGCCCGCATCCTACACATCAACTCCCTGTCCCCTCTCTGCCCTTTTACAATCTCCTTTGTTCCAAAAGAAAAAGGACTTGCCCTGTCCGCACTCTGCAGTAAGACCTCTAGTCTTTTGGATTTTGAAACCCTCCTACAGAAGCCGGCTACTCTAAGGTTTTCCTCTTTGTCCCTCTTTAGATCCCTGGTGGTCCACTCAACCATCGAATCCATCTTGTCTACGACTCAAGTCTTCTTTCCCCAATCTCTCCAACCCAAACACATCACAGCTATCCACACTTGATATATTCGGCAAGAATCCCTAGCGACGATCGGAACAACACGTCTAATCAACGCGGAGTTTCCAGCCAAACGTTTCCAATCCTTTTCCACCCCACCCGGAACCCAGGCCGGAAAAAATGTCCTTTGTCGAGAAGCCCACCCATCCCAACCGGGACAAGCTGACAAAACTCGACGCCAACGACCCTGTCGTGAAGGCATCGACCAAGCTGACCAACCAAATTCTCGACCAGATCATCAAGAACCCCGAAAAGTTTACCCGCTTCGGATCCCCGCTGGACCGATCCACGGGCGCGGCCGGGGCCAAGGTGACGTTGCCGTCGCCTCAGCCCAAGGCGTCGGTGCCCGAGGGCACGACGCCCGGCTCTAGGGTCAAGTACCTCAAGGACCAGGACAAGAATTGGCCCCGGGCCACACTGTTTCCTAGAAAGAGGGCCGCCGAGGACGACGGAGAAGAAGAAGAAGAAGAGGAGGAGGATGACGAGGTGGGCTCCGATCCGGAGCTTCAGGCCAGGAAACGGGTACGCAAGCGCAGACGAACGGAAAAGTCTGACGAGGAGGTTTGTGCCTTTACGACGGCCAAGGGACGCAAAAGCCGGGCTTTAGAGCGCGCGGAGACACCTCAAGCTACCGAAACGAAGAAGAAGGCCCTCACGCTCGCCGCGATGCTTTTCCCCAGCGTAAGCCCGCCGCCGGCGCATGCGAAGCCCAGAATCACGCTCAAGATCAACCCGTCCAAGATGGCCACTACCAAAGATGAACCAACCGACAAGACTTCGGCTACCGCTGCCAGGCTAGGTTCCGCTCGCGTGGGCAAAGTGAAACAGGAGCCGGGCTCCCCTTCGGCCCTCGACACCATCCCCGTGTACGCGCCACCGCACAGCTCGGATGAGGACAGCAGCGGCGACGAATTCAAAACCACGGCCTATGCGCCATCCACTTCCGGGTATGATGGCGACTCCGAGGACGACCTGGAGGAAGGCTCGAGCTTGAAAGACGAGGATGAGTCCGACAACGAAGAGCTTGTGGGCCTCAAGACCGTCAAAGACGAAGAGGATGCGGACGACGAGGCTGAGTTGTTCCCGAAATGGGCCGTCGTTACCAAGACGCTCGATGATGCACGGGTCGTCCGCGAGCGCGTGAGGAGGCGGATTTGGATGTATGAAAAGGACGGTAAGACGATGCTGAGGTTGGATTGCAACCGGTGATGGAGGAGTGGTACATCACCGCTATATAATTTTCTTTTCTCTTTTCTTTGGAAAGTTGACGGACGCCATTTTAGGCAGGATGGCTTAGGATTTTTGATGAAGCATATATAGGATTAGCTTGGAAGGAGTATGGTGTCTCTTTTTTATATTTTTTATTATATGGATGGTTTGGACATTTGGAACTCGGGTTAGGTTTAGGTGTATGGGTACGATCCAGCTCAACAAATCTTGGGATGAGCACAAGGAACGGATTGATATGATGGATTTGGCGTTACGCGGCTTCCTTGCGAAGATTATGACCACGGATAGTAAGAGGGCAGGACATGGTTAGGAAAGAAAAATGATATTTTGTTTTGTTTAACTTTGTTCTCGTAACCACATAACTACATCAACGATGTGAAATAGTAGGACGAGATGCCTCAAAAGGATCCTGAAAGGTTAGCTCACCGATCCCTTCCCGGGCGTAAAAAAAAAAAAAAAAAAAGGGCACAGCAATAGTTCTTATTTCCTCACCCAAAGCCAGTTCGTACATTCATCCATAGAGTATACATCATTGCACAACGCATCGCGAGCCAGAAAAAAAGAAGAAGCAAAAAGACTGTGCTTCACCGGATCGGCGACTCCTGCCATCTTCACCATTAGGCCTTCTTCTCCGCGCTGTCCTTGGACACAACGGGGTCCTCGGGCGAGAATTTGATGCTGACGCTGTTGACGCAGTGCCTCTCGTCCGTAGGGGTAGAGAACCCTTCGCCCTTGAAGACGTGGCCGAGGTGTCCACCGCAGTTGGAGCAGACAATCTCGGTCCGCACGATACCAAAAGCGCGGTCCTCGTGGCGCTCCACGGCGCCGGGGAGGCTGTCAAAGTAGGCGGGCCAGCCGCAGCCCGACTTGAACTTGTGAGTTGCGCGGTAGAGGGGGCCGAGCAGCCGGCGCACGCGTACGTCCCCTGCTCCGGGTAGTGCTTATCGTACTCGCCGCTGCCGGCGGGCTCGGTACCCTTTTCGCGCAGGATACGGAACTGTTCTGCAAAAAGGATAAGCCCGGAAGCGACACGGAGAGTGCGCGCGCGGGGATGGTTGTTAGTGGGAAACTGGCTCGCTATCACGATATTTTTTTCTCTTCTTTCATATTTATCTTCTTTCATATTTGTTTGATAGGAGGGGAAAAAACATTCAAATTCAAGAAAGGGAGCTCCGTAAAAGGGCCGGGGGTTAGGAAATGCATACCCTTGTTCAAAACCATGCGCCACTCGTCCTCCGATCGCTGGTCAGGGTACGTCATCTTCTGGGCTGGGGAGGAACTGGACGAGCTGCCGAAGAAGGAGAAGAGGGGCATTGGCCTCGGGCGTGTGAAGGTGGTGAAGCGGTTGTTCGTGGCGGGATTTCGAAGAAGTGGCTGCTGGGATCGGTGGTGACAAACGAGGCTGATGTTCCGGGCGAACGACGTGCTGGTGGAAGAGCGCGGGGTTCTCATGGAGCAGGGAGCGGAAAGGGTGGAGGTTATAATTGTTTAGCGCAAGGTGGGGGTGGAAGTTGTCCCTTGTGGAATTCCTTGTAGGTGTAAGCGGGAGGGCTGCTGCAGGCGGGCTCTGTCGGATGAGGCTCTCAGGTTTCGGAGCTTCACGGTTCCGGGTGCGCGGAAAGCTGTTCGCATGCAAAAGCAAAGCGGGCCGGACGACGTCAATGCTGCAAGGATAGAGGTGATTACTCGGCGATCTAGTTTTCCGGTTCTCGCTCATTCACAGGACAATAGGATATTGGCAAAAGGGAACAAAGGGGAGCTTTCAAAAGGATTGAGCTCCGCTCAACAATGAAGCTTACAATTTCAACTGTGAAGCCGACATGGTCCTTACATAATCGGCAACGTCATTTTTAGCTTATTCGAAGGAAGATGATGGAGGGACAAGGTACATCAATGGAGGTTATGAGGATTCAGATCTGGGCTACGGTAGTAGGTCGACAAGTTGGGGCAGGCGCGGTCGTGTTGCCCCGCTGGTGATCTCTGGTTTCCATCTTTTGGAGAAGGTGCACTGCTCTATTAATGGGCTGCATTTTCAGGTCGATGGATTCCCGCTTAGAAATTGTTCATGTGGACTTGCGCTACCTCGCCCCTGTTTTCGTTACTTTTTGTTCTATGGACCTCTCTGGCGATGACCATTGTTTTGTTTGGGGCAATTGCGCATTCCAGAGCTGTGGGACGAATCCGTGAAGAATGGAAATTGTTTGTCTATCACCAAAGAATACTTTGTTTCACTTCTTCTACTTCTACTTGACGGGTTAGTGGCTCTCCTCGCCCCTCGTGATTCACAAGGGTCTCGCAACGGGGTTCTGTTCAAGGGCGCAGAATCAATTGACCACCTCTTAAACGATTGCCTATGGCTAGGCAACTGGATAAAATATGGAAGACTGATGTCGTCTTTGACTCGGCGTTCGTTGGTGGGGTAAAATACGCTCATATTAGTGCAGAGCGTCTTTTCATCCCAATTCAAGTCTCCAATCTCAGGTCTTTCTCGCCTGAGGCATTGAAAATCCCCGGTCCCCCTTGTCCCACATGTACGAAGTACCTGTACAGTGTCCACGACCCCCGGTCCGCCACCAGTCAGGGCACTGATCTGAGGGAAACTCGCCAGGTGTGACCCGCCGACCTAACATTGAACATATCTTGATTCGAGTTTAAGAAGCCGACTTCACTCACCCCTAACTCCCATCTTCCTCCTCCTACCCAAAAACAGTTTCGTATTCCACGGCTGCCACTCTCGGCACTTTTCGATCGCACTCTTCTACCGAACCATACAAGAATTTCATCGATATTGCCTCACCAAGGTCTGGATTGGAACGATGTCTCGTCGTGCGCCGAACCCCGCCCAAGAGCGGGCTCAGAAGAACCAGCAGACGCTTAAGAACCTCCTCAAACTGGAGCCCAACAAGATATGCGCAGACTGCAAGACTCACAAACGTAAGCCCCTTGTCCTCTCTAATCACTCTTGCTCTCTTTTCATCCTATGCAATCCGTGTGCTGATCAAGTTTGCCCTTTTGAAACATAGATCCCCGATGGGCTAGCTGGAACTTGGGCATCTTTGTCTGCATCCGCTGCTCTGGCATCCACCGAGGCATGGGAACCCACATCAGCCGAGTCAAATCCGTCGACCTCGATTCCTGGACCGATGAACAGCTACAGAGCATGCTCAACTGGGGGAATGCGAGGGCGAACAAGTACTGGGAGGCCAAATTGACTACGCGGCACGTGCCCTCCGACAGCAAGGTAGAGAGTTTTATTCGGACAAAGTACGAGCTCAAGCGATGGGTAATGGATGGACCAATCCCCGACCCCTCTACTCTCGACGACGGCGACGACATCCCCCTGAGCCTGGTCAAGGAGAAGCAGACAATTGAGCACAAGGAATCGATACGCAAGGCCTCCATCGGGCAGTCCTCGAAACCCGGGCCCGCCTCGACCCCTGTTGCCGATCTCATTGGCGGAGACCCCATCCCCCAGCGCGCCAGCACCACGAGTCCGCCGGCTCCCCGCATCTCCAACAAGGCCGCTGCGGCCCCGCCCAAGACGACAAATACAAAGGATTCTTTGCTGGGGCTAGATTTCTTTGGTGAGCAGGCGGCCGCCCCCGCCCGGCCTGCCAGCACTACGGGTACGCAAAACGCGGGCGGTTCCTCGAGACCCGACCTCAAGCAGTCCATCCTGTCGCTCTATGCCACGGCACCCAGGCCCCAGGCCCAGCCCGTCCTCCAACAGCCCGTCGCCCAGCAATTTGGCGGCATGTCCCCTGCCCCTCAGCAACCCGCCGGGGCTTGGTCGATGCCTTTGGTGGCCTCAGCTTCGGCAATACTACTACACAGTCGCCGCCTCCTCCGGCAGTTGACCCTTTGCGTCATTCGGCTCCCCTCCCTGGCTTCCAAACCCTTGGCGGCAGCGCCTCCCTCCAACGCCTTTGGGGGTCTCGGCGGTGGAGGTTTCTTCAGCGCCAAACCCGCCCAGCCCCCTGCCCAGACGCAACCCAAGTCTCCCGGCATCGCCTCTCCAGGTCTTGCCGGTCTCTCCAGCCTCGCCTCCCCACGAACAACATCCCTCCCTCCAAGCCTGCGCAGCCTGCGGCCTCGTCGGCCTTTGGCGACCTCTTTGACCTGAGCTCCCCAGCACCCCAAGCCGCCGCCGCCCCGGCCCCTGCCGCGCCCGCGCCTACGCAGACCTCTAGCTCCGTCTTCAACCTGTCTTCCCCGCCCCCGCTCCCGCCGCTCCCAAGGCTGCGCCGGCCGCCGCCGCCGCGTCTGCCGCCACCGTTGGCCTGGGCTCCAATAGCTGGGCAACCAACGACGTCTGGGGCGACAACGCCTGGGGCAGCACAGAACCTGCCGCCAGCGCCGCAAAGCCTGCCGCGCCACCGGCGGCCACGACAACGACAACCAACGACTTTGGCTGGGGTAGCTCGAGCATGACGGCCAGCGGTTCCTCGCCAGCCCCCTCGCCAGCCAGAGTATCGTGCCTGGCGCGAGCGGTTTCAACACCAGCGGCGGTTTCGGCGCCACCAACAGCTTCAACGCGGCGCCGCAGGTGGCCGCCGACGAGGAGTTTGGTGGCTGGAGCAGCGGGCCCTCTGCCAGCGCGACCACGACACCGGCCGCGAGCAAGCCTTCTGGTGGATTCGGAGGAGGTAGCGATGACTTGTTTTCCAATGTTTGGCAGTAAATTTCGGGTCTTTGGGGAAAGAATGAAGGGAGAGATGGGAAGAGGGAGAGAGAGAGAGAGCGAAGGAAGAAGAAGATCAAAAAGGCATTATACGTGTGTATTCGACTAGATTGCGGATGAGAAGAATGATGTCATGACTCTAGCATTTTTATCTTTTTCCCCTTTGCCTTCCTCGTGTCCCTCTCTTTTGTTTTGTCACCCCCGCCTCGAATGTTCACGTTTTCCGCATATGAAAAGCAAGGTTTAGCATGGGGCGGTGGAGCTTTTGGTTCCTTTTGTTGCTCTGTTCTGGGTTGGAAAAATAAAACAGACCCATTGATACTTTCTCGCAGCGACAAAAAGAAGAAGAGAGAAACTCGTCTCTTAAAAAAGGAAAGAGTTCTTGGTCCCTGGTTCATCCTCGTCCCTTCCTCTCTATGGGGGCGCCGGCTGGGCAAAAAGAAAAAAAAAGAGAAAAGATGGACAGGGCAAGCAAAACTTGCGATTTACGGCACAAAAGAGACGGCGAAGAGGAGAGAAGATATACTACATGTTATATTTCGTGCGTGTATTCATATCCATCCGCCAGGAAGAGTTAAAAAGTACAACAAGGCCAAATATAGTGTTTGGAGGACAAAAAAAGAGTACATGGCCTGCGTGACGTGTAAAAACTGTTAAAAAAATAAAAAAGGAAGACGCCGTTTCTTGATGCTTACAATGATAAAAAAAGGTGTAACAAGATGGGTATTCACACATAAGCGTGTCGCGATGCCGCTCCGCTATCAACAACATGCACCTCCAGTTTCTCTATCCGCGCTCGAAATGCCTTGCGTCGCCTGTTCTCTTCTTCGTCGCCTTCGCACGGCGAGATTCGCATGATGCTCGAGGTTTAGGCCTGGGCCTCGTGCTAAAGGTTGCGCAGAGAGAACCTTGGCGCAGAGCCACAACGATGCGAATTTTACTCGTGTTTCTAAGCCAGAGCCCGTCGCTTTCATCGTTTACCCTGTAAATGCGTAGGCTCCATTGGAGAGTACGAAACATGGGCCACGAGATTCGCGCTTGATTGGGCTTTTTCTGTTGTGGTCTTTGGCTTAGAAGAATAGCTTGGAAACGTAGTAGAGGAAGATGAAGATGCCGATGAGGATGGCGGATAGTTTTAGAACGGCGACCTTGTTGCCCGAGACGGCCATCCTGCCGAGGCGGGTGGCGGAACCCCTGAGAGTAGTGGTCATGGAGGAGAAGGTCTCGGACTAAGCGCGCTTCTGTTAGGGATACTAGCAAGGACGCAGAAGTGTATAGAAGGGAATTAAGGAAGATGAAGTGGGCCTGGGGCTGCTAGCTTACGGTGTTGTCGATGACATCCTGGGTGCGGGCGTTGTCGTAGATGTCGACGGTGATGCCGCGCAGGGCGGAGACCTTGGAGGAGAGCTCGTCGAGGCGAGAATTGTTTTGGCGTTCACGCTCGTAAGCCTCGGACATTGTGTGTGATGGGAGTGGGAGGGAACCCGAGTCTTCCGTCTTCCGGGGGTGTTCGGGGAGGAAGGGGTGCGTTGAGACGTCTTTCGGGTTGGGGGAGCGGTGTGGTTCAGGGTTCGAGAACCGGTGCGGATTGTAACAGTGATTGTTCGCAGCGCTTATAGACGCGTAAATCGGTTATTTATTGTCTGGGAGTGGCCACGAGGGGTGAGGCGCTGGATTGATCGTTCGTGTTCGTGGCGAGAAGGTGAGGAAATGTCGAGGAGATGGATAGATCAGGGTTCAAGGGCGGATGACGGTTGTTGAAAGGGGGCTAAATCCGGCATGACAATAGGTCAGCGTGGCACCCTGCAGCAAGGGTTCAAGAAGTTGGTCTGGCGGGTTTCAGACAAGCCACCCGTCAACAGCTGGCTGATCAACAATGTCGAAGTTGCCGGGCGGTGATGTCAGCGATCTTGTCGGGTCGCACGGGAGGGTTCCTCAGCCACTGCCGAGAGCTTGCACTACACCAGCGAGATTAGTGTAGCTGTAGTTCAGCCAACAATATTGCGTGGACATTGACAAATGTGGTGACGACTAGCGTTGCTCGCATGCGTATATGCTGACTCTCGAGGGAGGCAACCACTGACGAAAGAGACTAATTTTTTGCTGAGGTTGGGCAGGACCACGGAATTGGTTGCAAGTCCCCGCCGGACTGCCCCTCCACGAGGCAGAGATCAGCGTGGCAGGCGGCCACCTGCCTGGACTGAGCTGGGGAAGCACTTGCCTCGTGTCGTTTATCAACTAGTACAAATCTGCATAATTGGGGAAGGCACGGATGCGGAGAAGTTTGGGTTTGGAACAATCCTATTCATCTCTCTCAGAACAGAAGCTGTTAGAAGACGCTTCCGGCCTCTCTCCCCTCGGTGGCTCCTGCTTTACACATCTACACTCTGTTCTAATTCATGTCGTGACACCTCAGGAAACCGAGGTAATAAAAAAGAATCCGGAGTCACAGCGGACATGAATGGGCGAAATATGCCGGCGGTTGCACAAATCCGGCACGCTCTTTGTTCAGCTTAAAAGCGGGAGTCTGCTGCTTCGATGCTACGATGCCCTGACGGGACAGCCACCCATGAAATTATTGATTTGATCAATGGATCTGCGAGGAAACATGCGGCATCAGCAAGCAACAAGTCTCATGCGATTGTGAATTGATAGCTCTAGTGCTCCGCCCTACTAGTGGCGTTGATGATTCGCGAGTCTTTTCGTCGTGCTCACCTGGATTTATGTGATGATTGATTCCAACGTGCTGCTACTACTGCTACTACTGCTACTACCCCGCTATTACTTGTAAAAAGCCAAGCTTGAGTGGGACCTCTTCTCTCTCTGTTCAATGTTCCTTTCCCTCTCCGACGTAACAAAACCTACGTAACAAAGTCCCTCCCCACTCTTCCAACCTTCCTCCAAACCTTTGTCGGCCCAGGCCAAAAAGTTAACGCCAACACTTTTCGACATCGAAATCCGAACCTGACAGATCCTCCTGTGTATCCTTCTTCCCTCCCCTTCTCCCGCCACCCCTCTCCCCTTGAAAGCTTCCCGACGCTTTCCTCCTTTGCAGCCAAGTGATTTCGGACAGAGTAGATCGTCACTCTTCCCCCACTCTCTCTCGCGACGATGGGCCTCCATAACCCTTTGCCGTCGTCAATGGCGTGTAAGCTCCCCTCCCTCCCTCTCTCCCCTCTGCCGACCCTTCCGCCCCGCCAAGCCCACGCCTGCCTCACTTCTTCCCATTTGCGCCCACGCGCAACCCCCGTCGCGTCCAAAAGGCTAACTCGTGAGATTTGGGCAACCATTCTAGCGGAATGCAAAAAGTGCGGCAAGATCCTGACGTCTTTTATCGATCCTCGACAGGCCTTTGGCCCCGATAAGATTATTCCTCCTTCCGTCCTCGCCAATGCCAAGGTATGCCTGTTGCTCCTGTCCCGGACTTGCGCCAACACTCCAGCTTGCCACAATCTGTCTCGTGAGGGGAGGAAAAATAGAGGGGGAAAATATCAGGGGACCTCGGTCCAACTGCCACTGTTCTAGGCTCACAATGTCGAAAAAAAGCACCAAGGACTAACAGTTGTGTTTCTCTATAGGGCCTCGCAATTCTCACAGTAATCAAGGCCGGTTTCCTCGGTTCCGCTCGCTTCGGTAGCGGTCTTGTCGTCTCCCGCCTGCACGACGGCACCTGGTCCGCTCCTTCCGCTATCGCCACTGCCGGCGCTGGTTTTGGTGGCCAGATCGGCCTCGAGCTCACCGATTTCGTCTTTATTCTCAACGACGCCAGCGCTGTCAAGACCTTTGCCCAGGCCGGTTCCCTCACGCTCGGTGGCAATGTCTCCATCGCCGCCGGCCCCGTAGGCCGCAACGCCGAAGCCGCCGGTGCCGCCTCTCTCAGGAGCGTCGCGGGCATCTTCTCCTACTCCAAGACCAAGGGCCTCTTCGCCGGTGTCTCTCTCGAGGGCTCCGCCATCATCGAACGCCGCGACGCCAACGAAAAGCTCTACGGCACGAGATACACCGCGCAGCAGCTTCTTAGCGGCTCCGTCCGACCTCCGCCGCAGGCTGCGCCCCTCATGGATATCCTTGGCTCGCGCGTGTTTAGCGGCATGCGCTCCGGCGGTACGACCACCGACTCGTCCATGTACAACGATGTTCCCGTCTACGACAACCGGCACGACGACGTCGTTTGGGACGGAAATAGGGAAGTGCGTATGGCGAGGGCACAACCCGACGTAACTCGGGAGACTACGGTCGCGGTGGCGGAGCAGGTGCTAGCTGGCGCGATGACGACTACGATCGAGACTTTTCGGCCCCGCAGCGAGCGAGCACCTACGCTCCCGGCAGGAGTGATTTACATTCACCGACATCGCCCACCTCCGCAGCCGCGCCGGACGCCCGGCCGCGCCGAAACCCAACTTTGCGAGCAAGAAGGCGCTACTGAAGAAGAACGAGGCGGTGGCGCTGTTCACCTTTGAAGCCGACCAACCTGGCGACCTCAGCTTCAAGAAGGGCGACGTCATTACCGTCCTAAAAAGACGGAGAGCGATAACGATTGGTGGTACGTATCTTCCAGCTCCCATCCAAGCGAAACATCTGGGAACGTTATTTTCTTCTTTCTTTTCTTTACTCTAAATGATGGCTAACCGCGAGTGCTTTCCCTCTCATAGGACCGGCATGATTGGAAACCGGCACGGCGTATTCCCTTCCAACTATGTCAAAATGAAGGAGTAGAAGCCGAGGCTGGGAAATCTGTCTTGTTTTGCATGAGTTTACAACGCGGCTTGCGCTCGGCCGGGGACTGGGAGAATGGTACAAACATTACCGGCGTTCTTTTTTTCTTTTTCTTCTTCCTTTTTCTTCCTCTTGCGCTTTTTTCTACGCTTCCTCCCCTCTGCTACAATTTTCTCATTTTATCCTCTTACCAGTCTACCAGCCCGTATCTCTTCTGATCCATAGTTTCAGTGGCCTTTTTGCTTCGTCCCTCCACCCGCCCTCATGACCTGTCTCTCCCCCTCCATGTCTGATTCTCCTGTCTCTCCATCTCAATCTTCTCATCATGTCAGGCCTGGCTCGGTTCTTGACCTTTACCCATTTTCAATATCACCGAGCCCGTAGCCGACCCTACAAATGACTTACTTGGCCTTCAATACACTTCCAAAAGAGCCTACTTCCCTTTCTCTTTTTTCCATCTTTCACCTTTTCCCCAACATGGCTATCTGAAGCGTGCTTCTGTTGCCAATCTCCCTGTCCTTGTCTGTGTTTATTTTCTCGTGAAGTTAAGCTTTTGTGTTCTACATCTTTTCTGCCTTGGAGAATTCTGTTTTCGTTTGTAACCCGCCGAACAAGCTCGGTAGAAGAGGCAGCAGGCCAGGGGCCCTCATAGGCTTAGTGATGACGGGGGAAGGGAGGGGAGGGAGTTTAGACGAAAAAGAGTATTGGTGTCTTGAGAGTACAAGTATTCCAGCAAGGGGTTTAGGAAAGGCGGCAGATCAGAGAGAAGAGGGAAGAGAGAATAACCTGCACGTACTTAGCGATGGTTTTGTTCTTTTCTAAAGGTTGTCGTGTCTTGTGCCTCTCGCGCGAGAGCCCGATTTCGTTCGGATACCCAACTCTTTTTCTTCAGTTTTCTTTGTCTCCGTTTGTTATCATATTATGTTGTACCCGACTCACTCGCTCACTCTCTTTCCGTGCGTGTTAGTTTCTCGTTTCTCTCCAAGCAGTGCCGCGTTAAAATAGAGAAAGGGAGCACTGCGTATAGACTCTTTGTCCAACGACGACTGATCTCTAGCCACCCACCTTCGGACCATCGTCTCCCTCATCTGTACTCAGCGCTTTGAGGCGTTTGGCAGGAATGGGTCACGGATTAGAAAAAGAAGAAGAATAGAGCACGCATGGAATACTTGGATATATTCATGTTTGATAAACGGGCGCCGGGACACGGACGCCTCCAAAAGAACAACCAAAAAGAGTAAACACCACAGAAAAAGGCCGGTCAGGTTTTCCGGCTACCTCCCACTATAGTTCCACACAGACTCTCTCTCTCTCTCTGTTTGTTTTGCCCGTATCCTCGTACCCTTCCCATCATCCATGGCTTTCCTTATCCTAACAGAAACCTGACGCAAAAAGCCAAAAGAAAAAGAGAAAAATGCCCATTATTCAATTTTGAGGAAAGGGGAGGGGCGGGGTTGGAAGGAATTCCCTAGAGGCCCCGTCCTAATGTGTAGATGCCGCCTCTTCCTCCCCTTGACCGCTGCCGAAGAAGAAAAAGAAAAAAAAAGACCAGAAAAAACCATGCAGTGCCGTGGGCCAAGGAGGAAGAGAGGGTGACACCCCGACCGTCCTGGAAGCGATTCTTTTTCATCCACATGTTTCCGCGTTGCTGCTGCTATCGTATACTCTCGAAACCCCAGCTCGACCTCTCGTCTCCTTCCTTTTTCCTTGTTTATTTCTTCTTGCCCTTGCGCTTCTTCTTATTCTTCTTACCGCCGCCGCCACCGCTACTACTGCCCCCATTACCTGCCTGTCCCGCCGTACTACTGCTCCCTTGCGTGTTGGGGGAGCCAACGTCCAAGAGCGGCTGCGACTCCTCTTCCTCCGCCTCTTCCGACTCTGCCGGGTCGTCGTTGGTCGTCTGTGTCTCCCCACTCTCCTCGGTCTCCAGCGCCGCCGGTGCGGATTCTATCGAAGGGGCGGGCTGCGCCTCGGAACTGATGATGCCGATGCCGGCAATGGTGTCCTCCTCCTCGTCCCCGGAGCTGGCGGTGATGACCACCTTGCGTACGCCTCCGGACTCGATGTAGCTTTCCATGATGGGTCCGCTGCGGCTCGTGGTTGCCCTGGCGGGCGCGCTAAAGAGGTCACTGGCGCCGTCGGTGGTAACCGGCGACGTAATCGTGTTGCTCCGGGATTTGCGGGGCTTGGGTGACTCGGGCGGGCTGGCTTGGCTACGGGGAGAACCCGCGGCGACACCGTCATCCGCTGGGGTGATGGTCGCGGACCCGTCGCTCTCGAGGGACAGGGGTTGGCTCGTCCTTCCGAGCGAGGCCTTGCCATTGCCGTTGCCGGCGTCGGCGGTACCGTAGCTAGGCTTGGAGACAAAGATGCCGTTATTCTCTTTAGGGGTCATCTTGGAAGCGAGTAGTGGGGTGTCCTCGTCGCTTCCCTCGATGTCATCCTCGGGTGTCTGGACGATGGCGAGGGTAGTGCCGCGGGGCACGTCCTTGACCTGGGCCGCCGAGGCGGGGCTCAGACCACTGAAACCAGGCTTAATCATGACGGTGGCCGAGTTGGTGTTTTTGGGGTTCGACGCCGGGTTGGAAGGGCCGAGATGCTTCAGGTGCTGCCGCAATTCGTCCATGTTGGCCTTGACGGGTACATTGGAGGACTCAAAGCCGTCGGGGCCTGTGGAATGACGCTTCTTCATCATGAAGGTAACGGTCTTGGGACTCGCAACTAGCACTTCGTCCTGTCCTGCGGTGCTGGGGTCGAGTCTTTTAGTTTCGATGGGTCGGGCTCCTTCCCCACGACCGTGCTCCTTTGCTAGCTTATCGGCGTTGAGGCTGCCTCGTCGGAAAAGCATGGTGGTGGGTGCAGGCGTCAGGCGGCGAATGGCCTTGTGCACGTCAATATAGACGTCAGACTCGTCGATAATCTCCCTATTGATCAAAAGTTAGTGGCCATAGCGCTACGGAGGCTAAAAGTTGCAAAACAAAACAACAAAACCAAAATAAGGGTCAGGGTCTCTAACGTACTCTCCAATCAGTTCTTCAATGACATCCTCCAGCGTGACAACGCCCAGAGCACCGTGGTCCTGCCCTGGCGCCGAGGATACCATGGCCATGTGGGATTTTCCGTCCTGGAAGTAGTTGAGGATATCCAAGCAGCTGGTCTCGGGGCGGGTTTCGGGCAGGGCGGCCAGAGGAAAGTCCTTGACCTGCATGCAGTCTTCGGGGTCGTAGGTGATGAGGATCTTGACGAGCAGCATGCCGACAAAGTTGGTGGGGTTGTTGGGCTGGTGGACGGGGATTCGCGAGTAGCCGGCGGAGAGGATGCTATCCATCAGCTGCTCATCCAGCACGGCGTCGGCCGACAGGGTGAAGACGTCGCTCATGGGGGTCATGATGCGGCCGACAGGCTTGCCCTTGAGGTCGAGGACAGCTCGGATGATGGTGACCTCGTCGGTGTTGAGGCGCTCGGAAACCTCGCCCATGGTCTGGTGTAGGGTGACGAGGGTCTTGAGGCCGCTCTTCTTGTAGACGGTGCCCTCGTGGGTGCCGAGTATGTAGTCGAGGAGTTTCGCAATCGGCCACGAGATGGGCGCCGTGAGCCACATGAGGGCAAGCACGGGGAACGCCATGAAACCGCCGATGGGAAGGCCATATCGAACGCAGACTGACTGGGGAACGACTTCGCCAAAGATGACTATCGGGGAGGAAGAATGAACGGGTTAGCACAAGGAGCCCTCCATAGCCCACAACAAGCTTGGTGGGGTAAGGGACGGGTCCGGTTGAGGAAGGGGAGGGCAGGAAGCGTACCGATAAGCACGGTACTACCGACAATGGCGGCAATTCCGCCGCCGAGACACCTATCAAGGACAACGGGCAGAGATTCGTTGACAATGACGTTGGCTAGAAGTAGGGTGACAAGAACCCAGTGTTTTCCTTTATTGAGCAGGTTGAGGACCTTTTCGGCGGCCCGCCGTAATGACGCGGATTCGTGGATATCGTCTTTGAGAACCTTGAGGTAAATGCCGTCCTGCCCCATGAATCTGCCAAAAGCATGAGAGAAATCCCGAGGTTAGCCTCTCTTGGAAATAAAGATGAATTGGAGCTACGATGATGATGGGAAGCAATCGTAGGCCAAAACCCCCTCCAAAGAAAAAGCAGAAACAAGGGGAAAAAAAAAGAACTCAAGGGGAAGAGGGAAGGGAATATGGAGAGAAAGGGAAAAAAACATACGCAATCGTCAAACCAGCAAAGGCGCCTCCCGCAACGACGAGAATCGCGGAGAGGGCGTACAAAACGTATAAACCAGGGCCCTCGGCCTCGGGCTCGTCAATTCCGCCTCCATGACCCAGGGTGGTGAGCGGGGCGGCGGCGGCGTGCTGAAGACCCAGGAAAGCCACCCTGCAGAGGCCGATGACGGCGGATCGAGCGCTCAGAAACGCATTGAGCGAGGCCGGGCGGCCACGCGTCGTGCTCATGACTTGTCGAGACGGGGGTCCGGATCGAATTTCGCGGCAATGGATGATCTCGCGGGTCTCGAACTCTCGCACTCGAACTCTCTCTCACACACACGCTTTCTCTCGAGCTCTCTCTCTCGAGCTCGCACGCGCACTCGGGTTTCTCGGATCGGGGGTTGTCGACCGGGTGCGTGTATGTGGGCGCGGAAGGGGAGGGGGAAGGTGGGAAAGGTGATGCTGTGGGATTGGGGGAAGAAGAGAAAGAGAGGCGATAAGACGGTTTGAATGGATCAATTGATAGCTTGTCCGGGTGCGGTACGTATCGAACAGTACTAAGCTGTGGTGGCTCCGGGGTACATCGATCTCGCTTGAACTCTGTTACTAGTCCTGTGCTTGATCAATTGATGGAGAGCGACGAGGACGGATGATGCACTGGGCGATGCACTGTCAAAGAGCTAAGGAAAGTGCAGGCGGGTCGAGCAAATTCCCTTTTGGCGGCGCCAGTGTCACGTCATGGGCCTACGCACATTGGCCCAAACGACAGGCAAAGGCAAAGGTATGACGAGCACAGAGACGAGAGAGGGATTGACGAAGGAACGATATCATTCAAAACATGCAGGATGCGTCGCGGGGCCCGGTTTTTCTTTAAATACACGGGAATCGACCGTCCCGTTTTTATCACAGAACTACAAAGGGGCGGGGAGAGAGAACAATGAAGCCATTATGAATGAAGAAAAAAAAAAGAACGGGATCAATTCCGGAACATCGGAGGAAGAGGGCATGGGTTTTCTTAGGTCTTGTTCCTGGACCGGCGGACGAACGCGGTCAATTGAGAAGACCTGCGTCGGAATGATACCCTAGGCTATTCATTTTTATTTCTCTTGACCTGGGATGGCGGAGAGAAAGAGGAGACTACCTGTATACATGGAAAGAGAGAAGAGGGAGAGAAGAATACACGCGAAGAAGCAAGCAAAAAACCACCGAAACTCGCCAGAAAAAGAAGCCGCACGGGTACTTGGCTCGCAAGTTTCGGAGGTTCATCCCCAATGTTCAATCCTTGTCAGAATACGCCACGGCTGGGCCCACGGCCATACCAGGATCGCAGGTAGCAACGGACAGGCGCCCATCACCATATTTTCCACCCCCACCGACCGACCGTAGGGCGCGGCTCCCGCTCCCGCAAACAACTCACGATGGGGGACGGGTTCGCGGAAGAACGGGGGCTCGGCCGCTGGGGAGCACGAGGGGCCAAATTCCTCGCAGAGGAAAAAGACGGCCGCGCGCCCGGAACTCGGGGGCCTCTAATTTTCGGTTTGTCGCCACTCTGCACGAGAGAGAAAATTTGTACGTCGGAGTGGGGTGGACGAAGAAAAAAAGAAATTGGCAAAACGAAAACCCTCGTCGACAAATGGTGAAAAAAGAGACGGCTCAGGAGGACGGCCGACTTAGTTTGCATCTTCTTCCGAGGGCTCGGCTAAGATGGGCCTTGGACCCTCCCAGGAGCTAGAGGGTGAGCAGCAACGAGACGAAAAGAGCACAAGAAACAATGTTGGACTTTCTCTTGAAGTGATCCAATTTCGAGGGCCAAGCTTAGAGCTCTCCCCAGGCAAAACACGCGCCCAGAAACCTCAAGTGCTAGCTCCGGCCCCGGCGTCCGGTTCTTAATCACGTTGTTTCTCCATTCCAAGTCAAACTGCCCCATGCAATCCATGATTACAGCGCGATGGCGTACATGATAATATAAATCTTGAGAGCCAGGCTTGCCAGGGCCCCCTCGCCTTCACCATTGGCCCGTCCTACATCCTTGATCCTGCAACTCCACAGTCCGCATCGAAATCGAAGCATCATGCAAGGTGGGCTCCCCGCGCACCTGCTGGCTGTCGTCAACGTTTGATCCCGCCTGTGATGGCGGCGGCACAGCGGCATAGCGGCACAGCGCACAGCGCACAAGAGTGCGAAGCCGTATCGTGTGCGACAGAATCAGCAGTGGCGTACATGCACATACACTGGTGTTCTTTTACTCAACCTTTCAGCTGGAACCCTTCTAAAACATGGGGATCTATCTTCCTGATGGGCCAGCCCAAGCCCAAGTAATTCAGTCATGATAATGACCCACGGATGAAATCAACAGTTGGATAGACAGATCAGCAACGCACAACGCTTTCCAGTAGTCTCCGTCTATATATAGAGACAAGGGCACAGAGGTGAGAACAATAGAAACGAATCAATAATAGGATAAAGAATTGAAGCAGGCTAGGTAGAGTTGATCTACAGAGAAAGCTACGCCGTTTCCACCAAGCAGTTGATGACAACAATAGGAACGCAGAAAAATAAAAACTATTTTAATAAAACAAAATAAAACCAGTGACAAAGGACGCCCAAATCCATGTTACAACCCGTGATGCCGAGATGCCAAGATCATTCTCATAATTTTTGTGTTATTCTTCCTCTCTTCATCCCCTTAATAAGCCTAGACGCAGGCTTGACCTTCCTCTTCGTCCTCCAAGTGGGGAGAATTAGTCCAACTTCAAAGCCCCTTTACAAGTTGACGAGGCTCACGTCGAGGATACCCTCGGTAGCAGCCAGCTCATCGAGCACCTCCTTGCTCACGACACCGTCGATGCCGAGAATCATGAGAGCCTCGTTCGACACCTTGCCAGTTCCACTGCCGTTGCCGAAACCATTGCTGCTAACGGACCCGACCCTCTTCCTAGGCTTGGGCTCCCGGCTGGCCACCTGCATAAAGTTGATGTTGACCCCCTGCTTGCCCAGCACCATGCCCACGCCGCCAATCTTGCCCGGCGTGTCGTAGTTGTGCAAAACCAGCACCGTGCCCTCGGGCTCGAAGCTGCCGTGGAACCTGTCTAGGCGCGAAATGTAAGCCCGGTCCTCCGAGATGTAGCCCTCGATGACTTGCGGCGCGCCTCCGCTCTCCTCGCCGCGCACCGTCAGCGTCACCAAGCTGGCGTACGCGAGGTCCGACGTCTCGTGCGAGTGCACTTCCTTGATCACCATGCCCTTTCCTTGGCGATGAGCGTCGCGTTGACAATGTTCACGTCGCCGCCCTGAGCGTCGCTAATCGTCGACACGAGGCCCTTGACGAGCGCCGCCAGCAACGGCCGCGTGTTGGTCACGCTCGCGAGCTCGCCGTGGTATACGAGCTCAAACGTCCGTCCGCCAATCATGCCGCCGCGGCGGCCGACAAAGTGCTGCGTGTACAAGCTGCCGAGCTTCTCGACGAGCGGCACAAACGGCTGGAGCCGGCGGTACTCCTCGGGCAGGATCAGGGGCGCGTTGACGGCCGTGGTGGGCAGATCGCCGTTGAGCACCTTGAGCACCTGCGCGCACACGTCGAGCGAGACGTTCTCCTGCGCCTCCACCGTGGACGCGCCGAGATGCGGGGTGGCAACGACCTTGGGGTGCGTCGCCAGGCGGGACGCCGTGGAATCCGGCGCGGGGGCTCTGACGTGAAGACGTCCATGCCCGCCGCCGCGATCCACCCTCGTCGAGCGCCTTGATGAGGGCCTCTTCGTTGTAGACGCCGCCACGCGCGACGTTGAGCACGCGCGCCGTCTTCTTCATCTGCTGGAGCTCCTTCTCGCCCAGCAGGTCGAGCGTGCTGGCGATGAGCGGCGTGTGGATGGTGAGGAAGTCGACGACGGGGAGGATGGCCTGCAAGTCCGCCGCGAGCTCGACATTAGCTCGAGCCGCCACCTCGGGGCTGGCGTATGGGTCCACGGCCACGACCTTCATTCCGAGACCCTTGGCCATGCGCGCCACGTGCATGCCCACCTTGCCCAGACCGATGATGCCGAGCGTCCTGCCGCCAACCTCGACACCAACGAGCTTGCTGCGCTCCCACTTGCTCGCCTTGAGGGTGCCATCAGCACGGCCAATATGACGTGCCGTAGCGAGAAGCAGGGCAATGGTGTGCTCGGCCGCGGCCAAAATGTTGCCCGAGGGCGAGTTGACGACGATGACACCGCGGGCCGTGGCCGCGGGCACGTCAATGTTGTCCACACCAACACCCGCACGCGCGACGACCTTGAGGTGCACGCCCGCCGCGAGCACTGCCGCGTTCACCTTGGTCTCGGAGCGCACGATGAGGGCCTCGTAGTCGGGGATCACAGCCAGCAGCTCCTCGGCGCTCAGTCCCATACGGATATCAACTTGGAACAGGTCCTGGAGCATAGCCAGGCCGTCGGGCGAGACCTTTCGGGAACGAGCACGCGGGGCTTGGCGGGGGCGGCGGGAGCGGCAGGAGCGGCGTCGACGGCCACAGCCTCCGCGGGGGCTTGGGCGACTGCTTCCTCGGGGACGGCAGACATTGTGTAATGTAAGTCTAGCTAGTAGCTTTGTGAGGATGGTGGGGAGGCTAGGAAGAGAGTAGGAGGGCGAAACAGGTAGGTTGGGAGAGAATCAAGCAAGCCAAGAAAGCCAGACCTGGGCTAGGTAAAATGAAAATAACCGTATAGGGATGGATGTTTTCTTCTTTTCCTTTGCCTTTTTGAACTCAAAAGAACCTGAGAGGAAGGAATAGCTTAGTACAGAGTAAGGATGGTGTGCAAAGTATAATGTGTCTACACGTTCACAAGGTTGTAAGCCACCGACGCGAAGGGGAGTTGGTTTACAAGATGAGTACAGAAAAGGAGAGAGAGAGAGAGAGAGGGGAAATAGGAGGAAGGGTTTTGGGAAGCACGGAAAACAGATTAAAATCAAGACGAGAAACTAGAAATCTAAAGAATAGACACCAAAGGAGCTCTCGGTAACCGGCTGCGGGAACCGGAGACCGTCATGCTTGAAGCACGTCCCAAAAACGAATGTGAACACCACCGTTGCGCACTTTTTTCTTGTAATTCTTTTTTTCCCTCACCCCCAGCTAGTCACAGCTCGTCGGACAACCCCTCGCCTTCCCCCTTCCAAGGGTCCGGTCAAAAATCAAGGTACACAAGGGATGGGGGTCCTGTGTCGGCCAAATTGGGGCCAGCGCTGATTCTAGGCTATGACTCGTCCAGGCTCTTGGTTACCCCTCGTTCTTCGTCCCGAAAAGGAAGGGGGTATAAGCAAAGGGTGTGGATTGGGATATCGAAATCGGCGCGCTAACAGTGGAGAGGCCCAAAAGGCAGGCAAGGGAAAGGCGATGGGGGAGTCTGGATGGCTGCATGTGCACAGAGGGAGGCAGAGCACGAATGGTCCAGTCAGGAGGTGGGAGAAATGACATCCCGCGCGCTTTCAATGGCTCAGGCTCAAGAGAAGGAAGAAGCGGGGGTCAATTGAGGCTTGGGAAAGAAGGGAAAGGGTATGATTGAGGACATGAAAAAGGCGTTTGGAGAACATGTGGGTTTACACCACGACACAAGAAGCCAAGAAAGAGGAAAGGGGGAGGGGGCGTAGAGGGACCGTAGAGGGGGCGTAGAGGGGTGCGATGTCGGCTTCGAGGTTCGAGGCTAGCTCAGTGATCACCCCGCGCCTTCCGCCAGCCCCTCGTTCCCTCCAACCCTTCATTTGGTTGCCGCCTAGTGGGGTCTGTGGCTTCTGTAAGGAGCGATCGCCGGGGAGTCTCGCCCACTGAGGAGACTTAGTTTACCCTTATTCCATTTTGACTCAGGACGCCATCTTCAACGTTCAAGGCATTGAGGCGCGTTGGTCCTGCCTCTCGCTGGCGTTGCGTGATGCGTCAATGGGTTGAAAGCCAATGGGCCGCGGGTGGTCCAAGAAAACAAGAAGAAGAAAAATTTGAAAGCAAAGAACGTGAGGCTTGGTTGTGCTGACACCCCTCTGGAGCTCTGGAGGGGTGAGCCAAGTCGGCTCAACCTTGTCAATTGCGGAGGCGGCAGCCCAAGCCTGGGGGTGGGTGGGGAGGGCCGGTGTGGGCGGGCAACCGGTGGTCGGCCTCACCAGCAGAAAGTGGCATCCTGAGATCCCACAAATAGAGGCCCCTCATGAGAGTGGTTTCACGACGAAAGTGACATCGGATTCCCGTGCCAACACTCAATTGGGTCTATGATTTATTTCACCCGCTCGATGCGCGCATTGTGCTGGCCAGAATAGAAGCAAGGGAGAAATAAATCGATCGCTGAGGAGGTTTGGGCTCCGGAAGGTGCACCGCCAGCGAGCGTTTATTCGAAAGTCTCTCAGTGCCGTCCTCGCCCTATGTCACCTTTTTCGGGTTTAGTGGTGCTATGAAGAAGAGAAAAGCAACCCTTAGGGCTGCTTCTAGTGACGAAGAAATGCCAGCAATTTGGCGAGTGTTGCACCTCCCCTTCTTGGCCCCTTCTTGGCCAGCCCCTTCCCATTGTAAGATGTGTGAGAACAAGGCTTCAAGGTGCAGCCTTTTGAATTGGGCAAGAGCAGACGAGCACTGGTACTGAAGGGCTAGATATCTGGTATTTAGCATCTGGTATGTTGTTTTGCTGTCTGTTTTTCTTCTCTTTCCTTTTACCTAGGTTTGGTCTAGCTGGCAAGGCCTACGTGTATTCTCTATTCACGGACGAACCAAGTAGACCAACATCAAAGACAGAATCACAAGCCAGAGAATGATGACTACCCCTCAATCCGCCCAAAGCAAATATGCATCCCCCACGTTCGCCTCTTCGTGGTGGCGCCCCCCCGCGCCAGACCCTAGTCTTGGTCCATTCACCCACCGAAGCCACTCCCCGAGATTCCGTTTGGGGAGGGCCTAAGAGATCAAGAGAGGAAACCCCCACACTCATCCCCCTTCGTCGATCTTCCAATGTGAGTACAGGTGTGCTTTTGAGAAAATTGGCTGCCTAGGAGCAAAAGATGGATGAGGAAGAGGAAAAGAGGTTTTGGGGGATAGGAATTAGGCGCATTTCTCCTTGGCTCGTGCCGCCTCGAGTGAATCCCCTCCGCTTAGCCTAATTTAGTAGCGCTTCCTCATAGAGGAGGGGTTGAACCGAGCGGGTGCGTCTGCAAAACATGAGCGGCCATGGCCTATATGATATCTGGGGCCGCGGAAACGAATATAACGAGGCATACTCTCCGCAATGCGGGAGCTGGTGTTAGTGTTTGTGACCGGGGCTCTTAGCTGAGTAGACTTCATCGTTCTGAGGATAAATACTCTAAGCAACAAAGGGGCTAGGGGATGGTAAAAGTAAAGGCATCCATCTAGTCGATGTCATACGTTTCGGCAGATCTTACCTGCCTCAGCCCTCTTGCTCTCGAGAAATCGCCCCAGTGCCCTGATCGCCGAATTGTTTGGATGGCAATTGCACGATATACAATATAGCACGGCAAGCAGGTTTGGAGCGGCGGTCTAGTTTCTTCCTTGGTTTACATCCCCGCCTTCGCTGTCTTATATGTATATCCTACGGAGTAATGCTGCCTGCGGGCCCTCAATCAGCGGTTACAGCCGTACCGAAGCGAGCTCGGGTCGGGCTGGGGCGCGCCTTCAAAAGTTATCCTTGCCGGCAATGGCCTCGTTCTGAACAACCTCGACCCAGTAGCCATCCGGATCAAGAAGGAAGGCGACGTTCTTCATCCTACCATCTGTTAATCGCTTCTTCCAGTTGCAGTTCAAGTCCTCAAAACGCTGGCACGCTGCCTCGATGTTATCGACCGAAATGCCTAGATTGATTCCCGAGGACGTTAGTTGATAGAGCAGGAGGAGCAGGGAACGCTAAATCTTCCAGCTCCGCCAGTCGGGCGGCGTCAAAATCCTCTCCCTCGCTTGGTACCAAAACTTACAGATGTGGCCAAAGCCCTGAGGCTCTTTGTTGCCGTCATGGTAGCTAAAGCTCTCGTCCTTTTCGGTGCCGTAATTCCACGTCAACTCGAGGAGCCCCTCCATACCGCTGGTAGTCTTATCAGCGGGGATACCCTCCTTTCCGGGGTACCCTAGGAAATAGAGGTTGAAGCCTCCATTGGGGGATTCGTGAGTGCGGATAAGCGTCATGCCGATGACATCCTGGTAGAACTTGAGGGACTTCTCGGCGTCCTTGACTCGGATCATGGTATGGTTCTAGCGGTTCTCATCGTTAGCACATCCTCACGGAACTCTGCCCGAGAGTCACAAAAGTTTCATCTTTCTATTTCTCTCGCTTTACGCGCGCATGGAAAATGGATATCCCACGGATAACGCACCATGCGGTAAGTGCCCACGTCAGTGGTGGTGACGTTCTCGGTCGTTTCGACCGGCTTCTGTCCGATAATCTCAACCCAGTAGCCATCAGGATCGAGCGCAAAGGCAATGTGCCTCATCTTTCCGTCTGTGAGCTTCTTCTGGAACTTGTAGCCGGCATCCTCGATGCGCTTGCACGCGGCCTGGATGTTGTCGACGCTGATGCACGTGTGGCCGAAGCCGCGGTTAGGCTCGGCATTGCCGTTGTTGATCTTGTACGAGTCGTCGTTTTCGGTGCCGTAGTTGTGCGTGAGCTCGATAAGGCCCTCGCGGTCAAACGTCTTGTTGCCGTGGGAGAGGGCCTGGGGCGAGTCGTAGCCGAGGAAGTAGAGGTCGAACTTGGAGTCGGGGAAGCTAAGCTTGTGGACGAGGCTCATGCCCAAGAACTCGTAGAACTCGACTAGAGAGATGCAAGATTGAGTTTAGTTGAGGGGAGATCCTAGATGCAGCGGGATTCAGCTGCACATGGAGAAAGAGGGATGGGGCCTCCTTGTGCATACCGGACTTCTTGGGGTCCTTGACTCGAATCCTGGAGAAGACGGTTAGTGCTGTAAATGTCGTTGAGTCTTTGGCACCGCCAGCCATGGAAGTTTTCGCGCTGGACCTACATCGAGTGATTAAACTTGTACGTGTTGGTATCTGTCGTGGCCGCCATGGTCGCGAAGGCTCGATATGCCGGTCTAAAGGTCGCGGGGAAGAAGATTCTAGAGGGTCGTAGTCTCGTCAGGAATCGAGTCGCATTCATCAAACTCTCAGCTCTGTCACACGATATCTCGAAACGGTTCTGGGAGAAGTCTTGCGCGCCGTAGTTGTCCTTCTTCTCAGTTTTACAGAGCAAAGAAAAATAAGAGGAGAGGGGGAAAGATGCACTACAGATTCGACTTATTATTCCGTTCGCAGAATCACCCCGCCATACCAAACATGAGATGGTAAAGGTGGTAGTAGTTTCGTCATTTACCCCACCGTGACTTCCAGCTTCACCATTGGCTGTTTAAGACGAAGCTACGAGATAGCGCACCTCCTGAGGGCGCCGGCATCATCGGCATTTCATCCCTGGGCTGGGCGAGAGAACCAGCAACACTGGACCGTAGCAGGTCTGTGTTTTAAGTACCGTCTACAGGTCAGGTTTCTAGATCTACATAGAGCTTATGCCGAGGGTACGAATCGGAGCATCGTTGATTTGTATCCTGAGACCTCCAATTGGTGATGGCGATTGGTTCAGCCCTGGAATGTGGACGAACAGACCTCGCACACAAAATGGGTGGGAAGCCCTGAGCTCCAGGGGCGACTTGAATTCGACGTGCGGAAGCAATTTGCCGAACGGAGGGATTGGTATGTGGGGTCCACTGAATCCTTGTCAAATTTTTGAACGAGACGTATGGCAAATTTGGCGTTAGGTTCAACACTGACCCAACCCTGCGTACGGACTGGAAGGCCTTTGCCATCCTTCAAAAGCATCATCCCTTCTTTATGCAAGCACATCAAGTGCCCTCATAATGAAAAGAGAGGTTCCCCATAGAGGAAAGAAATCAAAAATTGCGCCCCCGACGGCCCCGAAGGACAATCGAGCAAAGCCGACTCCGCGATGTGCAATGCAGGTCTTCCTCACTGAACTACCGAATTCTTGATCTCGGCGAGCTCGGGACAAGGTAAGTATGAAGAAGAAAAGAAAGGAAAAGGGAAGCTCAGTGTTGGGGCGGGAGGAAGCGCGCGTATTTATGCTCCTTCCAGGGCGGTGTGGGTACCTGGCTGATTTGGAGCCAGGCAGCCATGCGGCAGAATCGGGGTTTTTCTCTGCTTCAGGGGCGGATTTTTCATTGGTTGAAGCTTGGTTGAGCTGAGTCAGTCACTCTTTTTTTCCAGGGGCCCCGGAAGGGTTGGTTCCTGGAGCAGAGGTACCGAGGTATCGAACGCTGTGTTGGACCTTCCCCAAGCTCAACATGCCAAGTACGAGGATGAGCTCGTCGACATTCCCCGTCGAGAGTGACATAGCAAGATTATGAAAATAATCCATGACTTTGACTCGATCACATCAGTGGCGACCCAGGATAGGGAGGGGCAAAACGCACAAGCCGTGGACGCTCAGGATTACCATCTTTGATTGGGAACGGCCGTGTCTAAAATCTGGCAATGTGTTGGGCCATTTAGCAACGATATCAATTGGTGGTCAGGCCACAGGTCTTGATCGAATGGGCTTAAAGCTCTAATCGAGGAACTCATCTGGAATAGCCCAGCTCGTTTCCTTCCATATACTGAGATGAAGGTTAAGAGACTCTCCCTGACCATACGTAACTCGGCTTGGCAAGGATCAGCATGTAATTCACACCGCCAATCACGAAGGATAGTCCTATAGACCATCAGGGAATCCATTGTCAAGCTTCTTGCTAAAGGAATTCTGAAGATGATGATTCACAGTACAAGGTCCCAAGGCGAGGACAGATCGGTTCTGCGTGGCAGAATATTGGAAGGGAAGAGTGCATGCCCGCAAGCACGCACTCTGCCCTCCGACCAACTTTTGAGGACCAAAGATTCTTTGGGGCCCATTCCCCAAGGAGCCTCGCAATTCAAGGACCCCGATGCCAGCCATTTCCTTGTGCCCGTTTTCTCAAACAAAAGCATTCGAGTTCATTCCTTGATTCATTTCTATATGCCCAGCGAGGTCTCAAGCCTCTTTGCTCACAAGTACTCCGAATTGCCCCCATTCATTTCCTAGATTTTAGCCCCTTCGTCCTCTCCCTTGCTCTCCGACTTCTCCCCTCCTCCGGCTCATCGTAATCCTCCTGCTCCCTAATCAGCCATTGTACATCTAGTTCTCCCTCTTCCCAGCCACCCACGACGGGCACGCCCTTGGGCGCCCACGTCTTCCGCTTCAAGCTCTCACCGGCGACGCGCGTATCAAACCGAATGTCCTCAATGAGCGCCTCGAGCGAGGGTAGTCCTTTTCCGGGCGGATATAGCCGAGGATGAGCAAGCGGAGGGGCTCGCCGTAAAGGTCTGCTCAAACTTGTGGAGGATGTGCACCTCGGCGGTGCGCACAGTGTTCTTGAAGTAAGGGTTGTAGCCAATAGACATGACCATCGGGTACAGGGCGTAAGGAGAGGTGGAAGGGGAAGAGGGAAGGGCAGGGGTGGAGGATGAGGACGAGGCGGAAGTGAAGGGGTTGTCAGCATGGGCCGTAGGGAGACGTAGGGCGGACCAGCCAAAGTAGACGCCGGTAGAGATTTCATTGATCCAAGGCGTGCGGGTGAGGCTTATGGGAAGGTTGGCTGTAGGAAAGCCGATCTGGAAGAGTGTTAGTTATCACTCCTCAGGAGGCAGTGCGCATGAGATGTGCGAGAAAAAGATAATTTGCGAGAAGAACAAAAAGCCCCTTACAAGAGTTGAGCCCCGCTGAAATCCAGTGGTGATTTTGCCTTCCATTTGGTATGGGAAGGGCGCTTCCGGACCATCGTCGTTGCCTACGACGAGGGGCCTTCCCTCAGTCGCCATGATGTGCGCCTGTTGTCTTTGTTTCTTTCTAAAGACTTGAGAGTAGATTTTGGTATTGTATAAGATTTGAAGCAAAAAGCACTCGGAGAAATGTGCGTAAAAGATCTAGCGCGCTTTTTTCTGAATGCGTTGCGGGCGCGGGGTGGAAGGAGTTGAAGGAAGAGAGGCACGTCTCTAGATGATAAGATGTCTGTAAGGACTCCAGGCGCAAAGGGCCATAAGCCGATTATTCCGAGCGGGTCAAAAGGCTGTGTGAGAAGGCGGCCTTTTTCTTTTTTCCCTTTTCTTTTTTCTTTTTTTCTCTTTCCCTTTCTCTCGACAGACTCTAAAAATGCGAACCAAGTGTAAGACGTGGTGGGGTGGGGTGGGTAGTTATCGCGGGGCAGGAATCACCCAGGCAAGAGCTGGGAAATTTTGGGGGCAGCAGAGGGAGGAAGGGGGTTATCGGGGGTTCTTTCTTATTCGGTCTAATTCCCTCGTTCGAGGACCACTTTTCGAAGAGCTCCCTCCCCAAACTGAAGCATTTTGAAAGATTCGACGATGATGGATATCGGTGCTATTAACTAGGGTTTTTCATAATCCTCTACAACTTTCTCCAATCCTTGAACTCGAGTATTGGTTGATATTCCTTGTAGGATACGCTCGTGAGAAAAAGCCGAATGCACAGCTTTGCATGTGAAGCTAGGATTGCCTTGGGCCAGCAGGTTGGCTAACATGAGCGCCATTCCAGCGGGCATGCAACAAACGCACATTTTATTTAGAGTGGATATCGGTATTAAGCTCGAAAATTACGGTAAGAAGTAAGCTGGCAAAGGAACAATGGGGGAATCGGATGAGGTGTATCAAACGTTTCCGAATCGGCGGGCACACCGTGTTGCACAAAACCGCCCCCACCGATATAATCCTGCCCTGCAGCTTACTATAATCCTTTAAACAAAAAAGGTATATAATGCTGACGGCCGCCCCCTTGGAAAGATCCAACAATGATCTAAACACATCTCCCCGACCAGTGGCCCTAAGCCGTTGGGTCGACGTTCTTCCACTCCTCCCTCCCGAGCCTCACGATATCCGCTTGCTCGAGGATCCACGGGTTCTTGGGCGCCTTGCCCTCGGCCGCAAGCTTGGCCGCGTGCACCGCCGCCCTACCAATGACCTCGGCCTCCTGGCCCAGGGAATCCTGCCAGCCCTGGCTAATCTTGCTCAGGCTCCGAATCGCCGCATTCATCAACGGGCCGCCTAGGTGCGGATTCTCACGCTCGCCTAGGATACCGCCGGGTCGGAGGATGATGGCGTGATCGAAGCCGAGGCCCGTCACCGTATCCTCGACGCCAATCTTCATCTTGGAGTACGGCGCCATGGACGATAGGAAGCCCCGGGTGCCTGTGCTGGATACGAAGACAAATGTCTTGACGCCCTGCGCCTTGGCCTCCTTGGCGATCGCGACGTTGGCATCGTGGTCAATCTTCCACTGATTCTGGATCCCGCCAGCCGACGCACGCGTCGACCCCAGCGCTGAGATGACCGTCTCGGGCTTCATGTCCGCCAGGGGCTTGGTCCAGGTGTCCGTGTCGGCCTCGACGATGGCCTCCAGCTTGGCCGATTGCGTCTTGGGCGCCCGTCGCGAGATGGTCCAGATCTTGCTGAACCCGTCCACCTTGGCGAGCGTCTCGAGAATGTTGCTGCCGGTGAGCCCGGTGCTTCCGAAGAGAAGGACGCTTGTCATTGTGGCGGCGTGGGTTTGGGGAGAAGTCAGCTGGGATGCCGTTGCGGATGGAGCAGGACTGGGAGGTCTTGAAGTGGTTGGAGGGGGTTCAATTCGTTTGTTTGATTACTACTTTGCGAGATGAAAGTCGAGGAGGGCTTTAAGATACGAGAGACTGGGGGATTCAAGTTTGCGGAATGCCAGGTGGTTTTAATCCTGGGCGAGACAACTGCAGGCAGAACGGAACTCGTAGATCAATCGTTTGATTGAGAGTTCCATTTGGGGGCTCGTCCTTGGCGGGCGCGCGCGGGTGCCCCAAGCTCCCTACACTAGCGGAGTGCCACTCACACACATCACACACATAGACAGACATGGTGTACGGCGTAGTTCCGCCAAAGCACTGACGCCATCAAGATCAGTTGAGCGGAGCGGGTGTAATGATGATACCGGGGCTTTGCGCCTAGAGAAAACTCCCCATAAATTATTCAATTGTAGGGGTAATTCCTGTAAGGCGGGGAATGAGGGTCCTTCGAGAGAGTGTGCAAACCCACCCCTCTGGCCTCCCCAAGCTTTCAGTTCCTTTCCAACTAAAAGGACGAAGGGCGGTACCGTCAGCTTGTTCTAGGTATCCACAGTCAACGTACATCCCATCCCTCCCCATTGAAGCTTGTACCCCCTTCTCAATTCCCGCTTGCGACAACGCGTCTCTGCCTGAAGCTCAAGGCTGCGTCGTCTACGTGTTGGATGTGCGAAACCCCAAGCTCGATCGCATACTACTTTGATATCGCCGACCCTCGCGCCCCCGAAACAATCTCGAAGTCTTGCGTGCACGCTCGATCAATTCATCCTCTACAAAACACAAAGAGCCCAACAGGTCCAGTGTAAATCCCATTGGCAGCTTTATACACACTCTCTCCCTCTCTCACCCTCACCTCGCCATCAATCAAACTGTCCAACCTCGTAAACCACCGCGCAACATGGCTACCCAGTACGAGAGTAAGTCTCCCTCTTCTTACCACCACCTATTCCCCCTCCCTACCTTCCAATAGCAATAGCTAACCTCGTGCCCTCCCTCCCCAGTCGAGCACGGCATCAAGCCCAAAGCCCCCTCCTCCTCCTCCCGCCGCATCGACATGTCCACCTTCCACTCCTTCCTCGACCAAATCTCCACGACCGCCAACCCAACCGCCTCCTCCACCCTCTCCACGGGGCCCCACAACAACCCCCACGCCACCCCGACCCCCGTCGACGTCGCCCGCCTCCTCCGCCTCGTCCAGGAGCAGATGGAGACCCTCGCCACCACCAGCCCCGACCCGGCCAACCGCGAATTCCTCACCCGCCTCGTCGCCTCCCTCGAAGAGGACATCCTCGACCCCCGAAGACGTCCGCGGCGTCCGCCCAGAGTTCCTCGACTCCCTCGACCGCGTGCCCCGCTCCCGCCTCCGCCCCGACGACGCCTGCCCCATTTGCGCTGAGCCCCACCTCGACGACAAGTACTGCCTCGTCGTCGAGCTCCCCTGCCACCCTGCTCACCGCTTCGACCTCGAGTGCGTCGCCCCTGGCTTCAGAGCAAGGGCTGCTGCCCCTGTGCCGCAAGGACTTTTCCAAGAAGAAGGAGGTCGTCGTTCCCGATAGCGAGGATGAGGATGAGGATCCCATGGGCATGTTTTCTTGATGCGAGGGGGAAGACGAGAGGCTACCAAACTGGGAAACGGCGAGGGCGTGGGTGGGGTGGGGTGGTGATGGAATGCGCACGACGCGCGGGAAACGGAGGATTGTGTATATTTGACGAGGTAATGGGGAAATTATCATCATGATTTAGATAACGGTTCTTTGAGGCACTCTATCACAACCTCGAGCCTTGGATGGGTGGTGTTTGCAGGTAACGGAATAGGAAGAGAGCTTGGAAGGCGCTCAGTGTATAGGTCGGGAATAATCTAGTGAGTGCACTTGCTTCGGTCCAAGGGTGCTTTTAAGAGGTCACCATCAAAGTGACACTCCACAACCTAGCGCTTCGGCAGACAAAGGGACAGTGGCTGGTGTCACGCCCGCGAATATGGCGAGATCCTGTTTTGCAGAGACACGCGGTTATGCGGCAAAGACGAGAGATGAACAGTAATAGTGGGTATATTGCCAATGGAAAAGAAAAAGAAAAAGAGGCCATACAAGACCATTCCGCGTAAACCAATCACTCGTAGTTCACCTCAGTGACGGCCCCCAGCAGGGGGCGGGCCCGGCCCCTTCACCATCGTGATGAGGTTGGTGGAGCTCTACTTGGACCTTGGTCAAACTCTCTCCTCCTCCATCATTTTGTTTTTCAACCTTTCCTCCCAATCTTCACGCTTCCTCCCTCCTTTCTCTGTCTCTTTCCCCACCTCTCCCCCTCTCCCTCCTAGCCGGATTATCCCTTCCAAGCGTACTACCCCAAAATAAATCAATATCCCAGACGCCCTGCTTCCACGTATGGAACCCAAGAAGAAATGCATCGCTTCTCCCGCGCGTGTTGCATTTGCGAACCGGCTCGAGCCTAACCGTCCATGCTGCCGGCCAAATCCAATCCCATAGTTGCTAGTTGCTTTTGTTGGTTGAAACTGCCCCACATCTTCCCATTGAAGACTGGAAAGGATCGGGAAAAAAAGGAAAAAAAGAAGGTCGAGTTCCGCACAAGGAAATCAATCACTCCTTTGCAAAAAAGAAGTACAAAAGGTAGAAAAGATGAATAAAATGTACACAATTTTCTGTTTCCATTCCCGGGCTAAACCGCTAGTTGGTGAGGCTCTTGGTTCCTGTAGTAGCAGGGTAGGAACTGTCACAGGCTTGTTAGTTGCTTTCGACCAACATCGGTTGCTCTCAACATGAGCCAAGGGGTATGAGGGTCGTAGTCACTTACATTCATCACAATCAACATGGGGATATCAAACACGTCTCGTTTAATCACCCAGCAGTACGTGCAGTCCACCTTTCCGTCCTTCTCAATCCCGCGGATGCCGTGCTCGCCGTCAATCTTGGCCACCCGGCTCCCGAGGATGCCACCCCCGCGGCTGTCCTTGCCCGAATTGGGCCCCGCTCCGGAGGCACCGTCTAGGTTGGGCCGGTATTTCAGCAGTCGGCACTTGCGATTGACGTGGCCACGGCTGTTCTCGAAAGCCAGTTCGGCGAAATCCTCGTAAAACTCGATCGCGCTGTCATCATCGAGAAGCTCGGGAATGAAGACTGGCTGGGGTCGCTTCTCCGCGCCGTTGGTCCCGTTTTCGAGCGTCGCGGGTCGGAGGTGCGGTGTAGCTAGGCCTACGCGCCCGTTCGAGGCGCCGTTGGATACGCCGCCCGTGTTGGTATTGAGGTTCGGTTCCTTGCCCAGTAGGACATCCTTGGTCCACCCCGTGAGGGCCGTGAATTCCTTGTTGACAGCCGCGACCTCTCCGGTTCTCCGACACACAATCGTCGGCGCCGAGCAGTGCTGCATGAAGTCTTCGTACTCGAAGAGGGTGCGCTGGAAGCACTTCTCCATAAAGATCAGATCTTGCCGATTCAACGTTTTCGTGCACGAGATGAAAGACGGACGAATGCTCGCGAGAGACTTGGCGATGCGCAATGTCTTGGTCGCCGTGAACCGCTTTTGCAAAAAGGCAATCAGGTTATGGAACCCGTTGGTATAAGGATACGGCTCCTTGACCGTCTCATAGATGAAGGAGGAATCGCGCCGTCGCTTGCCCAGGAGCGTTTGCGACGTCAGCTTCTTGGAAATAGACCTCGACTTGTTGTGCACCGTCGTCGCGTTTCCCGCAGGATTGGTGTAATGCGCCGTGGTCGGAGAGCCTTCGAAAAGATGTGGCTGCGGACTGGCCGTGTTATCCGTGCTGGGGCTCGCGAGACCCGCGCTATTTGCTTGCGCCGCAACGGCATAAGCGTGAGGAAGACCATGCTGTAGGTTACTTTGTAAGCCAAAACTGCGAGAGCTAGGATCGAGGGCTGCGGAGAAGTCCGGTACCAGTGATGCGTCGTAACCAGGTGGCCCGCTGTATTGCGGGTTGTTACCATTGGAGAAGACGCCTGAAAAGTTCACATTGGATGCAGGAGGCGTGGGCATGTTTGGGTCCGATGGATTGGCATCCACCGCCCCAGAGGACATGTGCGCCAGCATCTCAAACTCCATCGCCGGATACTGACTACCAAAGTTCAGGTTCTCGAGATCAAAGTTGAACAGCGCCGGGTTGCTGGGGTCAAAGATGGCGCTGATGCCCATCGGGTCAGGCATGCTATTCATTCCCATGACCGGCCCTAGCGGGTTGTTGCGTGGCGCCTGGAACGATGGAGAAACTGGAGAGGTCTGCGTGGCAAAGCCAAGCCCTTCCGGAAGGCCGCTGATCGACGGCGGGACTACCGATGAGTACACTGGGAACGATTGGCTCGTGTTAGGTACGTGGGCGAAGGTACTTCCAGCTACCGACACATCCGACTCCTGGCCCGCCTGGGGCTTGTGGTCGTTCTGTCGAGAAGTGGGTGAATTAGGGTTATAATTGGGACCTAAGACTGGTAGGAGTGCCTCCGGCGGTGCGTCATGGAGGTATTTCGCCTTCTTGCGGACTCCATCCTGACACGCATCTGCGAGCCCTCGCTTGATGCAGCGCTGACAGGGTCTCTCATCGCCTAGACGGTCGTAAGATGTTAGCAAATGGAAGGCACGTAAGCGTACAATGGGATGAGGGTGACGCCTTGCTCTTAGACGCAAGGATATGCGACGTAAGGATGATTGCCCTAACCACCCAAGACGACAGAGAATTAAAAAGAAAAAAAGAAAAAAAAAGAAAAAAAGAAAACCGAGTCTAGGATTAGGGGGAATCTCACCGCACGTCAGATGGGCTCTCTGGCAAGCATAACAGGCTCTCCTCGCCTTCTTCCGCCTCGGTCGAAAGGGGTCTTTTGGGTCGTACTTCTTCTTTACCTCCTCTCCGGCACCGTCCGAACCCTGGTTTTGGTCAGCCATCCTAGTATCATCATCTAGAGCCATATCCTTGTCGTCGTCGTAATGGTCTCCGTTATCCGAAAGAGCCGCTGAGACTCTAGACTCGTCGTGATCGGGCATGTTGACTGCGTCTGGGGCGAGCGTTTATATAGATATATGGGTAGGTTTGTCTGTGGGCGTGTCCTCTGTAGTGTGCGTCTACAAATGGCAGCGCGTATATGCCTGCTACCCTTGTACCGTACAAGGTAGGGTAGGACCAGGAGCAGAGGCGGAATCAACGTATCAAGTGGATAGCTGGAGGTGTGGGAATCCTTGAAGCTTAGAATTTCCACCCAATATAACGTATAATGGTAGGAGTGTCGTCCTTTCCGGCGCACAAAAGGAGACGCAGGTTTCCAAATGCTTGAAGAGTGAATTCTCCTCAAAGCCACCCGTATTAAGACAACTCGAAGATGAAGGCGGCTGGTTTGCGGAACCACACCTTGAAACAAGCAATTCCCCTAGCAGATGCCTGATTTCTTTTCTCTTCTTCTATAAGCGATCTGGTACAGGATAGGTAGAGGAACTCTTGCGGAGTGGGGGTCGATGGCCGCGCTGGCGTTGGGTGGGGTGTGTCCAAAAAATAAGAGGTGGATGAGATATGAGGAGCAAGGGGCGCCAAGCACCGCGAATTTAGTAGGCCGGTGGGAAGGGGGCGCAAAAATGTCGAGTGAAAGGATGGGTAAGGGCTTCAACGTTTGTGTCACAGCTGGTTTGGTCCCAGAGCATCCGTCTTTTTATTGGCGACGTACAAGGTGCGTAACACACACCAGCGCAGGATCAGGCTAGGGGCGAGCACGTTTCCTTGTTCCTGTGAGGCCTGGGGAGTCGTGGCGACGGAATATCAAGCGTGCGTTAGGGACCAAGGATATGGAGGCAGCAAAGGGGACCTAGAATGTTATTGGCCCCGAGGAGGTGGTAATGTGACGAGTTATAAGGACACAAGCGTTGGGGTTTGGGGGAGTCGGTTGGGTGTTATAACCTGTTGTGCGCCATTGGTACTCCGCATCGCCTCTCTACCACTCTAGATGCAATCGGAGCTTCTGCAATGAGGCGCCTTGAAAGAGCCTGTAGCACAGAATGTCCAAAGTACCCGTCCTTTCTTTTGTAAGCAGACTCGTCGAGGGGGTCTCGAGCGCGCAATACTCCTAGTTCTCTAGGCACAAGCAAGTGGGTAACGGCGCGGGTAGCTGAGAGCCGGCACGTAGAGCGGTGGAGGCCGAGGCGATGGCGTTTCTAGAGATCGAGAGCGGGAAATTGCACTCGATGCTTGGTAGGGAGGAGGTGACTACTAGACTCGATATCGCCAAACTTGTGCGCAGGCTGTCGTTTGTCGAAAGGGGGCCACCGGAGACCTAGAAGAGGAGGGACGGGGAGGGTGGCACGGTTTGGTGATTTGATGAAGCGCCCGAAAGAAGGAGATAGGCCGCGAGGGTCGAGGAATCGTGGGGCTTGACTCGCGGTGAGACTCATCCGGGGGTAGATGGTATCGTGGAGTGGAGGAACCGGCGCGTGGTGTGTTCCAAGGGGAGTATCGCACGAGGGTCTACGGAACAAGGTTAGTCCCCTATGGTCCGAACAGAGGAGGAGGGCCAATTTGAGGTTTCTGCAACTACCCGGAATACATACTTTATGAGCTTCGAAGCCGGTGGGGGAAGCAATGAGCAATAAGCAACGAGCAACAAGCACGAACACGGCAAAGGGAAGGTGGGGGTCCAGGCTCAGGTCGACGAGGACGGGTCAATTGGTGACTATAAGAGAGCGGGTGGGCAGAGGACAGGCTTGTGTACCCGTGGCTTGAGCAGAAATTCGAGAGATAGTGGAAGAGACAGATGGCTTGTGAGAATCAAGAAAAGCCTCCAAGGCGGGAATGGCACGAGGGTGACGAGAAAACGGGAAGCGCAAGAGGGGTAGGGTAAGGTGTCGCGAGGGCCGCGACCACAGGGAGCTGAGGAGCATGAAGGACAAAAAGATTTTGCAGGGCCGCAGGTAGCTTGAAATTGGCTCGGTTAGGTTAACCAGCGCAGCGATGGCGGTCGATCCTGAAAGGTCCCTACTTCCAGGCGGATGGGAGGTGGGATTGCCGTAAACAAGGGGCCGGACTCGCAGTAGGTGTGTGCCAGGCGTTCTCACAAGGAACAAGCCTCTTCTTTTTTCCTTTTCGGCGGCCTTGGAAAACTGGGTTTCGCTTGTGATGCGCTAAAGGGAAGTAAAAAGAATCGAAGAAAAAACCCACTCAAGGGCCAAGCTCGGCTCATGGCTCATGGGCTGCTGGAGTGGGTACGCAGCGCAGGACATTGAAAGCAGCCACCGTTTCATCTGACGTTCGTTCGTACTTCGGGTCTGACCTGACTGCGGGGTTATTCACACCCACCTTTCTCTCCGTCTGCTCAGTTCTGCTGTGGTGCAGTGAGCTGCGGGAGTCATGGGACGGGCGAACTATTGGCTACTCAGCCTCGGTCAGCATCCACTTGGTCTTTGAGATGACGCTTGAGCTAATCCTAGGATGGGGAATGCGGATTGTGGGTGGATGTACCTCATACCACCGCTGCTCCGCACTTTGCCCCGGAACCCGCGGTGCAAAAGTGAAGAAACTTCACTCCAAAGTGACCCGAACCTCGGGTACTCGGTACTCAGACTGTCTCCAAAAACCTTTCGACTTGACGTTTCGGTGAAGAGCCCACAGTGGGCGGGAAACAGTTTAACCTCTTGTTTACTAGCAATCGAGAGGGTCGTCATTGGTGATTGAATACGGAGCGAAAGAGTCACCCACACCAGGGTTTTCTTTCATTCTTTCATTCACTCCAACTCCACCTGGTGCTGCAGCGAACAAGACATGGGGCCCTGTCGAGCTCTATTGTCGAGTCGTTTGAAACTGACATTTCTGACGAACTAATCTCCCCGAGCGGAAGATTTAAAACTAGATGAGCCTTGCTTGGATGAAAAGAGTGTCTGTTTATAAAACGGGATTTTTGCCATCTTCGTTTTTCTTATCCCCTTTGTCTGGAGCCAATTGCGACACATACCTTTGCTGTCGCGTGCTTGCCTTCCAGATGTCCGTCGTCTCCATCCCCGGCAGGGTGTATGGTATGTACAGTAGCACACACGACTGGAATAGCTCTTAAATTCGGCACCCGGGTTTCGTTGCTATACGCAGGTACCTTCCTTCACTTTGCCGGCTGCTTTGATTCCCGAGTCCTCTGCTCTTGCCGGAGATTTTCTCCACTACTTCTGCTTCAAGTTCTCGGCCTTGAGCTGTTGATGGAAGCGACATGTGAGAAGGCCAAGCAAACAGGGAAGCAGCCACTCAAAACATCTCCTCCTCTTTCCCCTTTGCTGCGCTGAGGACAACTGAGGGCAGGCGCAATCCCCCTCCGGTAAAACGAAATGAAGGACTTGTAGATCGGCTCCAGGGAATTCCTTCTTCACACTGCTTACCATGTGAAATGTGCAACCATCTCCTGTGTTCAGGGTCCAGCGCCTTAGATGCAGCCCTCAAGACAGAAAACAGAAATGAGCCCAGCCTTTCACCGCCCCATGCTTTTGGGCTGATCCTTGGCGTATTCCTTCCAAACGCGGACGGGCCAATCTCCTCCTCCTGAGGGAGGGCGGCGTTCATCGTCTTTTTCGGTGGGGATGGGGCATTCCCCGCTCTACACGACACTACTCTCCTAGCCGTCACCGACCGGGTGTGAGGAGGCGGCTTTTCTCAACGCCAAAGAGGGGTGACGGGAGAGAGGAACAGCGGCGTCTCTCCCGACAGACACCAACACCCGATTCCACTAACTGAGTTGCGCCGCTCCCGCCATGACTTGCGCTTGATCTGAGATCCATCGGCAAGAAGGGGCCGGAGAGGGAGGTTGAGGCCCTCGCCGCTACAAGATGATCTGACGGGCGAATTGAGTCTGTCGACAGATTTTGAAGCCCCGGGCTCGGACAGATTCATTCCCAAGAAGGATATTCTTCGGGGCATCACAACCCACATCGGTGCCGGTTCCCCGAGCAGGATCTCTATTGTGCAAGCGGAAACGCTACAAGTATTATGCACACAAAAACGATGTTCAATTTTAATATTAAGCATATTATTCCCTCCGTGTACTGTTATCCAAGCTCCTAGCTCGAAAACTGGCTTCCCGCCAAGTATAAATCGGTCAAAGAGTGGCGGCGTGCACGACTTGACGAGGATATTCCTTGACAAGAAGCCAACCGGCTTTTGTCTTTCCCGCGACTTCTATGGAGCGTCTACCTCATCGAAACGAATATTATTACTAGTGGAGACAAATGACACACCGGGTAGCAACCTCGCTCACCATCGGCGCGTCACCGAGTCCGTAGCGTAGCCAGCATGGGGCCGCACTCACACCCAATTTGTTTTCAAGTCCTGTAATAGGGAGGAGAGCATTATCCGCGAGCGGATTGGACTAAAGCGTGCCATGCCGCATCGACCTCTCGCCTGGGAGCCGACCAACACTCATCGACGCATTGAGCCCCGTCGAGCATCCCATTTTGTCACCGCCACCACCAGCATGCCACAAGATATGCTGGTTTTTTTCCTGGCACAATGGACCTTGTGATGGGCAGTCTTTGACGAGCCGAAGCGGCCCCGTTTCCAAGAAGCCATCGGGGTACTCGTGATGCATCCATCAAAAAATGAAAGCCTGTCAAGCCAACTCCGTTCCCCTCAACCATTCCGGTCTCACCCGACATCCTCCTCCTGTGATCCTCTTACCCCAGATTCCCTGTTCCGACTTGCCCCTAGCGGCCGCCTAAAAACAGATCTTTTAGCACAACCAGAAATGCGACTCGTCAGGATTGCCGAAGTTGGCAATGCTTTCGATCTTCCCCTGGCAAAGTATCCACTCAACCCGTCCCTCCCTCCGTGTAACTTCTCCAACATGATGTTGGAAAATTACCGACTTAGAGAGGCTCCAATATTGGCTTGTCTTCGCGTAACACACACACTCCTTCACTTGTATCATGATGGAGACCATGTATCTCCATCTTCCTCTCTTTATCGTCATATTCTCTCTTTTATCGTGTTTTCTTTTTCCCCTTTCCCTCCTCTTGGTCTATGTTGAAGGCCCTAGCCTTTCTCTACCCGCATGTCGTGTGACATATCTTGCAGAGGGCCGAGGATTTAGTACGTTTCTCTTGTCATCCTACGGAGGGTGTGTCTCGTACCATCACCGACCTCGTTTTCTTTTGGTATACCTCACTCTAAATTTCCTGTGCCTCGGCTCAGGCGAGCAGGTTCCCCTTCACAAATGCTCCTCGATTAGATCTACTGCTTGGCGATCTGGACCCCGCGCAACCCCTTGATTTAGAGGTCGTTTTTTCCGGGCTGCAGTTGTGGCACTCACGCTCGACTAGCTACCCCAGAACCGCGTCTCGTCAGGCCTTGCTTTGACGTTCTGAGAGTGAACACACATTGCTAGTGATCTGGCCTAGACACATTGTGCCCTCTCATATTCACACAAGCCCATCCCCGCATACGCTAGCATGACAGGTTAGAACAACGTCGATGAGCAGGGAGGATTCAGATGTGGGATCTAAGCCTTCTTTCTCCTTTCGTGCCACCTCGCGAAGAAACCATATCCCCCTCCCCTCCCTCAAAGAGGTTCTTCTTGTCAAGGCAGCCTTAAGTCAGAGTTACGAAATAGGTACCTTGGTGCAGAGGGCCATCCTTTTGAGTGTCACCTTGTTTGGAGCTATGGTAGCCAGAACAACAACTATAGACCCCTTAAGTCTAGTTCGGGAAACACGGGTTTCCACTGGCTGCATGCCTGACAGAGTGACCTGTCGCGCACTTGCTCGGAGGAGGTGCCGCGATGCGGGTCATTGGAAGAAATTATTTTCTCCCTCGCTCAGGGCGGCATCCCTCGCTGGGGAGGTTTTCCTATGTGACAACCAGCAGTCTATCCTGTAGCACCACCTCGCGCCTTTTGAAGAAGGTCCAGCAGGGAATTTTGGGCTTTGTCCAAGACTCCCATTCTGAGGTGCTTGGGATTTCCCATCCAAGGGATTTGCTCCGCTGCACACCATCGCGCGGGTAACTGCATAAAGATCTTTGTTGTCCGCCACGAAGACAAGGCTTCGTGCATGTGCAATAAGGCCTCGTCTTTTTGAATCGAGGTCAGGCCTCCTTGATGCCCCATACACCCCATACCCACGCGAATTTGTGGGTGTGAGGGTGTGTCGACGTGTGTGTGTGACTTATCAATCCATGACTAAAAGTGATGATGAGCGGGAACTTACACAGAGTCCTTGGACCTGACGAACCCCTGGCTTGCATAACTAAAGGCCGACGGGTATCGTTGGAGTGCTGAAAGCCTAACGGGCCTGACTCCTTGCTTGCTAGGGGATGCATAGGGTGGTTAAGAGATGAACAGGCGAAAGCCTCGTCTAAAGATGGAATCTACGCTGCAGCCCTGACGCGTCTTCCCAGTCTATATAGTGGCCACTTCATCGAGGGTGACCAGTTCCGGGCCAAGCCTGATGCTCCAAACGCTCCAAGTGCCGTGGGAGGCTGCACGACGCTTCTCCACGGATCACCTTGTCTTCAATTAGCAAGCTACGCATGGTTCCCAGTACAGCGGAAATGCCCCGACGAGGGACGAAAGCACAAGACACAACGGAGCGGGAGAAACCCAGCCGTGTCCCAATCGTAATAAAACCCGTCATGGTACTGCAAGCCGCCCATTATCG
Organism: Parascedosporium putredinis; assembly: GCA_949357655.1. Classification (NCBI taxonomy): domain Eukaryota; kingdom Fungi; phylum Ascomycota; class Sordariomycetes; order Microascales; family Microascaceae; genus Parascedosporium; species Parascedosporium putredinis. The sequence goes on along the minus strand of CASHTG010000021.1, from coordinate 338,628 downwards.
GGTGTCGACACGGGCCCCTGTGGGAGGGAGGGGGAAAAGAAAGGTCCCTTTGAGCTACACTTGCTATAGAGTAGTAGTAGCCTTTTGGAGACTTTTCTTTATTCGCGCGCACCTTCTTTACTGTTCGCCACGCATCCCACTGCACTGTTTGATAGAGAGATCACGACACTTTTGTTGTTAGAAAGTCTAATCTCCCCGCGGCGGAACACAGCGTCTGCATCAGCCCTAGGTGGCCTATCCGCCTATGATTGCTGGCCCCACCGATAAGCCAATCTTCTATCCTGCCCACTCTGCACTTAGGGAGGGGGCGCGGCGCTGTTCGTGAAAGGTTACATGGGCCCCCTTTGACTAAAAGGGTGGACGTAGGAAAGGCGAACCCTCGTCGACGTTTGATCGCTACGGGCGAGTGCCGAACGAAGCCGTGTAGCTCTTTTGAGAAGGTCAGGCGAGGGACTCGATCGGTTCTGTATCAGCCTCATGGGGCCCTGGTCATCAGTCTCTTGTCGCATGTTCCTCTCATTTCACTGACTGTGGATGGCTTAGCAATATTTTACTTCGAGTAATTCTACTCAGAAGGAGAGGGTGATAGACAGAGGAAAGCTGATGAGGATCGGAGTAAAGCAACTCCCTCAGGAGGACCTTGTGGCCGCAGCTATATTCCCTTCCCTGACACCCTTTCCTACGTGCACCTAGGCCTCGAAGACAAAGCAAGAACGTGTAGGAATCAGTCAGAGAAGTTAAGTCGAGATGGCACTGACACGGATGATGGGCAAAGTGACCATAACCGCACGCTCAAACGCCGTTCGAGACACGCTGCCACATCTCACGGGAGCAGGCTAGACATGGCGCGCCGAAAGCAGGGCCGCAAGAAGCCCCTCTACTGGGGTGGACTGGTGAAGCCGCAATGGGACGCTGGCGGGTGATAATGGCTGAGCTGTGGCTACTTTTGGTGCAACGGGGGCCGCCCTCACTTTATTTTGCGTCCGTGGGAATACGCATAAGAGGCGCCTAGATTCCTGGTAAGAGGGAGAGAAGTTAGCATAGGCTGACCAGAGCGGATTTGAGAGGAGATGAGAAAAGAGAATAAAAAGAGCCTGGACGATATATGTCCAACGGCAATGATAGTGTCCATATGGCGTTCTCCCAAAGGGGTTTCCATTTTGCTTTTATCGGCGCAAGTGCCCGTTCATACAAAGCGTGTATATATTCCCATCTATCCATTTATCTGCCCTGCCCACCAGCGGCGGGGGCGGGCGTACAAAGTCCAAAGCAAAATGAGATATGCCACCACCAAATGTCCACACGATTCGCACTCGTAACAGGAGTAATATATACAGGAGGATCTTGGAGAGAAGCGTTCCTTCGCCGACCCTTGCCGTTCGTCCCTCTTCTCCCCTCCCAGGGAAAAGAAAAAATCAAATAGTCCCCGGGGTTGTTGTCCCCTTGAAGAAGGAGGCATGAAAAAAACAAACAATAAAACGCCATTTCTATCATGTTGTCATACGCCTCTATGCCTTGGCAAGCACCACGTTCCAGCTCCTCTCCCGAGCAAGCCCTCTCCGTCCGTCTCCCTATTCCCCGTTTCCCCTTCCCCTCCTTTCTTTTCTTCTGTCCCAAAACACGAGTTTCTCCTTTCTCTCCCTCGTCATGTCCAAAGACAAGGACAAAAAAAACAACCAAATAACTAGTAGTACTCGGGCAAGTCGTCAAAATCAGGCACATCCGTAGAGCAGTCAAAGTCGCGATCATACGCCTTGGCCGGCAAGATACCGGCATCGAGGCCCGCCTTGTAGCTCCACTGGGTCGCGGACTCGGTCTTCCAGGTCCAGTACCACCAGCCCCAGCCCTTTTCAAACGAGTGCATCTGGGCCTCGGCAAACATCTTGAGGAAGCGGCGGTACTCGTCCTCGTAAGCCGAAGGATCGGCGTTGGCAAAGGTGCAGCTGCAGCGCTCGTCCTTGGTGGGGCAGCGCGGCTCGAGGACGGACTCGCCCGTGTCGCCGGCGTCAAAGGTGCCCTCCCAGCGGTTGCCCCAGCCGACGTTGGTGAGGTGGCGGGCGCAGTCGGTGTCGGCCTGGGACCACTCGGCGAAGAGGGTGGGGCCGAAGCCGGTGGCGGTGTCCATGCTCTCGACGGCCTGCTTGGACCAGCCCGCGCAGGCGTACTCGACCTTTTCGCGGTGCGTATACACGATCTGGTTGGTGTTGAAGATGACGTACTGGTGGACGTCGAGCGCGAGGCCCTCGAGCCCGGCGAGCTTGCCCTTCCACTTGGACAGGCCCATGAAGCCGTCGCCAAAGACGACGACGGCGTCGACGCCGTTGGCGCGGACCGTCTCGTAGGCCTCGCGGGTCCAGGCGAGGACCTCGTCGGCGTCGAGCGCCGTCATGCGCGGCTCATTGGCGAGGCCGTAAAAGGCGACAATGTTGCGGTAGCGGTCCTGGGCGAAGAAGCGGGACAGGCGGCCGTGCACGTCGAGGGAGCGCTGGGCGTTTTGGGCGCCGGCGGTGCCGTTGAGCCAGCCAATGGCGCCGAGGCGGCCCGAGTGGTTCCACCCGTTTTGGCTGCCGGGCAGGCCGTGCAGGTCGAGGTTGATGCGGAGGCCGTAGCGGCGGGCCCACTCGATGGCGCGCAAGAGGTAGCGCCACGAGGTGCGGGCGACGTAGGGCTCGTCGTCGTAGACCTCGACGGCCCAGTAGGAAAGGGGATGCGGATGTGGTCGAGCCCGGCGGCGGCAATCTCCTTGAAGGTGGACTCGGTGACAAAGGTGGCGTAGTGCTTCTCGAGCTTGGCGCGGGCGGCGTCGGGGCCGAGGTGCTCGCACAGGGTGTACTCGTCGACGATGCCGAGGCGGGCGTCGTAGTCGAACAAGGAGGGGGCGATGAAGGGCTCGAGGAGAGCCAGCCGCCCAAGTTGACGCCGCGGGCGGGGCGCTCGGCGTAGGAGCCCCAGTCCTCGTCAAGGGCGGGCACGCGGTCGTTGGCGGCCTTGGAGTCGTCCCAGTCGGAGAAGAGGCCCATGACGGGCAGCCCGCCCACGGTCTCGGTCGTAAAGGTGACGTTGAAGTCGGTGGTGTCGGCCCAGGTCCACGGGTCTAGATCGGTGCCCTGGTGCTCGGCGGGGATGCTGTTGCGGTCTAAGCCGTCGAGGCTCGAGCCTTTTTCGTCCGAGTCGCCCGATTTCTTCTTGCTGACCACGACGGCGATGACGATGATGAGGATGAAGGCGATGACGCCGGCCCCAATGTACATCCCTACAACCCTAGTTAGCAAGCCAGTCCACTGAGCCTTGACATTTTACAACCCTTGCCTCCTCAAGAACGAAAAAGAAAAGGGGTGGGAAACAAAGAGGGGGGCAATCAAGCACTTACATATCCTCCTCCGCTTCCACCACTTTTGCTTGGGTTGCTGGTACATGTACTCCTTGATCAAGCTGTCTTCAGTGTTTGTGCTGCCCCGCGCGCCGGCGAACCACCCTTTGCTCCGACCTTCCTCCATCACAGCCCCGCTGACCACCCTCTTTTGCTGCTTCTTGCCCTTCTTCTTGTTGTTGTTGCCCCCACCACCACCACCACCACCACCGCCGCCGCCGCCGGGCCCATCCTTGCCTCTACTCTTGCGGGGTTTCTCAACCTGCACCTCGACGTACTCCTCCCGAGGTACTCGCGACTGCCTCGACTGCCGCTGGGCATTGCGGCGCTGATCGCGCTCCAGCCGTGCCAGGGCCTCTGCCGATAGAGAAGGTCCAGAACTGGCGCCCCCGCCGCTGCCGCCTGCCGATCGGCTGTGCCTTTTCTCCTGCCGGCTGCTGTCTCGTTTGTGGCCGCGGCTTTCGTACTCTTCGGAGCGGGGACGGGAAGATGGCGGGCGCGCAGAGGATTGTCGGCGTTGCCGTCTCGCTTCCCGATCTCGATCTCGATCTCGCTCACGATTTCGGTCTCGGTCCCGGTCTCGTTCCCGTTCCCGTTCCCGTTCCCGCCCCCTTCGCTATCACGTTCCCGTTCCCGCTCGCGCTCCCTCGCCCTCTCTCTTCTCCTGCGCTCACGTTCCCGTTCCCTTTCGTAGTCTCGTTCGCTGTGGTCTTGCTCGTACTCTGATTCTCTCTCGCGCGTTCGATCTCGATGCCGCCGCGCGCGGTGCGGCGACTGGCCTTGCGGCGGCATGGCCGATGGTTGTTATCTTCTCGTCCTCTCTCTCTCTCTCCCCTATGTTTCCGTCCCGGGAAATGAAATATGAATCGCAAATTCCCGGACTGAAAAATGACAGGGCCTCCCCCAGTAGTTAATATCGCAACTAGTGCCTAGTCGTGTCTTCCTCGGTCTTAATGGGTGAGCTTGGGTGCTTGGGTCTAAGACATAAGTGCCATTCAAGGCCCACGAGATATGTGGAAGTCTTAAACACCGCCTGGATCGTTGATTCGTATCAAGGGCGGAAAGAGGAGGGCGGAGAGCGGAGAAAAGAGAGTTGATTCTAAAAATTATTGTCGGCCGTCGCTGTCGTGAAGAATATTAAATTTCGCGCAGGATGGATTCAACAGATTTCGCTCAAAAGATTCAAAGGCTTCTGGAATAAAAGATGCAAGCAAAAGCAATAAATGCAAGAGAGAGAGGTTTCTTCGGAGATGAGATGTTTACCATCTCACAATTCATGCGCACATCATGGCTCTGTTGGATGCTAGCTTTTCTTGTGTGTCTTGCATCCTTGCACAATAATAATAGTCGTCGTCTTTTGTCCAATCTTGGCCGCGCGCCAAGTCTGCTGCGCACGCCTTGGCTGGCCTGAACCTGGACGAACCACCGCAGCGCCTGTCACGGCTTCTGTCACTGTGTCAGCGCTTCCCTGTTTTTCCATGATGACAGATGCAATTAGTGCAACCGATGCAACCAAAACCTGGATTCGGTTGTTGGCCCAGTAACCAAAATCGGCTTAAAGTGGTTGCAGCTCTCGGTCCCCACATCGCGGTCAATTGAACGCAAAGGGCCGCAACAAGCCGAGCAATTGACATCACAATGCCGCCGCAATCCCCTTAACCCGCACTCAGGGCAAAGGGTTATGAGCGGGAAAGAAGAACGTGGGCGAGGGAAGGAACGACGGCGAGAACATCTAGAACCATAACCCTCTTCAGCAATACACCCGCACACACAATTCTTGTCTTTAATTCCCATCTCCTGGGATTACTTGGATTCGACTCGTAAACCATCTCGACATTTCCTAATCCACCATCACTCCTTGAGAACCCATCGCAAACTCAATCGAGTCCAAGAGGGCGGCCGAATCCATCCACTTTCTCCGCCCCTCCTACCCTTCCGTCCTCTTATCCCGCCTCCGTCCACCACCTCCATCTCCGCCCTTTCTACTCACACACCCACCAGTCCACGCACGAAAAACACAAACCAGCCATGAAGTCCGAATCGATACGGCACCTCGCCAGGGCCGCCGTCCACCACCACCGCTCCCCGCGACTCCACCTCCCAGCCGGCCTCTCCCCGTCACCGTCACCGCCGCCGCGGCCTCTCGTCCCGGCTCCCCAGCAGCCCTTCCTCCCGCGCGTACTCGACCCACCCACCCAACGCAAAGCTCAACCTCCCCATCGACTACGCCACGACGCCCCTCCTCGCGCACACCCCGCAAGCCGCCCTCGCGACGACGGACCTGCCCGCCCCGGCCCGCGGCGGCGCCACGCGCAAGATGAACTTTTTCCAAGCCGTCAACGACGCCCTCGCCACCGCCCTCGCCACCGACGAGACCGTGCTCGTCTTTGGCGAGGACGTGGCCTTTGGCGGCGTCTTCCGCTGCTCCATGAACCTCGCCGAGTCCTACGGCGCCCAGCGGGTCTTCAACACCCCGCTTACCGAGCAAGGCATCATCGGCTTCGCCATTGGCGCCGCCGCCGAGGGCATGCGCCCCGTCGCCGAGATCCAGTTCGCCGACTACGTCTACCCGGCCTTTGACCAGCTCGTCAACGAGGCCGCAAAGATGCGCTACCGCGAGGGCCGCACCGGCCGCAGCGCCGGCGGTCTCACCGTCCGCATGCCTTGCGGCGGCGTTGGCCACGGCGCCCTCTACCACTCCCAGAGCCCCGAGAGCCTTTTTACCCACATTCCCGGCCTGCGCGTCGTCGTGCCCCGCTCCCCATCCAGGCCAAGGGCCTCCTCCTCGCCGCCATCCGCAGCAACGATCCTTGCATCTTCATGGAACCCAAGATCCTTTACCGCGCCGCCGTCGAGCAGGTCCCCGCCGAGGACTACGAGCTGCCCCTCTCCAAGGCCGAGGTCCTCCGCCCCGGTGAGCACGTCACCCTCATCTCCTACGGCCAGCCCCTCTACGCCTGCGCCGCCGCCATCGAGCGCGCCGAGCGCGACTTTGGCGTCTCTGTTGAGCTCATCGACCTCCGCACCATCTATCCCTGGGACAAGGATACCGTCTTCGACAGCGTCCGCAAGACGGGTCGCTGCGTCGTCGTCCATGAGGCCATGGTCAACGCTGGTGTCGGTGCCGAGGTTGCCGCCGCCATCCAGGAGGACCCCTCCACTTTTGTCCGGCTCGAGGCTCCGGTCACCAGGATCGCCGGCTGGAGTATTCCCACGCCTCTGATGTACGAAAAGTTCAACTTTCCCGATGTTACAAGTATGTTCCCCCTCTTTTCTCTCCCCGATTGCACCTAAACTCCTTCTGCCCTCTCGGTCCTTGTATCCTACTCAGACGCTAATCATTTTGCTTTTCGTAGGGATATATGACGGTATTCGTAGAGTCATGGAGTATTGAGGTTGCATCAAATTTTAGGCATTAGACTGGAGTTTATCTTTTGTTTTCCCTTTGGGGAACTGGGGGTTTAAAGGGGAGGAGCCAAGTCCCGTGCAATGTGGAAGGAAGCTTTTCCGTTTGTAACAAGCATTCAACACTTCACGTATCTTGATGTTCATATTCATACGATGTGTACCGAGGTATATTTCTACCCCCTTACATATATCCAATCCACACGTAGCAGTTTCGCATTAGCAGGATGGAAATAACGGCGCGAGTGAGAGAGAGAGATAGAAGAGCAAGACAAAGTCTCGAAAGATACTGCTGAACGCTTTCTTGTGAAATGCCAAAGTATGTACCAATGTAGTGTATACCATAGTTCTCGCATCCCTCCAGCCCCGAGCATATTCTCTCGCCTTGGCCCCACTTTAACTCCTCTGCAGCCCAGTAATGATATCAAGCTCTGTGAACGTACATCTAGACTCATGATAATAGACTCGGAAAAAAGAAACAAAAAGAAGAAACCCTAACTCGAAGAAGCCCTCCTGCCTTTCACCATTTATAACTTGGAAGCCGGCTTGAGGAGCGACAGCTTCTCCTTGAGGGCAGCCTCAGCCTCCGTCTCGATCCTAGCCACGAGGTCCTTGCAGTTGGGGATATCGTGAATCAAGCCAATGACCTGGCCGGCAGTCCAGACGCCAAACTGCGGGTCGCCGTCCACAAAGACCATCTTGCCCCTCTTGCCGCTCATGAGGGGCGCCATGGGCTCGAAGCTGTCGCCGGGTACCTCGCGCTCGACCTTGGCAGCCTCCTGCGCCACCTTGTTCTTGTACAGGCGCGTGGTGTTTCTCCACTTCCTCATCACGAGCGTGGTATCGGTCTCGTCGGCGCGGCAAATCTCCTTCTTGATGTTTTCGTGGATGGGGGCCTCGACCGTGCACATGAAGCGGGTGCCCATGTTGATGCCGCTGGCGCCCAGGCAGAGGGCGGCCGCGAGGCCCTGGCCGTCGGCGAAGCCGCCCGAGGCGATGAAGGGCACGTTGAGCGACTGCCTCGCGCGGCTGAGGAGGATAAAGTTGGTAATGTCGGATTCGCCCACGTGGCCGGCGCACTCGAAGCCGTCGATGCTGAGGAAGTCGACGCCGAGCTTGACGGCGCTCTGGGCGTGGCGGATGGTGGTGCACTTGTGGAGCACGATGATGCCGGCCTCCTTGAGCTGCTTGATCACGGGGCCGGGCGAGTTGCCCGCCGTTTCGACAATCTTGACGCCCTCCTCAATCACCACGCGCGCGTACGCGGCGTAGTCGGGGGCACGAGGGCGGGGAGGAGGGTGATGTTGACGCCAAACGGCCGGTTGGTGAGGGTGCGGCAGCGGCGAATCTCCTCGCGGAGACCCTCGGGCGTGGGGAAGATGAGCGCGGTGATGATGCCCAGCGCGCCCGCGTTGGAGACGGCCGAGGCGAGGTCCGCGGTGCCTACGTGCTGCATGCCACCCTGGACAATGGGCACTACGTTGCAAGCGAAAAACAAGCGTCAGTACGCGGTCGCGCTTATGTGTGGGAAAAGCCTCTTCTACTTGGTGCTTAGAGGAAGGGCTGGAGGCAGGAGCAGAACTTACCCTGAATGCCGAGACGGCGCGTGAGCTCAGTGTCGAAAGGCATGGTGGGCTATAAAAGTGCACCGCTTCCTAAACTGAACAAGGAAAACAAAGGTGGAAAACAAGTTAGCAACGATGGCTTTGGTTTGTTTTCACAAGGACTCCCCAGAAAAAGAGAAAGCGACAGGTCTACTGGATCGGGGGTTTAAATGGGCCAGGACAAATGGTGGCGTGGGAACTGCGGACCCGCCGAGGCGCGCAAAGCCGACGGAGCTGGGCAGTCAGATGCCGAGGCATCTTCTCCTTTGAGACAACAGGTCAAGGTCATCGCCCCCTTCTTTGCGCGACAGTGGCCGAACTTGAACCTCCCCCGCTGAAACCCACGTGCCTGCAGAGGTAAAGAGAGAATGCCTGGCAGGAACCAAAGTCCGGCAGCCAGCACGAACTCCTTCCCCCACCTTTTACTTTTCCAGATCCATCAATGGATCGATTGATTGATCCTTGCTAGTCTGCTGGTCAAACCCGGCCCCTCCCCCAAATCCCCTCCTCCCCCAGATTTTGATTTCGTCATGATCCAAAGATCAGGCAGGCACGTGCGTGGGCAAGGTCCATTCCGAGCATCAATCGGTCTCAAAACGCCAAAAAGCAGAAAAAGAAAGGGGAAAAAGACGAAGGTGAAGAGAATCAAACCTTTCTAAGACATACTGGCGCCTCTCAACTCGGAAGAGTTCATAAATGACGTGAGTCGGTACAGAATTCGTCGCTTTCAATCCCCTCACGGCCAGTCGGCCGCACTTTACCCGGAACGGAGTCTCTATAGCAATGTCCTCCGAGATCATAGCAGGAAGTCCCGTCTTGCTTCCTCCCCGCGTCTCTTTCCCGCCGGTCGTGACTCAGCAAACGGAAAGCTACCAGTCCGCCAATCCGGTGTTCAACGCACAGGAGCGTGAGGGTGGGAATGTCATCTTAAAAATTGGATGGTGCTCTGGTACTCAGCAAGACGTCTCATCGAGTCTGCGTGCAACACATGATTAGTATAGCTCAGCGAGGGAATAGGTTCCCCATCTTCTTATGAAATTAGATCAAAGGAGAAGGGTGCTAGGAGAAAGAATTAAGAATAAAAATAAAATAAATAAAATAAAAAAGATCAGAAATTGGCCGTCTCGTAACCTGGAGTAAACTGCTCCATTGAGTGACTGACTGGTCGCCGAGCCACCTTCTTCTACTCGTAGACCTTCAGCCCTTGCCAGTCAGGCCCAAATGCTAAAAGAGCAAAGGGTCAGCGACCACGATTCTCTCTGTTTCATGACTCTCCGCCCCATTTCCAATCTCTCGACCACACATACACACATACACGCGCACGCGCACGCAGGTATACACACAAAGAGACAGACACACACACAAGTCAGCCTGACTGTGTTGGCCCGGCGAGCTTCGGGGCCGTCCCCGACTGGTCCCGAAGGATTGGTGGGCGCTGAATGCCCAAAGGCACTCGCAATTGGGTACCGCCGCCTGCCTGCCAGCGACGTCGTGTAACCTCCTTCTCTCTAGTTCGACCCTTTTCTCATGATGCGCCTGGCAACAAACCAGCCTGCGTAAAAGCGTCCGCACCGCGACATTGCGCAACACCAAACTACCCGGATGCATAGTACGATCGCCAAGGCTGGCGTGCGTGAAGAAACGTGGCACCACACCATAGACCTCGGGGCAGTGATCTAGAAAAGGGGAAAGGAAAAAGCTTTTGAAACAAAAATTTTTTAAAGAGGAACCGTCTCTCCATTTCGTCATCTTAGCCTCGTTTAGGTTCGAGAACTGTCAAAAGATTAAATCATTCTTTTCCCACTAGTGGTTGGGCTGCAAACACTCCAAGACCGTGGATGTGTATCCCCTTAGGTATACCCTCTTGTGTGTACCATGTACGGACCAGAGACACACGGGCAGCCACTCCATCATCACGGCAATCATCCTTGATACCCGCTGACGGCCATGAAGCCTTTTCATCAATCGGATTGATGTCGATCCTGCGCAGTGAGAATCGCTGTGACATGCAAGAGAACCGATGCACGACGGACCGCTGAGCTTGGCTTTGGGCGAGGTGCATCACAGCATCCTCTCATGTGCTTCCATATGGGCTGACGTCCGACTTTGGCGCCTTCTTCGTGCGTGCAGAGCCTATATCTTTTGAACAGGTGGTCAACCGGCAACGGGAGGCTCTTGCCGGAGAAAAGTGCAATTGACGCTCACCTAGCACTCTCTCTATCTTGTTAGTGAGTCATCTCAGCGACCCCTCATCTTCATTCCCTCCACGCAGCCGTCTTCTACCCTGCATTGAAGCGCATCGAAACCCTTCTCAGGCGCGGCAAGGTACTTCATAGACCGGACGTGAGGCGGCGGGTAGGCGAGAAATCGTTTATACACAGCGCGCCGGTGAGCCGGGTTTGTGATCTCGCGTTGGGTGTCCGCGCGGGTTCCTGAGAGGTACATGACCTTTAGGTTTCCAAAGGTGGCTAACCACTACGAGTCTCGGTCCTTCACCGAAAAGAGTCCACAGCATCGTAGCATATTGTCCCCGGCTTACGGGAAGCAATCCGAGAGGGACTAGTTAGGTAGGTCTCGAGGCTAGAGTGAGCTTAAGTTCTCTCCCCCTCTCGGTCGAGATATCTACACGACGCATCCAGCCATACCTCTGGCGCACACCGAATTATGCAACTCTGAAAGTGAAACTTGAAGACGTTTGTCTTACTTTGTCCTTTCCCATCGCACCTTTTCCCCTTTCTAGCCATGGATCCGAAGCCCGCTCGGGCAGGGACAGTGGCCCTCCCCGTGAAGACCTCCTCTCCTAGAAGAGGTCCCAACTCGTATGCTCTTGTCGGCCCAAGCGAATCACACTTGTACCCTCGTGCGACGTAGGAGTCTTGGTCGAATTAGAAGGCAATAGTTCTGAACGTGTATACTTCTTGGATAATTCCGGGAGGCCTCCCTCAATAAGCAACATATAGGGCATTTACGCGACTGCTCAGGGCCGCTAGCAGGAACTCTGTATGATGGTATTCCGAGAGCAATTGTAAATGCCAGGGCTGCTAAGGTGACTTCTACACGTCTTTTCGACGTAGTCTAAGCACCTCAGCAGCTCTGCCTTTCTTTGAGCCTGGGTGGCAGAACGTCACGGCCTACTTGCAGTCCGTCATAAGATGGTGCACTTGTCCGTCATAACTACCGAGGGATCCATATCACGGCCTAAACATATGCTTGGGGCGAAGAAAAGGATTATTCAGATACCTGCACATTCCCATGCCTGCATGTCGTACCTGAAAATAGGTGGCCGCCGGGTGCCCAACCAGTTACCTCCCGGACGACAAGGCAACGAGCAGGCAATCCCGCGGGGCACGCGCATATGCACTGGTGTGGCAAGAGTCGAGGTCTAATAGCTACGAAGTAGCTTTGGGGGCGCCAGACGGTTGACCCTTGCAACACCGCGGGGTTGTCTAAGTGGGTGCTGACGTTCGCTAGAGGGTAATCTACAAGATAATATGAGTTGGCCTGGCATATCGAAAAGCCATCCTCATGTGAGTCCAGCTCATGAATTTTTAAAAAGAAAGAGAAAGCCAAGTGCAGCCTCACAATTCGGCAATGTTACCCAAGCTTACTCGGCGCGGGATACAGCCTCAGAACAAGGCAAGATACTTTCGTGATTGGCAAGTAGAGCCCAAAATGCATTAGCAATCCATCATCCAAAGAAAATTACAACCAGAAATATCAATGATGAGGCGAATCCGAGACCATTGAATATTATCCTTTGACCTAAACCACCCCAAGTGGAAGGAAAGTTGTAAGATGGGCCGGCGCCCAAAAATTGCGGCAAGGGTAGGGGCTCAAGAAGGGGGTGAGGTAGAAAAGAATGAGACAAAGAAAGAAGGCGGGGAATGGGAAGTAAGGAGAGGGGAGAAGAAAAAGAAAAAAAAAAAAAAGGGAGAAACAGAAACCAAGGAAGACTCAAAGAAAACAAGGTTACCATGCAAGGGGATCTAGAGATCCGGCAGCCATGGTTCACATGACGGTTGAGGCAGGTGTCTGTTTCCCGCTGGGAACACAACAGAGGAATTCATGAAGCCACAAGACCCAGAGGGTCTATAAAGCCAATGGTGTTGTCTTGCACAGGCGGCACAACCTATGTGCAGATTCTTGAAATCAAGAACCTTACTAGCGAAACCCCCGACTGGGGATACCTCGATGGTGAGAGCCATTGGCAATTTATGACGCGCGTGGAAATGTGCGGGCCTCGCCCGGAATGTGGACGCTTGCACCCCAGTCAAGTGCTGTCAACCTTCTGAGGCTCGGTCCTGCTCTTGATGACCTCAAAAGACCATCGAGTGGCAGCAGCACGGACTCCTGGACGTGGGGTCGACCGACTTTTGAGATACTGCAGGACAAGATAGGCAGGTATAGCCTGGATGGAAGCATGCCGCGGTTAATGGCCATGTGGAAACTGGCTGCTTGCGGACTCTTTCCCGATAGTACACTCGATGTCGGCTTCCGTCAACTCAAAGGTTTATGTCTCCCCTCCGTGTTGCTCTTTTTTGTTCCCTTTTTTGTTCTTTTTTTTCGGGCTTTGGTGCCCAATACGCTTGACTGTCAGTTCATGTGCTTCGTATCGACGGCAACAGCCGCGAAGTCACTCTCTCCATGACGGAGATCTTAGCAATTCATCGACTTCCGACATTTCTTTGTTACATTCATCGTCTTGCATATTAGCTCCACGGTTATTCGAACAACGCTTGCGATGACTGATGTTCTACTGAGCTCAGTAGCGATGCATCCGTTTTGGCTTCAGCGGTCCTACTGCCTGCCTATGGAAGAGGGTTAGTGGAGAGTTGCCCGGTACGCTCCTATCCCCAAGGGGCCAAGCGAGTAATCCGGGATGGATCAAATGGTATCTGTCAATGCGAGCCAGAGCCAGACTCGACGTTGTACATCGAGTGTTTTCGAACGGACGATGTAAACGGCGGTAAGCTGGCCGCTGCCATAATGTCTTAACGTCCGCATGTTCAGCTATCTTTCATGCACCATTTGCCCGTCTCATATCTTTTTGCTGCTCGGGAAGGCTCGCACCAATGGAAGAAGCTCGAGATGGCGGGGCAGGCTTCCCCGCCATCCTAGCTCCGGCGCCGGCAGCCAGGATCCATGCTCGAGCAATTGGTTTGGCGGTGGAGTTCTCATCGCCGACTGGCTCAAGAGCTCATGAAACTATTGAAGGCCGAGGGTGAAGAGAAAGAAAGTAGAGTTGATCTCGAATCGAAGCCCTTTAAGAATAAAAGACATTGCCTTCCTCCCCATGTAATCTACACCATTCCCATGACATGGCAACAGCAACAGCCAATGGATCCCAACCCGTCGATGCCAACTCGGGAAGCTGAAAGGTAGTCATCGCCAAGGGACAGGAGACTTGTAACTCGATAAGTCACCAGACGTCTGAGAGAAACTAGGTCCAGTCGTGGCAGCATTCCTGGGGAAAGGACATTGACCACTGAATATTTTACACCGTGAACGCTTGACCCGGGTCAGGCGGCCTCCTGACTAGGCAGTCTTAACCTGGCAACAGCAACGCAAGTCCACTCGGTGCGACGAAGAAGTTGGGTGAGCCCCACCATCGATGAACTGAGCAGAGCGCGGGTTCCCTGAATCGACTGTCGAGTGCTGCCTTCCACAACTTCAAGTGAACTTGAAATCGCGTACCAGCCATACGAATCGCTGACCGCCTACCTCGGTACTGGCGGCAGGTTTGGTCCAATTCAAGGGATTGCGACTTCCCCACAAGGTGTCGCGTTGTTTGCTCTTTCTCACAAATGTTCTGCCTGGAGGGTAGAGGTATTGGTCAATGGACAGATGATTGATCCATCTATTCCCTATACCGCCTTTTTTTTCCCCTTGCCCCCGCCTTGCGCATGGGGCTTGGCTAGGGCAACCCACAGCGGATCCTGGCTTCCCTGAACCGGGCTGGGGTAAATGAAAGAGCCAGCCTCCTTATGAATTGAATGATGGGAGGGAAAGAACATTGAAGAGAGAGATAGAGATAAAAAGATAAAAACAGTTCCCAGTCACTTCAATGTTCCCTGCTGGGTCAACGGAAGACCGCCTTCTAGCCTTCTAGCCAAGAAAAGCAAGGGGGAGAGGGCCCCTCTCGTTTTGACGTCGTTATGCGCGGGGGATCATTGGCAGTTACTGGTCAAAATACTAGGTTCAAGTTCTAATCAGGAGGGAAGGGCCAGCCAAAACTGGCATACAAACGGCATACTTCACCTGTCATTCTTGTCTCATGACTCCTTTGGGCCCCTTTTAGACTCGTTCTAAGGTACCGGGAGACCGGAGTCAAGGTCGAAGGATTCACCAAACCTATCCCACTTTCTGATTGCGGCTGCATCAAACGCCTCCCTCCTACCTCCCTTCGCACCAGAGAACGATTGACGTGTTGGGCGAAGGCGCCGAGGGTGGGGCAAATTGCGGGAGCTGCCAGCATCGACTGAGCCCAGATGTTCTTTACCCCCACTAACACAGTTGCAACGAGGACTCAGCTGCTTCAATGGAATACTGGTTCATTCCACCTCGGAAATTGACGGCGCGACTCGAAGGCCTAACAGACCTAACAGACGACGAGAGGCCAAAAAGCATCTAAGGTTACGCTTAATCGCATCGACTCTCCGTACATCAGGGTTCTTAAGGTGATTGATTAACCAGGGACCAAGAGTCAGCACAGGGATGCCCTGCATTTAGCACATGGCTGGGTGATTATCCTCGCCTCCATTCCATTCTAGATCCCATCTACCATGGCCTGCGTCCGTTATGTCGGATGCACATCCACCACCACTGGCATCATCACGAATCGTCATTCTCACAATATGAGGTTCAAAAAGTCACCATGGAAGTCTGGCCCGTCTCCATTGTGGGCTCGTATTCAAGATCCCACCCTTCAGGAAACCATAGACATAGCTAGTGGATGGGTGCCCAACGCGTGCACCCTCTTTTCACTCGGCTGCCACCACCCCACGACGGGAAGCACTATATTTTGCGCTTCGGACCAGATGGTATCCAACGTGTCGAGTGCCAGCAGACGGATGATGACTTGTCACTGCAATCAACACACCAAGATATCTGCCTGAGGTACCTACGATGTAAACAAGTCGAGCGAAACCAGTTCTCTTCAATACAGGGCGTATGTTTCTGATAATGACCGCCCTGTACCTATCTCGGCGCTCAAGCGAAGCTTGGCATTTTGAGTGGCGGTCCAAACTATTCGGGAACGTTCCGTTCCCGTGCCGTTAGGCCGCTCACTAGCTGGAGCGCTCTCGGGAGGTGGGATGTAGCCACGCCGATGAAGAGGATGATAGGGCCTGGATTGATAATATGAGGGATTGCAAAGTCGGTTTGTGCCACAGCAGTGTGGCCCCCTGCGTTCGATTCCACCTCCCGTCTGCCTCCTAGTCTTTTTCCCGGCGCAACCTCCCAGTCTCTCAAGATGATGATGTTGCTTTTGCCCTTGTCCCTTCCCTACTTACACTTTCCTTTTTCTTTTTCTTTTTCTTTTTCTTTTTCTTTTTTTTTTTTCCAACCTTGATCCCGAACTCGATTCTATTCAGGGCTCTCTCTCACTTCACTTGTGAATGACTTACATTGTTTAATCTTGCCTTTGCATCTCCGGGCACAAGCCTCAGTCAAGTCCCACAAACCCCCGCCCCCTTTCCTTTTCTATCGAACGCTAAGAATTCAAACTCATGGCCCACTGAAGTAGAGGTTGCTGCGTCGTGCATCGGCAAAGCGAAGTTTCACTGAGCGACAGGAGAGGCAAAAGGTCAGGAAAAGCATGGGCAACGCGCTCCTGGCTAGACGACGTGCCAAATGATCACTTGGCCTCGGTGTCCCGAGTGGCGCAACGACGACGAAGGATCAGATACGCTGGTTTTCTTTTTCTTTTCTTTTTCTTTTTCTTTTTCTTTTTCCCCCACCCCGCCTCAAGGCTTATTTCCCTCGTTAGATGCAAATGGCGAAGGAAGAGAACTGCTGCCCCGTTTCTTAGTTCGCGTCACTACAACTACCCGTCAATATCAGATATTGTGGTCCAGGGCTCTCTCACTTTCGGCTGGTCGCGTGTTCTCGAGTACATTCGCTTCACCATTTATGCCGGCTCAAGATGATGCGGGCCCGATCGCTTGCCCTGTCTTTCTTTTGTTTGGGCGGGCTGAGCTGGTCAACCTGTTCAGAAACGTTGGAGCTCAACCAAGACTAGACCTTTTATTGCCTTATTAGACGGCCTTACCGACTTTTCAACAATTCCATGTATTATGGATTTTCTGTACTTGGACTACACACAGACAGCTGAGAGATAGAGTACATGCGTGTCCGAGTATACCCTGCAGATTTTGTACCCAAGCGCTGGCCTTCATTCCGATGACATGGCTCACAGTCTCCTTGCACTCATCTGACCGATTGAGTGCCACCGTTGATGCGAAGCCTAAGCAAGGCCAGTACTACCAATACTTTCCACCCTCGTCCCTCAACTTGACCATCGGGCTTTTCCTCCGTGCCGACGCTTGAAAACGCTACTCTAGTACGACTGTTGTGCAGTCCTTTTCCGCCTTCCGCTTCCCGTTCCTTTTTTATTTCCTCTTTTTCTTTTTTTTTTTCTTTCTTTTGTTGACCTTTTCTTTCATCTCTCACCTTTCGCCTTGAGCACTCGTTTTTCTCCCCTGAGATCTTGATTGATGCCCTAAGCCTTTCCCACCCCTCCCCCGCCTCTCTGCTTTCATTTTTTTCTTGTTCTTTTTCTGTGGTGACCTCTTTTTCTTCTTTCTTTATTTTTCAATGGTTCCTCTCCCCATGTTAGGTTCCAGGGCCAGACTCCCTGGCCCTTCCCTTTCCCCCATGTCAGCCCCCAGTGCGGGATGCCGCTACCCTACGGTTCAAGCCCACTTTCTTCGAGATCCCCCTGTACTCACCTTGACGCAAAGAGCTTGAAGATCGCGAGGCCAGCGGATGTGGACCGCTGCATTGGTCACATTAGTACCTTACCACCTACACGGTCCCCAGCTTCTGACCCTCTTCTGCCACGCCTCTCTCTTGATCCTCCACACCTCTTGCAGCCGATCACTTCACACCCCTAACCTCACTCTCCTATTTCCTCTGAGTACATATAAGAGCCATGGAATCCCTCCGCTTGACTATACCTCATTCGATTCCGAGCTTGCTCATTCACTCAATATTCTCGTCACCCTTTCACCCTTCACTCATTCTCCTACCTTGAACAGACAACTGTCGAGTTCTTTGAGTTCGTCTTCATCTAGACTAATATCATAATACCGTCATACTGTCATACTGTCGACAAGTCTCCTACCCCCACGCTACCCGCTATTCGCCTCCTGGATCTCTAGGATCATCATCGTTTTAGGTGTTCTTAGCTGGATATAAAACAAACATGGCGACTTATGGATCTGCCACCACCCACACCCCTGGCAGGACCAACTTGAAAGTAGGTCTCCAGAACCACGACTCTTCCAGTTTTTTGGGAGTGTATTTGCTGTTGTTACTAACACCACACCTTAGGGAGTGCCGGGACAAGAAGTACCCTCTGCCTCACTTCGAATTGGTCTCTGATCGACGAGGTAAGCCTGCGTGAAGTCGCCACGCTACCATCTGCTGGCCGTGGCCTAGCAATTGAAGCTAATCCTTTTGAACAGGGGGCCGGACAGCTTGGTCGAGCAGGGTCATGGTCAAAGGCCAAGTGTTCCAGGCTCGGTTTTGGTACGATGGAAAGAATCTGAACAACGCCAAGGAAGATGCGGCCCAGCTCGCCCTCGCCTATGTGAAGAGCAGTCCCGCGTCTCCCTGGAGTTAAATCACGGCTCTCAGTTTTCCGGGGCAAGCTTGCAATGAAATGAGTTGGGGGAGGCAAAGAGCGATTACACACACACACACACACACACACACACACATTCAGCATCCGATGGCAACCCGGAAATGACAGTTCTTCGGAAAATGAAAGAACGTCCTCCCGAGGAACAACCTGGATACGTCACGCCAACCGGGCCGGGCTCAACTGCACAATGACCCCTGTTCACTACTCGCCCAAGACCCTCCAACTCGACTTCTTTTTCTTCTCCGATTCTACACCACATCTGTTTCATTCGTCACCTGGGCGGTTTTGGTCAAAATCCATCATCTCATTTATTTTTTCATTTTTTAATTTAGTCTCGCGATTCCGGTTCTTGATGTAGTTTAGCTAGCACAGGAGTTGGAACTTGGGGATTACGGGCAACGGCCACGCGGCATCAAAACAGGTTCTACTACATGAGCACGGCGCAACTTGTCTTGATGTTTGTACTTTTTATATCCCTTTCCTCACTCCCTTCTCTGGTGTTTTTCGGCCATCGATTATAGTGCCCTTTTCTTCGATTACCTCGAGGGTCTACATTGGGTCTCAAATGAGTTTTCTTTTCCTTCCCCCTTTCTTTCGTTTCTTTAAAAAGCCTCTTGCAGATAAATTTGCCCCCTTTGCTTGTTTCCCTAATACAAAGATTCCGATATCTTTTCATTTCTCTATTTACTCTTGCTATCCGCACCGTGGATCTCTATCGCTATTTCCGGCGCGCGGTACGGGGTAGTTCTAAACCTGTGCTCCTTGGTATAGAATTGGCATCCGCGTGGCTTCGAGGAGCACGTCGCCCTCGCCCTATTTTCGAGATGGTTTAGATGGAAGAGACGCATGAGGGGCTGCATGCACGCACACCGCACATAGAAAGGGATGACGGGACTGTTCATTGTTCATGACGCATCGTCAAGCTACCTCTTGTCTGTCCCGCGGCGTTGTATTCGTCTTTGCTTTGAACCGCTGGCGTAGCACATGATCCAGCATCTCCCCGAGACTAGCCAGTTCCGGGGTTCGTGGGGTGATGAACTAGTTGGGCCGGGTTCCACTGGCAACAGCATCAGTTTCCTTTTTCTTTCATACTCCCTGACAGCACGGCCATCTTTCCCCCAAAAGGGAGTGGCAGCTCGATCTTGAACCCTAGTGGACACAAGACGCTCGATGATCGGCCAGCGTATGATGTATTGGTGGACTGGTTATGACCATCCAAACGTTTTGGATCCGAGTGGCTTGCACGCCTTGGCGGGCTCACCGGCTCCATGCCTGCTTTTTCTTGTTTGGATCGAAGGGCTTTCAGCAGGTCCACCCACCGGGTTACACGGGAAGGAGGAGAAGGGGGAGTGGGCATGCGTTGTCCTCCCTCCCCTCCCTCCCTTCACCCCTTGGGGCCACATGAAGAATTCTCGAGTATTAAATTGCTTTATGTAGGCCTCCCGATGACATGCTCCACATTGGAACTGATGTGCAGGATCTGTCAAGAGGCGAGAAACATGGGTTTCAGTTTCGTCTTACGAGCGCCATTTCCGAGCTGAAGTTTTTGTGAGAGGGAGGAGGCATAGAGGGGACAGCGGGGCTGATAAAGCAAGAAAATATTAGAGAATAAAAAAGAAGGGAAGAAAAGAGATCGGATATGACAATGAAGGGTCAAGTCGGTTAACGAGATGCCACTCCTCGTGTGTTCGAGTGTGCAACAACGACGTGCGGTCAAAGTGCCGAGGTTGAAGAGGACTGTAGGCATGCCTGGGAGAAGTGAACGGGTAACGGGCAACGGGGAGGAACCAGGCCGTGCTCCGGAACAAACGGGAGGAGATGGCAGCCGCCACTACGCGCTGGATGAGCACGGTGAGTAGGTCGGCCCTGGGCCAGCCAGCCACGGAACGGAGAGGGGAGAGGGGGGAAAGGGTCGATAGAAGAGAGGTGGCGACTCCCCGGACTCCGCCCCAAGGCCCAACGCCGCCTTCGGGGAGCCGCGCCGCAGGGACAACCCTCCAACACATGTGGACCTCGCGCGCGATTGGCCATTTTCCCGAGTAGAGGCGTCGGCGGCGGCCGGTAGTTGGAGCGGGAGGAGGATATTATTAGAGTACAATGGCCAGGCCAGGCACGTCCAGCTCCGCGCCCTTGTAGCCACGGCGGAGGGTTCATGGATCGCCTTTTGTTTGCGCGCGCACTAACTAGAATTTAGAGCGGAAGTTTACAACTAGTCTTTCGCCCGGTTCTAGAACGAGCGCGACTATTAATATTACCATAAAAAAGAAAAATTGGGCTTCTTGTCTTTCATGCCCTTTCGATTCTCCAATTTCCCGCGTGTTACCCGTCGCGGCAAATTTGCCCTTGGTGTCCTCTGCAAGCCCCATATGCACTTGGACGGATGTAGGACGAAAAGAGCAAAGCGGGAAAAACAAAGGTAGGTGAGGTTTGATGGGTTGGGGGAACGAACGAGGCAAGGCCCTCTCTCTCTCTCTCTCTCTCTCTCTCTCGCTGCGTGTGCGAATGGGCGAGCGAGACGGGTGGGCCACTTTGTGCCTTTTTGATGAAGCTCATGTCCGCTTCTCTGGGTCCGTCTGCCTGGCGGCGGTGCTCACCATGATTTCATTGGCGAATGGTAAAGAGATGCTTTAGTCTACCGGGTAGCTGGAAATTGATGTTGGACGATCACTCAAGGTTGCCCCATCGGCTCGCTGAATGTGGTATTAGAGCGAGGCGACGTTGATTCTGGGACAGCTGGGAGGGTATGTAACCATAAGATAATCACAATGGATCCATAGATGGACCAATCTAATAGATCTATTGGATCCATACACGGCACCTCGCTTGCTCCTGCTCTTTCCACTCTCGCCTTATTGCCCTTTCGTTTCTTTTTCATTATTAGCTCGGGGTGTGCTGTCTGGTTTGGGGTTTTCCTTCCTTTTTGTCTTCTTATATCGTGCTTCTTTTCTTTTTCTTGTCCTCAGCCACACTCAAGCCCGACGCCCATCAAGTTCTCGCGTCATGATGCCTCCTTGATTGTGTGCAGAAACGGAAGGCGCTTGCAGTCCACTTTGCGCGATGCCCGACTATCGCCACACCCCCTGCCAAAGTGAAAGCCTAATGGCTTTGAGGTCGTCCAGGGACGCACGTCGCCGAGAGAAGAGGAAGATCACGGTCAATGTCCGGCGATATCCTTGTCCCTTATCCGGTGATAGTGATGGGGTTTCCAACACGTCAAGTTCGCGCTCTCATAGGCTAGGCTTCGAGCAAGATCGACTAAAACGATGGGATTCCATATGTCCACATATGTAAGAGAATGATAAAAAGTACCACATCAAGCGCCGTTGAGGCATCCGAAACGGTATGCGCGCATGTATGTGGGTGTGGGTATGTATGTATGTGCGTGTATGTTTATCTTTGTCTACGTATGTGCGCTATGTGCGCTATGTGTGTGTGCGTGTGGAGAGGGTGGGCGTGGGCGTTGAAAGTGTCAAACGTACGAGTATTTAGGGCACTTTTCTTTGACCGTTCTTCTTTACTTTTGTGTTTGTGGAGTGTAATGACGGGGAGCTGCGGGAGCCGAAGAGGGGAGAGGAGGCCTCGAGGTTACACAAATTCTCTCACCTCCGCCGCAGGCACCGGCCCTCCTCCGCTCCTAGTGCCTCCTTGCTTACGGCGGGCGTAGAATTTTGGTCCATCTCACGGAGTAGAACAGCCCGTCGGATGAGGAGGCAGTAGGAACAGCCGGGTGACTTTGGTATCATAGGTGCGGAAGAAAGAGGGAGAGAGAGACAGAGAGTAAAAAGGGAAAGAAAAAAAGAAAGCGAAAAAGAACGAAATAGAAAAGAGCATAGCCGATAACAATGACAGATGGCTTGCGTCGGAGGCTTCGCCTACAACATCCGCTGTGCCGAAGGACTCTAATGAGAGGTGGCCCGGAAAACGGGACTCAAACGTTCAAAGCAGGGCCGTTGGGAGCAGAGAGAAAGCCAAAGAAGAAGAAAAAAGTAGGTAAAAGAAAACATATACCGAGGTAACAGGGGTCGGAAGCGAAGCGGGTTTCCGAGGGCGGACCTGCCTTGGAAATAATGCAGGAGAAAGATGCGCGGGCTGCAGATTGCTGAGGTTCCGTTCCTACCGAAGGGCTCGCGGACCCTAGCGATTGCTGCGAGCAAGCCGGGATGGTAGGAATGTCACCGGATCTGATTCGTTCCTTGGACCATGTCGTGAGTTCGTTGATCGTGTTTGCTCACTTCATGTTCTCCCAAACCCCCGAAAAAGAAAAAGAAAAAAAAGATTCACCCTGTTTGCATCCTGACAGCTCAACCACTTCCAAACACACCGGAGCCCATGCCACATGAGATTTTAGTTACACGGCAGCCTGATGCGTTGACAAGTCGGTGAAAGCATCCGACAAGTAGCTCTGGTGATATTGAAGGCTGAGGCGATTGCGTCGACGTTGAAGATGACTAAGAATTCTGAGAGGGAAGGGAAATCTATTTCAATGCGTTACGCCACAGATGGGCTGACAGAGATCAGGGACGTTGTGGCTCGTGTGGTTGAGGCTGAAGCGGACCCACTTTTTGGACAATTTTGCTTGCGGAAAAAGGGACGATGAAGCAAGCTTGCACGTCGGAAGCAAATTCGCATCGTGGAAGGAAGTTTGGCGATCATCCTTCGACGCTGTTTAATCACGCGATCCCGGCCCGAAATCGAACGAGGGCCTCCTCCATTGAAGCTCTTAGGAACCGATAAGACGCGTAGGACACTTACGCTTTCAAAAGCCCAAATCGCACACGACAACTGCTCACGTGTAGCAGAGCCAGCAACGAAATAGGACGAACGAGGACGAAGAAAAGGGAGGAATAAAAACACAAAAGCCCACACACTCGAGCCACGGCCACCATGTCACCACCGATACGGGTCTGGGGCGCGTGCAGGACGTTAGCAATACGGGCCCGACCTACTACGAAGCCTATCCAAGGCTCCATCGCGCTCGCCGCGACGGTGTCCAAGAGGTCCCTCGCCACGGATGGAGGCAAGTCGGCGGGACCCTCAGGGTCGGATGTCGAGGCGATGCTACAGGCGGCGGTCACTGGCGGCGTGCTCAAGGCCCACGGGCTCGCAGGAGGGTTGACGCCCGCCCAGGAGCAGACGCTGTACGAAGAAGGCATCATCAAGCCGGCGGCGACGGGGAGCCAGGCGCTCGACGAGATGACGGCGATTGCGACCGGGCTGTCGGTCGCGGGAGAGGAGAGGGCCACAAGTTTTCCCTGCCTGACTTGCCGCTGCCGTGGGATATGCAGATGAAGAGCCGGTACCATCCCGTCCTCACGCAGATTTCGAGACTGCTGATGAGGGACGGCAAGCTAAGCAAAGCTCAAAGCGTACGTATCTTGTCCCACCCACCCGCCTACCAATGCTGCTTTTACGCCCCCAACTCCTTGACCTTTGGTCATGCATTGTCCCGTGTTGCATCTACGCCGTTACTGACAGTTTTCTTCTTCTTTAGCATCTCTCGCGTGTTCTCGCTATCCTACGAACCTCTCCCCGCCCATTCTGAGCCCCAAGTATCCGCTACTCCCGGGTGCTCCTCCGCCAAGCCATCTCCCCTCAACCCGATCGTCTATCTCACCCTCGCCATCGACTCGGTCGCCCCCTGATGCGCATCAGGCACCTCCGAGGCCTCGCGGGTGGCGGCGCCGCTCTCGAGATGCCCATGCCCCTGGAAGTGCGACAGAGGAGGCGAATCGCGTTCCAGTGGATCCTCGAAACCGTCAACAAGAAGCCGTCGATGGGTTCGGGTAGGAATCAGTTTGCCCACCGACTGGCGTCAGAGATTATCGCCGTCGTCGAGGGGCGATCCGGTGTCTGGGACAAGAGGCAGCAGGTGCACAAGCTTGCTACGGCCGCGCGAGCCAACTTGACCAACAAGAAGAAGGCCAAGAGCAAGAAGGGTTAAAGGCCCCCTCCGTCGCCATTGGCGTGCCTTGTCTTTTCCTACTTTGTGATAATGAGTGATAGAAGTGGGATTGGTGAGGAGCGTTGGTCGGGTTCGAGTTGGTTTCGATTCCCTTGACCGTCGGATCGGACAGGCCCGGTGGAAGGAGGGTGGTTTTTCGTGTAGGAGCTACTTGTACAGTACGTGCATCTGGGTGTTCTGATAAGGTAGACATGCCCAAATTTCTATTCAAAACTTGATAGATGTATTCCAATTCGAATGAATTTGCTTTGCTTTGATTGTTCACTCTTCCGTCTCTCATTCAACCCCGCGAGCCATTGGATTCGTGGTATGACCCTTGTCCATTTCTTTTTTTCTTCTGGGGTTTTTTTCTTCTCTTCTTTCTTGTCGATGATTTGAGTTCCCAATTGAGGCAGTGCGTATTTAGCTCAATTGCCCCTTCGTATACCTCAGGTACGCTCTCTATCCAACCAGCCAGGGTTCCCGATCAGACCCCCAGACTATTGTTCACATGTCCAAGTCTAGTCACCGATTCTCTGGTGATGGTGGATGGGGAACCCCGACATCGTTGGATTTTGGCACATGACTAAGCCCGTTCAGTGCGTCACTCCACCAAAAGCCAAGACTTCTCGAGGCACTTTCCCCTCAGCTCTTGCTGGTGAAAAGGGCCCCCCTCCTCTCATCAAGCCATGGAGAATCAACCCTCGTTCCCTTCCTCCTCCCTTTCTCTTCCCAAGTGAAAACAAACAAGAGATAGCCAAGGAATACCATTGACCTGTGACCTCAAAATTCTCCCTCACAAACCTGTCTAGGAACCAGAAAGTCCCGAGAAAACAAAGGACCTGGTAGTAAAGAGTACGACGACGAGGCTCTACTATTTGACGTGCTTCCCCCGGACCTCGTGAGCCAGGCGCGCAATGGCTTGAACGCCACCGTGGATATCCGTTCACTTGATGGCCCTTTTCTGAACACCAGCCCCTCCATCTCCCCCTCGAAACATTGGGGTAAAAAGGTCAGACAAAAAACGAACGTCTTGAACCATGCTGGCAAATTCGAGAACGAAACAACCGATCCTTCACCGATACCGTCGCAGCGACCTTCTTCCTCGTTGAGGAACAAAATAGAAATAACCTTGCTTTTCTTTCCTGCTTCCTTTTTTCTTCCACCTCTATTTTTTTCTTCTTCTCGATCCCTAAACTTCCTCTTATCATTATACCCGCCAAGCATTCGGAGCCGACCGAGGACAAATTTTCCTTGGCGAAGACGATAAGCGAAACACCAAGCGAGTCGACAGCTAGTCAGGGCTTCAACCTTCTTTTTTTGCAGCTTGATTCTCATCCATCTTAGCTTCTAGACACAAGACAAGGTTGTAACGGCCATTGGCAACCCCGGCGAGGTGATAGGGCGCATAGCTTGAACCGTCATACGTCGAGTGCGCCACGCAAAGCCAAAACCTTGTTAGTTTACTGCTATAGCCTCTGGATTACTACGACACATACGCAACCGATCCACCCCCAAGACCGCCTTTCTTGAATTCCTCAAAGGACGGTACATAGTCTGAATACAAGACACCCTACGACCGCTCGTTCCCCTCCCCACCCTCTTTCTCCCAACGATTGACTGGGGGCCGAAGAAACGACAGCTACCCGAACACCTACCATCGTTTTATCACTCACCATTTGAAACCTATTCTTTCGCCCCACCGTCGCCATGTCGCATCACGCGATGAGTTTGGAGGCGGCCATGGACGAGGAGAGGCTTGCCATTCTGGAAATCTTGGAGCGTCAAGCCGCTGCCAAGGTTGCGCCGCAGACCTCGAGGAGATCGGCATCGCCCATGACTACCCCGCGCTCGCCCATCCGGAGCTTGCTGGACGTCGAGACCTCGCCCGCACGAAAAGGCACGCCGCCCCCGTCAAGTATAGAAGTATGCTTGATGTGGGCGGGCCCCCATCCCCAAGACGCAAGCGCCCGTGAGGAGCTTGCTCGGCCCAGATAACCCGCCTCCGTCGCCTGGATATCCGCCTAGCGTGAGGAGTTCCATATCGGATGCGACGAATGCGACAGCCAACTCAACAAGCGCGGCTCCCTAGGCTCAAGCCCGCGGACGAACGCGGATATGCCCAGATTGTCCGATGCGACCAGGAGACACATCTCGCCGCAGCGCGGGTCACTTTCCGAATATCAGTTTGGCGATATTATCACCTCCCAGATCGGGCAGTCGTTGCCGCAGCCCAGGAGGAATCAGCAGGGTGGACGGAATCTCGCCAGCCCCTCGCGCAGGTCAGCACGCCCAACCCTCACCTAGCCCAGGGCCACGAGCCTCTGAGGCATTCCATCGGGGGTCCATGCCACGCCGCGGAAACCAGTCGAGGTCGCCCCACAGCATACGCTCCATCCGCGGTTCGTCTCCCCAGCCGTCTTTGACAGAGAAGCCCAAGACCAAGGGCGCGGTGGCGATGCTCGATAGCGGATACGAGCTGGACCTTAGCAAGGCGTACAAGAGCTTGTCCGACGCGGGGCTGCTCGCCTCGGAAGGCCCGCTCGCGCATTTGGCACTACAAAAGTGTCCCAGCAGGAGGACGGTGAAGGGCCGCTCGTCAAGGCCTACCTGGGCCCGGATGGCGAGAGGCTAGACGACTCGAGTAGCGACGACGAGCCGCACACGGACGCCGACGACGAGGACGAGAACCACCGAGGAAGGAACACGGCACCCAGAATTGTATACGGCAGCGAATCCGCGCATCGCGATTCCATGTCTTCGGACCAGGGTAGGGAGCCTAAGAGCCTATTGGCCGCGGCAGAGGAAGAGCGTGGGTATCCCCCATGACTCGACGGTTGCGGCTCGAGTTCCATCTTTGAGAAAGAGAAGGGGAATTCTTTGTTTTGGGAACAACCCCCGATGGCTAACACTTGTTGTCACTAGGAAAACAACTATCCTCGGCCTACAAGGTCCGATCTCTTTTCGATGATGACGAGGAAGACAACAAGAAATTGAACGGCAAGGACCGGTCACGGCACGGCTCCCGGTTGAGCGCTAGCAAGGAGAGGTCAACCCTTCGTCAACCGTCAACTCGGCCAACAACTCGGAGAACGAGATTGAGCGGGATGAAATCCGTACGGCGCAAGAGATGTCGGTGAGGCTGACAGATGTTTTCTCCACGCCCGAGACAAATCGATCGGTACGGGTGATTTATCGCGGCGAGTTCACCAAGGTGGTGGCGGCGGCGGTGGAGGAGCACAAGAAGCTGCGCAAATACCTCGTGGCAACAGACTTGAGCGACCACTCGGCGCACGCGCT
Organism: Parascedosporium putredinis; assembly: GCA_949357655.1. NCBI lineage: Eukaryota > Fungi > Ascomycota > Sordariomycetes > Microascales > Microascaceae > Parascedosporium > Parascedosporium putredinis. The sequence continues at coordinate 311,143 of CASHTG010000021.1, read as the reverse complement.
GGAGTGGGCAGTGGGCACGGTGCTGCGAGATGGCGATACGCTCGTGGCGACATGCTGCCTCTCGGAGGAAGGGGACGGCAATCCGAACGGCAACAACGGCAGTTCCGGCAACGGGAGCAACGGCGCCGACGAGGGCAAGGATGCGTCTGCGCTCAACCCGCCGCCAACGCAGCACCGAGCATCGTCCATCAGCCTGCTCACGTCGGCATTTGCGAACCGCGACAGCGGCGTGTACGGGCCCAACAGCGGGAACAACGGGGCGGGCGACTCGGCCAGCAACATCAGCACGGGGTCAGCCAAGGAGCAGGACCGACTGGAGGCGGAGAGGCAGCAGGTGATAGAAGAGGTGACGGCCAAGGTGTCGAAGCTTCTGAGGCGAACCAAGCTGCAGGTGCGCGTGATTGTGGAGGTGTTGCATTGCAAAACCCAAAGCACCTGGTTCTCGAGATGATTGATTTGATCAAACCAACGTTGGTGATTTTGGGAAGTAGAGGTCGCAGCTCGATCAAAGGGTACGTCTTTTTTTTTTGTTCAGTCTATCTCTATCTCTATCTCTCCACTTCTCGTCCCCTTGTCCATCCTTCTTTCCATCCTCCCGCTGCCCTATCTTAATCACCACATTACACAATACTAACGGTAAAATTTCCTCTCCCTGCAGTGTTATCCTCGGATCGTTTAGCAATTATCTCGTGACCAAGAGCTCGGTGCCGGTCATGGTGGCGCGCAAGAGGCTACGCAAGAAGACGAGAAGGGGCCCGATGAAGCAGGTCAACAACCTCAGCAACCCGGCGGGCAGGAGTCTCGCGAGCGCCAAGATTGACTAGAAGGGCAATCGAAAGGGCGGGTGCGCGAGGCGACCGGTGAGGTCCAGGTCTAGATGTAAGGTCGGGGTAGGGACTGGAACTAGCCAGCAGAAATGGAGCGGTGGTGCCAGGAGGTGACTGGCTTTGTTTTTCTCTCCTTTTTTTTTTTCCCTTGCGGTTTTCTTTCTGGAACAGGAAGGCTCACGCAAATATGGCGATGAAGCATATCATGCTTGTGTTTTTTTTTTCGGTCTCTTCTCTCTCCTCTATTAAACCAGACAATACGGTCTTTTTCTCTTCTCGCTTGTGCGCAAAACAGGACCTGAAACTTTGCATCTGGACAGCGGCGGATGAGGGATCTCGGGCTGCTTCCTTTTTTTCTGTTCTTTTCTCTCTCTCTCTCTCCCTCCCTCTACTTCTCGATTTGTCTTGTTTTGTTTTGGCAGGTGGTCCTCGATTGGTGTGTATGTGTGTGGACGGATGTGTCTCACTTTCTTTTCTCTTCGAGGTCCACCCAGTCTCATGTCTCTATATCTTTGTTGGGGATCGTCGCGGGGAAGAACTCTTGGCCTCGTCCCTCGCTTTGTTAAGAAGAACCCTCTTCTTTCGGCTTCTTTTCTTCTCACTTCTCCCTGTCTAAAATCCCCTTTCCATATCTCCTCGGTGTGCTTTATCATCTTCTGCCACTCGCCTCAAGAGGGTTGATGTTGATGGCCGGGATGGCTTGCGCTGGGCCTCTCCGCATCCACAAATAGCTCAGCCAATTACCCCCTCAACTCGGCTGCACATTGGCGGGAGACAGAAGAGGAGAGATGTGAGTGGATCGAGGAAGGTAGATAAGCTAGGTTTAAAGGGAGAGGGTTCCGGCTTCGATAACGTGCTTATGAATTCAAGCTATTTCTACTCCTTTTTTTTTTTTTTACTTCTTTCGCCTAACTAGAATATTGAACGTGAAGCTGAAGCCACCATCTTCTTCCCCCGGTAGAGCCTGCTCTCATTCTTTCCCTGCTTTGCTTTCCAGGCATTGGTCCTTTCCGAATCACGAACACCCAGCTTGACCCGCGCGAGTAGAAGAGGATGCCTTGGGGTCTCGCGCCCACTCTTAGTCGGACTTGTTAATGCGGGGAGAGGGGCGGGGGACTAGGCGCTCGATGATGGCCACATCTCCACATGGCGAATGAGGGGAGTTACCGCATGACGTTCAAGTCAGAGGAAGGGGGTTGCGTCGTTTCCCATCAATACATTTTCCGGTCCGATAGCAGAGGCGCACTTCTTCTACTACACTTGATGGTGGCACGTCATTTACGACTCCTCTCTCTCTCTTTCTCTCCCGCTTCTTGCCATGCATCTTCATCCGTGCCCCTGTCTTTCGCATCATTCCTACTTTGGCAGAAGACAAGAAACAAAAAAGAAAAACAACAAAGGGTCACGAGCTACGGATAAGGAAAACGATAAGATGGGCGAGGGGGAAGCGGGTTTACAGATGCGCCGTATGCGCCTGGGAGGAGTGGAATCAAGGGGAACCAGAAACCTGCTCGTTGCGCTAGGTTGCTCGCTTCTGAGCAAAAAAGAAGTGTCTAAGTGCTTGCATGAGGCATCACACTCTCGGCCTCAAACTAGATGGAAGGGTGATTCAATCGCAATTGGGGGTCGCAAGGGGTTTGAAGGGGTGGTCTGTTATTTGTTTACATTTCTTTTTCGGACTTGTTGCACTCAGCCAAAGGTGGGAAGTTATTCGGGGAGGGATCAGGAGGCGAGGTGGTCATGCATCCACTTTATCCGTTTTAGGAAATGGACAACGGGAGGATCAAAACAAACAACAGACCTTGTGTCTCTTCGAATCAGGCCGTCTCTTTGTTTTTTTCTGGGTACATGTAAAAGGCTGAAGCAAAGGAGAAGGCGGTGGGAGCTCGGCGTTGATTTGATGCGCCGCCGGTGCCGTGCTCGTGCTGTGAAGGAGATTCACGGAGCTAGAACGCGGGGTGATAAGATAAACACAGTGTCCAGGTCGAGGGTGGGTTGGGTGTCTCAGGTACCCTTCTCCGATGCGCGCAAGGATGGCGGGGTTGAGCCGTCGAGAAGGACTGGCATCAACTTTGAGCCGTCTGCCAACTCAAACATGAGAGCTTGTTTGGATAATCTGATTGGCTGAGAGGATCAACTCGCTCTGAATGGGGCAAGTTGCCTGAGGCCGGGAGGAGGCTTGCACGCTGGCTCCGCTTCTCTTTGCTCCATCAGTCCAGTCCAGTCCCGCACACACACACACACACATATACGCTAGGAGGCAAGAGGACGAGATGAAGAAGAAGCGCACGTAAAATACATGCCCGTTTGCCATGTATCTGGTTGTGGGGGATCTTCTCCCAGCAAGCAAGCAAGCACACTGGGAGGCCGTTTGACCTAGTCTGCTAGTAGTAGTCGAGGTGTTTTTCCACTCCACGCATCGAGCACACCACCTTTGCCCATGTTTCATGCATGGCCTTCGCGTGCAGATTGTTTTGACGTTCCTGGCGCGTTTGCGCGTCTGGAACAACAAAAGACAAAAGAGACGGGTACAGGCCCGCGTGCTCTAGATCCGGACTGTGCCGGCTTCCTTCCTTTTTCTCTAGTCCGGCTCTCACACCTTGATGTTGCAATCATCTACTGGGGGAGAAGGGCCTACTCTTTGTTTTTCAAGGTCGTTGAGCCCATACCACAAAAGAATGAGGAAAGAGGATCGATCAACCTTTCGAGTCAAGTCCACGGAAGCCTAGTCAACTCATTCTCCAATGACGAGAGAGTTGCTCGTGTCGACCATTCAAGTGGCATCTGGAAGCCCCGTCTCGCCTTGCCTCGCCTCGCACGTCAAAGGAGAGGGGGAGAGAGCACTTGAAGACAAAGACTTGAAGTTGAGGTGAGAGGATCAAGGCAAGTTGTCGAGTTGTCGAGTTGTTCGATCCGTGCACGGGCCAGGCAAAGGAGTTGTGTGCTGTCTTGGCTGTTCGCCTCTTCGCCCCAAGGAAGGCCCAGCCCAGCCCCACCTTCCGCTGCCTGCCAGCCAGTCAATCATCGCACTGTGACGAGGTACCTTTCACCAGTCGAGAAGACGAGAGCCATTCGCCATTGAAATGTCGGTGGGGTTTCGGACGGTACCTCGTCTCGCACGACGACACCTCTTGACACTTATTTTGATGGGGACTCGTGGATCCCCAACCTCTTGATTTTCGAAGGCGTTTTTTTTTGGTCCTTTCGCTGTCGTTTTAGTTTTTGGGTCTATTCATCATTGTAGCCGAGTTTAGGTACATACTCTACCAAAGATTTTGCCCCCCTTGTCGCTTGTCGAGGAACTCGCGGAAGCCTGTCCAGGTCGAGAGACAAGCAAGTAGTAGATGCGTTCACAGGCGTGAACTCGTCGTTTCCTGGGCAGGCACCAAGGCATCAGTTCGATGCAGACATAATACCGTAGACCCTTCGTAGACCATTCGTAGACCATTCGTAGACCATTCGTTGACAGGGTTGACGAGCCCAAGTCCCCTTGACTGCAAATGATATTGTGTGGCCATCTGGTCGGGATGCTCTTGCGGTTCCTGGTTGGGCTGCAAGCCGTCCTGGTAAACCTGGGCCCTTTTCCGTGCACAGGAAGGAACATCCCTGATAGCTCAAATGGGGCCAATCCGAGCCTCTCCATAATACTCTCGCCATCGACGCCTGTTGCCTCCCTCTACCTATTTTCTCTTCTTCAAGTCCTTGACGCTGAACATTTTTGTGTCTCCTACGCCTGATCTTTGCATATCGCTTGTCTTCTCTATTCATTTCCGCTTTTTGTTCTTCCTCGTCTTCATTTCGATAGCATTCGAAGAAAGGTGTCCGCATTACTGCCAAGAGTGAAAAAGAAAGAAAGCTGTTTTGTTCCCCGCCGTTTCTGTTTAAACGTACGTCTCCATCACCTTCTGTATGCATATTGGAAAGCTCTAGGCTGGGCCCGGAACGAGAGAGAGAGACCGTCGCTCCAACAGGAAACTTCCAAGATAGCTTCTCTCCTCCCCTCGAACAAGGGATAGATGGGAACCCAGAACAAGATCAAAAAGACTGAGAACTAGATAGTAGACCAGCCCGCGTCCCTCCCAAAAGAAGACCTAGACCTTCCGGCCCATTATTCGACCCAGTTCCTTCGCGCTATACAACTTATCCAGATAATCGATCAACAGCCGAGAACCTCTCTTCTTTTCCATCTCTCTCTCCCATCACTCACTCCTCTTCGATCGTCATTCTCCCCTCCCCTCCACCTCCCCTCCCCCACCCACACCTGACGGCACCGTCCTGCATCACAGTGTAGCGCACCATATCAACCATCCAGATACCAAACACAGACAGACAGCTTCTCCCCCTTGCGTCTTGCTGGGATACCCTCCTTCACTCTCTGCCATTCCCCAATCCCACCCCATCTCTTATTCTTCCCGCCTCTCCCGTGGTACGGGCAATATCAATAGTACAAAGTACTCGGCTCTGTCCCCGGTCCAGGTCCAGGTCCCCCCTTTCGGGACCTGTATGTTCCTCGAAGCACGCACTACGCACTTGCACCATACCCTTCCCTATTCTCTACTTCGGTAGTCTCAGCTCTAATCTTCATTCACACCTCTCATCCTATATTCCCCGTTTCATAACCAACCCCCCTCCCCTTTCGCCTTCATCCAGGATACTTACACACGGCGCACGCACTTTTCCCCTTTTCCCTCCCCCCACACCTCTCCCCTCTCTCTCTCCATGAAGTTGTTCAATCCCATGAACTCTTTCTTTACCGTTAACAATCACGTCTCTATATCCCTCCTGAGCGTTACCGTAACCCCAAGCACTTTCCTCGCAGCCTTGATCTTCTGCCTCGTCTTCATCTCCATCTACATTTCCCTCTACCTCGCCCCCATCTCCGCGGCAACCTCTGCGGTCACCGCCCCCTTCCGCCGTGTCCTTGCCGTTGTGCGACCCAAGGCCTCGGCCGCCCCCGCTGCTGCCATCGCCGACAGAGCAACCGCCCTGGTCGACGACCCGGCAACCATCCCCTTGCGTCTCCACCCTTCCGACCAACAGCTTCTCATTGCCTCCCACCGGCCTCTGCCTGCCTTGCCCTCCGACGCTTACTCGGAGGACCTCGAGGTATCCAACCCAGACACCGCTCTTGTGCTGCGCACCCCGCGCCGCTCTCGCAATAAGGTCGCCGAGAGCGTCGCTTCCCACGATCTACCAAGGAGCGCCGACGCCGGATAGAAGCAGCACCACCAACAGAGGAGGCGGGACGGATAGCAGCAATAGGAGATCATGGTAGCCCCCGCCGCCCTCGATCCGCTCGATCACCTAGACGCGTCCCTACAAGACTTCGAGCCGACGACGCCTCACCGCTTCGGGTACCCGTCTCATCACTCGGGCTTCCGCTCCGAAGGGACCGAGGAGAGCGACGACCGGGATTCAGTTTCCGCCGGTGGCTACAGTCCTCCGGCGTGGCGCCGTCTCGAGAACGGGGATAGATCCAACGGCTTCTGGCGCAAGTCCGACAACCTACTCGGCCACGGCACCGACCATGCCCGCGCCCTGCGCCAGCTTGGCATGATGTCTCCCGAGAGCTTCCACGGCTACGGAACCGACGAGGACGATGACGAAGAGGAGAGCCATCATGTCCTCGAGCAGGCTATTCGCACGAGGTTACCCACTGGGAGCCTTTCCCCTGAAAAGGGCTTCTCGCCCGAGCCGGAAAGGACGCTCAAGATTGATGATATGGTGCTTCAAAGCCCCACCCCACCCGCCAGCGGCGTTCCCGACAACTGTAAGCTAGCTCTCTTTTTCCTCTCCATTGCCTAGTATACATGCCCTCCTCGACTCCCCTCACATCAGGGCGGGAGGATTGGAGAAGAATGGGCAAGTAAAGGGAAGGGCACGCAAGAGCAAAGTGCCAGACAACCTGACCCTGGACTAACAAGAGACACCCCCTTCCTCTTAGACATTCGGTTCGCAGTCCGCGCAGAGGTTCAGCACCGCACAGAGCCGATTGACGCGGCCATTACGTTTGCCCGCGCCAAGGTCGGCGCCGTCACCGGTTCTTGGGCCTCCCTCCTCGCCTCTTTCCTCGTCGCGTTCCTCTCCATCACCGCCGTGCGCTCCTCTTTCAGCCCGCTGTCAGCACCCCTGTCCCCGACCTTGTGAAGGTCGCTGGCCTCGCCCGCTCCTTTGAGCCTCTGATCTACTACTCGGAGAATGGCGTGGCCCAGGTCGGCGACCTGCAGGCCACCAGCGTCGCGGTATGGGATCTTGGCGAGAGCGTGCGCGGCAGCAACATGACCAGTGCCGACATCATTGTCAAGGCGCTCGACGAGCTAAGCGATAGCCTCAAGACGCTTGCTGTTGAGCTTACTAAGTTTTTCGCCAACGTCGACGGCGATATCGATGGGTGAGTTTTCATACAATCGCGGACCAAGAACTCGGCTTTGCTGACCAAAGAATGGGGCTGTCTAGAATCCTCATCGTCATGGATTGGGCCCGCCGCGAGCTTGCCCAGGTCCGCTCCCTCCCCTCTCAACCCCTCTCGTCCGCGATGGACAATGTATACTCGGCCCTCTCCCACGCCGGAGTCCTCGAGTCCCCCGACGGCAACCCCACCACCCTCGGTTCTGTCGTGACCTCGCTCTTTGGCCGCACCAACACGCAGCGCACCCGCCACACCCTGCAGCGCACGTTTACCGAGTTCCTAGCTGTGCTCGAGGAGTCCATCAACTCGGAGTTGCAGGCGTCTCTGGCCCTCTTTGCCCTCTTCGAGGCCGTGGACCAGCAATTCCTCAACCTCGCCCGCACCGTCGTGCGCGAGTCCACCCACCAGGACGAGGCCCACGCCGACCTCCTCTCCTCGCTCTGGACCCGCATCCTCGGGCCCGACACCGCCGCGGTGGCCAAGTACGAGCGCAACCGCGTGCTGCTCCGCAACGTGCGCGAGAAGACGGTGCGCAACAAGGGCATCCTGCTCGACCACAACAACCGCCTCCTCACCCTCAAGGCCAACCTCGAGGCTCTCCGTCGCAAGCTCGTCTCCCCGCTCGTCCGCAGCGTCAATTCGAGCACCCTCACCGTGGAAGAGCAGATTCGCGGCCTCGAGGATGTAGGAAGCTACCTTGAAGACGTGCGCAAGAGACAAAGGGGAAACTCATGGAAATGGTGTACGGCGCTTCTTCCATGAGGAGTCGGCTGATTGACGAGAGGTCTCGCGATTGAGGTGAGGGAGAGAATGGAAAGAGAATCTGCACCGCCCGCCTCGCCCCCACCTAAACCAATACCCATCTCTCTCTCTCTCTCTCTCCTCACATGTCCTGGTCCACTTGATAGGGAGTTTCCTGTCTCCTCCTTGCTCTATTTTCTTTATTCTCGGCATCATATACCCGGCGCATATTCTGTATCTAGAGGCGGAGTTGGCGCCCTCTACCTATTTGTCCAGTCCCCTCTCCTTTAACAAACCGTCGGCCACAGTCCTCAAGGGAGAAACATCTCACCAACTAAACCAAAGAGAGAGAAAGAGAGAGAGAGAGAGAAGGCATGTATGCGTGCGGGAGTTGGGGTTAATAATTCCATCGTCGTAAGCACTCCCAAAAAGACGCGCCAGGTACAAAAAGATGGAGGCAAGGAGCTATAGGCCGCCAGCGAGGAAAAGAAGCTTTTCCTTGACAGGCCCCCGAGGTAGCTCGTGGCTTTTGTTGCTCGAGACCGAGCGCTCATCTTTGCTCGCTTTTGCCTTTTCGTCTATCTTGAAAAGTCGGGGGCTCTCCCTCTTCCCCTTCGCCCTCTCTTCTCTTCTTCTCTCTTGTTGGTTCCATCTTTACTATTTGGACCAGGAATGCGCGGGATGAGCCTCTACTCGCACCCCTTGTTCTTTTTCCCCTTTGTCTGGTTCATGTCATCTAACACTGTTTTGGTCTTTATTTTTACTCATTTATCTCTTATTTCATCACTTTCTTCTTCATGTCTTGGCCGCTTCGCGTCACCTCTCATCTTCTTCATGTAATAAAAAGAGAAAACTCTGCCCACCCCATCACTTCACTTTGGGCCTCATCATGTACTTATGCACCTTATTTCTTGGAGATTTTGGCCTGCTCTTAGCATATAAAGATAGGTAAAAACAAACATCTTGGTTACCTGAGCCCCAGTATCCGTGGTCCAACCTGACATCTAGCACAAGGCAACACAAAGAGGCGAGAGAGGCACGAGGGTCCTTTTGTTGGTTTTGTTGTTTTTTTAATTTTTCAGGTATTCTATTAAATTTTCAGCTATCATACCCGGGGACGGATCCCCTACAAACTGAGACGATGCCTCCTCCGTTTCCATCCGTCCGTCCAATCTCTCTTTAGGTCCAGGCCAGATCCCCAAACAAGGACTCAAGACCCCCTTAAGGGCATAAGCTGCCGCCTCCCACCCTGTAGCATCCCCATCATAGCGGTAGACGAGTCTAGGCGAGAGAGCAAGGGAAGCAGAACCACACCCCATATCCGAGGTCGAGCGTGGGTATAGGTCTGGGACAGGCAAAAGCGAGAGCGTAAAATAAACAAATCCGTAACGCCGTTCCGGGTGTCTTGCGAGTGTCGTCCTGTAGACACGAAAAAGAAAAAAGTGGGCCAAGGGTAAACGAACGGGCTCAGTCCAGTACGGCCAAGGACAGCGTGGGCTGGCAGGACTGGCGCCGCGATTACCGGGCAAAGGAAGAAGGTGGAGGAAAAGGGTCGGAAACAAGAAAACAAAGATGCTTTTGTCGAGAGGATCGCGTCAAGACGTCTAGACACCCGGGAAGTATTGACCCAAACCTCGCATGCCCTGTAAAAGAAACTTTTCCGTAAAAACCGAGGGTTTGCCAATACCGTGACCGTAGGCCGAGGGGTACAAACAAATAATGGAAGAAAACAATTAAGCCAGGTGGCGAGGCGACGAAGAGAGACAAGTAAAGAACAAGGCAAGCGACATCACGATTCGAAAGGCGTGATGGCGTTTAGGCCTCAGTCTTCTTCTCTTCCTTCTTGTCGTCTCCAGCCTCGGTAGGAGGCTGCTGTCCCTTAACATACTCGTCATAGACGGTAAGGGCCTCGTCAACCTTGAGCTTCAACGCATCGCCATCATCGATACTACAAAGGGAAACAAGTTAGCAATCAGCCACTGATCATGGTTGGGTAAAAACGATGTTTGGAAAGAAAGCAAGAGCAAGAAAAACAGGGCGGGAGGGGAAAAAACTTACAGGTTGATGAGTTCGGCATTGTCCATCTCGAGAAGCATACCGGTGATCTTACCAGCAAGCTCAGGCTGCATGGCCTGGATCTTGGGGAAGATGAGCTCACCGAGCATCTGCTTCTGCTGGGCAGGGCCACCAGCGGCAGCGAGCTGCTGCTGGAGCACACTGCCATTGCCAGCCTCGGGGCCACCGGCGGGAGCCTGGCCACGGCCGGCACCTTGGTTAAAGTTACCCTGACCGTTGCGGGGAGCGTTGCCACCGCGGCCCATGTTGCCCTGAGGACGAGCGTTGGGAGGGAAGCCAGGGACACCAGGACCGCTAGGAATGCCAGCCATGTTGGGGGCATGCCCTGCATGGGGCCACGGCCGCCGGGAGGAGCGTTGCCACGACCGCCCTGGATACCGGCCTGCTGAGCCTGCTGGATCGCGGCGAGGAACTGGGGGTTGTTGGCCTGGGGGTAAGGGGCACCGGGGGAACTGTCCGGGGATGCCAAACATGTTGGGAGGGATCTGGCCAGGCATTCCGCGGCCACCCTGAGGAGGATAACCACCGGGGAACTGGCCGGGCCTACCGGGCTGCATACCAGGCATACCCATGCCAGGTTGGGGAAAGGCATGCCGCGGCCGCCCTGGGGCATGAAGCCGGGTTGTCCGTAGAAGACGGCGGCGGGCTGGATGTACTGTCCGGGCATGCCGGCCTGGGCAGCCTGCTGCTGCATACGGATCTGGTTGCGGGCCTGGATGCTAGCCTCAAGCTGGCTCTTGCGAACATCCTTGCGCTGGGCCAAGGCGACGTAGAGAGGCTTGCTGTTGATCATACGCTGGTTCATCTCCGCAACGGCCTTGGTAGCGTCGTCGGGGTTGCTGAAGCAGACGAAGCCAAAGCCCTTGCTCTTTCCAGCCTTCTTATCGCCCTTCTTGTCGCCCTTCTTGTCACCCTCCTCATCGGGAACGACGGGCTCCTCGGCCTCATTGACGGCCTCCTTGGTGTTCTCCTTGTCCTTGCCCTCCTTCTCTTCCTCGCCCTCGCCGGGCTGGTCGCGCATGACCTTGGCCGACGTGATGGGGCCGAATTCACTAAACATTTGCCTCAGCTTCTCGTCGTCAACGTCATCGTCGAGGTTCTTGATGTACAGGTTGACACCCTGGTACTTGTTAGCCTTCTCAAGGCGGGCAGCCTCATACGACTTGCGGAGTTCCTCCTCGCGCTCGTGCTTCTTCTGGGCACGACCAACAAAAAGCTCCTGGCCATGGAAGTCATTGCCGTTGAGCTCGTCGACGGCCTTAGCGGCGGCCTCGTGGGTGGTAAAGTTGACGAAGCCGAAGCCACGGCTCTTGCCTTCGGGGTCGCGGGCGAGGGTAGAGGAGGTGATGTCGCCGTACTGAGCAAAGAGATCACGGAACTCATCGTCGCTAGCATCGGTGTTGATGTTCTTGACATAGACGTTGGTGAAGTTGGCCTTCATCTCCTCAAACTTGCTCTGGCGGTCCTTCTTGGGGATGTGGTAGCCGACGTAAACCTTCTTCTCGTTGAGAAGCATACCGTTGACGTGCTTGATGGCCTGGGCGGCAGCCTCGTCAGTCTCGTAGTGTACGAAACCATAACCCTTGGAGGCACCGTGCTCATCCTGAGCGACCTTGCAGCTCAAGATGTTGCCGAAGGCGGCAAAGGTATCGTGGAGAGCCTTGTTATCGATAGCGACATCGAGGTTCTTGATGAAAACGTTGCCCTGGCCAGTCTTTCGGAGGGCAGGGTCACGCTGAGACCACATGATGCGGCAGGGGCGGCCCTTGATGAGGGTGTAGTTTAGCTCCTCGAGCGCCTTCTCGCCATCATTGGTGGCGTTGTAGTTGACATAGGCGTAGCCGAGAGAACGGCGCGTCACGGCGTCACGGCAGACACGGATGGAGGCTACGGAGCCGATCTGGGAGAAGAGCTCGAAGAGCATAGCCTCGGTAACGGAGGGTCGAGCTCGCCAACATAGAGGGAGGCCGAGGCCTGGGGGTGGGGGCAGCCGAGTTGGGGGTAGGGCCGGCGGTATCGAGCTCATCACCAGGCTCGCCGGAGACGTTGGTGTTGATGGCAGGGGCGCCAGGAGCATCGCTGCCGTTGAGAGAGGTGTTGCCAAGATCGCTGGCGAGCTGGTCGACAGCGGCGGAGGTAGGAGCGGCCATTATGTCGGATTTGAGCGTGACAGGGTGATTCTGTGGGGGAGGGAGGATGGAGGAATTGGTTCTTATCGATTTCGGGTTCAAAGGAATCTTCTCTATCAAAATGGCACGATGCCTACGTTAGCTTGATGAATTGAAACAAGAGAGAATGGGGAAAGGCTGGGGTTGCTGCAATTGAGGGCTCAGAAGCGGTAGGCTCCGCCTTCATAAAGCGAGGGCGCCATCGCCTCACGACTGAGGTTGGGGTGGACAAAGGGCGGGCAGATTGAGGGAGAAGAAAAAAAAAAAAGAAGGGCGAGACAAGGCGAGGGGAGGGCGCAGAAGAGCCATACCTTTGTCAAGAAAAGATCAGTTGGGCCTGTTTTTGAAATCAAACAGGACCAGCTGGATGGTAGAAGAAAGAAGAGTCGCTCAAACAAAAAGACGTTGGAACGACAGGAGGATTGGGGATAGCAAGATCAACAAGAAAACTTCCAAAACACCTGAGGCGCAAGGAAGTCAAGCGAATTGATCTAAGAGAAAGGAAGGGGAGAAAGAGGAATTCGATCGCGATTATGTTGCGGTCGAAAAAGGGAACAAGAAAGGATTCTTGTCAGAAAGAGTTTTTCTTTTGATTTTTTTCGTGGGGTGGGAAGGAGGAGAATATGGTTGGAGGGAGGGAGAGGTGGGAGGAGATATCGAATTGGTTGGGGGAGGAATAAAAAAAAGTCAAGGTGGGTTTAGGGAGGTAGGTTTTTTTGGAGAATTTTCCGGGTTTTTTGTTCTTTTTTAAAATAAAAAAGTTGGCCGAGAACAGAGAACAAGTACGAAGAAACCGTACTCCTAATCTGAATCTCGATTTTTGAATTTTTTTATTTTATGGGAAACTGGAGAGTTGTGATAACTTGGGCTGTAGGCTTGGAAGGAAGAAGGAAAAATCAAAAAGTCAAGGAGAAGCACCAGATGGAGATTTTACACCTCCCTCACCTTTTTTTTTTCTTTTTGTTTTTCCTTTCTTTTTCTTTTTTTCGCCCTGGCCCCGGCACTAGGGAAACCACTAGGGAAACGAAGAAAAATAAAAAGTTCTCCCCTTGGTCTTTTTCCCTGTGCTCTCCCACTTCCCATTGGCCCTTTCCCAATACGGAGAGTTTCCTCGTCCAGTCTGATGGTGATGGTGGAGCTCGGTCAAGTGTGTCGCTCCTGCCATTGACCCCAACGCCTTGCCCTCATTGGGTACTCTATACATTGGAATCCAGCTAAAGATTTCAATTCTCCATGTCACATATACACCTCTCCAGGCATCCCTGGAAGGGGCCTTTGTGGCACTCACTCCACACCAAATCAACCTCTTGATCGCACTTGCTCAGAAAAAAATTCATAGTCCCAGTGCAATCTCCAGGGCAGAGGGAGGCAGGCACACCTGACCCCCTTAGCATGATCAACTCATTTCCAGAACTTGGGAAAATAAATGGCAGGGAACAGGGAAGGAGATGTGGCCCTTTGGCCAACCCTGCCTCTTCTCTTTCCCAGAGAAGCAATAGATCAATGGATGAGATGACTGTCATTCCATCTCTTGAAGGAGAAGAAGAAAGGAAGAAGTTTCTAGCCTTTTCTCAGCCTTCCCAAGGCCTTCTCAAAGCCTTCTCCAAGGCCCTCTGCTAATCTCCCAATTGATTGGTGCTCTCTTTCAAGAAAGAAGGTGACAAGGGGCGAATAAAGAAAGAACCCCAAGTAGCATCACAAGATAAAGAACTACTTAGGCCGGGTGCACACACACACAGGCATTGTGGCTCTCCTTCATGAGGCTTGACATAGCTTCCACCTTTCACAGGCATTTTGTTTTTCCTTTGAATACTTGTAGAAATAAAGAACCAACTCCGGGGAGGGTTCGTTTTAATCTGAGAAGCTCACAACCACATTCTTCTAACATATGCATGCTTGGTCTCTTCAAGTCCCCTCACCTTTGTCTAATCATACAAAATCATTGAATCTATCATCATGGAATCGAAACAAAGAAAGAGGGAAGGAATGGAAAGAGAGAGAGAGAGAGAAAAAAATGAAATGAAACCCCTTCAATGCTGGGACAATAGGCTTCCTCGGGAATTGAACTGTAATAAAATAAAGATAGGCGAGGGGAAGAAACAAGTAAAGCAAAAAGAGGAAAGAAAAAAGAAGAAAAAGAGTTCATCTAACTCAAATCAAAACCCGCACCAGACGAAATGGCTAGGAGCAGCTTCTCCTCAACACCTTTTCGCTCCGGTACAGCGGCAGCTTCAAGAGGTTAATACACGTGCTCGCGCTCGGCAGCCGGTCCTCCGCGGACCCCCGTCTCGGATGGAGAAGAGCGGGCTGAGCTGCGTGAACCCGAGGAGCGGCGCGCGCGGCGTCGACGTGACAAACTTGAGCACGTCGCGCCGCTGCTCGTCCGAGAAGCCCTCCATGACCCGCCAAAACAGCTGCACGGTCTCGTGCTCCTGTCCGTCGTCCCCAATCACATAGAGACCCCGTAGACGGTGTTGCGCCGCAGGTCTGCCACGTCAATCGCCTTGAGTCGCCGCCCACCAGCCGCTGCATCTCGGCCCGGTTAAACATGGACAGCCATGACGGATCGATGATGGACCGCAACCCCGGATGAAGGCGTTGGTCTGCAGCGCCGGCTGCACCGCCAACCGGTGCTTGGCCACCGATGAGATAAAGAGGAGCCGGTTCTCGTTGGTGACCCTCAGCTCGTCGCCGCCCTTGACCAGGTTGCGCGTCAGCGTGAACTTGTCGCGGTTGGGGCCGAATGACGCCTCGTCGTCCACGGTAAAGTACATGTCCCACGCCGACACATCCCCGGCTTCGTTTTTAAGCGACATCAGGCCCTTGTAAAGCTCCTCGTCTAGGTCCCGCAGGTCGTTGACCGTGCCGCGGTACCGGTTCAGGTCCGACGAGGCGCGCCAGTTCATCAAGAAAAACCGGCAAAAGCAATGTCGATCAGGATCCCCTCGTAGATGCACTTGCCAACCAGGCGACCGAGAAACTCGTACTGCTGGATCACCCGCCGGCTCTCCTTCTCGTACTCTTCCCGATCCTCTGCGGACGAGGCCCGATCACGCTTCTCGCGGAACCAGTCCATGACCGAAGGGTTGGGGTAGTACAGCCCTTCTGCGTTGCGAGTAAACCACGAACTCTCCTCCGCAAACGCGTCACTAATGGCGGACATGAGGAACTCTTTGGTGACGCCGCCGCCGTCAATGCCCGCTTCCACCTCGCCGAACCGATCGTAAAAAGTAATGTAAATGGGCTCCTTCAACCCTTCGGCCAGGGGTAGAATTGGTCAAACGCGTCGTCCAGCACGCGGTTCCTGCGGATATCCGCGCTATGCTTCCCAAGGCGGTCCATTCCAAGCTCACTACCTCGCAGACTAAGCCGCCACTGGTCGGCATCGACGAAACCGCCTCTACGCCTCAGTTTGTCCAGGTGGATGAATTGCTTGAACACCATTGCCCTCGTCTCAAACGGGATGACAAACGGCATATGCTTGAGAATTTCCAGCTTCGGTCCAATGGTCGCCAGGTAGCGCTCCCTCTGCTTCTTTTCAAACTCGCGGACCTGGTGCAGCCTCATATGTTGCCGCGCGTGATTCGGCGAGGAGAACCTCTGCATCGGCTCGTCCGCGTACTCGTCGTCCTCGTTGTCGGATTCCTCGTCTTCCTCCTGCTGCCTCTGCAGCTCGGTTACTGCATCCGCTATAAAGCCGCCCATGTTAAATCTCGACGTCATGAGCCAGTGGTCGGCGGGGAGGAATCGGAGCCGCGAGTCTCGTTCGTAAACCAGCTGCATCGCGGATGTAATGATGTTCTTAATCCCATCAAGGTCTAGCGGGTTCGATGCAGCGGCAGCGGTCCGCGAGCGGTCCGCGTCTGTCGACGTCCCTGTACGGCTACGCGAGGGCCCGGCAGAAGGGGCGATGGAACTTATGTCATGATATAGCGCAAAGGAGAAGTTTTTAAGGAAGACGCTAAGACCCTTGACGTCGTCGAGGGAAAGGCAGCACGTCTGGATACGGGAAGTGGTGCGCGCCAAGGGTTTGATGCCGCCCATGAAATCGTCGTCATCGGCTAATCGTAGCACGAATACGTACAAGTCCAAGAACAAAGAAGGACGCGCCACTCTGCATCCCCATCGAGAGCGGCACCCTGCGTCGCCTGCTCAGAAACGTAGGTCTTGAGCATCCGCGTCGGTGCTTGCGGATCAGACTTTCCTTTCTGATAGACGGTTGTGCTCGTGACCGCATCCCAGAGCCATTTGACTGCCGGCACAACGCCGCGGGGGAGCGGAGATCGCTAAGATAAAAGCGCATGCGGATGGTATCGCTCTGGTCGGGGAAACATTGGAGGAGGGTCAAGAGATAGCCACTCAATACGTTGACCGTCCTCGCCGTCCCAGAGGCCTCGGGCTGCCTATTTTACTCTCCGTATCAGTACGTGTCGGACCATCATATATCAGAAAAGGGCTAAGTTAATACATACTCGGACAGTTGGCCCAGCAAGTGCTTTATGGATTCAGTGCTGACAAGAGACTGCAGCTGCGCCTTGACGTATTCGGGCAGAGGCCCAACCTGGGCGCTCGCCTCTTCCGTCGCGTTTTCCAGGGCATCCTCGTGGCTGCCTCCTGCTACCATGCGTTGGCCAATCTCTTTACCGTAACTAGAGAGAAGCCAGTAAATGGGCGTGAGCAGTACCTCGGTCCGGTAGCCGCTAGCGCCCGCGGAGAGCTGGACAAAGTGTGCGAGCAACCAAAGCGGGCCGTCGCCCGAGGAAAACTCCTTGGGCGGTGTATGTGAGTCTGCAATGATTGCGTTGGCAAGGCGCTCGATATCGAGGGAGATTAGAAATTCGGTGCAGTCGCTCTCGAACAGTGCCAGGTTCGGGGAGGAGAGGAAGGAGAAGATGAAGGCTCGATAGACGTTTGTTGAGAGGGTTGTACCTGCTGGGGAGTCTGTTTTGGCGCAAAGTTAGCATCCGACGATCGCTCTGTATTATGTATCCGATGTACATGATGAATGTGATTGGTAGGGCAGGGTCTCGGAGGTGCAGGGGAACATGACTTACCCTGTAGCTGCTTCACCGTCTTTAGAGGCGCCAAGGATGCCTTCACAACAGCCGAGTTCTCGGCTCGCGAAAGCTGCGACTCGGACGAGAGCCTAGCCATAAGCGCGTAGAACCTAGCAGGCTTATCGCCACTAAGCGCCGCGGCGGGAAAGCCGGGACCAGGGCGGCGAGGATGTCGAGCTGGGCCGCCGCATGCGGGTGCGAGCTCGAGAGCCCCGTCTTCTTGAGCACATCGAGCAAGTGGTCGAAGAAGCGGGCGAGGTGAGACGACGACAGCTTCGACAGCGACGCCACCACGCCCGCCGTCGTCAGGTCATCGGAGAGCTGGGCGAGCCGCCCGACATCCTCCTGGTTGTCGGACTTGAAGGACAGCACGAGGTGGGGAACGCACGCCTCACCCTCTTCACCGCCGTGTCGACGGCGACATCATCACCACCGCTCACAGCGGGTGCGTTTTGAGAGGTGCACTGGTAGATGTCGTCGAACCGGGCGCGATGGAGCTCCCGCGCCCTCGCCCTCGCCACACTTCCTCGGTAGACCCGCTGCAGGGTCCTGGCAGCCTGCAACTTTTCCCTCTCCCGCTGGCGCTGCTGGCGGTCGGCCTGGGCCTTGTACACGGTCCGGTTCGGGTCTCCGGGCTTGGTCCACGACGTGGAAGCAAAGGGGTTGGGGTTGCTAGGTTGACCGCTGAGGTTGACGTTGCGGGGACGGCGGGAGGAGCCGGTGAAGGACTGGAAGTTCATGGCGCATATCTCTTTTTCCCTCCCCGTTTGATAAAAGGAGAGGAAGAAGAGTCCCAAGAATGAAACCAGGGGCTTTAAAACTCCCGTCTCGTTGGTTTAATGTTTTTTTCCTCTCTATATCTTGTCGAGGAGTCGTCCCGGCCGGAAGAGGGGAGAGCAGGGAAGAGCCAGCGAGGATCGGCGGGGCGGTCGGCGGTCGGCGGTTTTGATATGGCTCAAGTCGGCAAAGGGTTCGGTTCCAAAGGGAGGGGAGAGGATAAGGAGAGAGAGAGAAGGGGGTGGGGAAGAAGGAGGAGTAGGGGAGAAAGGCTGCGGGTTGGAGTGAAGGTGAGAGGAAGTTTGTCGCAGCTATCTTTGCTCCTCTCCGGCTTAAGCTTTGAGGTGGGTGTGGCTGGAACAGCTACGGCGGGTTTGGAGATGGAAAGTGCCCCGCCCCGCACCACAATTACTTCATTACTCTATACGGGACGTCAGCGAGAAGCACGGAATTACCACACAGTGTTGTTACTCGTTTGCGCCTTCTCGCACCTCGAAATCTCGGAGTTAACCAATTTCTGAGCAATAGACCCAAGCTATATTTTCCCTTTTTTCTCTTTTTCCCCTTGTGTTATTCTAGCAAGGAAATTTCAACAACGAGGATATTGCCGAGTTGTGAAACTCGACATCGATACAAGGATGAAAGCGAGGGATATTGATCGGGTTAGGCTCAAGAATTGGGTGGAAAATGGTGGAAGTCCAGGGACCTTTGACGGTGGCGACAGCACTACCTCCCCTTCTCGTCCGCGCGTTGGTAATAGAACTAATTGATGCAGCTCCAACGAAATCATGGGTGACAAATGCCATGCGCGCTGGGCGAGTTTATCATTCCTCACATTCGCAGACGGGAACTTTGAAAACAAGAGTACAATTGGGTCAAACTTGCGAAAGCTTGCTGCAAGCTTCCTCGGCCATGATCGGATCGAGCCTGGGACACGCGCGCCCATGCAAGCAGCCTTTGATCAATGGACCAGGTGCTTAACTCCCCCATCCATAAGAAATTCTAGATGCTTAAAAATACACTCCAACCGGGGCACCTGCCATCCATGACGAAGCGTTGGCTGGCCTAATTCCACTTTTAGGCTTCGATTTCCAAGCACATACGCCTCGTACACTCTGCCCAATTCCCTCATTGATAATCGAGGCGCAAGAGATGTGGCTTCCTTTCTCTCAGATCGAGAATCATTTGTCCAAAGAGCCCGTTGACCCAAGCGAACCTGCCAATCCAAGATTAGAACTAGAACTCCTTCTGCAAGATTGTGTGTGCCCCCTTATTTTTCCTGTCCTTTCACTACTTTGTTCTTATTTTTCCTCTGGCACGCCAGCCGGGCTCGGTCGTGAAATGACACGGGGAACTTTGAACAGGAGTACTCACCAGGATCTCGTCCACCTATGCTGGTCATGGGAATGTATGGACTCGTGCATAAGGCCGAGGTTATCTGTCGATGATAGCAATTGTTTGATGCCCACTTCAATCTCGTAGTCGTTATCAGAGGTCAGGAGCTGCACAATTAGGGCCATGGGCCACGCCATCCCCGGTCCGATATGAGGCCCTCCCGTGGCGTTGAGGACGGGGCCGTACATGTAGTACGGATTCTCGGTGCTAAGGACAAATTTTCGAGTGTTGAGGTAGACCGGGTCTTTCATGTCTAGGTAGCCGAGCATCGGTATGCTCAGCAGGCTCGGTATGTTGGCGTCGTCCTTTTTGGCGGTGGGGGTTAGGTGTTAGCCTACATGACACTGTGTATGATGCTAGTTGGTCCGCTTACCATGAGATATCGGCCTCCGTACCCGTCCACCTCGTACGCGTACATCTCGCCAAACTCGGGATGCTTGAACTTGCCGTACCTCTCCACACCAGCCCTAACAACGCCGGCAAATCCACTCATCTTAGTGGCGAGGTCCGGATCAATCTCCTGCATGATGTCGGCGCAAGCGGCCATGTACCGCGAGAACATCATGTTGGCGGGGATGAAGAGCTGAAAGGTACAAGCATCGTCCGAGGGTCGGAAGAAGCTCCTGATCAGACCGGTGTTGCTCTTGACGGGGCCCCCGCGCCGTCGTTGGACATGGTCTCGGACGCCTTGTTGCTCTTGCGCTCAAACATGTAGGGCGACTTGTTGATGGAGCCGTCCGAGGCGTAGGTCCCCGCGAGCAGGGCCGACGCGGCGTCCATGATGACGCCAATGGTGTCGCGCCACCGCGAGTCCCGGAAAAAGGCCAAATCATCGGTGCGGCTGTGGTAATCGTGCGAGAGCTGCAGGAACGCGGCGAGCGAGTCGAGCTCGTACTTGCACTCAAAGACAATGTCCCTGGAGAAGCGCGGGACGACGAAATCGGATGTGACCCCGCCGTTGTACTCGTTTGCTAGACTTGACTCGTCGGGGGCTGGAAGGCGTTGCAGTGCGGGGACTGGCGGATGTAGCGGCCCTGGAGGTTGATGGCGCCGCGGAAGAGGGAGGCGAGGGAGTCCGGGGACGGGTCCGGTTTGAGGAGGGGTTTGTAGCTCTGGAGCTGGTTGGCGCTATCGCGGAGCCACATGGCGTTGATGTCGCCGGTGCGCACAAACGTCAACTAGGGAAAGAGGCGCGAGAAAAGGGCAAAGTGTCAGTGAACGCAGGGCCGGGATATAGCAAGAGCAATAGGACAGCGTTTTGAGGGCGCCGCGAGGGGTATGTCGAGGAAAGACACCAAAGGGCAGCAGGCGCCATCTCGAGTGAAAGGCAGGGAACAGGCGGAAGAAGACTCTCGATATAACATCGTCTTCGCATAGGGGAGATGGGGAGCTCCAACTCACCTCTTCATTGGGATCTTCACTACCAAACCCCTTCCACGAGATAGTCGTGTCGAGCGTGTTAGGAAAAGTATTTTCAAAGAGCCGAAACAAGTCCGGATCGACAATCTCCTTTCTCATCTGCTCGATAACCTCCTCAACGACCGTCGAGTTGAAAGTCCGACAACGCGGCTCCGGTCGCTGATAGGGAAGCGCGTGCTTGCCCTCGGAGAAGGGCTCATGGGCCATCCCTGAGGTGGTATCATATTTCTGGCAATCGGTAGGAAGCGTCGCGGCCGCCAAAGCAACCCAGAGGAGGGAGACGAGGGGAGGGGCAAGTGTTGTCGAGGCAGCGGTGACATGGCGAGTCGTGCGGCTGGTGCTGCCCACTCTGCCGTGGCACTTTTTTTTTTTTCTTCTCCTTTGTGCTTCTCTGTGAAGGGGGCCAAGCCGGAGCTCGAAGATATGCTCTATAGGGACTTTGGTAGTGGACTGGCACTTGGTCCCGCGAGGAGATATTCTTCTAGAAAGCGTTCTGCCTTGGGTTCTTGGAGCCGCGATCCTTGAGGCAACGAGCGAGAGCACTACTTTTTTCTTCTCCTATCTTGGGTTCTTCAGAGATAGCCCGGTCGTAGCCTTCTCACTACACTGGGCATTTCGCGTTGCCGATAAGGACAGCTATTCCAGTCCCTTCTACGAATCGATACCCTGGTGGGGAGCTATCGGTAGAGTGCCCCAGAGAGGGCACTTGATATATATTAACACGCCATGCGACGGCGGTTGCATTTATCCAAGCAACCTGTTATATAGGTGCAGCATAATAAACCTACCCTCCAGCGCCCAACGAATCCAAGGTACACTGTTTCAAGTATTCATTTAAAATTGTGGATCGCAAAAGCTGACCTGAACTCGCGTGGAAGTTTTGGGCGTTGAAGGAGGAGAGCGTTGGAAAGAATCCTCGCGAAGGAAATTACTTGAAGCTTGAAGAAGCAAGCGTCAACTGAACCCAATGTTTCGTATCATGTCGTTGCGTTGAGACGATGAGCCAAAAACAGGAACATAGAACACTTCAAGGTCCCCGAGGCGAGTTGACCTTTCGATGACGGCTTATATAACAATTGGGCTTGAGCTCTCTCGGCTGCACGGCCCCAACGACTCGGTGATCATTGACCATGGGTCATCAAACCCCTTGAACGCCACAGCCGTTATACTGGAGTTTGATCCTTGATTAGTGGAGCCAGTTATCGGCCGCTGCGCAATTCCCCGCATTCAACCCCCGTATCCCCTCGACTAGTGTCCTGGGAAGTTCGATGTTGAGGGTCAAGCAGCGAACGGCTGGTGATTGATAAAGCAGTTGATGGAGCTTGTGAGAGTGAGTCCGCCCTGGTTCCCAATTCAAGCCAACACTGAGGGCGTTTAACCCAATGATCTATCAAATGGATGCTTCTCATTTTGCCCATCCCATAAGGACAATCATGGGACATGCTCTCAAGACTGGACAAGACTCCAGACTTCCTCGGTGGTACGGAGGCCACGCCACACCCCTCACCTTGGCCAAGGACGGATATAGATTCAGCAACAGCACGAAGAATGCTTGATCCCAATTGATATCCATCCTTTCAGCGGTTCTCACGGGGTGCGACAGGACCCCTATCAGCCATGACTATATCAGTCAATAAACCAGAGGTCAATGTATCACTTGCCGAAGCATCCAGAGATGGCTAAGCGCATGGGGAGCTAGGGGCGCGCCAAACAAGAGCTACTATCAACCGCAGGCAAAATAATTGTCCGTGAACGTTGCATTGTATCCCTACAATTGGTCAAGGCCTCGCTAGCCTTAGTCTTGCATGCACATACTTCCAGGTTGTATTAGTGCATGTTGCATTTTTCTTTGGGTGCAGAAGAGGACTTTTATCAATCCGTCGCAAAGTACGAAGTAGTCAACCTGTTCTCATCTTTCTGGGGGCGGTTAAGGGGAACGGACGGCTTGGCAAAATAGAAAGAACAATCATCAAACCTGCAACCTCTCTTTCCTTGAATCCTTTCTCTTTTTCAAACGCGGTGAAGTAAAGTGTGAGTAACCTCGGCGGCCGACCCTGTCAAGCTAAACGCGACGGGCCTTTTTGTTCGTCTTTTTTATTCTTCTTCTTGTTTCTTGTGTTCCTTTTCTCTTCTCGTCTTCATTCTTGTCGCGCGTGTCCCCGCGATTGATGTCCTCCCCTTCCACCTGCTCTTGCCCTCGCGCTTGACCCTTAGAAGGGAGAGATCAAGAGACCCCAAGCTAGCTTGAAGAACAGAAGCAAGGCCAAGGACCGAAAGAGGTACGAGGGATCCATTAGAGGAGCGAAAGCGCAGCACCCAGAGGATCGCCACCCCCGCCGCTGGGGACCTTTCCCGGCCGCAACGCCAGAAATCCCCGATACCGAACCCGCGCTCCCCACCACCGTCTTTGCTTTTGAGATCCACATCAAAAGACAGCCTCCCTAACGGCGCCGTGAATGCCTAGCCCCTAAATCACACACACACCCCCACCGCGACTTACAAGTCCCCGGTCTGCGGAGAAGAAAGGAAAAAGCAAAACAACATTCTTCAGTGCCGTTTTCGGGGCCGAATCCCCGCCGCCCCCTACGCGGCCTTGTCTCAAATCCGGCAACCACTCTCCACCACGGGTGCGTGCGTGCGCGCGCCTTCGAGCTCCTGAGACATGGCGCTCTTCTCCATAGGCATGGACTTTGGCCGGCCTCTGCGGTTCGTCGTTCTCGTCGGTGCCTTTGTCTTTGCTCTCTTCTTTCTCCAGCCTGTGATCGAGGAGCGCTACTCCTGGTCTTGGCCTGTCGAATGGGCTACCGGAGATGGCTATCGGCCTGATATCCTGCAGTATATCAACCCGCTCATTGGGACGGTGAATGGAGGTGAGTTTTTTCTTCTTCTTTTTTTCTTTTTTTATTGCCTTCCTCTTTTCCTTTCTTAGAGCGAGGTGAAGGGTAGCCTTTGGAATACTTGTGAACTGTGCTGCCGTGATGTACTAACCGTGAACAAGGCCATGTCTTTCCCGGCCCAACCTATCCATACGGTATGTCTTCAAGTGTCCCTTTTTAGAAATGATTATACGACAGTGACATCTCTCTCTAACGAAGACGTAGGTATGGCGAAACCATGCCCGGATTCCATGATCCGTGGCGAGAACGCCGCCGGCTTCGTCTCCGACGCCTCGCCCATTGGCGGCTTCTCCCATATGCACGATTCCGGTACGTCAAGATCCCAAATATCCTACCCCTTACTGTACACAATCAACTAACATGACCTCCTTTTACCCTTTAGGAACCGGTGGCGTACGTACTCGTTTCTTTTCTTTCCCTTAAAAAAACGTCTCTTTTCGTAAACCCGCTTTCCCTACTACCCTCGAAACACGGCCCATCTAACACAAACGCGCAGAGCCCCTCCATGGGCAACTTCCCCTCTTCCCCCATCCAGGCTGCCCCGACGACGACTTCCAAAAATGCAACTTCACCCTCGGAAACCGCATGCTGCCCCGCGTCCCCGGCACCGCCGAGGCCCGCGTCGGCTACTTTGCCCTCAACCTCACCAACAACGTGCGCGCCGAAATCACCGCCTCCAAGCGCGCCTCCCTCTACCGCTTCACCTTCCCTACCGACCAAGACGACACCTCCGTGTCCCGCGGCGCCCGCGCGAACCCCCTCGGCCCCTCCTCCTCGTCGACCTCCAGGACCTCGGCCAGACCGCGCTCTCCTCCTCGTCCGGCTGCCAAGTGTACCCCGAGACGGGCCGCGTCATCGGCGAGGGCGCTTTTCTCCCTCTTTTGGCCGGGGCACCTACCACTCCTACTTCTGCGCCGACTTCCGGGGCGCCGCCGTCCGCCGCGCGGGCACTTTTATGGGCGAAGAAGCCCGCACCGACGTGACCCACCTCAACGCCGTGGAGCGCGGCTTTGCGAACCCTAGCGGCTCCGGCGGCGCGTGGGTTCAGTTCGACCCGCTTGCCGCCGGCGGCAACGGGCAGATCCTCGCCCGCGTTGGTCTGAGCTTCATCTCGGTCGACCAGGCGTGCGCCAACGCCGAGCGCGAGCTCCCGATTTCGATTTTGACGGCGCCGTGCGCGACGTGGAGATGGCGTGGAGCGAGAAGCTGGGCGTCATCGAGCTCGAGACAAAGGGCGTGCACCCGGACATGCAGACCATCTTCTGGTCCGGCCTGTACAGGTCCATGCTATCGCCCCAAAACTACACGGGCGAGAACCAGCTGTGGGAATCGACCGAGCCCTACTTTGACTCCTTTTACTGCATTTGGGACTCGTTCCGGGCGCAGCACCCTTTACTCACCATCATGGACCCGGCTGCCCAGACCGAGATGGTCAGGGCGCTGCTCGACATTTACAGGCACGAGGAAAGCTTCCCGACTGTCGGATGAGCTTCAGCAAGGGTTTCACGCAGGGCGGCTCCAACGCCGACGTTGTCATTACCGACGCCTATATCAAGGGCATCACGGACGGGATCGATTGGAAGACGGCGTACGAGGCGGTCATCTCCGACGCCGAGGGTGAGTAACAATATTTACTGTTTTTTTCTTCTTCCTTTTGTCAGTCATACTCACCCCCTTTTCCCTCCTAGACACACCGAAAGACTGGAGTCTCGAAGGCCGAGGCAACATTGAAAGCTGGGAGCAGTACGGCTACATCGCCGCCGACCACCGCGACAAGCGAGGCCACGGCCCGCACAGCCGAACCGTCTCGCGCACGGTCGAGTACGCGTACGACGACTTCGCCATCGCCACGCTCGCCAAGGCCCTGGGCCACGAAGACGATTTCGCCAAGTACATGAACCGGAGCGGCTTCTGGCGCAACGTGTGGAACCCGGAGCAGGAGGACCTCTTCCATGACGAGCAAGGCGACGTGCACCGCACCAGCTTCAAGGGGTTCCCGCAGCCGCGCAACATGGACGGCACGTTCAAGTACCAGACCACGCGCATGTGCAGCCCCATCTTCGAGCCGCACAAGTGCTACTTTGACACGGCGCAGTCGACCTACGAGGGCTCCCCCTGGCTGTACAGCTTCTACGCTCCGCAGGACATGAGGGGCCTGATTGACGTGTTTGGCGGCCAGCGCACCTTTTTCGACCGGCTCGACTACTACCACAGCTCCGGCATCGCCGACATGGGCAACGAGCAGTCGTACCTGACCGTGTTCCAGTTCCATTACGCCGGGCGGCCCGGCCGCAGCTCCTACTGGGTCAACGAGTACATCCCCTCGCAGTTCAACGCCTCGGTCAACGGCATCCCTGGCAACGACGACTGCGCCATGGGCGCCTTCGCGGCCATGGCCATGATGGGCTTCTTCCCCGTGGCCGGCCAGTCCGTGTACCTGCTCACCGCGCCCTTCTTTCCCGAGATTCGCATCCGCTCCGGGGACCCGAAGCGCCCGGCCGTCATCCGCCGGACCATCGAGCCCGGGTCCGGCAGGCAGGGTCGCGCCATTTACGTGCGCCGGGCGACGCTCGACGGGGAGGCGTACACGAAGAATTGGATCTCGCACGACTTTTTGCAAAGGGCGGGGAGCTCGTCCTCGAGCTGGGGGACGAGGAGGGCGATTGGGGTACGAGAAACGAGGACTTGCCTCCTAGCTATCCGGCGGCGCAGAGCTGGATGGCGGGTATGGGAACGTGAGGAGGGCTTCGGCTAGATATTATATATATACCTTGGTAGGAAATGTATTATGATCCTTTTCTTTTTTTTTCCCTTTTTTCTTAGAAACATCCTCATAGGCCAGAACACAAGCAGAGGCGGGAATTAGGAAAGTTATGGAGCCTCTAGTGTCCTGTCAGAGAAGCGCATCTGGCTTACACGCCGGATGGCTTGATGCACATTACCCAATCGCATAGTCAAGATCAACTGGTGGGACGAGCTTCGTTCCTGTCCACCTGCATCATCCTGCCTGCACACCCTGCAACTTATCGGGAGAGCAAAGACGAAGAGAATGAGGAAGTGATCGCCCTCTCCAGCTGTTGGGGAAATCCCCACGATCCAAAAGCCCGCTCCATCCAACCAAGTCGGGCAAGTAAAAGGGTTACCGCAAAACCAGTCTACCTTGCCACACTGGAGTATGATGTCACCAACCACCAAATTTGAGAGGGGTATACTTCCAGATCCATGTCAAATGAGTTCTTCATATCTGAAAAGGCCCCAGAGCTGTATTATTACTGGTTACCATAGCTGTTTACCGGACTTGATAGGGCAGGTTGGTTTTGCGGTAACCGTTTTTCTTGCACGACTTGCCAACTAACGCTCCGTTGAGTCGAGTAGCGTGTAATAAAAATGGGGAAGTCTAGTGGGAAGCAAGGAAAAATGGAGCAGCTCACGCATTCCCAAAAAGCTACAAGTACTAGCCATCATGCTTGGTTCTCATGGACCACACTTCGTAATAAAGGGATCCCCTTCGGAAAAGACTTTCGCATTTGGGGGAGTGGAGAGGAAATGGGCGAATCAGAGCTCTCGGATATCAAACGTCTGGGCCTGTGTCCTGCTTCGTACATTTCGTCAGGCGCAAAAATTCTTTCCTTCCTCTCGGTGTGCGTACGATACAGTTTATTCTCATGAGTCACACAGTATCCGTCACATGCCACTGGTGGCAGCATCATCAGCCAAAAAACCAGAAAAACCCAGTGTCCAACCCTCCGTGTGTGTACAGTGTGAATTGGGAACCGGCTTCTTTCGGCAGACGAGGAACCCTTGCTCAATCCTTGGGGAAGCCAATTGTGAGCGAGAAAAATAACAGAAACCCCTCCAGAAGGGAAAAAGAAGGTGACAGGTGCGTGGGATGGAAAAAACCAAGGGCGAATTTTTGTATGACTTCATCGGCGTAGGTGGTCCTTCTTGAGCCGAGGACCCTAGGTACAACCAACACCGAGCGCCCGCCTTAATTCCACCACCGAGCTTACAGCCCACTTGGGAAGGCGCTTGGTGTTTGACTTGTCAAATCATCATCGTCGTCAGAGTTTAGAGCTATGATCCTCTAGGTCAATTCCTTCTTCCCTTCTCTCTTCAGTCTGCAATTGGATCATCTTAAAGGGATTCGTGGTGGGACACACTAAACACCTTGAGCTTTTTTTTTCCCCTTCCCTTCCTGGACTTCTCTATCTGCGTAGCATTTTCTTTCACTCACATAGTGCTCTCCCTCCCTCTCTATCTCTTGCTCTGCGCGACCCCCCTCCCCCTTCCACTTCCCTCCTCCCCTCACATTCTAAGCTCTTTACTCTTCACCTCTAATCCCAAGAGCCATCTTGACTCACAATGGCTTCGCGAGCTCCCTTGCGGTGCCTCGCCAGGCCCTCCCGCCATCTAACACAACGGGCTGCCCGCCAGAGCCTCAACTCCCTCCGCGCGAGCAGCACCGGCATCCGTCCCGCGACGGCCCTCCGCGCTTCATTCCCCCTCGCCACAGCTCGCCGCAACCTCTCCACCTCGAGACCCCGGCGGAACGATGAAGAGGGAGAAGCGGAAGAAGCCTTCGACCCCTCGTCCATCGAGCGCGAGGCCGACCAGGTGGATGTGTGCATAGTGGGCGGAGGCCCCGCGGGCTCTCCGCCGCTATCCGTCTAAAGCAGCTGGCCAACGAGGCGGGCAACGAGGACTTTCGGGTGCTGCTGCTAGAAAAGGCGGGCGAGATCGGGGCGCACATCATGTCGGGCGCCGTAATACAACCGACCGCCATCGAGGAGCTCTTCCCGGATTGGCTCGACGAGGATAACCCCAATAGGTTCGAGTTCGCGACCCCGGCCGGCGCCGACCACATGAAGTTCCTCACCAAAACCATGTCGATTCCCCTCCCCACGCCGCCCCAGATGCATAACCACGGAAACTACATTGTCAGCTTGAACCAGGTGACCAAGTGGCTGGGCGAGCGGGCCGAGGAGCTCGGCGTCGAAATCTACCCCGGCTTCGCCGCCGCCGAGGTCCTCTACACCCAGGATGGCACCGTCATGGGCGTGGCCACCAACGATATGGGCCTCGCCAGGGACGGCCAGCCCAAGGACTCGTTTGAGAGGGGCATGGAGTTCCACGCCAGGGTCACGCTCTTTGGCGAGGGCTGCCACGGCAGCTTGACGAAGCAGGTCATCAACAAGTTTGACCTGCGGCGCGACTCGCAGCACCAGACTTACGCCTTGGGCATCAAGGAGGTCTGGGAGGTGCAGCCGGAGAAGTTCAAGAAGGGCGACATTACCCATTCCATGGGCTACCCCTTACCCAAAGACGTCTACGGCGGCGCCTTCATGTACCACTTTGGTGACAACCTCGTCACCCTCGGCCTTGTTGTCGCGCTCGACTACGAGAACCCCTGGCTCTCGCCGTACCAGGAGTTCCAAAAGATGAAGCAGCACCCCATCTACCGAGATGTTCTCGAGGGTGGCAAGTGCATCTCGTACGGCGCCAGGGCGCTCGTCGAGGGCGGCCTCCAATCCATTCCCAAGGTCATCTTCCCCGGCGGCGCCCTCGTGGGCGACTCGGCCGGCTTCATGAACGTCCCCAAGGTCAAGGGCACTCACAACGCCATGAAGTCGGGCATCCTGGCCGGCGAGGCCACCTACTCGGCCCTTACCGACGGCGACGAGAGCGGCGTCTACCTCTTCCAGTACGAGGACGCGCTCAAGAAGTCGAGCATCTGGAAGGAGCTCAACGAGGTCCGCAACATCCGCCCGTCCTTCCACACCCCGCTCGGCCTCTACGGCGGCATCGCCTACTCGGGCCTCGAGGCCCTGATTCTCAAGGGCAGGGTTCCCTGGACCCTCAACCACAAGAAGCCCGACTACGCCGCGACGAAGCCGGCCGACAAGTTCCCCAAGATCGAGTACGAGAAGCCGGACGGCAAAATCACCTTTGACATCCTCACGAGCGTGTCTAGGACGGGGACGAACCACGAGGAGGACCAGCCCGTCCACCTCCAGGTCAAGGATTGGGACGCGCACGCCCAGGCGGCCTACCCCTCGTTCCAGGGGCTGGAGGCGCGGTTCTGCCCCGCCGGCGTGTACGAATATGTCGAGGACGAGTCCAAGGAGCTCGGTGTCCGGTTCCAGATCAACTCGCAAAAGTAAGTTCGTTATCTATATATCTCCACGACGCAGTCCTGTCCAAAACATTTACCCCAGCCTTGCCTTGAAACTGCCCAGCCGCCGCGAAGAGTGGGAACAGGGGGCTATGGCGCGGCTATTGAACCCTAAAACACGCGAAAGGCGTACTCTTTACTTTTCCCTTTGTTTTTTTCTTTCTTTTTCTCCCATACACTTCTGGTTCCCTCTCCATCCCCAGACAGGGCTGGGGAATAAGCAATATTTTACGCGTAAGTGCAATGGCTAACGTGGCGTTTTCCCTCCTACTTTTAGTTGTATCCACTGCAAGACATGCGATATCAAGGCCCCTCAGCAAGATATCAACTGGACTGTGCCTCAGGGAGGCGAGGGCCCCAAGTATTACCTGACATAGATCATGGGACGGCCTTGAAGACATCGAGGGAGACAGAGAAGAAGAAGAAGAAGAAGAAGAAGAAGAAGAAGAAGAAGAAGAAATAAAAGACAAGAAACAAAAACACGTTGCAAACATATGCGAAACGAATCAAGATCTCGCTCTTCCACAACAAAACAAGAGTGATTGAGATCGAAAAGACTACACATAAAGACTAGATAGAACTGATGCGGATGGTGGGTGTTGGGCATTCATGTACACTTTGACGCGCGGTTGGATTTTTCCCCTTTGTTCTCAATCTTTCTTTCATCCTGTCCATCTCGCAAATATATCGGTCTCTCGCATTTGCTTTGTTTCACCATCGTCTCTCTGACCTCGGATCTCACTCACCATCGGTCTCTCTCGCTGTGTTCGGATTTCTCTTGGGAGGGAAGGGTATCGTTTCGGCGTTTTTACTTTGTACTCATTCATATAGATGTGTAAGTCGTCGCTATCGGCGCGTGGTCAAAGGCAACGTAGTGCAAATGCAAATGCAGATCGTTCTCGTTCTTCCTTTTTTCTTTTTGTTTCCAAGTCTAGTCCCCCCCTCTCTCTCTCTCGCGAAGGGTTCATGCCTCTTTTCCTTATCATCACTTTCGTTTCTTTTTCCACCCTTGACCCATCCCATCGTCCGTCTTCTTTGCCTTTTCCCATCCCATCTGCTTAGTTTTTCTTTTTCGCAGCCCCCTAGGTGCCTCGTTGCTCAAGGCGGGAACCTAGAGAGAAAGAAATAGCCAAGAGGTTGGCGCCAAGAAGAGCGTCGTGAGGCTGGATAGAACTTTGGACAAGACAGAAACCACGCGCAGCGGGCATCGTATAGTTCGGGAAGGGGGAAAAGATGATCCAAAAGAATGTTGCAAATGATCCTCGTTTGTGATCCTGCGCATTGCCCGATAATTTTTGGTATTCACGACATTTCCACGAGGCCACGTTTACTACGAATAAGAGGAAGAAAAGATAGGTTCAGGCCATGCCTGGGGGCCAAAAAGGAATTTGATAGAAGAGGTGCGCGTGTTCAGACTCGAGTCTAACACAAAGTCTTTGGCGAGGACAAAGGAGCCGGATTTGGATGATCCCGGAACCCCGTTGTTGGGGAATGCGCCGAGCATGATATTTCCCTTCTTTTCCCTTTTCCATTTTTTTCTTCTTTTTTCTTCTTCTTCGCCCTTTGCGCGCAAACGTCCAAACTCGAGCTAAACCGATGGACAGTTGAAGATGATTCTTTTAGGAGGGTAATTTTTCAAAGATAATTACGACAAGGCTGCGGACAGATTGCGACCTTCAAACGTCACATGTTCGCCAGAGGAGCTTGAAGGTTCAATTAGGAAAGAGCTTCGCAACCAAATTTCGAGGAGAAAAAAATAGATTTCCGCTTTCGGTCATCGAAACACAGAAGGAGCAAGGGGTGGGCAAAATTCGTCCTCCATGTGGCCAGAAAAAAAGAAAATTAGAAAGGAAAAAAAGAGATAAAATCATAAGGCACCTTTGTGCCTCTCAAAGGTCAAGAGGTCGCGTCGAACGAGTTCTCTCTCTTTCAACTTGATGCATCGGACTGGTAGTTTCTTGTCTTTCGGGGCCGATGTTGACGAAGAATATGAACTCTGAACCCGCGACATCTTGCGCTGGCGAGCTGATGCTCGATGGATCACGGTACGCACAATGCACGGATCCTGCGACACAACGGCAAGGGATTGTTCACAATTTGTGTCAGACGTACTACTGTTTTCAGTGCAGCTGAGATGGGGATAAAAATTTGTGCTTGCTGACATGGGCCGTGATTCACGATTGATCTTCCCGTGCCCATTCACTCCGTGAGTTTTCCTTTCTTTTTCCTTTCCTCATTCTCTTCTCTCTCATTTTGGGGGCATTTTTCTGAGTTGGATAGAGGGAGCTATTCAAACGGCCAACGTTTCCAGCAAGGCACGGGCGCAACTCACAGAAGCCGGGCTGGCATGTGCAAAGGGTGGACGCTGGCCAGCTTGTGCGACATTCAAACGGGCAGTACAATGCAATACGGAGAGAAAGGGGGTTGGCACCAGAAAAACAGAGGATCAAGTTCACAGCGTGCTCTGGGAGGCTGCATGATTCAGTGGGTCTGCTCTGGTGGAGCTTGAACGGCTTAGGATGGGTAAAGCCCAGAGAAGACAGATTCTGGTCCAGGGTTCAACGAAATGAGCGAAAATTGTTAGTGCGGTACCTCCAATAAAGTCAAGGAAAGCAACCAGCCTCCCTGGTAAGGATGGGGCGGGCGAGCAACCTGCCCCATGGCAACAGAGATCAAGGGAGGTAGGGGTGATCCTGAGCGCGTTTTCCAAGGTCGGGGGCTACACGATACGAAATGAGATCCACATGGACTCCCCGAGGATAGGATGCGACGTGGAGATGATGGACAAGACGGCGCCGCGGCCTCCTGGAGTGGTTCAAGAGACAATCCGGCTTTGGCCATGGACAGAAAAATTGCTGTTCATCATGGCATGTTTTCATGAGGCCCCGAAAATGTCGGGCAAAAGCGAGCATGTCTGGAAATGGGAAAAAAAGAAAGGGGAAAAAGAAAAAGAAAAGAAAAACCGGGAAATGTAGGCAGGCAGCAGTATCAAGTCGGCTGGGCCAAACGAGGCGGAGCGAAGTGGTACTTGAGGGACGAGGTCCGCGCAACCCCGGGCGTTATTGGATGAAAAGCAACCGTCGGCTAGTGCTCCGAGGTTCTGCCAGCAGAGTTTTCCGCAACTGTCATTGGTTCATACCGAGTGACGTGCCCGCGGAATCCCCATGAGTCATAGCTTGAAAGGAAACTGGCGAAACTCGCCAGAGGCAGCCTGGTCCAAGTTCTGGCGCCGCGGGAAGGGGGAAATTAACAAGCTTTACGCACCACCAGACAAAAGAAATCGGTCGAATCCGAGGGAAACTCTGTTTGCGTTGCAAGAAGAGGGGCGAATGAGGTCAGTTCGATCTCCCCGACTGGTCAGCGAGAAAGAGAGGGGTGAATCAGAATCGAGTTGTCGTCGTCGCGGTCGTCCATGGTGTAGGATGAAGATAGGATCGAGAAAAGAGCGAAATGAGCGAAAGGGAGAAGGGGATGAAAAAGTTGAGGTTGCAGGAAAGCATATCATCGAGCGCGGATGATCAAGAAGAAAGCATCAAGAAAGGGGCTCGCGACGTGTTTCAAAGCAGAATGGAAAGGGGGGAAGAGAGAAAAAAAAGGGGGGAAGGGGGTCGCAACGGAGGTGTGGGTTGGTATCAAAAATAAAAGTGGAGGGGGCATGAGAGCTCTCACAGCGACTGGTGGCGGCCAAATGCGACTGTGGCTGGGGTGTCCGGTTGCGTGCCCGGCAGGACGCGACAAGTCCTTTGCAAACGGAGGGAAAAGGGAGGGAAAAGGGAGGGAAAAAAAAAAAAAAAAAAAACTTCTCTCAGTTGGGGCTAGGTGAGGACGAGAGGTGTCGAGAACCCGCTGTCGGCCACTATCGGTTCTTGCTGAAATGGGTATTTTGAATAGCCAGAGCGGCTCATTTGGCCTTATCTCTGTCGTTCATGCCAATAAGCTCAATATCGGAGGGATTGAGGGGAAGGTCGAAGAGGCTGGGAAGGAAGAATGAAAATGATGAGGGGATTTCATTTTCTGAATCGAAAATCGGAGAGGCAATTGCCGTCATTCAAGTGGATGATTTGATCGATGTTAGGGTGAATGGGAGGAAGTTGTTGTGCAAAAGGTGAGCGTGAACTTGAAGCAACCGAGAGGGCCGAAGACGGCAGCGGGAAAAGCAGCAAGCACGATGGGAAAAGAAAACCTAAGGAGAAGAAAAATTCAAGTACGAGAGTACCTATCAAAGCATCTTGATACGACATCATAAAACGGACCAAGGTCTTATCGTTTCGCTGCACACAGACCAAAGAGAAAGAAAGAAAAATCAGCACCAAGCGAGAGGGTGTAGTGATACAAGCCCGCTGGTATGGCGGTACTTGTGGGTATGCAGGGGGACCGCTTGGTGGGATCAGTGGGAAATGGACGGAATGGGCGGTTTTCATTGGTCGATCAAGTGATAGCCCGGGCCACTAAGGGTAGGCTGGACCCAGCGCAAAATTGCCACTGGTTCTGTTGCCCCAGGAGTCACTGCCCAAGGCAGCCGGCTTGTCCAAAATTATAAGTAGTCCAGCCCCCCTCAATCTTTCTGTTTCGAAAGTCTTGCGCGGAAGTACCGACTGACAGGCCCTACGTAGTATCCCATACGTTTGGCCCTTACAACCACATTTCATCATCTTAATAATCATTTTCTTTTTTCCGATTCACCTGTCTCCCTCACCACACACCCTCCAAGACCACACATCGGTTTTAATTCTGGGGCCAGCGACACCATCTCGCCTATCGCCATCTTCCATTTCGGCATCCCCTCATCATCACGCCGATTCCTCCAACCCCTAAAAATTTCCAAAGCGGTGCAGAGTTGATTCCTTGACTGGAATTTCTCATCTAAAGCGCACTGCGCCCGAGCGAGGTTCATCCGTGGAACAACCCCCTCATCTCACACACACTCTCCACCTACATTCTCTTCAAACTTGCACAAAGGTTTCTCCATCAGGATCAAGAGAAGACAGCTCATCTTCCTCTTCCTCGAGATAAGGACCAAAAACACAAGAAAAAAAAAAGAGCAATTTAGCACTTTTCGACGACGAAGCGGTGATATCACCATTGCAGGGCAACGCCTTCGAACAGGGACAGGAAAGAAAGCTGGAACACGTTTCCTTCTCCTCCCCGCCGACCCCCGTCGTCATCCTTAAAAGCGTCAATTAAGGACCGGTTGCGCAGCGGTGATTCTTTGCGGACGCTTTTTGAGTCCAGCGAGAGCGAGACGGTCGAGCTACCCACAAGAGACAGTCGCCCATCGTCCTCCTCATCAACCCCGCCCCGGTCTTTGCGCATTTCGTAAAGATCAGTAGACTTGTCGCGCTGAACAAGAGAACCAAGTGAGCTGGTTGCGCCGTCCCTCTGCGCCCTGCCCTTTCTCCTCGAACCATCGCGAGATCACTTCCCTGTCCGAAGAGAGATATCCATCCACCTCTACCGAAGGAGGTCCTCGATTCATCTCGGAAGCCCACGTCTTCTTGAACAACCGCTGTAGGGGAGACATTGACTTGTTTATCTCCCATTTCGGTAGGCATTTCACTTTCTTTTCTGTCGCATTTCATCCGTCCTTTTTAAACTGTTCTGCATGTGATATCCCAATCGGAAGGCGCGATGTTTCTTCCTTGCGCTGGGCCAAGCCTAATTGATTCATCATCTTCATTGTTGTCCCCTCTCCTTGCCACCTTGCTCAAGCCCTGTTGATGACTGGAGCAAGCTGTGGGCTGGTGATCACTTTTTTTCCCTTGTTTTTCTTTCTTTTTCTCTTCTCTCTTTTCCCACCCTTAAAATCATCCTCCACCTCAAACCGTCCACGGTCTTGACCTTCCTTGACGTGATTGAAGCTGGGGCTCGCACATTGGTTGGCAGATATGCGACCCATTCAAATTCGAAAGGCGGCGTTGCTAATCAAATGACATGCTAGGTCTGTTCTATTTCGTCTTCGAAGCAACAGTCTAGAACGTTGCTTCGGCCTCTAAGCTCCAACATATCCAACATGGAGACGATTCAGACTCACCCCTCCACCGCCGCGCAGGCGAAGGGCTTCATGGAGCCAGGCTCGTTCGCTTTCCCCAACAGCCAGCACGTCGTTAATGGCGCCCCTGTCGATTTGAAGAACAACGGCCAGCTCCCCGTCGTCAATGGAGCGCAGCAAACCAACGGAACGAACGGAAACGCAGTTGCCCCGGCCACTCCCGCCGCGACGCCCGCTACTAACCCTGGTGCCAGCGGTCTTACGCCCACACTTCAGTATGTGAACGCCTGCGGTGCTTAGCATACCTGTGCGTTCATGTTTTGATACTTACAAAATGGCTCTTAGGAACATTGTCGCCACTGTCAATCTTGACTGCAGACTGTAAGACTCCCCACTCGTTCAGCTCTACGTCACGATCACTTCTAACTTGCTGGCTTATAGTGATCTGAAGACCATTGCTCTGCATGCCCGCAATGCGGAGTACAACCCTAAGGTACAGCACACCTGGTTCTGGGAATCATGAATGCTGTCCATGGATTGTGCAATTTGTGCTAACATGAATGCTTCCCCAGCGTTTTGCTGCTGTCATCATGCGTATCCGTGAGCCCAAAACGACAGCTCTCATCTTCGCCTCAGGCAAGATGGTCGTGACTGGTGCCAAGTCGGAGGATGACTCGAAGCTCGCCAGCCGAAAATATGCCCGTATCATTCAGAAGCTTGGGTTCAACTCCAAGTTTACCGACTTCAAGATCCAGAACATTGTCGGCTCGTGCGATATCAAGTTCCCCATCAGACTCGAGGGTTTGGCTTCGCGCCATCACAATTTCAGTTCTTACGAACCTGAATTGTTCCCCGGTCTGATTTACCGCATGATCAAGGTTCGTTGGAATCAGTCCAATCTTCGTCCTTTTCTTTTTTCCTCCCCCATCGCTAACCGGTGACTTTTGCTGTAGCCTAAAATCGTGCTTCTCATCTTCGTCAGTGGCAAGATTGTGCTCACTGGTGCCAAGGTTCGAGAGGAGATCTACCAGGCCTTCGAAATGATCTACCCTGTGCTCCAAGGTATGCTCCGGCCCCTTTGCCATCTTGGCTTCAAACCCCTCTCGAATGACGGGGTACTGACTTTTCGCGCGCAGATTTCCGCAAAGTTTAAACGCTCGACGCAGCGAGCGCGACATTGCCGGAAAGCTTTTCGAGCCACACGTCACACGACCTAAGCGACAACAACACTTCCCAAGCCTTGACGTCCTTTTCGTCGACTTGTCGACTCGAGTATTTGTTTTCTGTACGATTAGAATTATCATTACGATACCACGACTGCGTTGTGACCCTCGTTGGCCTCTTTGGGCGACCCGAGTTTGGCAAACGAGTTGCGTCATCTGTAACACCCTCGCGTTTTCCCCCTCAAAATGGCTCTGTTTTTTATTTCAGTTTTATCATGCATTGCAGCGGCGTTGGCAAAGGAGGCAGTTCCCTAATCAAGAAGAAAAAACTTGGTTGAGGGCGGTATTCATTTGGTTTGCCAAACTTTTTTGTTGTTTTCGTCTTGTCTTGTTCTGCGTCGTTCGTTGCGATATCTTTTGCTTTTTTGTTTTTCTTCAAGAAAGGGGGAGGCGGAAACAGAAGGGTTCTCTTTTTTCCCACAGCATCTCATAGATTTGCTTGTGTTGTGGAGTCGGTTGCCACAAGCCATGATGAGCGTCATGACGGACCGAACAAGAGGAGAGCACGATGGATCCGATGGACTCACGTATCGTGGGATTCTAGATGGGCGGAAAACTGCACCGAATCTCGCTGGCCTGAGCGACAAGATTTTCTCTCTTGAGCTCCGAAGCGGATCTGTACGCAGAAACAGAATTAGAAGAAGAGGAAGAGTGGAAAGACGCCGTTTAAGCAACATGCCTTGGACTGGCTATTATTTATCTGTCCGACTTGACGCAGCCGTTAGGCTGCGCAAGGCGGCGATGCGTAATCCGAGCATTTGTACATTCGCTCGCGGTTGCGAGCAAGTAGCTGCTAGTTAAATGACGTTTATTTCTGCTCCAAAAATGATGCTTGTTTCTCGTGTTGTGTGTGCTCATTGGACAAAGCTATAAACCCAAAGCCGTACGCACAAAAGCTCACTCCCCGCGTACGGTCCTGCGCCTTGTGCCTTTGGGGTAGATAGGACATTGACGATGTTCCTCACGTTTCCTGTCACTCTCGCCCTAAGTCCTTGCATGTTTTACTGACGCCATCCCCCGGCCATTTGCACCATTTGCACCATTTGCACCATGAATAGGGCCTACTTGAAACTCGTTTCATACCTAGTTCCCATGTTCGAGTCGGCGCCTCTCTCTTTTCACGGCTGAAGCGGATAGACAATGGGCTAGGGAGAAGGATAGGGCGGCGGGTGCGTGTGGGGAGTGTGTCTGTGGGTAGTTGTAAGGAAGCGGGGGAACACAACCCAGCGTCTGCATGATATGTGGTTCGTAAGTACTTGTGCTAGGCACTCCCACCTTCTCCTCTCCTACTCCGTTTTCCCATAAGCCTTTCGCCGACTAACCCGAGTGGTTTTGTGGATCGAAAAGCCGTCCTTTTTTTTTTTTTGGTTTGTGTCACCACCCCGCAGCCTACACACCGCACACGTTGCCCCTCTCTCGAAGCTGTAGCATTCGATCCCATTCGACGGCGCAAACCATGTCTGACGAGACCACCACGCAGGCCAAGGGGCCCCACCCCATTCCATCCTCCATTCTCATTGTGGGCAGCGGCGCGTTTGGGCTTTCCACGGCGTGGGCGCTCGCGACGCGGCCGGATTTCGCCGCCACGCGCATCACGCTTGTGGACAGGGTGACGAGCCTCAAGGATGGCGACCTACCGAGCAGCGACGCCGCGAGCATGGATTCGTCGCGCATCGTCAGGGCCGACTACGCGGATGCGCTGTACGCCCGGCTGGGCGTGGAGGCGCAAAAGGCGTGGAGGGGAGTTCGGCGAGGACGGGCGGTATTCGGAGAGCGGGCTCCTCGTCGTCGGGGAGGAAGGGTCCAAGGGGATGGCGTACGTGCGGGGTAGCCTGGCCAACGTGATGGACATTGCCAAGGAGCAAGGGTACGCGGACCGGATCGTGGAGGTGGGGACGGGGGAGGAGCTCCGGGCGTTGCTGGGCACGGCGGAGAAACCGGGCGACTGGGGGTATCTGAACAAGACGTCGGGCTGGGCGGACGCGACCCGGGGCATGGAGTGGGTGCTGGAAAAGGTCAAGGCCACGGGGAGGGTCGAGTTCGTCAGCGGGACGGTGGAGAGGCTCGTGCGGGACGACGCGGCGGGGCGGGTGACGGGGTGAAGCTGCAGGATGGCGCCGTGCTGGAGGCGGACTTGGTAGTTGTGGCGGCGGGCGCGTGGACGGGCGGGCTGGTGGACCTGCGGGGCCTGGTGACGGCGACGGGCCACGTGCTCGCGTACATGGACCTGTCGGACGAAGAGCAGGCGGCGCTCGCTGACATGCCTGTGGTGCTCAACCTCGGGTCGGGCTTGTTCGTGATCCCGCCGCGGAATAATGTGCTCAAGGCCGCGAGGCACGCGTTTGGGTACCTGAACCCGGTCGACCTCCCCGCGGCGAAGTTGCTGCCGAAAGAGGTGCCCCAAGAGACGGACGGCCGTGCGGAAGATGGTACCGGTGCTGCTGGCCGCGATGGCGATGATGGCCCTGGTTCCACGATACGGATTTCCGCGCCTAGGACCGCGGTTGACGCGGAGTCGATAGGCCTGCCCTTGGAGGCGGAGACGGATCTGCGCCGCTCACTTCGGCAGTTCATCCCCGTCGAAGCCTTGCACGACAGGCCGTTTACCTCGTCCCGGATCTGCTGGTACTCGGACACGCCCGACGGCGATTTCCTCGTGGATTATCACCCGGCGTGGAAAGGCGTGTTTGTGGCGACGGGGACAGTGGGCACGCGTACAAGTTCCTGCCTGTGCTCGGCGGCAAGATTGTCGACTGCATCGCGGGCCGGGGCGACGAGGCCGTGAGGCGAAAGTGGCGATGGAGGGAGGGCAAGGTGTCCGTTGTGGAGGGTATCGCGGCCGTCGTCACGGAGGATGGGAGCCGTGGGGGCAGCCCGGGGAAGATTCTGGAGAGGGAATTGGCAAGGACGGAGTAGGTGCGTTGATACTGCGCGTTGCACTACTTGCTGTGATAAGAATTGTGAATTTATATTATTTCTCAGACTTGTGATTCCTTTGTAGAGCTATAGAGCTGTCCACCTCCCTTCGAGTTGTGATAATCTTTGTTGGTTAGAATCTTTAAGAGTGCTGACCCTTTCCATGGCCTTGTAACATGTAATGAATCAAATATATCGTTTACGACTGTAGAAAACGCGATCCATGGCATATACTCCTTTTTCTATCCTTTGTGGACCGTAAAGCTGGTGCTGGTAGCTCTTGCCTCCAAG
Source organism: Parascedosporium putredinis (assembly GCA_949357655.1). Classification (NCBI taxonomy): domain Eukaryota; kingdom Fungi; phylum Ascomycota; class Sordariomycetes; order Microascales; family Microascaceae; genus Parascedosporium; species Parascedosporium putredinis. Next base: position 270,786 of record CASHTG010000021.1, on the reverse strand, counting down.
TTGATATTCATGTGCAAGGTGTATCCTTATAACCATATAGTGGCATCTGCACTGTTGCACAGACCAAGGATGACCACTGCAAGCCTTGTCTCTCAGCCTTTTTCTCGTTGATTTCCACCACGACACGAATAACCGCAAAAAGAGCCACCGAAGCTTTGGACCAGGCGCTTGCCTTTTTATGGGGTGCCATTTTCTCGTTTCCCCAGAAGAAAAAAGCGGGCGCGAATCATGTCTTTCCGAAAACCGCCCGGCGAGGGCTTCACGAATTCCGATCCCAAGCTCCAAAAGCCCTCTCGAAAATCCGCCTTCGAGAAGCAAAAGGCCGAAGCCGAGGCCAAGCGCGCGCGCGAGGCCGCCGAAACCGCGGCGGTATTCGAGGATTTCGTCAAGAGTTTTGATAATGACGCCGGGGGCGGCGATTCCCACGGGGACGGTTCCAGCAGCAGGGAGGTGGCAGGGGCGGTGTTTTTGGTGGGGCCAGGCCTGGCGGGGCAAGCCCCCGTTGTCGGAGGCGGCGCAGCTTCGAGGCGGCACTTTGTGCAGTCTGGCTCGGCGCTGAAGAGCGGGCCTGGGTCGTTGGGTCCCGCCCCTCCGGCCTTTGGCAAGAAGAGGGCGTTTGACGCCTACCAAAAGGACGGGGCTGGCAGGCCGTGGGATAAGGGCGATCGGGGGTGCTGGGATACGAAGACGAGGGGACGGCCCCGACGAAATCGATTGCGAAAGTGTTCAACGCGAGCGATGACGAGGAAGAGGCGGAGGGCAGTTCGAGGAAGGAGGAGGACATGGTGGCAAAGCCGACATTGCAGCTCGCGCAGCTGCCTCCCGGAATCTCTCCCGCGGCTGTCAAGGCGCTGGTCCCCAGTAGCTTGACCGTGGAGGGCGTCAAGATATTGCCTAGCGCCATGAAGGCGGCTACGGAAAGGAAGTCTACCGTGGCTATCGTCACTCTCTCGCAGGAAACGCCAGCGGCGGACATTGACGCCGTCGTGACGCAGCTGCAAAACCGCTATCTAGGGTTCGGCTACTATCTCTCCATCCACCGCCACCTATCGTCGGCCGTGACGGCTTCTACGGCGACCTCGCTGATGAACACGTCATCTTCGGCGTCCCAGCCATTCGGCGCGAAGCCGATTTCGCTGGGAAACAACAATAGCCACGCACATCAAGGAGGGTTCCACCACCACCACCGCGGCTTCGCGCCGCCAACATCCTACGGGCCTTCCGGCGCGGTGAACCGGAGTGGTCTCATGCATGTGCCTGTTAACCCACCCCAGGACGTGAAAACTATACAGATGATCAACATGGTCATCGAGGGACTACTAGAACACGGCCCCGAGTTTGAGGCGCTGCTTATGTCACGGCCGGACGTGCAAAGGGAAGAGAAGTGGGCATGGCTTTGGAATGCGCGCGGAGAGGCTGGCGTGTGGTATCGATGGAAGTTGTGGCAAGTAGTCACGGGCACGGACCCGACGCCGGGGAGACAAAAATATTACCCGCTGTTTGAGGATAGTCACGCGTGGAAGGAGCCCAAGAAGGGCCTGCCTTTCGAGTACGCTGCCGAGCTGGACGAGCTCGTCTCCGACCCAGACTACAATTCGACGGATGACGAGGAATGGGAGAACGACGGAGACCGCGAACCACCGGGGAAGGAAGTCGAGAAGACGTTTCTCAACCCGCTGGAAAAAGCGAGACTTGCGCATCTCTTAGCACGGTTACCTACTACTCTATCACGGATACGCAAGGGAGATATCGCCAGGGTTACCGCCTTCGCCATTACCCATGCCAGCCGCGGCGCGGACGAGGTCGTGGACATGATTGTCGCCAACATTGACAAGCCCTTTTCCCAGACGGGAGCTAACCCGCAGAAGAAGTCGGGCGGTGGCAAAGACCGAGACTCGAGCCCCGAAGGCGAGGACGGCAAGGGCGGTGCCAACGAGAGCAACGATGACAGTGCGGCTAGGCTGGTCGGCCTCTACGTGATTAGCGACGTCTTGTCATCATCCTCGACGAGCGTCGTGCGCCACGCGTGGAGATTTCGGCAACTCTTTGAAACCGCGCTCAAGGATCACAAGACATTCGAGAAGCTGGGCATGATGCCCCACAAGAACCAATGGGGTCGTCTACGAGCGGACAAGTGGAAGCGCAGCGTGAACCTGGTGCTCAACTTGTGGGAGGGCTGGTGCGTCTTCACGGCCGAGAGCCAGGAGAGGTTTGTGCGCCACTTTGAGGAGCCGCCCGAGCTGCAGAACCTGCGAAAGGCGGAAGTTGCGCAGCCGGCGCAGGGCGGCAAGTGGAAGCCGGTCGATGCGCCCAGCGTCGCGGCGGATGCTGCGCCGCTCCCCGTGAGCAGGGAAGTCGAGGACGTGGAGGGCGAACCTATGGAGGAGGACGACGTGCCGGGGAGCCGATGGCTGACGATGATGACGACGTGGAGGGAGAACCGATGGTGGAAGATGACGTTGAAGGCGAGCCCATGAGCGAAGGAGAGGATGATGTCGAAGGGGCGCCCATGGACGAAGATGACGTAGATAGCGAAGCAAGGGCAACGACGGGACTAGGCCAACATCCGCCCAGACCCAAATCCCCGGATCCACGGCGGGGAGAGGGTGTTGTCGATGCATCCACTGTCGCGCCATCATCGAGACCGATGGGCCGGCCGAGAAATCGGATTAGAGCTGTGGACATGTTTGCCGACTCGGGCGAGTCGGACTAGTTTGGATGGACGCACACCCAATTCCAAAAAGAATATAAGAAACAAAAAACCACATATACACAAACACGCACCTTTGCCTAGGCCTTTCTTTTCCGAAAAAGGCTTGGGGGCCCATTATTTCTCTCATCTTCCCGCTATTGCATGGTCCATGGTCGGGAGCATGCTGCAAAGGCAGGGTCAGGTGGGATGGCTGATACCCTCCAGGGCCCTCCTTTCAGGTTACCACCCAATGCCAACAATGCCAATACAGAATATCATAGCTAATGCCAATGCAATTACCAACTTTTTCGGCGGGCTCCCCGCTTCCTTGGTACTCCTATGAGGCCATCCCGTCCGCCGCCCACCCCCTCTTCCCCACCCTTCACTCGCTGCTTCTGGGAATGTGGCCCAAGCTTGGCAACCAGAGCTATGGTCTAGATCAAGGAAAGGAGAGATGGTCACGACGGAGAGAAGCGGGGAGAGGCTCAAAGAAGGACGAGGAAAGAAGCGAAGTCACTGTATCCGAGTGCAAAGCGCCCTCATTCCGCTGTACTGTCAATTGGCTAGCCCTGGTCCAGATGAGGGGTGAACCCGATCCGACATACAATATTGACCCGTAGAGGGCTACCCGCGTCTGGAAAACGTGGGAGATCCCGGCGCGACGTTCCAATGGCCACAGGAAGTGCGCGGAAATGGGAAATGGGATGGCCTAGCTTGCTGACGATTCCAGGATCGTACTGGGGCCTGGAGCTGAGGGGAGGGGCCGGCCGGGCATGAACGACATGGGAGGGCTGGGACTGGCTGGCCCGAACTTGGCTAACCGTACATTTGTGGGAATGATTAATAACGAAAAGGCTCTCCCTCGAGCCGATGCGACTTGCCCTGGGCTGCCTAGGTTCTCATGGTGGGGGAAAGTGTATGATGGAGGGTATATGCTATACGCTCTACCCACTTCGTAGCCGGCGAAGGGTTCCCGTGAGCGCTCCACGAAATCGAAGCGTACTTTCACTATTACAACCGGGACTCTTGAAGGATCATTATCCAGCACTAGCCGATATATCACAAACCGGCCGTCATCGACCCCATTCGACCTGCGCGGTCAGCGTCCTTTTTCGAGACGCGTGCCTTTCCCAGCGGCCGCCTGGCTATCCGAACGGGGACCATTCTGCCGGATTCACTGTGCGTCCTGATTGAGAGAAAACGTGCGTTGCACCGCATGCCCGCAAGCCGCAAGAGCAATCAATATATGGTTCTCATGTTATTCGCTGCCCTGCCTGGTGGAGTGATATACTTTGTTCGTACTCCGCGTCCCCTTGCCCTTTGACGATTGACACCTACAAGGCCCGAGTACGATACGGTTGATCCTCAGTCGCTAGCTGCCTCTACGAGAGAGCAAGAGGTAGAGAAGCCCGTTTCAGCTTCTACAAGTACCAATGGAAAGCTTTTCTAAAGAATATTATTAGGACTCCGATTATTTGTGGCCCCTTTGTTGAGCGTTTCCTCTTGTTTGTACTTGATGTTTGGTTCGACTTGATCTGACTAACACGGTCCGTCGTTGGGGAAGGAGGGAAGGAGGGATGGAGGGAAAGGGGGGGCGTTGGAATTTGGCCAATGAAAACTTGCTCACTTGTGCCTGGAGTTTTGGGGGTAGGAAATAGAATGCGAGATGGGATTTTCCTTCCCCAAGTCCCAAGTCTCTATCGCGCCTGGCCACACAAAATACTTCGTACACGTCTCACAAGCTAGCTCCCGCTCGGGTCGCTCTTGTTCAAAGTTGCCCAAAGAACTCGGCCGGCTTGAAGGGCTGGAAGAGGGTTGGGAAAAGAGCGCTTGGGATCTGCACCGTGCTTTGGGGTGTCAGTAGACACGCAATTTTGGATATAAGTACGAAAGTAGTACGGAGCAACAGTCGCACTGGGGTTTCGTCAAAGTTTGGCGCAAGCTGGTTGCTTCCGTTTTTAGACGCCTCTCGAGGACCTTGAAGCAAGGATCCATAGATCAATGGACTCGGGTTGTATGCTGTATGCTGTATGTACACATGGGACGTCAGCCGAAGCAAGGTAACTCGCGGTCCCCTTCCATTGATCTTCATCATTTAGAAGTTGACTGGAGGGCCGTTCGAGAATAGTCATGTGGCTTCCGCACCTTCTTGAATTGCACTAAAATGGACCTGAGACACCCGGAAGCTGCGCGCTAGTTTGCAGGTACATCAATTGACTTTTCTTTTACACGATACCTTGACCCGGAAAGTAGTCTTAATCGTTTTCCAGTTTGTCGGTGCTCAGACTCGAGATTCTCAAAGAGAGATCGGTCTCTCTGAGGCGACAGTCAAAACCTGGCACTGTAGCGCACTCTCGGCGATCTGGGTGAAAGACAAGCGAGGCATCGGCCGTCTGCACTGGGCCGTCAACGCCACGAACAGGGACCCCTCTCGGGGATCGCGTAATTCTAGGTGGGGAGTGGGAGAGCCGGCCGACCCAGTTGGGAACTTGCCATTTGTCCAAGGCTTGGTCGTCACGCCGCGGGAGCTGGGGGACGGCCCAGGGTTAACCCCCACTCGACTCAATGCTGGTGTCGCCCTCTGTTGACGGCTTCTGGGGGATGGTCTCCAAAAGGGAAAGGGGCTCGAGGGGCAAAGGCCAGCGCGATACAATGCATTGTATGGACTGGGAGGTGACCAAGCCTAGTGTGGATTTGCTAGCCCCGGCACCAACAAGAAGGAAAAGGAAAAAAATTCCGTACGACGCCATGATAATCACTGGTGGCGAAGAGGTTATCGCCCAGGCCAGTGCGGCAGGCAATGCTCAGTGTGCTAGGCAGATGGTCCGTCCCCTCTTCTTTCCCAAGAGGTTGGAAGTCACCCTCAAGGTCAGCACGTCTTCTAACCATTACTAACGGTTGTTGGTATAACCCCACCATCAATGGCAAGGACCACACTATAGGACACTACATCGAGCTCTTTATGGTGCGGGCCCCATCGCCTTTGAGTCTCCATATTATTCGAGCCCTTCTCGTTCGACCCGGAAGATAGAGACGGTTCCGAGACTTGCCAATTCCAGATCGCGCAGCAACCCGCCCCCTCAATCCTTCCGTCAAGGAATCTGTTAAATCAAGAAGCATCGTCGAAAACAGCATTGATCGGATCTGGAAAGAATTGTCTTGTGTTCATCGCCGACCCTCATCAAGACTGAGCCGCTTGACCTTCGCAGCTAAACTTGATGACTTCCATGGAGATTTGTCACTGAATTCGCCCGGAAACCTTTTTTCCTTCGCTCCGCACACGCCCCTGGCTGACCCTTTGGGGGATAACTACTTCTCTCTTTCCTCATTCCTTTTTGCAGAGCGCCTCTATTGCCTTTGTGCTTTCTACTTCTCACCCCTTCCTTTTTATTCTTCTTGGTTTTCGGCTCGCCATACCAACATCTGTATTGTCGCTGTGCAGGCGACAGCACGTGGGTTGAGCACATTACAACTTGACGCACTCTCGCCGGGATTTGCGCAAGTTTTACCCATCCGCCGCCCGCCACCACCGAAAACTCTTTGTCCACTCCACAGCTCTCTAATTCGACTGACCCTGTGTCGCGTATCCAGTGCTGGACCGCGACCGTCCCTCTTCTCACATTTCCCACCTACTTGTTCGATCCCGGAGCCCACCGGAGCCTCTAGCGTTGACGGTTCGCCCCGGATCTCACTCGCCGAGGATTGGATTGGGTAGTGTCCCTGGCTTGATCCGACACTCCTCTGACGCACACTTTCCTTTTGACGTTTTCTTCCTTGCGGCTTCTGGGTCGTTCCCCTCCCCCACTTTTTCGACAGCAGAACGAAAGAGACAGCACAAGCTTAGGGGACACAACTTTGCAGGACAAGGTACCTCGACGAGCAAACAGCTGCTTTTTGCTGCTGATCCATCTGTTGCTTGGCCGTTTGATGTCTTGCCATTAGACCGTGTGCAAAGGTGAGGGCCGCGCCGCAACTCGACGCGCCGAACCGAACGACCGGGGCTTGTGCACTCGTGCTCTCGTGCTGCTTTGTTCCTGCGACATACCGGTGCTCCCCACAGGGACGTATCTGCCCGTGAGCTGCGTCTCGTGTCCTTCTGGATCTCCTCCTCCTCCTAGCTATCCGACCCATGTAGCCTAGTGGTGTCTAGAGGATCTCTTATCCCCAATCATGCCGATCATCAACGGCCAAAAGATGGCCTGGTGAGTCTTCTTCTCTCCGCAGGCCCTTGCCCGCCCAAACCCCGAATCCTCCTCCTGCCCGCCCCTGGTATACCTGCCATCTTCTCTTCTTTTAGAGAGGGTGGCTTGATCTCAATCTCATGTTTTGCTTTTCCTCTACAATGTGTCCACTCGGGGAGCTGCTGCGCTCTCTGCAAAACCTTGGGGACGGGCATTACCATAACTCCCTAGGTATAGGGCGCGATGGACGCCGGCAACCACCGAAAGGGCCGATTTGCTTGATGACTTGCCCTCCTACTAACATGCCTTGTCCTGTGTAGCGAGCCCTGCATTCGCGGCCATCGCTCGACGAAATGTAATCACGCGAACGAACGACTGATGGTGCCTGTCCGAAAACCAGGAAGGCCACTCAGTCTATGTCCCCATCCTCCCTCTCGCCCGTGCGGCTGCGCCGGCGTGACCGCCGCTATCCCCGGAAACAGAAATGCCGATGCGGCCCCTCCAAGACTCCCACCGCAAAGGACGACCCTCTCCCAAGCTTCAGTCGCCGTCTCCAAGCGACACGCCGCCGAAATCACCCGCGCGGACGAACTCGGCGTCGGGGACTTTTCGCGTACAGAAACCGCCGAAGCCACCAAGCCGCAAGGCATCGATAGACCCCGCCAGCCTTGATCGAATAGATCCGAGCCAAGTGAACATCATGCCATCTCTAGGCGCCCGTAACCCCTACAGTCCCCCAACGGAAACCCCGCGATACATGCGATACCAAACCTGCCCGACGCACAGTACGGACATATCCACGTGCCCAGTCCTCACGGCCAGGGCGTGATGAACCCGATGATGTATCCCATCTTTCCTCACCAGATGGCACCTCCAGTCTCGGGCCACACTATGGCATCCATCCCTGCCGAAGAACACGCTAGCTCGCTGTCCAATGACGCGCTGTTGGGCGGCCACAGCAGGAACAATAGCCACGGACCGGGTATTCACAAGAGGACCGGGTCAGGTGCTAATGGAAATGGGGTGCAAAAGAAGGGAAGCTGTTGTGGATCATCCTCATCCGCCGCCGCACAAGCACCCTCGATACCTAGTCTCGATCCGACCCAGGCACCGCATATTCCACAGCCCAGCCCCGGCATGGTTATTCCCGGAGTGGGGCATCAGGGCCAGCCATTTTCTCATTTTTATCCTCATCCTACAGTATTTACTTACCCGCCGCACTACGGCTCCTACCTCCAACCGCTGCTCCCAGAGCTCTGGAAGCAGGCGATGGATTCTATGATGGCGCAAGGACTCGCGAATACCGACCACATGCCCTCGCCAAACTTCAACTATATGGCCGCGGCCGGCCCCAGCACCCCACGCTCGGAACCTCTCATATCTGCACTTGCGGCGATGGCTGCCAGTGCGTCGGCTGCGCTGCTCACCCGTACAACGATGCGACGCAAAACTATGTCAAGTCTGCCTGGAACATGATGATGGACGATACTTGGGCGAACGGCGTCAACTCGCCCATAACTCCGCATGCGCCGCCGCAGGTCAAGCGAGACCTACATCGAACGAACGGCACCCATGCTGCCCCGATGAAGCAAGAGGGGGCAAGCTGTTGTGGCGGTAACGGGAACGCATCATCGTCGGCAAGCCCCATCCTTCCGCCGCAGATGGAAGCGGCCGGGAGCAACGGGGCGGCGCTGGGAATTGGGCCCCAGCAACAAGCACGCTGCCGGGTGCCACATCCCCCAAGGCATCTCCGACACCTCAAACACCAGCCTCGGACACCACGACGGGAACAAACGACGAGCAAATACTCTCAGCCAACGATTTCTTCTTTGTCACGTACCCTCTCACAGACTCTTGCGTTGGAGACACGGCGTCTTGCCCATGTGGCGATGACTGCCAGTGTCTTGGCTGTGTGGTGCACGGTAATGCACCAGGTACAGATCCGACAGTGGCTCTGGGGATATAGATATGGGGGATCTGGCAGTGGAGGGTGAATATTTGCCTCGAAGCAGATTGGATTGATCAATTCCTCCCCTCTATTCAACCCTACCTACAGTGGCAGCAGCCAAGGTGGAGGAAAGAAAAAGGAAATGAGAGGGTGATTTTGCCCGTTCTTTCTCTTTCTTTTTCTCTTCTCTCTTTTTCTCTCTAGAGTCCATGGAGCTTTTTGGGCACGATTAACCTGTATGGCCTACGCTTATTTCTTTTGGCGTCTGTCAACCATGACCACGAAGACGAAACTCTTGATTCATGAACGTGATACCCCTCCCCTTTTTCAAACCAGGAGCTTAGCGGAGGCTCAAAATGGAAACCAGGAATGGGCGGCGAGCCTTTTTTATATTTTTTTACCTCTATTTCTTATTTTCTTTGGGGCTGTAGCTGAGCGGCCATGGGAGTACTAGGATTAGCATATATATAGAGATTCTAGCCCTTGGATATGGAATTATGGGGCATGCCAGCGGCTACATGCCTATCATCATCATCATCGTCATTCTCCCCTCCTCTTCCTCCTTCTTCTTTCTTCTTCTTCACCATAAAATAAATGGTTGCGAATCCATTCGATGTGCTGCCGGCAAGTGTTTAGACTGAAAGAAAGATTTATTGCTATAAAGGGGTGCTGAGGTTCTATTGCTGTAGACACAACAGAGGTCAACAGCTGCCGGCGCGTCCACGGTGGACCCAAGGAGGTGCTTCAATGTTGCCTTTAGCTGGCTCAATATTAGATTATTACCGAACTTGTCACACCCACACACCCACACACCCCAAGCAGCCCTGCATGCACCTCTGCCTTGCTCAAGAGAGAGGGAATGATCAATGATGAATTAAAAAACAGAGTCTGTTCGTCATAGAGTTCCACCAACCTATTCATTATTTAGGATCGAGCATTCCTACCCTGTTTCAAGTTTTGGAGCTGAACCAAACCCCCAAATTTCACCCCAATTTTTCCTGCTCTCTCTTTTTATTCCCAAACCACTCTACCCAACAGTCATCGCGCCATGGAGTCTCCACGTAGCCAGAAGCGGCGATCTCCCACCAACAGGGACCACCACCGTCCGAGACATGATAGCGGCCGAACGAGACACAGATCACCGCGGCCCCGCAGGGACGACGACGAGGAGGGGAGGAGACACCACGCGGCCCCCGCGGATGACGGACAGGGGCGACGAGAGGGGTCGCGGGAGCGACGGCGGCCGCGGCCGCAGCTCGTGGAGCGGATGAGCTCGGAGCGGTCGAAGCGGAAGAGGTCTCCGCGGGGTGATCGGGAGGAGGACCGCGGGGCGGAGAGGAGGCGGAGGAGGGAAGGAGGGGGCGAAGCGAGGAAGGTAGCGCAACCGCCGTCGTCGCCGGCGGTGAAGGAACTGCCGCTGGGGGCGCGGATGCTGGTCAAGGGGGATTTCGAGGCGTTTCGGCCGCTCCTGGCGTATTACCTGCGCATACAGAAGCAGAGGGACGCGAGTAGGATGGACGAGCGGGAGCTGAGGGGTCGGTGGAAGAGTTTTATGAGCAAGTGGAATGTGGGGAGTTGGCGGAGGGGTGGTATGATCCGAGTATTTGGGAGGCGGCGAGGGTGGCGGAGCGTGAGGGGTTTGGGGATGATGATGATGAAGGGGAGCTGGAGGAGGAGGAGGAGCGGGGGAGGGTGGAAGGGCGAGGGGAGGGGAGGGTCGTATGGGTATGGGCGTGGTGGGGATGATGATGATGCTGTTGGGAGGGAGCGCAGCTATGATGAAGGGAGACGCCGATCGACGGACGACTTTGACGACAAACGTGGCGGCAACAACAACAACAACAACAACAACAACAACAACAACAACAGCAATAGACGCACTGGCGCGGGCTCGGACTCGGACTCGGACATTGGCCCGGCGCCGCCGCCTTCGTACTTTGGAGGGACAGGCAGCAACGTGCGGCACACGGCGGCGACGCCGGGCCTCGAGGACCTCAAGCTACGGGACGAGCTCGTGGCGGAGGAGTCGGCGCAAGAGCGGGCGGACCGGGTGTCGCAGATTCGACAGGCGCGCAAAGAGGACCGGCGGGAGCAAAAGGAGCGTCTGGAGGAGCTGGTGCCGCGGGCGGATCCGGGCAGCCGGGAGCGCAAGCTCGAGAAGAAGCGGGAGGTGAATGACAAGATGCGGGAGTTCCGGGAGCGGTCGCCGGGGGCGGAGGTGGACGAGGGGACGCTGATGGGGGCCGGGGAGGAAGGGTCGCTGGAGGCGGCGAAGAAGGCGCGGGAGGGCCAGGAGAAGAAGAAGTCGGAGAGGGAGGCGCGGCGGGAGGAGATTTGGAGGGCGAGGATGGCGGAGAGGGAGGAGAGGGTGCGGGAGTATAAGGAGAGGGAGGAGGGGACGATTGAGATGTTGAAGGAGTTGGCGAGGAGTTCGGGGCGGTCGGCGATTTGAGGGGGAGGTAGTTGCGAGGAGGGAAAGCTCCCCACGTTTTTACTTGTTATTTTCTAGAGATACGGGTATTATGACCAAGTAGTTATTTTGTTCTTGTTGCCCGGAATTCCTCTTTCGTTGACTCTACATAGACCAGCGACTTATGAGCCTACGCTCCGAGTCAGCGGCGGTGCGAGGCAAAATTTACCCCACTTGAAGCAACCTTTTTCTCTTCCAAAAAAAAAAAAAAAAGGCTTGGAAATTTCATCACTCATCCTCAAAACACACCCGCTACCTCGCAAATCGGCAACCCTTACGCGCCAGCAAGGGTTTTACTTGATCTCTGCCTCTACTACGCTATCTTACTCCTCGCCTGCTTCTTTTCCTGAGAGAACGAAGCGCGACGGGAAGATCATTCTGGGATCCTCTTGCGCGTATAAGTCTCTCACCTACGTTAAAGGACAACCCCACTTTCCCCTACGACTTTTGCCTACACGCGTGAGTCCGAGTCGCTCGAGGCAGAGACAGAAGCCGAATCTTAGAGGGGAAAAAACGAAGAAGGAGAAGACGAGAAAAAAAAGTGAACAGGGCCCGGTGTTCGCCTGCTGTTTTTCCCCCTCTTTTGTCTTTCTATATATATAAAACAGAGCTCCAGAGGAAAAACTATGGAGGACGATCCTTCTACCGGCGGTCTCTTTGCCGACCCGGACGGCTTCTACCCTCCGACGCCACCGCCAAGACCGGTCTCGTACACGCTGCAGAGCGGGCAAGAGCTGAGGATGCATCTCGTGGGCCAGCCGTCGCTGGAAGCGAACCACCTGTGGAACGGGGCGCGGGCGGTCTCGAAGCTCTTCGAGAGCGACCCGTCGCTGGTGGCGGGGCGGACGGTGCTGGAGCTGGGCGCGGGCGCGGGCTTGCCGTCGCTGGTGTGCGGGGTGCTGGGGTGCCGGCGGGCGGTGCTGACGGATTACCCGGACGTGGACATCGTGGCCAACATGCAGTCCAACGTGGACGCGCTGGAGGAGACGGTTGAGGAGACGCGGGGCCGGGTCAAGGTCCGGGGCTACGTGTGGGGGCGGACCCGGCGCCGCTGCTCGCGGAGCTGGAGGGGGTTGGACGTGGAAGCGGGCGCGGGCGCGGGCGAGGGGTTCGACGTGCTGGTGCTGGCGGACCTGCTGTTCCGGCACTCGGAGCACGGCAACATGGTCAAGTCGATCAAGGCGACGCTGAAGCGGGACAAGGGGAGCGTGGCGTACGTCGTGTTTACGTCGTACCGGCCGTGGCTCAAGGATAAGGACCTCGCGTTCTTTGACATGGCGCGGGGAAGGGTTCGTGGTGGAGAAGATTCTGGAGGAGAAGCTGGATAAGCCGCTGTTTGAGAACGATCCGGGGGATGTCGAGGTGCAGAAGACGGTGACGGGGTGGACGGTGAAGTGGGGGAGGAGGCGCTTGGAGGGAAGAACTGAGTCTTTTGTCCCTTTTTTTTTTTTGCTCCTTGCGTGGTCGGCTAGGGCAAGGAGGTGAGGAGGAGTGGGTTTTTATGTTTTAGGGGTTCTTTGGGATCATGAGGAGAATGGTGGCGGCGAGGTGGTCAGGAAGGAAAACAATGGAAATGGAAAGGAAGGAAGAAAAAGTGTGGCATCTACGGATCAATCTCTGGTGGTGGAAGAGGAGAAGGCATCTCGAGATTTTATAGAGGTGAAGAGAAGAGCAGGAAGGTGCATCAATCAAAGAGTTCGTAACGCAGACGAGGACCTCGAAGGCATGCGCTCTTAGGTTTGGAGTTTTGAAGATACAAGCTACTATTTCTAGGGAAAATGAAGCGATCCAGTCCTCTCAGACGCACCATTGACGTGAACATTAGTATTCATGATCCGGGGAGGACCTTGATTCGAAGCTCGGGACCAGGCCTAAGGGCTTCTAGCGTTGAAGAAGAAAACATGTACGGACTATCAACGCTGCTGTCCTCTTTGCCTTGATATGATTATTGGTAAAAGTCTCGAGAGAAATATCTTAGGGAGTGTTTTGAGAGCCGAGATATATCGCACTCTCTCGTCTTCGCCTGGGCCCATGTAAAGTATTGATCTCTAGAAACGCACGCCAGCCACATTGCAGCTTTTTACTCGACGTTCATTTTGAAGGAAAGAGTGGCCGAAAAACAAATCATAAAAAAACTATGAAAGATCCATCGATCAATGCAAGATACCCCCAGCTTAGCCCCCTTTCACCTTTTCGAGATCTCAGATTGAGGATCGCATCGGCCCCAGTTCCACATGCTTAGATCCATCCATCAATGGATATCATTTTCACTCCCCTGTTCGCCGAGGTGCAGTTCTCCCCCTCTCCGCGACTACACTACCAAACTACACACCCACCCGAGGCATTCCAACCCACAACACTCTCCCTCAAACGGCGAAAAGGCCCCCAAAAACCAACCAACTAAACTCCGGCCCATGACGACGGCGATGTGACGTTCCCAGCCCCGCCGCTCCGCTTCCCCTTCCCCTCTTGTCCCTCATTTCTCATCTCCTCTCCCCGATCGCCCCCGTGGGCCGCCACTGATCTGCATCCAACTCCAACGAGGAGAAATGGGGGACTAGTGTAGATTTGGGGGCGGGCTGTTTCCCGCCAGTTTCCGCTTCCTAATCCACCGCCCATACCACACCCACAGTCAACTCGCATCTCTAACCTTTTTCATCCATCGGAGGTTTTTTTTTTTTCTTTTGGGTGGTCTAACACTCCCTCTCGCATTCTTCTTTTCGCGCCTATGCTTAGATGTGAAATATGAGGGAGGAAGAGGCGTTTGGTTTAAAACGGTACAATAAATTAGGACTCGGGGGAAAAGGTACACACTATCAACACTGGTAGTGGCGATATACCCGCCCAGTGAGCCAAACTCCGCTCCTGCCCACTCACCTGTCCGCTACCCACATGATGCGGAGAAGGGAGCACCAGACGCCAGAGGATTGTCAGCTCCCGAACAACGCACGCCTTGTGAATGGCTGCTTCCTCTTCTCCTTCCCCCTCCCTTTCAGAGTGGCTCGAGGGAACTGGACTTGCACCTGCATCTTGGATAGTTCCACCCAGTGGGCTAAACGAATCGCGAGCTCATTCCACAAGAAGCGCAAGGCCTTGAGCAAAACCAACATTACGACCCGACGGCCTCCCAAAAAAGCCCCGATATTTCCATGTGGGCGCGTTTCCAGTGGGTCAGAGACTACGCAATACCACATACGAAGTACCTACCAGAACATCTCGTAGCGGAGGGCTACTACATTTTGCAAAGACGACAAGAGCAAAAAAGAGAAACCAACCTAGCGGGACACTTTGATCCCCAAACGCACTAGAGTACCGCGGAAGAAACGTTGCAAGGGGTTTTTCTCCCTTGCTTTCTTTTTCGTCTTGCCTCCTGTACCCTGGACCCCCGGGCCCCAGCGGTCTCCTCTCCCCACCTTCCCGGTGAAAGCAACGAACCCCCACCATGACGGTATCCAATTCAACACCTCCCACCGGCGCCGACCTCCGCGCCGCCCTCGAGCGCGACGGCTTCGTCGTCATCAAGGCCATCCTCGACCCTCCCACCCTTGCCTCCCTCCGCGACGTCTCCGCCCACGCCACCGCGCTCGGCCGCGCCGGGTCCTGGCCCCACGTCCGCGTGGTCGGCAAGCAGTTCCCCCTGGGACCCGGACCCGGCCAGCGGCATCTGGGGCGTCCAGCACCTCATGAACCCCGCCCTCCCCGGCAGCCCCGCCTTCACCCGCCTGTATTTCTCTGACGCCGTCCTCGGCCCCGTCAAGCACCTGCTACGCTGCACCGACGACGACCTCGTCATGGAGCTCTTCAACATGCTCGTCCGGCCCGAGCGCGACTTTGAGCTCCGCTGGCACCGCGACGATATCCCCCGACGCCAGCCCCGACGAGGAGCTCGCCAGGCTCGCCGAACCGGCCTGGCACGCGCAGTACAACTTGGCCTTGTACCCGGACGAGAGCCTCATCGTCGTGCCGGGTTCCCACGCGCGCGCCAGGACGGACGCGGAGAGGAACGCGGGCCCGTACGAGACGGGGCTCGAGGGCGAGCTCAGGGTTCGTCTCGAGCCCGGCGACATTGTGTTCTACGACAATAACATTCTGCATCGCGGCGCCTATGATTCTACCAAGGAGAGGATGACCCTGCACGGTAGCGTCGGGCACACCAACGGCGGCGCGCTGAGAGCGCGCAACGTTTTGCAGCACGCTATCGGCGCGTGGGTCGCTGACTGCGATTTTGCTGACCTGGGGGCGAGCTGCCGGCGAGGGCTGAGGGCATGCGCGCTCGCCTCGTCAAGCTGGGTCAGGAGGTGGAGGGCAAGGATTTGGGTTATTCGCAGCAGGGCTGAACGCCGCTATTCGTGTGTGTGTGTTGCGGATGGAGGGAGAGAGAGTGGTGAGCTTAGGGGTTCTCGCCACAAAAGAGTCTAGTATTGAACGACCTACGACGTAATGAGAAATCAAAGAAGAACAAAAACATAATTTGTGCGGAGAGATGTGACCAAAGTGGGCGAGATGCTCGTGTGCACTCTGTATACCCATCTTTGTCTTTCCGTGTGCCTTTCCATGCCTCCCTTGTTCAGTCGGCCTGGAGACATGATGAAGCTTTATCGTCGTTGTCACTGGATTTCTGGCATCGACGCTACCATCGACGCTAGATAGACGTTCTTACTGTAGACCAGACCAGAGGTATGTAGGGTAGGGTTGGGATGGGGAAAACAAAGATCTTCGCTGAGGATGCCGTATTCGGCGAGGCTAGCGACGTGGGTTGTCTAAGTCTACCCTTTGTTTCTTTTTTTCTTCCTTTTTATTTATTTTATTTTTCTTTTGGCTCCCCCAAAAGTAGGAAAACAAAAACAAGGGCTCTACTGGTATGCTCTCAAACCATCTTAGCTCAAAGCTCTCAGAGAATGATTCTTCGTTTTCACGTATGCGAGTTCCTCCCCATCTCTTGATTCTTGTCCGCAAGGCTACGCTAGCCCAGGTGCACATCTAGCGTTCTTTTTCTTGTTTTTCTTTTTCTTTTCTTGTAATTGCAGTGTAGGAGCCCCCAGCGGGAGCACACTCCTTTCACCTAACTGGTCCGATTCGATATGGAGGACAAGCAGACGAAAAGAGGCGAGACAAGGCAGGCCCGCATGATGTGGAGCGGGCATTGCACGACCAAGAAGGGGCTTTGATAACGAAATCGCGGAACCCTTCCCCAGCGGGGATGAGGCTTCAACACCAACTATAGATCAAGAGGCCCTGAAAAAAAAGTGACGCACTTCCGCTTAGAAAACAAGAACGACAATGGCGCCGGAGTAGTTTTCAACCCACGGGATAGATCCCCGGCCGGCGTCGGAGTTCGATAAAGAGAGATCAGAACTCAGTCTCCTTTCATATATCCTGGCGAGTGGTTCTTTTGCAAATGGCATTCTCTCTCCCCCCCGCCTCTCCTCCTCTCTTTATCTTTCTTGCTCCCCATCTCTCCCTTTTCTCATGTTTATAAAGCGTTCCCTCCCTGGCTATAATAAAAAAAAGCGGTGTCTCCGCGGGACCTCATGATAAGCGACGGCATTACCCACTCCAAAAGAAGGAACGGAAAACCAAGTACTACATCTCGCCGCGTGCGAAGTGCAAACACTTATGGCAAGAGGGTCACGAGCGTTCATTGCAAAGGTGGTGTTATCGGGAGAAGGGCTCTCATCATCCGCAAGCCTATGGCGTCGAGGTTCGGAAGAGGGGGCGGACGAACCTGTTTACGAGGTCTCGGCACTTGAATTTTCTTCGGTTTGGTTAGCTATGCTGTAGGCAGACTCAAACCCAACGATGCGTTGCTACGAGACTTCGCGCCGTTTCTTTTGGTTCTTTGGGTCGGGTTTCTAGGTCAACCTTTCATCTACATGGAGGCTAAAACGGAACGAGAGCGCGGGGAAGGAGGAAAAAGTGTATGAGAGGAAGAGGAGAAAGAGGAGAAGCAAGTTTTCGCGGATGAACAACAACAGGAACAAGAACAAGAACAATCAACGGGGGACTGAAGCCTGGTAGTGCAAGACCCATGAGGAGGGCGGTATTGCGCCCCATTGCACTTATACGTTCGGGGCATCTCATCGACAAAGGAGAGGGCGACTCGGAGTGGGTTTCGATGTCTTGTATTCATCAGGCTATTCTCAACGAGAAGTAAGCGGCCCAAAGGTGTTGGGCAAGGGACCTTCTAAGTAATTAACAGGGCGGGAAAATGTAACTTGACGTCGATTATCCTCTCCTTGTCCTCCTTGTTGGAGGGACGCGGGACTTAGCGCGACATGACAACATTGTACGGTACGGTACGTAGTAAGCAGCAAACTGCAGCATCGCGATCGAGTCGGGCCTATGCTGGGAATTGCAAGCGGTCTGCGGGAAAAGAAAAAAAGGGAAAAAAGGAACAACAAGTCCCATGAGACTTTTGATGACTGATTAAGAATAGCGAGGTGATGATGGGTTCTTCCATTTCGAGCCCTTTTCAGCATCCTCCCTCCGCCCCGCGGCGGGAACTCGGGTTCATGTTTGGAAGGACAAAAGAAGAAAGGAAAGAATATTGGCCAGGGTAATGTCTCTTGTTTTGTTGAGCGGGAAATCACAAAACAGCCATGTCGTGATCCACAGCCCGCCCGTGGCGGCGGGAAAACGAGCGGGTTAGCCCCAAGACGGACTTCGAGAACACCGTATGTTTCGCGGGGACGGGAGGTATCCAAGGCGGATTAATAAACGACGGCCGCGATGGGCAGACACGAAACGAAACACATAAACACACACACATCTCCTGTATGTACACACATAATATACACATAACGCACACCCCAACCCGGGGATTGTCCAATAGTCTGGGGGACGTGCCAATCATAATCATGGCTGGCCGACACTCGATACCCGAGCCGACCGGCTGTCTTGTCCCGAAAAGCACAGGGATAGACGAAAGAGTGCGCGGAAATTTCAGTCGTCGTTAAGAACACTTCTCGAACCTGTTCCCTTTTTCGACAAGGCATGGACCTGTGGGAAAGTAAAATGAGAGGAGAGGACGTATGCAAGGGGCTGCCCGTTCTTCCGCTGGTCGCGGTTGCTTGGGACCGAGATGCAGTGTCTTCTGTTGGCGTGATTCCACACTATCCAGCGCATCGGGTACCGGCTGTCGGGATCGGGGACCGGGCAATCGCTTCAAAGAGGCCCCAGTCTCAGGCGTCCAAGGACTCTGTACAAGTAGTCGCCTCGTGCCCCCTTGCTCGGAACTCGTACAATTGCTGTCGTAGGCAAGGGGATCTCGGTGTCCTTTCTCCTTTCTCCCCGGCTGTATAATAAAACACAGGGAATTCCCCACATGCTAGCTTGGTTCAAGTCCCGAGCGCAAAGCGATGGAAGAGGAAAGCCGAAAAGGAAAGCAGAGCTTTAAGGATCCAGAGAGGACCAAGGAAAAAAAAACAATATAGCGGCATGTGGGGGAGAGATGGGGAGTTTTGAGCCGAGCTTGAAGTGGGGAAAAAAGGAGTCCTTGCCATTCCCAATGGCCTCGACTTTCCTCGTTTTGTCCCAAGCTCCAAGGGAAGACGTGAGGGTGGGGCGGGGGTGGTCAGCACCCGCTCAAGCTGGCAACTTGCTCCGGGCGAGAATTCGGCTGGTGAACAGAGATCAACGCTTCATAGGAGCCGGAGGCCACTTCCTTCTCCATCCTGGACTAGGCATCGAAGGCTAGCACCTCCCTCGTTGAGGACAGCGTCTCCGCACAGGCGCACTCGCGACAAAGACCATTTAGGAAGTGTGGAGCACTTGCCACCGATTTTGAGAGGTGGAGCTAATAGTGTGGGCTTGGGAGACGTCGAGCAGCCTCTGGGGGAAATGGATGGGGCTGCCCCTGTTTTCCTGTTTTGGGGACCCCACACGCTGAAAAGTCGTGTGCCGAAACTCTGGGGTCGGGTCGCGTAAAAGGATCTTGAACATAAAGCAATAACTCTGTCGAAGGAAGGTACGAAGTAGGGGGCCCAGGGGGGCGACTCGTCCCCAAGTGGTTCTTTCCCCTTTCTACAAACTCGATCGATCGCTCCTGCATTCAGTTTGGGCCGGGATGAAGCGTGTCTAGTAACGTGTGGTCGAAGCTTCCAGCAGCAGCAGCAAAGAGTGCCAACTCGGCACACGTTGGCTGCGTGTCCCGAGAGCCGAAGACAGCTCGCTTTCCCATCCTCGATCAAGGGAAATGGCAAAGAGCAGAGGGCATAGGATAGGAGGGAGCGGACAAAAGGTAATAGCGGACGAAATGCGTTCATCAGACTTTTGAGCGTCGCCTCATCTAAACCCTCAATGCCAACCGTCTCACCTGCTTTGAACGAGGACAACGATCATGGAGTCTCGGCCGGGTGTGTCGGACCGCGCGGGCGTTTGAAAACCGCGAATGGGCCACGCATCCCGTGTCAGAGTGGTGGACTTTGCACCGCCATGCCTTGAAGTCTAAACTTCTTCTGGATGGTTCAATTTGTCATAGCCACTTCTCGCCGGCACAATATTGATCATGGCTGGCCGTCGCCTTTTGGGGGTCTTGGCCTGCGCGATGGAGGTCATCGTGTCGCCCTGCACGGCTCCGACGCCTCTGGACATCAAGCAATGATTTCTCTCTAGTAACCCCCTGTCTGGGAGCGGACGAAGTCCTCCAACCTTGGCCAGTCTACATGATGCCATGCTAATGTTCTGAGGCGCATCTGCCCTCATTCTCCCCCTCACCACGCTAAAATATGCTGCGTGCCGAAGGTCGAATCAGGAGGGCCAGAAATGTTAATTCTCGTCACTGATGCCTTTTCGACGGGCCAAGACGTCGGCAACACCAATTCTAATTACCTCAGTGGTGGAATTTATAAGCTAACCTCTAGCTCCCTGGTCAACTCCTTTGGGATTGCTGGGTGCTGCGTTTGCGCGAGGTGTTCGCGGCTGGACCTCCCTCCCCTCCATGCTTCCCCCACCACCACTTTTTCCCCGTCCCCCCGTCTCCGTCCGCCTCCCCCATTTTCACAAGTACTTGTTGCATGGATGGATCAATTGGAATGGTTGTGTGGACCTCGGCGTCATTCAGGTCCTTCCGGAGAGATGAGCAACCAACAACCCAACCCAGCCTCCAGCTCAGTACCACCACGGGCCTTAGGACCAGGGTTGTGGTTTTTTAGGCCGAGGAGGGCATGTTGCCCTGACATTTGATGACTGTGCCTGAATAAGGTATTCGCCGTCTTGCCCTGGCTGAGTGACATTTTGGTTCTCTTTGTTCTGGTGGGTGTGTGACCACGTTTGCAAGAGAGAGAGAGAGACAGAGAGCAGAGGAAGAGACATTTGAGGCCTCCTCTCACTGCACGGACTGGCCTTGACCCTGAAGCTGCCAGTTAGTTGGCCAATAATGCCCACAAACCTTAATGCGCTGGTCAAGCCAGCCACATGAGGGGTATTTGGATCAAGCGGGCAGCAAAAACAAAAAGAGGGGAGGCGCTAGTAATTGATGGATCCGAGCCCGGCATGAATTTCTTCTTATAAGTCAAGAAGGGAGGTTGAGATGCACCACCCGCGAGAGGGTTATAGCATCATACAAGTAGGATTATCCTCTTACAGCGCAAAAAAAAGAAAAAAACAAAGGGAAAAAGTAAGAGAAAATAAGAACCGAGATGATAATAGGGATAAAGAGGGGACTTTATGAAGAGAAGCAAGGGGGTATAGGCGGAGAAAAGGGGGCAAGGAAACAGGATAACGACAAGTGGAGAGGGGAGAGGGTCAATAATAACAGAGGCGACAACCTAAAAGAGTGGGAAAAGCGAAAGATGGAAGAACAAGAACAAGCGAGGTGCGCCGCCGGCTGGCCGTGAATGTCGTCAAAGTTGCTGGGCCTTTTTTTCTTTTCATTCCATTAAAATGTCTCTTCGGAACTATGCATGATTGGCTTTGTCCCCGCCCGTCCCCTCTCCTTCCCCACATGTAACCCCGTTTTCTCTTATGAAATTCTAGACTTTCTCCGCAATTGGAGATGAACCCCATGGGGCACCACGGCCCATTTCGCACCTGCCTTGCTGCACCAAGCAACGGGTACCTCTCCCCACACAAGGGTTACGGGGGTACCATCCACACCACACACACCACGCACACCACGCACCAAGCAACATCACACACCAAGTTGCACCACCACACACCAAGCACCACGCACCACGCACCACGCACCACGCACCACGCACCACGAGCCCAACATTACCGCATCAATTCCAACTCCACTTCTGCCCTCCTCCTTCCTTGGCTAGAGGTACTAACACGCAACGCCTCCCCTCCAAATGTACGAAGTACATCCGCCCTGACTGGACTGGACTGCGCAGCGCAGAATCGCTGCTTTCTTTTCATCCCCCGCTTTGGCTCGCGCCTCTTTCCCCTCCAAGGTTCCTAGCGATGTCCGTCTTGACTTCTTTTTCTTTTTCTTTCCCATTCCGAGCCTATTAGCCCTTGCTCTTCGGGGAACATGTACGTACCGATGTCTGCGGTGGTAGCACCAGGAGTATAGATCTTTTTTTTTCTTTCTTTTTCTCTTTTCGTTTTCGTTCCCCCCGTCCCAAACCTTTCTCCTCTCCCCCGGATTTCCCATTTCTGTTCCCCACATAGGATTCGAAGCTGTCATCCAAGCTCCTACGGGAGTAGCATCAATTTCGTCTTAGCTCCCATTCAAGCCCATGCCCCAGATCTCTCTGCGGATCTAGCTCCTTTCTTCTCCCCCCCAATTCCCCCATCTTGCTGTCTTTGCGGGCGGTTCTTCAGGTCGGGAAAAGAGATTAGCCCCGAGGAAAGAGAAGAGGCAAAGAAGAGAGAACGACGAGAGGGGGCGGCGGAAAGAGATATACTCGAACTACAAGGGAAAAGAGAAGCGCGATCACGTCCAACGTTACTTTGAGTTTCTCCGTCCTGCTGCTATTCCTCTTCTTCTTCTTTCTTACTCGCTTACCCTTGCCCCGCGCTCATGGTATCAAGCCTTGTTAAGGACCTTGGCTACATGGAGTAGTATCTTTAGCTTGGGGTGATGAGGCTGGGCCGAGACAACTTCGCTCTAACTCTTACCCGCCCCAAAGGAAAAAAGTTTTGGAGCTTTTCCGTGTCACTCACTACACCTCTTCTCCATCTCCACTCTTCGTCACCGCTCGGGGTCCCTCCACTTCTCTCCCCAGGGCTCATTCCCCCTTCTCTTCCCCATTCCCCGTCCGCTTCTGTTCCCCGCCTTTTTTTCTCCTCCCATTCCCTCTCCCACCCCTGCCGATGGTCCTTCTGCTCTAATATCATCATTTATCCAAGTTGCTCACTTCTTATTGTACCTCATCCTCCTGCCTTCTGCCATACACTCTCTCCCTTCCATGGATGTTTGACACCGCCTCTCTTCGCGCCCAACAAAACTCGCGCCGCCCACGCCAGCACATCTATCCAACACAAGATAACGTTTGCCGTCGTCGGCGCCATCAAACTTTCTCCCCTTCCACCTCACGGCGCACAACCCCTCGAGACACATTCGACGACGACTTGGTGGGAGCGAGCCTCGGTTCATGTGGCTTTGGAGGACGTTCTAACCGCGCCTCGCGCAACCCTTCAAATTCCCTTCTAATCCACCAATCTCCCTGGCGCTCCACCGCGCCGTGCTGCGACGCGCGACGCCTGCTTTGCCTTCGTCCTTCTTCTCGCTTTCTCTTTTTTTCCGTCCTTGGTCCCTCCCCCAGGCCTAGCATTCCAAAAGGTTTCGCGTTGGCAACCCCATGTGCTTGACTTTCTTCCTGCAGAGCTCGCATCGGGGCACACCAGACCGCCCTTCTTCCGCCCCGGCAAGGAGAGAAGGGGGGATTGAGGGTATCAGAAGGGAATCAAGAATATTCCCTTCCCCCCTTCTGTTAATCCGTCTGCGAGACGGTATTCAGCCTTCATAACTTATATCCACCCCGCAAAAACACTCAGAGCGCCCTCCTGGTACCACCACGCCTGGGTTCCCCCCTCTCTTACACGCAACCGTCGGCTCTTCTCCTCGCCCCCACCCCAAGTGCGCCGTGTCACTGCTGCCACTCGTCTCCAACACACTCTCTCCCTAATGATGCCGCTTCAGTCCATAGAAGGGCCAAACCCACATTCGGGTGGCCCTCTGGCAGGTACCGCTTCAGGGCGTCACCCTGGAGCTAATGGCATTGCTGAGTCTCCTTTATCACCCGGTGCGGGTGAGAATGGCGAAAGCCGGCATCTCAAACCAAAAACACTCCCCTGCAAGTATTGCAACAAACGATTTAGGTGAGAGAAACTACCCAGGCTCTGCCCTCCGCCGCAGGCCCTCTGATTCTACGGGCAAGAGCTCCTCCCCATCGGCCATTTGCTAACCGTCGACTCGCAACTTGCTCTCCTTGCTCCTTTTATAGACGCGTTGAGCATGTTCAAAGACATGAGAGAACCCATACCAAAGAGAAGCCCTTCGCCTGCGCCTGGGACGGTTGTGGGAAAACTTTTGGCAGACGGTGAGTACCTTCTCGGCCTGTCACCATTTTGGGACGGCCTTTTGATTTATCATGTGCCGACCCGGTGCACCCAGGCCCGTTCTCTGCCAGTCACTAGTCGTGTTACTGCGCATTTGTCCGTTTGCCCCCAAAACTTCCTCGTCCCATTTGCCATTTTCCCACCCTCTCTACCCCCGCTCAGCATCTCTTTATTCTTTGTCATATTCGCATATAATCCCTAGCCTTCAGCCTCCAGCCTTCACCCGCCTTTCCCGAGAAGGTTTCTCCATCCCCCTAGGCCCTCAAACGTCCCTTTTCCTGTGCATGACTCCTCCCCCAGTGTCTTTTTTTCTTTGCATTTATTCATTCATGTCATCATTCGAACCCCTATCTCGATGAAGATATGCTTATATGGACATCAGGGATCTCCTTGTGCGCCACGAGAAACTCGTTCACCTCAACGATGGGAACAAAGATGCGGGTAGGCCGAGGAAACCATCCTCGTCGAGTGTAGTCCAACCCGTGCTGGGGCTTGATGGCCGACCCGATGGAGAGCTCCATAGCATCCACCAGGGAGGCCCTCCCCCTGCCCCGCCGCCGTCGCAATCCTACCTTGCCGAGCCTGTGGCACCAACACCCTTGGCGAACCTGGCCCCGGACGGCCGTGCCCAGCCAAGAAATGCGCCTTGTAATCTCGATCTTTTATCCGACGCTGCCCTGGCTAGCGAGGTCAATCCTATGCAGGGCATGATGCCAGACCTTGCGCATGCCCAGCAACAGCAGCAGCAGCAGCAGGTGGTTGGCGGCCCCCGGATGCGGCACCCGGCGTACGAAGAACATGCGTCGGCGGCGCAGTACCCTCGAGGCAGCGAGAAGAGCCGGCCGCTCTTTCGGCAGGGTTTGTTTCTCAGACGGCGTCCATGTCTTTTGATGAGTATAATTTCTTTGACGAACTCACTTCGTCATCTCACTTCCTCCCACCCCCTTTGACCCCGAACAGCAGCACGGACCGTGGGCAGGCAAGGGTGGTGTCGGCGCGGCAAAGGGAAATGCCCAGTTCGCCTCGCGCCTGCCTTCGTTGCAGCCCGACCCTCGCGAACATGCCGGCGAGGGCCAGTCTCGGTTTGCGGACGACACGACGAGAACGTTTCGACTACGGATATCCCCGGAGATCACACCATCTTGAAGGCGCGAATCGACGAGTTCTCCTCGGTCCTTCCAGGCGACTTTGTTTTCCCCTCACGCCACACACTGATACGTTTTGTTGAAGGATACACGACTGGTTTCCACGAACACCTTCCTTTCCTGCACCTGCCCACGATTTCCTTGGCGGAGATGGCACCCGAATTGCTGCTCGCCATTTTGGCGGTGGGTGCGCAGTATCGATTCGAGAATAACAGGGGTACGGTCTATGGTACGCCGCTCGGGCGATTGCACTCGAACAAATCCGACGGAGGAACTCGAATGAAATGTACGCCATCCTCCCCACGGCGGCGGCGTATAGTCCGAATTCGACACGGCCCTCGCCGAGCGCCGGATACCGACACCACTTTTCCTCAGTATCCCAAGACCGCCCGATGACGAGGGAGACGCACCGAGAGCCTTTGTAAGTATAATCTGATTTTGTGACGCGGATAAACACATCCTATATTGTACACTGATGACACCCCTTTTTTTTCGTTTCCTTACTAACCGCCGAATTTGCTTTTCCTCCCATTCTTAGCTCACCGGGCTCTCCCCAGTCGCGAATCGAGACTATTCAGGCAGTTTTACTACTCTTCGCTATTGGCTTATGGGGCCCCAAGGCGATACTGCACGAATCATTGTCATTGCAGAGCAATCTTGCCATGCTTCTTCGCGAAGAGAGGTCGGTCGGAGAACCGAGCCAGTCCGCCGCGCCTGACTGGGATAGCTGGATACGAGCAGAGGGCGCGGTCAGGACCAAGTTGGTGGCGTACTGTTACCTGAACCTCTGCAGCGTCGCCTACAACATTCCACCTCTCTTGCTCACCTCGGAACTAGACGTGTACCTAGCCCAGCCGTCGAGGCTCTGGAGAGCCGAGACGGCGTGGCAATGGCAGGAGGCTCGGCAAACAGTGCCGACAGCAGACTTGACGGTTCATGACGCATTCTCGCGGCTTTTTGGACGAGCTCAACAAGGTCTACCAGCGCACATTTCATCTCTAGGGAACCACGTACTTATCCACGCCCTGCTCCAGCACATCTATCTCCTTAAGCAGACGTCGCTGTCACTCTCTCCGGGATCTGGCGCGCACCGTGTGCTAAGGCCAGAGGACGGCGAGGATGTCACGCATGCGCTTCGCGTGTGGCAGATGGGGTTCGAACATGGAAACCAAGCGCGGGCGGCCGCCCAGAGCGGCTACGGAGGCGGTGATGGATTTCCGGGAGGCCCAATGGCGTACAACTCGACAGCGCTTTTGAGGTTGGCCTACATTCGCCTCTGCGCCGACATGGTCCCCAGCCGCGGCCTCGAGACGAGAGATCACGTCGTCATTGCGGCGGCTCTGACAGAAGGGGTGGCGTTAGACCGGGGCCTGAAGCTCCACCGCGCGCTCATCCAGGCGGTACATGCTTTGTCGCAGTTGGTCAAAGCCGGCGTGAACTACGTGGCGAGGGCAAAGTCGTCGGAGTGGAGTGTCCAGCACTCATGTAAGTCTCGCTATTTCTCCTCCCTTTCCCCTTTGGGCATTTTGCTTCTTTCTACTTGGGACATGGTTGGATGTGTACTAACCAAGGATTCTGCAACAGTGAGCAACTTTGAGTGCGCGATTCTCGTGTCGAAGTGGCTCCTCACTCTATCGTCGCTCGGCCACAACGATCCCCGCCGAGCATGGAAGAGAGAAACCTGCTAGAATCGGTGCGACGCATGTTGGACGAGACGGAGTTTGCCGTCCCCGTCGACCCAAGTCTCTCGGGAGGCTCTCAACAAGGGCCGGCCGGTCGGCCGATAGACTTTGGAGGGGCAACCGAGAGCGTCAGGCTACGGCAACTAGCGGCGGCAGTAGTACGACTGTGGGCGGAAACGTTCAAGGGCTCGCACATTTTTGAAGTGGTCAAGGTGATGGGCAATAGCCTAGAAGGATACGGCGACCTTGTGGAGAAGCCACGGGACCGAACTCCTCTCGGGCGAGGACATGAGATGTCGATGTGAGGATAAGCATTTAGGGGCGTTCCGGGTGCGGCCATGATCATCTCACCTTTTTTTTTTTTTTTTTCCTACTTTTCCTCCCTTCCCTCCTCGCCACTACCACATTCTTCTTCATGCTTGTTTTTTTCCCCTTCCCGTTCTTGGTTTGTTATTTTCCCCACTTGTTTCATGAAGGAAGGGAGGTGCTCGGGGAAAGGAGGAAAGGAGAATTATCATTTCTTCCTTTCGCGCATACAATTACGACTGGAGTCTGATAACGGGCGAGGCCTTCAAGGGGTTCAATGTTCCTCTTAGCTCTTTTTTACTTTGTTGGGAAGCGACACTACGGGGGCAGAGACAGGTATAGAGGGTACATGCATGGCGGCGGTATAGTCCTCGGGTAGGCTGTGTTTCTGGCCTCTCCTTTTTACTTGTCGATTCTCTTTCTTTTTAACGGACGAGGCGGTTTTTCCCCTTGTTCTCTTTTTCCGGTCCAACATTCAACATATCTGATGATGGGGAAGGCGGGGATGTAAATACTAGCTTATAGTTGACCATGTTAGACGAGATAACGGAGATCGATGCAAGATGTCCGAGGGTCTCTTGGGCATCTATTACACTTTACGGGTCTTCATTTTCATGTCCTCATTTCCATGTCCTCATTTCCATGTCTTCTCAAAGCTCGTCTAAACTTGGGCAAGATGGTTGTACCCGAACTACCGAGGTCCCTCGCGCCCAGATGTGCGGAGAAGATGTTCAAGAGGAAGGGGGACTTTCTTGCTGGCTATTTTATATTCAAGGAACATGGCAGATGGAAGAAGGAAGGAAATAATGGCCCGGTTTATTCTTATAAGCTGGGCTCCTCTTGTGCTCTATGGGATGAGGTTGATGTGGAGTGGCTATTCACATATCCACAGAACATAGCCAGGGACAGCTGATGACAACTGAGAGTTCAAATATGGGGCTCCCATGCTCCTTCCACAGTGTAGTTAGTGTACTCCCTCCGTACTCCTCCATAATATCCACTTTGTTCCATTTCTTTTGCTGGCTCAGGAACACACACGCACACACATACACGCACGCACACGCACACACAGTCACACATAGTCACACAAACCTGCTTGAAGTCAGTCGATTTGATCAGCGATTAACCTACTCGAGGCTTGGGTTGTGCAACGCAACATCCAAACAGCACTGACCCACCAACATCAATCAAATTGATCATTGAAATTGAGCACGGCGCACCCCACCTTCTAAAACGGGCGAACAACGTACCGAGTAAGAGGCTGGAGGAGCTTGGGAACTAGGGGGAGACCTCGCGCGTTCGATTGGAGAGCGAGAGCACACGAGATAATTCAACCTCACCTCATCTCACCTTTGCTGTGAACCACAATCAACTAAATCGGTGCTCGACAATCAAATCCGCTGCAGTCTCACGCCAACTGAACCAACTTTTCTTTTTTAAGAGCCTACGGCGAATGCGCCCAAGTCTGTATTCTCCAGCTATCTTAAACAACAAGACGGCAGTCAGCGTTGCTGGCTGATTTGTACAAACAAAAGCTACACTTTCCTCGCCCTCTGGCCCCTGTGGTTTCTTCATCCAGATTCTTTCTTTCTCTCTCTCTCTCTATCCTCAAGACTTGCCTATCTCTCCCCTCAAGCACCCGAATAGGCAGACGGGCGGACAGACGGTACAGCAGCTTACCCCCGCCTTTGAGTGGAGACGATACAACTACCCAAAATCTCACCGAAACAAGGGTAGAAGCGGAAAAAGGCGTGATTCTCTTGCCTTTCGGCCAGTATTTGCTACAGTAT
The DNA here is from genome assembly GCA_949357655.1 of Parascedosporium putredinis. Lineage (NCBI taxonomy): Eukaryota > Fungi > Ascomycota > Sordariomycetes > Microascales > Microascaceae > Parascedosporium > Parascedosporium putredinis. The sequence goes on along the minus strand of CASHTG010000021.1, from coordinate 242,065 downwards.
ACAGAGCCATTCTATTACCTACTATCCCGGATTCTGAACGAGGAGAGCCGTTACGGGCAAACGCACTGACTCGAGCAAGGAGGTCGCCCCCTTGCGGAGAGATAAGTTAAGGATAAGAAGGAGGGGAAGAAAAGAAAGGGATTGAAAAGGAGAGACAGCAGACAGCACCTTCACAATGACACAAAACCAGTCAACCCCACCCTTACTCCTCACCAAACGCCTAACATCCTTCCTAGCGAGTCGTCTCTCGCCGACGTCGGCACACTCACTTCTCTTGACGACACCGACGGGAAACCTGCTGGCCCATGCATCACGGTTAGCCAAAACGGCGTCGGAACTGCGGGCGCAAGCGACGGTGGCGTCGTCCCTGGTGGCTATGCACGGCGGGTGCGCAAATCACGTCGTGCCCAACGCGCTCAGCGCGTCTCCTTCGCCGGGAGACGAGACGGCGGTGACATCGGATGAGGAGGATGACGACGACGAGGATTATGACGAGGATGACTACGATGAAGGGGGTCGGTATGACTACGGCCAGGACGAAGACGACGGGGATTTTGACGACGACGATGATTACGATGGCGGGATCCAGGGAGGACGCGGTTCACGGCGAAGGAGGTTGAGGGGCAAGGGTAGGGGGGGGAGGAGGGGTAGGGGAAGAGGGAGGGGGTCCTGGAGGAAGTGACGGGGAGGTCGTTGGCCCTTGCGCCGTGACGGTGCAGATGAGCGGCGGGGTCGTCGTCATCCGGCGGCTCAAGTGCGGGCTCCTGCTCGTGTGCGTAGGGCCCACGGAGAGGGGGCACAGCGACGAAGTCGGCGCCCTGGGAGGGTTTTCAGGTACCGGAAGTGGAGGTGCCGGCGTGGCCGTTTCTGGCACCACCACCCCTGGTGCCACGTCTACAGGCACCGATGGCCCGCTCGTGGGCGGGCTAGGTGGTAGCGGCAGCGGCGCGGGAGACCAGGACCCCAACAGCGTGGTAGGGAGCCCGGATGAAGGCGACAGCGTCACGAGCGGGGGCGCGAGGAGCGTGGCAAGCGTGGCGAGCGTGAGGGCGCAGGGGTGCTTCTGGTGAGGAGGGCGGCGGAGGAGACGGCCAAGGCGTTGGATGATAAGCTGGGGCGGTTGAGGGCGCCGCTCGACGCGGTTGGGTCAGATTGATCCGGGTTGGCGAAACGAGGACGAGGGAAGCCGGGGGATATTCCCTTTCTTGCGTTTGTGAAGAGGGGATTCCAAAGGACTCTTGGTTTGTGCGTGTTTGTGTACTTGGTTCTTCATGTCATTCATGGTTTAGCAGAATAGCGATATCCTTCCTATAAATGTTTGGATGGTCACTGAGGAAAAGGAAGGGGAGAGGCGAAGTGAGAGAAGAGAGAGACTCCCGCATAATGTGCTTGCTATCATCCTCCGTGGCCGGATTGATGGCGAAACCCCTTGTTCCCGAAAAATCAAATTGTTCCTCTTTTTCATGTGGGTTCTAGTTATCACGTAGGATATAAAAAGAAGATCCTCGATTGTCAAAATATATGTTTGATTACTTCATCTGTATTAAAGAAGAAAACAGAACAGATACAACAGGGCCCGTTGAAAAAGGCTCTTGGCCCCACGGAACGTTCGTCTGTTGGAGAGAAAGACAAGACAAGAAAACCAGCATCGAGATGTCGACATGTTAGGTTTCTGCTACCGAGAGCAAATGAAAGATTTTGATGGAATCTAGCCCCGAAACCACCCCTTTTATTATTCGCGCCATGTACAAAAGAGAAAAGAGGATGGGGGAAGGAGTGTATGGAGAGAATTGGAGGAATGGAGAGGGGAGGGGGATGAGGGGTGAGAGGTGACGACGTGGGTCCGTCTCTTTTCGCTCCATCTCTATAGATGTGGTGTGTGTGTAAACAAGACAGAAGAAAGGAAAAAAAGGAAACGCCGTTGGAATGCAACCCAGTCTAAGCGAAGAAGAAGATATATAAACCCAAACAAGGGAGGGAAAAGAAAAGAACCCTCGATTCACTGTGTCGCCGTTCGAGGGGAGGGGTCTTGCAACCGGGTAGTCCTTGTGTCCCCTTTTCCTTCTCTGTTCTGACAAAATTCCTCCCCTTGGATAGGAAAGGTAGAAATGAGGTTCGAGCAAGGCTAGGGGAAGAAAGAAGCACGTGGTTGAAACGGGAGAGACTAAGACGGTCAAGCGAGGCGAGGAAGGGGTATATGGGCTGGGTAACCAGATAGGCTTCAAGAGCGCAAGGGGATCATTCATGTTGCAATGCGACGGGAAAAGGAAAGCAGGAGGGATGAGTTGTAGAGTAGTGGAGGAGGGAGGGAGGGAAAGGTCCCACAACAGCCAAAAAGCCCTCGACTACTACTCAATACTCATCCTCATCAACCCGTCGTTCGTGTCCACCATGCCCTGAAATCCCACTCGACCCTTGGCAGGTCCAAGCTTGCCCGCCACCGCCGCCGTCGCCGACGGGTTGCCGCCCGCGATGCTCCCCGCGTCGCTCGCCGCGCTACTCCCGCCCGCCTTTTCGCCGCTATTGCTCCCCGGGCGGGAGCCCCAGGGCGCCGCATCGCGCTGCATGGGGCTCTGCATGACGGGCGAGTTGTGCACGCTGATGCTGGGGCTGACGGCCCGCCTCTTGAGCGCGACAGGATCGAGGTCGTCGTCGCGCCGGCGCTTGTTGTTGATGCGCCGCGTGATCTCGGCCGCGGAGGGGGCTGGGGCCCGTGCTGGATCCCGCCGCCGCTGCCACCGTCGGCTCGTTGATGGTGCAGGTCCCCGTTGCCGCTGGCGGTACCGCTGCCATTCCCGTTGGAGGAATTGTTTGGTACGACGAAGCCGGCGACCGAGGCTGCGGGGAATCCATCGACATGTCTTCGCTAATGGTCGAGGAGCCCCGCGGCCGGAAGGGAGGGAGGGGCGGCGTCGTGTAGGCGCTCGAGTTGGAAGTGCTCATCGTCTCGGCCGCGTCCCACGGAAGACGCGCGCTTGGGAGAAGGCCCTTGAGCGGCTGTTGTTGTTGTTGCTGCTGCTGCTGCTGTTGTTGTTGCTGTTGCTGATGTTGGCGCGTGGTCGAGGAGGATATGCCTAGCCCTGAGTCGGCGAGCATGTCGTCGACGTCGTCGAGTCCGTCCTGGGGTCTAAGCGCCGGAGACGAATTGGTCGTGGTGGGCGCGGAGAGGGGCGGGATCGCGTTCAAGCTGCGCTCTAGTGGCACATCGCTCTCGAGCACCTGGCGAATGACCTCTGCCTCCCTGCAGATTTCGGCCTCAACCGGCGCGCTCTCTTCCGCCAAGGCAGCCCGGATGCGGGCGAATCCTTTGTTTTGGGCTGTCAATGTCACCACGGGTTAGCTGCATTTCTCGCCCCCTCGCCTTCTTCCAAACCGGGGAGGAAAAGAAACGAAATAAAAAAACTTACAAAAGGTTGCCCCGTCTCGTGACGACCCGGCGGATGACGCTCCGATCGCGAATAGGCGTCCCAAGAGGGCCCTCGCCCCTGGAGGAGGCATCCTCGCCCTCACTCCCCGAGAGGTGCAGCTGGTTCGCCTGCCAGCTAATGCTCTCGCGCCGCGAGTGAGAGACGTCCATGGCCATGCCATTGGGCGGCGACTTGGACACGCCACTCGACAGGACACCGCCGAGCCCCAGCCCGGCCCGAAACCGGCGCTTCATCTGCTTTTCGGCCGTTGCCGCTGCTGAAAGTTCATGAGGCTGCTGATGGCGGGCGAGCCGCCCAGGGACCAAGCCGTGGGCTGAGGGCCCATGGAGACGGCGGCCTTGGCCTGCGGGGTGGTGAGGTAGCTCTCATCCATGTCCTCGTCCATGTAATCGTCGTCGGAGCTCGAGGACGAGTCCGAGGGCACAATGCCGGGGACGCTTCCTAAGGAGCCCGCTATGGGCATCTTTTCGTGGTTGCCCATGACGGACCACAGCGAGTTGGACGTCTGCTCCATGCCGGTAAAGTCGCCGCTCCTGCGGCTCGGGATGTTTAGCGCCCGCCCGCCCATCGTCGGGCTAGAGTCCGGGCTCTCCCGATCTGCGACCATGGAGTGGTGAAGGCTGGTGGCGGCGCGCGAAAAATCCAATCCCCTCGATCGGCGGGGAGTATGTTTGTGGGTGAGGCGAAGACCTGAGAGGGGTCCAGCTTCGGGCTCAGGGGCGCCACCCGACCCGTCAAGTACGGACTGTGACCCCCGGGTTGTGCGACGACGACGTAGGCCCGCTCGGCGAGGTGAACTCTCGGTTATTGTACGGCGCATGCATGTTGATGCCTCGGCGGGGAATTCGTCGCGGCACGGGGTAGACGGGGTGGAAGCCGACAGCGATGCCGGCGTGGATATGTTGGTATCCTTGAGAGAGATGTCGTCCCTCGTGCGGCGGGAGGATGCGGCGACGATGTTGGGCGAGGGCGAGCTTGGGAACAGCCGGCCCGCCATCGGAGAAGGATCGCGATCGGGGGAGGGGCGATTGTGTGAGGAGGTGGCTCGAGGAGCTGGTGTTGGAATCTTTGAGCTCATCTTCGACGACAACGGGGTCGTAAAAGGCGTTTTGGGCCGCCCGCGGATCCATGGTGGAAAAAATAGGAGTGTTGAGAGGTGTAGGGTTCGTGCGAGGTTCGGTGCCGTTTTCGACAAGTTTGTCCACGTCCTTCGCCAAAAGGCCGTCGCCCGCTCCTTTCTTCTTGACCCTTGGCTATATTTTTCTTCTTCCTCCTTTGCGTCGAGAGCTTTCGCTGGATCTGGGTAGGGGCTGGTCCACACCCGGAGCAAGAGTGAGGTTGTTTTTCTCTATCCTTGTATAAATGGCAATACTAACTTCGTCGCCCTTGTTTTTCGAAAGGGTGTAAAAGAAGCGCAAGTTTAGGAGCGGGAGGAAGGGGGATAATGTTGCAGATTGTAAGTCGTTTATGACGGACGCGGTTTGATCATGACGGCAGAAAGCTCGCCGGCAGAGTCGGTAGTGTCGTGGACCATTGGCATCGGACTCGTTCAAAGGGGATTCACAAAAAGGAGAAGATAAAAAAAGACACAGAAAGAAGAGGGAGATGTGGGCTAGTAGTGGTGGGCGTCGCGCGGGGGCGGATGGTCGAGATGGAAGTACGAAGGAGAACAGAGGAGGTTCGGTTCCAATGCTACTTTGAGCTCTTTGCAGGGCGGGCGGGCTCCTCTCGTTCGCTCGTTCTGGGTGTGTGGGAGAGCGTTGTGCGTGTGCGTGTGTGTGTGTATGAGTGTTGTATATGTGTGGTGTACGTACTCGTGTGTGTGCACGGCGGGACGGGCATGGGAATTGACAGGGATGCAAAGTACCTTTTTTCCCTTCTTTTGCGCGCTTCCTCGCGAAAACTGGACGAATCGAGATGGATGACGGAGAAGCGTGACGGGACGGCGGATCAAAGGTGCGTTTTGGCTTTGCCCGCCCGCCCTCGCCCTGCTCGCTGTACGTAAAGTGTGTGAAGCGTCTGCCCTCTGTTTCGTTTCGCCCACCGCCCCCTTCTTCCAAGCCGACGGTTCCAATACATAGAAAAAGAACGGACATCAAATGCTCCGTTTTTCCCCTCCGCCTTCCTTTTCTCTTCTAGAGTGACGACGCAAAGTCCAACACAGCGGATAATTGAACCGTGCAAGTTCTTTTTGTTAGCACGGTTCCTCGTGTCTTTCCTTCTTTTCTCCAACACCATCGTCTCCAAGGAAAGAACGTACTGTGTACGGGAGACACAGTGCGCATGGGCGAGACAAAGCTATCAAAAAGTTGGTGACGATGACGGTCTTTGACTTCCCTCGGAGAACGGGTCATCCTTTTGCGCACTTTCTCTCGTCACATCACCTCCGGAGCTCTGGGAGAAGAGCGAAAGAAGCGAACGGAAGTCGGCGGGTATGGTAAGTAGCCCATGTGCAAAAAGCAAGCAAGACGCAGCAATCCATCGCCTACACTAGGCAAGCTGGAGTCTAGTTCTCCCACAGGTCGCAGCAGGATATCCAATAAAGTGACCACTCTTTCCATATCATCCCGCGGACGGATAGAGGTCCCTTGCCTTTCTGCCACCTCCCGGACTGGAAGAACATACTACAAGAAGGCCAAGTCCTAGAAGGAATCCGATAGAGGAGAAAGACGGCTTAAGAGCGGAAACATGTGCAGCGGAAGGAAAAAAAGATGTCGAAATGTTGAAATTAGAACTATGATAAAGAGTCGACGCTTCTCAGATGCAAAGCCCACGCATAGAAACCCATAACATAGCTTTACCCGAAATGTTTGTTTTTTGTTATACTTTGTGTCATTGGAGCTTGTTGAACGCCCCGTTCCTTCCCCTCTACTCCACCACACCTACACATCCATGCATCCATGCATCCATCCCGTCTTGTATCATCGCGGTCAGTCAAACGACAAGCTCGCATTCACTGCGCCGCCCCTCTCCATTGGGAGGGGAGCAAGAGCGAGAGCCAACCCCACACCCACTCCAGAACGTTTAGCTTTTCCTTCAACTCTAACCTTGGGCCACGGAACCGCACACCACTAAAGTTATCGGGGAATACGCTTCTCCTTCTTCATCCTCCATCTTCTTTCCCTCGTTTCATTTGACTCCATTACTGGGCCTTCTTGCCGCTCTTCTTCTCGGCGGCCTCCTTCCTCGCGTAGATGCCAGCGGTGAAGGGGTTCTCGTAGCTGAGGGCAATCTTGTAGACGATGAAGATCCACGCGGTGAGGAAGAAGCCGGCAGGCTTTCCATAGTAGAGGGTGGCGCCGAGGAAGCTCAGGGTGGAGCCGTAGTACATGGGCGCGTCGGTGACATTGAAAGGGAAACCCGTCACCATCTCGTCCATGAGGATGCCAAAGTAGTCGCCCAGGTAGGTGCCGGTGACGCCGAGCGCCCACATCGAGGTGACGACGAGGACGTTGCCGACGCCGAAGAGGGCGTAAGCGGCGAGCTTGACATTGTCGGACTCGAGAGCCGGGTGCTTGGGCTGGTCAGCTAGGGCCTCCTTGAACAGGTGGTCGCGGAAGATGCCGAGCGAGAAGATGACGATGGCCAAGAAGTAGCAGGCGAGTCTTGAGTTGCCGCCAAAGATGTTGGTGAGGAGCTTGTTGTGGTATTCTATAATAAAAAAGGTTCTCGGGTTAGATTCGTCGGGTCTGATCGGCATTAGGTTCCTTCCCCTTCAACGAAGAAGAGGAAGAGGCGGAAAGAGACGGGGTAGTATCGAACCTTGACGGGCGACAATGCTAGAAAACACGCACACTCATTAGTTTCACCACGCAAAAAAGAGGTCCAGATACCACGCGGAACACAAGTCAACTTACTTCCAGAACAAGGGATTAAACGCAATCGAGGCAGCGGCGACTAAGAAAGAGGAGAGCAACTCGTTAGTACCACATCCCACGACATGTGCGCAGCAAGTCAGCCATCGCATGAAGGCGCTGGGAGAGGGGTCAAGATTGATAAACTAAAAGTAACAGCAAGGGATTCTTACTGAGGAGGCTCTGCTGGTTGAGATCAACCAAATCCGTAATAGAGGTCGACATGGTGGATCGTTGGATTCTCGCAAAGAATGGAACAAAAAGAAGCACCCCACACCGAGACTCTCTAAGACAGATATACAAAAAGGAAGAGGAAAACCCAGAGAATAAAAAAGCAACCTCCCACGAACAGGAAGAAGGGCTCGAAGGGGAAAGGGGGAGGGAGGAGAAAAAAGAGAGAGAGAGAGAGGTTATTATCGTGAGTTGGGAAGGGAGGTGGAGAAAAAAAGCCAGCAAGCAAGAAGAGGGAAGCTCTCTCCAGATCCGATCTGCCGTTTTTGAGCTAAATATTGTGACGACATGCACCAACGGAAAAAATGGCTGGGAAATTTGGGGCAGACCTCCCAGGACCACAACCCTCAGTGCTGGCAACCACCAGTTCAATCTGATTGTTCTCTGCCCGCCAACGCTACTCTGCACCACCCCCACTTCCCCCTCAAAAACGCGGCAGAGTGGGCTTTTGTTCCTTTTGTCGTTTGGCTCAAGGCTGGCGGCAGCAGCCTTGAAACCGCCTATTCTGGCACGTGATCCGCTACCGGCCCTTGGCCAGCGCTCTTCAAGTTTGGGAAGGGAAGCTGCCGAGAACTAACGGAAGCGGGTAGAATTGGAAGCATTGCCGGGCTCACGGTTATCCCATAGCCCAGTGGCTTCATACGTACGTAGAGTTAGCCTTTACGAGGCCGCTATTCAAGCTGGACCCCCATAGGTTGCATTGATCCATTCTAAGAGATCCATGTGTATTCTCTGTTCCTACAAACCTATACGATACAGCGTGGCTTTCCTCTCCCCTCCCCGCGCGCAAACACGCTCGGCTAGACGAGCTGCTTTTCCCACCCGTTCCTATTCCGTCCCGTCCCCCCAACCTAGGAATCATAGATCCATAGGCTGCCAAAGTCCAAAATTGGTCAACGACAACAAGACGGGCAAGTGGTCCAGGCCCCACTACAAACCATCCGCCATCCATTACATCCATGACCATGAACTCTAGCTCACCGTGAATACCACATGGGGAGGGACTCGGGGTTTGATTCGAGACAGCCAGCGGTAAGTGATGAAAGTGCATGGTGCTTGCCTACGCTGGCCCTGCTTCGGTTCGGGGAACGCGAGCACTGATCAGTAGTTCCTCGCCCCACCATCAATTGACAGTGGATCTACAGGTGTATGTCGAGCGAGACATCAATACCGAGGTAGTTTCGTCAGGATTGTAGTGTAGCAATTGACTTAGACAAGGCTTTTACAACTCGACCGCCTTTGTTCCTTTTCACGCACAATCAGTTGTAGTCCTATTTTCCAAAGAAGAAAAAAAAAGACGCATATTTTGAATCATCAGAAAAAAATTGTATATTCGTCATTGTAATTGTACAAGAGGTGTCATCGACTCGCTCAAGCGTTCTTCCCTGCGCGAAGCCGCATCCTACATTCTGTTTTTATGTCGGGGAAGAGTTCCCTCGGGTCCTCTCCCCTTCCCTTTCCTTTCCCTGCCCTGGTATCAAAAGCAACAAGAGACAACATGAGACAAAGAACCATCATCATTCTTCCATGGGAACTTTACTCGGCAACCCAGACGGCGCTCATGCCCATACCCGTGCCAATGCACATGGAGGTGTTGCCAACCTTCTTCCCCGTCCTCTTGAGCTCGTAGAGCAGGGTGGAGACCTGCCTAGCGCCGGTGCAGCCGAGAGGGTGGCCAAAGGCAATGGCGCCACCCTTGGGGTTGATCTTCTCGGCAGGGATGCCGAGCTCGTTGGCGCACCAGAGGCACTGGCTGGCAAAGGCCTCGTTGATCTCGTAGATGTCGACGTCGTCGCGGCCAATGTTGGCGAGCTCGAGCGCCTTGGGGATGGCCTTCCAGGGGCCCTGGCCCATGAGAAGGGGCTTGACGCCGACAATGGAGGCGGCGACGTACTTGCCGATGATGGGCTGGCCGAGCTTCTCGGCCGTCGATCGCTTCATGAGCAGGACGGCCGCGGCACCGTCCGAGATCTGGGAAGCGTTACCGGCGTGGATGCTGCCGTCCTTGGAGAAGGCAGCCTTGACCTTGCCGAGGGACTCGGCGGTGACGCCACCTCGGATACCGTCATCCTTGCTGACGACAATCTCCTTGATCTCGCCGGTCTTGGGGTCCTCCCACTTGACCTTGAGGGGACGATCTCGTCGTTGAAGAGACCCTGCTCCTGGGCCTGGAGGGCCTTCTTGTAGGAGTTGGCCGCGAACTCATCCTGAGAAGCGCGGGTGATGCCAAGGTCCTTGGCCATGTTCTCGGAGAGGACACCCATGGGAACCTTGCAGCTGGCAGCCTCGGCGTGGCCCTCGAGGAGCTCGGAGAACTCGGTAACTGCCTGGGGACTAGTAGCACGCGTGAAAAGTTAGCCTTGTGTATTCTCTAAACCCCGCTACGTAGCGTTTGGCGGGATGATCTGTCTCCCAGGGACAAAGAAGGAGATGGAGATTACTCACCCGTACTGAGTGCTCATGCTCTCGACACCTGCACCGATACCGATATCAATCATGCCCGCCTTGATCTGGTTGGCAATGTCGACGCAGGCCTGGAGACCAGACGAGCACTGACGGTTGAGGGAGCGCACCGCGGTGCTCTCGGTGAAACCGGCAGCCAAGCTGGCCGCGCGCATCTCGGTGGCACCGCCACCGGGGGCAAGTACGGTTCCTACGCAAATATCCTCAACGTAGCTGGGGTTGATTCCGGAGCGCTCAATGATGGCGGAAAGCACACCGACGACGAGGTCGGCGGCGGCGGTGTCCTTGAAGCCACCCTTGCCACCCTTGGTGAAGGCGGTTCTGCAGCAAGCAGTGACGACGACCTAGATTGAAAGAGAGAGTACTGTTAGCTTCTTTTTTTTTTTTTTTATTATCTCCTCTTCGTTCTTCCTTGGGAATCTTTGTTGCCCCCTATCTAGAGTTCGCTTGACTCCAAACGAATACTTGATGGGTGTAAGGAAGCGACCCCGCTAAGCTCGGTCGCTGGCATGTGATTGGAAAAGAGCTGCCTCAGCCGCTCCATGGAATGGAATAGGATGCACGTACATCGTCAGGGTTCTTCTGGAGGATCTTTTCGCGACCGCTGGGGTTGGTCTTGCCGGTGATCTGGCCGGAGATCTGAGAGAGCCTGTCGAAAGCTAATGGGGACATGTTAGCGCAATGGGCTCCTAAACATAGCAAGAGCGTATAAGCTCCTGGATTCAGCCTTACCACCCATTATGACGAAGATCTATTCAGAGAGTACGTCTCGAACGTTGGTAGAGAAGAAGGGAGGGGAGGATTTGAGGTGGGATGAACGGAATGTTGTTTGGTGAAGGTGGAGAGATTGAGGGAGGAATAGAGGAAGGGGGGCGAAAAGAGAAAAAAAGAAAGATGCGAGGCAAGTTTTATTATGAGGCGGAAGTTTACAAGAAGAAGGGCGGGTGGAGGTAAGAGAAGAGAAACAGGAAGGCGAACAAGGACAAAAAGTTACCTCGGATGTTTGGCCGTGGACGGTGGACCAGGTAAGCTTCATCACCAGGTTCGGAGGCGTGCCAAAAGTGGGATAATGCTACATGCGAAATCAATGTTCTGATGTCAGCGCGCGCCGCAGACAGGCCGAGGCATCCCGGCGGCGATTAGGGAGAGAGCGAAGCAACCTGGTGCCAAAATGTGAAAGTGGGCTTGGCACGCCCCAGCTGACCACCCCAGTTCACTGCCAGTACCAGCACCAGGACTCAGAGAGCACTCTATTATCCCCGGGCCACTTCAAAGCAAGGAGAAAAGAAACGTCAATAACTGACAGAGAGACAGACACTTCTAGAACGTAAAATTCCAATTGGCTGCAGGCCAGCCCGAGGACTGGGGAGCCCAGGAATAGAAAAGGTGCCCCTACTCGGAGCCAGACTCGTCCACCTTGAACTTTCACATGCCAGGCCACGCAGCCCATCCCCGGATAGTGGCGGGTTTCAGTCGCAGGGCAGGCCCACTTTGTTGGCATCAGTCAGCAATCCACTGCCGCGTGCTATCCGTAACTGGGCAAGCCTTTGCCTAGAACATGAGGCTTTCTTTCATCTTCACAGGCAAGCGTGCTGGGCATCCGGTCGCCGCCTTATTCTTGTTTGGCTGAGACATCTTTCGATCAGTGACAATGGATGGATGCATGGATTTGGAAGGGCAACAGCAGTATTCTCTATCAGTGCCATCATTACAATCTCTAGTCTCTGTCGTTTTATTTTCCCCGCCAGGGATACCGCCTCATTACTGACCGCGACCCTGTGGTGTGTCCCTGCCAATTCCCATGTGTTCTCCGAAATCAGTCGCAAGACGATGTCCAAAAACCCACCAGCGGATTCCCCCACATGGTTCAAAGATAGTCGCACCCGAATGTTCCGCTCCTTGTCCCCCTCCCCACACACCCCCTTTTCCCCTCTCGATTTTGGGGGACCATTTCACGTGCGCGTCTAGAAGTCTTCTACACGGGTGCCCAACCCGATGTCGTTGGCGACTTGGAGGAGGTATCCGCCCGCCGTCAAGTCCATGAGGCCCAGTCCCACGCTCTTGTAAATGACATTGCCATTTCTCAGCCAGTGGGCCCTCGCCTCGGTCTTTGTCCGGACTTCTGCGAGCGAGGCCCCTTGGGGGATCTGATCAAGATCAACCACCTCTCCGAGTCTAAAGTTTTGTCCAAGAAGCGCGAGGTTAGCAATAGAAAAGCGGACCAAAAACAGAATAGGGGAGGTAAAGGTCATCGGACAAAGGAGAAGAGACCTCATTGTATCATAGGGTCTTCCTCGTATTTCCTTGGGGAAAGGGGAGGGGGTTTATTATTCCTTACTCTACAAGACGGCTAGGCCCGACTTTGGCGTGGATAATCTCGCCCGCCTCACTCAGCACGCCTTCCAACGTGTCGACGATAATAGCCCCGCCGTCGATAGGATCGTCCTGCGACGCCTTGGCAGACTGCAAGAGCAGCTCCTGCGGCAGCTCCCTCATGTCGGGGGTGTAGCTGCCCACCGCGACCACCAGCCTCGTCTTCCCCTGCCCTCGGCACTCGTGAGGATGCGGCCGTCGAACAAGTCCTCGGTCGACGGCGTGCAGCAAAGATGACGTCGGCCTCCCGCAGCCGCGTCTGGAGAAGACCCGCGTAGCCGACGGTGTCCGGGGTGAGCGCGTCCAGCACGGCGGGCTGCCAGCCCTCACGGCTCCGAATCTCCGGGGCCACGGCGCCGAGGTCGGCGAGGACCTGGCGCGCCGTGGACTCGCTGCGGTTGATCACGGTGACGCGCGACACCGTGGCCCCGTGCTGCAGGAGCGCGAGCCGGAGGTGCCAGTACGCCTGCTTGCCGGCCCCGAAGACGACAATGTCTTGCACCGTGCCGCGTAGGCGGAGGAGGCAGGAGGACGCGAGCGCTGTCCGGAACGCCGTGATGGCGCCGGCGTTGACGAAGCCGGTTGCGCTGCCGTCGGGGCCGAAGAGCGCGATGGCGCCCGAGGGCTTGATGGGCGGGCGGTTTGGCGGGCCGAGGATTTGCCGTCTTTTTGGGGCGTGCTCAACGTGACGACTTTTGTGGGGGCACGGAGAGAGAAAGAAGAGAGAAGCAAGGTTAGCCTATGACCGCGGGGAGGGGGTGTTTTGTTTTCAAAAGGGCTGTCCGCGGGGCCGTTTTGCGAGCTGTGACGGTCCCTTGTGCATCTGTGTTCGGGTTCGCATCGATTTACCTTTAACACCCATGCCCGCCGGACCGACGGAGGGCATGAAGAGCGTAGTAGCACCCGTCTGCGGGTTGCCGTAGCTCGTCCTCTGGGGTTGGTGATAGGTGCCATCCTGGACGGCCTTGACGTCGGTCGAGTACTCGTGGAGGGCTTTGGATAAGTTTCTCTGGAAGCCGTCGAGCTGGGCGAGGGTCAGGTTCTCCAAGATGGACTTGACTTGGTCGTTGGTTAGGATTGTGAGGGGCATGGCATCGGATCCGGGGGAATGCGGGGAGCTTCTTCGGGGCGGGGGAATCGTGCGCGAGGCCGGGAAAAGGAAGGTTGGGGATATAAATAGAATAAGCTCAAATTTACGATGAAAGATTGCTTTTATGTTTATGAGAAAAGAGAAGGAAAAAGGAAGCTATACTCGCATCAAATTTCTATTGGTGATCCTGGACGTTGGTCAAGCGATTTTCTAGAATGCTGTCCCTCCATACGTGTAGTATCCATAGTGAGGTCACTGACAGCTGATGAGCAAGCATGCTGCAAGCAGAGCTTTTCGCGCCGATCCTAGAATTCAAAATGCGAACGGTGTTGGTGGCCCCCTTCTCCGATGCCGCGCTACCTCATTCGTTCCCCGCTCTGGGCCCGGCCGTGGTGAATGTCGGATGACGATAGAGTCTCCACAGAGCCTCAAGGACCAGGAGGTAGCTAGGGGTAGTCCATTGGGTGGCGCAAGATGTGGCAAAGAGCCCTTCTTCAGAGCCAGGTCCTTCTTCTTTTCATGAACCAGGGGGGACCTGAACTACATAGATGTAGCCCTCGTCACGATGAGCCCTGAGTTGCACAGAGCCGCTAATTGAACAAAAAAAAGGTGATTCAAGATGAGACGTGTGCAAATATCACTGCGTCTTCCCCATGCCCTCTCTCACCATGATCTTGAGTCACCAGCGACACGGGGCTGGGCTCTTGCATGGCAGAGATGAGAAGTAGAAGAGGCAAAATTCATGATCTCACCCGTGAACACTAAATATCCATTGTTTCTATTACATCAGCGCTGGGGCTTGTCGGCCTTCATCACCGGCCTTCGTGTGTCCCGTATTCGCATTCACGCCAGAGGTCGTCGGCCGGCTAGGATATATTCCGATTCATCATACGCGTACGTTGCTCATTCTTGCCGTTTCGAATGCGAGGGATGAAAACCAACCAGCCGTCTTCCTTTGTTGGGGGACGGAGGGGGCAGTGTTCATCTTCTGCTGCCTACATGCACGAATGTGATTTTCGTTAGACCGTCGTCGTCAGCCTCTGCTCACTTGCCAGTCAGTCAAGATAGAAGGGAGGGAAAAAATCCTCCCCGTGCTCCGCTAAAGCATCAAGATGGCGATGGGCTCGTTGACGTTCCGAGACCCCATTCACTGCCTGCTGCCTCGCTGGTTCCCTCCCGCTCTCGGCTATTATTATTAATTTCTTCTTCCTTTCTTTTCTGGCCCCTTGATACCTCGTGCTCTTCCATTTCCCCCAATTAGATATTTCTTCGAGAACGGATCGACGGCGCATCAGCTGGGGAAGTAGGTGTCTGGAATCCGTTTCAAGCGAGGGGTGGGTTGCCCCACGAGGTGACAAAACATCCACAATTGTCTCTTTGGATTTGAAAGAAGGACTGACCTGACAAAGGAAGGGGGAGAGGGGCACGGCTTTTATTTGTATCAGGTTGCCCTCTCAGGGTTCCTCTGCTCGGATTGTGCAAGTTTTATAATTCTTCAGCCTTGTCGAACTCGTGTTCATCTTGCCTCTCCTGTTCGCTTGACCCGCTCGTCCCGTTGTCTGTTGCTTGGAACGAGCCGGGAAGATGGAGCCATTCAAGCCCTTTTTTTTTTTTTCTCTTCCTTTGCTTAGGGTATTAATACGGTTACGAGCACGCAAAGGGAAGAGCATCTGTCTTGGCAACTAATAATCCCTCCTGCTCAGTATGTTGTTCTCCCACTGGATTGATACAGACCAGACACGGTTGCACACTCCAATAAGAATGGTAAAAGCGGCTGATGAGATCTGCAAGGAACGAAGTAGCTCACTGGGACATAACTGTCGTCAAGGGCAAGATATCGCGCGAGCAGGGGGTTTCGAGACAAAGGCGTTCGCTTTCTCTCCATGGGGATGGATCATATTAATGAGCTGAGCGCATTTGGACTGCCACTATTATTACTAGTGTAGTCCCCCTTTCAAAACTGGCTATATTTTTCACCAAGGCATGGCCATTATTCGAGTCTGATTCCTTAGAGATCGATTCGAGCTGGGGGAAATGGAAATTGGATGCGCAGGCACGAGGTACTTTGTGCTATAAAAAGACGCGAGACCCATTGTCAGATTTCAATATCGGCGGGCATCTCGTCGTGACCGGCAGATGCATCTTGCACCCACTCTGCTTTGCCTTGGTGATTATTCATGGCCCTTTCTTAAATACTCGCCATCAAGTGTACTCGCCATGTGTATGTGGTCACGATCTCTTGTGCCCAACTCAATTTCAGGTCAATTGGCAAGGGTATTCAGTTGTCTACAAGGCTTATTCTTCTTGGCAACCTGTAGTGTGTCTTTTCTTTTTTCTTTCTTCTTATACACTCCATGCTCGGTCAATGGATTGGGGCGCCTTGCGCGGCTGTTCACCTCCACCCCAAGGAAGACGCCGTTTTCATTCATAAACAATAGAGAAGGCAAGAATCCATGGGTTCAAGTCATCCATGAATCAATCCATCCCGTCAAACAAGAGCGTCGTGGACGGGTTCGGCCGGGAAAATAGTCTTGGCCAAGACCCTACGACTCGAGTAATTCATTGATTTTGTACTAGGTACAGAAGTACCTGGGCCTGTATCTGTACCTGAATGGAAAGGCAGTGTGGCACTCATCCGTCCTAGGATCAATGGATCAATGGGCAAGGTTGGCGTGCGCAGTGGGGCTTGTGAAAGCTGGCTCCTGCCACTCCATTCGGCGAGTTGTGTCTCGATGCTTTCGGCTCAGTGGTCCTTTTGCCCTGAAGGAATCGTTCAAGGGTAGATGGAATTGCTGTGTGCCACGGAACGGCGGAGTCGGGCCTCCCTCGCCCTCCCCAAATACGGGCACGAGAAAAGAGAAGCCTTGAAGCTTGATGGGGGCCCCGGTGGCTGTGGTTCTCGGCCCTGCCCACTTGTGAGCGTCTCTCTCGCAAAAGAAAAAGAGGACGAAATCAATCCCACCCCCTTCAGACGTTGCCAATAGGAACTGGTCGTGGGTTTTATTCGTTGCTTGCGCCAAGCGGACACACGTAAGTTGGGTGGATACGGGTACCTGGGTACCTCGAGTCATCTTAGAAACATTGAGCTGGTGTGGTTGTTGGTGTCCCAGCCTCATATCGATGGAATGGATCAATCCCGGTCCATCCTGACACCCCCAAAAGAGGCTACGTATAGATTATTACCTCCCAAACGCTTTTTTACGCCTCTGGAAATTCGTCTACCTAAATTCTTCCCCTCAAAGGAAACGTCACCTCATCACCAAACAAAAACAACAGCCATCGATACAATCACTCAATAACTATCCCCAAGCCGGCTACCTTTCGACATTCGGTGCTCGCGAGATCCATCATTCGTGCGTCGAATAACAAATTACCCCGAACCTCGTCCCATTTCCCACCTCTTGAAGCTCTGGGGCTAGCTAGCTTGCGCGATAGCTTGTCCAGCCTCCTCTTTGAGCAACCCACGGCCTACCGCTCTCTCCGAAATTCGTTGGAGGCCGAACACCAACGACAACTTGACTATTGCAGTATTGCGGCGATATACGGAAGGAAACTGCTCTTCTCGAGAAGGGCCTTTAGCTATCCAGTTTACCAAATACCGTCAAAATGACCCTCAAGGAGGAGTTTGCGACAAGGAACTTCAGTAGGTTCAAGCCTTGGTGGTACACTGCTACATGGAGGATGGAATTGAGATCTCGTTGATTCTAACATGCTTCTTTGATAGGTATTTACGGCCAATGGTAAGACCGCCCCTTTGGTTCCCTGGGATTGTCTGCTTTTGTCTCGACTCAAGATGTCTGCTGGACGCCTCCCCGAACTTTCTCCCCATGCATCCTTTTGCGCTTTCTCTTCATGCATAGGCGTTCATTGATCCAGTAGCGGAGCTTGACATGGTTTTTACTATGCCATGGGCCTTGGGGATGATCAGGCGAGAAACCTCGAAATGTTTGCTAACCCTAACGATTCGATAGGCTCGGCATACTGTCCATGATCCTCTGCTTTGCGCTCGGCATTGCCAACATCTTCACCTTTAACGTGGTCATCATCATCTTCTGTGCCCTCTGCCTGTTAGTATTGTCCCCGGCCTGCCCTTTCTGTCCCTCCCCTTCCTTCCTCTAACGCATGTTCCCTTGCAGCGCATCCGCCTTTGTCATCTTGTTCGTCGAGGTTCCCCTGCTGCTCCGAATCTGCCCTACTTCAGCCTCGTTCGATGCTGCGATCCGCAAGGTTTCGACCAACTACACCCGCGCTGCCGCCTACGGCATCATGGCCGCGCTTCAGTTCATCAGCACCGTTAGTCGCGTCACTAGTCTGATCGC
Source organism: Parascedosporium putredinis (assembly GCA_949357655.1). Lineage (NCBI taxonomy): Eukaryota > Fungi > Ascomycota > Sordariomycetes > Microascales > Microascaceae > Parascedosporium > Parascedosporium putredinis. The sequence continues at coordinate 224,307 of CASHTG010000021.1, read as the reverse complement.
CGCCGGCATCGTCCTCGCCTTGACCGCCATCTGCTACCTCTTGGCTGCCGTCAAGGGCCAGGCTTTTGTCGGAAGCAAGACCCTTGGTGGGCAGGGCGTTGCGCAAATGATTGTGTAAACCGTGCCGAGGGCGGCGCTACCACTTCCCCGCTTCGCTTCTGCAAGGAACGAGGTCGCCTTTCGGATCGCCGGGAGGGTCTCGCGAAGTCCCTCCTTCTGAGTGGCTGCCGGATAGGGGGTTGTGCTTGTACAACTTTGTGTGTGGACAGAACGAATGTTCCAAAGGAGGCGGGTTATCGTTCCTAAACGGTAGTCCGGGGTGGACATTCGAAGGTTAGGTTGGAAGCGGAGGCGGAGGCGGACGGGGAGGAGAAGGAACATGGGTGGAATTGGGGCCTCAAATGGTTGATGGGCGGTTCATGGCCCTCTGTCGAGGATTCGAGCCGCCTACCGCATAAAAAGAGAAATGATGCGCATCAGTCGGTTAGGGATTTTCTTTTTCTTTTGGCGTCCGGTTTGTCTACGAAATGATTCCGTTGTATCTTCTATTTCTTGTTGCTATGACTTCCACAACCCCCTTGATCGGGCTATGGAGAAATGTGCGGATTTTTATTTTTTCGTTTCTGGACTCTCTCCTCGCTTGCCTTGAAGTCATCCAAAGGCCTGGTTCCGGTTCCTGGTTGAAGAGTGACCCTGACAGTGTATTCTGTGTGAATGGAGACCCAACGTCACTCCTTGCGGGAGCAACCTATCGAGCTGGAGGGGTTAGACCGTCACATTAACACGTTCATCGTCCACATAGTCCATATCCAGGTGAGACGGCATGGGTGAGACGGCGCACGAGCCCCGCAAGTCCTTTTGGCCCTCTCCTGGAGCAGTTAATGCTTGTGGCTAGAAGAAACGCCGATTGATTTTATTTTGAGCCCAAGTTTTAATAGTTTGTTCCGAAGAGCTCAGCTCAGAACTGAGGCGTTACCGTTCTAACGGGCTAAAGGATAACTATCGGGAGGATGAAAGCTGAAAGATTGGGACGCATTTGGTCTGCGCGACTGGAACGAATGAGAGACAGATATCACAATATCTTTGTAACCTTGTGAGGTAGCGACGGACTATTATTCCATCAACTAATTGGACAAAGAAGCCTAACGCTGCGTGCGTGTCAAAGGGGCAGGGTCGCAATCCAAGTACTTGGACCTTGATCCCCAGACCAAAACTCTCCCTCGTCCAACAACGGCCCGCTTGTCAGAACATATGGCAGCATGGCAAGATTCTATAGAAATCGGGAACCCAAGCTCGCAAAACCCAATGCTGGGAAATCTTGAACGGAGTGGGCTCTTTGCCTTTTTGTCCCAAACTCCTCTCATCGTTGGCGGGGCTGGAAGGGGAAAATGGTGTGGCTAGTGACGGCTTATACCTGACACCCACATGTTGCCTCTTGAAACTGGGGGCAATGACGGAGCTGGGAGGTTGAATTTCATGGGCCCTCAAGAGCAACCCACATTGATCTTGGTGCCCTCGACCTACGTACTTTTCCACTGCCGCCTAGCAATGCGCTAGTGGGCGCTATATGGGTCGCATGGCATCACGAGCAAAGTGCAGCTTGGGCAGATTGACATCATGGAGGCAATGGATGTTGGCTCGCTATTTTGTGTTTTTTCTCTTTTTCTTTTCTTTTCCCAAACCTGATGGACCCAATGACAGTGGTCCCCTCCGCTTTACTGCCAGGGTTGCTTACAGGGAATTGCACACGCATCGCATCAGAGGTGACCATGACTTCCATGTTGCTGCGCAACATCCGACAACGCTTGTCGTCAGGCTGGCCCCCCGCCCCTGCCAGTTTCTGGGAACTATGTACCTCGCTGTCGGTCTCTCGCTCGAGAACAAGGATGGACGATGGGAAGAAGAGCTGTTGACCCGGCTAAGCCCCCAGACACGAAGGGATCCTATTCCTACGAGCTCTATCTCTAGGATATAGATAGACAGAGCTTTTATTAATAAGTGATTTCTTTTAGAGAGGATTCTCACCGCTCCGGCTGGGGGCTCTCGAGCGCCCGCTGGCATGCAATAGCAAGTTAGTCGAGGCAAGTTGCCTTATCGGCATCATCAGAAATACCTGAGCCCGGACTGGTCGAACTGGGTCGGGCTGGGAAGTGTGAGAGTACCTACCCCCGGGCCAACCTTTTCTCTTCTTCTCTTTTTCTTTTTCTCTTTTTTTCAGGGGTGGGCTTGCTGCATCAATCAAGTGTGTGATTTGCCGTCACTGGATGGTTTTAGTGCAGGCCAGCTCAACACTGACCCGTCGACAAAGTCCTCCTGCTTGTGCTTTGCTGCAGTCGAGCCCCACCACGCTACCTGCTGCGAACCCTGTAAAATGCGGGTGCGAGCGTGTACCTGCACAGCTCGTGGACAGCCCGATGTACCAGCTCCGGCCGTGTCCCTTCCGTACCCCCTAGCCAGATAAGACGGGGCGAGCACGAACGAGAGCTATGAGGTCAACAGCTTCTCGAAAGAGGTTCCTCTAGTAGTCCCCTTTGAGAACCCCCACCGTTCGTCACGGCGCTGTTTCAACTTCCTTTTGTCTCTTCTCTGACATCTAAACCTTGTGCACCATTTTCCATCCCTTCTTCTATCTTTCCTCACCAGCTTCCTTTTTCTTGTGTGTGTTCTTCCTTTATTCCTTAAGGGTTGAGTCTTGAAAAACAAAATTTTGTTTCTCTTTTTTTCCTCTCAGGGGTCGCACATTGCATGCATCATTCATCATGAGTTCCGTTGACGACTTAAAGATGAGCAGTGCCGAGCTCAATCGGATTGTGCAAAACACGGCTAATCACCACGCTCTTGGTATGTTTGGGCCATTCCTCCCTCCCGCTTACACTAGACTTCCATCTCGGCGACCACAAGCTCCGCCAGCCTTGTGTGCTCCCCTTTTCCCCCTCCCTTTTCTTGAACCATTGAGCTTACGATCCGCCTCGTAGACACACCCGAGTACGCAGGAACGCCCAGCGAAGAAGTCGGTTTCGAAGGCCAGGAAGCCTATGTTTCTCGAATTGCCTCTCCTCGAGCCGGCTTCGCCTCCCTCAAGGCGGATAGCCCCCGAAGAAGCCCTCTCCTGCTGAGGAGCGGGAATCGGGGATCCTCGACGACGCCGACGTAATACACGTCGACGAGCCCCGCCGGAGCGCCAGTCCCGAGGATGTTCGGGGAAGCGCCCGACACCACTATACCGCCCCCATCCTGGCCGAGGATGAGGTCGCTAAAGCTAGCCCCCGCCCCGACCTGCAGGCCGCGGTTGAGCCCTCGGTCGATGCCGCCGCCGAAGACGAAGAGCCCCTGACGGAGCCTATCCGAAGGCCCTCGATCAACTTTGAAGTTCTCCCGAGCGATTTCCCGCGCCCCGAGGCTCGCAAGGTGCCGCCCCCGCCTTCCAACTACGAGGCTCTCTTCAAGGACGGAGAGGAGGAGGCTGTTGAGGACGATGATGAGAAGACGAACACGAGGGACTCAGCTATCCACAAATTCCCCAGCAAGGACATTTGGGAGGATGCGCCTAGTAGCGCCTACTACACGACCGAGGTGTCGACGCCTGATATCCCCAGCGAAGATCCCCGTCTCAAGGCCATCGATACTCCCGAGCGAAATAACCCCACTCCCGTGCAGGCATTTGCCCAATACCAAGAGGAGCTGGCGGAAAAGGAAGCGCAGAGGACCAAGAACTTTGTGCCCCGCGGCGACAAGCCCTCGCAATCCTGGCTTCCCGTGCAAGAGGTACCCCAAGTGCCTAAGCGCCCTAACCAGCAAAAGCGGTTCCCCAGCCGTGACGTGTGGGAGGATGCCCCCGACAGTGCCCTTTACGAGACCACCGTGTCGGCGGATCAGCAACCAGACGCTAAGCCCGACATCCCCTCCCGACCCGCCAAGGCTGCGGAGAAGCCCTCCATCCCCGATCGTCCGGCGCGAGGAAACGAACCCCCTGCCATTCCCGATCGCCCTGGCCGAAAGAGCGTCGACAAGCCCGCCGTTCCAGAGAGGAGACCGTCCATACCCGATCGGCCTGCTGTTCCCGATCGGCCTAGGGTTAAAAAGGAGCTCAGTAATGAAGGCAAGGCTCCTGTGGTTGACAAGCCGAAGCCCTTCCTGCCTCCTCGCCCGGCGAGGCCCTCGTCCACATCTCCGGTAGAGGCGAGCGAGCCACCCGCACTGCCCAAGGCTCGGCCATCCATCCCCTCTCGCCCGGCAAAGGCCGCCGCTGCCACCGCCGGCACTGCCGCCGCCCCCGCGACCGAGACTAGAGAGCCTCCTGCCGTCCCCAAAGTGAAGCCCGCGATCCCAGCTAGGCCCATGGGCAATAAGATTGCCGCGCTTCAGGCTGGATTCATGTCGGACCTGAACAGGCGGTTGCAGCTCGGGCCGCAGGCGCCCAAAAGGAGGAGCCCGAGCCTGAGGCCGCCGCGGAAGAAGAGAAGCCCGCCGAGAAGAAGCCCCTCGCCGACGCTAGGAAGGGACGTGCCAGGGGCCCTCAGAGGAGAGCACCTGCCAAGAGCCCGGCGCCCCCTGCTGCCACAGCCCCCACGGATGCCGAGAAGCCGAGCGCGCCATCGCTTGCTCTTTCTACCGCACAGACGGTCTGGAGTATCGATCCGGAGAGTAGTGATTTGGAGGTCAAGCCCGTCGAAGCGGCTGCTCCCGAGCCCGTGGCCGAGTCGCCCAAGGATGAGCCGCTGACTCGCGAGTCATCTGCCGTCTCCGCTGAGAGGGGAGCGTCTCCCGCAGCGCGGTCCCCGACGAGGAACCGCTGACGCGTGAGGTATCGGCCGCGTCCGTTGAAAAGGCGGCGCCGTCCATTGTTTCGGACACTGGGTCTGCCGAAGGGGCGCCGTCCGAGAGCAATGGGCCATCCGCGCTTGATGCGGAGGAGGCTACGACGGCTGCACCATCCGAACCGAGAAAATCTATTGATGAAGAGCCTAAGCTGGACGCCGCTCCTGGTCCTGACCTCGGGGTCGAGGCCGACGACGCTTCAAAGGTTAGTGACCTCAACGCAGTTTCCGCGGATCGCGCTGGGTCTGAGAAGCCAGGCGCTGCCGTCGCTGCCACTGATGCGGAGGAGGCGGGTGAAGGTGAGGAAAATAATTTCCTCCCACTAAACGACACCAAGGCGTGATCTGGGTGGAAGGAGGGATAAGCCAAGCTTGTCTTTTTCTTTCTCCCTCGTTGACTTTCCTTCTACGTCCATGTCTCCTCTCTCCCACTCTCTCTCACACACACATTCTGTATTCTATCATCATTTGCTTTTTTACGCTTCTCGCTGGTGGCATGTGCAAGCCTTTGCCTGGTTTATATGAGTTTTCGGGGTGTTTTTTTTTTTTTTCCTTTCGAATTCTTTCTTGGTTCTTTTCATTCTTTGCCTTCATTTTTCTCTTGGGCTATAATCGATGGGGGAGGAAAAAGTGTACGCTCCTTTAGGTGTGGATTGATGATGTTATTCCTTGCTTGGTAGATTGGCGCTTGATCCAAATATACTTGGCCACTCTCGAGTGTGCGCCGCCATAAGACATATTGATGTTATGCCTCAAACTATTCTCTTCTTTGTGAAAGGTGTTCTTGCGATGTGATCACGGGGTGGAATATAGTTCGAACACTGTAGTTATTACTGGTGGTTGAGGGGTCACGAACGAGGACATATACTGCCAGTGTCTCTGGGTGGTCTATTGTCAAAAGTCCGAAAGGGCGCGGCCGAGGGCCGGCTCTCTCGGAACCTAGGTGATATACAGCTCAAGGGCGAGGAGGGGATAAAACTAAAGTACATTTGGATATTTTTTTCCTGTGACATGGGGATGATCTAGAGAGGGAGCGGCACGAATCCTTTTGTGCCGGGCTTCTTTCCTTCTTCTTCTTTTTCCATCATTCCCCCTTTCCTCACCTCCGTCTGGTAGGTTCGTCGTCGTTCTTCTCGGCCTGGGCTCTTTCTCGGAGGCGATCCCAGGCGGAGACGCCGTCATCGGAAGGCGGGGAGCGGGGCGGCGCGCCCTCTCGGCCCGCTGCCTCTTCGCTTCTTGCGATCGAGCGGACGGGGCGACTGGTGAAGCGTTGTCTTCTTCGTCGCTCCCTTCGAGCTCTTCTAGGACGGAGTCCTTGTCCCACGAGGAGGGCTCCGATGGCGCGGCGGCGGCGGCGGCGGCGGAGCGTCGTGGTTGGTACGTATAAGGGTCAGGTTGAGAGGCGCGCTCCTGCGGGGCATCCCGGGTGGTCTGGGAATGGCCCGTCTCGGAGAAGCGGGAAGCTTGAGGGGAGTCCGAGGTGCGACCGCCCCAGCTGTCCGAGCTTTCCGTGGAGTGTTCGCCCTCTTGGTCCTCGTTCTGCTCCCGTTGTTGTGCGGGGGAACTGGGTGGGAATTTGGCCCGTCCTCCGCTGCATGTGGTTGATTGTCCTCTGCGCCTGGATGTCCTTGACCGACTCCTTGACGGCCTCTTGCAGCCGGGGATCGGACGAGATGCTCACCGTCGCCCTCACGCCGGCGTAGGAGAGGAAGAAGGGCGTGACGAACCAGTTGCACATGACGGCGTAGACGCCGAAGCGGGCGGTGTGCCAGGCGATCCTGGCGGCTTTACCCTGCAGCATGGGGCGGCTGATGGTGGGAAAGACGTCGGGGGAGGTGTTGACCCACTTGGGCTGCCAAAAGGAAAACGGAAGCGGGCGCGGCCGCGCCAGGCGAGAAAAACGGCGAGGGACCAGACAAAGGGCTTGGCGGTGAGGGCGATGTTGGCGGAGGCGCTCCAGTGGTCGGCGAGGGCGCCGATCTCGTCGTCGGTGAGGGGACGGCTGCGCAGGACCTGGGACTGGAAGTTTTGCAGGTTCTTGGTGATGATGGTGTGGTGGAGCTTGGGGGCGTCGCCGTACACCATGTTGATGAAGTTGGGGACGTGGCGGTTGCGGGCGTCGAGGACGGCTTGTATGCGCTCCGGGGTGAGGTTGGCGGCGGGGTCGGCGTTGGGGTCGGAGGGGAGTCGGGAGCGTCGGACCAGCCGTCGCTGGGGGAGGATCGTTGTCGGGGAGCATGGCTTCTCTCTCTTTTTGCTTTGTGTGAGGGGAGTCTGGGGGAAGGGTTGCGAGAGGGGAGGGGGCCAAGGTAAACGACACAGATGATGAAGCTAAAGAAATGAGAAAAGCAGCAAGATATAGAAGCTAATTGGTTGCCGCACGTGTTCAATTGAATAGGTCGGGGTTCTCTCTCTCTAAGTGTGGGAGTTTCTGTCTTTTAGCTGTGTTGCGGGGAAGAGGTGTGTCTCATGATGGTCTGCATCGCTGGCGGAAACCAAGCTCTCGACCGAGGTGACGATGTCATCCAAGCTTTTTGCCCTGTAAAGATCCAGCCACTGTGGGTGCTGCATTGGAGTAGGAGTGGGGCGAGAGGTTTGGGGGAGGGAGCAGCTGGCAAGTTCCGGCAATAGCTCGGCAAATCACACCTCCAAGAGGTACGGATGACTTTGGCAGGACAAGTACCTTTTTCTGGAGAGTACTTTCTGCGTGTGCTTCAGCAAAGGTCGCGCCTGGCGTTAATTGTTATCGCGCTGCCCCACCAACGCGTCCACTTGGCTTCCTAGTCGCGTCCTCTCAACTTAGAACCCATGTAATGGGGCCCAGGTTGAAGTCAAGGTTGCCGTCTTCCCGTGTTCGGCTTTCCCCAACACCTGGGCTCCTTGTAAACTTTTTAGTCCAAATTCCCAAGTAATAAGTTTTAAAGAGAGAAGAAAAAAAGAACATAGCCATTCACGCCCTAGCCGAGTCTATCCCAAGCTTCAATGAGATAGACCCGAGTCACCCCTTCAAGGCACACACAACAATCCCCTTTGTGCCTTGAATCAACATGCCTCCTCCTCCTCCTCACCCAGCTGTTGGCAATGCCAAGGTAAGCTGGCCCAAGTCTCCAATGTGACGGCCTGGTGTCTCCTCCGTCTAGCAATTGTTGCCATGTATTTGATTAACCTTTGATGTTGTTCACAGAGATCCCCGTGGCAGCGATCATACAGCACACCTGTACCCAACAGGCTCGAGAGGACCCCTTCAACCATTTCCGAGGCGACGAGGAAAAAGCTCGAAAAGCTCAAGTTCCGCCACAAATCCGACTCGCCTGCTGCTGCCGCCGCCGCCGCTCCTACGCCTCACGACTCTGACAAGGAAAACTCCAAACCTAATACTAATCATGCTAGACCCTGCGAGAATGAAACGAACGTGACGGGGAAGCCGACCTCAACTCCTGTCAACACGACCGAAGACGCGGCGAAGCCACCCCAATCGCGTGAGCCAGCCCCCGACGACGATTTGCACAGGTCCCCGGATGATAAAGTCATGTGGGCCGCAGCATTGCAAGACGACCGCGAGCTGTATATGCCGCTAGGCGGCGTCGTCCGTCGCAGAAAAGGCAGGAAGAGGGCGAGGAGCTCGTCGCCGACTTCATCACCCATAACTAAGGTGAACTCGCCGGCGGTGAATATCAAGAAGCTCGCCCAGGCTCTCAGGTCTCCTCATCCCGACCCTACTCTGGAATTGTGGGACCGCTATACTTTCAAGGGCGGTATACGCGACGGTTCTCCTCAAGAAAGGGGTGGTGGCGATCTCGCCGATTTTCTCGTGGCATCCTCGCCGAGGCCCCCTGCGGAAGGTGTGGGCATGACGCCGCAAAGGGAGTCTGCGCTACGCCGAGCTGTCGCGTCCAGCCGCCTGCACTTTAACAAAAGGCGGAAGGTTGAGGCGGATGGCTCACCTACGTACATGACTGGCGGCGGCGGCGGTCCTTCTAAATACTCGTTGGTTACCTCGCTTCTTGACTCCGTTACCTCTAGTATGCAAGAGGCGCCCCAGAACCAGGACCAAAGCCCTCTTCACCTGAGAGAGGGGTCACGGCTTTCCCAGCCGCGAGCCCCTGCGGAATCTCCCTCACCAGCCAAGCGAACCCGACCCGCCATGATAGCCCCTCCCCTCAACCGAAACAGCTGAGTGCCTCCGCCGGCGGTCATACCCAGCTACCGACCGCGGATAACGATTACGATGACGACGACTTCGACGACGACATGCTCATGGAGATCGATGCTAGTATAGAATCGGCAGGGATTTCCGCTTCCCATACCACCCCCAAACAAGCAGCTCGCGCACCCAGCAGGTCTCCCCGCAAGTCCCCGAGAAAGCAAACCAACCCACCCAAGACACCCGCGGCCGCGAATATTCTCGACGACCAGGAAGACGGCAATGATGATGACGATGATTATGGCCTTGACGACATTGATGATGACGTGTTTGTTTTGGCTGAGCAGGCTGTAGTCAAGGAACCCGTCCCAGTGGTGGAGGTGGACCTTGTGAGCCAGTGGGGCCACGCGCCAGCGCCAGAAAAGAGCGTGGTGGTTGAAGAAGACCTGTTAGACGACGATCTAGGCGACGATGACGACTGGAATGCAGTGGAACTAGCTGCTACACAGGCAGCGGCTAGCCAGGCTGTATTCCAGGACATTCCGAAGCTATCGAACGCCGTCGGGTCGATTCCTGTACGTCTACGACCGTCACCGCGAACCGGTTCATACCACGCCCGTACTAAATCCTGAGCGTAGCGTGCCCAAAAGTCTAGGACAATCCAAAGGTACCTAGTCACCTCCGTCATCGAAAGCGATTATGTCGACAAGCATGGAAGAGAGCTTCCAGAAAAGGTGAGTTCATCCTCAAAACAAAAACGCACACCCCAGTCCTTGAACACTCCGCTGACGCGATCATCACCGTGCGCTAGATGCTCCTCCTCGAAGTTGAGAGCACGGGTAAGATGCAGCTAGCTTCACTTAGGGAGAATGGTACGATACGGAGGTTAGCGAAATGTCGTACGTCCACATTATTGGAGAGTTTGACAGGACTGGTCGGTGTGTCATCGACGATGACCAGAACATCTTGATCCTTGACCCCGATCAACTCATCTCGGCGACCGTCGTGGCCGATTCTTTTGGCTGTATGCGCCGCGCTGTGCTTCAAGAGCGTGTCAAGGCTACGAGCGACCCAACCCCGCCCCTTGTCTACGGAACCCTTTTGCACGAACTCTTTCAAGAGGCTCTCACAGCAGGGCGGTGGGACGAGAAATTTCTCACCGACGCGATTGCCGCAATCACGGAGAAGCATGTTCAAGATTTATACACCATCAAGGTGGACTTGCCAGCTGCTCGCCAACACCTTCAGTCCAAGATGGGCGAGCTCATGAACTGGGCTAGGACTTTTGTCGCGCCGTTCCCTCGAGTAAGTATCGGCGAATCCTAAGTGATGGATCGAGAAAAAAGGCATTGCCAGGGTTCATTTTCAACTAACTATTGGACAGCCCGACGCGCACGTACAGGATCGGAACCAGAAAAAGTCAATATGTGCATTAGCAAGCTTCTCGATGTCGAAGAGCACGTCTGGTCACCCATGTATGGACTCAAGGGAAACATTGACGCTACTGTCGAAGTCACTCTGAGGGACGGGCACCAGATCCAGACGTTGACGGTGCCTTTCGAGGTCAAGACTGGAAAGCACGTGAGCGCCAACCACGCAGCTCAAACTGCTCTCTATAATCTGCTCCTGTCTGATCGATACGATATCAACATCGCTTCCGGACTTCTATATTACATGGAATCGTCCGTCACCATGCGTGTGCCGACTATCAGGCGGGAGATCTTGCACATGATCATGCAGCGCAACCGACTCGCCTCGTATATCCGCAAACGAGAGATTAACCTGCCGCCCATGGCAAAGAAGCAGAACCTATGTGGGAGGTGCTATGCTCAAACCTCTTGCTTCATCTATCATAAACTGGCGGATGAGGGCGATGGGGAAACCAGCGGAATGGGTACCAAGTTCAACGAAGTTGTCAAGCATCTCACACCGGCCCACCGCGACTTCTTCGTCAAGTGGGAGAACCTGTTGACTGCGGAAGAGAAGGAGAGTCGCCGGTTGAAGCGCGAGCTCTGGACCATGCTCAGCACGGCCCGCGAAAAGGTTGGACGCTGCTTCTCGGATGTGATTATTGACAAGGTCCTGGAGCAGACGGATCACTCCAAGATCAACAAGTTCCAGTATTCGTTTACCAAAGGCTCCCCTACCCCAGACTTCTCCTTCCTCGAGTCGCAAATCGCCGTCGGCGAGCCCGTGGTCGTGTCGGATGAGCAAGGCCACTTCGCCTTGGCCCTGGGCTATGTCACGTCAGTTCGGAAGAACCGCATCACGCTCGCGGTGGATAGGCGGCTTCACAACTCACGAATTCGACAGCCTGGGTTTGACGAGGTTGATAACCAAGTCTTTACTGGTATCATGGACGTCAATGCACAGGCTGGTCAGGATTCCTCCAGCACCGCCAACAGTCCGCCGTCGATCCGATACCGAATCGACAAGGATGAGTTTAGCAATGGCATGGTTGTCGTTCGGAACAACATTGTCCAAATCATGGCCGACGGCGTCTTCGGGTCCCAGCAGATCCGGCGCCTCGTCGTGGATCTGGAGAAGCCGCAGTTCAAAACGACACCCACGCAGTACCACGTTCCTGGGCACGAAAGCCTCAACGTTGACCAGAAGCGCGCTGTAGAAAGGTGATGAGTGCGCAGGACTACGCCCTCGTTCTCGGTATGCCGGGCACTGGCAAGACGACTACGATTGCGCACATTATACGCGCTCTGACCGCGCAAGGCAAGAGCGTCCTGCTCACGTCTTATACGCACACGGCTGTGGACAACATTCTGCTGAAACTCAAGACGGACAAGATTAACATTCTTCGTCTCGGTGCTCCAGTTAAAGTGCATCCAGAGGTGCAAGAGTTTGTCACCCTTGCCGGAAACCCCATGACATCTTTTGAGCAGATCCACGAGGCATGGCATGGTACCCCTATTGTGGCGACCACCTGTCTCGGGATCAGCCATCCGATTTTCAACGAGCGAACCTTTGATTACTGCATCGTCGACGAGGCGTCCCAGATTACCCTGCCTGTCTGCTTAGGGCCAATTCGTATGGCTCGTACCTTTGTGCTCGTCGGCGACCACAACCAGCTGCCCCCACTGGTACAGAACAAGGAAGCGCGCGAGGGGGACTCGACATTTCGCTTTTCAAACTTTTATCCGATACCCACCCGGACAGCGTCGTCAACCTCGAGCATCAATACCGGATGAACGAGGACATTATGACTCTGAGCAATACCCTCATCTATGATGGGAGGCTCCGCTGCGGTACCGAGGAGTTGCGAACCAAGAGCCTGGAGGTGACAAACATGGCGGCTCTAGGGCGGCTACACTACAACGCCACCGACCTCGCAGCCCCGTCGATGGCGCCCACCTCGGTCTGCACTGGCGGGCCCCTATGCTGGCTCCGGCAGGCGCTCGAACCGGAAGCTCGCGTCGCATTTCTCAACACTGATACGATTGCTCCCCGGATTTGCGAGGAGGCCAAGGGAAATCGTATCGTCAACCCGTCCGAGGCCCAAATTGTGACGCAGCTCGTAGAGTCGCTCATTGCCGTCGGCGTGCCGACCTCGGAGATTGGGGTCATGACACACTACCGGTCCCAGCTATCCCTGCTCAAGCACGCACTTCGCCACACGAGCGTCGAGATGCACACAGCCGACCGTTTCCAGGGCCGCGACAAGGAGGTCATCGTGCTCTCTCTCGTACGTTGCAACGAGAACAGCAACATTGGCGATTTACTCAAGGACTGGCGCCGTATCAACGTCGCCTTTACCCGCGCCAAGACGAAGCTCCTCGTTGTCGGTAGCAAGGCGACGCTTGGGGGCGCGGGGAAGGAGATGGTGGCGCGCTTCGTGCACCTCATGGAGGAACGATCGTGGATCTTGGACCTGCCAGCGGATGCGCTGGGGAGCCACCACTTTGATGAAAACCTAACGCAGAGCCTGACGCAGTGGAAGACGCCCCGCAAGGCTGGTGCCGGACTGTCCCCTGGCAAGCGGAGAAGTCCCCCGGTAAGGCCACGTCCCCCAACGGCCACGGACACGGGCCCCGAAAGAGGCTGTTTGGCCAGGTGGGCGCAGGCAAGGAGAATGCAAGCGTACAGCAACGGACAGGCCCTAAAAGGTGGGCCTGAGCGATAAGGCGCTGAGTGGTAGATTTACCGTGGGCAGAGATGTGCTCAACGAGTTAATGGATGGGCAGATGGGACGGGAGTCGTTGTAAACGACTTTGAACGACCCAACGACTTGATGTTGTTTCTTCTTTCTTTTCTTCTTCTTTTGCAAGTCCTGTATCCTTCTGAAACCGCGCTCCCTTCTTGCCCTTTGGTTTCCTCCGTTATAGAGAACGGAGTCAGGATGGATAATGATTGGGTGCATGAGCACGGAGTCTTCTGGCGTTTTCTTTCTTGGTTGACGACATGTTTTGCAAAGGTCGCAGTTTAAGGGAGCTGTGAAGGCGATCTTGTATGGTTTTTTTGGGGGTCTTTGTTCGGATAGGAAACCCACGCATCACTAGCTTGAGACCATGGTCGACAAGCAAGGTGGCTGAAAGTATATATACATATCTATATATTAAAATCAACATCTTCTTCAAGTGTGTCTACTACATGTCCATATCGTCGTGCACGATCAACCAATCCGGGGTATGTAAAAACGCGCAATAACTACCAACTGTATCCAGTGGAGAAAATATTCAATCTATTCATCTTGGTCTGATTCAGATTCTTCATCGGAGCTATCTTTAAATTCGCTGTCGAAGCTAGATTGTGAACATTGTTAGACAGCGTCGAAGCAGTTGGGCAAGGCTACATTTCATGGGTGGTCAAAACGGCAAGGAGGGTGTGTGTTATACACCTTGGTGGCTTGGAAAAGAAAAGGGACAAGGAACGAAGGAAGGAAAAAGAGCTTACCCCATCTCCCCGACAATAAGCTTGGTGTACTTTTCCATGGACTCGAGATAGGCGACGCATCGCGTCAAGCTCTCGTTGAAGGAGTAGCGATAGACGAGGGCGAGTTTGCCATGCTCTGTCTGCTCGTCGGCGGTGGGTTGGATGAGTTCGTCTTCGAACTCGGCGATGGCGTCGATGAGGCGTTTTCGGGCGATGGCGGCGCTGGGAAGATAGCGCTGTTGGGAAGGAAGAAGTGAGATTTGGGTCGAGGTTAGCGGGGACGAGGGAAGGGGAAAGGGGGAATGAGAAAGCCAAAGGGGAAGAAGAGGATGCGAGAGAGAATGGGGAAAGGAGGGTTGAGGGAAGCATACCGGGACCTTGCTGCCGGCGTAGAGGGCGCCGGAGAGGACGTAGAGGTTGGTCAGCATGCTGGCGATGGAATCCCTGCGGAAGCCGAGGATCTTTTTCGCAGCGTCGCCGGCGCGGACGAAATCGGTGGCGTAGAAGAGGGCGCACTGGCGGACGACGTAGAGGTCGTTGAAGTAGCCCTCGCAGGCGTTGATGAGGGCGGCGAAGGGCAAGGGGTCAAAGGGCCCGCGGAGGCGGAGCTCGTGGCGGGTGAGGAGGAGGAGCTCGCGGACGCGGACGAGGCTCTCGCGGAAGTGGGAGTCGAGGATTTCGGATTCGCGCATGTCGGCGGGGGTGGCGGGTTGGGATTCTTGGTAGTAGATGTATTTGGTGACGATGTCTGCGAGCGAGGGCGTTTTATTCTTCAATTAGCCACACACTCTCTGCCGTTTTTTGGGGGTACCCCTCTGCTTGCGGGTTGACCAAGGGTTATTTTTGTACGTTACCTCTTGATATGATGCCGAGGAAGAAGAGGATATAGGACAAGGATGTTCGGAGCTCGTGTCGCGCGATGAAGGGCCATACGATCCAGTTGACGATGGTGGCTGCGGTCACGCCGACTAGGATGGCTAGACCGCGATACCAGGCCAGTATAGGGTGCTGTCTCTCGGCCACTAGTCCTAGAGAGACGACGGCAAAGTCAGGCATCCGGCGAGACCGGATCGCTAAAATACAGAGAGTGTGCACGTTAGAAACCCTGGTTTCGTTTTCTTTACAGTCGCTCGGCGAGGTTCCTGAGGCGGGGAGAGGGGTTTCTGGTTTGACTTACAGCGTGGACAGTTCGGGTGTAACGATACATCATCGGGAGCATAAAGGCCGGAGCAATAGGGATCATGTAGTAGGGGTTAATCTGTCCGGCTTGCCATATGGCAGCGCTCCAAAGCGTAGCAAGCATAACGCACACCACTCGGTTCACAAGGTCTAGGACGCTCCCACCAACCCTAGGCACGAACCAAGAATGTTAGCCAAACCGTCCCCAAGATTGCCAACGAAAGAAAAAAAAAAAGAAAAGGAGAAAAGGCTGGCAAGGCTAGAAGCGGTGGCCAACTCACATCGTGTGGCACAAAATCCACGCCACGCAGACAGCCCACCACGCGTCGACTTCATTCCACCATTGCACCTCGGAGAGATAGGCCGGGATGGCGAGGCACCCCGTCACGGCCACTACGCGGGCGGCGTATCGGCCCTCGAAGCCCTGCAGGTGATGCAGAAATCTCCACACCTTGTGCCTGGTCGTTTGGGGGTTTGCATCCCCTGAACCCGTTCTTGTTGTCGAATGCGGGCTTCGGGGACGGTTGTTCATCGTCCTCTGCGTTGGCGGGGAGATACTCGCGCGCCTGTATGTCCTCAACGAGCCGCATAGTCTTTACAAAAGTTTGATGGTACGCGCCTATGTTGATATTGGAGGATGATGTTAGTGATTCTATTCCGTCGGCTGGCCGAGGAGTAGGAGAGGTAGGAGAAGAGAGAGAGAGAGAGAGACGGTACTAACTTGGAGTGACTGCTCCGCGGTCATGGCGCACTTGAGAATTGGTGAGGGTCAAGGATTTCCAAAACTTGTAGGCAGGCGGGTGAAAGTGAATGTGACTTGACTGCCCTAGCACATGGCGCAGGTTCGTGATCAAGCTGACGATGGGATCGGCAGCCATCCGCACCGACTGGGCGAGGCTAAGCATCCTCACGATATCAGGGTTGTAGTCCCGAATCCCCTGGATGTCCGCAAGGGTGGTCTCGACGGCGTCGAACGCGCTCATTGCCGCGCACAACACCTGCTGAGCATGGCCGAGGTCCGACGGAACGTCGTCCGGGGGCCCAGAAAGGATCTATACCTGGTGATGTCCATAAAGGCAGCGTCGCAGGCTCTTAGGCCATCCCTCATGCCATCGATCAACGCCTGCGTCGGCTCACGGAGCGTGTTGGTTCCCATCTGGATGACGCCGTCGTCCGACATGACGGACACGCGGCGACTGCTCAGGCCGGACCGACCCATCGTTCCAAGACTTCGATCGCTGAGAAGGGACGTGCGGCTTCTTCCCGTCATTGGCCGTCCGCAGAGCATGTCGTTGAGCAGGTCGGAATCTAGCCTCATGTTGAGGATGCCTCGGATGACGCTCTGCATGCGATTTCGGAGCTCTTCGAGGTTATCCATGCTGCAGCGGATGATGGTGATGTCTAGCTTGGTGTCTCGGTAGACCGTCGACAGGTCGAAAAAGGCTTGCGAGAGACGCTGACGCATTCCGTAATCCCTGGGGCGGGGCACCACGAGGCCTTCCTGTTATGGGCGTCAGTACCGAATGGCCATAACCTAACGTTGATGATCTTTTAAAAACAAATTTGGTAGGGGGTCGGCTTACATCCATGGCTGAGAATGTTCGGTGGAACACTTCGGCTACCGGAAGCGTCCCGGCATCAGGAAAGATGCAGAGACACACTAAAAGAGCAATGGCTTGACCCAACACCCAGGGAGGGCATACTGCCATATCTTGTTCCACTTCACAACGTCTCCATCAACCTCGGCGAGGCAAGTGTAGCTGATGGCCATGCCCGCACAGACGACCAGCTGATATAGCCGGATGAAGTACGATCGGAGATAGGCAACAAAGGCCATAAACGTGCCGAGAAATACGGCCAGGGTCAGGTTGTAGAGCGAACCGGAGAGCGCCGAGAGGGCCAAGCCGATGGATCCCCACGCCAGCCCGGCGGCCGTACCCACGGTCGTCAGAACGGCGCCGTCGATCTGCGCGCCAATGGTACGACCGGGATGATTGATAATGGCCGACACCGCCATGACGTACGCGTACCGGCCCATCCAGTCGGTGACCGCGGGAATGAGGCAGAGGATGTAAGCGATGTAAAAGGCGAGAAAGGACTTTATGGTGAGGATGCCGGACCGCGTCTTGAACGCATCCGTCGCGGAGGCCCTGAGGCCCTCCCACTGGCCCCTGACGTAGCGCTTGATGGAGAAGAAGTTCTTGGGCTGCATGTGCTCGGGAAGCACGGACTCGATATCCTTCATGAGTTCGCAGTAGTTGATTTGGGGCGGTTTCAGGAAAAAGGCGTCGAAGAAGCTGTCCCGCGACTCCTCCACGCCGTACGTGCTGGCCCCCGCGGTCGACTCCTGGAGCAGTTCCTCGATGAGGGCCAGGTTGATTGCCGAAGAAGCGCGCGAGATTGACACTCTAACCGAGGGCGGCGCTAGAGACTCGTCGCCCGGGCGCGATTCGCTCCGGGTTGAGCTCGGCCGTGGCGGCAGGCCCGAGATGGTGGCGCGGCGCCGCCGGGCACTCGCCGCCATCGCCTGCTTCCGTAGCTCATCAGGGAGCCACGAGGTTCCGGCTAGAGGGTCGACGCTGGTGGTGGAGGAGGAGGAAAAGGCAGCTTCGGCGTGCTCGCTTCCCTGCGATCCACGAACGGGCGACGTCATGTTCGCTCGACCCGTTGGTCCTTGGCTGCCCTACACAGATTTCCAGTCCCTTGTTTGTCTGATCTGAGTGATGAATATTGGAAAATGCATCTCAATTACCCCGAGCATGCCAAGTGCTTTCCTGAACTAAGACTTTTAGACCTGAAGGGTGGTAGAAGTAGAAGTGGCCTGTAACATCCACGTACAAGAAGACACTGCTCAATCGCAACGCGGTCTTCCCAAAAGGTCATGCATCTGTAAGTGGGATCGGACTTGTTGAAGACCCGCGGGCCGTAAAGAATGGTATTGTCTGCTACGAAGCGCGTGCTCGCATTGTGTTTAAAGCTCAACTGAATTGTAGATAGTATGGATGATGATCTATTACTCCGGCCGGCCTCCCTACACGTACGACTCTCGGAGTCACGAGTGGATCTCATTCTTTTCTCGCTTCACCACTGATTTCACTAATGGGCAGACGGCCTTGTTAGTGCAACCAACGTTCATGGATGAGGTTAGCCGGCCCCACCTCAAGTTCATGCGGTGCTGCGTCACGTGAGATACCACACCTCGACACTCAAGTCCGTCCGACCTTGAGCTCCCCTCCTTGCATGGGAGAGCAAAAGACACACACACTCGCTCGCGGCAGAATCTCGGTACATTAACCAAGTTTACTCATCCAGTCACAACCAAGCGGTCCATCATCAGAAACCTCACGTAGAAGAATCGACCAGCCAAGAGACAACCGCCATCTCCAACCCGTCCAAGTCAATTGGGGATCACCAACCGCCCAGACCAATCTCTGCTCCCTCCTTTCCCTCCCCGCCGGCCGAACGCTCTCACCCGCCACAAAGACTTTTTCCCTTCCTGTTCACGATGGTCCTCCTTCGCGCCAACACGGCCGTGCGGGCCGCCAGAACCCTCCGCACCCTCGCCGCGACACCTTCCGCTACTACCGCTGCTCGTCCCTTCTCGGTCTCTTCGCGCCGCCTCGGCGGCGACGCTCACGGCCACCACGAATCTCCCTACGATCCTCCCTCCGGCTACCTCTTTGGCATCAAGCCCGGCGAGAAGCACCAGAAGGAGGGATGGGAGAACCTCATGTTCTACGGCTTCGTCCCTAGCTGTCTGCTCCTCATCGTTGCGCTTGCCTTCAAGCCCGATACTTCGTAGGTTTTACCTCTTCTTCTTTCTACTTTCCCCCATTTTACTGCGCAGTAGCCGTGGGACTTGGTGTGGAAGCCGTGCCCAGATCCGCCGTGGGGGAGGGACCTCGGCCTCTGCGGTATTTTGATAGTGGATGTATAGGCTTGATAACTAACCACTTTCGCCGTATAGCCTCGATACCTGGGCCCTCGAAGAAGCCCGCAGGAGGTTAGAAGCCGAGGGTCTCCTCGTGGATCCTCATCCCGAGCACGTCCTCCCCGTCGACGAGTACACGAGCACGAGAGAGGGCAAGCACCCTCCCGTCTAAATCGACTGTATATCGTCTGAGCAAACATTAATTCAGAATACAACCAATAAACAACCAATAGAAGGGAAGATTACAGTGGTTTTTCTACGGAAATAGGTTCTCGAGCTCGATTAAAACCCGTCTCTTTTCTTTGGTTGCATGCTTCCCCCATCCCACCTAACTCTTTGGTCAATGCCGCCTGGGAGGGAAGACTGTGTATCATGGCCAAGATTCATTACATCCTTTGTTTTGTTTTCCTTCCTTTCCTTCTTCAGTCATGTCTGGATTCTTCCAATCCCTGTGTCTAAATACGCCCCTCTCCGATCACGCTACAGTTATTGCCGGAGTTGGTAGACGCTGCATAGAACGGCGGTCGGTCTTGGCCGCCACCTTTTTGTTCCTAGAATCTCCCCTCCCACCCTCTTCCCGCCACTTGAAACTCTTGATATGAAATAAATAAACAAATAAAAAGAGGAAGGACTCTAGAAGGATCCAATCGTCCACCCCTCCCCTTGGACCGGCGTGAAAATGTGTAAGACACAGAATGCATGTATACGTTGCGTGCGTGTGTTGTGTGGGCGTGGACACAAGTTGGTTCACAAGTCCAGGTCAAAAGACAGATAGATAGATGCGTAAAGAGCATTTCACAGTCACCCAAAAAAACCAAAATCCGCTTTAAATTTATACACAAATGGTGCCATATTCGTTTGACCATCGACAAGACGAACACGGTCAAAAATCTAGGTGCGCTACCCGTGACCCCATTTTCCCTCCCTTCTTGTCCTTCTTTATTTTTAAACAGCGACGTGGCTCCACTGGTGATCCTCATCACCGTACTGCCTAGCCTCAATCCACTCCTTCATCTGCAGGGCAACGGGACCCGTCTCCTCGCTATCCTTGAGACCGCAGTTGACGAGCTGGCCCTTCCAGCTGATGGCCCTGACGGGGCTGACCACGGCCGCGGTGCCGGAGCCAAAGGCCTCGAGAAGACGGCCCTCCTTGGACGCGTCGGCCAGTTCCTGCATCGTGTACTTCCTCTCCGAGACCTTCCAGCCCTGGGGGATGAGCCTCTCCCGAGCAAGGCTGAGGACGGAGTCGCGAGTGACACCCTCGAGGATAGTGCCGTCA
Source organism: Parascedosporium putredinis (assembly GCA_949357655.1). Lineage (NCBI taxonomy): Eukaryota > Fungi > Ascomycota > Sordariomycetes > Microascales > Microascaceae > Parascedosporium > Parascedosporium putredinis. The sequence goes on along the minus strand of CASHTG010000021.1, from coordinate 204,073 downwards.
AGCGGAGCGGTAATGAGCTCCTTCTCTCCGGTCGCCTTGTCCTTGATGGCGACAAACATGTTCATGGTGCCGACCTCGGTCACAAACTCCTCCTCGCCAAAGAGCCAGAGGTTCTGCTGGAAACCGCGGCTGGCAGCATCCAACTGGGGCACGATGCAGGGGGCGTAGTTGGCGCCGAGCTTCTTGTCACCCACACCACCGGGCCAGGCGCGGACGGCGTAGTCGGTAGCCTCGAGGGAGACGGCCTTGAAACCGGTAGGGTAGTAAGGACCCACGGGAGAAGCGATGACGTACAGGAGAGCCGAGCCGGGAGGGCCGACACCGAGCGTCTTTTGCGTGCCGATCATGGTGGGGCGGAGGTAGAGAGAGTAACCGCGCTGGTTGGGGATGAAGCGGGACTCGAGCTTCACGAACTCGGCGATGAGCTTGGTCAGCGCTTCGGGATCGATGGTGGGGAGGGCGATGCGGGCGGCGGACTTGTTGAGACGGATGGCGTTCATGTCGGGGCGGAAGAGGCGGAACTGGCCCTTGGAGTCGCGGTAGGCCTTCATGCCCTCGAAGCACTCAAATGCGTAGTGGAAGACGCAGGTGGCGGGATCAAGGGACAGGTTCTGGTAGGGAGCGATCTTGGGGGCGGACCAACCGCCCTCCTTGGTCCACTCAATGGTGAGCATGTGGTCTACGAGGTTGGCGCATATACAGTCAGCTTTACAGGTACCACCCAGACTTGGGGAAAATGTGCGCGTCAGGCGGGGGTGGAGGCTAAGGGGGAACAAAGCTTCGTACCAGTAAACGTCCTTCCGAAGACGAGCTCCTCGGGGTTCTTCAACGCTGAAGGCTTGGCCGTCTTCTCAATGGAGAGCTTCGAAATGTCGACAGGCAAGGGCTTCGCCCCGCGGTGCTGTATAACCTCGAAGCTTGCCAGGCCAGCGCCGGCGCAGTTTGCCTCGCCAGTAACGTCGCCGAGGGAATGGCAGAGCGCCATCGCGTAGCAAGATGACGCATCTTGAGAAAAAGATTAGAGTATGGGAGAAGGGAGAGCGGAGAGGGTGCGCAAAGCAAAGAACAAAAAAAAGAAAAAGGGTTGGTTGGGGTCAAGGAAACAAAGGTTGAGGGTTGTTGAAGGAAGAGTCACCCGGCGCCGGAGCCAAGAGATATTCACCGCCAAGAATTGGGAGCAGGGGCTGACAGAAGCACGGCCTGGGGGCGGGCTTGCATGCAAAAAGGGTGCGCGTGGTCGGAGCAGGCTTTGCCGGGTTCGAAATTTCGCAATTTTTAGTGGTCAATGGGATTCCGATAGAGGAGATAAGCAGCGGCATTTGCCGGCCGTTTAGAGGTGCGACAACCGTAGGCCTCACAACCCAACCAATAATCGCCAATAACCAATAACTGGGGAAATGTGGATACATGCATACCACTTTTCCGGGGAAAGCTTCGGATCCGCTTATCGTAATATTCTATCTTTGTATGCGATATATAAGACAGGCTCTCACTCTCACGAGCTTGTACGATGCTTAGACTCCTGTCTGGTACATGCTTTAGAGAGTTCATCGTAGAGTACAAGGGGTATCGCGGCTCTTCTGCCACTTCTGATCCCGGTCGCCAAAGGGCCATGAAAGTCTTAGCTTCTAGAAGAGGCCCTCAGAGCAATAGCGACGAGTTGTCGCAAAGGCAGCTAGCTGCTATTTAAAGAATCCATTTCATGCAGGCACGAACCTTCTAGATCCGAACATGCGGCTCTAATACTTGAGATTAGTTTTTAAGAAAAATAATAGAACAAGGCACTTGGACCAATCCTTCCCCGCCTTGTCCTAGGATTAGATGCAACGCTATGATGTGGTTTTCGCCTCCCATGATCTCAGCCAGCCAACGCCTCAAGGATCAAGCTAAACGGCGTCCAAGAAAACACATCGCCCTCGCAGCCCCCTTCGGTGCCCTACCCCATGGCTAGAGTAGGCTCTCGTACTTATCCAAGCCGCCTTTAGGCTTTGCCTGGCTGTTAACTTGCCCCATGGTCGTCCCCGAGCCCATTGAGTTGCTTATCGCGGCGCCAGAATTCATGCCCATACCCATGCCCATACCCATACCCATACCCATATTTGTGCCCATGCTCATGCCGCCCATGCCCGAATTTGGTGGGTTAGAGATTCCTGGCTTGGCCATCGGGGCCATTGCCGCCATGCCCATGCCCATGCCCATTCCCATATTCATTCCTCCAGTCGCACCGGTGCTCGCCCACGCATTGCTACTGCTAATCTGCGGTTTCGGCTGTGGAGGGGGTAAGCTGAAAGAGGAAGATCCACCAAGGTTGTTCGATGGTGGTGGCGGTAAGGAGAAGGAGGATGCGGAGGAAGTGGAGGCCTGCTGCTGCAACGTCATCGGGCGTTGCGCATTGAGAGAGAGATTACCCATCGAGGTTCCCATGCCGCCAAAGGCGGAGGATGACTGTTGCTGCTGACCTATCGCTGCTGGGCTAGCCATGGAGGACCAAGGGCTTGATGCCGGCGCAGCTGCAACTGTGCTGCCGGAGCCCCAATTAATAGACGAAGCTGAGGCGGTGGTTGTGCTCGGCGAGAGCGTGGGCGGTGCGAATGCTGACTGCTGGGATACCTGAGTCGGCTGGAGGGGCTTCGAGAACTGAGTCGAGGTGGGTGTGAGAGCCCCAAAGGTGGAAAGGTCGGGCGTAACAGTGCGGAAGCTGGCCTGTTGTGCCTTGACCGCCGTAGGCCCCGCCCGTGCGGGTGCTGGAGTGGTTGACGGTGTGGACCAGGCAAACGCCGCGGGCTGTGGGGAGCCGCTGGGACGTGATATTGTCGACGCCGCGATAGCGGCACTCGGTGGGTTGTCGTCCCAGTTGGAGAAGGACCCGCTCGCATCCTTCGACGTCGAGACCCTCCCCTTGACCAATGCCTCGAAGTTGTCTTCATCGTTACCGCCAGAGGGGTCAAACGCCGTCCCCGTGAGCCCTCCAAAAGCAACGAAATCGTCGGTAGGAGCGGCAGTGGCACCATTTGATGAACCGGAAAGTTCTTGCAATTTCTTAGAATGTTCGTCCTCGACCTTTCTTGAGAGGCCCTTGATGAGGTCCATGAACGCCTGGAATTGCTGCAGGCTCAGGAGCGGCCCGAGACTCATATTCCACAACACGGGAAGGATTTCCATGGCGACAAACTCAATGTCGGCCGCATCCCCAACTACTTTGAGGACATCGTGAGCGGCCATCATCACCGCAGGCTCCTTAGTTTTGATGGCCTTGACTAGGGGCACAATCTTTTCCTGCATTGTGTACTTGTCAAGCGCACTCGAAGTAGTTGGCTTCTTGTTGTTTCGCAAGCCGTCAAGCCCATCATCCGTGGTCGAATCAGGGGATCCCCACACAAGATCACAAACGCGCGCAACCCGCGAATCTTGATCTGCAGACTATTGGTCTTGCTAAATACCGTTGCGATGATCGGGAATAGCTCGTTCTTGATTGTGCTGAAATCAAGGATAGGGAGGATAACAGGCAGACCTCTAAGGGCGGCATCTACGAGCGAGTGAGTAGCTGACTCTATCGCAGCAACAACAACGGGAAGAATATCTAGCGCCATGTTAGTCTTGCCGAACCAAAATCTAGGGATCCAAAAAGAAAGGGGGGCCATACCGTCTTTGAATTCTTTTCCAGACGAGTTTTTACAGATAGAGGACATGTTCTCCAACACAACCATGAGCCCGGCGTCCTTTGCCGGGTCCTTATCCGGTGTAGGGGCCTGAGCTGACTTGGAACTAGGCGCGGGAACGGCAAAAGTTTCTTTTAAGACCGGGCGGACCTTCTCCCCGAATGCACGCTTCGCGGACGGGAGCAGCTCAATGATTTTGAAGACGTTCTGGAGGATGAGGGAGATCAACTCCTTGTCCTTCATCTCATCCAAAAGCGATGGTAGCAGCTTCTTTTCCATGACGGATTTGGGGAAGCTAGGCAAGACTTTGATTAAGCCGCGTAGGAATTGAGACTTCTCCCCAGGAGTCTTAGCGGGGAAAGTGTCGAGGAACCGGATGGTAGAGACAAGGATGTTGTCAAAGTATTCGCTTTCTTGAAACTCTTTGGCCGACATGCGCTGGGCGGGCCGGCGTGTTATGAGACGAGGCAGAACATGGTTGGCAAGATCTCGAGGCAGATTGCCTGAGCATAAAAACTTGTTCGACGTTGACGGCACCGTCGAAGAGGACGAGAAGAGGCGCTTGTATGTCGACACGCTCCCGTGCGCCTCTAGAGGAGACCGGTGCGGGGTATTATATAAAGATATGCACAAGACGCCCAGCGAGAACATATCGGCGGAAACATTGAGATTGGTGTCGAGGACGAAGTCAGGTGAGGTAAAGTCGAGATTAAGCTGGACATGACGGGGCAATCTCGGGTCGATGTTGAGTACTTCGGAAAGGCTGATGGGCTGAATGGACGTGGGCTTCGTCGAACCGTCTGCTGGTGTACAAAAAGAAAGACCGCTGATCTTCCAGTCCGACTGTGGAGGTGTTAGAGGGGACTTTCTGAAGGGGTAGAGGATGATGGCTAGGGCTTCGCACGTACCTTTGCGTTGATCAGGACAGCATCTGGGGTAAGATTCCCGTGGACCAGCCCCGCATTATCGTGCATAAATTCTAAAGCCTTGCTGATTTGCAAGAGGCCCTTCTGAATTTCGAGTTCGTCTATCTCGAGCTCTCTCCTCCTCCTCACTCCATCAGCATCTTCGACGACAAATCGGCTAGACCGGCCGCCGCTCGGCCGGCTACTGGTCTCTCTGTCATCTTTCTCGGCCAGAAGACTAGATAAGCTTGCAGTGACAGCTTCCGATACAAATTGTAGTCCTCCCCTCTCGTATCTTCAACGGGTTCAACGAGTTCTAGGATATTCGGGTGTCGCAATTTGGCCAGGCTTGACGCCTCTTTTCTCAGCCTTTCCACCACCTCGTCGGCGGCGCGCTTAAAGGATGAGGCTCCCGACCGACCAAGGGAGCTTCCATGCGAGTCCAAGGATTTCCTGTCAAAGATAAAAACGCTGTAGACCTTTCCGCTAGACTTCTTCTTGGCATCGTGAATCTTCCATGGACCGGCGGTAGAAGTGGCTTCGGGGAGATAGAATAGTTGCCCGTGATATTGGTAGCCGATATGGATTTGAAGGCGGAGGAAAACATGGACATCGTGACGAAATTATTCAGAAGCGGGTCGTGGAGGGTATTAACGCATGACCGTTCAGGAAGCTACTGTCGCGGAGCTTGTCGGCAGGCTCACGATTAATCTCTCGCCCCTAGTCGTGGATCTTATCAAACGACTTGATAACGAAGGCTTCGGCGTACACAGTAAGCAGATGAGGTTATTCGATCGTGAACCTCCAAAGGAAGTATCCCGCTTTTGAATAGGGAAGATCGACGATTCTGGAATCGCTGATGAAACGGGGACGGTGGCTTTGCAATTCGAGCTGATGATATCTTGCCGTCTTGCGCGGCACGTCAGCCCGATGCGATAATCGCGAGCTCAATTATTTTGTGCCTTATTTCACCGCCTTTGCCCCTAAACCTCGACAGTTTATTAGTAGCATGCACACCTTGCTTGTGAAGGGCAGTTTGACGCACTATAAAATAGCATCAATCAGCTCACACTAATATCTATCCCAAGGGACTATTCGTTCTTTACAAAGAGGGTAGGACCAATGAGTATCAATTGACCCTCTTGCACCATTCCTCGGAGAATTTGGTCTGCACTTGACTCAGCTGGGGCCACTCCGTGTTAGGCCGCAGTGTCGTTGATTTCCCCACCATACGCACATACGCGTTGATGACGGGGGACTGAGACATTGATAGCAACCAAGATCCCAGCCTACTGGGGGTTTGCCTCTAGATACTGAGATCCATGGATCCATGTATCAATATAAGTCGGCACGATTACCGGATACAACGAGCCCTGCTCAGCCTAGCTAAGTCAGAGCATATCCTTATGGGTGTTTGCTCTCATGAAGTCTGCCTCAAAAGAAGGGGAAAAAGAAGAAAAATGTAAACACAAAAACAGGCACACAAGACTGGTCTAGGCCTCCACGCTCTGCCAAGCGAAGTGGCCTACTTTCCGAGATCTATAATAATAGGTGGCTTACCAAGGTACTCGGATTCAACATTGACCAATATCCTCTCCTTCTTAGGGAGCAACAAACGTGACGGGAAGCGCCACTGGGATCGTAGGCTGCATGGAAAACATGCACTTTTGGGCCCCCGAAGGCGTTGCGAGGTTGGTCGGTCAGCCAAGGACAAGGGAGGTTTACATCACGCTGCCATCCGGGAGGAGGTGATGGTTATGCGCCGAGACTTGGGAGATGCGGGCTTTCGGTAGGTCCAGGCATTGGTTGATCCTGCTCGCTAAAAAACAAAACCAAAACCGGAAGAAAAAAAGATGGCGGGCAGGGGAAGAAGACGCTCCTGCCCAGGTCTAGGTGGTGCACCTTCCCGAGGGCAGTCGATGCAAGGACGGCACATCGAACAGGAAGGAAGCTCTTGCAGCGTGTTCCACATTGTGCCTTCCTGGCCCGAAGCCCGCGGAACCATGTGAGGTGGCGACAGGCATCATGGATCCGACGGTTAAGCTGGAGAGATTGTTAGATTAGATGCCTGGATTTGATCAATGGCAAACCCATGTTTGGCGACCGAGTTCCGTAAACAATCCCACACGCAGGGGCGGGTTGTTCATTAATCGAGACAACCAGGGACTTTCCCAAACCCCAATTCTAATCTCCCGTTGATAATAACAACACGTTAACGGATCCTCTGGTCGTATTATCTCCTGCTTGATACCCTCAGCGCATCAGCTCCTCGACAATTTACACTAGAGATCCTTACGTCCTCGGAGTGAAGACTATCCCTGCTTGACGGCCAGCTGGCTCGGGCGATTTTGACCTGTGGAGCAGAAATGGATACGTTGCTGTGGCTCAACATCCTCCCGGCTTGCTCCTCCCAAGCCGCTGGGTCGGGGAATATTCATCTTTCCCACCAAGCGGAAATGGGGCTCTTCCGCTCCACAGGGTCCGTGGGGAAAAGGGGGATAGACTCCTCCAGCGTTATTAAACGCTGGCATCTTTAGTTTGGTCGACCCTCATCAGCTTGCCAGTGGTGGGAACTCAGACCAGTGAGGAGCAACCCATTAGCGAATCCTCCGCATTAGTTGAATAACAGGCGAAGTTCACATAGGAGGTAACCCTTGAATCATGCCTCATGCACCACGACGATTTGGTCACCGGCCTGAGCAAGTTTTTATCTCATCTTGCTTCTTAAGAAGAGCTCACATCCCTGGCATTGGATACCTCACCTCCGTGAAAGGCGTCTCCTTGAAATACGGGCAACTTTTCTGATTTGAGCGTGTGCCTCGTCCAGCCGCTCTTTTGGGGAGTTGTCGTTACATAATTTAACATCTCCACGGCCAGGATTGTCTCGGTGATGATGCTTGTAGGTAGACGACTTGGAAGGTCTGGGGCACTCTGGTACTTCAGCCACATTCTCACCTCTTGTCCGATCCCTTCCGGGGGATATTAACTCTGAGGCATTCGCACCTCCTCCATGCCAGACCGCCAACAGCCATCAATGGAAGCGGTGCTGCATGGCTTTGGCAACGCACGCCACAGCGTAAAATCCCGGGCCCCTTTAAAAGGAAGGATGACAAGCTTCATCCTCGGCGTCGAATCGGCTCATCACAAGGCTTCACGTCTGATTTCTCTCTGTGAAGTGACCAAAGGAGCGGAGCCTTCTGATGTTGCTCCAGCAGTCACGCATGGCTGTTACCGAAAACAATTTCAGAGGTCCGGTGAGTGGCTGGCTCCCCCTCCCTCCCTCCCTCCCTCCCTCCCAAATGAGGTTGCATCGCAGGAAAGTATTACACCAGGGTGTTGGGCGTCCCTCTTCCAGGGGACGATCCTGCCATCACCTTCACAGCTCATCGTCTCTCGCGGCCGTGCCTCTTGTCAGTGAGCTCGCTTCCCATATCATACCAAGGAAGTGTACCTGGATGTTGAGAGGCCAGTCATAATACCTCGCATCCGATGGTCACCATAAATCATCTCGGAAGATAAAACAGGGCGAAAGCTTCCCAACGGCGCCTCCCGCATCATCGAAGCATGTTGACGAATATCAACATTTCCGAGCCGCATGGAGATTACATGTTTCAATCGAGCTTAATAGGAGGTAGCTTTCATGGTATGGTTTACAAAGAGGCCAAACTCGTCGAGGTCGGAGAGGGAAGTGTTTCTGAGGAGAGGGCAAATATTATTGACCTCGAATTGATGTCCGTGGTTCCCGGATTTTTGGGAGAAGTGCGAAGCTAGTCCCGACTAGTGGGGAAGGAGATCCTCGATTCTCTCCCGAGCCCACGAGATTGGAAGTCCGTGACGACGGACCAGGGTGTTTGCAAGCCGGGACACCATTTTATTGACCCTCCACGGCACTAACCCCCACACAGACCCTAGTCAATACAGCTCGCTCCTATAATCTTTGCCGTAATGAGCACAGCCATGAGAACAACACACACAAGATGCGATGGAAGAAGAGCTGAGTAACTTCCACCCGAGACTCATCGAGTTGCGCCTCTTCACCTTCCTCTTTCTTCCCTCACCCGCCTGGCCAAATCAATGAGAAAATGGAGGGAAATAGGAATAAGGATTAGATTCCCCATGATTTTGTAGAAGCTTCACGGATCTCTGCCCTTCTCAAATTCGCGAAAGGCTCGCAAATGAGCCTCTTGGCCTCGATCTCCTCTCTCATGAGACCTCTCCTTGAAAAGCAAGGTGAAGCAAACGACCCCCACACTTTCATCTTCACTTTGGCAGACCCTGTCAACCCTCCGGTTAGCGATTTGAGGCTGTCCTCACAAAGAGCTAGGGCGGGCAGGGCGAAGTATCCGCAACCTATGGCGAACGAACAGCTTTCTTCACCCCTTAAGAGTATTTTCCCATCATGAATAATCTTCTCCAATATTAGCGGTCAAAGGCAAAGGACCAGCTCCTTTAACAACCCCGGGCGCTGTAAACGTTTACAAGTACTAGTACCCCCTCAGATGGTTGTCTAGGGAAGTACCCTCTACCTTCTTGTTGGCATGAGGTAGAGCCTATCAATCCTGCCCCCGGCTGTCCCGTTTTAAAGGTCTAGGACGCCGAATCACCGGCCCGCAAAGAGAAAAGCTCACCAAGAAGTGTTTCACCAAGCTAGCGAGACCGGTATGAGGTCTTTGCGAGGATGTCGCCAGGCCCTGTCCTCTCGAAAACGAATGCTCCCTTCATCCTGATGCGGTCCCAGCTAGGCATGATGCCGGATATGGAACCCAATGCACAGAGCCATCCCCGCGTGCTTCTTGCAGCGAGTCTCACTACCGACCTCAACTAACCAATCTCGACGCATTTCTCGCACTCCCAGTCTCGTTGGTGACCAAGGAAATGGTCCTCTTCCGAACGCCACCCCCGGGGCACTCACCCCCTTCTTCCGGCTCAATCTCCAGGTCGACGGCGGCGGTTTACCTCACTGACAAGAAAAGAAGTCATTCCAGGGTAAAGAGGTGTGAGTGCCACTACCAGTCCGAAATTATACCTTTAAATCCTCCCATATCTACTTGTATTAAAGGTACCATGATATTATTACCGACCTAGCCCCATCTTTGTCGGCTCTCGACCCTCGCTCCTCTCTCGCCTTACATTGTCATGCGAGGCCCTTGTACTCCGGAGTCGCATGTCTGAACGCGCATCTCATCCAGGAGCCAGGGTCACTCACCCTGTCCCTGACCGCCCGAAACCGCCCATCTCTCGTGGAGAGTACGAAGTATTACGACATGCTCAACTCTATCTCCTTGGCATGGTGCCTGCCACAACCCCGGACCTGATCCAGGGCTGGACATGATGGAGGGGGGCTTTTTTTTCTCTTCTTCCTTGTTGTAGCCCTCCCAGCTAGCTGTCTTTGGGCTGAGGGCATCTTTTCTTTTAGTTAAATTGCGATGATCCCCCTTCTCGAGTCGCGTCGAGATTCTTCTCCCCTCGATTCCGAACCCGTTCTCAACATTTGTCCCGTAGTCTCGCTCTCCGAGTTCTTGCTGTGTTTCCCCATCGATCTCGAAGCCTTCCCGTATAGGTCTGAAGTGCTCACTTTCGACTTCATCACTCACTCCCCAGCATTCGGCCACCCAGCCTCATCATACGACTAGGAAAACAACCTTTTGGGTACCGTTGTCCCGCCCTCCTCCCTTGAACGAGGCTCGCCGCTTCATATTTCATAGAAATCGGAATTGCTCGTTCACTAGACAACATGTCACCCCATAATGATGCATGTTCACCTCGAAACAGCTTTCATGGTGGCCTTGAAAACATACCCGTGACACACTCCTCGGGTCTCCGAGCCGTGGACCTATCCGCCGGCACATCCCTTTCGCCTTCTAGTAGCTCTTTCGACGTCTCGTCCGTGGACACAGATTTCCACAGGACGGAATGTCGTCGAGAGCTCCGGAAGGAGTCTACGTCCCAACAGTGTGTTTTTCGAATCAAAAACCGAAAACATTGACACGGATACCATTGCCCAGCATGCCGTAAGACTAGCCAAGGCCGGTGTCGCGGGGCTCGCGACGCAAGGATCAAACGGCGAGGCCGTGCACTTGACCCACTCGGAGCGGCAGCTGGTGACAGCCACCACACGCAAGGCCCTCAATGACAATGGCTTCCAGGACATGCCGATTATTGTCGGCTGTGGTTGCCAAAGCACGCGGGAAACCATCCAATACTGTCGCGAAGCCTGGGAAGCGGGCGGCGACTATGCCCTCGTCTTGCCGCCTTCGTATTACGCCCCGCTCTTCGCCCCTTCATCCCAAACCGTGCTTCAGTACTTCCGCGATGTCGCCGACGCATCGCCCATCCCGATCCTCATTTACAATTATCCTGGCGGCGCGGGTGGCCTCGACCTCACCTCGGACGTCATCATCGCGCTGGCGCAGCACCCCAACATTGTCGGTGTCAAGTTCACTTGCGGCAACACGGGCAAGTTGAACAGGGTCGCCGACGCCACGCAGAATATGGGGCGCAGATCCGGCACTGGAGGCCCGAACAAGGACGTGCCCGGATTTTTGGTGCTTGCCGGTTCGGCGGATTTTACCTTGCAGGCGGCTGTTGCGGGCGGACACGGCATCCTGGCGGGGCTCGCAAACCTGGCGCCCAAAGCGTGCGTCAAGACCCTGGAGCTTTTCGAAAGTGGAAGGGTTCAGGAAGCGCAAGAGATGCAGCGGGTCCTCTCCCACGGCGACTGGACCGCGATTCAGGGCGGCGTTGTGGGCATGAAGGCTGGCATGGAGTCGTGGCTCGCCTACGGGGGTTCGCGAGAAGCCCGCTGCCTCGGCCGACACGCCATCAGTCGGAAACGTGGAAAGAGGGCTTCCGAGACCTCGTGTTACTAGAAAAGAGGCTTTAAACCGGCGAGTTTGGGGTGCATATCTCGGACTGTGTAAGGCCTACTACTGCTCGGATATGCGTGTGTGCATGCCGGTGTGTTTTACGGCAACCCAAAATTCACGGCGTTGATTCAAGATTCTTCGGTACTCGCCATTGCTCACAATGCATCAAATACCCCTTTCTAATGTTTAACATCCTTGACGACGACTTCAATAATCATCCATTATTTTTTATGACGAACGAGAGCAACTCGACAAAGAAATGAAGAAGGGCAAGAAATCTCGGTCTCTTTTGTTGGGCTTAAAAGCACCTGTCCACAAAGAGAACGGAAAACTCGGGCTCTCTACAATACACGATTTCGGGCGAGAATAGGCGCTAGCAGAGAGCAGAAAGCCAATATGGTCCGCCTATCTTTGTGTCCCTTTTCTTTTTACCTCGCCTCTGCTTTCATTCAAATCTTCTCTACTACATTTCACATTCTCCTATCCGATTCTGTCAACAAAAGTTTGAAAAATTCTAGTCTTGATTAAACAAAATCACAATTTCAGAGAGCGACCTTTGAAGGGGTCTAGAGAGACTGGTCGGCGTTCTTGTGTCGGAAAAGAGAAAAAGGTAATGAGTCGATTGGTTGGCAGTGGCTTGATGATCACTCGCGAGCTCATCACAAGCCCGCGGGATCGCATCACATTTTTAAGCTTTCCTTTCCTTTCTTTTTTGCTTTGTGCCCACGAAACGTTTTGCTTCTCTTCAAGGCGATCTTTTGTGGGCTTATTCTACCATTCTGTTTCTCGCGGGGTTTTTCTCATTTCAAAATCATGCTGGGGGATGGAGACTCGGTCACTTGTTTTATAGAGAGACGGGCTTCTGCAAAGTAATAATGCATCTATGTTTTAATATCTTTCCAAGGCGGATATATATCCCCAGTCCCCGTTCGTTCTCCAACGAGGCACTAATATCATCTCGGAGAGGTGAGACAGAATACGTGGTGAAAGGAGCAAAGATATTAAGCAGAGGCAAACTCACAACCCTAACCCTAACTTGAGCGGCGATATGCGAGATAGGTAGGATCCGCCGTCTTATTTTTAAAAGACAAGGTGACTGTGAAGGGAAAACAAGCGACCGGAACTCGGCAACGGAATGCGGGAACCCACAGCTGGTGCTGGTACCGGAACCGGGACCGGAATGGAGTAAGGGTCACGGACTTGGGACACGGACACGGGAGAGTGGGGATGGGGGCGGAGACGGATAAATTAAAGCACATATTGATATAGGTTCTATTAATATCAATCCGTGCCGAGGGAAGAATAGATTAACCAAATCCAACGTCGACTCTAAAACCTCCTTCTCGTTCTATTTTCTTTCTTTTGGGACAGCTTGTCCTTCCTTCCATATCTGCTAGCCTAAGAACGCTTCGCTAGAGTTGGCCGTGAAAACATACGCAATGCAGACCGTGAAGACGACAATGCTGGAAAAGATTTGCTTGGAGTTATTTAAGGTCCGAGAGTTAAGAGCCGGTAGTGTCGGCTTCTTGTTGCGCCCATCCTCTTTGAGCTCTCTCGAAGAGGGACGCCCATGACTTCTTTGTGTCTCCATTTCTGAGCTCTTCGTCTCCGGTCAATACTTCGGAGGGGAAGGCAATTTTAGTTGCTTCTTCCCAATCACATGGCTCGGCTTGGTTTAATCGAACCTGTCCCAGGAAGCACACGACACGCCGACGGCTCTCTTGGCTACTTGGAAAGGGATCTATTGGATTCGGACGAATATCAAATGAGGATGCCCCATTTCCAGGTTACTTTGCAGACAAGTCTCGTGGGCAGCGGGGCGGAGCAGGCAGTCCTGAAAAGCCAAGTTCTGGGAAATTGAGATCGCTGGCTGCTGCTTTTCATTTGGCGGCCTAGCCCTCGACGCTATGAGGCTTATCTCCTTTTAAGCTTTCTTTCCCTTTCTTTCTTCCTCTCCTTCAAATCAGATCCTCTTCCTTAGTTCTCTTTCCCAATTTTTTATCACATGGAGTAGGTATGGCTTCTTGCCTCCCTTTACTTTTACGTCTCTCGTCGAGGATAGCGGACAAGTCGACTTCTAAAAACCTTTCAACGTTTCTAGAGGTTCTGGTCTCCCTCGACCAAGGGGCTGTCGTAGGCTTGCCACCCTTTGAAATTGAAGGAGGGATTTCCATGTTTCAGTGGAGTATGCTAGGGCTTTGGGGGATGCTTGTTGATCTTCGGAGTGATGTTCGGGGTCCAGCTGTTTACTGTTTGAAGCGGGTGGCAGTGTTTGTACCAAGGTAAGCCTTGATGGGATCAATCAATGGGTTTCAATTCCCAAGGGAGCATCATGGCTCTATCGCAAATCCGAGTTCCGTTGAGCAGCGAGAGGGATGGGATGGTCGTACCCAGTGCCATGGATGGCAATGATGCTTTCAATGTTCTTTCTGTTCTCCCCACTTCTGCAGCCAGCCCTCCCGAGGGACGTGGCCGGACAGCGGCAGTAAGCAGCTCATCCTCCACCTGAATAAACCTTCAAGGCCCGAACGAAACCTCCTTGATGCCTACCATCAGTCAGTGGAATAGAGGCATCGTGCACGGCCATCTCTCTTTCATTAGGCCTTCAGCCGGTGAGCCGCTAATACACATACGAAGTACAACTGAGAAAGGCCAGGGAAATCGGGTCCCACGGTCGGTCTCGGTTGTTTGCAGAAAGACAACCGTATTGCACTTCTTCACTTACACGCATGCATCTTCCTTATTCTCTCTCACCAATACCGCATCGTACTTTCTTTTCTTTTTCTTTTTTAGATGTGGAGGACACGATGGCTATGCGCGGCTCCGTCGCACCGCGTCCTGCCAGCGAACCTACGCCACTGGTAATCTCATGATAACACCTTTTTTTTTTTTTTTTTCTCTTCCTCAGTTCAAGAAGGGGAGCTGGACGTCTGGAAAATTCTCGTCCCAGGCTTGCGACGTTCCACAAGCCCTTCGTATTATGCAACTTGGCACGGTGAGGAAGGATGGGGGAAAAGATAGAATTCGAGACCCTGGACGATTATTAGTCTTGATATCCCATCAGTGGATGACAATCGACCAAGGGGCCAAGCTAAAAGTAGACGTGATCTGCCGGTTGGGCGAATAAAACGCCGCGAACCTTGGTCAACTTTTTACAGATGAGAGATCAGCCATCACCCAGTAAGGGCCGATTTGTTCCTCCTCGTCCCCCTCGTCTGATTGTCTGGGTAGTCAGCTGAAATCTTGACCTGTAATATTGCTTGGACCTGCGGTTTCCCGCAAAACCACGAAAGAAAGGAGGAGTGGACCAAGCTGTCTCCGTACTTCTTAGTTCCCCTTCACAGGGGAGTGAGTTGTGACGGGAGACGGCGAATGAGCCGCAACGTAAAAATCGGTGTATGAGCTCCCCGCCGACCACTCGCTAGACACGATTCTCCTTACCAAGAGGACTTTCGAGCCTTCATTTTCGTTTTCTATTGGATTTCCGAGTAATAATGTACTCTTACCCTGACGTGAGCCTATCTCACTCCCTATCCAGTCGTGCTGTGGTCCCATCTTCAAGCGCACATTGCCCCCTTGTTTAGCGTGCCTCCTTTCTCGCGAGGGCCGGGCCTCTGAACGAGTCAGTACGCGGGGAAAACGCGCGCGTCCGGGACTCATAGAATCGGAGAATAATCCACAGCCGTGCAAAGAAGCCCGGCGGGACCAATAGATATTCAATGTTGCTTTTCTCTGAGTTGGTTCTCTGATTTCCCTAACCGAATCTTGGAGAGTGGAAAAAGCAGTGCATCGAACCAGAAAGTAGTAGCCTTTTCCTTTTTCTTCTTCGAGACAATTATGTCCCAGCCCCGGAGCTCTCCGCGACCCTGATTGCCGTCGAGACATGCATGTGTGATGAGGATATCTTGCCCCTCCCAAAAACAGGGGTAGGCTTACAAGCAGGAACGACGCAGGTAGCATGAAGAGGTTCAAGAGGAAAGGGAAAAAGGAACAAAGAAAGCCCACCGATCGTCCCTTCCTCATCCTTCGGGGACAGGCAAAGATCCTTGAATGCACGAACACGAGCTTTTGACACGGAACATTCAAGCGGAGAGTATGCCTCGGGACGGGTTTTTTGCTGCTCTTTGCCGGGACCCTGGCGATCGCTGGATCCCTTCCGTATTGAAGTTGTTTTTCCTCTCCACTCCACTTCAAGCACTTCAAGGACCCTAGCCCGGTGTTGGAAGTCCCCGCCCCCTCTACCCCCTAAGAAAATGGCAAAAGAGCAAAGAGCAGAGAAGAGAGGCGCTTGATAAAAAGCAAAAAGAAAAGAAGCTGGCATACACCTCTTGTTCTCAATCTGGCCAAGATCCCTTGTGCATGGAAGAGGGCGGGTGGCTGACTCCTCCAGCTGCCTTCGTCGTGTCGGGGAAGCGCCATTCGTCAACCAGGAAATCAAGGTAAGCTGATAGCGTCCCACGCGGGACGCAGGAACCCTTTAGTGCCTCCCAGAGGTAACCAAAGAGCCTTTTCGAATCCCCTTGACTCCCTATTTCCTCTAGGCTTAGCAAGGATCGACCAATGGTATGGGCTCGGACCAAGATCTTCTCTGTCGGTTGCCGCAAGGCTGATCCTGTCGTCCCCCGCAGCTACACACAGGAGAAGCGACGGCGCCGGCTAAGACGGAGTGCCGGAAATGATGGGTTCTGTTCGTTCCACGTCATTGGTACACCCAGGAGGCCAAGAAGGGGACAAGAGGAAGGGCAACAGATGAGAGTGGTTCCCTTTGCCCTGGCCTCCAGCCTCTTCCAATCTCTCGGCGTCTCCCCTTTCGCGACCTAAGTCGTACGTGGTGTGTATCATCTAACGGTTTGGCCCATGCGGCCTCCTTTCATACATGCTCGGCGCGTTTAAACCATGGCAAACCGTTGATACTATATATAATACGGGAAGGCAGGCGTGGCTTTCGTCCTTCTTCCTCTTTTTGATCTTCGCTTCGATCTCTTTTTCCTCAAGCCACCCGGTGATGTGTTAATCAGGAGCAGCTTAGCTTCAGTCACTCGTTTCAAACACCTTTCTCTCCTTCTCTTCCCCTTCTTTTTTTCTCGCTCGTTATTGCAGATCATTGAAATCTGCTTCCAATCGTTTTCGAAGCCTATCCCCAGTTTCTCTTAACACTTCCCTGCCCTCTGAAGAAAGTTCGTCATGGTGTCTCCAACAAAACTTGTTCCGCTCCTGTCCTTATGTCTGGCTACCGTTGTCTCCGCGAGAGTGTCCATCACGGGTGCCACAACAGGATTCGATGCTCTTAGCGGTGAGCCACCATCCAGACTCAACATCAACATCCTCCACACTCAAGGGGGACCAGCATGGTAAGTCTTGGAGAACTATAATGTCGTGAGAGCCACTGGAGCCCATCGGATGGATAACGACCGTTAGACTGGCGAGGGACTAATCAACCAATACGATCCTTCATCATAGGTCGCTTTATGTACGGGCACTAGCTGCGATGCAGGCCGCAAAAGCGGATGACGTGCTATCATACTTCCAAATCATGGGTAAACTCTCTTGCTTCCCCGGTCTTAGTCGATAAGAAGCGATCCGATATTCTGACTATGCTTTCCCTCAGGTATCCATGGTCGTCCTTTGATTCCATGGGATGACAAGAGCCGAGCGATGGGACCGAATGGCTATTGCCCTCACGCTGTAAGGGCAGACCGTCGTCGTTGTACTAGATTCAGCGCTTTTCTAATTCCAAGTTTCTAGGAGAATCTCTTCTTGCCGTGGCATAGGTCATATTTGGCCCTCTTCGAGGTTCGTGCCCCTCAACGGGTGCCTCTCATGGCGCCCCGGCTCCCTCTCCTAACCCTAAAAACCCGCACAGTTATGAGCCAGGCGCGTGGAGAAGGAAAATGGATTGTCACTTACACGCTGTACAGCAAGTCCTCGTCGACCATGCCATCACCCTTGCAAAGGAGTATCCCGAGGCCCAGCGGCCCGAGTACCAGCGCGCCGCCGAGTCCCTCCGCGCCCCTACTGGGACTGGGCCGAAAACTCCTCCCTGCCTCCTTCCGTCGGCCAGCCAGAGATCCGTGTCGAGACTCCCAAGGGACAGCAGACTATCCGCAACCCGCTCTATAGCTACAACTTCCCCCAGGAAGCCGTCAGCGGCAAGTACGGCTCTATCACCGGCGACAGGGACCGCACAAAGACCGTCAGGTGCTCGTCCGTCGAAGCGAACGCCAGGATGGCAACTGTCAACTTCAAGGGCCTTGTGGTAAGTTACTGCGTCGTCGTTAAGTCCCTAGTTTGTTTTTGGTCGAGCCATAACCTGCCTCCGGTGGCGGCCTCAGATCCTCTAAATTCTACACTGATGGACCCGATATTCTAACATGACGGTTCCACACATTAGTATGATGCCTTTACCCGAAGCGACACTTTTGCCAAGGTCGCCTCCGTTGGAAGTGACAGCGTTGTGATGTCCTTTGAACAGCCTCACAACTCGGTCCACATTCGTGCTGCCTGCGGCAACAACTTTGCGTACCCTCAAGACGCTGCGTTTGACCCTCTCTTGTGAGTCGCCCCCATCCCGCCAAAAGGAAGAAAGAAAAGATCAAGATCTTGGCTAACATTCCCCGTTCGAAACCCCCAGCATGCTCCACCATGCCAACGTTGACCGTCTTTGGGCCATGTGGGAAGATCTCTACCCGTCCGAGAGAGCTCTCAAACCTTCTTACAAGTCGGGCGGCACCTACGCCATTGCGCCCGGCACGACCATCTCGAACACATCCCCTCTCCTTCCCTTCCGCGGACCCCGCGAGGTCGCCCATAGCAGCGCTCAGGTCCAGGATACCGTCTCCCTAGGCTACACCTACCCCGAGACCGCCGGTGGCGTTCGCAGCCAAGATGCCCGCCGCGACGCCATGCGCATCACCGTCAACAGGATGTATGGCCCCCTACCTCCCGAGTCGCCGCCGCCGCCTCTTCGACCGTCACTACCGTGACTCGACCCACCGGCCTCAACTTGACACGCCGCGCGCTCGAGAACACCGCTCCCGAGGAGGATAGCTATGGCTCGGGCTACGGAGACGACAACGAGGAAGTCGAGGGTGCTTCGTACGGCGAGGACCACGGCTACGCCGAGGGCCCGCCTAACGCCGTCGAGTTCTTCGCCCATATCCGCGTGAACGGCGCCAACGTCCCCACCCCGTGCGAGGTCAACCTTTATATCGGCGGGCAGGTCGCCGGCAGCTTCGACATCCTGACGGCGCCTCAAAGCGGCTTGGTGGAAGGCCAGATCCCCTTGAGCGACCTCGTTGAGTCTCTTGGCTTCCTAGTTGCGCCGGGCGATGATCAGGGACGCGACGGGCCCCTTTCGCTTGTTGGGCAGGGGGTCCAGGTCGAGCTGTTACATGTGAGTTAACATCCTTCATCTGTCTTTTGGCGGGTGGTTTTCTTTTCTCCCTCCCCTACCCTTGACTTTGCGATCAACGCTCCCAGCACATGCGAGAAGAGAAGAGAAAAGGAGACTGACACAAAGAACTCGGTACTTTCTAGCCCAATGGAACCGCCATCCCCTCATCTAGCTTTGAAGGCCAGGTCGAGGTCAGCCTCATCGACGCCGACGTGACCCTTGACTCACGCCCCGAAACCTTTCCTCACTACGGCGAGGCTCGCCGAACGTCTGTCCGCACCAAGCCGGCCCCTCCCAGGTCCAAGTGCGGTCGTCGAGGATACCGCCGGCACCGGGGTCAGAGCCCCGCCACGTATAAAATCTGCTCTACCGTCGGTAATATAAGAAGGAGATATGTCGCGAGTACGTGGCAATGGAAGTGCCGGCTCGCCTTTAGAGAGATTGACGGCTTGTCAGGTTCTGCGAACAAGTAGGATCTATGCAAGCTTCTCGCATCATTTTTTATTATTATTTTGACATTGATATCCTGCGGATTTCGCCGCCCCGGCTGGACTTGATAGATGGGCTTGCTTCCAGGAGAGATTTGTATGATTGTTACCCACAGCTTAATACCTTTTTTCTTCATTAAACCAAATACAAGGGGTTTCCCTCGTTTTAATACCATGCATGCTTAAGGAACTTGGAACGAAATCGCACCCGTTGATTCACAGCAGGTAGATTACGGCTAGTCCAACTTTTAAAGATGAATAAAAATACCGAAATAATAAACAAACAATCTCTTACTCAATAACTTGGGAGGCACAGCTAGAATTGCTCACACCTCAATTGACGAAATGGTAATAGGGCCTGCGCCGCGTTCTTTTCTTCGCCGTAAGCCAGCGCTCGCAAGCCGTCAACCCCTCAATGGAGACACATATACAGATACGCTTAGACGGCGCGTTTCCTGCGGATGAACCAGATATCAAAATGCGGCCCGATACCCTGGTCTTGGCAAGCAAGGTATTCAGAACCAAGATGGATGCGGGCAAATTACCTCTGGGTAGTAACACTATAAAAAGCGAAGAGTCCGGGGCACCCCTTGAACCACCGCCCGTCTCGGTACTTCATCTGAGAATGCGAGTGGACATGATGATCCGCAGGCGGATTCATCAGCATGGCTCAATTTCAGGTCTTCGTACCATTATGCCACAGACCCAGCGGCCCTCTTCCCGTTTCGCTACCTTGCTGCTTTTCTAAAGTTCCCGGCCTGCAGACAGACCAGCCTAGGAGACAGCTGGTGGAAATGGAAGCGTTAGTGGTGTGCATTCAAGAGTTGGTTAATTTAGCCACCAGCTGGTTGTGCTGCCTCCCCCACGGGCTCATCTGCGTCCTATAAGGAAGTGGGTTTAGGTGTTCTATGGTTCTCCGTTTAAAAGCACATCTCGCATTAGTTATTGCTGCAAGGAGCGCGGTGCTGTGTAACGGCTTCTTTCGAGCCTTTTTTCTTTTTCTTCATACCGCTCCTAGTCAAGAAGCACAACGGGAGGAGGGCAACAGGAGCGTGCGTGCTGCGCATCTAGTGTGGCCAGTTGTGCAAATCCCCCTAGGGCTCTCCTAACAGAGCTTGTGCCCAGATAGATGTCAAGGACCGGCCCAGCCATGTTTTTTTTGCAGAGACTCGGGGTCAAGCGACGTGCGTGTTCCGGCCGGTTGCACAACCTTTCAACCTGGCCTCGCCGGGGAGCGACGGGCATAGGCAAGGACAGCGCTTTCGGCAGGTACACACGTGCTCAAGGGTCCCTAGGTGTTCGAGCCCCTACAGGATCCAGATACCGGCGAAGAGAGAAGGCCGACACATTCTTAGTGTGAGACACTTGCATCTCACTTATGTCTTCCCATTACCACAATGCTCTCTATCGGGCATGACGGCAGAGACGAAGGGCAGGCTTGCACTTGAGTATTGGACGACAGGAAGTCATCGCTTATCACTTTAGGTGCATTTTCTTCACAATTGCTCGTAAAGCTAGCCGTAACAAACAAGTAGGTGTAGGTGGCACAAAGAAAAAGGAGATGCATCTTCACCGAAGCTCTAGATATTTCAAGTAAGTCGAGGCGTGCTGCTGGTGGCGTATTGGGCGAGAGATGTAGGTCAACTCTTATGATTTCGAATCGCGCCCGCTCAATGGCCAACGTATCTCGCCTGCGTCTCCAACAAGTTGTGGGGTGGCTGGCCTGGCCTTTGGGACACATCTACCCCGCCATTCTGCCGCCGACAACTTTGGTGAGAGGCTGTTTCCATTGTCTTATCAACGCTGTCCTGCCTCTCCTGGGTGTGCCTTCCTAGGTCCTGAGTTGCCTCTACGTCATAGGGTCCTAAAACAATGTTAGTGCCTTCTGAATTGGGAGCCGACTAATAGCACCGCCCCAAATCCAACCTCCTTCCCAATCGTTGCTTTTGTGGAGGTTTTATTCCAGTTTGGGAAGCGGTGTAATAATGGGTTTACAAGTATTCCCCCAAGAGACTATGACTCGGAAATACTACGATGTAGGGACGCGCAGTGCTCCGCATCTGCGATCCTTCTTTCTCTTCCCCCAGTCTCCCTCATTGGCTCTGCCCATGCTTCCGGAAATGCACACTTGACGCCGTGATTAGTGGCCAAGCGGCAGCAGTGAGAAATGCCATGGGAGGCGGACGACTCCTGGTTGGGTCGGGCTGGACTGTCCAACTCTAGTCTTGCCTACCTTGCCCTTGCGTTTGGATCAAGCTGATTAATGCGTGCTTATTAGCCATTAGACATCTTGAAGGGCATTCTTGCATTGATGTTCCGTGCCCCATGCGCGGTCCTCTCCCGCCTTTCCCTATCTGTGCGATTATGTATTTTAATCTGCAGAAAATAAATGGCGATGCCCTAGAGATAAGAAAAAATCCTTGGGGTCCTCTTCCCCCGTCCCATCCCATCGTTCTGCAATGGTTAGCAAGGGACCCTCTTTTCCGTGTGCCAACTTTCTGCGACTCGAGCCTAAGATCAATGCAATCGTTACACATTTCGGAAAATACCGGAAGCTTGTGTGCGTTGGCTACTTTTCGTCTCCTCCACTTTTTGATACTTCCCCTTCGGCACAGAGGCTATATTTAATTTTGCGGTGTTTTGTAGCCTTTTGTGCGCACTCGTCTCCATCTCCAAGCACGAAGGAGATAGATAATGCGTCTGACGAGGACCGCAAATAGGAAAGGGTAGAAGAGGTTGGACACAGAGAGGTCTTTTTTTCTTCTTTTTTCCCTCCTTCTTTTCTCCGCCCCCAAGATAACTGATTTTTGATACGTAAACGTACACACCATGGAAAGATCATCCTTCCATGGCCCGCTATTATTGGTCATTCCTCTGGAACGAACTTCTTGTCGTTTTTAGCCTCCCTGGACCCTGCGTCTGGCTGGATCCAGACACCATCAAACATTGTCCAGTGTTGGAATGTCGCATGTCTGTTAGCCCACTTTCTCCCACTGGGAATTCTCGAGGCGATGTCAAGGGACTTTTAATCCGACGAACTGAGTTTGTTGGTCGCACCGTCTACTTCCACTTTAGCCTTCTATGATCTTCAAGGACTCGTCCACGGCGGTTCTCCGCCTAAACCGGCTCCACTTACATACACCAACATAACATACCGGGTGCTATCGTCAATGACACTTCGTTGCCCCTTCTCATTTGGCTGGCGCATGTGGCGCAGGTGGGAAGGGCTTCCGGTCTCCTTGGCAAGATCCGGCTTGGAAGGAGCACGTGGAGCCCCGGCATCCACTGGGTTCTTTCTTGCCCGAGGTTGGGGTCTTACGATAGGGCGATGATCACATTTGAAGAGATCCATTTGATGGCGAAATGGTTAATGTTCCATCTATTTGATGCTGCTCGTTATGGGACAAGCCAAAATCTCAGGGCATTTGGAAGGTGCTTCCGCTACCACTGGTCTTATAGCCTTGCTTGATCAGTTCAAATGTTCAATACGCGTGGAATGGGGGTACCGGTACATCCAACCAAGCCCAAGAGACGCTGACAATAGATGACTGATTATGGGCTGGATGATACGTAGCGGAGCCTTTGAGGTCGGCCCCAGCCTCAACGCCATGATTCTGATGCCGTAACTGAAATCCCTAATCATTCCAGCCAAGCCTGAAAAGATCCACTCATCCCCAGTCCGCTTGCTCTCCGATTCATCGATTTTCTAGCAAACGAGGGGCAATCCTTCGGTTGTTTTTCTCTCCCTCGAATGGTCACCTCACACCCTCCGGGTTCCCGGCGGGCTGGTATCAACGGATAGCAGGAACCGTCCTGCCATCAATTGATCGATACATTGGAATAACAGATATATGGATGTCTTTGGGAGATTGTTAACAGAAGTAAAATAACGGCTTCGATGACAAGAGCTAGACCATTTTGGCCCTGAGCTGCGCAACATTTTCCCAGTCGTGACCCCGGATTCCAGATTCCGTCACTTTTGCCCTTTCGAACTTAGACCACCGGCTTGCTTTCCGCCGTATGTATGTCACCCCTGCCGTCCCGTCTGCCCTTTGCGGTACACTAGTCTACTTTCATCAGTCCTTTTTTTCCCTCCGTCTCTTCACCCTTCTTTCTCTGTTCTCCCTCCTCTTCCCATCTTGTAAGCCCCCAGAAAACCTTCCTTCTCTATCTCTACCCTTCAAATAGTCTTTCTCTCCCTCCGTACAAGTACGCACCGCACCGTCATTCTTATTTCCTCCCAATCCGCTTCCCCGCTCCGCTCCCCAACCATTCTTTCCACCACCTCCTATAGACACGCGCACACCCGTACGGAGGAGTGTAAATGCCTACACTAGATCAATGTGGATGGTAGAGTTTAGTAACTTGGCTGTACGCGCACATCGAGAACCGACCGAAGCTCAACGGGGATCCACCAGTCTAGAGCGTTTGAATAATAATCCAAAGTCCTCTAGCGTTTCTGAGTCTTTTTCCCTTTCCTTGTACAAATACTTTAGCGGCTTCGACATCGATTTTCCGTTTTCTCATTCTTTTATCTCAACACCAGCCGCTACTCCATGAGATAAGGCAATCTTATCTCTCGTCTTTCCCTAGCCGCTATCACTCCACTTAACCACACACCCCCTTCGCCCTCCTGTCTCATCCATTTCTCCTCTGGCTTCATCCCTTCGCCTCCTCTTCCTTACTTCCAACCCTCCCTCTCCATAGTTCCTGCCTTGACCTCCCCCTAGCATTTTCCCACATCGGACAACCCTATCAATAGCCAGGGTGGTCTCGTCAACATCGTTTCTTCCAGAATTCGACAGCAGTCGGCAGAGACATTGACTTTCGAGACATCGACGTCACCTTCTCAAAGCACACCCAGGCACAACCTGT
Source organism: Parascedosporium putredinis (assembly GCA_949357655.1). Classification (NCBI taxonomy): domain Eukaryota; kingdom Fungi; phylum Ascomycota; class Sordariomycetes; order Microascales; family Microascaceae; genus Parascedosporium; species Parascedosporium putredinis. The sequence continues at coordinate 179,887 of CASHTG010000021.1, read as the reverse complement.
GCTGCTTGTACACGCCCCTCCCCCTTCCTTAGAACCTAACGTGGTCTAGCGTGTTCTTCTTTGTCAACATTCTACCGCCTAGTTATCGTGGGGAAACACATTCCACGAGGCACCTCGCCGGCCCACGACAGTCGAACCAAGACCACACTCTATTCGCGAGCTTGGGAAACAGTCTTTCGTTGGGAGTTCTTATCTCGACTTGGATCCACACTAACTGGCGCATACTGTGCCTCACTCAAGAGAGCCTCGGTGCCGTCCCTTCCTTCTTTCCGCGGGCGACTTTGTTGTTCCTGCGTTAACAACTAGGAAGGCAACTTACACCTCTTCATGGGTGAACCTTTACCTTGGGGTTGTTAAGACACATTTTAATATACTTTGTATTGGAAACTTGAATCTTTATCTCTTACGTTTCCCCATCAGTATCGACGGGTGCAGGTGCCTGTTTTGACTGGCCAAATTGCAAGCCTCTTGAAGAGAGGGAAGAAGGCACCTAGCCTCCTTCTTCCGAGGAGCAGTACGTCTCCTGCTGTCCTTGTCGCCATTCTTCGTCGATCCTTGCGAGTTCACGCCCCTTTACGCCACTCCCAACTGCCCAACTGGCCCTTATCGGCTCCCCTGGGAAAGGAGGTTCCTTTGTTGTTCTCCCCTCACCTCTCTGGCTCGCAGTCTATCAGCACGCGGTTGCATCACACCCGTTTGAAGTTTGCTAGTCTCGGAATCAAGACAGGGGCCTGCTGCTTGTGGGTAGCCACACTTTGTTTCCGAACTGTAGCGCTTATCGAACTTCTTATATTCCCGGGAACTTGGGTTGATGCTTTGTCCACCACCCTTGAACACGAAGGCTTAATACCCTGCGGGACTGACGCAGCTGCCGTTGACTGTTTCGTTTGAGGGGACCCTACACCGTGGCCGTATCATACATTGGCCGTCTTGTCTCGAGAAAGCAACCATACCACTCTCGAGGCCCGGCCATTCGAGGTTGGCGGAAATCTTAACACCGACTTCTTTTCGTGGCCAACTCACGACTGCATTTCTCATATCTGGTAAGAGATAAACCCGTCTTTGAGGTAGATTAGCCTTGGGCCAATCCCATCCCCCAAGTGTCCCCTTCTGTGACCAACGTCGCTTACCTACGTCTCTTTGGTCAAAGGTCTCTCCGTGCTTTTGCTTATCCTCTCACCGTAGCCAACAAATCTTCCCCGCGCCCGCTAACTCTCGGCCCTACTCCATCTCCGAGAGGGCTTGAAGATAGTTCCGATACCCCTTGCGCTGGGACTCTGGTCCCTTGCCTGGTCGGAGCCCACCCCACACCACACCTCCCTACCCCGGCTCTGCGCATGATTGCCTCGCCTCACCCACCATGTCCAACTCTCCCGCCGTCCCCAGGACGGCGCCAATCGCCATTGCCCCCAAGCCAAGTGGACCTGTTGCCGCGGTATCTAGCTCGGCGTCGTTATCCGGATCGGCTAGTCGTCGCCAGAAACACCAACTCGACGGAAACAACAAGTTTGATCTTGGTAAAGGTAGCATGTCATCTTTCGATGCCTCCGCGCCCCACTCCCTTGCCAGTTCTCCTTCTAGCCCGTGCGATTCCTGTCGTAGACTTCGACTCAAGTGCACCACGGCTGGCGACGAAGACGACGGCGGCTGCATCCCGTGCCAAAGAAGTGGCTCCGAATGTTCACTGGTCCTCAGTCCCCGACCCAGGAAACGTAAATTGACCAAAGGCTCGGCTGCTCTGAATAGCATGACCGCGCAACAGCGCAGGTGAGCTTTTCTTTTTTTCCTTTTTGCTTTTCGCCATCACCGTAATCGTTATCTGATACCTGTTCCCAACCCTAATCTACCCCTACACCCCCTCCCCTCCCCTCCCCTCCTTCCTGTTACCCGTTCCGGGCCGCTGCCCGTTTGAATCTTTCGTCACGTTGTTGCTCTCCCGTACTACAAGCAATCGCGGGGCACGGGGTGCCGGTCCATACGTTGCCAGGGGAGCTCTGCAGGCTGGTTGGTATCCACCAGTATATATGTATATACCGCGTACATGTCTCCCACGCGGAAGTGCATGGTGTCCCCGTTCCACTCGGCACGGTTGTATGCCTCGCAAGCTCCGAAAAGCCATGAAGATACCTCTCTCCCCCACACCTAGTTGTCATTGCCACGCTCCTGCCTCCCCCGAACCTTGCTCTCCCCGTCGTCATCATCGCCATGGCACCTCTCACATAAAGCACCACGTCGGCGCCCAACGACGAGTACTAACAAACGGCCTGCAATGCAGTTCACCCTTGACCCAGGATAGCAGGAGAAGGCGCCAGTCTCAGCCGAATTCCGCCTTATCGTCGCCGTCTACGAGCGCGTCGCTCGTCGAAGAGATGGCTAACGTCGGAGGCCCAACGCTGCTGAAGCGAACGCTCGGCATGCAAAACGACCGCTACAGCCAGCATATCGGACCCACGACCGATTTCGAGCCCTCGCTTATCAATCTCTCTCCATTCAACCCCGAAGATGAAAGTCTCCTCTCGAGGGGAACCCTGCGCAGGGTGGGCGAGCATGATACCTTTTGATGTTGCCCGATCATAATACCACGGGCTACGAGCACCAGCTCAAAGATGTAGACGAGGTAGAGAGGCTCGTGGCACCTCATGGAAAACACCTTATCGACCTCTACTTCAGGGTGGTCCACCCCGGGTTCCCGATTATCCAAAAGGGCGTCTTTTTGGAAAAGTATGAGCGGTCCTATCGAGTTCTCGCCGCCCCTCTTGGCAGCGGTCTACCTCCTCGCCATCAACTGGTGGCACCACTCTGTGGAGCTGGCACCCTTTCCGCGGCCCAACATCCCTTCGATAGAGAGACTTGTGCGATCCACCCTCGCCGACGCCATGTATAGGCCTAAGCTCTCGACCATCCAAGCAGGACTTCTGCTCTCCCAGCGGCCTGAAGGCGACCAATGGGCTCCTACCGCACAGCTGGTAGCCATCGCCCAGGAGCTGGGACTCCACCTGGACTGCACAAACTGGAAGATACCGCCGTGGGAAAAGGGCTTGCGGAAGCGACTGGCTTGGGCACTCTACATGCAGGATAAATGGGGCGCCCTGGTTCACGGACGGCCATCCCACATCTTTCCGACAAACTGGGCTGTGCAGCAGCTGTCCGAAAACGACTTTCCCGACGTTGATTGGGACGAGAATGACATTGAGGAGAGGAGGGAGGTGGAAGCCGGCCGGCTCATCTTTTGGGTATGGTGCGGCTCTCTCAGATCCTGGCCGAAATCTTGGACACTTTCTTCACCATACAGGCCATGCAGACGGTCATGGATGCGGGGGCGCAAGGAACTCACATGGTGCTATCCCTCGCGAAACCCGTGCAGCTCAAGTTGAAGGAGTGGTTTTCTAGTCTTCCACCGGTGCTTCGCATGGACTCGTCGTACTCGGCCAAGGGCAACCCGGGCGGACGGCTCTCGAGCGTGGGATACCTCCACCTGGCGTATTTCGCGACAGAAATCACGCTCCATCGACGAATCATCAGGTCCCTCACCGCCGCGGAAGCAGGTGGAACAGTGGACCCTTACCTTCAGCACATCTGCCGCAACGCCGCCAAGGCCCGACTGATCTCGGCCATGGATTTTGTCAATCGCCTTTCGCCAAACCACCTCCGTGCGTTTTGGTATTTTGCGTCCAAGACAAACTTTGCGCTCATTGGCACTTTTGGGTCGCTCCTGTGGGCGACTAGCCCGGGACAGGAAGAGGCCGAGTGGTACCGTCGGCGTCTCGGCGAGTATAGGTGGACGCTGAGCGTGAGCTCCAAACCTGGCGGATCTAGCCGTCTGACCGAGTTCGCTATGACCATGCTCGATATCAGCACGGGGTTGTTGAAAAAGCTCCCGGAGAAGCCTGTGCTAAGCCGTAATGGAAGCACGGCCGACATGGCAGGACTGAACGGCGTGGCACCGGCCGGGCCGTCGAGACCGAGGAACCAGGACTGGTTTTCTCCCGAGGGGTACAGCGGATTCCCATCGACGGAGGCGAGCGAAGCTGTGAGCCCGAGGAGCGAGAGCGACAGTAGCGATGACGATATGTACGACAATGCTCCCGGCGCCTGAGCCTAGCGCAGGCCTTTTGGATTAGAGGGAAGGGAGGGGGATATAACCCATTTCCCGCGTTTCTATTATATCGTGCCACGGGTTACAGCCCTCTCTATTTCTCTTTCTCTCCCTCCCTCCCCCTCTCTCTTTTGTTTTTCTTGGAAAGGCTTATGTGACGACACGACATCCGTCGTCTTCGTGGAGCGAAAAGGTTTCTTTCCTCCCGATATCTACCCGAGGCATACTTTTACTCGCTCCCAACTTTTTTCTTTAGAGGTTGAGTATGGGACTTGACCAATCATTACTTGCGGTCAGATGCTGTTTAGGATGCTGTGCGTGCATGTATGCACGTTGATGTGTGTGTTTGTATGGATGATGATACCCGACGCGGATGATTGTCCGGAACGCCGCTAGACTTTTTTTGACTCGATTTTCTTCCCAAACTTTTCTTTGCGGTACAACTTGGTTCTTGATGCGAGGTTCTTGTTTCTTTTTCTTTTTCCAGTTGGAGGGGGATGGGGTCGGTTTTTGGTTCTTTCCTTCTCTAACTGGTTTTCCGGTTCTATTCCTTGCACTTGCACATTTATCTAGCATGTTTATGATGTTATGTCTGAGGAATGAACCGAGGGGTTGTTCAATCAAAGAGCTAGATATGAAAACATGGGGCCCCGAGGGGTGGCAGATCAGATTGACGAAAAAAGCGGACAAGGGTTTTGGGTGACGATTCTACGCTTGCGATGGCAACACGGATAGATAGACCTGGGCGGCACCTTTATTTCTTACACCATTTCTAGTTATTTTTCGTCTATCTAGCACTCTATATTTCAGTGTTCTCTTTGATTCACAGCAGCCCTCATCTCGTTGTGCCTTTCCATCTCCATGCTTCTCGTTCTGTTACAAGTGTTGATGGGCTTGCCTTGGTAGACTGCGATATAGAAGGGCACAATAGCTGGCTATTCTAGGGGTATAGCTCCAGAGGTATTGATCTTCTCAACCCGATTCTCCGCTTTGATACATCTTCGTTTTGCTTTCTTGTTCTTTTCTTTTTGGGGGACGATTCGGGCTGTCTATCAAAGGGGGATGGATTTATACAAGTAGCACAGATGCCGTGGGGAACCAATCTCGGGTAAGGTTTCTACCCGGAAAGTGGTTTCATCCACAATCGATTTTTTTGTTTCCTTCAATGGTCCTCGCAGCCAGTAGTCGGCAGCCTCCCAGAATAACAGACGTTGAGCGCTACCCGGAGTCACGAGGTCCGGGCCGTTTGGATGACAGGACCACGGACGGGCCACGACGATTCGAAGATGCGCGTCGAAGGACTCTTGTTTGGCGAGGGCATCTACTACTCTGCCAGTCTGCCAGCACCTCTCTGCGCTAGGCTATGTCGGCAAGGAAGCGCCGCAGAACTTGCCACGCGCTGGTTGATGGCCTCGAGAAACGTGGCGTAGATCTGCACTTGCCCTTTTGGCCCTTGTCATCTTCTTGACATGGCAGCACGTTCAGCTGTGGCTCTTTGAGAAGAAGAAAATATTTACAAGCAATCACATTACGCTAGACAAGGGTTAGAGGGGAGAGAGCATGCGCGGCAGTACTTCGGTTTGAGAAAAGGCTCTCGAAAACGCAATCATGTATGAGTATAATTGTCACCAATTATTACATGTATGGTATGGAGGACGCGGTCTGCGGGAGATAGATTAGACGAGAAAAGACGACGGGAAACGAGTGGCAGTGGCGCACCCGTCTTGCCAAAAGCGGCAGAAGATGGCAAGAAGCGACCAATGCGGCGAGGCGATCTTAATATACTTGTCCCCGCGAGGCACTAGTGTGCACAATCTCCCCAACGTCTTCTGTCCCTTCCGACGACACTATTATCCCTGTCCCCCAATCGCAAAAAGGGACGGGAAGCAGAGTACTTGAGCTTTTTCTTCTTCTTTGTTTCTGTTTCCCCTCCCTTCTTTTGCCTGGATATTGCATGGCGAGTGATGGCAGTTTCGCCCAGATTGGTACCGGACACACGCCTCCTCATTGCGCGCCCTCTCTTCTTTATGCTTTCCCGTTTCTTTAATATTCCCCATTCCTCGGTTATCTCGCGTCGAAGCTTGCGGGCTTGCCACTCTTTTTTTTTCGATTTCCTGCGACTAAAGTGGGGAGCAGAGCGAGAGATGAGCTGGATGCTTGCGTGGATTGTACACGGCACGCCACTAACACACCAACACGCCTCTCTTGACGAAGGGAGAGTCAATAGAAACAGGAAAGGGAAAGGAAAAAAATTGTTTGGAGGGGGCAAAAGATTGGGAAACCTAGGGATCGTCGATGATGCTTGGGTCCCGATATTCGGTCTGCCCAACAGCTTGGACAGGTTAGTTTAGATTAAATAAACCCTCCATGCAAGGGGACGAGGGGGCGTGAGGGTGGACGACGAGCCGAGGCCGTTTTGTTCTGCCCAGGGATAGATCCGGGTTCAGACCCTCCGAGTATAAAACAGCCCCATTGCCGGGGTCGACGATGGGAAGAGGAAAAGGGCGGACAAGGGGGGCCAAGAGAGAAAGAGAGGCTGAACGACGCAAAGAGACGAAGAAGCTTATTAGTGCGTGCAAGCAGGTTTTGCCAACAAACGTCGTCGATGATCAGCGCGGGCGTGCATCTCTAGCGTATCCCAGCCTCGTGGTGCTCGTTCGCCCAGCTTGTTTTCCAAGAAATCTTGCCTCTTTGGTCCTTCTCTTCTTCTTCTTCTTCTTCTTCTTCTTATCTAGTAGCTTCTTCCACCTTCTCCCTCTCTTTCCCCTTCTCTCTATCTCGTTGAGCTCGTCCTCACGTTGATATCCATAGCCGCAGGAGAGCTCCTCATCTTTCACCCTGCGGGAGGGCTTTTCTTCTCTCGTTTTCCCCGCCTTCACTTTCCGCCCCTCAAAAACCTAGAACCTAGGCCAACCTCGCCATGTTGATCCTCCCCACCACCTACTCCTCCTCATTCCCGGCGCCGCGGCCGCCGCGCTCCCCGCTACCGCCGCAGCCGCAGCCGCAGCCGCAGCCGCAGCCGCCGCCCCGCCGACAGGCTACCAAACCACCCTCTTCTACGAGGACTTCACATCCCCCACCGCCCTCACAGGCAGCGACTCCTCGTGGATCTTCGACCTCGGCACCTCGTACCCCGGCGGGCCCCGCGGTGGGGCACCTCCGAGGTGCAGACCTACACCGAATCGCCCTCCAACGCGGCCGTGCAAAACGGCGTCCTGACCATCACCCCACGACTCGCCGGTAGCAGCAGCAACTGGACCTCATCCCGCCTGCGCACCCACCCCCGGCACGACTTCTCCTGCGCCGCCAACACCCGCCTCCGCATCGAGGCCCGGATCCGTCTCGGCACCGCCCCGAGCACCCAGCAGTCCGGCATCTGGCCCGCCTTTTGGGCTCTCGGCTCCGCCTACCGCGGCGTCTACACCAACTGGCCCGCCGTCGGCGAGGTCGACATCCTCGAGTCCCCCAACGGCCTGCCCCGCGTCTGGCACACCCTTCACTGCGGGACGAACCCCGTGGACCCTGCGACGAGACCAACGGCATCGGCGCCTCGGCGGCCTTTCCCCGCGACGGCGCCTTTCACCTCATCGCCGCCGAGTTTGACCGCTCTCCTTTGCTCCCTTCCTCTTCTTCCCCGTCTCCGTCTCCGTCTCCGTCTCCGTCGCCGCGCCCAGTGCCGGCCCCGACACCGACACCGGTACCGGCCCCAGCCCCAGCCCCAGGCACGGGGTCGGTCTCCTCCTCCCCGCGTCCCTGGCAGAATGAGACCATTACCTGGTTCGTCGACGGTGTTCAGACCTTTCGCGTCACTGGCGCCACGATTGGTGACGCCCGCGCCTGGGCTGCCCTCGCCCACGACCCCAAGTTCTTGCTCCTCAACGTCGCTGTTGGCGGTTCTTTTCCCGATGCTGTGGCCGGGGCGAGGACGCCCAATGCTACGACTCAGGGCGGGCCGGGGGCTGCTATGGAGGTGGATTATATAGCGATTTATAGCTCGTGAGGAGGAGCGCCTTGCCAAAAAATTTCCCTTTCTTTTCATTGAATGGTGGGAACACTCTTTTCTTTTCCGCCGTGTTTACTTATCTTGTGCCAACATTTCAGCGGGCACCTCTTTTTCCCCTTTGGAAAGCGTTTTCCAGGTATTTCTACCATATAAGTCGAAAGGGAGCCGAGGCTGGGGCACTAACCATGATGTTGCCGACGGCTTAACGTGAGATCAAGTAGTGCAGAGGTTCGACTTTTTGTATATATGTTGACTGATAGGTGGATGGGAGACGGCCATGCCATTGAATCAAGTACTTGGTTCCTGGGCTCAGCCCAACGCAAGGAACAACCTAGTTTTGGCAGCTCGGTCCGCGATGAAAAGACGTGATACAAGTCAGTCCACTGGCAAAGACAGCTTAGCACAGGTATCCTCATATTTCTTGTGAACTATCATGAGCATGCTCGCGAGAAAAATAACAAAACAAAGGGGGTATACGGTCGGTGGAGAGATATATATATACACATTCTCTCACCCACACACATGCCAATACGCATGTGGCTCATGTCTAGCGAGAGTCCATAGTGGACGGTTGAATCCAAGCCATTTCCTTTCCCGGCATTCGCACGCTCTTCCTCACTCTCTCCCACGCACACACACACACAATGTCTCTCTCCCTCTGTGCTTGTTTCTCTATATAATCCAGGCCTTCTTCCCTTTCGTGTTAAACTCTGGTTTCTTCCCACTCCCTCTCTCTCTCTCTCTTCCTCTCACCTTAATATCACGAGCTCATCATCGTCATCGTCCATGTCAAGTACCACTTGTCTGCTCACCAACTCCTCCCCGAGGCTCTCCCGCCCTGCTTCGCGGATACCTTTCGAAGTGACAAATCGCGTTTTCTTCTTCATCGGAGATGCGGCTTCTTCCCGCACTAGCTTCTCACCCTCCTTCATCCGTGCTAGTTTGTCCTTGAGCGAGCCGCCCCAACCTAGCGCCGACACCGTGCCCCCGAGCGCGACGATTGGGAACTATCCGCTCGCTTTCGCTTGATGGGGCTCAGATGGATAGACCTAGAGGCATCCCCACGCGGCAGGAGAAGGCCGAGACTCCTAGCGTCCGGTGGCGGTTTATCCCCCTCTACGACGGTTGACTGTGACTGTTGCTGCTGTGACAGGGACGCCGAAGAAGCCGTCGACGATACTATTCCCGCCATGCGGCCCGCTTTGCGCATATACTCCTGACCGGCCCCACTACCGGACTTGCTGAGCGCCTGCATAATCTTGGCTTCCTTTTCCTTGGCGATAAGCCTGCGCTTCAGCGCCTCTTCCCTCTCCTTTCTGTCGGCAACGCCGTCGATGAGGGTTGCCGCACTCATCGACTTGGTAGCATACCAGTGGCTATGCGTCTCTCGGTCGTAGGATGCGCCCGTGCTAGTTTTTGGCCCGAACCAGTCCTTCTGAGGCTGTTTCTGTTTTTGGTGTACTCGTTACCAAAACCAATCTGGTTGAGCTCGGATCTCGTTGCCCGTGATTTCCTCACAATCTCGTTGGAGTGGAACTCGCAAAATTCCGTTCGCTTCTTGTTCACCCACGAATTGCATAGCTTTCCATCCTTCTTCATCGACTTGCAAAAGCCTAAATCCCGCGCTGTGCCAATCTCGATGATCGTGTCGGCGTCCGAGTTGATGACTAGACTGAATTTGCCCGAATGCACGCGTGACGCGGGCGGAGCCATAACGTTGGGATTCAGTATAGCAACCACAGTCCCCTCAGGAATCTTCCAAAACCGGGTAAATCCCGAATTGAAGAGGAACAATTCTAGTTCCCATTGCAGGTCCACGAGTGTGACTACCATATACTTGGTCCGATCAGCTACCTGGGTTCCGTTGTCTGTCGGCTTGTGGGACCTAGGTTCCGACTTGCTAGCGACGATGGCGAAAATGACAATGTCTTCTTCTACGTCGGGGAGGGCATAATCAGGCGACTTGACCTCTTTTAGTAGATCCTTGATGCCGAACATGGCCTTGCCTTGGAGCTGCCGAGCAAGTGCTGCATGGGGTAGGATGCGCTTCGACAGGTGGAAGGATGAGTATGCCTCAAAAGATGCACTCTCTGCTTCCTGGTTGTCCTCGGTCGCTTTCCGACCCGCCATTGCTGACTGCGACCTCTCGCCTTGGGAGGAAGTGATTGCAGATGTTGAATTGCTCCTCTGCAAATTACCTCCGGCGGAGCTGGGCCGAGCGCCTAGGATGTCAGCACGGGAAAACTCGAGGGGTCGGAGCTCCTCTGTGGGTATGGAGACTGCTGAAGCTTTGTACTGGTCGAGCTCCCCTTGCGACATGCCAAAGGCGTTGGATCGAAGCCTTTGTATCCTTTCTTGCCGCTCTCGCCGCTCCTCCTCTTCGCCTCTTGCAGCCGCAATCCTCTCATTGAAGCTCCTGGGGCGAGGCGGCTCAATAGAGGACTGCGAGGAGTCTGGGTTGGATTTGGTCCTCAGATACTTTGGTCCAGTGACATTTTCCGTCGGTTTCCGTAGGCTCGGTGCCCGCCTTAGTGAAATATCCTTTGCCCTCAAACCCTTGTCGATACCTAAGAGTACGCGGCTAGGAGATGTTTGCACTGCAGGCGGTTGGACCCTTCGAACAGGAGACGCAGGTATGACGGTGGGCTGTGGTGCAGCAGCAGTGGCTGCGGCGCCGGCACTAGCACCGGCACCAGAAGAAGCGCGCACTTCTCCCCCAGGTTGCAAACCGGGCTTGGACCTTGTCGATTCACCTCTTACGAGGGCGGCGGCAGAACCTAAGCCCGACATAGCCGCACGATCAGGGGTAGACCGACCCTGCAACCTTTCTTTCTGCATCTTTTTCAGCTTTAACCTCGCCTGGATTTCCGCTAGCTTGAGTTGAAGCGTTTCTTCGTCGTCATCATCGTCGTCGTCCTCATCCCCGTCACCCAGCGACAGGGCATTCGACAAGCTTCGTGTACTATTCATTGCCCTCGCCCCCGTAGGGGAGAGGGAGACGGCGACGTCCGTTCCGCTATGCGACGAAGTTTTTCTCGGCCTCCGGGGTGCTCATCGCGGCTTCGTGGGGAGATCGGGGCGGCCATTGTGGCTCATCGGTGGGTTGTTCTAGCTGGAGTCAGTTGACCAAACACAGACCGATGCCCAAGGCCCTCCACTCAGCCTTGGTTGAGACGAAGGAACATACGTAGAGGCATGGCGACAGAGATCGAGGGGAGGAGCACGAGAGGGTGCGTCGATAACGACAAGGGGCTTGTGGGAGGCGGCCTCGGGCTCTTTCGAGACCCTTTGGGCCAAGAGCGCCTCAGCGCAAGCGGTCAAGAGTGGATGCAAGTCAAACAGCCGGCATCAAATGGCAACCATGCCGGAGACAACGAAGGAAGGGAGTTAAAGAAAAGAAAACAGAAAAAGAAAAAAAGGGAAACGCCTGAAAGTTTTTAAAGAGGTCTTTTTCTTCCCAGCCTTAAAGTGGGAAAAGGAGACGGCAAACTGCCAGTCTCAAGCCAAGCAAAAAGTGCAACCTCGACTGTGACGTCTTGAAACTTTCGAATGTCAAAAATCAGTGTCAAAGATCGGTCAGTCCAAGTGCTGCAAACGCTGCTGACAGCGACACCTGCAGGTTGCTTGACTAATTGGTACCCAAGTGCCCACTCCTGCTTTTGGCCATCGGGCAAGCGCAGTAGTGCCGGGAATGGATTAAGACAACATACCAAGCAACAAGGTGATGGGGTAAAAAGACACTGGACCCAACACACGTGATGCTCCAGAAAACATACAACTTCCCTGGCCGGTTTTTCCAGAAAGGATCAGATGTCATGCGAGACAGTTTTAGCCGTTTCGCTCGAAATGACGAAGGACCCTTTTCCCGTCAAGAAGCTGATTTCAGAGTATGGAAGGACGCGAAGATTTGGTACTCCCGCGCGGACGCGTTAATTTCGTGTCCAAGTTAAATTGATTTGGTTAGTCAGCGAATATCTTGGGCACTGTGATACTTCATCCACAGCCTCAGAAAACTACAGCTAACATCTCAGCACGTAGAATTGATAGCTTCGTTCCCTCCAATCCTTGGCACGCCTACCGTAACGTCAGCACGATCTGAGTCTCCTCTCGATCTCACTTGTCTCTGTGAGTGTCTGGCATGATTTGAATAAAGTAAATTGTGTGGCCTTGAATATAAAGTGTAAAGCAAAAGTCAGTCTGATGTGGGTGGTATAAACCAACGCCGCTTCGGCGCTCCACAAGTCTGGGAGAGAACTTGAGCCGCGCGACTTGCAAGCCAGATATCTCATGATAAACGCCTGTAGCCTCACTTCTAAAGTGAATTTAAAAAGAAAGAAAATCCTAAGCTTAGGTGAAGATACTGAGCTGCGGATGCTGGGAACCTTGCTTGCGACTCTAGTTAGCTTTCGTAGAGAAATAGCCACGAGTTTGCGTCCATAATACGCGTCTCGATTTTTGGAGCTTGGTCCCCGCGACGCACCCTTCAACCACATCCCTCCACCAAACTTCTCTCCAACAGCAAAAAGCTTTGCGAGCTCCTCTCTTTTTCTCCTCGACGACGACCTTTCCATATATATCTTATCAGCCAATCTTTTTACAGTACCCTATTCAATGGCAAGAACCCGCGCATCGAAGCCTGCAGCCGCCGACGCCGAATCCGCGCAGGGCGGCGCCGAGGCGACGTCCATCTACACGCTCCCTCCCCGAGTTCGAATCCCGCCCACGCCTTCATCCTCCCCGTGCCGCCTCCTCCGCGGCCAAGATCGTTACGCTTCCGAATCCCCGTTACTCCAAGCCCACCCGATACCTAGTATGTCCCGAATCCGGCGTCTACGAATTCACCCAAATCTCCGCTCCCTCGGCGGCTCCGCGAAGCTGGCTCTTTGAGCAGCAGCCCACCACCACACAAGCAGACGACGCCGACGAAACGACGACGGAAACGAAGCCCAAAGACATCAATGGCTACATTTCCAAAAGCGCCGACCTCTTCATCGCCACCCCCTTTGACCCCCTTTTCCTCGTCATTCCCGCTCTCCTCGAGACCGCGCCCAAGAGCGATGCTAAGCGCCTGTTTTTGGCCAGCGACGACCACTTGGAGAAGCTCCCAGAGGACGACTCCCACCTCAACGAAATTCTGAGAAATGACGAGACGCGTGGATTATTCGAGTCGAGGATGAAGGCCGTTTGCGATACGGTCGAGGCCGGAAGCGAGGTCATGTTCCGCATCAACGAGGAGAAGCTATTCCGCGTGATATTAGGCAAGGCGAAGAAGCTCGCCGAGTGTTCACTACCGCCCTCCATGGAGGAAAAGTTCGTAGCCAAAGTTCTCCAGGCCCCCATGATCGCCAGGGTGCGCCGCGACATCCCCACCGCGGCGTCGGGCACCTCGACCCCCTTAACGGAGTCGGCCGAGTCCCAAGCCTCCACCGCCACCGCGGAGAGCAACGGGGCCTCTGCGGCCTCGCAGGCGTCGACGGCCGCCACCTCTGTCGCGGAGGAACCCGCCGTTGCCGAAGAGGACATCGCCACCGCCATGCAGGCCTCGCCCGAAGTCTTGGCTCTCCAACGCCTCCGCGTCGCCTTTGACTTCATCTGCGGTAGCTATATTCCTGTCCGCCTCGTCGCGCCCCTCAAGGAAAAGTTTAGCGACAAGGCCGTGTCCGGGACCGACTTCGCTCCTCTGGATGACTACCTGACGGAGCTGGCCAAGATTCGCGCGGAAGCCGTGGCGGTGCGAGGCGGCACCTATGGCCGGAAGCACGGGAGAGAAGAGGACGAGGATGTAGTGCAGCAAGAAAAGAAGCGCAAGCTAGAGGAGGAGAAGAAGAAAAAGGCCATGGAAAGCCGAGGCGTCCGTGACCTCAAGAAAGTCGACACGACAGGGATGAAAAATTGAGCCACTTCTTCAAGAAGAAATAGGCCATCTCTTATCTTTTGGACGGTTTTCTTTCGCGGCAAGGACGGCGCATGGGTGTCATCAGGAAAAGGGGTATTCTTTTAATTTTTATTTGATTTTCTTCTTGGAACGGCAATCGGAACCAGACATGATACGTCACTTCTTGGAATTATCTTACACAAAGCTCTAAATGGTGCAATAACGCTGTCGTGAGAGAAGGCATTGTCCAATAAAGTACCTTCTTATTTCGCATCTCCCCTTGAACCTCTTGCACGTCCGGTCCCTCTCACAAGGCCCCGGCTTCTTGCAATGCCAGATGATGCCCGACGGCCCGCGCCTGCTCCCGAAAGACTCCTCTGCAGTTGGGTGCCAGATGATGGCGCTGAGCTGGTGCCCCTCCCAGTACCAGCGATGCGGCTGACGCCGCCTCGGCCGCGACTCCGAAGTCCTCGCGTCGCTCGAGGAGCGGCAGTGGTACCAGCTTGTCTCCTGCGCTCTTCCTCTTCCGCGCGGCGCTTCGCCTCCTCGCGCCTCCTCTCCACTTCGAGTGCTCGGCGCTCTGCCGCTTGCTGCTTCTGTATCGCCTCGGCCTCAATATCGAGGATATCTTGAGTCGAACCCTTCCAGCTTGGGTTAAGAACCAAACGTTGGTTGTGTTCCGTTTGTGATAATATCCGTGTCCAGGTGTTGAGCAGCGCCGAGGCATTGGAAACGGTTCCGGACACAGTCTAGAAAAGCACATGACAAAGTTAGTCGCTGTGCTGTACCCCGGTTTAGGTGCACACTGAGAGAACTGAAGAAGAAGGAAAAAGAAAGAAGAAAAAGAAAAAAGGCATGCGCCCCACGCCAGTCTCCCTGGCGTCGAATATCGAGCAACGGAAGGAAATGTAAGGGAGAGAGCATATATCTACGCACACCCATGTTTGCTTGGGCCCGCTCCAGTGTCCCGATAACACCCTCAATGGCCCGGTTCACATTTTTAACACCTTCAAGCTCTTTACGCAAGGCAGCTTCATGATCGTAGGTTGGCGACGCCGCCCGAGTCGGTGTCTTAGGCGTCTTGGGCGTCTTGGGCGTCCGAGGCCTTTCCACAGACTGAGAGCGAACAGGTTTATCGGCCGTGGGCGAGGCCCATATGTCTTCTGTCAAGGAGTCGTCGGCGAGGTGGTCCGCCATGGTAAAGGACTCCCGGGGTCGAGGCGTGGTGATCAAGGATCTCGCGACAAGGCTTCTATGCAGGAGGAGTGGGCGCTCAATCACCTCGGTGGGCCAGCCACGTTTACCAAAGGTCAAGGCTGAGGCAATGAGTGGCTCGCGATAGGCTGGAGGGGTCGATGTTGGCTCAGGGCTTGGTATGTTGAGACCAAGCGCGTGCTCTATTTTGGTGGGGTGGATTGTCTTGAGGCCTGATTGCGGGGAGCATGTTGGAGGGGTTGGATGAACGGTACCCAGTGCGCATTGAGCTTCTATGGACACTGTATTTGTTTGAGGACCCGCTTCGGAAGGCGCGTTCGAGGGTGTAAATGGGCAATGGCCACGTTTCATTGGTCAAGTTTGCCCTGCCAACACGAACTCCGCGCGTGGTGGTCAGAGCACGCGTTGACTGGCTGACTGGCTAGGCAAGTCCGCCCCTGCACTGCATGCTGCAGGGCTTTGCTGGAAAATTCCTCCCGCCCAACCCCAAACTCAAGCCAACACCAGCCACCGACCTTTCCACCCTTTCCTTGGTTGCCCACCCACCTTGATTAAATCCTCATTCCACCAAGTCCTAAACATACCTTGTCCATGACTCCATAATCCTGTAATATCCAACCTTCTACACTAGTTCATTGCTCCCTCGATATTGCTCCATATCCCCCTTCAATCCCCGTTTTCTTTGCATTCTTTCTTGCTCCTGTGTTCTATTTTCTTGAAATCCGACAAATCCAACTGCCCGAACCCCTTGTGAGTGGCCGACAAAAGCTCTCTTCACCGACTTCTCCATCAACAGCTCGGAACCCGATAGACAATCCCAGCGACTTGAGTAAATTCGATACTTTACTAGATACACGGAGAGGGACCTTGCGGGCTTCATTTGTTATCATAGTAGTGCTTCGTCGTCTCCATTCTCTTCTCACTTGAAAGTGCGGGCACCTTTTCCAACCTTCACCAGCAAACCAACATCCCTCCAGTCGGTATTCCTCTTCGCCATGGAGCCCTCAACGCCGTCACCCCCGCCATCCGGCGTTCGCACTCCTCCCACCCCTAAGCATGGCTTTGGCGACCACTGGGATCCTTATTCGCCTCGAAAGTCTGCTCGCATTTCTGCCCAGCGCGCTGGCAACCGAACCCCCGCCTCGCACCTCCTCTCACATCAACCACGACCCATTTGGCCCCGGCCCCGCGAGGAAGGTGCGCACCCAAGCAACCTCCGTGGCGGGCATGGTCTCGCCTTTGAGTCGCCCAAGAAGAGAGTGCGAACGTCTGCTGCTGTTGATTCCAACTCTTTCACACCCCCACAAACTGGTCGCCTCAGTGCTCACTCTTCAGCCAGAGCGTCGTCCTCTCTCGGTCTCGACAAGTCTTCCACCCTCCAAACGTCAAGCACAACCATTTCGCGCGTCGCCGGAATGATTCCTACCCCAGCCAAAACGCCCAAGAAGGCGCCGGTGGAAAAGAACGCCGGAATCCAGGCCATTGCCCGAAATCTATTCGCGTCTGACGAGGAAATTATGCCCAGCCCTTCAAAGGCGCGCGCCAAGAAGTACACGGGCATTTCGCTCGAAAGCTTCACAGCGGAGGAGGATGAGACTCCTATTGAAATTTTCACTGACTCAAAAGAGCGCATTCCTAACAAGGAGGTGAGCGCGGACAACCCATTCTACGGAAACGCCAGCCGAGATGCGCAAGAACCCGTAAAGCGGCGAAGCAAGCGCAACAAGGTCCACGTCCCGGGAGAAGGTCGCCAAACAATTGAGGACGCTATGGGGCGAGAGGACGGCCTAGTTTACGTATTGTGAGTATCTCTCTTCGTTTACCGTTTCCTTAATTTTTTTGGTTTCCCCGGAGTGCCCAATTCTTTTTCCCTCATGAGGAGGGGTCGAATCCCAACTCGTACCTTACTAACTGCTTAAACTTCCATAGCCGGGGAAAGAGGATTTTCCGCAAGTTTGCAGAGGCGGACCCCGCTGACGCTGAGGCGCTTGAAGACGGCGAGGAGCCATCTATGCGCCGCATGACCCGATCCACGATGAAACCGCGCCTTCTCTTCCCCACCAAGCCCCAAGAGCCGAGCGAGCTCGAGGCAGAAGAAGCCGATACCGACGTCGAGCTCGGACCAGAAGACATGGAGACGACCGAGGCCCCCGACACCCCCGTGACCAAGAAGGAGGAACGACCGACAACCCCCAGCGCACCCGGCTACTCACCCATGTCCCCCTGATACCCGCCGTGTAACCCGCGCGCGGGACAGCAAGTTCGATGATTCCACTCCTATTCGACCTCAAGGCAGGACTAGTCCATTCGATTCATGGCCGCGTGTCAAGAGCAGGTCCGAGACTAGCCTCCCTTTGAAGCGACCTGGGTCAAGTCTGAGTTCCGATACAGCCAAGAAGATCCGCCCTTAGACGCCTAATAAACGGTTGTCACTCGTCTCTTTATTCTTTCGTTTTGCCTGTCACCAGGGGCTACTCGTTGATCTTACACAAGTACCGCAAGCCTTTTTCTTTTTTTCTTTTTCGAGAGCAGCTACTCTCGGCTTCTTTTCTCAATTCCCTTGTTCACTACGTCGCCCCGTGATTTCTAGGCCAGAGCTTGACAGGATGAGGTTTTAGTTATGAATTGTGTTTACTTGTCTATATGGATGGTCACCCCTCTTCCCTCGAGTGAGGGCGAGAGAGCAGGGGTAGGATGAATGCTGTCAATGGAGGAAACTGCCTAGGAAGCACAGGAATGATGAGTACAAGGTTACGTCTACACAGAAGGGATACGGGCGTTTAAAGGTTGAATGAACAGAACACTTGGTATTTTATTTTTGGCAAGGGCTCGAGTTTGTCATTGCCAGATCGATGCCCAGGATAGGGGCACAATACTAGCAGTGAGCTTAGTCTAACAGAACCAACGAGAAGAGATAGAGCTGCGAACGGCTTGCCTCTCAAGTTAATACCAACCATGATTTCTCAAATGTTTGCTTTGGCGGCTTGGACTGTCCTGAGTGCCCTCGTTAAAGCCAGGCTACAGGTGCTCCTTCGAGATAAAACTACCTACTCGTAGAGAAGGGAGTTTGTGAGTCGCAATCAAAGAATATGATTTGCAAACACCACGGTGAGAGTCAAGCCTCAGTGCCCAATGCGACCGAGGCCGGAGCTTTCAAAACAACCTCACCGATTGTAGCCCGAAGCGGCTAAGCACCGTACCAGTCAAGAAAACCTTGCCATGCTTAACGAGTGTCTTTGCAGGCACCAAATAAGACTGGGTTGGACCTTCTTCTTCCGTTTCGTTTTTTTCCTTCTTTTTCTTCTTTTTCCCCTCCCCCATTTGCCCCTCTGAGGACTGGTTGTTGCCATGCCCCGCCATGGTAACGTAATAACCACTTGCCGGGGGAAGGTGGCGCCCTCACCTTATCGGAAGAGGAAACCCCCACCATCGTCACCTCCCGAACCCACTTTCCTTCCGAGGCTTTCACTCACCCATTGAGACGAGAAATCATTGCGTATCGATCGAAACTCGCGCCTTCTCTAGATCTGTAGCTTGCGTGGCACATTGCGAGAACCCCTTCATTAGAGTTGCCCTCGCCTTCACAACCCTCTTCACACATCATAGCTCCTTTGCCAACGTTTTCCCGTTCGAACGGCTTGTCGACCCGAACCCCACCAGACGTCCTTGACTCCACCCGAAAGTCGAACGACGGCTCCTCCCCACCTACCCAGACAGAACTATCTCTTTTGACCAGGTCAAAAGGCAAGCCCTTTTTCAACGAGCTACTCCCTCCACCAACAAAAGCGCAAAGATGCACATTCTCTTAACTAACGACGACGGGCCCCCGTCCCCGCACTCCTCGCCGTATATTCGCTGCCTCGTGGACAGCCTTCAAAAGGCAGGCCACACGGTTTCGGTATGCCTCCCACATACGCAGCGGTCCTGGATTGGCAAGGCGCACATGATCGGTCAGACTGTGAAGCCGCTGTACTACCGGCCGAGTGAGGCCATATACGGCGAGGAAGCGCAGGGGACTACGCACTTTAAGCCCTCGCGCGACGGCAACGTCGAGGAGTGGATCCTAGTCGACGGGACTCCAGCCTCGTGCGTGCAAATTGGCCTACATCACTTCTTCCAGGAGCGCGGGCCTATTGACCTTGTGGTTTCGGGTCCCAACTACGGCCGCAACTCGACTGCGGTGTTCGCGTTGAGCTCGGGCACCCTAGGCGCCGCGCTCGAGGCCGCGGCGTGCGGGCAAAAGGCCATCGCGCTGAGCTTTGCCTTCTTCTCGCGGAACCACGACCCCGTCATCATCGATGGCGCGTGCAGGCATAGCGTCCGCGTTATCGAGGCCCTCTATAAGCAGTGGCCCCAGGACCGGAGCTTGATCTGTACACGGTCAACGTGCCTCTTGTCGAGGGCGTCGAGGAGCACAAGACGGTGTGGACGGAGATGCTTCAGAACTACTGGACTGGCGGCAGCTGCTTCCAGGAGGTTGAAGGGAGCATTGGTGACGAAGACGAGGAGGAGGAGAGGATACGTGAGGGCGTGACTGGGGAGGTCGCGGCCAAGCCCGGCAAGGACCCCAAACCTAGTTCCGTTCCCGGACACACACACAAACACTTCAAGTGGGCGCCTAGGTTCGGAGACGTGTACAAGAGCGTGGAAGACTCCGGGCCTGGAAGCGACGGATGGGAGGTCAAAGAGGGAAACACTAGGTATGATCAAATCGCAGACAGTTCCTCCCAGAACGCGAAATGGAAGTGGAAGTACTCCAGCTAACACCTTTGTTTTTAAACCCACAGCATTACGCCCTCAAAGCAAACTTTTGGCAGGCCGCGACGCATCTTCACGGCAAGGAGCTGGAACTGTAAGTTATATGCATGACATTCTCTCCATTTCTTCTTCTCTTCTCCGTCTCTTTCTCCTTTTCTTTTTTTCTGCTTGCAGACGCACAACATACAGGAGGGTCTCTCCGGATGCCGCCGCTACCTGCTAGGAGGGGTAGGCTTGCAAAGGATAATGAACGGCCTTGTTGGGACGGCATCAAGAGAGAGAGAGACACAGGGAAGATAAGAACTTCGTGTTACCAGGCATTCATTCCGTAATTAGTGACGCGCTTAGTGAATGCCTCGAATCTCTCCCCCTTCTTATTGCCCGTTATCAAAGGATGATGATGCGTAGCCTTTCCTGCTCGTGTACCTTGGTACGCTGTTATGGCTTCCGAAATAGTTCGAGCCTCGTCGTGATAGATCCACAGTCTCACACTACTCTTTGTCTTCCCATAGTCCACCACCGGCTCCCAGGCCGGACGTCCTTGAGAACCCGGGGACCGGCTCGGTGCAGCATCTTACCGGCAAGACGAACTCCACAGAGACGATATACGCCATCGTGGCGTACGAGGATCCATATGTGCAGCCCCTCATCTTAGACGCGATATCGAGTCTCTTCCCGAATATAAACGTCCTGTCGACGCTGGCGCCGACGTCGAACGATGGCGAGCCGAATCTCGGAAGCTACTTGCCTACGCCAGCGGTCAAGGTCCTTAATATTACATCCTACGAGGCCATCGACTTTAGTTTCGCACAGGAGCATCGGCAGACTTGCCTCATCAACAGCTACGCTATACGCAAGGCACTCATCCGCAAACACTTCCTATCGACGACGGTGGATATTTGGGTCTCGAAGCGACCCAGGAGCGTGCTCCGAGAGCACGTCAAGAGAAGCGAAGCGTTTGAAGTAGACTATGCCGAGTTCCTAGACGACGCGCTCGTCGAAGCATGGGACCTCAGAGAAAGCATGGAGAAGAACGAGGAGGGGCAGGGGCAGGAAGAGGATGGCGAGACGGTCGGCTCGAGGGCTGGAGAGGACGGGAGCGGCGGGAACCATGACGATGACGACGACGGTGGCGGTGAAGGCAAGGAAGCGGAAGAAAAGTCAGCTCGTCGCCGCGAGTGGTGGATCCTCAAGCCGTCCATGAGTGATCGTGGGCAGGGCATCAGGCTATTTAGCACGATGGCGGAGCTACAGTCTATTTTCGACGGCTGGGAAGAAAACATGCCCTCGTCGGATGACGAGGATGAAGATGATGACGCGCACTCGACGGATGCGACTGGCGGGGACGAGACCGGCGATTACATCACGACGTCTCACCTCCGCCACTTTGTCGCGCAACCCTACATCCACCCTCCTCTTCTCGTCAACGGGCGCAAGTTCCACATCCGGACCTACGTTCTCTGTAACGGTCGTCTCGATGTCTACGTCTACAGGCAAATGCTAGCCCTCTTCGCAGCCAAAGACTACGCGGCGCCGTGGGAGGAGGATGACCTGGACAAGCACCTCACTAATACATGCCTCCAGGGGCCTGGATCGTCGCCGTCGTCCGTGCAGCTCTGGAACACGTTACCCATCGACGATATACTCAAGACCAGCGTGGAGCAGCAGATCTTCGAGGTGGTGGGAGATTTATTCGAGGCGGCCGCTGTGGGCATGCCAATCCACTTCCAGCCGCTAGGTAACGGGTTCGAGGTGTACGGGCTAGATTTCCTCGTAGACGAGACGGGCACGACGTGGCTGCTCGAGGTCAACGCGTTCCCAGACTTCAAGCAAACCGGGGGCCAGCTCAAGCGGGTGGTGGCCGGATTCTGGGAGCAGGTGGTGAGGGTGTCGGTGGGCTCCTTCTTCGGCGTAGAGCCCAAGGCGGGGTCATCGGGCTCTAGGTCGGGGGCTGAGGCGGCGGGTGACGAAAAGAAGAAGGAGGAGGATCTGGTCCTCGTCAGGAAGATTGACCTACCTGGGATGTAAGAGTGGTGGAGAAGAGGGGGTTGGAGATGTGATTTCGGGGCCCAGGTGGGGGAAGAAGGTCGTCGGCGGTGTGGGTGTGTGTAACAGGGACGGCCTCCCGACTAAACAACTGTGCAATGCAAAAAGGGAATCTAGAAGTGAACATGAAAAGACTGGATCGGGAAGAGAAAAGGAAAACCCCAAAAGCATGGGCATGAAGACTAAACGGTAGCGACACAGATCAAAAGAAACGCAAAGAAAAGAATGCAAGACGGGTTGTTCGCTACGGCAGCAGCTTAATAAGTTGCTCCTCCTAATTTAGGAAGTTGACAACAATTGACGATAGAAGCTACAAGAGATGGCTCTCCTACCTTCCCCCTCTCTCACTGCAAACCGAACAATCTATCGCATCGTGATATCGATCTTGGCATATCTCATATCTCGAGATGAAGTTTACGCCTTGGCCATTGATAACGACATGGCCGAAAGCAGAAGAACCAGAAACGGACATGGGGGCGTGTCGTTTGTCTCCTCTTGTCTTCCAAATTCTCTCCCACCTCTGTCGTACTCGCCCTGCTTCACAAACAACATGCATTTTTGTCATCGAGGAAGAGGCAGTTTTTGTGTGGGAAAAAGCCGCCAGGATGTCATTTGGAAGGAGGCTTAGACGTCTGTCTTGCAAGGGGACCAAGAAAAAAGCGGGCGAGCAATTTTTCCCTTGACCACCGCGCCGCGCGAGTGCACAAGCCTGGATGGTCTCATCTTCATAGCCAAGAGAGCATAATTACCGATCTGCCTCGAAACGAAGAAGAAGAAAAGGAAAAACTAAGGGAAGACAGAGGGAAAGAAAAAAACCCGAAACAAGGGGGTCGGGGCCCGGCGGGAAAGAGTGCATCAGTGCATCTCACGACGGGGGCGATGCGGGGATGGTGTTAGGCAGGTGTTTCCCCTTTGTTTCCGGCGGGCCAAATCACGTCACGGAGCTAGCGCCGAGGGTTGTTGTTGGTGTCTGGCCGGGCTGTACCGTGATTCCGGCGGCGGCGGGGACTTTGGGGGATCCTTTGTAGCTACGATGGATGGGCGTGTTTATGGGAATGAATCTTTTTCAACTCTCGCGGCCGCTTTCTGGCGAATCTTGAAGCAAAGGGAAACGAAGCTCAAATTTTGATGAACGAGACTTTGTGTTGGAAAACAAAAGATCCCCTCTGGTGTTCAAATCTCCCGTCGTCGTACAAAGTAATTCCTGTAAACCGATCGCCCGTCTTACAAGTACCTACCAGTAGGGTTGCGCTGCCCTGGGGCTTAGACGTCGGGCCCCGCCAGTCAGGATGGGTCAACAAGAGAGACATCCATCCATCAATAGATTAACAAAAACGGGGTAATCAAGCTGGTAGCAATCGTTGGGCCCTGCGCACGTTAGTTTATTAGAGAGGTCCTCGTCCGAAAAGGTTCAATGTCCCTTTTCTCGCTCGTTGGGGCTCTGCCAAGATAAAAAGATGGTTGCGATATCAAACAAAAGTCTGGCTGGAGATTACAGTCATCTTGCCGGCTTGATACGGGCATATCCCCTTTTCCCCTCCGCATTCTACTCTACGCCATAGAATCAAACAAATAAAGATAAAGAAAGAAAAAAAAGCCTCACAGCTGAGTCTTGGCAAAGGTGGGAAAAATACGAGATCGGCGAGGAAGACTAGGGGTGAGGGAGATGTCATTCCAGCCGTCGGAGGTGAGCTGAGCTGTCGTGACGAGGGGGAGGATGAAGGTCGTCAACGAGAGAGGTCGGGGTGGCGTGCGCATCAAGGCCACTTTTCGGGTTTTTCTATAACACATATGGGAAATTGTAGTTAGTGGAGGGCAATGTGAGATCGATCAGTCACTTGCCGCCTCCTTCTTATCAATCCGAGTAGACATATGGGGACGCAGATGGACAGGCTCAAGGGCCGCCGAGATGATCCACTTCCCCTTCCCATTGCCTTCCTCGTATCTACACGAGTGTAATTGGGCTCTGGCAAGGAGTCAAATGGCTAAGCCTGCTCCTGGTCTGGCCGTTTCTGCCTTCTCCTAGCACGGCGGGCCTCTTCACCAGGAGTTCAAGACCCAGGGTTGACGATGCCTTGGCTTTCTCATTCCAGAGCCCGGGGCGATGCAATCCTCACGGTTGAGGAGCCAAACTAACCTACTTGTATCAAACGGAAAGTGGAAAAGAGGCGGCGATCCAAGGAGGGGCTGCCAATTCTATGCAGGGCGGGACCGAAGATTATCAGATCCGGTACTGCCCTTTTTTATCCTCTGTGGAATATTCGGCTTGATTTTGATATTGTCGAAAAATGTGTTGGACGCACATCCCACACACAACGTTGAAACCAACGTACAAACAAACATATAGACACAGACACACCTCATATCCCTGTCGGTTTGTTCATTCTTGCGTCGGGTAGCGAGCTAGCTTCGAGCAGGCTGACTTTTGTCTGAGGGGAAACCGACGGAAGCGAGCGAAAAACAACGAGTTAGGGGGTGGAAGGACACTGACAAGTGGTTGTTGGTTTGCCCTCCTCCCCCTCTCGACGTCTTGCATTCGTTGGGTCATCGTGCATCACCTCTTGTTCATTTTTGACTCGACCCCCAGAACCGTCTCCGTTCGGCGTGGAAAAAGGGCGCAGCACATCCCGTTCGCATTACTAGCGCGTGCATGACAACTTCGGAGGCACAGTCGAGTCCAGCCATTCCTGTTGGCTATCCTTCTCCCTCCCCTCTCCATCACCCAACCGAAAGGGTCATCTTTAACACTGGTCTGGACCCCATCTTCGGGTAGACTTTGTCGCGCGGCTCCCGTCTGGGGGAAAAGGGATGTGGCTTTTTTCTTAATTTTCTTGTTTGCTGTGGCCGGCTGCTATTATTACCCTTTCGCATCCCCAACGGGATTTTCATGTAAGGTCAAGGTTTTGCCATATTGCGGCCCCCAAAACTTGGGGGCGGTGGTGGACGGGGCCGTCCAAAGCATAGCAGTCCGTCGTTCTCAGGGCGACACGGGTTGGCGTTCAGGTCCGGGGTTCCGATTCCCTTCGGAAGAGGCTTAGTCTCGACAGGTCTAAAGAGGCCATCCTTTTGATACATGATTTCAAGTACATACAATAGACAACCCCTTCCTCTCCCCTCGCCCCGCACTTTCATCCCCAGCTCCCGACCCAAGGCAGGCAGTCGGGCACGTAGTATACAAGACATACGTGTGTAAACCCGGCGACATGCCTTCCTCCGAGTCGGGACAAGGATTGCACATCTTACCTTGCGTTTTTGGCTGGATGCTGCAGGAGCTACCTCGGTAGTGTGCCTGGCTGTGCTTTCCGGCGGGACATTATCGGGTTGTCGGCGGGTAGGCACGGCGACAAGCCAAAGGTATCAATCAACCTCTGGATGCGTGTTATTTCATCGTCGTGGCTCGAATAGGGAAGCAGGGAAATGGTAGGTCGTCCAGGCTTGAGCGTAGTCCGCCCTGCATATTTCAACTTCTGTCATCAGCATGGGCATCAGCACCACCATCAGCACCATCCTCACCCGAGCACGTGGTAGTAATGAGCATATGTTGTCCGAGGTCAGAAAGGAGGGCGAAGCTGTGTCGTGGGGTATAGTGAAAACTGAACTTCGGTACAACTAAATATAGATGCGGAGCCAACCGTTCGAGATCATTGGAAACAAGATGGATTAGATGCTTTCCAGATTTGTTCGGTGGCTCCCCGCGTGAGAAATCATGCTAGCCTTCAACGATCAAACCCCACGGCACAAGCCCCCACGGCTTGATTGGGCATTTTTTGGTATTTGGAAGGGCTCTACGTGGTGCCCGGGATGCCTTTTAAAGTTCGCCTTTTGTAAACTGTCGAGATGTGGTGAACGAAAAGCAGCCAGACCAGCGGCGGCTTTGGCGTGTCTCAGCTTCCGTTTCGTTCCCTCGCCGGGATAGAAAAGCCCTGAAGTAACTCTGGGAGCCTGTGTGCCTTGACTTAAACGATCGATCGAGCAGGCTCGACATGTAATTCCACTTTGCGCTTCCCGTTATTCCCTGGCGTACCGAAACCATTGGTGGTGTTCAAGGCAAACGCCTTCCCGGCCAATAAGGACGAGTGGGAGACGCAGTCTTGTTAGTTGACTTATACACGAGGCGGATTCGGAGTTTTAGTTAACCACACATATCGTGCATGTGCATGTGGAATCTGCCAGACCCACCCGCATCACTCATGGAATTAATGGGGGAAGGGCTAGGTGTCGTTGGAGAGGAGCCTCCCAACATGAAGCTTTTTGGAAGCTGATCCAGTGTTCTTCTTTCCTGATGCGCAGGCACGACGGGGAAGGGGCTGGAAGTGCTGCACAACCTCTATTGTCCCTCTCGTTTCAATATCATTGGTGATAGTTCGTTGCCCTAAGGATTGAGGATCTGGGCTTTTGATATGGACTGGACCAAGCCCAATGTTGCCTCGTAGAGGGATACGCATTCCTCAGTCCATTACGAAGCGCCAGCCTCGCTCGAGGATTGTTTTGAAGGGCGGTGCAGGCAGACCTGGCAAGAGCACCTGGATGCCTAATTACGGCGGAAACACACTTTTGAGGTCCAAGATATCACAGCGCCAAACTCTTCCCATACGCCTTGGCACGCTGCTCTTTGAATAACACGACCAAACTAGGCATGAACTAGAGCAAGATGCATTCTGCACGCCCTTTTGGCGGCAAGAAATCGAGTCTTGCCCCCGGGCCTTTCCTCAAACCTTGGTCTGAGCTTGCCTAAGGTGCTTGGAACGGCTCTCTTGTCGCAAAGATAGAGTTGAGGGGTGGCCACGAGGGGGATCTGCAGAAGAACGGTTTGAGAATATCCTCATCCCAACTTCCACGAATAGACGTAGTATTGTGGGAAAAAAGGAAAAAGGGGAAAAAAAGAAAAGAAAAGCCACATGTAAGAGTCGATCCCATCCAAAGAAGGTGTGAAGCACAGGCCAGGGATATGCATCTCTGGATCCATAGATGCTTGGCGCAAGTCTCCACACCATCAACCCGCGAGTTTGTGTGATGCTAATGTGGGCCAGCCACCCTTTGAATTCAATGTTGTATTCCTCAATATTCCGTCATTTCAGGGCTCGTCTAAGCAATTAACTCGTCCGGCGCCCAGCATGCTCAGTACTCATCGCTGCGTTCCCTGCGCCGCGTTGACCCGATTTTTGTCCATGGCTGGTGCCTACGACTCCGTAAATGAAGAATAATAACAGGAGCAGAGACTGCCCAGGGGATACTATTAGCTATGCTCGAAGGTTTACATGAGGCAAAGCACGCTTTGAAGCTTGCGCGTGCGTTTGCGTGTGCGTGTGCGCGTGCGTGACGGTGAGATCCATTGTTTGGTGAGGGAAACGACAAGAATTGATGCGACGCCAACTATCCCTTGCCCTTGGTCAGCGTAAAGTGGCAATAAAGCTCCTCCCGAGGCATTGTGGCCCACTGAGCGGGTTTCTAGAAGGGGTTGCGCATCGTTGAGGGGAGCGCCGGCCACATGTTAGCCGGGATTACCACTCGAAACAGTTGAGAGGAACGGAGAGGTGGCCACCATCCATTGCCCTGCCACAATGCGCAAGCTGATCTCCACCAATATCCTCGCTGCTCCGCCATCTCGTAAGAGGGCACCAGTTCTCTTGGTGGCGGGGCCTAGCGATTACGAGAGCAAGATTGATCAATTGAGAGCTCCATAGATCCATTCCATGGATGGCTAGATGTCTCGCATTCTCCGGGCTCGTGCTCCGGGTGTGGCGATTCGTTACGCTCCCAGGGCCGACGACTGGTCAAGCTGGTGTCCCCGAGCGCGTACCTCCTCCCCACTCGCTCACCTCTTCAATGTTCTCGAAGGAGCCGCATCGGAAATCAAGGAACGGTGTCAACTTCCAGAATCAGTAGGTATGATGGAGGGGCACAATAAATCTTGACTACTATGGACTATGCGGATCCATATCCAGGAGATGGCCTGTCGTCAAGGTGGGTTCCCCCTTTTGCCCCCGCTCCCGTCTCTCTTAGTGGTTCGTCAGGCTTTCGGAATTAATTTGCTTGTCTGCCTTTGATATCGAAAGCGCATTTTCAATATTACACTACACGCTGTTGGCGATCAAGCGACCAAGGAAAATTTGGCCACGGCGGCGACAGGAGGGTAATGGGGTGTCATTGGGTGTGAACTCCGCCTCGTCTCGGGCGGCCGGGACAACCACGGTATTTTCTTTCCTTCTTCTCTTTCTTTCCTAGGGCTCCCTCTCCTCCTGAAGGCTCCTTGTTTTCCTTTCTTTTTTCTGTTGAGCCAGTAAAAGACGAAAGAGAGCCGGGCGGCATGGATTTTCTTTTGGCTCATGACCTCCTCGGCTGTGGATCGCCTCAAAAATGAGCACGATTGGGCGGTTAGGATCGCTGTTGACGGATCCAAAGATATCATCATATCAAATCGATAAGAGGGGCACAATGGGGCTGGGCAAGTGACTGGATGAATGAGCTCCCTCACCCAGCGCGTCTGCTTAGGGCGCCAAGTCTGTGATGAGTCCTCTTCTGAAACCGCCTGGCCGTCACAGCACGCCGAGAGAATGCCGTAGCGCCTGCCGTGCTCCTGTGACATCCATGGATCAGATTGATCAATCAAGGTTCCCACCATTGACCGAGTCGACTGTGGGGAATAACCGGATGCTGCTTTCGTCGCCGAGGAATAATACTTGTCAAGAGAGCGCAGTGCCCCCTCTTCCCGGGCCGTGATTCGACCGGCGACAACTGATGCCGCTGTAGTCTTCCGGCTTTTGGGAGGGGAAGGGGAAGGGGGTTGGGGGAGCGGTTGTTTCCCTGGACGCCGCTTGAGGATCGTGTACTCTCTGCCTCGTGATGCGGCGGTGCGCACACTCGTCACCCTCGACCCTTTGTCATCGGACCCCAAGTCAAAGCGGAAGAAACATGCAAGGCTTGTGCGTTGCTGTGAAGGAAACCTCGAGAAACGGGAGGGCCCTGAACGCTTGGGAAGGGACGAAGGCCAAGTCATCGGTGAGCAGTCTTACAGGTAGTACTCGACATCATCGTCATCATCATCATCATCTCTCCTCTCCAAACATCCGACATCATTTGAACGGCCATCGTGAATCCAGGGTGAGGAGCCCTCGCTGATATTGATGAGCCAAGGGCTTCGTTGGACGATTGGATTACAAGCTCGTTGTCCATGGTTTAATTCTCCAATGCACCATCGATGGTCTGACGAGCGGCCCCACCACCGAACCCGCTCCCACACCCCTGCATGGTGGATCAATTGCTTGATCGTGTCCAGTGCGTGTACCTCGGAGCGCGCAGAAACTTCCTTTTTCTAGCACAAGCCCCAGTGTCAATTGAGGAAGAATCCTATTCTCAGGGTGTTGACCAAGACAGTAAACCGCAAAACAAACCAACGCCGAGCAATCAAAATCCGCATTGGAAATGTTACCAAAAACATAATTTTGCAATCTTAACGGCTGGGGTGAAGAACGGTGGGTGAACCAAGCATCATTTCCCTATTCCCTCCATTTGTTATTATTATTTTTGTTGCTGCTATTTTTGTTGGAATAAAAATCAAAGTAATGGAAGGAAAAGAAAGAAGCACGATACTCCCATTTCCAGCTTTCTTACTTGCCTTGTTGTGTGTTTCTTTTCTCAACTTTTCCGCTTTGGTACATCATCTTCAGGGGAGGAGGTAATGTTCCACCGGGTGTGCCTTGGCTGCCTCTCCTGAGGCGAGGGGTTTGCGCTTGTGCGCCTAGTGTCAAGCTAGACTTGGCCCCAAGAGAACATTGAACATCGATTTGAACATGAACAGTCGCTCTCGGGGTTGACAGGGGCTATCCATGGTGACACTTGTTGCAGTGGCGCCTTGGGCTTTCGTACTCGTAAACTCTAAAATTCCCTCTCGTGCAATCGCAGTGCCCTGTGCCAGGCCCCGAGAAAGACACCCGTGGACGAAGCGCTTCGCCTCACGACATGAAAAGTGATGAACCACCATTCCCGGCCATTCCAGCAGATCGGATTGATCTAGTCCAATGGATTCGGATTGGTGCCAGCCAGCTCGAGAGGACCGGAGGCATCCAGAATGACCACGGGTGGTGAATTTGAGGCCAGAAGCACTTCACGGGAATGGTGGGCCAGGCTCTAAGCCTCCCGTCCTGCGCTGAAAAGGCCCACTGATTGTGACAAATTTGCTTCTCAGCAACCGACGCCGACGACATCTTAGGCTGAGTCCGGAGCCCGCAAAGCTGATGCCATTGATCGATGAGGGCTGACCTCTGTCCTCTTCGCCAACAACGTCTCTTGCTTTTATTTTATTTTGTCCCTCCCTCCTGATAAGAATACTTCTGGCACAGCCCAGGGCTTTCGCTTGGCTAGCCCCCCATACACTATACACTTCCCCAAAGCTTTGCTGCTGTTTGCCTTGCTGACGCTGTTACAAGTACATACTGGATCCATGCCGAGGTAGATGTACGCGAAACAAAGGTTACGGCATAGACAAAACGAGCCATTGAACGTTTTAGACTGCGGATGCTACTTCGTAGTATCAAATCGTCATTCGTCACTGAGTGCTGAAGTTTGTTGTCGCTTCAATGTTGTTCACGATATCCAAGCATAGATGGCTTCAAGTTCGTGTTGTAGCGCTCTTTGTTGCTTCTTTCGCTCCATTCCTTTTTCTTTATTAGTTCTTTCTCCTTCCCCTGCTGGCGGCGGTGGTTTTCGTTTTCCTCGACATGTAATAGTTATCGCCAAGGACCGAATATGGCAAGTGCCATTTCCCCAAGATCCACACCAACTGCGCGCGCCGGGAGGGAACCTGGCCCTTGGCTATTAGTGGAGAGCCCGCCATGTTGGTGGCTAAATGACAACAACAGGGGAAACGAGATAGGGGCAGCGCGCTCCCGGATATCAAATCTAGGCCCCACTACGACATGAGGCGCGAGAACCTCTCACTCATCGATTGCCTCATTCTTCACCCTTTCTTTCTCCTGAGTAAGAGTGTACATACACTATTTCTCTTTCACAAGAAGGAGGGCAGCATTCCTCGAGAGTACAAGAAGCACGGTGAGCTGGAGGACTTGCTTGCAATGTGCAGCTAAGCCAAGGGGGCTGATCTTGGCATTGCTGTGCTTTCTGTGCCCGGAACAGTCAAGGTTGTCGCTCCAGAGTGCCTCCTCCCGTCCACCTTGGAAGCAATGTACACTTGAGGGAGATACAATAGGTGCTTTGAATATATATATACCTGTACGTCTGCAGTTTGCGGTCTGCGGTCTGCGGGTGTGTGTCGTGTTCCCCAAACTTCGGTTGCTCCTCGATGACTTTTTCCAGTGCTGCGACAACGGGTTGATAGCCAAGAGGGTCTGTGGAGACGGCAGATCGCACGAAGCTTTCCCAATTACTGTCGCGGAGCAGTAACCATAAATCGTTCACCCCCTCTTGTTTCCACAGCGCTTTTGGCGACCCTTCCATTCAGGTCCGCGGTCTCTGACATGTACTGGCGACCTTGAACTGGAGCACTGTACACGCTCGTATGACACAATGGCACGTATGTAAGGGTACCGAATACTTCGCTAGAAGCTCCGTGAGAGGGGTGTGGATGCGCGAGCGGTACCTTCCCTAAACTGTAAACAGAAGATCGCTGCACCACCCTAGTAACCACCCCGTCCCTTGTCTTCTGCCGTCCAATGATATCGTCTCGCTCCTACTTGCACTGCCTCATTATGAACTGGGAAGAAGAACGCTTTTGCTCCATCAAAGTCCTCATCTGTCTCCTCGGCTTCCATGAAGGGGCAATTGACATGTTTCTTTCGTGGAGACCAGTGTGTTTGTGTGCTGCAAGACACTCTTGATCATACCTGCCTAAGAGAGGGAACCTGTGCACCTCGAGACTTTTTGTTGATTTGATTTTTTTTTCCCTTTTCCTCCCCTCCAGAATTTCGCCTCCCAACCGTAGTCTAGTGTAGCTTCACAACTGCACCCAGCCACCCTCACTGTCTCGGCCCTCGTCAACGCCGTTTGTCTATAACCTACGAGTGCGCAGTTCGAACGCGTATGGCAGCGAGACCCTCCCTCAAATCTTCGGGAGCCCTCCGCACCGAAAAGACGACTCAGCTGAGCCCAGCGAGATCTACCCGCGACCAGGAAATGATATAGTTCTTGTCCCTCGTCCTTGCCACTTCCCATCTTCCCTCGTGGAGGCCACTCACCCTCATCGACATCGTTCGACCCGTTCAATTCCCACTTCTCCTCCAAGCGAAGCCTTCGCAGTCATTCCCCCTCCTCCCCCGACTTGGAGACGACGCGAAGCGCTTGACGGTTCCATCCTCAAACAAAAACCCACGAGAGGATGGCGGATAGCAATCAAGCCCCCGCCAATGGCGAGCCTGCGCCGGTCCGACGGCCTAGAGCGTATGTTCCCTCAATGTTCGCGGAGGCAGTCGAACAGCATGTTTTACTGTCTTTCTGCCTCGTTTGCTCTTCCGCCTGTAGAGCTTCATGACCATGTCTAACTCTGTATAGTCCGACGATAACGATCGACACCGCCATCAACCCAAATGACGGCTCCCAAGCCGCCGCGCCTGGAGCATCGGGTAATTCGCCGGTGTCGCCTCAAGAGGAGGGCGTGAGCCCTGCGACGACGACCGCGTCCGAGTTGCGCGGAACTACCTCGTTCGACAGCAAAGATAGTCGGCCTACGAGTCCGCACAACGTATCGAGTGCCCTTGCTCCTCGAGCCCCCGAAAGGGTGGGCGCGCCAACGTTCCTTTCAGTACCTAGCAACCTACGGTCGAGGCAGAACTCGCTCGAGTCCGACGATGCGTCCCGTTCGGTGGTCTCTTCGCAAGGGAGACGATTGTGGCGGCGTTGACAAACACTCCCGATCCGTCGAAGAAGAGACAGTCGAGCGAGTTTTCCAACGACAAGATTATGAATGACGAGAATGCGCTTACCCCGGATCAAGGGCGCGAGGAGGACTTTACGGTCGACAACAATCCGTTCGCTTTTACCCCGGCCAAATGAACAAGATGCTCAACCCCAAGAGCTTGCCTGCCTTTTACAAGCTCGGTGGTCTTCGAGGTATGGAGAAGGGTCTCCAAACAGACTGCAAGGCTGGCTTGAGCGCCGAAGAGGTCAACGTTCCGAAAAAGATATCTTATGCCGAAGCTATCAGGACCGCGGAGGAATCTGTCAAGGGCCCCAGCGAAACTTCCGAGAAGCTTGCTGCGGAAGGCATTGTCCCTGATAGCAAGGAAAAAGCGACCGACACGCGGCCGTCGACCGGAGAATCATACCACAGCGACGACAAGGGGCTCTTTGCCGACCGAAAGCGCGTCTTCAAAGACAATAGACTCCCTGAGAAGAAGGGCAAGAGCCTCCTCCAGCTCATGTGGATCACGTACAACGACAAAGTCCTCATGCTGCTCTCCGCCGCCGCCGTCGTCTCCTTGCTATTGGCCTCTATCAGACCTTTGCTCCCAACCCCGGCCACGAAGATGAGCCCAGGGTAGAGTGGGTTGAGGGTGTCGCAATCATAGCCGCCATCGTGATTGTCGTTGTTGTCGGTTCCCTCAACGATTACTCCAAGGAACGCCAATTCGCCCGCTTGAACCGTAAGAAACAGGACCGTCTCGTGAAAGCTGTTCGATCTGGAAAAACGCAAGAAATCTCCGTGTTCGATATCCTGGTTGGAGATGTTCTCCATCTCGAACCCGGTGATCTCGTCCCCGTGGACGGTATTCTTATTCAAGGTTTCAATGTTAAGTGCGACGAGTCTCAGGCAACCGGAGAGTCAGACATCATCAAGAAGCAGCCGGCTGATGAGGTGTACGCCGCCATTCGTAACCACCAAAGTGTCAAGAAGCTCGATCCCTTTATTCAGTCCGGAGCCCGCGTGATGGAGGGTGCTGGTACATTTATGTGCACTTCCACCGGCATTTATTCGACCTACGGCAGAACCTTGATGGCCCTCAACGAAGACCCCGAAATCACGCCTCTCCAGTCGAAACTGAACGTGATTGCCACTTACATCGCCAAGATTGGTGGTGCCGCCGGTCTCCTCCTCTTCATCGTCCTCTTCATCAAGTTTTTGGCTGGTCTCCCCAAGTCCACAGAAACTCCTGCCGAAAAGGGCCAAAATTTCTTGGAGATTTTTATCGTCGTGGTCACCATCATTGTCGTCGCCGTTCCAGAGGGCCTTCCGCTCGCCGTCACCCTTGCCCTCGCCTTTGCTACAAACCGCATGCTCAAAGACAACAACCTCGTCCGCCATCTCAAGGCCTGCGAGGTGATGGGCAACGCAACTACCATTTGCTCGGACAAGACGGGCACCTTGACACAGAACAAGATGCAAGTTGTCGCTGGAACTGTCGGTACGAGCCATCGCTTCGGAGCTAGTGAGCCAGGCCCCAGCGACGGATCCGAGGCTGACGAAGAGGCCGACTCCATGATGGACCCCAGTGGTGATGTAACTCCCAAGGAATTCGCCTCTGTCCTCTCGACACCCGTCAAGCAGCTCTTGGTCGAATCTATCGCTTACAACTCGACTGCGTTTGAGGGCAACGTTGACGGTGAAATGACTTTCATCGGCTCCAAGACGGAAACCGCGCTCCTGCTCTTCGGCAAGCACTTCCTCGGTATGGGTCCCGTCAGCGAGGAGCGTGAAAACGCCACGACTCTACAGCTCATCCCCTTTGATTCCGGCCGCAAGTGTATGGGCATCGTTGTCGCGCGTGAGAAGAACAAGGCACGTCTCTATATCAAGGGCGCCTCCGAAATTGTCCTTGGCAAATGCACACAGATGATTCAAGACCCGGCTCGCGACCTTGAACTCACCCGCATGACAACTGAGCACACTGGCACGGTCAACAAGCTTATCAACCACTACGCCTCCCGGTCTCTCCGCACCATTGGCCTTGCCTATCGGGACTTTGAGCAGTGGCCCCCGCCGATTCCGCCGCAACACGGGTGATGAGACCAGCAAGGAAATTCCGTTCGAGGACTTGTTCCACGAAATGATATTCGTCGGTGTAGTTGGTATCCAGGATCCGTTGAGGGAGGGCGTGCCTGAGGCTGTCCGCGTCTGCCAGAATGCTGGCGTCGTCATCAGGATGGTGACTGGCGACAACAAAATGACGGCGCAAGCTATCGCCGGAGAGTGCGGTATCCTTCAACCCAACAGCATCGTCATGGAAGGCCCCGAGTTCAGGAACCTGTCCAAATACGAGCAGGAGCAGATTATCCCCGACTCCACGTCCTCGCACGCTCCAGCCCTGAAGACAAACGCATTCTCGTGAAGCGCCTCAAGGACAAGGGCGAGATCGTGGCGGTTACAGGCGACGGCACCAACGACGCGCCCGCTCTCAGGATGGCTGATGTCGGTTTCTCCATGGGCATTGCTGGCACCGAGGTCGCGAAGGAAGCGTCGTCCATCATCTTGATGGACGATAACTTCAACTCGATTGTCAAGGCGCTCAAGTGGGGACGTGCAGTCAACGACGCGGTCAAGCGGTTCCTCCAGTTCCAGTTGACTGTCAATGTTACTGCAGTTATCCTGACCTTTGTTTCGGCGGTCGCCAACCCTGATGAGTCCTCGGTTCTCACGGCCGTGCAACTTCTCTGGGTCAACCTGATTATGGATACCCTGGCAGCGCTCGCCCTGGCCACAGATCCCCCGCGATAGCGTGCTGGATCGCAAGCCGGAACGGCGTAACGCATCCATCATCTCGGTGACCATGTGGAAGATGATTCTCGGACAGGCCGTGTACCAACTCGCCATCACGTTCCTCATCTACTTTGGCAAGAACAAGGTTCTTCCCGAGACGGGTAGGTGGGAACTCAACGATGAGACAATTGGGACGCTCGTGTTCAACACTTTTGTGTGGATGCAAATC
The DNA here is from genome assembly GCA_949357655.1 of Parascedosporium putredinis. Taxonomy (NCBI): domain Eukaryota; kingdom Fungi; phylum Ascomycota; class Sordariomycetes; order Microascales; family Microascaceae; genus Parascedosporium; species Parascedosporium putredinis. The sequence goes on along the minus strand of CASHTG010000021.1, from coordinate 144,020 downwards.
TTCAACCAATGGAAGTAAGTGAATGAAACTAAACCACCCTCGTCGCTGCACGAAGAAAACGGTTGACTAACTCGTAACTCTCCTTTTTCTAGTAACCGACGTCTTGACAACGAATTCAACATCTTTGAAGGCATCTTCAAGAACAAGATCTTCCTCATCATCAGCGCGCTCATGTGCGGTTGTCAGGTCTTGATCGTCTTTGTCGGAGGACCCGCTTTCAAGATCAACACGCCTCCAGAGGGCACCAAGGATCCCCAGGGACCAGTATTGTGGGCTGTGGCGATTGTTCTTGGTTTCGTTTCCATCCCGTTCGGTATGGTGATTCGTCTCATCCCTGACCGGTTGATCCTCAAGTTGGTGCCGGACTACTTGAAAAGGCGCAGCGACAGCAACGTGCCAGGACTCACAATCTCCGACGAGGAGGCATTTAACCATTACCCCGCCCCGCTCGCCGATATTCGCGACGAACTTACCTTCCTCAAGAAGATCAAGGGCGGACGCATCAACAACCTCAAGTTTGCCATGCGGCATCCGCGCGAGACGCTGATGCAGCGGTCTCGTAGCCCCTCGCATTCGAGAACCAGCTCGATCAGGCCCCCTCGCACGCCAGACCGAGAAGATAGCTTCGGCTCGGTAGGCGGAGGCGGACCACCAACGGTACCAGCATCGCCCGACAACCGCAAGAGGTCGAGGTCGATCAGGTCCAGGTCCAACTCGGCGCTGGGAGCCCCGACAGTGATGGCAGGCATCGTGGCCGCGGGTGTAGCCGCGGGATGGTCGCCCATCGATCGGTCGGCTTCGAGGGATGAGCGGGGAGAGCTCTCCCTCAACAGGGAAGCATCCCTGAATGCGCAAAGGACCGAGGAGTAGAACCATTCAGCGAGCCGAGTGAAGGGATAGGAGAGCGCGCAGCACACGATACGCGGCACGGAGCGCTTTGAGCAAATCATTATTCTACGGCACATTGCATTTTATACCCACGCGAGCTGTGACGACTTTGGCAGCTCTGCCGGAGAAGGGGAAGAACGACAGCGAGCCAGCAACAACATGATCCTTTTGCTTGCTTCATGACCACTGCAACATTTCTTTTTGTTTTTCCTTTATGTCTCTCTACCTACCGCGACCACCACTCGCCACCACTTTTCTTTGACTGCGTTTTCTTTTTTTTTCCGCCTCAGTTTTGCTGCATCCAAACTTGTACGATATGAGCGACAACATTCCTATAGACATGGGTCTTGCTTATCAGTTTCCTTGCGTTTTCTTTTCCTTTTTATTTTCTTGATCGTTTCTTCTTTTACCTCTCGTTCTCCTTATTGTTGTGCTGCAAAACCAAAAGAAACAGAATCTCTTGCTCTTTTGGAAGGGGGCGTTGATGGGAAATCGGAATTGCCTTGGCCTTATTTTGTTCATGTTCCTTTGTCTCTGCCCTTCTTCTTTCGCCGTTGCTATTTTTCCTCTGCTATATCTTGTTTTAATTCCCTTGATCTTAGCCAAGAGGGACCGGCCAGGAGAGGAGACACCCATATACACACACACACACATATGCACACAAACACAAACAAACAAACATATATACATACAAACACACAGCAGAGAGAGATGGAAGGGGATAGGCTTTAGTGTATGATTAGCGGTAGTTGCGTGCTCTTGATGCCCGCTGGCCCAATATAAAAAGGAGACAGATTTTTCTAAGATTTCATGTTCGGTTGACCGTTGGTGTGCTCGTGCTCCGTCTACTCGCCATTTCCTCGCTTTATTTCCCTTGCGTCTACCATACCTCGCGATACTATTTCGATCGCTGTCACGTCACGCTGTGCCGAGGCCATTGAATCTACATTGTGTGAAATACACGGAGATATGGATCAGTTGAGTATGTTCACATTTATATTGATAAGTGTATTCAGTAATAGATATATGAGCCACATTTTCCATCAGTTCCTGGTCATCAGTCTAGCTATCCGTCCAAAGACGAAGTAGAACTCAAGAAATGAATTGTCCGATCAGAAAGCTGCAGTTCTTCTCCCCCAGACTTGCTCGGATCCCTTCGATGGATCAAAGTGCATGTATTGGCATATGTATCAATAGATGGGTACTTATGGATGATGGATGGATCCCTCTAGAGATGGATGTAGGATCAAGGTTGATACACCTTTAGGTTATTTTTCAGTCGTTGAATCGTGCTCATTCTGTATACATCCATGATCCACCATACATCAATCCATTGGATCCATTGATGCAGTCTCCCCGCCCCCAACTTGTGCTTTGCCGCCGGCAACGACCCAATATTCTGGCACTTTCCCCCGAATGCCACATTGTTTCTCCCACTTTCAGCTATGCCTAAAATATCACAGGCCATCACACTGGAACGTTCTCTGCATGCGCCATCTTGAATACTTAAGATGTACTCTTCTGTCACCGGAATCGACAAGCCGGACATGCAACCCCTTCAAGTCCTATCCCCAATCTCCAGCTCCATTCCTCATCTTTCTCCCGCTCCCTCTCTCTCTCACTTATATATATATATGTGCATCTGTCTATATCTGTGTGTGTGTGTGTGCGTTCGCGTATCTTCCTGGGATGTTTGAGATGCCCTTCAAAGTTGGATCCGGACACGGCACGGCGCGACTTTTCTCGACGTCCCATTTCCCGGCATCTGTAGTACATGTAACAATGGATGGATATCAATGTATCCATTCAACCCAACTTAAGCTTATACCGTCGAACATTCCATCGACCGAGCTACATTCCCGGAACAACCCCAGAGTTTTTCCACTTGCTCTTCGAGTCGGAACGGAGCCCCCTAACCTGTCCACCCCTTCTTCTCCTCCTTTGGGGTTTCTTCTTCTTCCCCGGCACCTCCTCTAGCCCCTGTCACGCCCATTCGAACCCCTCACCGTTGTATATTACCACTAGCCCCTTGCACCCTGGAGCCTATTCCACCTCGTGCATCTAGGCATCGATCCTGCCTTTTTTCCTTTCCCATTTTTCTTTATCTTTTTCACCTTTTTCAGCTTCTCCTCCCGGCCCCTCGCCGCTCGTCGGCTCCGGTATCGTTGTAGAAAATACATTAAGAAACGGGTGTGGGAGGGGCGTCAAGACGCCGTCACAAATCGTCCGATCCAAGATTCTAGGGAGCTAGCACCTGGCGAGTATTCCATCATTTTTCATTTCCCACATGTACCGAGTTGGCGCGAGCTATTATCATCAATCCACGGAGACAACAACGTCCGGTGCTGCCTTACTCCTTCCTCCTTCCTCTATCCAACCATAGACCTCCACATCCTGGATTCGCCCTTAGTTGTGCAACAAACCTTGCGGGTTGGACCTTGGCAATTGGGGCGTTTTGAAGTTTGCTTGTGAGATCAACTCCCCTCTCTTCCTCTTTCTCACTCTTCGTTGTTTGTCTGGCCACCTCTCTTTTTCTTCATTTGCCCCCTTCTTTTCTTCCCTCTGGCCTTGTGGCTGCCCGTTCTCTATTTAGGACACCGTGCTTCTTTCCGCATCACCTTGAAACGGCTGGCAGACTGTCCTTGCCGTCCGCTGTTCTTGCTCTACGCTAGTTACCTGTTCCGGTTTTTTTCTTTGGTCTTTGTCCATCCCGATATTTTTTTCCAAAACAAAACATTAGGGTGCTAGGCCTCAATTCCTCCCCGTTCTTCATTGGGAGGGTTTTCGGCCGGGGCGTATTGTGAGGCGGCTTCCTTATCCTTAGCCTGGTGGGGGTGCTTCGCCGTAGGCGCATGCACATGTTTAAAGGTGGCTGGCCGAGTCTAACGCTCATTGAAGTTTCCCTAACGCCGCCGCCCCCAAAAGTAGTTTGGTGAGCCCTTGTGGATCAATCGATTCTTGCCAACCGCCATCCGCCATGAAGAATTCCAGATCGGCGACCAGGGCCCACGGCGCGTCGTTGGCCAAGCAGGCGACTCGCTCTGGGCCAGTCTCGGCGACGCGTGGGACGGCCAACTCCCCGAAGGCAGTGCATCCTCCGCATCGTCGTCGCGCGTTTCTAGGGCGAAAACGCAGGCCAGGGCCAGGGAAACTCAGCAGCGGCAGCAGCAGCAGCAGCATCGCCAGCACAACTCTTCTCGGCTGGCCGCGGCAGGGGCCCGCGCCGGTGATAGTGACGGGGAAGAAGGTGATGGTGAGGATGAGGAGGGGGTAATGACGAGGATGGTGATGAGAGCTCCCAGGGCTCGGCGCTGCATGAATTAGATGAGCATCTGATCGACTCTTGGGAAACCGAATCTACTTTGGCCGATGTTATTGAGGAGCTGATGGAGACTCGAGATGGGTCTGAGGGTAAGTGTTCTTCTTACAATCGCTCTTTTCTCACTTCTTCTTGCCCCCTTTTTTATCTTTCCCTATCTCTTTGTTTTTTGCACCATTTATTTTCCGTTGTTATAATAACAATGTTGACCAACACGGGACAACAGGCCCAGATTGCTGTACCCAGGAAGAGGCCGCTGGTCTTCGCAGCCAACTACGCCAACTAGGGCCCCAAGAGTTTTGTCGCCGTACCGTGGATTCGGGCGCCTACACAGCAAAGAAGCTACTATCTGCCTTTAACATCCGGCCCCCTTCCTTCCTGGAAGGCGAGTCTGACGAGGCGTACTACAGCCTGCTCTCCTCGCCATCGCCCGGGAGCTCTCCAAGCGCGCCAAGCTGACGCGGTTCAACACGGTCGACGACGCCGCCAACCTCATTAGCCGCAGTAAAAACATCATCTGCCTGACCGGCGCCGGCATCTCTACCAGTTTGGGCATCCCCGACTTCCGTTCCAAGGGGACCGGTCTCTACTCCAAACTGGAGCACCTGGGCCTCAGCGACCCCCAAGAGGTGTTTGATATCGATCAGTTCAAGGCGGACCCCACCGTCTTCTACTCCGTGGCCAAGGACATCCTACCCTCCACCGACCGTTTTACCCCGACCCACGCCTTCATCGCCCTTTTGCAGGAGAAGGGGAAGCTCCTGACAAACTACTCCCAAAATATCGACAACCTCGAGGCCAAGGCCGGCATCCACCCCAGCAAGCTTGTCCAGTGCCACGGCTCCTTCGCCACCGCCACATGCATCGAGTGCGGCTACAAGGCCGACGGCGAGTCCATCTTCCCCGAGATCCGCGACGGCATCCTACCCCGCTGTCCGCAGTGCACCAAGAATCTGCGGCCCCCAGCCGGAAACGGCAAGGGAAAGCGAAAACGATCGCGCGGCGCCGAAGCCAAGAAGCGCAAGCGCGGGGGCCGCGACTTTGACGATTTCGACGACGACGATGACGACGGCTCCGAGTTTGACATACCCGAGGCCGGCGTGATGAAGCCCGACATTACCTTTTTCGGCGAGGCTCTGCCCGACGATTTTGGTCAGCGCCTCACCGAGCACGACCGCGACCTCGTCGACCTCGTCGTCGTCATCGGCACCTCGCTCAAGGTCTCCCCGTCAGCGAGATTGTCAGCTATCTCCCTCTCACGTGCCTCAGATTTACATTTCTCGCACCCCGGTCGACCACTTAAACTTCGACATTGACCTACTGGGTGACTGCGACGTCGTCGTCGCGGAGCTGTGTCGGCGCATGGGCTGGAATTTGGAGCACGAGATGATTCCCCGGGGCCAGGCTGTTGACGTTGGTTCGGTTGATGGCTTTGTGAGCCGCTGGGTGTTTAGTGAGGTGGAAGGAGGAAACAGTAGGTTTTTACCAACGGGGATTGATATACAAAGGAATTGGGTATCCGCAGTGAGGATATTGTTTCACGGCGCAAGGCAGGAGGGATGAAAGCTGGGTGGGATCACGAATGAAGGGAGAAGAAGTAAACAGACCATACAGCACAGTCTTGACGCCTTTATCGATGGCAACGAGGAGGGAAAGGAGAAGCAGGGAAAGGCGGGTGGGCGTAGACGGTATTTCTTCATTTCTCGGTTTCGTTGAAAATTTTCACCAAGGAAAAAAGCTAGGTTTAGGGTTGTGACTGTAGAAGAGGTATGGCTTGTTTTTGTTGTCTGTCTATCTCTTTTCGACTCCCTCCCTTTTATGATGTCTAGGGATCAGCATGTTAATATACCCTACCATGCTACGAGGTGATATGTGTGGATAACGCTTGTCCTAAACGAAAGAACCTGGCTAGTTTTATATGTTTTTTTACTCTTATATTCTTCTATTTTCCAAGCTACGAGGATTTAAGGAGAAATTCCGTTATTAACCACCCCAGCCAAACCATATTCTCGATGCTGATCACCCCCGGGCTCGGCTCTTATAGCGCCTCTACATCGTTCCCACAAACTACTTATTCCTCGTCCTTGAGCGCGTACAGAATAGTGATGCCCATGACGGGCTCGAGGCCGCCGTGGTGCCCAGCCATGGCGGGGTGCAGGGTGAAGTTGTAAAAGGACGTGATGGAGAACTCGTCGCCGACGGCGAATCGGCCGAGCTCATCGCAGTTGCGGATAGACGAAATGTGGGTGATGTGGCCGTCGGCGCCGTGGTCGTGGCCGCCCTCCTCTTCGTGCGTGTGGCCCTCTTCCTCGCCCGCGCCGTGGTCGTGGTCGGCCTCGCCCTCCCCAGCGCCGTGGTCATGGTCAGCCTCGCCTTCCCCGGCACCGTGATCGTGCCCGGCCTCGCCTTCCCGGCCGCGGGGGCGTCCTCGTTCTCGTCGTGGGAGTGCGAGCCGTCGCCGTGATCGTGGTCCGCCCCCTCGGCGCCGGTGGTGTCCTCGTTGCCGTACATGCCGACGTGGGTGATGAACTCGGCGGCCTCGCCGTAGCGGGCGGTATGCTGGCAGAGGTTCTCGCCGTTGAGTTGGAGATCCTGGCGGAGGCCGCCGTCGTGGAGGTGGCCGATGGTGGCGAGGATCTCGCCGGCGAACGTGGCGTCCCAGGCGATGCTGGCGTTGAAGGCGACGGCGTCGTCGGGGGCGCGTACTGGCCGTTGCTGCAGGGGCCGGCGATGTCGAGCCAGAAGGGGGTGGTGGCGCGGAAGTCGTCGGCGGCGGCGGCGGCGGGGAGGAACTCGTACTCGGTGGTGAGGAAGGCGGTGCGAGAGAGGGCGGACTCGTTCATGAGTTCGGTGACGTGGGTGACGTTGGCGTTGGTGGGGAGGTAGATGCCGGCGTTGCGGGTGCTAGGTTCTTGTGTTAGATTGGGTTTCATTGTTTTTTTGCTTGTGGTTCTCCTTCCTTTCCTTCTTTCGCCCCATTCTCTCTCTCTCTCTCTTTCTCTCTTCCGCTCTTTCCACGAGAGAAGATTGGGACTTCCGACGTCTTCGTTCTTTGGCTCGGAGAAAACAAAAGGGGAAAACAGGGGAAGATAAAATGTGGGCAAGAAACGAGGGATATCAAGCACGTACCCGTTGATGGAGAGGTCGATGGGGCTGCGCTCGTTTCCGGACGCAAAGAGCCTGATGGGCGCTTCCTCGCACATAGGGTCCTGCTGGCTAAGGTCGAAGAGGACGGTGTGGTGCAGCCACATGCCCGTGTGGGCGTTGGCGTTGGTGCCGTCTTCGAACTCGAGGCCGGCCTGGTAGTGGGTGATGTAGCAGTCGGTGCACGGGGGCTGAATGAAACCCTGGAACTCCTTCATGCCCATGGTGTCCGGGTCGTGGACTCCGGGGACGAGGAGGGGTCCATAGCGGAACTTGAGGCGCTGGGCGCCGAGCTCGCGGTTCTGGGCCGGTTCAAGGACCTCGGGTTTAGAGGCTATGGTAGGAGAGGGTGGATATGATTAGCAGGATGTTGTAGATGTTCTTCCCCTCGCTTTATATCTTTTCCTAATCCTAGATTCTTTTTGGTTCCCTTTTCTCAATTTTTACGCGGAGAATATAAAGAACCGGGAGATGTGCTCATGTAGAGCTAGAAACGGAACTGGGTTCTGTACGTGAAGTGGGACGTGAGATAAAGGGAAAGGTCTTCTTACTGGTATCCCGGCTCTTGCACTTGGACGCCGCCGAAACAAGGCCGGTAGCGGCGAAAAGGCCGGCGATGGTGCTTGTCTTCATAGTGCTGATAGACTACTCCGGAGGGTTGGACTGGGTGGTTGTAAAACGAGTGATGATGCACTGCAAAGTAGCGCGCGGTTGATCAAGTCCCAGGAACAGGAAGGTTCGAGTCTGGTATTAATAGTTCCGGATGATGAACCTCTCGTCTCTTCTTCACGCAGCTATCACAAAACCGGGGAACGGGGTTCCCTTTATAGATGGAGAAGAAGGCGCAAAAGAAACGAACGGGGTTCTTCGACCTAACACCGAATCATTGTGTGTGGAGTTAGGCTCTGCTTTTCCCGAGTCCGGGCGGACCGGAGACATCGGAGGAATAGTCTTTGGAAGCGGAGGGAATATACCCAGCCTAGTTGCGTCGCCCCGTCTGATTTTTTTCTTTTGCAGGAACATTACCAACCACGGCGCATAACGTAGATGGTTACGAGCCGCAATAATCTATACTCGATATTGGGTGCCGCCCACTTTCGACACCACACACTGCCCCCTCCAACAATTTCTTTTCCTGTCCGCATAGGGGAAGAGAGGAAGGAAGAGGCATGCGCTTGCTGGCCTGGTTTTGGCTGATGGCTGCTTCCCCGAAGGATCGCGGCATGTGCAGGCGATGTTGACAATTTCCATAGTGAAGCAAGCATCATCATTTACTACCGTTTCTCTCTAGAAATCCTTCCCAGGTAGAAATATAGAAATATTCAGAGTAACACCGAAAGTCGTCGTGTCCCATCAGCGAAGCCAGGCTTGGCGATCAGCATTTGTCCCCCAGCTCGTTTTTCGGTTTTCTGACCGATGCCGGAGGCTTGATGCTATAAGGCAGACGCACTAGTATCTTGGAGAGCCAGGGATTGTTTAAAAGAAGAGGAGTCTACAAGCAGTTGCAAGGAAGCGGGCAGAGCCTCGGTGCGGATTATTATTTGAGGCGGCAGGGTGCTTCGTCCTGACTTTGCCCTTCGGGCCCCTTTGTTCCTGACATGTAGGCTCCCTGTCTTCTTCCGCCTCGCCCCTCTTGTCTATTTTTCTTCTTCTTTCTTTGGGGGCTTCTTCCATTTCCTCTACTCTCAATTACCCGGCCATCCACTTAGAGCCGACGCGCGGGTGCCGGGATGTGCCGTGTACTCGTCCGGTATTATATATTCAAGCAGTTTGCTGAACCAAGATTTATATTAATTAGGTGGCTTGGGAGGGACACGAAAGAGCAGCACTACGAATCAAAACGAGGGAACCGAAAGACGGACGCAAGCAAGGAAAAAACCCCGCAGCCTTGTGAAGGAGAGATCAGTCCGACAGACCAACTTTTGGAGATTGTGAAGGAAGAGAGTCGGGGCACGGTCTCGCCGACGGAGAAGAAGACGAAAGGGGTGATGCTATCTAAGGTGTTGTTGGCGAGCTGACGTCTACATAGTCTACGGAGGGCGGATTCGAGGTTGTCTCAGGTGCGTTTTCTCTTTGTAAGTGAACGTCGAAAGCCACAGTCTGACTGCCCAACTCTTTCTCATGTGCACGGCCCCAGCGCCACAGCTACCTGGAGTGCTCCCTCAATCGTGGCTGGCCCCGTCCCGTTTGGAGCTGGCGCCCCCTTTCTCCACATTTTCGCTTCGCAAAGGCCAGAGAGAGCGTGAGCTCAACCTGTTGCTGCACGAACCCTCCACCCTCCACCCTCCACCCCCAAAAGTTGCCCGTGCAGCTTGAGCCAAGCAAAATCATTTCGGTGCATCAAGGCGCCGTGCCGAAACGTGCCACGTTCTCCGTAGAATAGTCAATGCTACCAACTTGTACCATTGAGAGAGGCTTCAGGGCGAACAGCAGGCTGTTTGAAACAACCATCGGGCCATTGTCGTGACAAACGACGCCTTTACTCTGCTTTCTTGTGTAAATTTCGTGCAGTTTTTCTTCTTTTTTATCTTTGGTTCTTTTCTGTCTTTCCTCTACGATTTTTGTTGTCCTGGCCATCTTCGAGATTTGGCTTTGCTTGTTTTTTTCTGCCCCAAGGGACCTCTTGCTTCATCCCGTTCGCTCAGCTTTTCTTCGGGCGAGAGAGAGAGAGAGAGAGAGAGAGAGAGAGAGAGAGACAGTATTCACCTTTTTGACCGTAAGCTCAGGGTGCCATGGCGCCCAAAAGCAGATCCTCCAAGAAGGAGGTCACCGAGCCGATCCCCGAGGCGTTTACGCCCGAGAGGTTCGAAAGGAGCTCCAGAGCCTCGCGACCAAGGCGCAAGAACAGACCTGGGCCAAGGAGACGGGCGCGCGCGTCGCGAGATATCTCATCCCCGTCCTCCTCCTCACCCTCCTCGGCGTCTTCTCCACCGCCTCGCAGCTATCCTTATCTCCCGTCTTCGGGTCCCTACCCTCCGCCGTGTGGAACGGGAAGCTCACGGCCGCCGGGTGCTTCATCGGCTGGGCGGGGAGCATCTGGATCGAGCGCCTGCTGCCCGTGGGGCCGGCCAAGCTGATCCCCGTCTTCGCCATCGCCGCGCCCGCCGTCCACTTCTTTCTCAGCCAGTACAGCAGCGTGTTGACGGCGCGATGGGGTCCCGTGGTCATCGAGTCCCTGACGCTGTTCCCCGTGGCCTTGCTCACGGCCTCGTGCGTGGCCGGCCTGCTGGAGGGCGTTAGCCTGAAGCCCTTGCCCGGGTTCCTCGGCGAGTCGGCGCCCGGCCTCGGCTCGCTGGCCTACTTCAAGTTTGTGGAAAATTTGTCGAGCCGGCTCGTCATGGTCTACGCTGGCCGCGCCATCTTCCTCACCAGGGTCGGCTTGCAGATGCTGCTCGCGTCCGTGTACACCGTGCTCGCGCCCTCGAAGCTCATCCTGCTCACCCTGCCCGCCATCATCCACACCACCTTTTTCAACTACCATCTCCCCACGCCCATGGCTACGGCCGCTCTGCAGGCGAAGCTGGAGGCCGATAGCTGGCTGCTCCTGGACCGCAAGGAGTCGCTGACTGGGTACATTTCTGTGTTGGAGAGCGTCGAGCAAGGCTTTCGCGTGCTTCGGTGCGATCACAGCCTTCTCGGGGGAGAGTGGACCAAGGTCAAGGGGCCGATTTTGGCGGAGCCCATCTACAGCGTCTTTGTCATGCTCGAGGCTGTCCGGCTTGTCGAGGTCCCGGAGCCTATTCAAGATCGCCAAGCCAAGGCTCTCGTGGTGTAGGTCAACTCTTTCCCTTTACTCTTTGGGTTTTCTCATTCCTCGCCTTATGCTCCGTTTCCGAGCCTTATCTTCTTTTTTGTTTTCCTTGTCCTTCTTCTCTCCGCTGTGTTGTTGGCTATACTAATCCTCGGTTGTTCATAGCGGTCTTGGCATCGGTACCACGCCCGCTGCGTTTGTGGCTCACGGCATCGACACCACGATTGTGGAGATCGACCCTGTGGTGCATGAGTTTGCGTCCAAGTACTTCCAGCTGCCGGACAAGCATACGGCCGTCATCGACGATGCCGTGAGCTACACTCGAGGCCTCGTCGAGGCTGGCGAGCAACAGTTTGACTACATTGTCCACGACGTCTTCACCGGGGGCGCAGAACCCCTACCTCTCTTTACGCTCGAGTTTTTGCAGGGCCTTCATGATCTCTTGAAGCCCGGCGGTGTCATTGCCATTGTACGTTCTCCCCTTCTTAATAGCTCTATGTGCTTCCATCCTTGGAAAATGGATGTTCCTTTGACAGGGCCAGCTCGCTAACCCTATCGCCTTTTCTTTGTAAACAGAACTACGCTGGCGACTTTTACTTCCCACGCCCAAGATGGTCATGCAGACGATCCTGCACGTCTTCCCCTCGTGTCGTGTCTTCCGCGAGGCCGAGAAGCCTTCCAAGGACAAGATCGAGGAAAGCGGGCAAGACTTTATCAACGCCGTCATCTTTTGCCGAAAGACGGCAGATCCCGTGACCTTCCGTTCCCCGTTTCCGGAGACTTCCTCCGGAGCCGGTCCCGAGAGATTTTCCTCGTCCCCAAGCACGAGATCGACCTCGCCGAGTTTGACTCGACCGAGGACGTCGGCCTCCTCTTTAGCAACGGCACGCGGGAGCTGGCTCAGTCGCAGGAGCATAGCGCCATGGGCCATTGGGACGTCATGAGGATCGTGCTGCCGGCTAAGATCTGGGAGCTTTGGTGAAGTGAAGAAAAGGGGAAAAGAAAAACCTCGTGGGATTGATGGAGTAGGACTACAATGGCGAGTTGTGTATATAGATTAAGGGGATCTAGTGGATGGGTTGGGCGAACTGTTGTATGAATTTTGCCGTGGTCGGTGACCATCGATGCTAGCTACAACGCTTGCGTATGTTGATAAAGCAGTTTACTTTCATTTCATGTTTCTTCTATTCACCAAGAAATTCTGGTCTACCCGCACCGCCGGCAACCTGTGATACTCCCTTGCTTCTGTTTGTTCTGTAGCCTTATGTATCCATTCACATTGCCAAATTGCCGAAGAAGAACGGGGCAAAGGAAGGGGCGGATATCTACATATCAGGCACACAACGGTTAACCAGTTTGCCGGGGCAGCATTCACGATGCAGTCGGTGCCAACTAATCTAGTGGGAACAGCAGAATTAGGGGTTTTGGGCTTTAGATATTCATCTATTTTCCTCTCGTACGAGGATTTTCCTATCCGGAGGACGATGACGAAGGGACTATTTAGGCCCATCCCCGCGCCCCCCAAGCCTACACTCTTTTGCACTTTTACACGATTAGGCGGTGTCGGGGGTGGTGAATGATCTGCGTGCCGGGCCGCTCGTCGAGCGTGGGGCCCTGTGTCGGTTCTCGCCGAAGAACGTGCGTTGCGATGGGGATGCGAGGACCTGAGTGCTCGGCAGCGATTACTGCGTTTAGGTCGTGTTTGGGGATTGGGGGACTTGTGATTCATAGAAATGCCGGGGACGGTGTTAATGGGGTGTTCCTAGAGAAAGAGGTAGAGAGAGAGACAGAGAGAGCACCGAGGTAGTTAAGAGGCGGCTCTGCCTGCTCATATCCGGGGCCTGGGTGCGAGCAGGACTACTTGACGGGGCGACTTTGCAGTTGGACTACGAGATCTCTGGAAAGGCCTTTACGCTCTTCTCTGATTGTCTTGCCTTGGCCCCCATGTAGGGTTAAGATTGGGGGTGGGAAGGGAGGAAAGGTAGCAGTGAGAAAGATTGTCTGCAAATCCATCGGTGCAGATGATGATGCTAGGCTGTACGAGGGTGCAGAGGAAATCCCGCCTTTGTATTCAATCTTTTGGGAACCAAGCACATCACAGGACGACAAAGGGGAGAGAATGGGGGAGGGGAGGGAGGCAAAGGGAAGGCAAGAAGACGGTGGGAGTCTCCCCTTCCTACGCATCGGGCGGTACGGGACAATCGGGATTCGACAAGATGGACCAGAGATCTTGTTGCTCAAAGGCCTAGCGATGGAATGGAAGAAGGAGAAAAAAGGGGAGCACATTACAAGGGGGAAGGCCTCTTGAAGCGTTGATCGCCATACATGCCATGCCGCTTCTTGATCGGTAGGTGTGGTTGGGAGGGCTGGTTGTTTTTACGCAGGAATGATTGAAGAAAAGATGGAGATCGATTGATCGCAGCAGGCACACACGCAGATATGTGCATACCAATACACCGCCATGATTGCCTTGAGGTATCAGAAGACGCTTGGCTGGCGTCTTCTCCTGGCTCAAGGCGTAGTACTTCGTACATCAACTCAGTGCAAAGAAGCTGGGTTGAGCTTTGCAAGTGTTGCCCCGCTTTCCCAGAGGAGGCGGTGCGGGATAGGGATACATGGATAGATCCCCAAGGTCTTGCATCTTGCAGTCGGATCTCCGCTGTCAGCATCTCCTCCGCTGAGATGTCGGCGACGGGTGAATGCTGGGATGACATGGAGTATGGGCGGCGAGCTCCGTCCACAACCATTCCCTTTCGCCTCACGCCTGCGCTCTTGAGGCGGGATGGATCCATTGACTGTCAAAAACACTGCAATATTGCGTAGGCGCGCCGTCTGGTGGGGACAGGAACAATAAGGCAGGGCCTAGACCGATGGAAAATACATAGATGTAACTGATAACAATAACAAGACAGTGGCTAGCTCGTGGGAGGATCTAGGATTGTGTCTACTCTACTCTACCATTCCGCGTTTGTCGACGGCGGCGGATCCGATGTAACTGAATCCATCGACGGCGCGCCAAGACGAATGACACTCCTCGCAAGCTGAGCCCCTTGTTGATTTCTTCTGAGAGATCTCCCGTTTAAACACAATGGCTGTTCCATGGCCATCATGATCGCCACTCCGTCATGCCGCATCTCTCAATGGAAGCTCCCACTCCGGACATCACGAGCCACGGCTCTCAACCCACCCAGAGATGACATGAGGATTGGGTGATGCAAGGGCTCCTTCTCGTCTCTTCTTCTTTTTCTTTTTACGTTGGGAGTTTGAACAGTGGTGGCGTGCTGGTGGGTGACCTGCATGGGCGGAGGGGAGGGTGTGCCACAGACGCTTTTGCAGCCACGACCTGCCATCCGGACTTGTCCCCCAATGGGAGAAGCCCGTACAAGGGGTGCAAAGGTTAGCGGGTCGATTGCGGGCTAGAGGCTGTTGACCCCAGCGCCACACGAGACGGGACCCGTTGTGTTGCGTGTTGCGTGTTGCGTGCTGCGTGCTGCGTGCTGCGTGAGGGTCGCCCTTGCACTTTGCACAGGGGAACAAAGGGGAAAAAGAAGAAGAAAATTGAAGATTAAAGAAGCACGCGACACTTGTGGCCTACAACATCAATCTTACAATATCGGATACTCACTAATTATCTCTTCTCTACACTCGGTTTTCGCAGCTTCCTCACAAACTCTTGTCTTTTTGCAGGAACCTCTTTGATCCGGCATCATTGTGCCGTGGACGTCAGAAACGCAGCCGTTTCGTACCTTGCAGCCAAGAGCCAAGAGCCAAGAAACGCAGCCGGGGCAAAGGGCGGGCAAAGGGCCAAGGGGCGCAAATGGGCGCAAAGGCCCTGGGACCCTGGCTCGACACCCCACTTTCTTCCGACATCTCGGGTTTCATGTGAAACCCTCGCGACTGATGGCTCCAGCACCCTCCCACACTTCCCACACTTTCCCACACTTTCCCACACTTTTCCACACTTTCCCTTGTCAGCCTTGCAGTCGGATCCAATCACTACCCGCTATCAAAACCTTTTCTCACACGGAAAACCTTTTTGCTGGTCCTGAGACGCAGCGTTGCGTATTGCTACATGGTCCTGTCGCTGGCTGCCTGCCTTTGGCCGTGGTAGCGACGAGTTGCAATCGGTATCGGTACGTGGCGAGGAGAAGGGGAAGGCAAGGTACACTAGAGCACGGCATTCGGGTTTGGGGCGGCTGTCAGTCCATCCATCAATGTACGAAGTATTATCCATTGTGTTTTTTGAGATCTTGCTCGCGCGACTTGGGCCCTGGCTTCATTGTGCGCTGGCTGCTGAACGCCTGCATCCGAGCCTCTGGCCTGACAGCTCCCCTCTGCCTCACCCCCAGCTCCGTTTGCTGTAACCTCGTTCCCTCCCCAAGCCAAGACTCCTCCTCTGGGTGCCTCTGGGCCTCCCTGGACCCTTAAACATTCCCCACCCCTGGCCTTGGATCAAAGTCACTGTTTTGGTTGCAGGGTATCCCTCTCCCCCGTGCAGAATTCGTGCGTGCAAGTACCAGCGAGTTCTGGTCTGTTACATTGAGTGCGAGTTGACCCCCTTCCCGGTTTGGGCTTTCTGTCTGTGTCTGGTGTGTTTGAATCCGTGTGTAGTAGCGTATCCAGTGTCTTTCGTGTGTGTGCGTGTGTGTGTGTGTGTGTGTGTGTGTGTGTCGCCCGTTGCCATTGTGTGTCTCTGTTCTCCTGCCGTTGTTGTCGTCCCTCCTCCACCTAGAATCACCATCACCATCACCAGAACGGGAGGCAATACCAGATTGCCGGGCATGTTGTTTGTTTGAACATGTCGTGATTTCGACATTACCATCGTTTGGCCAACAGGATGGTCGTTGTTTCCTAGCGTCTTATTATCACTTCTTTTTCTCACGTCCGCGAGTCCGGCCTCATGATCTTTCGTTCGAGTTCGATCTCTTCATTCTCTTTTCCACTTTCGATTCTTATCTAAATCCCATTGATTGGGACACTTTTTTTTCTTCACCGAGGATTGATTCCTCTTTTTCTATTGTTATTCTTCTCTCCTTCGTACACAGTCGCCTTCACGCCGCAAGTCGGCTCTCGCCATCATGGCGGCCACAGGCGTCGTTTCTCCGCCCACCAACCCGGTGAACCCAGTCTTCACGACGCCGACCCTCGCTCAAACGCCGACCGCTGTTGACACCCAGGCTCTCGTCGCTGCGTTCGCATTGTCAGTTTGGCCCCCTCATTTCCGATGCCTTGGGTCATCTTTCGAAAGACAACGTTTGTTCTGTTGGAAACTAACATCAGCCCCGGAATAGTGGTATCGCGATCAATGGAGCCTCCGCCGCTGCGTTTCTCATGTTTAGGGGAAGACCACATCTCTCTTCAAGGACGGCCAGAGGCTGGCCCTCACGATATCCCTCATATCCGCGGCCCTCTGGGCCGGTGTCGACTTCGCCGCCACCGCCGTCGATCCCTCCTCACCATCTAATTGCCAGATCGCTACCGTCATAGCCTCCGCCTTTGACCAGATCGCCAGGACCGCCTTTCTCCAGTTCTTCTTGTGGGCGACCGCCGCCGTGGCCAAGACGTCCGTTCAACGTATCGTGCCCCAGGTTCTCCTCACCGCTCGATTCATTCTCGGTGCCGTATGGGTCGCCATGCAGAGGCCCCAGTTCAACCCCGTCTGCGTCACAACCACCCAGATCGTCCCTATTTCCGGTGCCACCATCGGTATCGACGCCCTCGTTCTCTCCGTGTGCCTCTTTAGGCTGTTCGCCGCCGGTGGGCTTCGGGAGCAAAAGGACGACCCTAGGAGCGATGTCAAGGCGCAAGCCGTCACTTTCACCATGGTCGGCTACGGAGTCTGGCTCGCAGTACGTTGATCTATGCCATTCACTTCCCATGGTAACCGTAAAACGCTAACAAGAAGCACCTGTATAGTCGAGTATCCCCATGCACCTCGGTATTACGGGCATGGCCCTGACCCTAAGGACCGCGCTCCCTGCCGCCGCGCTGGCCATCCTTGCTGGTAAGATTGTCTATCCCACCCCCATCTTCCTTCGTCTGCCATGATTCTTTTTCTTTCCAAACACACCGAGCACTATGTGGTCTAACTTGGTGAACTTTAAAGCTATCGTTGCTGCTTTCTGCGACGCACTACCCCTGAACAGCTCCCGCCCCGTTTCGAGGCCACCAGAGGCCCCATCACCCACTCGGCCGACAGCAAGCCGCGATATCCCGAACCGATCGCTCTCTAATGCCAGCTCCGACTCCGAGTACCCCCGAGCCGATACGAAGACTTGAAGCGCGGAGACATCATCTCCATCTCCGCCTTCCCCGCCCCGCCGAGTCGCGAGGGACCCCGCGCCGACGAGAGCCCCATCGAGCAGGCTCCTCTGCCGAACATCACCACGGCTGGGGCCGGCCAAGCCGTCACCGGCGTCGGCGGCCTCCCGTGCAGGGCCAACTCTTCCCTCCCATGAGAGCGGAGACGGCGCCCGTTGTCGCGGCCGTGGCCGTTACCGGCCTCGTCCAGCAGCTCAAGCCTTCAGAGGGTCGTGCGAATTCCGTCCGGCCCAAGAAGAGCTTGTTCGATCTCGGGAGGGTCCCGGAGCGGGTGCTTCGGGCAAGCCCGCCATCTCGGGCCCGATCCTTCAGGGTGCGGCCGGTGAGCAGAACCCCTGAACAAGATCGCCACCGTCGACTTGGCCACGGCGGCCAGGAACGAAAGGGAGCGGAGGGACCAATCCGCTCTGCAGAGGGATTCCACCTTGATCGCCAAGAGGCCCGCTCCCCCACCCCCGACGGGCAACCCCGAGGAGGCGATGAAGCGAGCGCAGAGCGTCAAGAGAAAGGAGGTTGCGTCTGCCTTCACGGCGGACGACGGCAGCAGCAGCAGTGGCAGGCTCAGCGTCGACGACGCCCAGCCCACCGCCATCACCAGCTCGGCGCAGCTTTCCCCGGCGTCGAGGAGCTGAGGAGAAGGTCGCCGAGGTTGGCTCCTCCTCCTCCCGCCGAATCGGCTCAGCTTCAGCAACCGGACCGCGAACTCGAGAACCCGCGTCCCGCTCCCCCAAGCCTGGTCGGATCGTGCAGGAACCCGTCAAGATGGCGCCCCCGCGTCCCGCCCGCCCGGAGAGCCTTGATATCGACATTGCTCCCGCCCCCGCTCCCGCTCGCACTTTTACGATGGCTCCCAGTGTTCCGGCCGTGCCGGCCGTTCCCATGGTCCCGGCTGCCCCAGCGATGCGGGCTGCTCCGGTTCCGGTTGTGCCAGCTATGCCCGTGATTCCCGTCGCCCCTGTCGTTGCCACCGCAGCAACCCCCGCAGCACCCCCAAGGTTACCCGCGCTCCCGCTCCCCGCGATTCGACCCCGAGGCCATTCCTAAGCCCGTGCAACGCGCCCAGTCGCCCCCGCGATTCCCGTGGGACCGCGAGGAGAGACGCCCGTCCGCCGACCGAGCGGCTCAAAGCCAAGCCGCCAGCAGCTCGCCCGTGACAACCCGCGTCCCCACGCCCCCGCAGCCGGCCGCCATGCCTTCTCCCCACAGATGCCCTCTCCACCCCGTATGCCGTCGCCTCCGCAAGCTGGACGCCAGAGCCCCCGAACCAGCCTCGCGCCGCCGCGTTCCCGAAGCCTCCGTCCCCGCCCGCCGATTCTCCTGCCAAGGGCCCCATGGCCACTGCCCGCATGTCTATCCTACCGAGGCAAAACTCGGTAAAGACGACGATTCGCCCCTCGAGGCAACGGCCCCCTTCGGTGGAGGATATGCCTTCCCCGAGAAGCCGCCTGTTCAGCGACGAGTGGCGGCCGGTCTACCGGGCAATCCCAAGGCCATGGCCATGAGAACCCTCATGAATGAGGCCGAGACCAAGCGTGTGCAGACCGTCATGTTTGTGAACAATATCGAGTACAACAACCCCGAGGCTGTCCGGGATATCCTCCAGGGCGCTGCGGATAAGGCTGCTGCGAGAAACGATAAGCGAGATACGACCATGTCCGTCTTGCATCGGCCTCGGCCCATCCCTAGGGGTCGGCAAGGCGAGGAAGAGCTGGGCGCTGGTGCTGCTCCCCGCGCCGCGGAGCCTGCCCCGCCTCAGGAACAACCCGTCGCTCGCGAGCTACCCTCGGTCCAGCGATCCAAGTCGAACTCGTCCGCGACCACTAGGAAATCCATCCTTAGGTCCAATCCCGGTAGCCCTACCCAGCTGCCACCTCTTCCTCCTGCGCCTATGCCCAAGCGCCCTGGTAACGCCATTCGCCCTCTGCCCAACGACACCAAGAGCATGACCTTTGACGAGAAGATGAAGATGTTCTTCCCGGAGCCCTCCAGCCGTCCCGGTTCTCGACCCGGATCTAGCCACAGCAACGGCGGCGGTGCCCCCAAGACCGTCCTGTCGCCCATCCCCGCCATGCCAGCCCTCCCCGCTTCATTCATGGACATGGATGGGGAGACCGAAAAGGAAAGGTCTGACCGTACGACCAAGACCTCCTTCCAGACCCAGAGCGTGGTGGAGATTGCCGATATCAAGAAGATGCCCGTTGACATGCGCAACACGGCCAAGTTTAGCGTCGACACCGTCACCACCACGGGCATCAGCCAGGCTTGGCTGCCCCCGGTCCCTAGCACGCAGGCTCTCCCCTACCCGGTGAACGAGGGGAAGAAGCGACAGTCTTCTCCCATCATTCCCTACATACCCGACAACGTCTCCGAAACGAGCGATGATAGGACTCAGTACGATGACGCGACGACGAACTGGGGCTCGCTCCACTCGCCTCCCAAGGCTATCAAGATGAGGATGGCCCAGCCGGTCGAGGCCAAGGCGACGTACCTGCCCAAGAAGACGGAGAAGAAGGGCGAGGAGATCATGACCATCATGCTTGACGACTCCAACGGCGTCCGCGAAGACATTCAAGCTGGGAGGGAGTCCTGGTCCGCCGACATCCCCTTCGTCATGAACCCTTCGGCGGATCTCGCGTCGTCCTCCAACCGCGAGAGCCGCTGGCACCACAGGGTGGGCGACCAGTGCCCCACCTTCTCCGACCGCAAGGAGAAGACCAAGTCGCGCAAGATGGTGCCCCCGACGCCGCTCCTCCTAGGCCGCGGCGCCGCCGGCAAGAACATGGTGATTGTTCGCGCGGCGGAGCCTTCGCCTCTCGAGTCGCCGACCCAAGCGTACCGCGAGATCCAGTCCAAGCTGAAGAAGCTCGACGATAGCACCCGCGACTCGGTGGGCAGCCAGGGCCGCAAGCAAGCGCTTCTCGACAACTTGGAGCAGGAGATGGGCCAGCAGGAGGACTACTGGCACGAGATGCAGAACGGCATCCGCGATTCCTTGTCCACTGTCAAGACGTCGCCCCGGAGGGATTCCTGTACGACGCCGCCACAAGGGTCGCTCCCGCGCGTGGGCAGGCCGTCCAGAGGGGCAGCCTGCTCAAGCCGAGCGAGGTCGCCCGCGTCCAGCTCAGCAGCCCCACGCCTCCCGATACGGACGAGTCCGACGACGATAGCCTCGACAAACGCGTGATGGCGCCTAGGCCCCCGCCCAAGTCCGTGGCCCCCAGCTCTGGGCGCCGGCACCCTCCAACGCCATGCGCGACACGATTGTCCACCTCCTCTGGGTGCCCGTCAGGCGCGTGCCCAAGCCCGTGTACCAGGGCAGCGTCCTGGAAATTGCCGCGGCTCCGAGGAAGACTGCCCAGCGACCCGCCACGGCCCAGCCGGTCGACAAGCTCCAGTCTACCAGTCTCTGGCACAAGACCAAGAAGGCCCCTCTGCCCGCCGGCCGCCTCTGGGGCTCTACCGCCCCCGCGCCAAAGGAGAAGAAGACGGGCAACAACCGCCCCGTGACGCAGCGGCCCACCCGCCGTAGCCGTCGGGTGACCATGCTCCCGGACATCCTCGAGAGCCCCAAGCCCCTGCCCGACAACCGCGGAACGCTAGGAATCTTCCAGTTCCCCTGGGGCGAGAGGTCGGACACGGGTTCCTTCAACCCGCGACCGAGCCACATGTTCATGGCCATGCCCGGCACCATGTCCACGGGCGGAAACGCGGCCGCGGCCGCGCTAGAGGCGCGCTCAAGCAGCTCGAGTCCGAGGAATACTCATCGTCCTTCTTCGACGATTACGACGAGGAGCTGCCCGGGGATATGGACGCCAACTTCGACATGGACGGTAGCGACGAGGACTTTGACGAGACGACGCTGTGGGAGATTGCCAGCCTCCTCAAGACGGACAAGATTCCCTCCAAGAACTCGCTGTTGCCCGCGCCTCTCAATAGCGACCTACGACAGCCCCGCCGCGATGGCTCTGACTCGGTGCTCGGCGACTTCATGGAAGACACCGATAGCGACAGCCGCAAGGACTCCATCATCGTCGGTCTCCAAAGCAGCATCATCTCCGAGACCCAGCAACAGTCAAAGAAGGCCCTCATGTGGATTGCGCCCTCGTGGCCGCGCTCGGCCCCGAGCCCCGCCGGTCTCTTCAGCCTAGCGCACAAGCGCAGGGACTACAGGACCACGACCCAGGAGCCCGCAGCACTCAACGTGGAGCGCAGGGCCCGCATCTCTCACGATCCCCTGCCGGTCCTGACCTCGACTTCCCTCTGGACCGCCAAGACGTCGGCCCATGCGTCTCGCAACTGGCTTTCCGGCCGCAGCTCGGCCGAGGCCAAGCCTAGCAAGCCGCAGCCGCTCCGCCGCCAGCACAGGCCCAGCATCGCCTACCGCGCCGACTGGGAGGCCGCGCTCCAGGAGGCGCTCGCGCTCAGCTACCCCAACAAGGTGGCCAAGCGCGCCGCCACCACCGAGGCCGAGTGGGCCGCGGCCCTGAACGAGGCGATTGCGCTGAGCGGCATCCGCAGCTTCCACTGGGAGCCGCCCATGCCCCCGCAGCCCGTCCAGATCCAGATGCAGTGGCCAGAGCCTACGCCCGCGCCTGTTCAGCAGCAGCAGCCCGTCGAAATGGTCTGGGAGGAGCCCGTCGTTGCCGGCTACCAAGAGTACTTCCAGCCTGCGCCGGTGGCCGCGCCCGTGCCCGTCCCTGTGCCCGTTTCAGCACCCGTCTGGGAGGAGCCCATCGTTGCCGGATACCAAGAGCGGCAATGGGTCGAGCCTGTCGTTGTCGGCTTCTCCGACTACTTCCAGCCCGCCATGCCCCAAGCCGCCCCGGCTACTACCTGGGAGATGCCCCTTGTCGCCGGCTATCAGGGCCAGTGGCAACCTCTGGCCGCCGCTCAACCATCCCCCATGCCCACGCCCCAACCGTCTCCCCTCCCCGCTGCGACCTTCCTTGCCGTAGCGCCGCCGCCGCGCGCCCCTTCGCCCAGGCCCGCCATGCGCGAGCCTTCGCTTCACATCTCTAGCACTAGCTTGTGGAAGGCACCTGCCGACAACACCTGGTCGCGTTCTGCCAACGGCGCAGCCACTCTCTGGACCGCCGGAGGTGCCCACGCAGCCCATGGCGCACCCATCGCTGCCCAGATGGGTGGCACTAGCTCGAGCAGGAGGCCCCGCCCCGCCGCTCAGATGGAAGCTCCCTGCCCGTGTTTGCGTGGCAGCCAATGTGGTCGCGCGAGAACGTCGCGAGGGCCCCAGAGAAGGATTGGTTGAGCACGTTGGTGGTGGTGCAGCAGCCGGTACAGTCTAGGGGTGTGGTGTTTATCTACTAAGGGGGTGAGAGGACAAGCCATTGGGCCCGGAGAATGACGAGCATTCTTCCTTTTGGCCAGCGGATGGACGTTTGGGGTTTTTAGCCTTCATTTCTTTCTTCCCTTCCACGGGTGATTGCTACTAGTGTCTTTTAACTACCTTTTCCTTTTTTTTCTCCTCCTTCTTCTCTTCTTTTGAGGAGAACGAATACTTTATTGGTGCTGTCGGGAGGATGCAGAGCCTTGGTTTGAGACGATATCTAGTTCCGATGCTCGCAGCAACGTTCCTATTCGAGGGCGGTTGGGAGTGAGCGATTGTCAGATATGTTTTTACTTGTCTAGTCCGGGGTCCGGGTATGGAGAGGGAGAGAGAGAGGGCAGTGGATCGTGTGAGACGCGCGCTGTAGAGGAAATGGCTGTGGTCTTGCGTGTGTGTGTATATTTGACGTAGTCTGCGTTCTAGTCGTGAACCCTTCACTTCTCTTTGTTTTACAAACTTTCAAGATCTTGAATACTATCGAATGATTTTTTAACTCTTTTTTCTTTTGTTCCCCCTCTACTTCTCCTCGAGCAGATGAGTTTGCCTCCCCTCGGATTACATCCATGGATCCATTGTATTCTAGGACCAACGAGTATATGTGAATGGGCCGAGATCCATCAAGCAGTCCGCTGTTACACTCACGCAGGCATATCAAGAGACCCCCTTGGAATTGGTGCTGCCACTATCCCAAAGCGAAGTCGAATCAATTGATCTATAGATGCGCCAGAAGAAACGAACGATGTGGGCCCGAGGTGGCCCCGAGGTCGGAAAACCCGTTGGTGTTGCCGGCCCCTCCCCGCACACGTCGATTCTGCAGGGCGGCACTTGGTGAGCTCTGTAGGCTGAGGGCAGCTCCCCTCTTGCTTGCGGAGCTAGCTGCATTGCATGGGATCAATTGATGATTTATAATTCAATGCCTGAAACACTACATATACTGAAGTGAGCTGAGCTGCTCGAGCACACAACCACGCAACCACACACACACTCTCTCTCTCTTCTATCTAAAAAGTAACCGAAGAACCCAAGACGCGGTCCTTCTCATAGTTTGCCAATACGAATTCACGAGGCCCATACGCCGGATCCCACTGCGGACACACTAGACGCGCGCACCATGGCACCTACATTGATGTGGATAGGTTTGGGGAATATGGGAAGGGTGAGCAGCACCAAGGCAGATCTGTTTTTCTGAAAGCCGCATGTATATCCCCAAAGTGTCCGCCCGTATAGCTAACCTTTGCACGTCTCCGGTGCCCCCCTTGGTAAAGGGCATGGTCAAGAATCTTGCCACAAAGGGAGGTCTTCCGGAACCGGTCCTCATATATAACCGGACCCAAAAGCGCAGCGAAGACCTCGCCAACTCTTTGGGGCCGGCGGCGGTAGAAATCACCACCTCCGTCGAAGACGGCGTCGCCCGCGCCGATGTCATTTTTACGTGCTTAGCCGACGACGACGCGGTGCGCGGCGCGCTGACGAGCGCCGTGGCCAACGGCGCCGCCGCGGGCAAAGTGTTTGTCGACTGCTCGACGATCCACCCAGAGACCACCGAGTCCATCGCCGAGCTGGTCACAAGCAAGGGCAGCCAATTCGTGGCGGCCCCCGTGTTCGGCGCCCCCGCCATGGCGGAGACGGGCCAGCTCGTCTGCGTGCTCGCGGGCCCGCGGGCCGCCGTCGACGTTGTGCGTCCCTACTTCAAGGGGGTCATGGGTCGGGCAGAGATTGACCTGGCCGATCAACCGTACAGCAAAGCCACCACGCTCAAGGTGCTGGGCAACACCTTCATCTTCAACATGGTGGAGCAGCTCGCCGAGGGCTTGGTCGTGGCGGAGAAGGCGGGGCTCGGCACCGACCCCATGCGGCAGTTTGTGGAGGCCGTCTTCCCCGGCCCGTATACCGCGTACGCGCACCGCATGCTGTCGGGCGACTACCACACCCGCGAGGAGCCCCTCTTCGCCGTCGACCTCGCCCGCAAGGACCTCCGGCACGCGAGGAGCATCGCGCAGGCTGCCGGTGTGTCGCTACCGAACGCGGAGACGGCCGACGCACACCTCCGAGTGGTCCGCGAGCACGTTGGGGAGAAGGGCGACATTGCTGGGATCTACGGGGCGGTGCGGAAGGAGGCGGGCTTGAAATTTGAGAACAATTGAGGCCTTTTGCCTTGACTCGGGCGACGCAATGTAAATAAATACAAGGAGCAATTCATAAAATCTTTTCTTTTTCTATCCCAAGACCCCCAAACCCCATGCGAGGCTAGTCTTGAAAGGAAAAAAAGAAAAGAAACCAAGGTTCTCTGCCTGTTAATGGGACTATTCTCGACCTCAATGGCTCCACAAAACCCGGAGCTTCACCGAGAGAGCTCTCGAGGTATTAGTGAGACACAAGCGAGGCATGCGAGGTGGAGGTCAAGAGGTATATCGATGACTAAGCCACCAGCAAGAACAGGGGTGCCTAAATCAGCCAGTGACGAAACTCCCAAACAGGTTCCTCACCATTGAACTGGTCTCGTCCACGTAAAATAGCTCCCCAGTCCTTTCGTCAACGAGATTTCGAAACCCCCGAATTCCCATCGAGATCAGAGTCTCTCGCGCCACGCCGAGCCATAACCAACACTAGACAACCATCCTCTCCCCCATTCCCATCAGACACAATGGGACTGTGAGTATTTACCCTCTAGCTTCACCATCCTCGCTTGCATCCCCTGATCGCGAGGTGCATCCTCCCTTCGTCCTATATATTCATGTGTATATATATCTCTCTCTATATATACATATATACAATGGTGTTATGTTTTTATCCCGACCAGAATTGCTAACGTCAGTCCGTAACACCCTTAGCTTCGTCGTCGCCTTCGTCTTGGTTATCGTGGCCGCTCTTTGCGCCGCAACCTATGTCTTCGTCCCGCGCTTCTTCCCCGCGACTCTCAGCTGTACGTTCCTACCTCAGAGCTTTCTTCGTTCCCTCTTCCCACGCCGAGCATCCAAAGCCTTGGAGAATACCTGCATAAGCCACTGTCGGTTGTCTACTTGCACAGTGGGCAAATTTCGCCAGATATCCGGGCGGGGGAAGGGCGGAGTACCCATTCTGACCGGCCTTGTGCTCTCTTCCCAACACTCTTCTTGAAGCTAATCTATTCCACTTCCTCGAAACACTAGAATCTGGAGGTCGTCCCTCATTCTCGCCCTTATTTGCTGCTACCTCATGTGGGCCATCACCTACCTCGCTCAACTCCATCCCCTCGTCGCCCCTAAACGATCCGACCTAAGGCCGGAGGCCATTAGCCTAGCTTCCTCACAGCCTCCCGCTCCACTGCTAGGAACAAGATCATCGGACATCTCCCCGTCATCATCTTCCGCCACCCGACGATAGACTTGCCGGTGCTATTGCTGTTGTTGTCGCCATTCCTCCGCGCCGCCGCCGCGCGGTACCGACACCCCATAAACATGTCTCGCTGGGAAGAATCGCGCGCTCATAGCCGGGCGAGGAGGAAAATTGACGAGGCCTGTCTGACCTATGACGGTATGAGGTGAGGGAACCTCAGAAGGCCATGAGCGCAGAGCGGGAAGTGGCGGGCAAGCAAATCATCCAGCTGCCACCTTGAGGAGTGTCTTCTTGTCTTGTACTATTACTCGTGCGCGGATGTTGCTCTTTTTGCTTTCACTTTATCACCATTTCAATGATCTCGCATCATGTTCAATGAGGGGCGTTCCGGCTATTGACATTAATATTTACTTCCTATGAGCTTCAGATAGCACCTTCATCTCATGTGTATTGTTTGTTCAGACCCGCTTAAAGCCATTCAAGTTCGTTTATCCAGCCCCGAGAAGACTGAGCCCATCCTTCAGATAACTCCCTAATATCTCCATCATCCTCCACCCCGCTGAGAATAGTTGGAGTTCTCCAACCGCATCAACCCCATCCATCCCCGCAAGCCAGAACACCCCTTTGCCAACCGCCCATCTAGAGAGCGCTCCTACTAGGGTAAGAAGACCTGCTACGCTATACCCGCAATCCAGGAGGATCTTCAATGCCTCGACATTATTAGCGACCACGGCCCAGCCGAGGGAGCGAGCAGCCGCGGGCACGTCGTATTCCCATATGACCATGAGTATCGGAAACAGTTTAGTAGATGACGACACGAGGAGAGCAGTAGAAACTGAGTTAGGCCGTGGGTAGCGCTGCATCAACCCCAAGAGTGAAAGCGGGGAAAAGCGGGATGAAGTTAGGGTTCGGATGCTGAGGTGAAAGGCTAGCGTTGAAAGCGAGCAGTGGAGCACTAAAAGATGTCATGGTAACCGTGTTAGGAGTGAGAGAAGTGGGAGAGGGAGGAAGAAAGGGGCCAAGGGTGACCAGTCTCCCCATGGCAAGAAGTCGTGCTTACGGAAGAATATGTATTGGAGAAGAATGGGCTGCTCCGCTAATCGCCCAAGAACACCCGATGATGACGGATCAGCGTTCTTTTCGATACGAGCCCAAGTCAGGTAGACGTCGAAGAGGAGGAGCAAGACGCCAAGGCGGATGATGGATGGCTAGTATAGATCCCCATGAGTTTCTAGTTAACACAGGGCACGGTATGGAGCTTACATCAAACTGATCATGCTCGCGCATCAAAGTATTATGAAGTAGGTGTCGATAAACCTTTTGAGAGTGGGAAAACGCGCCGCACGTTAGCCAAAATTCCGGCTCTAGCCCTACCGACACCACCAAGGGAGCCCCCATCAAGGCGATCTCCCCTCAGAGGAAATCGAAAACCTACCTGTGGTTTAATGAGGACGAGGTCAATGAACATGATGACAAAGTCATGCTCGACATACTTGTCGCAAAAGTTGCCGCAGTTGTGGCACACCGTCAATCGGATATTGTGACCGCCACTCCCCTTGGCCCCGCCAGCGCCGGAATATTCAGTCCATAACGTTTTGACGGGGTGACGGCACTCGATGCAGATAGGCATAGGGAGGGTCGATGTCGCATTCCAACGCCCTACAGCGTTGGGCGCTCCTCCTCTGCCTCGCCGGCTACGCGCGGTGTTTGAGAATTCCGAGGTCTCCTTCGACTTGTGCTTGCGGGAGGCCCTTTAGAGGAGCACAAGGAGGAACGGGGGCAAGTACGTTGGGGTCGAGAGGGTGGTGGAAGCGACGTGAACAAAAGCTAACTGTGCAGCAAGCAAAGGCTATGTTCTAGGAGTCGTCTTCATCGTCGAACTTTTCGTCATCGTTGGCTCCAACTAGGAAAGGCAAAAGGTGCGCTGCTCGTCGAACTGGCGAATACGGAAAGCGGCGTGATGCGGCTTGTCAAGGTTAATACAGCATGGCGAATTCCTTTTTCTTTCTTTTTTTCTTTTTCCATAATTGTAAACCCAGCTCGGCGCGGTGAACAGGGGTCGCGGTTGGAAGCTAGGGGGCGTTCTGGCTCCCCGTCCACCTCGCCTTCAATCCGTCAACAGCTGTTGCCAGCTGACAGTTCTTTTCCCCTTCTTCTTTTGGGCGGTCAACACGTTCTCTTCCTCACTTCAACACAATCGTTTTAGAAGATAAGATGATGGTACCGTTACGATACAAAACTAAGATGTTGGTGCTTAAAGCCCTCCTTTCAAAATCAATGGTGGCTAATACAACAGGGAGAGGCCGGCGCTCCAGGAGGTTCAATGCTGTCGCCTCCCTTTCCTCCTTCGGTCCCCTGCCTAGCCCGGCCTCCATCAACCCCCCCCCTTCCCCCTATTCCTGTCCTGGATGTTATCCAGTATGCTCAGTATGGCGACATTGATAGGGGCTAGGATGCAAAATGGACACAAGGAAATTATATCTATAGACATGAATGATAGTAAGGGTATGTGCAAAAGTGTTAAGGGCCTGCCATATAGGGACTGGGAAGAAATAAAAGGGCAGGGCGGGCTGCACCTGGGGCTAGCAATACATTTGCGTCCACCTCTGGATTCTAGTTCTGGGTATCAGTAAGTTCAATGAGATCACTCGCATTCTCTCCCCAACGGGCTTGGTCCGTTGGTGTCCCCGGCCGCTTCATAAAAGCGCCCCTCAGCCAAGTTTCCACGGTTGCTGCCGCTCGGTCAATTCCGGTTCCCTGCCGCGCAAAGGGCAATGTGCCTTGTTCATCCGTGGAGGCATCATCGCCATCGCCAAGAGTGCTCGCGTTTCCATGTAAATCAGTGGTCTCGGCCGGGAGAGGTAGAGAAGATGCCGAATCTATGACAAGGGAAGGAAAATGTTTTTGGCCCACGAATTGAGTGGGTCTTTGTCCGGTCCTGGGGTCCTCACGCTTTGGTTCAATGATCCAACGCCCCCAGGATGGCGCATCCATACGGGTCGGGTATCTGCACCCAGACTTCCCATCCTACTGCGCGTCGACCTCGGGGTGGATGTGCCAGCCACGCTGCTTGGTACTGTTGGTCGACTGCTGAGAGTGCTATACCGACGTGGTAGGGGCTCCCTTCGGTCTTGGCTTCTAGTCGATCCCAGCACAGAGCTTTGAACCTCGAGGCTCTCTCGTGGCGTGGAAATGGCCGAGCTAGTAGTGAGGACGCTCCTTTTTCTTCGCGGTGGGAAGTAGCCTAGAGCTTTTCGGGATATCCGCGCCATTTCTACTGGCTCGGCGAGCGAGTCGAGCGACACCCACCGAACATGTGTCCAAGGTTGCTCGCTATCCTCTATGCTTTCAGCCTCGACTGGGGGCAAGCTTAAGGAAGGCCCAAAGACATCATCTGCTCGCTGTTGGGTGGTCGAACCCGTCCCCCTCCAACCATAGTCGTCGATCTCTATCTCTGGTGTGGGCGCGAGGAGGTCTACTTTCTGCGAGGGCGTTGATGGACCCGCGCAGGGTTTACCCTTTATTTCGCATGCATCCACGGGAATAGCGACCCATTTCCGAGTCGAAATACTGTCGCGAGACCACAGCCCGTTAAGCTTCTTGAAAGCCTCGTCTCTGCAGCCATACTTGAGTATGACACCTACATGTGTATCCGTAGGCTTAACATGGTGTATATAGACAAGCGTTTCCTCTGGCTGCTCGAAGGCACTTGTCTGTCGCGGTAACTCGTCAGATGTCCTGAGTTTATACCTGCCGGCAACATCAAGGCCACCATTGACACCATCGTGACTCTCGAGAACGCTGGCGGTCCTCGCAGCGATCAGCGCAGCCTCCCTCTCCGCGATAATTCCCGCGCCTACATCCTGTATTGTGGGGCGCGGGCGCGGGCTCGGCGAGGCGGTTTCACGCGCCCAAGGCCGCAACATCCTTGCCTCGTCCCCCTTGCCTCGGCTGCAGTCCGATTTGAAGACGGCGGTCCCCGCCACCCACTTCCGGCGGAAGCCTTGTTACCCGAGATCCATCCTGCCGCAAGATCTTGCACGTTGCCCCAGGTAGTAGCCCATGACCCGTTTATGAGCCCTAATCCAGGCGCGCCGGCACCCACTGGATTCTTCGCCCCCTTATCCTGGCCACGGCGACCACCGGCGGGGGCAACATCGAGCCGGTGAGTGGGTAAAGGACTCGCATCGCGCAGTGGGGTCGATGTTCCTGAGGCGAGACGGGCGGTGCCGCGGATCGTAGACGGCTCTCGAGAGACGATGTCGTTGCCACTCTCGACGCTAGCTAAACGGCGGTTACGGGGACGGACTGAGCTGGCGTCGCGGTCATGGGTGAGGGTTGGACGTGCAGAAGAGGCCATAGGTAGTATATTGAGCTGAAATGACGTGGCGCGCTTATTTCGCCGTGGATGATACCGTTTCGAATGCTTGTCTGCCTCCTCTCGTGTCCTCAATCTACCCCCAAGGAAGCTCTAGACCTTGGCTACGGGCCGCGGTAGGTGGAGACGTCGGAAGCGTACGGGCATCAGCGCAGTTGCGGGAGGACTTGGGAAAATGATTGACAACGTGAAGTGAGCCGGGAGAAAGGGCCAGGTTTACAAAGTGTGCTAGTACTTCGTGCGTCGGTCAAGAGAGTGCCTCGATTGATGGCTTAATAGAAAGGGGTGGGCAAAAGTTGATGGAACTATCGATCCGAGCATCGGTATGGGTCGAGTGAGGGAATCAATGTCCTGATGAGAGGGTGAGCACTACGTAACCAGAGTGCTCAATTGATACTAGATGCTGACGAGTTACCTTCAGTGGCTCCAAAAGGTTCAATGTTACCTTACACTGGTAAGGGGCGGGGGCTGGGCCTCGGGAGGGGAGGTTTCAACATTTCAGCACTGGCTTTCGGCTTAGCTGGCAACTAATTGGCTTTGCAAAGCCACCAGAAAGCCACAAGCCCCCGGCGTTTGCGGCGCCAAGGCTAGCGGGTTACCGGACCACGTTGAAGGGCCATCAATTGATCATTGATCAATTGGAAAGATAGATCCTAGAACAACAAAAGTCGTCTTCGAATACCTCGGTACATTGCAGATTTAGGATGCCGTTACCCCTTGATAAATCGTGAATAGACTGAGGTAGAACCAGAGAAGGGCGTAGCTCGATTGAGATATGCTTAGCTAACTTCCACAATGAGAGAGTAGAGACAAGCCAAGCATAGCTCAATCGAGCCACGCCCTTCACACCCTGGCAACTGGATATCGCGTAAGGCGATAGGATAGAGGCACCTGTGAACTTCGACTACTTGAAGGGAGCCTCCAATCTGGCGCCACCCCCTCTCGCACTTCTTGAGGCATATGTCTTCGTCGCCCCCGGGTTCCGCATCTACCAATCGAGGAAATTAAGATCTTATTACTAGATTCAAGTTACCCGGAAACACCGTGACTGAGCGAACGAACTGCAATGTTCTTATTATTGTAAATCGTGTTCAGCTATCCCCCAAGGCAACCAGCTCTGGTTACCTCAATATATTCACAAGTACTGTGCAGAGCCCAATGATGCTTGGTAGTCAAGCTAGACAGCGCTAGCGACTGTATGAGGGTTCACATGTTGTTAATCAACATGACAAGCCTTAGGGACGCATACACCAATCTTGTTGATACACGATGGAGGGGTGTGCGTGACAGGTCATCCGTCTTGGTAGTGCCATGAGCTAGCTTCTTGAATTGAGCTAGTGGCCTCTCACTTAGCATGGCATATGGGTCAACAGACACGACGTGAATAACCAGTGTGATGGAAAACGTTTCATTATCGTTGGGCCTCTCTCTCGCTCTTACACTGCTCCATTACCCAACTAATGAAACCTAGCAACAAGGGTGGTGGGCTGTCCGGCGTTCTCCCGTGCCATTCATATCCTTCCAACCCCAATATTTCGTAGCTCTTCTAGTGGACTAGTACATAGAGATGCGCGTCATTATCCCCTACTCATCACGTCATCGAAACATCGAGGTTAAGATTGTTTGCGTCGCCATTGATACCAAAGAATTGGAACCTAGAAAGGCTCGATTAATATTGGGAGCTAGGGGCCAGAAGCAAAGAGGGGGGAGGGAGGGAGGAGAGGGAGGGAGGGGGAGGGGGGTCTGATAAAGGAAATCATAAGGGTGCAAACACTAACCAATCTTCGACATTTAACGCCGTCGGAATAGGTTGTCCCTGGGCCGATCCGGTACTCCAGCTATCGCTAGGGCTCATGCCCTCCTGCATTGTTGTGTCGAACCCCGTATGCCATAGGCTGCCTAGTTGAGCTGTGTTGAATCCTGCTAATGAACGTGGTATATGGTTATTACTAGTGCTTGTGATAAAGGTAGGGTGCACAAGCTTACCGGCGTCTTGCTGTGTTGGTTGTTGTTGCTGCTGCTGCTGTGTATTCCGCTGCTGCTGGAAGGGATCATTTCCATCCATCGCCTCACCCGAGATCGCGGCATGGACCCCGCCCCCTTGTATTTGAGAGACTAGGTTCGGGTCCACATTCTGAGGGGCTGCCGTAGGTGACTGCTGAGGGTACGGGGGATGGTACTTTCCGGGAAAAGCTGGTCTGGTTGAAAATTCTCCCAGATGGCCTGGGAGAGATTTGGCGAGTTGCGGGTCACTAGATACAGATCAGGAGGCGTCCCTGGCATTGAAAATGATGGATTGAATGGCGTTGTTGGTCTCGTGTGAGGTCGCGATGTTGTTCCCCCATAAAGGCGTCCGTTGGTGGACGCGCGGGATTCGGGGACGCAACCGGTGGCGGCATAGGGTTTGGCGCGTGACCCGCCGTTGACTCGCCTTTCGTTGTGGGTGTCTGGGGACGCGACCTTTCGTACGATTCTTGAGGTGTTGGTGCGCTATTGACACCAAAATCAAGCGACATATCATTGAACTTGCGTTTAGTGGCATCCGCGCGTGCATGCTGGTCCAGTTGAGACAGACTCTGCTGCATTTTCCGATGTCTTTTCCCACTCGCCTTTTGCAGCTTCTCTTCCATGCCCTTGTTGCCTAAAATCGCTTCGAACAGCGTGTAAACCATTTTTCCAACCAGCCACACGCGAGACACTTCTTTGAGTGCGTTCATGCAAGTTCGCAGCCTGTCATGGGTAACCTGCTGGATGGATGGGACCGGGGACCTCATCTGGTAGACGTGCATGATGAGAGCTGAGAACAGGCTGTAGACGATAAAGGCGGGAGTGTAGCGTAGTTCGCCGTGAGCGGACAGGTTTTCTACAATCGAGGTAATCATGGCTGCGGCCTGGAACGCGATGTTTCGAGAGGGATACGGCGAGTCGATGGGTGTACGCGAGCTGCCGTGTGGGGGCATATGCGCACGATGGAGGAGGCAGAGGGTCGTGTAATAATTAGAATGAAGAAGTGCTGACCAAAAGTGATGACGGGGCATCTCCCAGTAAACAACTTTGGGGCAATTTTGCAGCCAGTCGGCCAAGGCCATATCACTGTGAGTCAAATCGATAGCGTTCCGCGGTCGGCCTTTTGAGGCAACGGAATATTGCTGCGAAAGGACAAGTCCCATGATCTCGCAGAGTTTAACGTATTGGAGGAAGAAGTGGACATGGATTGGGTCCGGTGGATAGTCGCTTGGAACATCCGTCTCATCCTCGATAAAATCATCTTCGGTGAGCATTTCCACGTCTGAATCATCCAGGCTGATGTGCACAGGGCGCCCTAGGGCAACAGCGACTGAGCGATCGCGGGTGAAGAGGGTCCACCATATCCTCTTCCAGAGGCGCTTGTCGGCGATATTGAGCTGTGACTGTTCGACGCTCCTATGCATTCCGGACCCCTGGGCGACAATCGTCGCGACCCGACTCCAGTAAAACACGTTTTTGGTAACGTCTTCCGGGCCTTCCCAGTACCAGCCCATAAGAAGGAGCGATTGGACGATAGTGACCCGATCATCCTCGTAGTTGGCATCATATAGAGCCTTGGCTCTCTTGTAGAATGTAAGCGCCGCGGGGTTGTAGACCCGCTCGCATCCATGAGCTGTGGGTTGCTACACACGCGAGATCCCGCTAGGAGGACCGCCTGAAGCAACAAAAGGGAAGGAGGGTTCTTGGGGTCGCGGTACTGCCGCATGAAGCGTGTGCGGTTAATCACAGGAACGATAGGGTGTACCCATTTGAAGTAGGAGTCGATCAATTCATCGCAGAGGTTGCGCGGGGGAGGAGAAAGGCCCCCTCTGATGCAATATTTCGATTTCGATATTGTCAAGCTCGGTCAGGCGAGCTCTCGACCCTCTAACATTTTCCGGCAAAGGGTAGTGAACGACATCAGAGGAGCCTTGGCGATCGTGTACGAGAAGTGTGAGATTTGATGATTCTCCAAGGTAAGCAACTCGACCAGCTTCTGTAATCGGGGCTCTCGTGAACTTGGGCTTCATCACTAGGTTCACGTAGGTGCCGTTATCAATCTCGCCTTGCCGTGCCTGTGCCTCGGTTACTGTAGTAGATGGGGTTCCTTCGGTTGTATGGTAGACAGTGGGAGGAACGGCGGCTCTGTGAGGTAGAACGCTGGTTCCGGCCGTGATACTACGAGCTCGGGGAGAGTGTTCAGCGGTCCCCTCATTGTTGCGTTCGCCACGGTCACTAGGGGCACGACATGAGTTAGGAAAAAGGGTTCCCAGCGGGATCCGGCTAGGCGAAAGATCGCAGCCTTAGGGAACATACCTATCGGCGTCCTTCTGAGACGTGCCCGTCTGAGTCTTCTTGCGTTTCGGAACCGGTATGCGACATTCGATTTGGAATGCTACACAATTTGTGCATGGCACTCCGAGGCTCGCGGCATCACATCGAACCTAACCTCACTGATTAGTACGCAAGCCCTTTGCGGTGTGCAAGGCGATCATGATTTGCGACATTACCTTTCGGGCATGACATGTCTACGAGGATGGTGGGAATTTGGTTAGCACGAGGGAAATCAAGGAACGCGAAAGCCGATCACGACGTCGGGGGAGGGAGAGGGTGGTGTAAGAGACGACTTGTCTCTCACTCATAGGTTCATCGAGAAGCAACGGCGCAAGTCGCTACCCGGTTGGTTTTCCGTACCTCACATGCTCGAGAAGCTCTCTGTCTGCAATCGTTCACCCAATTTCTGTCAGTACCCAGCACGCGATAATGATAGTGAATATTGCTGGTGAATCAAATTCAAGTCGGGATAAAGGGGCGCGAACCTTCGAAAGCTGACTTGATTAGCTGCCGCCGCCGCCGCTGCTGCCGCTGCCGCCGCCGATTGCGCACTCGAAGCGGCAGGAGTAGCGGAGCCCGTCGAGCTCGGAGCGGTCGGGGGCATTGGCGGGCGGCGAGCTTGACGGCTGCTTGACAGAGTTGGGCGTGTCTACGGACGACATCTCCAACTCTTTCGTTTCCCGGAGAGTGATACCTGGATCTAGAGCACGGGTTGTTCTCCTGCGGGGAAAGAAGAGCAGGATGGAGGGGGTGGAAAGGAATGGGAAATCACGAAGCAGAAAGTGGGGAGGGAGGTATGGTGAGGACGACTCGACAATGACATTCCGAATTTGGAAGAGAAGTTGAAAACGGAGTTGTGGCGGCACGCGGTGACGCGGAGCAGCCTGAGTGTATGGGAAGAGGACTGTGGGAGGAAGAAATCGGTGGATGTGAAGACCGCGACGTAGATTGAGAATCCCGGGGTCCGGAAGTCTTGGGGTGCGAGGTTCGATGTTGTGGGTGCGCAGTGGAGGAAAGTGGGGAGGGGCTTGCGGGACTCTGGAAGAGGTTTGCAGAGGCTTCAACGCTTGCCTGTGTGGGCTAGGCGCATGCTAGCAATTTAGTGCAACAGTAGGCACTGTATGAAGGACTCTCAAACCAGGACAGTATGGATCCATGCATTCACCATCAACTCAGCACAGAAGATACAAAACTGCGACGGACCCAGCTACGGAGGTACTTCTAGTTGTGCTCGCAAGAGCTGCTTGGTCGGGATCCATGACTGAGAAAGGGTGATTCGAGTATTACCCCTCAAGACGGTTGGCATGCCCTTGCCCGGCGGGTGAGTAAAAATTACTTTTCATGTCAATTGATGGAATGGATGCGTGGACCCAGACTGACTGGAAGATGCCGGAACAAGATATTGATGGAGCCACCCGCAGCATGGTCCGACAGTGCTTGGAGAAGAAGGGGCGGAGTATCACAGATCAATTGAGTAGCACGATTGCCCAAGGCTCCAGTGCACCCTGGACTGATTATTCAAGTTTTAACAAACTTTTACGGCAGCGCCGGAGGAGCACACATCGACAGCGTTGATAGCGCAATGTACACTTTCCGCCTTGATCACTTAAACTGATGGAACGGTAGAATGATGATGATGGTGTAAAACGTAAAACTCCATGAATGGAGAGCCGCTGAGACCAGCCACTATTCAGGTTCTCCTCACCGCAGCCAAGACAAGGAAGAAGAAAAAAGATAAAAGATAATAGTCCGAATACATGCACAAGAAAGGAAGGGGTTATACTTGAGACCTGACCAAGGAGTGGAGAGAATTAGAAGTGTGAGAACATTGAGCATGGAAAGGAAGCAACAAAAAAAAAAAAAAAAAAAAACAGGAAGAAAGCTCACCTCCTTCAAGAGGCCCAGTAAATTGGAAAAGCCCGTAAGAGTCAGAGGATGATGATGGGCTAGGCTTCCTCTTGAGGATCGAACTATAAGTAGCACTGATTGAGTGAGCGTTTTGCCTCTCGTGCGAGTTGCTCTTGCGCTACCCCACATTCTATTCAACTGCCATCAGTAGGCTGGTCTTTAGATTCTTGCGCCCCCAAAAGATCACAAGCTCAGATCGATTCTTGCCGTCCGTTCAATGACAAGGAGGGCGCCACTTGCTGCTGCACTCTCAGGGTCTTGGCACTGGAAAAGCTGAGAGCGGGGAGGGGAGGTTCCATCTGCGCCCGTGGACCGGAAATGAACAGTGCACGGGATTCACGCGGGTATGTACATGAGGCCTCGAAACGTAAAGTTGATGGTGAGTTTCTTGGCCGCCGGCGCATGTCCCAGCGCGGACACGGTTCTCGAAGAGGAGTCTTACGGCCGAGCTAATGCTGGCTCAGAACCACCAACCACAATGAGGCGAAATGTGCTCCGCTCGTCAGACCATCCCTCCACCCCGCACAAATTGCCCCTGCCCTCCACAGTTCGATTGCTATTATTATTATGTGAAGCCCAATTTCTACAAGTATTGAAGGAAAACACAAGTGACCAACCTGGGGTAGGCAGGCCGAGCTCGTGTGAGACGATGGGGTGCCACCCTGCACTCGCGCGGGGAAGTCACTGAGAGCTGAGCCGGAAACGTGGGCACAGGCACATGCAAACCTATAATTCCTGTGCCAATTTTAAGGTTGCAAAAATCCTACTGCAGGCAGGTCGTGATTCAATGCATCCGCATCTCATGATCACATGTGAAAGACAGGACACATCTTCACAAGTTCATAAAGGGGTCCCTTTTTAAATCAATGAATATAATGGATCAAAACTGCAAGCACCATGTCTATCTAATAATACCTCGAGTATCTCGCGTCAGTTCCAAGTTAGTGGGCAGGTCATTAGTGACACGGAGGCTTCAAAGCTGTGCTGCGTTCCTTTCCGCGATCTAGAGTGGCCCATCTATTGTGCAATGGATCTCTTCTTGGCCCATCTCCAGACTCGATTTTGAAGGATTCTGATGGCCATTCTCAAATTGCCATTATTATTCCCCAATACATCCATTCTCACATTCTCATCGCTGTCAAGGAGCTAATATTGCCACCCCAACTTGACAAGCTCTGTCTCAATATCTTGGCGATTCTGCTTGTAAGAAGTAACTCGGGCATTTCACCCGTTTTCCTCCGGGGCAGAGACTAGATTGGGAGGGACCCCCTTGACACAGGTCTAGCATGCGACGCTCGTGCAGTCCCCTCCCGGCGATAGCTGTATAAAATTGCAGGGGTGACGAGAAGGATGAGGGGATTGCAAGTAGACCTGTATCAGTCATGAAGGCCCTCAGTAGCGTTTGGACTATTAGGCTCGCCAGCTGACCATCAATTGATGTTCTTCCCCTGAAAGAATCTAATATTGAGATTGACCCAAGAGGTTCTCACTCATAACCCCACACTATACAACTGACATATGTTCTAGTAGTTTTTTTCACCGTTTGAGGACTTGTTTTTACTTTCTTTTCTGCAGAAGGCACTCCTCCTCCTCTTTACACTATATTTCGACATGGAGCCTGCATGTGGCTTCCGTGTGTCAAACAACCCCATACCCCGGACGGGACTGGTGCTTTCTCAGCGAAGGATGCGATGATCTACTGGTCCCTGTGAGTGTTCCAAGCAGGGCTGGATTCTCGCTACAAAACCTCCAAAACGTTACCGTTTAGCCAGGATGATAACCGGCAATTCCGAGGACTAATTACGAAGTATCAAACTCATCTTGTCAAGAGCACATTCCCCTGTAGGCCACAGGCTCGCTCCAAGTAATAATACTATTGTTCCTGAATAATACCCCAAATCGTCAAGGCTGATGATACACCCGCCCCTCTCAGTTTCCCCTCCCCTTCACCTGCTTGTCTTGTGTCATCTATCATCGTATGGAAATCAAGGGAACGTCTCGTCTCTTCGCTTGAAACTTTGGGCCCTGCGGCACTACTTCGAATGTAAGCAACATCCACTTTACCACTTTCGAACGGTTGGAGAGTACTTCATGCGGGGGTATTGTCTGAGGAGGGATGCCCGTTTTTTCTTCTTCTTTTCTCTTCTCTTCTGCGAGTATGCCCCGTCGGATCTAGTTCATCCTCCTTGGCCCTAGGTCTGACACATGTCTTGAGAACGGCAAGGATCAGAACGCATTTAATAGCCATGCCGGAGACGACTCTTCAACCCGACATTAAACAACCATGATGTCTGCTCTTCCTGTCATATGAATAAAAGTGGATTTCCTGTCTCGTCACTCTGCGCCTTCGGGAATTTCGGTCCAACAAACTTGATCGATCTGTTTCATTCAGCGATGTAGGTGGGTCCTAATGACGGCGTCTGAAATTGTGCCGAGGTAAGTCTATGAGTATTACATGTATGGTAAGGCTGAGGTGTCTGAACACCTTTGAGTGAAGCACAATTTACCAAACCTGGGTTGGGGTTGACACTGGATGTATTAATGCGCACACAACCGTCCATGCTATTGAGGATAGTTGATCTAGCAACTCTGTATCTCAAATAAAGATAAAGAGGCCTTGAATTGCATCGGGGCCCTGTGAGCCCATGAGGGCAAGTTGTCGGACGACCTTAGCGCTTACATATATATGCTCCATTCCTGGCTGGTCCCTTTCACAATGAGTGGGGGATTAGTGATTAATAAGTTACGCGTGGAGTGTATGCCGCTTGGCCATGTGCACATCTATATTGGCGTGAGGTTGTTCGTGCGCGTCTCTCAGGTGGATGGCGGCTGCGGCTCAACCTCTATTCCCGAGATGAACAATGCACTCACACCTTCGAGGGCCGCAACAAAGACACACATAAAACTGGCAATGGCGAAGTGGCTGATTGTCGACCCAATCTCCAACCATGATCCCTCATCCTTCACAACCCAAAAGAAATAAAGGGTCACAATATCGCTGACAGTCATGGCTAACATGAAGAGCGCCGATGGCGCCACTCCAAGACGCTTGTTCAGCACCCCAAGATTTGCCGAGATCAATGCAAAGGGAATCACGATCTTTAGGATCAATAGGGCGCCCTGGGAGAACGGGTCGAATACCGGGATAAGCCGGCAAACGCTCTCCAGGCTAAAAGACGATACTGATGCGACATTGCCCGTGCTGAAGAAGGCTGACTGAAGAAGAATAAAGAAGAACAAGGCGACCCTCGCGTCTGCAAGTTCTAGGGGCGGAATCCCGTCTTCGCTTTACCCTTAGTTGTGGGTCCACTCGAGATTCGGGGTGCTGCGGCCCTGGCCGCAACCCTGTCAACATAGATTCGGTGTTCCAGGCTCACCCACGAGACAAGGGTCACCGAAAATGCAACGTAGAACAAGCCCTCATAGGAGATGGTGAGTAGGATGAACGTTGGAGCACATGTGAGAAACATGACGAGCAACCGGTGAAGATAATGTTTGTTGGTGCGTGTGCGGGAGGCGAGTGGCATGGCGAATGCCCCGACTAATTGTCCCAGTTAGTGCACGGTCCGAGAGGGAAAGAGGGTCTACGCGGAGCCATACCCATAACTACCCATCCAACAATTTGATTGCCGCGTGGAAGGCCTTGCTTGGCCTGGAGAGACAAGGCGCTCGAGCGTGTAACGACCATCGCGAGTATGATAAAGCCGACCTAGGTGGCTAGGTTAGCACTCTGCCGTATTTTCAAATGGCACTCGTTTTGCTACGCTACACTGGCCTAGACATGCACATACCTGGATCCCTATTAAAATCCTGCCAAATCCATGGCCCTGGAGAGTTCCCGGTAACCGCGATTTGCGAGATGAAACGCCTGACAATATAGCATCCTCAAAAACAAGATAGAAGATTCCAATCAAAGCCATTGGAACACCGCCCGCCATGCTAGCAACAATGTTAACGCTAATACCTCCTAACACTCGGCAATGGCAACTCACATCAATGGGATGCTTTCCGTCTTCATGGCAGGAAACAGCGTAAAGGTGCTCATGATAAGGCAGGATACCATCCACGTTCCTGAGAGAACAGCATGTTTTTGGACGAATCCGATACCGTGACCAAGAGGCCACAGAACTCCAACGAGATAGAGTACGGTCAGAATCTCGCGATGGATATAAGCAAGGGCCTATGATGAAAAATTTCCCCTCTTTAGTAGCTGGCAAGCACTTTCGGAAGCCTTTGAGATGCGTGAACGTACCAGGGATACAATTAATCCAACGTAAAGAGTGGCATTAATGAAGAGAGAGAACAGTGCGGGACCTGACTGGATATGCCCAAACAATACCTGCCTTCCTTTTGTAAGAATAGACCGCCGGGCATAAACTTCTTCCCAAAAGAAAACTGGAAAAAATGCGTATGCGAAGTAGGCTAACGGCGATTTCGAAATGATGAATGACGCATATAGCGACACTAAAACGGAAGAGAATGCAATGTTGCTCAAGGGTGTTCGTGAAGGAGGGGTGGAGCTTTGCAGAACATAGACATCCATAACTGTGGCGAGAGCAAATGCCATCCACCCCAGATACCCAATGGTAATAAGCGCCCTCAGAAACAGCCAGTCGTACGTCTGGAGATACCTAAACCCTTGTAACCCAAGCTTCATCAGGGAGTCCGATTCTTCAATAGCCTCTTCGTACTGCCCCGCCAGAATTAGCTTCTGTATAGATGTAAGTCGTTTGGACGGAGTAAGATCCGGCTGGCCAAGGGGCTCGAATGCCTTGTATCGCAATTCGGTTTCCTTCTTCTTCGCTTCCTTGACTCGGTACATCTCAAGTATCTCGCGCGCATTGAGGAGAGATGCCTCTGCCTTTTCCTTTATATCAGCTGACAAGTATGACAGGGGCAACTCTCCAACAGAGTTGGCGGGAAACTCGGCGCCTATGAGATAAGCCATCAGTGCTGCCACGTCCGCCTGATTAACGTCATGGCGTTTGATGTGGTCCAGCCCCCATTCAGACGAAAAGTCATCATGGCCAGGCGCAATCGCATCGGGC
Organism: Parascedosporium putredinis; assembly: GCA_949357655.1. Lineage (NCBI taxonomy): Eukaryota > Fungi > Ascomycota > Sordariomycetes > Microascales > Microascaceae > Parascedosporium > Parascedosporium putredinis. The sequence goes on along the minus strand of CASHTG010000021.1, from coordinate 102,263 downwards.
ACTGCAACGGGCTTGGCGATTCCGGAGCCCCAAGCAATGAGGGGCGTACGAGTGTTGTCGGGGTGGCCATCTCCATGACTACCCCAGTCACTCATACCATGGTCGGCCGTGAACACGAAAGCGGTTCGGTCATCTTGATAGAATGACTCAATTAATTCCACAATTTCTTTTACACCAGCATCTACTACCTGTAGATTATGGAGGTATTCTTTGGAGTATGGACGATTGAAGTGACCCGCGGTATCGAGGCCAAGGAGATGAAGGAAAAAGACAATCCTATCCTGGCGAAGAGCCTCATTCAGGGTCTCATTCCTGGTAGCCTCGGCAAAGAATTCCTTCACGTGGTCGAAGACCCAGTAGTCAAGAGCAGTAGCATCCGAGGAGAAATCCTCGAAGTCTTCACTATAGTAGTCAGCATCTACCCGGCCAGGCACTGCACCATCTCGAAACATGGGCAGGATATCCGGGCTACCCCAGCTCCATGTATGGCGACTCCGATTGAAAACGCTATCAAAATTAACGGGGTTGAGCTTCCAGCCCGTTGTGACCGCGGAAACATCCTCGTACAAGCCAGCGATAAGTGCAACATGACCAGGGCGAGACTCTGTGGGAACTCTCGTATGGGAGACACCAAACGTGCCATGCTCGAGTACTCGGGAGCGCAAAAACGGGGCAAGCGGTCGGGGGTGAGATCTTCATCTGACTTGGGATACGGTTCAGGGAAGGAAAGGAATGTCTTGTCGGCGCGAAGCCCGTCTCCTAATTCGGCAACAGTAGTTAGCGCGGGGTTGGTTTGAGATCAAACTCCCACTGAACCGGAGCTTGAATTGTGATAACTATGGGGTAGGGTTGAGGATTCATCGCACCAACGAACAAGACGAGGCGATCAGCAGGTGGCATCGCGCCTGGTTCTTTCCGCTCGAGCTGGAAAAGCTCCATGCCGGAGACGATGGGGCTAACGAAGTAGATATCAAAGATAGAAAAAGATAAACCAGGTGAAAGGCCATGGCGAGGGCTAAGAAGCCCAGGCGGTTGATTCCCGCCATGCTATGAGATGCGAGAGAATGATCGAAGCGAGGGCCAGGGCAGGAGGGGAAGTGCGCCACGACGCTGAGAAGGATGAGGATTAGAGCTCTTATGAAAAAGAAAAAAAAAAGAACTTGGAAGGGGATAAATGGGAGTAAACGAAGGAGAGAAGGGAAAATAGATAAAGTAAGGCCTAAATCTAGAGGCTCGTGTTAGCCATTTAAAGGATTGTGCGAGGCAATGTGATTGTCTAATCCGACAACTCCGTGAAGAGGAGTCTCTCACAAAGGCGAGTATTAATGTTGGCTTGTTGAAGAGAGCGGCCTGTTGTGGTGGTGCAAAGGTTCAATCCAAAGCTTGGAGGTGAGTCGAGAGACTTCAGCTGCCGTGCTGCGTCAGTTGAAGTCGGTCGGCCCAGCCATTAACGACGCGTGCGCGCCAGGTGTCCCCTGGATGGATCCGCTTCGATCAATTGATGGTGGGATCCGTCTATTAGTCCATTGATCTATTACCATTTGGTCTGTTGACTCAGCACCTTTCACCAATTAAGCACCTGTATTTCTTGTCCATCCGGGTCACCCCCTTTCGATTGATCATTCAGTTAAAAGCCAATTTTAATCACTGGCCTTCCAGGTCCTCGCGGCTCAACCCGACAATATTAGGGGTCCATCCGAAAAGAAAAAAAAAAAAAAAAAGGTCTTTGGAGCCAATCCACGTGCGGAAGAAGCATCCAAGACGAACAAACTAGGCAAAGAGAGAGTACTTTGCTCTTTCTATATTTCTCAGGCAAGCTCATTATTACTCTTCCCCAAAGCCTTCAACACATCTCCGGTGGAGAAACGAGAGGAATGAGCGTGCCCTCTTGGTTCTCAACCTAACCAGGAATTCGCATCCGTTACCAAGGTCAATATTCCCGCGTAACAATTCAATACTATACGCCCACTGCATGCCTAGACGGAACAATCGTGAAACAACCCAACCAGAGGAGAGGAGAGAAAGAAATACAGTGAACGGGCCGCCTTACTCTGCAAGCTCGGTCAAGGCTCTCGTCACTCTGGCATAAAACTTGGCCGAATGAGGGCGTGGGAAGGTAATCTCCTCTCTCAAGTAATCCGGTAGTATATCAATCAATGCGCTGTCTCTATTTGCATCCAACTGTGGCTGATATGTTACGTGCGCTTCCTCAAACCCGTCCCCAGTAGCGTCGGTCTCGATGCATAACTTGAAATGCAAAGCTGGAACCAAACAAAAATTAGTGCATTGGTGGGAAGACGTTTGGTGCGGGCATCGCGCAATGAAGAACTGTACTCACTACCATTTCGCCCCGTTTGCAGACAGTCAAAGATATCTTCCTTGTCATAAAACTTCACCCCCTAACGATTAATCCTGTCAAGTCGCTGTAAAGGTCCTCTTTCATTTGCGCCGCTTGAATGATGTCGGAGTTTACAGTGCCACGAGCCTGACCCTGCGATTTTACCGCACTGCCGGGCACCTTGGCCAAGGTTGCCTCGGCTGACCGACTCACCGCGAGCTTCGTCGATAGAGATTTATTTTCGGCTCGAGAATCAGAAAGGGCTGCTGTTAAATCTTCGAGTTTTGCTGCAAACTAGCAATCATCGATTCTTGCGCTTGCATCGTCTTGGCTAAACTCTGGCCCTCTTTGCAAGCCCCACCTGGGTTTCAAGCTCGGTTTTGAGATTCCAGATCAGATCTTTAGAGGCTTTAAACATTACACGTTAGCGATGTTCACAACTTCTCCTAGAGAGGCGCGACATTTACTTACTCTGCGCTCTTTCTTCCGCTTGTTTTCTCAAGCGATCGAAGTTTCTCTCCGCTTCTCTCGCGCCAACTTCTTGTAGATGGCGATATTTTGATTCCAGGATCTCGTGTTTCTTGCTCAATTCGCCAAGCTTCCGACGTAGGGAGACATCCGATGTGTCCATGTCGAGTGCCCTTCGGGACCTAGCGCTTGTGTGTGGAATCGCTGATGGAGCGGGCCCCTCGACCGCGTCGCTTGAAGCACCTGGGGAAGATCCCCCAACTCTTCGCGTTCGTCATCTATCTCCATATGTTCTGTTGTTTGCGTCTCTGGTATCTCAGTGTCATATAGGGTGGGTGTGCGCCCACGGCGCCTCTTTGGTATTATTGTGGGAAGACACGAGCTTGGGTCCGCGTCAGCAGTTGGGCGGCCACTCTTCTTACCACTCTCGCCATCGCCATCGCCATCGCCATCACTACCGCCATCTGCCTTAGATGCGGGTTCCTGTATTGTAGGCCGCTTAGGGGCCGTACGCGGCCTTCCACGGCCCACTTTGGGCTTCTCGGTAGCACTAGTTCCACCGTCCTCAGTCGTGGCTCTGGTAGCCGCCATCTTCTTGTTATTCCTTTGACCCGAAACAGACCCTGATCCCTCTTCCACATCATTGCTGGCCACAGCAACAGCTGTAGCGAGTCTGCCGCTAGTCCGGTGAGCCGAAGTCTTCGGGGCGGGCTTCGTCACCCTGTTGGAGGACCCCGCTGGCCGGCCGCGGGGTCTCTTGGTCGTCGTACCCGCTGTCATAGAAAAGTTGCGCCTGTTTCCTGATTTACTAAAGCAAGGCTAAAGAAGCGTCGCCAATTGTGTAGTCCTCGCGCGGGCGCGGCCGAGCTGGTTTCTAACGAAAAACCGATGAAGACGTGTAGTAAAAAGCTCGTGCGGTTTGTCGTTAAAAAGAACTGTGTAACTTTCTTATGTTACCGGTGGGTGGCTAGATTGGGGTAGGAAATGCGATATGGGTATGTGATCGTATGCGCCGAGCAAATGTCGCAAATTCGTAGATCGAGTGAACTAAGAGTGAGAGGGGAGTTTCCGATATCCTATTTGGGAAAATAAACAAGAGACATCAACATCCTCGGATTGTGCCCGGGCACCGTTTTAACACTGTGCTTTCTTTGCGCAGGCGCAGCGCAGGTGTGGCAATACCCATATTGAGGATGGTGCGAGAATTGATTCGCTCGCGGCTGTCAGCCTGAGGTGTCAGGTCGGCCTAACGAGGTGAACTTTCACATGGCCACTCCCATCACCGAAAATCAAGGCGATTGATTACCTCCAGGGCCTCTTTTTCTTTCTTCTTCTTTTTTTTTTTTTTGGCCCTCCCCCTCTTCTTCACAGGCCTCCCCTCCGCTTTGGGCAGCCATCATCAAGCCCTTTCTTTTAAGCTCTGCAGATAACATTGAAGTTCAAGCGTCCGTGAGCGTTCGGCTTGGCTTCTTTCGTCCTACGACACTCACGCTCCGCCGTCCCCCTCCTCCCGACACACGAAGCCTAAGCTATACACCGCAGTGCTCGGCCTTATCACAAGTGTCCGACCACGCCCGCCTCGCCACCTTTGCGATGGCAGATAAACGGCGAGTTGACAGCCTTGCTGTCGATTTTCTCCTTTTCGCTGGTCTTGTAAGATACCTAGAACAACTTCAAGGGGAACCGAATTCCTAAATTTCCCCAGCTAGCTACCGGTGCCTACGTCATACGCCAGGTAATATCGAACGTCATCGCCGACCCCGAACGCGAGAAGCATGAACAGGCAAGCCTTCGGGCGAAGGCTCACCTTGAACGCCTCCAACGTGAGAATGACCGCAAGAGATCAGCAGACAACGGCTCAGAGGATGCTTCTCAGCGAGGACCGAGAGTGGAAGATCTAGCGCTCAACCAGTACGAAAATATTGTTGCGATGGACATGGTAGCGTCTCAGGATATTCACGTTGGCTTCAATGGTGAGAGCGTAGCCTATCGCCGACTGGAACAAAAACTTGCTGCTAACATTTGGGATAAGACATCGGTGGGCTTGATGGCATCATCGAAGAGCTGAAAGAGTCGGTAATTTACCCTTGACGATGCCTCAACTATACTCCCATGGTGGTGCACTGCTGTCAGCCCCGTCAGGCGTGCTCCTATACGGGCCCCCAGGCTGTGGCAAGACGATGCTCGCGAAAGCCCTTGCACGGGAAAGCGGGGCCTCGTTCATCAACTTACACATCTCAACTCTTCTCGAAAAATGGTACGGGGATTCAAATAAACTGGTTCGGGCGGTTTTCACTCTAGCCCGCAAAATGCAGCCCGCAATTATATTCATCGACGAAATTGATGCCGTGTTGAGGATGCGAGCCAATAGTGATCACGAAGCGAGTGCCATGGTTAAGGCTGAGTAAGATCCCCAGATTCCATGTCCAAGGGTTTTTCCCTTTTGGGGGAGGAAAGCATCCTATGAGCATCATTTTGACTTTCATTTGGCCAGATTCATGACATTATGGGACGGCTTAACCTCTGCGAGCTCCTCTGGCCTTCCTGCAAGGATCGTAGTGCTGGGGGCGACAAACAGGATACATGACATCGATGAGGCCATCCTCAGACGAATGCCCAAAAATTCGCGGTTGCCCTTCCCGGTGCGGAGCAGAGGCGCCGTATCCTGCAACTTGTCCTATCCGATACTAAAACAGACCCTGAAGAGTTTAATCTGGATTACATCGTCAAAGTTACCGCTGGCATGTCTGGCAGCGATCTTAGGAGGCATGCCGCGATGCAGCAATGGCGCCAGTAAGGAGTACATTCGCGCAAACCGCGATGGTGCGGTTCAGTCGCGGTCAATAAACCCCGATCACATCCGTGGTATCCGTACTCAAGACTTTTTCGGCAGAATGGGTGGTCAGACTTCAGGCACTGGGGCCCATAAGCAGACTTCCGAGAGCACCGCGCGTGCAGAGAAGGGGTCATCGAACGAGGAAGTAGACTTTGAAGCAGAATCCTTAGGTTAGGAACGGCTTTCCGCAGTCTTCGGCCGATATTCATGGGGGCTAGGTCCCATATGTAACCGGTTTCTTGTATTCATATGCATCAATGGAGTTAGTGTAATGCTGCCTTTAGGTTATGATATACTGGGAGTCAAGGGAGGCACAAACTCAAGCAGTATTTCCTTCTATCAACGTCTAATATTTGGCCGAGTTCTTCTGGTCATATCCTGTTCTCGCTATGTTTTTGTTCCTTGGGACTCATTTTACCTTACATGCATTCTTTGGGTTTTGTAGCGTGAAATCCACACTTTCAAATCTACTGGCACGAGTCGCTTTGGCGAGAACTTGATATTATGAATACTGGATTATCGTCTTAAGAGCCTGTGCAGGTGGCTGACGGTGGCAGGGGCTTTGAGATCCATTGTGGATTGTATGCCGGCAAAAGAGTCAAACACCCCGCAGGCCCGAGCTGCTCCCCAGGTTTGGAAGAAGCAATGATCTGCCGACACCCTTCCCACCCAGAATACCTCCTAGGCCATAAGTTTAGCCTGTCAAAGATCATGCTTCCGAGCAGAGATTTTGGCTGATCTCACCCGCCTTGCCCACCTAAATCGTGCTCAAGGAGCGTTCCAAACAGGCCGGGCTTGAAGCATTTCCAGAGAATAGTCTCCGGATGTAAACCTGCGTTCCGCTCACCCCACCATCTATTTTCAGTAGTCACCAAGATGCCAGGTTCGGGTCGGCATATACTTGTACTTCTTTGTGGGTCGACTATTTATTCCATTGACCAATCTCCGCGAAACGCATTCCGAACCGCGAGCGATGGCGACATTTTCAGTTTTTCACTCCTAAACTAGCGGTGCTGACTAACTTCCTTTTACACGCCTTGCCCGAAACTCGGCTCGAAGTGTGTGACTCGGCTTCCAAACGACAACTCCTTCAACATCGCAAAATCGCGCCAGCCCTGATCAGAACCAGATCTGCGATCTGACAAGCCTTCACTTTGCTTTGCTGTTCGCATCTTGATCCTTTCTTGGTCCCTCCACCCCACCGCCCCCTTCCTTATATCGTTATCATGACCCCTCTCCCATCACAGGCGGGGAAGCCGTTCAAGAGAGTTGATCTTGACGGTCACGAGCTCCCTCCTTCTCCAGCCCCTTCCAGTCCCCGTAGTGGCCGCCGGCGATATGCCTTTGCTACAGAACTCGTGTATACTGATAGCAATGACCAATATGGCTCTTCGAGTGTGCCCATTTATCAAACCGCTACGTTCAAGCAGGTAAAAGCCACCGGGGGACAACAAGAATACGATTATACGCGATCGGGGAACCCGACGAGAACGCACCTCGAAAGGCACCTCGCCAAAATTATGAATGCCTCCAGGGCATTAGCAGTCAGCTCTGGAATGGGTGCTCTCGACGTAATCTGCCGGCTACTTCGGCCCGGCGATCATGTCATAACTGGTGACGACCTCTACGGAGGGACTCATCGACTTCTTACATACATGGCTGCCAACCAAGGCATTGTTGTCCATCATGTCGACACGACCAATCCCGAAAGCGTACGCCAAGCGGTCTGTCCAAGGACTGCGATGGTACTTCTTGAAACTCCTACCAATCCACTGATCAAGATCGTGGACATTCCTTCCATTGCCGCCATGGTTCACGCTGCCAACGATAAGTCTCTTGTTGTCGTCGATAATACTATGCTGTCGCCCATGCTTTGCAACCCGCTTGATTTGGGTGCCGACATCGTTTATGAGTCCGGGACCAAGTATCTTTCAGGCCACCACGACATCATGGCTGGTGTAATTGGCTGCAACGATGTTTCTGTTGGCGAAAGGCTATTCTTCACCATAAATGCCACCGGGTGTGGGCTCGCACCAAACGACTCGTTCCTCCTACTCCGTGGTGTGAAGACACTCGCGATCCGTATGGAAAAACAACAAGCTAATGCCCAAGCTATTGCGGAATTCCTAGAATCTCATGGATTCCGTGTGCGTTATCCTGGGTTGAAGTCTCATCCCCAGTATGACCTTCATTGGTCGATGGCGAGGGTGCTGGCGCTGTTTTAGCCTTCGAAACCGGCGATACTGCTCTCTCAGAGCGCATTGTAGAGGCTGCAAGGCTGTGGGGCATCAGCGTTAGTTTTGGCTGTGTCAACAGCTTGATTAGCATGCCCTGCCAAATGAGCCATGCAAGCATCGATGCCAAAACAAGAGAAGAGAGACAGATGCCGGAAGATATAATTCGGCTCTGTGTTGGCATAGAAGATGCGAATGACCTCATTGATGACCTATCACGAGCTGTACGTACTCGGGCGCAAGGTCCCATATGTTCAACCGTCTGAACCTATCCCGCTAACTTTTTCTCTAGCTCGTACAAGCAGGTGCTGCCAACGTTACTCTCGATGGATTTCACGCTGCCAGGACTCGCGTAGAACCTGAGCCGCCTGTGACAACGGAAAAGCTGCATAGCCTCTTATCTAGCTTTTCTGCCAACTCAAGTTCTACGTAGCTACTAAACAATAGCTATGGTAGTATGCCTTCAGTAGCCTGTTTGCAATCAATGATGCACTTTCACCGCACGTTGTGTTGCCGACACCTACCCCATTTTCACGGGACCGCCACTGTATATACTTGAGGGACGTGTCAAAATTTTGGGGCGATTTTGCCATATCCCTGGCGTTCGCAAATAAAAGGAATCCCATCACCCAATATTGCACCTTTGCTAAAAGTCGGGCTTCCGCTTTCTCTTTGTGTGCTATACTCGGTGAATATTTGCCACCAATGTTACGGACGGCTCATTCCTTCGTCCGCCGATACCACAGCGACCAGTCCCTTGCATTGCAGCAACAGCCCCCATATACCCGTTCCGAGGGAAGACCGTCTCCATCTCGCCTACCCAAGTCGCTTGGAGTATTGCATATGGTGCATACTTCGCGTCAGGAACCTACAACCCCTCTATTATAATCCAGCTGTAAGTCTCCATAGCACCTAGATATGAATAAGATGCTCGAAGAATAGCTAGCTCCTAGGCTTTACTGCGATTATATATATATATATATATATTTTAAAAATGACGTGAAAAGTGATCAATGAGAGCGCACCAAGCCCACTCTATTATAACCGGGAAAAGAACACAACGTTTGAATAAAACCCCAGTCCTCCGGGATGAAGGAGGACCGCTATGCAGGATGAATTGACGGTGATATAGACTAGTGACAATGACGACAATACTGAAAGCTACAGGCTAGACTAAGAAAGATCAAACCGATCAGGTAGGACTGTAGGTGCCACTAGTGTCCAAATATACATTGCGTAGCAAACCCAAGCACATATAATCTTGACCCAGCTGGCCCAGTATGTCCGGCCAACAGTTGCAAAGTCTCCATCCTTGGTCGCATCATCATAATTCATCGTTAGTAGAGTAGCAACCCAGGCTGTGGCGAGGAAGAAAATTATGTGGAATACGCAATAGTCGTATTGAGTTGTCGAGCGCTCATCATCCTGGCCGCTAGGTGAGCCATCCTCGCTGTCGTCGTCATCTGACAGGAGGGCATCCGCCGGTAGACTCCCTTCTTCTACAGCGCGACGAAGGGCCTCTGCCCGCATTTCTCTCCTGGCTGAGGGTTGCTGGGTAACAAGGTCGTGCTCATCATCTTCGGGAAGACGAATGCCACCACTTGAACCACCAAGCCCAAGGCTTTGGGTGGCCGCGCGCGTAGTGGTATAGGCAACAGCCAGCATTGTAATAATGGCTCCGATAACCACAGACGTAGTTCTCGGGCCTTGAGCTCTGACAAGAGGATTGCAGTTTTTATCATCGGGTTCCATCGAGACGGCTGACATAGTCAAATAGGTGCAGTAAACCGCAACCATTGCGGCCTGTGCTAGGCCAGCTTTTGGATTGTATTCCTGGACGGTTGGATGGACAGATATTGCGGAGGCGATTACCCAGAGGAGGAGGTTGATGGTGATCGCAGCCTGATTCATGGCACACCCCTTGATGCGAAGAAATAGTATTGAACAATGGTCATAGCCAAAGAGGCAAGATACATGCCTAATGTTGAACCAATCAAAACGGCCCGCCAGAGCTTTGAATCGGTGTTTTCAATCTGTGCTAGGCAGTATTCCGCCCAGGTGTGGGCCAGATCAATAAGGAGGATAAGCCCGAGAACGAGGAAGACCATCGCAGCCATCAACGCCACGTAGTTACCCCAGAAGAGAAAGAAGTTGTCAGGAATAAGGAAGGATAAGACGATGAAGACGAGCCAGGCGAGGACTTTAGGGCCCCAGAACCCATTTTGAAGTGCGGCGCGCGGGTTTTCGTCGACCTAGTATTGATGAGAAGCCCTGCCAAGATGAGATGGAAGAGGCCGAGAGCGAAGCAGAGGCGATGCGCCGCAAACCATCCATAACATTCCCCGTTTGGACAGTTAATTTTGACATAGTCAAAAGTAAGATGTTGCAACTTCTCAATTGCCCAGGGCGTGAGCATTATCCACGCGAGTATTGAATTGACAAGCAAGAGGAGCGCATATGCGATTCTCGTTGCCACACTACAACGAGTATGTTAGCATTTACCCCCCTCTACCGTATACCTATCGCCGAACTCATACCTATTTCCGCACTTGCCACAGGCGCTACATATCACGGAACAAGTTGCAGCACCGCAGCAACTAGCGACACAGGACAAGATCTAAACGGAGACAATGGGTCAGCGAGACCTTGCTCGGTGAAAGCGTGGTGGGTAGTTACCCACAGTGCCCATACTTGGGACCGCAAGGAGCGGTAGCGATAAAAAGGCGCCCATTTTCAAAGATTGATGTCAGCGCCTCTGCGATATCAGTCGCTTGCAAATGACACTCAAGAAGAGACGATGCGTGGTTGAAGATTGCGGGGTGGAGCTGCCTTGATCAGGAGGCGAAGTCGGAACCGCCGTCACCCGTTTGCCGCTCTTTCCCAGCCTTCCTGGCACTCAAGCCAAGGCTCCGACCATAGGTGACAGCCATGACCATCACGTGAGGATTACGTCGCGACCGGACTGGGACGGACCCGGACAGTACATCCATGGATCAATCATGGCTACCTCCTTACAGCCCACTTTCACTGAGGAAGTTTCAGCACCACTCGCGAGACCCCACTACAGAGATCTTGGTGCGTCTTCTTGAAGGCATTCGTCTCGTAATTTATCAATTAATTCCAAACTAAAATTAGCTTTGTAAATTGCGGTTCGGTGTTGGTATCAGAAGGAAGAAATTTTGGTACACGGGGACGGGATGGAATAAAGAGCTCGAGTAAAGAATTGAATTAGTATCTGAATGAATAATCACCCCCAAAAGGCTCCTGAAACAATGATGGCAACGCAACGCCACATTCCTCTCAGCCAATGCGGAGGCATGAATTGTACACTACGTGTGCCACTAATACAAGCTACCTGGATGCTGATCCCGAGAGCCAAGTTTGAGCACATGACAGCCCCTCGTGGCTTAACATTTGGCCTGGCCTCCTCACCTCCTCCTTGACCATTGCAAATCGGTGGACGGCGATTCTCTCTGATATTCAGATTAGGCATCTGCGTTCTGTCTTGAGAACAGCAGACACTCCTCTCCCCCATTCGTTTCAAAGTCGCTTAGAGTTTCTCTCTCCCCAATATCCAGAACTAATCCATCAAACATACCAAAGGCGGACCCTCGCCCTAATCTGTCTTCAACGCAGCATGCATCAGTTCTGGGTCCACTCGAGATAACCTACGAGAATGGGAGACCCGAGTGTGCATCGTGCCCGCATCGTGGCCAGCGCCGCTGCGACGGCAATTTCCCTTGCCTGTGGAACAAATGTTGGTTTAACAATCGCGCGCAGCTCCCTACTTACCCAGACATGACAACTTACTTCCCTCGGCCCTTGCTAGTATGTTTATTCCGCATGGGCGCCCCAGTTCGCAGACCGCCTCAAACTATCCTCAACAGAGAGCAATCTCATCGGCCTTTTCGGTAACATGGGAATGTATCTTGTGGGCTTCCCTGTTGGCGTGCTAATCGACTCTCGAGGGCCTCGCCCGGCTGTGATTGCTGGCATGACTCTGCTTGCGCTAGGCTACTTTCCCCTACATCAAGCTTACGACTTGGCAGCTGGGCCTGTGCCGCTGCTTTGTCTCTTCTCTTTCCTCACAGGCCTAGGCTCCTGCATGGCATTCACTGCGGCCATGAAGACGTCAGCCCTAAACTGGCCCGACCACCGAGGAACTGCCACCGCATTTCCTCTTGCAGCTTTGGCCTCAGTGCGTTTTTCTTTTCGACCCTTGGAGCTATATTTTTCAACGGCGACACAAGCCCATTTCTTCTTCTTCTTGCCTACGGAACGGCCGGCACCGTGTTCATCAGCCTGTTCTTCCTGCGCGTCATTCCTCCCCATAATTACAGTGTAATTCTACCAGCTGATCCGGTTCTCGATAGCGGCGTCAACCAAGCTTCCGACAGAGCTAGAGATGATATCGCCGTTACAGAGCCAACCACACCGCCACGCGACCATAGTGCGTCGCCTATTCTTAACAGTTCAGATCCTACTGACCATAGATCAGTGCAGAGTGACGAAGAACTACCTGAACAGCTGCCCCGCTATCCTGGAGAGAGCCCGCCCAATACCCTTCCGCCTGGCGTTTTCACTGATCACGAAACCTCGGACGAAACATCATCTCTGATATCCCATGCTTCATCGCTACCAGGAGAAATACTTGTCCAAAGCAGCGTTGATATCCGTCGGTCTCATCGCGTAGACCTGCGCGGCGTGCAACTTCTACCACTTCGGCGGTTCTGGCAGCTATTCGTTTTGATGGGAGTCTTGTCGGGAATCGGCCTTATGACTATTAAGTATGCTTTTGCTCTCCCTACCTTACTATAGCCCGGGGTTGTCCTCTGACAATTGTAATAGTAATGTGGGCAATGTTGTCAAAGCACTATGGCGAAAGTATGATGACTCGGCCGACCAAACGTTCATTGTCCGAACACAGCAACTCCACGTTTCGATTCTTTCTCTATGTAGTTTCTCGGGGAGACTTTTGAGTGGTATGTGGGTGTAAAGATTGAAGAGCCTAACGATCATAATGTTGCTAACTTTGAACGCCCACCTAGGCGTTGGCTCCGACTTCCTTGTCAAGGTCCTCGATGCTAACCGACTTTGGTGCATCGCTATCGCGAGCACTATCTTCTTTCTTGCACAACTATGTGCCATCTTGATTACCAACCCCCACCTTCTTGCCTTTGTGTCTGGTCTGTCAGGTCTTGGGTATGGCTTCCTTTTTGGAGTCTTCCCATCTATCGTTGCGGAAACCTTCGGAATTCACGGCCTCAGTCAGAACTGGGGCTTCATGACACTAGCGCCGGCCATAACAGGCAATGCATTTAACATCTTCTATGGAAAGATTTATGACACACATAGTACGGTTGGGCCAGGCGGCCAACGTATCTGCCTAGAGGGCGTCGAATGTTACAAGTCTGCATATGTCACAAGTCTTGTTGCGAGTGTAGTCGGTCTTGGCTTGGCCCTTTGGATCATTCAAAGCGATCGGAAGGCAACCCTTTTGGGGGAAGGATGAACAAGATGATCACTAGCACAAACACGCCGAATTCGAACGAGGCCAAATAATCAATATCAATCGCAACTCCCATGGTCCTGTTTCAGTGTGCAGCACCGTTGGTGTGAGGCGTGAAATAATTCCGCTATGACGGGTGCGGAGAAGGTCACGGAGAATCAAACAACACGCTCGAGTTCTCTCTCGTTGCGCTGAAGTCGAGATTCGGAAGCGAGGTTTCGCCATCCAGCTCATGTCCCCCTGAAGAGGGTAAGGCCTGGCAAATAAGATAGAAAGGACGGAATAAGGCACATATAGGAAATCAAGATTCACTGGGGGCGCCCTGTGAGCTCTCTATTAAACATGTCTGTAAGATATTAAGTAAACCAAGGCAATGGTTAATGCACTCTTGCCGTTGAAATCTATGTACAGTGTTGAACATAGGAAAGATGGTCGCTGAAAGGACAACACCAAGCCTCCTAGAGTAGTATCGACGCACTCTCGAAGCGGATGCGACTCGTTCCACTTCGTCAAAATTACGCTAGGTTGAGGAAACAACTAGGTATTCAAAGCCTGCCGAGTAGGGATGCCAGTTGCAGGCTTTAACACAGAAACCATCGAAGAGATGAATGAGGGCGCTACTACCCCAGGCCACATGAAGAGGGGCCATCTTAGTGGTTGAATCACCGCACCGTCTGGCTAACTATACCTGCAGCCAAGTTCTACCATAGCTGGAAAGCGAGGGTAAGTCGTCTGTCTCCCTAGCCATGAGCGTTCCCTACAAGCCGGGTCCGTGGAAATAGGGCGGGTGAAAGGATCGCGCATTGCTTGAAAGCCAAGCCGATCCTAGCACCAACGACAATTCATGTAACCCTGTAGAGTGGTGTCCGAGCCGCGGGCCCCTCTTCCCCACAACAAGAGGGTATTGGGCGAGGGCTAAATTTTGAAGCCACCTATTGGTAGGCGATATGTCCAAATAGCGGGATACGTCCTGGAGTGAGGATATGGGTCCTAATTCGAACAGACGCAACTCTCGCAGGCAAAGGGTATCCAGAAAGTCAGGTTTCGTTATGTACAATTGTTCCTAGCACTAGACATAGCGCGGAACATATTCGAAGAAAGATAAGGGGTGTTATGGAAGGGTATGTGGACCGCAAAAACGATCACGGCGTTTTCCCACGTTTCCGAGCGTCAATTGCATCGTCATCAAAAACTGCCCTGAGGTTGGTAAGAGACCATGAGCCAGAGGTAAGATAAATAAGCACTAGCCATGTAGATATCAAGTGGACGAGATGATGCAGACGGTAGGCGTAGCTAATGCCATAAATCCCAGCGTAAAAAGCAGTACCGATGCATAGCGCCGGTGTAATATGCCTGAGTCGGCCAGTTACTCGAGGTATCATCTTCCCGGTCGTCATATTCTCCACGAGAAAAATGAATGAAATAATGGACAGGACGTTGTGGTGAGAGGAAAAGGGGGTTAGCCATTGAACGGCAAGATTTCGCAGCCACACAGCGAGAATTGGCAGGTTGATGGGTAACACCCAGAGCATGAGAAGGAAAACCGAATGTGCGTAGTTGTAGAAGTTGAAGTTTGGCAGTTGCCGGTGAGAAGAAAGAGCGCGCAATGCACGAACGGTAGTAATCAGTTGTACTAGACAGGCGACAAGATAGGCGAATTGATAAGGAATGAAGGTGGATACTAAAAACAGGAGAATTCCAGTGGTTATTGCACGCCGTTGGGGAGATGTTGGAGAAAAGAGCATGGGAGATGTTGTTCGGCGCGTTTCGTCGATCTTGGCCACGTGCTCGGCGAAGATGCTAGAGATGATTCCCGAGAGCTGAACCAAGAAAAGAGTGAGGTAGTGAACGCCAACGCACACTCCGACGCTGACAGTACCAATTATCGGGACGAGGAACCAGAAGAAGGGGTCGGTCATTCCGACAACACTATCGTTTTGGTAGAAGTCGGTCGCCAACGTGCCCTTACTAGTTCCTGATCCAAAGGCTTTCGAGGCTCCCCAGCCAAATATAGAAAGGAGTGTGAGACATAGCACAGTGACCGGGAACGACCCACGAAGGGCAAGATCTAAGCCCTCCGTGAAAGATACGAAGACGCCAGCTTCGTCGTATAGTTGGAACTGTTTGGCGAGCACGAGGGCAACAATCAAAAGAGGGAATGCTGCAAATACAGTGCGGTACCGCATGTATAGCTTGCCAAAGCTGCCAAAAATATCGAGCTTGAGGCTTATCACTATCTCAGTTTCGCATGTCGGATCCGTCCAAATCTGGAATCCAAGCCCGCGCTCCTCATTGTAGGATATAAGGGGAGGCGGGACGAACGGTGATGTGCCATGGATGCTTATTTCTGCCTGCTTCGCATTGACGAAGAACTTCGATTCGTAAGGCCGGCTTATATGTTGCCTCACTAAGGGTGCGAAGAGTTCCACGAACTTTGTGCATTCCTGAGATTCAACGTATAGATGGTAGGCCAATAAGCTAGACTCAATGCTTGGGATACGAACTTGAGAAACGGTTGAGCGGTTTGGTGGCAGGCGCAGGTTCAGTCCAAACGCAACGAGTTCTGGTAAAGTCGCATCTTTTGTATGAAGAGAACCAGCATGGTCCGCGAATTCGGCGAGGACAAATCCGTCCGTAGGGGTGGACGACATGTCTAAGACGACGACAAACTGATGTTCTGCCAGTACCTCCGCGTCATACTCTAGGTAAGAGAAAGGGCGGGCTTTCACATTCTTAGCGGAAGGGAACGGGTACTTTGAGTCATGAGTTGACTGGGGCAGCGTTATCATGTCAGAAGCCGCATTCTTGCAAACGAATTTTGCGGACTCGTCGCCGTCCACGGATAGATCAACGACTACAGGCAGTGCGAAAGTAGATTGGCCAGGCTGAGGCGGAGCAATACTGCAGAGAAGAACCTCGAGATTGCCACTCTCACCGGGGGTGAGAGGGGTGTCCGATAGAAGGGTAAATCGAGTGCTCTGTGGAGATCCTGGTGGTTGGACAGGCATGAGATATGCTCTCGGCCCGGAACCACGGCCAAATTCTCGGATTGTAAGTCGCTCCCCTTCGGGAATCACAGTGTTTGTGCTGTCGCCGAGGGTGAGAAGAGTGGATGGCAGCTGCAATGGAAGGGTTTTTCTGCGTCCAGCTCTAGGCCAGTCAAGAACCATTTCTTAAAGACTCTCATCCTTTCCGCGCGCGGCTTAGTTTGTGAAGCTCTTCCAACGTCCACAATGTTATACAAAGCTCGAGTGACAACCTTCCGAAACTGATCACACCAGAGGATAGCTTGGTGGTCCATGCTGGCCCAGACAGTTGGGATGGTGGTTGTGAAAACAGTGAAGCCGTGTGTTTCGGGAACTATTGATTCGATGCTTGCATAATCCGACGGCACTACAGTGTCCAGGCCCCCAGCGATTGAGACGAGCGTGACATGCCATAAAGGGTTGTTATTGGCCCATTTCTCGGAGTATGCGTTCCTCCAATATGAATTGATCGTATCGTATATCTGCACAATTTCACCATCGAATGTAACGGGCGGCTGAGAATGTGGAGCAGACATTGTCAGGATCGTATTGATAGAATTGGTCTGATAATTAGGCATGACGAGCATTGTTCGAGCCACGACTCCGCCCATCGAATGACCCAAAACGATGACGGAGGTCGGATCGGGCAGGTCGGTCGATCTTGGGGACACGCGCGGGTCCATATATAGTGAGAGAATGTATCGTATAGCCTCGTTGAGGTACTCGGCTTGGTCGAGAAGAGTCTGGCCATGAAATGCAGTGATGTCCTCATTGAAGTCAACGGTAAAGAAGTCCAAGTTGCGAGTTCCAGCGGCCATGGCGGCCTCATCATGTTGGACAACATCATTGAAGTAATTCGAAGCTTCGGCTGCGATGGGGCGAACCTGTTTGTAACTTCCGGCATTTCCGGGCACGAACAGGACTGGGATGCCTCTCAACTATCGTTTGATCAATACGCTGTCAGTATTGGAAAATAGCAGGTCGAAAAAGGCAGGAGAAGTGAGGGTAGAAGGTCATTTACCTTATCATCATTTACTGTCTGTTCACGATACAGGTAGAGGGAATATTTACTCGCGAAACGGGTATGCTCCGTATCGAATTCACTAAACTTGATATAACTCGGCCGCATATACGACATTCGACAACCCTTAGGGTCAAGATGTTGGGTGACGAGCGAGTAAAGAATGGTTGCAAGCAAACCGAGGCCGATAATAGACGTAAAGAAAATTAGGTAGGTGATCGACCATGGTCCGCGACGTATTTTCATCGTAGACGGGTTTGGATTCAATGCTGAGGCTTTGATCCCCTGGCCCGCGGCGACCGCCTTGGATGCGGCCACAACAAAGTTGGGTTCTGCAGTACCATTTCGGTCCCTATTAACCTTCCAGGTGATATTTGTTGAGCGCCTACTTCTTGCAGAAGATGGAGAGAGGGGGGTCGGAACTCGGTCGGTCGGGTGCTGCCACTTCGTTGACGATTTCGAGGGGTTTTCCTGGTCGACGGTGGATCCGTCAGCGTCTCTAGAAGACGCAGACGGCCGGCCCTTCATAGGGGAGAAGACTCCCAATGGTAGGAGTCCTCAAGGTGCCGGTATGGGAGGTTTATGAGAGAAAGGGAAGGAGCGCCCTGATGGCAAGGGCATGTGTGTTGGGACGGAAAAAGAACAAGTGAAGAGGAGAGGAGAGATTTGTTAACCAAGGATAGCTTGGAGACGTAAGTGGGCCCGGAAATTGTGGGAGGTGGGACTAGTGAAGGTGTGTTATTATTACGACATCAATCGCCTAGGCAAGCCACAGTCCATCCCGCCCACTGTGGCCAATAGGGAAAAACGCCTCTAGAGCTTGTTCACTCAATGAGCATCTAACTCGAATCCCATTTCCGAGATAAGAGTCGCTTTACTTGTAGCAGCAACTTGTCGATTAATGTGTAAGTGTGAAGGAGGAAGAAGACACCCGTCTTAGGGTTGAGAGGCGGAGCATATTGCGTGTCAAAGATGGGAGCTCAAGTGTGTGGCGGCCAAGGGTGGATTTGTCACACAATGGAGGCAGCAAGCGCTGAAGAGAGAAGCTTGATGCAGACTTCAAGTTCCAAATGTAAAACACAGAATTTAGAGTTTAAGTCATTCCGGTGACCACAGCGACCATAGGGCGCCGATGAGGATCAAAGGTTAGGCCTTGGCGACGTCGTAAGGTAATCAACATAACATCAGACCAACATTGAATCAATCGATGTTGCAAGACGCCTACAACCTGGGAGGAACACAAAGATAATCAGGATAATACCGAGATCCTGCTCCTAACGATTACTACTTGGCTTTCCCGCAAGAGGCAGCTCATGTTCTTCACATGACAGGACACCTAAACACTATCAATTCCTCAGTTGAACATCAGCAACTAGAAACAAGATCCCAGTAGAGAGATCGATAGTAGGCACAAGATTCCGGTCGTTGATGCAATTTGGGTTGGTGGCACGTATTAATAAGAAGATGAGATGAAAGACTTGTCTGAATGTTTTCGACTCAAGAAAGCCAGAATTTAGTCAGACCTGCCCAGTTACTAGCTAGCTTAGTCATGCACTGTAGCGGCTAGATGGAGGTGGGATGGAGCAGGGAAATTGGCAGGCGTGATCACGCGTCTGATATACTTCGTACATTATGAGGTTATAACATAACACGCCAGGATCCGCGAGATCTAACTATCATGGAGGTGAATAAGTCAATATTAACATATGCTTGCTCTTTCTACTCCACGAGGATTCAATTCTACCCAATTTTAAATTAAGGGAAGCGGAAATATCACTACCATAAAATAACATCATCTGCCAGGACATTGAAAACTTTATTAGTATCTTTAAACAATCAGCCTTACATTCTCAGTGAAGCGGCCGAGAAGCTTTTTTCCCCACAAAGACACAGTGCTTTTCATTGGGTCTAGGCAGGGACACTAGAGAGTGCAAGCAGGAAAAGGGGTCTCGAAGGTAGCAAAGGACAACGCGGAAACCATCGTCTTAAGACCCAGCAGCCCACTCTTCCAGCCTCGGAAACACAAGACCAACATTGCCAAGAGCAGCTCATGAAGCCACCATGGCAACAATTAAGCCAATTGATGGAGCCTCTGTAAGTCCGGAAGAGTCACTCGCTGGGTATCTACAACCCTCTACTAGAAGGTTTTTCATATCTAACCATCCCCACTCTATCGCTCAAATAGATCCATCGTATACAGTCTGGCCAAGTTATAGTTGACCTGTGTTCCGTCGCTAAGGAACTCGTTGAGAACAGTGTGGATGCAGGTGCTTCAAGCATAGGTCTCTATCCACGTTCACTATACCGCATTTTACAATCCCTAACTTACTGGCAGATGTGCGCTTCAAGAACCAAGGTTTAGAAACGATTGAAGTCCAGGACAATGGCTCTGGTATAACTCGTGATAATTACCCATCTTTAGCCTTAAAGCACTATACTTCCAAACTCACGGTTTACGATGATCTCTCTAATCTTCAGACCTTTGGCTTCCGGGGAGAGGCTCTCTCCTCGCTATCCGCCCTCAGCCACCTATCAATTATCACATGCATAGCTGATGACGCGCCCAAAGGATCTAAACTGCACTTCTCTTCATCAGGGACTTTGGAGAGCACCTCAGTCGTCTCTGCCAAGCAAGGCACCACGGTCACTGTCGAGGATCTGTTTTATAACCTCCCAGTTCGCCGCCGAGAACTTGAACGTCACATTAAGAGAGAATGGACCAAAGTCATAAGTCTTCTTAACCAGTATGCTTGCATCTTGACCAATGTCAAGTTCACCGTATCACAACAACCTACCAAAGGAAAGAGGATTATCCTTTTTTCCACGAAGGGAAACCCTACAACTCGAGAAAACGTTTTGAATATCTTCGGAACAAAGACAATGGCAGCCTTAGTGCCCTTGAACCTTGATTTGGAACTAGAGCCCACAGCACCACGACTCTCATCTCAGCATACGCAGCTGAAGCCTCAGAAAAATCGGGTCGTAGTGAAAGGACACGTTTCGCGTCCAGCTCACGGAGAAGGGCGCCAGGCTCCTGATAGGCAAATGTTTTTGTCAATGGGCGCCCATGCGGTCTTCCTCAGTTCGCAAAGGTCTTCAATGAGGTATATAAAGCCTTCAATTCCTCGCAATCTCCTTTCATCTTTGCCGACATTCAGCTCGACACCCACCTCTACGACGTAAATGTGAGCCCAGATAAACGGACCATCTTGCTTCATGAGCAAAGTCGTATGCTCGACCACTTGAAAGAGTCCCTGAATGCCGTTTTTGAATCTCATGACTATACAGTTCCCGCTTCGCAGCTAGCGAGCCGGGGACTTACATCTGCGAAGAAGACAGGCGTCACGCCATCAACACCGAAAACCCCGCCCGTTCCGGGCCAGCCCATTCCTGCTTTGGTCAAGTTGAATACAAGTGTGACCCGTATTGCGACCAAACACGGTGGTGAACCTAGACAGGAGATATCCTTTCCAAGCATTGGTGCCAAGGGGAGGGGACTCTTTTCTCCCTATCTGGAGCCTCAGATCAAGTCTTCGACCTCCGGGACAAAGATGAACATGTGCGCACGGAGACAGAAACTCGTTCTAGCTACACTATACCCCCCTCTCCGCAGCTAAATTTGAAACGGGAGGGCAGGAACCTACCCCTATCGCTCCTACTGGCTTAGTCCGCTCACACTCGCCCCCATGCAAGGGAAACGGCGGTGAACCGGAGACATCTCCGTTACATGCCGCTAAGGTCTTGTCAACATCCCATCAAAGAGCCCCTATCCGCCAGCTAGCAGTTGCCAACGATCAAAACAGATCAAATGTTGCTTATACCTCCCCACCATTCACCAGTCTTCTACACGACAGAGCTACGGGCCCGATGAGCTGACCTTGCCGGCGTTTCGAGAGAAAGCCACTCAATCTAAAGTGGCAATGGCGCCAGACCGAGACCGGGAGCTTCAAATAGAAGGCTCCGTGAATTTGGAGTTTTTCAACAATGGGACTGCCCCTGTCGGTGGAGCAACAGGGGGTTCAAAGGAAGATCCCACCGTGCAAGGTGGCGTAGAGCCTGAGGACGGTATAGACTTTGATGAGGAGGAGGCCGAGGGTTCCGCGTTAGGCCCCGAGACTTTGCATATCTCGGCGAATGGTGGCAGAGATGCTTCAGGCGTGGTCGCCGGTTGTAACGCCAGCCTTGCCTCACAACCGGGTGCCATTAATCCCACCCTCGCGAACAGGGAACCACATCCTGCCACTGGGAAAATATCAGCTAGACGCAAAGAAGCTACTCTGCGGTACGAGCAAACTGTGAGGCTCGACATTGAGAGTTTGCGATCAAGGGTCCCCCATCTGGTACGAACCCAAGGCGCCCAGTTACCAGCCGTCAGCCTATCCAATGATGACGCAAGTGCGGAAATTCAGGATGCGGAAAGAAAGCTCTCTCTCGCGATCTCAAAGGGGGACTTCAACAGAATGAAAATCATTGGTCAGTTCAATCTTGGATTTATCCTAGTTTCCCGGCCTGCGGGCCAGCATGATGGCCCCGTCGTTAGCCATACACCGCAGAGGCGTGACGAGCTGTTCATTGTCGATCAGCATGCATCAGACGAAAAATATAACTTTGAGCGGCTCCAGGCTTCGACCGTGGTTGACTCTCAACGCTTGGTGAATCCTAAGTCTCTCGAGCTGACGGCACTAGAGGAAGAGGTCTTACTCGATAATCTTCCTGTGTTCGAAGCCAATGGTTTCAAAGTCGCAGTCGATATCTCGGGAGATTCTCCTGTTGGTGCAAGGTGCCAGCTTCTTGCCTTGCCCCTTAGCAAAGAGACAGTCTTTACAGTGGCTGATCTCGAAGAGTTGATCTCCTCCTTGCAGATAGCCCTTCGAGCTCGGAAGGCAGATCCATGGTGAGGCCATCCAAAGTAAGAAAGATGTTTGCTATGCGAGCATGTCGTACTAGTGTTATGGTTGGAAATCCCTTGCAGCATCGAAGAATGGAAAAGCTCGTCCGTCGTATGGGAGAATTAGACAAGCCGTGGAATTGCCCTCATGGAAGGCCAACAATGCGGCACCTTTGTAGTCTCGATAGCTGGGATGGAAATAAGTGGGCGGCCGATGGTAGTAGAGGAAATCCCGGCTTGAAGCGGTCTTGGGCAAGCTATTGCCGTGAAAACGAGTAATTTTATTGTCATTAGGTATCCTCAACGAAATCTTCTGCAGTGGGGAATGTGGTGAGGTAATGAGTTTCAATATCTCCTGATCTTTCAACATGATGAAGTTCATTCTCGCTCGCCAATAACTCCATCTCTATCCGTACAAGGAGGCCTTGAATGCGTGGTCCGCTACAAACTAAACAAAGTCCCAGACTTTGTTACCTACGCACATACATAAACACACATCCATCATCCAAATATCCCCATATCCCCAATATCCCTAAACACCCTCCAAAAAAAAAAGAAGGAAAAAAGAAAAAGCCATACCCTGTTGATAGGAAAAGGATGCTTTCGAAATACCCTTCAGCCTTCAACTCTGCACTCTTGATTCTCTCACATATCATCATGTCGGCCATATCTCTCATAAGGTCTTCCCGCCCTTCCCTCCTCTGCAACCTTCCCACTAACATTACGGCGACCAATCCTGGAGGTTGAACCGTCATAGTCATTCCCAGAAGAGACGTGACGGTTACTGCCTACCATGATTGGCGGGGTTGCGGGCTTCAGCTCACCGTACGGTTTTGAATAGAAGGCCACATCTGGCTGGATCGAGCTATTTCGATAACCCGCCACTTTAGTAGTCAATACAGGGGCTGATTTGTCGCCTGTATCATCCGGAAGGCGGCTGTACTTGCTGGTACTCATGTCGGAAAGAATATCGGAGGAAAACGCATAATAAGGGGTTTTCGGCCGAGGCGGTGCAGCAGGATTCAGTCGTAGCGGGTTGGGATGATGCGAGCCAGACACACTTATACTATCTTCACAGTCGCTACCCGTGAGGATCTCATTTTCCTTCTCTCCATCCGAGTTCGAATCGCCATATGCATACGACTGATTGAATCGACCCCAACTTTGCTTTTCCTTCTCATGTTCCTGGGCCGCTATTACGCGGTTGCGTTGCTGGGTACGAGATATCAATGAGTCCGTGGCATGCCAGGTCTCGGTGAACTTTCCGCCTCTTGGCTTCTGATTTCCGACGGGGCTAGGGTTATCGATATCTGGGTTCCCCATACTTGGCTCGTCCATAGGTATACCTACGTATGAGCCCCTTTGGCTCAGGCGAGATGCAGCTGTCGAGAGAGTTTTAATGTCGGTGGAACATACTGAATGCCGGGGCGATGCGCCAGGAGCAATCTGGTAGTGGCGGCTAGGCAAGTCCAGACGAGAGTCCCGGTTACTTGAGGTAACGGACAAACCACTGCGCGTCGAGTGGAATGGTACAACCGGGCCACGTATTGTCGATGCCGTAGAAAGCCGCTTATCAAAGGAGGCTTCCGTGTAACACGTGGAAATGGAAGACTTCGCACGTTTGTGGCGAGAACGAGCGGTCAAATGCTCTTCGAGGGGATTCATGTCGGGTGGCATGAGGGCAATCCTCCTGAACATGACGCCAAGCCAGAGCGAGATGCAAAGACATAAAATTTGGAGACCTCCTGCTGCCAGTAAGACGCAATACAGGATGAGAGCGAACGTGGGGGCGAGCGTCTTATTAGAGAGTAACGTGGACCACTCTTCCGAGTGATCGGTAACGATCTTGGCTCCGTAGGCATAGACAGGGGCAACACAAAAATCCGCCAGAACAGCGAAAAACTGATACGCCGCAGATGACGAGGGAGTGCGGCCGCCCGCAGCACGGGCAAGATGGTATATGCCATACGCGCAATGAAGAGCAGCTAGGCCAGACTAAGTTTCATGTTAGTTTTTCACCACAGAGAGTCGTCGTCCTCGAAGCCGGGCTGCGAAATTCCTACCACTATCCTCAAGGCCCAAGTTACTTGATCATCAATTCCAGTAATCAAAATGGTCATTGCTAGAATTCCCAGACTGGCATTGAGTCCCAGCAGTCGAAGGATAAGTTGGATCTTTCGCATCCATACAATCCAAGACTTAGTTCTACGACTCATGGGTACGTGTTGAGTGGCTCTGTAACTCATAGGTGAATGGACACTTTGAATGCCAGCCGAAGTGATATCGAAGCGTTAGTGTACTGAAATCCCCATATTGTAGAAGAAGGCTCATACTCAGGATGGCGGTTGAATGAGATCAGGGGTCCTTTTTGTTGGAACTTCTTAGGTTTAGGTTCAAAGCTAGCCCTAGTCACGGCCTTGGGGTCGAAGGGCTTCGTTGGTGATTTTGGGTCGTAGCGCTCGACGCCATCAAGGAACGGCTCGTATTGAGCCAACATCATCTACCACACGGCGGCGCGACAGACTCCTCTGATATCGAGAGAGGGGTGACTTAGGACTTCCTTATAGATACGTGCGTGAAGATGTTAAAAGCTTTCCATAGAGTACAAGCTATAGACCACACAAGGGCATGGAAAGCATCGAGTTGCAGTCTTCGGTGAGGCGAGAGAGAGGAAAGAGCTATAACACAACGTATTATCTAGAATAGGCAAATGTCGTGACAAGATATTAAAAAGAAGTCCTCAGCTTATTCCATTGGGAACGATTCCATGTTTGGATCACCGTCGCTACAGCAACCCTATTCGTCGCAGCTCCGTTCAGAGTTTCAATGCTTAGTCACATGCTGAGAAATCGGGGAGGACGGTGGAATATTAAATAAACCACTTCGTTCCTTCAAATGCACGCTCATGGCCAAGAGCTATGAGCAATGTGTAAAATATTTTCCTTTCTTCTTCTCGGACTTTATGGCACCGATTACTGTATGGTATCATCCTCCAAAGGCACTTCGAGCAAGTTCAGTCATCCGAAGTGACATCTTCCTGGTAGTTATTTCGGCCGCGAATGGCTGCCCACTGGCGTAAGGTCATCCTCAGATATCCTTTAAACAGCACTAGGGCCGGTGTTGCTAGCCTAGATCACCTTACTTTGTGCTTCCAAGCCGTCAGCACGTTGGTGCATGGAGAAATCGGAACCAGGATTTTCATCAAATGCATCGGCTAGCATTCCCAGCACGGGGTTGGCAGCGATCGCCCCGCAGGCTTTTGAAACCATGCTTCTCTAGCGTCAAGGTGCCTGTGGCAAGGCACGACTCCTACTTTCGAGTAGCTATCATTGGCTCAGGTCCGGCAGGTTTTTATACGGCCTACCGGGTCATGGCTCGAATGCCATCCGCCAAAATAGATATGTACGAAGCCCTTCCCGTCCCGTACGGGCTTGTAAGATATGGAGTGGCGCCTGATCACCCAGAGGTCAAGGTCGGTTGGCACTTTTATGGCCCGTATCTTTTTCCACTAGTATCGCCTCGCAACTAACTAAATTTTTTGTCATAGAATTGCCAAGAGAAGTTCGAGGAGGTTGCATCATCACCTAACTTCAGGTTTCTTGGCAACGTATCGGTTGGCTGTGATCCAAAGGAACCTGATAGAGCTAAAGTTGAACTTTCTACCATCCTCCGCCATTACCACGCGGTGACATTTGCTTATGGTGCGGTAGAGGATAGGCTCTTAGGCCTACCTGGAGAATCCCTTCAAGGAGTTCTCTCCGCGAGGCAATTCGTTGGGTGGTATAACGGCTTGCCAGAGTACGCGGGGCTCAATCCTGACTTAGAGTCTAGTGATACTGCCATCATTGTTGGGCAAGGAAACGTTGCACTCGACGTAGCAAGGATCCTCCTATCTAGCGCTGAGGCTCTAAGAAGAACAGATATTGCGGAAGAGGCTCTTGACAAACTCCGACGAAATAGAGTCCGGCAGGTCCGGATCGTCGGGCGAAGAGGCCCGATGCAAGCACCTTTTACAATAAAAGAAGTTAGGGAACTGATGAAACTTCCCGGGTTGGCATTCGAACCGATCAAACCAGGTCTCATTCCATTGGACCTCAGCGCACTTCCGAGACCAGCGAAGAGACTGATGAGCCTCCTACAATCCGGATCAGATACGAGTCCAGCCTTCAGTGATAAGCAATGGTCCCTCGATTTTTGCCTCTCACCAGTTGAGTTCTGTGCTAGTGCAAACAATCCTGGCTCCGTTGCTAGCGCGGTCTTTGAGAAAACGTTGCTGTCCTCCGTATCGGACCCTGGAGCGAGTATTCGTCCGGCTGGCACTACAATGACCTTTCAATCACCCTTGATATTTAGGTCTATAGGTTACAAGTCCATAGCCCTGGACGGGTTCCGTGAGGCGGGCATTCTGTTTGATAACCACAGAGGTGTGCTGGTCAATGATGGCTTTGGGAGGGTGGTGGTTGATGAAGAAACTAAGAGCCACATCTCTCGATTGTATTGCGCTGGATGGGTCAAGCGAGGCCCAACTGGTGTGATTGCCTCTACTATGCAAGACGCATTTACAACGGCAGATAGCATAGTGAACGACGCAACTGCAATACTCGAGCCCGCAGGTCCGGACGAACTAACTGGGCTAGCGGGCTGGGAGGGGGTCAAGTGTGATACACCCCGTGGCCACCTTCCCCGCGTCGTTAGCTGGCGAGACTGGCAGCTGATTGATGAAGTAGAAAGAGACAGGGGAAGGCATCGGGGCGAGAGCGAGTGAAGTTTACGAGCACACAGGGTATGCTTGGCATTCTGAGGTAACGATGCTAAGTGCCCAAGGGCACCTCTCTGATACGTGTATTTGTAACATTAACAGCCATCTGAGGGTAAAAAATGCTATCATTCTTTGATCTTGTTTAACTCCTCCGTCAACTTGGGAACTTCGCTAAAAAGGTCTCCCACAAGACCAACATCGGCCACTTGGAAGATCGGCGCATCCGAATCCTTGTTAATCGCAGCAATAACTTTGCTGTCCTTCATGCCGGCAAGGTGCTGGATTGCTCCCGAGATGCCGATAGCCAAGTAGAGTTCCGGCGCGACGACCTTCCCTGTCTGGCCAACCTGAAGACTATTATCCGCATACCCGCTGTCTACAGCTGCTCGAGAGGCACCAATTGCGGCGCCCAGGGAATCGGCGAGCGGCACCACTATCTTATCGAAGTCTTCTTTTGACTTCAAGCCACGGCCTCCTGAGACAACCCGGCCAGCTGTTGCTAGATCAGGACGGTCGGACTTCGTTAAATCCTCCGAGATCCACTCTGTTGATGTTTCTGGGTTTGGGTCGGTGCCCACTTCGATTGAGCCGGAGCCACCTTCGGAGGCTGCAGCTGGGAATGCCGTTCCTCGAACAGTGATGACCTTTATCGGATCTAATGACTCTACTGTAGCAATGGCATTTCCGGCGTAGATCGGGCGGATAAAGGTGCTTTCGGACTCTATTGCAATAACATCTGATATCTGCTGTGCATCTAAAAGAGCTGCGACTCGAGGCATGACATTTTTCCCAAACGCCGTGTGTCCAGCGATGATGTGCGTATAACCGCCGTTTCGGATATTGTCAATTAACAGAGGGGCGAAAGTCTCCGGAAGACCCTGCATCGAGGGGGGTTTTTGTCAGTAGTTTAGATAAAATCTCATACAAGTCTTGTACCTATGATGGAGGGCTAATACCTTTTCATAGGCGGCGTTGGACACAGTAACGACTTTATCAACTCCAAGAACTTGTGCAGCTTCTTGGGCTACCTTGGAAGCATCAGTTCCAGCAATGAAGGCATGGACTGGCGCCCCAAGCTTAGTTGCTGCTGTGACCGCACTTAGAGAAGCTTTGTTTAGTTGACCATCACGCTGCTCGAGAATTGCCAAGGTCGAGAGAAGATATCTGTGCCTCGATGCAGGATTAGAAGCGTGAATATTGCGGCTCACACGGCCCAATGATGGCCGAATATAATTTGAAAACATCGTATTTGTCAAGCCAGCTCAATAGTATTGTTGGGGAGATCAGTCAAAGACGGCGGCTTTTACTGCTCAAGCCCTCAAAAGAATTTGAGATCGTGAGGTGAAGCGGCCGAGAAGGTGCGCTTGTCCACGGCCCGAGGTCTTACATCCATTCTACGTTCTTCTCACTTGCAGGAGAACTCTGACTAAGCCATAAAAATCCGCCAGAATATCGGCGGGTCCTCGGAAGATATTGTACTGCTGCTTAATCTTTTTGGCACTGTGGACACTCATCCTGGATCGCATCGCTCTGTCCAGGACGGCGCGCCAAAATTTCACCCTCAAACGCGACTTTGGAGCATTAGAGGCTATCGGTCAGCCATCGCCAGCAACGCTACAGTTGTCGCGTCATCAAACCCCAGCGTTCGGTTGCTATAAAAATTTGCGTATTATCTTATCGCAACCGACTGACTCCCGCTTTTACTCGGAAACAAGAAGAACTTCATCCGTTTCTCTCCAAGAAACACCCCCTGTTTTCATTCTTTTCAACTGCCCTTCCCGAACCCCTTCACTTTCCTCTACATTACATGACTTCGACAAGCATGGACGATTCAGTAGAGTACGGCACGCCGGCTAACGCCCAGTCCCCCGGCGCCAACGCCATCCTAGCCCAACCTCCTCTTACGCAGTCTGGGGAAGGATCAGAAGGTATCTCATCAATCGTTCAGGACTTATGTCACCCCATTACTGATGCAATCATGCGCTAGATATTCAGATGGCCGAAAGCATCGAACCGGAATCACGTGTAAAGCTCAATAGCAGTACACCCGCGCCCACCGTGCCAAACCCTGACGATGATTCGTCCAACGTCAACAAAAGCATTGCCGTGGGTGTCGAGGATGCTGTCATGGTAGAGGCCCAAATCGAGAAGCATGATCAAGAGGCACACAAGGAGGCTGGTGAAGGTGATGAAGTTACAGAGGACAAGCAAGAGGCAAAGACCAAAGAAACGATCGAATCAGCAGCTCGCGAGCACTTGATCTCGCAGACTCACGCCATTATCCTGCCTAGTTACAGCTCCTGGTTCGATATGACGGATGTTCATTCCATCGAGAAGAAGGCCCTCCCGGAGTTCTTCAACAACAGAAACCGAAGCAAAACTCCTGCAGTGTACAAGGACTATCGCGATTTCATGATCAATACCTACCGCCTCAATCCCTCAGAGTATTTGACTGTTACCGCATGTCGCCGAAACCTTGCTGGAGATGTTTGTGCCATCATGCGTGTTCACGCATTCCTCGAGCAATGGGGTTTAATCAATTATCAGGCAAGTTTCGATCCCTTTTTCTCATGCGAACTTTGTCACAAAATTACGTACTTTCCAGCTAACAGCTAGGTTTTCGTTTTGCTCAGGTTGATATGCAACAGCGATCCTCTCATGTCGGCCCTCCGTTTACTGGTCATTTCAAAATCATTTGTGATACACCGAGGGGCCTCCAGCCCTGGCAACCATCCTCTGACCCAACCGTGTTGGAGGGTAAGAAGAGCCATGACACCGACGCTAAGGCGGCAGCTGGGGTTCCTACTAAATCAGACCTGAACCTCGAGATTGGGCGTAACATATACGAGGCATCCGCAAAGGGATCTAAGCTAAACAAGCCTGAAGGGAAAACAAACGGCGATATCCACACTACTAATGGCGCCAACCCCGCACCGGTTGAAGAGACGACTAAGGCACCCATCAGCAAAGTCAATTGCTATCAGTGTGGCATTGACTGCACTCGAACATACTATCACTACACGAAGAGTGACCCTTCAGTGAATACGAAGTACGATCTCTGCCCTGGCTGTTGTCTTGAGGGGCGCATGCCTAATAACCACCTTAAATCACAATACATCCGGGTGGACAACCCTACATATACAAGCACTCTTGATCGCGATGCAGCATGGTCAGATTCTGAAACGCTTCGACTCCTCGAAGGCCTAGAGCGTTATGATGATGACTGGGGTGAGATTGCCCAGCATGTCGGAACACGCTCGCGAGAGGAATGCGTGTTGCGGTTTTTGCAGTTGGATATTGAGGAAAAGTACCTTGAGAGCGATTTTGCGTCTATCAATGCGCCCGTTGGTCTGTCTCTACTCGGCTCTCAGGGTGGGCAATTGCCCTTCAGCCAAGCCGATAACCCAGTCATGTCAGTGGTTGGTTTCCTCGCAAGCCTTGCCGATCCGGCAAGCACCGCCGCTGCCGCAAGCAAGTCGGCTGAGGAATTGAAGCAGCGACTGCGAAACAAGCTCAATGGTGAAAAGCAGCAAAATTTCGGGGCTATCAACGGCAAAGACAATCCAGTCGATAAATCGGAAGCCATGGAAGTCGACGTCACAACAACCACAACCACGACCACGACCACAACCACAACCACCTCAACAAGCGCATTGGCGTCTATTCCCTTGGCCTCTATCGGAGCCCGCGCAGCTGGCTTTGCGTCTCACGAAGAGAGGGAGATGACAAGGCTTGTATCCGCTGCAGCTAATGTAATGCTACAGAAACTTGAGCTCAAACTAAAGTATTTCAATGATATGGAGGCCATCCTCCAGGCTGAAAAGCGCGAGCTAGAGCGTGGACGACAGCAACTCTTCCTCGATCGTCTGGCGTTTAAACAAAGAGTTCGGGAAGCCCAGGAAGCCCTTAGAGCGACAGCGGCCTCCGGTGTGGAAGCTGGAGCCCCCAGGTCCCTTGATGCCGGTAGCGACAGCAATCGACTCGGGTTCCAGGGAATTGATAGCCCAATACCTCTCCCTCCCCTTTCTAGTGAGGGGGCCGTCAAATCCTATGAAGCCTGAGTGCAATGAACAACGCCGTTCGTTCTCTTTTGCTTTGGATCGGGGGAATCGTGGATTTGATGCCTATTCAAACCATTTTTCCCAGCTCTCTTGTCCCTTTGCTTGAGGGGTTGAGAGGGTCTCGTGATCCCGCAAGTTGTCACAAGGATAATATCGGCGTTTCGTAATGGCCGGGTCGTGGAGTGGGGTTAGGACTGTTTTGCTTTTCTTGGGTTTTGCTGTTACTTGTATGCTCTATGCTGTATCACTTCGTGCCCTTTTCAGCCTCTCATGATGGGTTCTTATATCGCTCACCATAGGTAGCCTCTCGCGCCTTCTTTTAGTCACTCTCGTTGCTTTCTATCCTTTCTCAACTAGTTCCTCGCCATCTCCAAAGTTGGCTTTATTCTGTCCAATGAGCCTAAAATGTACAATTACAATTACAGTTTCGACGTTCAAAGCCTCTGTGTACTATCATGTTGGGTGAGGTGCTATTTTTACCAACTTGTATATATTCACTAATTTCGAGATCCTATGAGCGAGCTTCACTCGAAAATGATACACTAGGGTTCGTCGGTGCATCCATTCATGGATGGATGACTTTATTCTAGCCGTTGGAACTGAAATCGGCAGTTCAGCAAGAGCATGTGAGGGGCGAGATTCGGCCGCGCCCAAGTGATGCAGTAAAAGTGCTTTGCATCTTTTGACGAACAGCACTGGGCGGTTTACGAAAGGGAAGACCATGCTCTTTTTTACGCAAGGCTAAGATATATAAAATGATCACTCTACGATAGATGAGCTTGATGAAATTGTAGAAATCATATTCCCGTCCCTCCCTTCGATCTCAACAGTATCCTTCACAATCGAAACGGATGATTGATGCATTTATACTTGCTAGTTTCTTGATGTTCATTGTAGGTTGGGAGAGATTGGCAAGATCGAGGCCTGAAAATTGGCGCCAGCCCACTGATTCGCTAGAAGAAGGCCCCCATGTCGCGCTCGGCAAGACCACAGCATCATCAAGAGATCAAGGATATGTGTAACCAATGGCAACAGCCTTCGGCAAGAAAAAAAAGCTCGATCCTTGACCTCGGCATGTGGGTCAGATCAAACCTCTCATCCCTCAAAAAGTCATCCGAAAACTTCCTGAGAGGGAAGGTGCCTTGTCATCACTATTGCTCACGGCCAGAAGCCATGTCGAAGCGACGTTAATTTCAACGGCTTCCTTTTAAGTCGCGCACCTCATTCCACTCCCCGAGAATGTAGCCTCCCCCTTGTCACTCGCGGTGTTGCTCGAGCTTCTCTGTTGCTCGCAGAATATTTCCCGCTCGGGTGAGAGGAATCCTTAAAGTACATAGTTGAGAGGCCCTTCAGGCACTAACTACCTCGGTACATTCCGATTGTCAAGTCGTGACAAGCAGAGAAATGATGGAAAGAAAAAAGAAAAGAAAAACATGGCGAGGACGCTTGAAACGGGCTTTGATAGATGCTGGGCACAATTTACCCTGAATTGGTGATTATCAAAGGAATAAATGATCAGCAATTCGTTCCATGTGCACAGTTGATGTTGTTCACGACAACGTGGGCCCGCCCGAGGCCGATCAAGAGTTAGAGTGAGTCTGGCGGTACTCGGTACCTGCCGGTATGGAGGGGGAAGGAAAGGCCATGCCGCGGCTCGGTCCTCGTGCTGCTGCTGCTGCCCCTCCGAGCTGAACAACTTGTCAAGCTCGGCATCTCCCCAATCTGTCTGAGGCGGTCTTGCCGGCAATCGAAAGCCACCATTCAACCTCCATGACAACTTGAACCATTTCCTCCCCTTTCCCCAACTTTACCCCAACAAGAATACCGTCACATAGGGCGTTTAGAGTATTAAGGGACTTCTAGCCTCTCCAAAAGCGAGCGCCATCTCTTTGTTCGAATTATTTCACTCAGCCCTTCTCCCCACACCCACCACCTGCCCTGCCTCCACCTTTCTTCTTTTTCATTCTCCCACGAGAGGCGGGCTTTAAGTACAGGTCTCCGATCCCTTGCGCGGCGCGCTTCAAATCCCAGCTTTCGCCTCAACCTCGCAGTCAACCTCACGTACCACAAACCGTCGGCCATGTTTACTGCTCGGCGTTTTGCTACGACTGCTCCCAAAAGTTACCTTCGTCCCTCACCTCTTGCCCAGGTTTGTCGTCCCTTGTTTCCAACGATAGAGCCCATGTATCGGTTTATTCCTTCCTCTAACTAGGCTCCTTTACCAGATCTCCCCAGCCATGGCCCCAACCGCTCGGCGGAGCAACAGCTCCATCCCGTCTGGTACGCAACAGGTGCCCACTCTCCCCGACGGTTTTTCTTCTTTTTATTAACGAGTAGTGGAACATTTAGGCTACGTGGAAGATAAAAGCAAAGGTCCTATGCTTCGATATCAGGAATCGCTGCCCCGGCTACCCGTACCCTCCCTCGAGGAGACAACCACAAGATATATCAAGTCCTTGCGACCACTTTTAACCCCTGCAGAGCTTGCTACGAGCAAAGCCGCTGTCGACGATTTCATTAAGCCCGGGGGCGTCGGTCAACGCCTCCAGGAAAACTCGTCGCGCGGCGAGAAGACTCGAAGCACAAGAACTGGATATACGAGTGGTGGAATGACGCGGCTTATCTTGCCTATCGTGACCCTGTAGTCCCGTATGTCAGCTATTTTTATTCTCACCGCGATGACCGCAACCGGAGGAATCCGGCGAAACGCGCTGCAGCTATTACTACTTCGGTCCTTGAGTTCAAGAAGCAGGTCGACCAGGGTACTTTAGAGCCCGAGTACATGAAGAAGATGCCCATCTGCATGGACAGCTACCAGTGGATGTTCAATACTAGTCGAGTGGCCGCCCGCCCTGCTGATTACCCCATCAAGTTTGCACCAGGAGAGAACAAGCATATCATCGTCATCCGGAAGAATCAGTTTTTCAAGGTGTTGCACGAAGTCGGAGGCAAGCAGCTCAACACGTCGGAGCTGGAGCAACAGTTTTCTAGAATCTATCAGCTAGCATCTAGTGTTGTTCCCCCATTGGTGCACTCACGTCTGAGAACCGAGACGTTTGGGCCGATGCCCGGCAACTTTTGGTTGATGCCCACCCTAGCAATGCCGCTGCGCTCGAGGCTATCGAGTCCTCTTCCTTCGTGGTTTGCTTAGACGACGCCGCCCCCGTGACTCTAGAAGAGCGCGCACATCAATATTGGCATGGCGATGGGGCGAACCGCTGGTACGATAAACCCTTGCAGTTTATCGTCAATGACAACGGAACATCGGGTTTCATGGGCGAGCACTCAATGATGGATGGTACGCCAACTCACCGACTCAATGACTACATCAATGACCTCATTTTCAATAACAAAATGGACTTTTCCGATCCCTCTATACGTTCCACCCTCCCAGAGCCCGAGGTGGTCAAATTCCACGTCACCAACGAAGTCCAGGACGAGATTGATCGCGCGGTAAAGGATTTCCGCACCGTTATCGGCCAACATCAGCTTGCTGTACAGGCCTATCAGGGCTACGGCAAGGGGTTGATCAAGAAGTTCAAATGCTCGCCGGATGCCTACGTTCAGATGATCATCCAGCTTGCGTACAATAAGATGTACGGAAAGAATCGCCCGACGTATGAATCTGCTGCCACCCGTCGGTTCCAGCAGGGCCGCACCGAAACTTGCCGCAGTGTATCTGAAGCCTCTGTCTCTTGGTGTAAGGCCATGTCGGAGCCCGCTGTTTCTAATGATGAAAAAGTGAGGCTCTTCCGAGCCGCTGTTGACTCCCACCTTGAATACATTGCCGCTGCTTCAGATGGTAAGGGCGTCGATCGTCACCTCTTCGGTCTAAAGAAGCTGCTGGAGCCTGGTGAGGATCTCCTGCGATTTTCAAGGATCCCGCATTCAGTTTCTCGAGTTCTTGGTACCTGTCGACCTCCCAGCTTAGTTCGGAATTCTTCAATGGCTATGGCTGGAGCCAAGTGATTGATGGGGGCTTCGGGATCGCATATATGATCAACGAAAATAGGTAAGTCCATTCGATTTCTTATCATCCATATCTTGCTTGCCTGGAATATGGAGGAGCAGACGCGTGTCCTGGCTATCCCTTCGATGTTCTTGGCCCCTACGCCCACCTTGTCCCGACTTCTCCCCTCCCCTCTCTCAAGTTGAATATGCGAGATGCACAATGGTCATGTAGCTTACCGTTTTTCTACGTGTAGCCTCAACTTCAATATCGTCTCGAAAGGCCTCGGTAGCGACAAGATGAGCTTCTATCTGAATGAGGCTGCGAATGAAATGAGAGAACTCCTTATCCCGACGCTTGAGCCGCCGAAGGCTAAGTTGTAAGAACGGACACTATGAGCGGAACTCGCGCCGGTCAGGAATTCAAGATTTGCGTTGCGGAATGGGCGACCTCTCTCTCAACATATGCACACTTGCACGCTGCAACTAATTTCGCCGGTGCGATTGGGGTGTTGAGATGTCAATACAATCCATATATACAAATGTACCTTATATGCATGGCCTTAGACTGTACTATTTTCCTTGCAATATATATGAGCTCTTACAATCAGTTTCAGCGTGGCCTTCGGCCGTGTGCCCGTTCCCCTCTCCTCCTTCCGGCACATGCCCCTAAGGTTAGAGTATTGAGTAGCAAGCTTTCAGATGTTGAGCGCAAAAGATAAGGTTAGCCGGAATTGAAACGGCACTGTGTCAATAGTACAAGAACTTAACAATGAGGGAGTGTCAGGGATGCGCTAATGTTTCTAGCCACAAGAGAGGCAAAACAGGAACTGGATGGCATCTAGAGTACAATGTGATGGGCGTGCCTGAAATATGCACATGGCAGGCGGTACGCCATCAAAGGTGGAAATTATGCAGGCTCGCGCTATCCCGCGTGAGCGACAATCTCATTGACTAAGTCGGCCTTTTCAGGGTCGTAATAGGAGCATAGCTGCGACGGCAACGGTACCTCCCTATAGTCATCCTCCGGGCCGGAAATGACATTCAGGTTGATGTTTGCAGATTTGCTAGAGAAGATTTTTGTTTTCGTGCTTTCTTTGCTCAAGTAGAGCTGGGCACCATCCACTTGGTCCAACATTGTTGTTGGAATGGAGCCCATGACTTGAAGAGCGAAGTTTTGAGACTTGACAACATCCACAGCTGAGACAAGGGTGTCAATGAGAAGGGACAGCCGACTGGTGTTCTCCACAGTTACAGCGTTTGCTTTGCCCTTGATTATGATGGTTGTGTTGACACACTTGCTGATGAGAATAGAATGTGAAATGGAGGCTTCGATCTCAAGGGGTTCTGTAGGGTTATCGTAATTTTCCTACCCAACGCAAAGTATGTTAGCTAGGTTTCGGAAAACCCAAATTCTTGTAGACTTACAATGATCCATTTGCTTCCAGATAACTCCTTTTAGGAGGCTTTTGACCCTCATGCTTTCGGGTTTGGGCTTTTCCCTGGCGCCGGACTTTTGCCCCGGCTACCAGAGTCCTTTTCGGGAACAGTCGACCCGGCTCGGAGCGAAGGGTTTTTGTGCGTCATCTCTGACCTATCTACCCGACGCAAGCTCTTCGTGACTGCCTCTCCTTTGTTGAGCTCTGAAAACACTGCCCCCAATCCTGTTGGGGTGGGCGTAGCGGCGCTGGCAGGCGCAATAAGACTAGCTACAGGAGGAGGTGGCGGCGGCGGCGGCGGCGGCGGCGGCACACTTGCGGTGCCAGCGGCGAGGTGAGGTGATCCAGATGCGTTTTGAGAAGCAACTTCGGCCATCACATCTTTAGCAGGCTTGCCGTTAGGGTTCCAAGCGATGCCGCTCGGGAGGTGCTGCTTGGTGTATTCGGCAAGATCTCGGAAGATCTGGTAGAACGCCTGAATAAATTGCGTTTGCTTGGGATCTCTGAATGTGATGCATTATTAGCAGGGGAACACCACCACAGCTTAGAAAGACAGGCCCAAACATACTTCTCTTTTGATTCCTTAAGGACGCGGTTACCAAAGAACTGTGCTGACCCGAGGCTTGCTTCAACATGTTTCCAAGGCCGATTATCCACCGTCACCCATGCAAGAACTAGAGCTCCTTCGGAGACAGTTGCGAGGTGATTGTAATATTCTGAGGACCGATTTGCATCCTTGATCGAGCCAACCTGGGCAATGGATTCACTTATGGGTTTCACGAGGTCTTGGAACACAGACATCTCCGATCCGGTCATATCTGGCTTTTTTGCCTTGGTGGTAATAAGGAGAAAGTTCCTCTGGTGTTGGAACCCTTCGAGTAAAACTTGCGCCTATTCCAGGATGTTAGAGACCTAACAGCATCGAATGATCATGTAATTTGCCTCACCTGCTCCGAAACCTTGCCATTCACATCGTTTGCAATAGCAACATATTTCTTTACCGAGCCATTGATGAAATGATCAAATTCCTCTACCAACTCAGGGACGGGCTCCGGAGGAGGAGCAGGAAGGGGGAGGGGGCCGTGGCCTCAGTGTTTGTTCCTGATGAGCCGGGTGCGGCAAGCGATGCCGGTGTTGGTTTAGATCCGGATGGAGCTTGTGTAGACTCCGCAATATCTTCCAGTCTAGCTGTAGCAGCTTCGAGTCTGGTCAACTTTATAAGTATCACTTCATACGTTCGGTCTCGAGCTTTCCAACAAGTTAATCGTACCGTTTAATGAGAGTTGCCAGGTTGTGCATGCCATTTGTAGCCATGTTGTCGCTCAAAAGTGTTGATAACCTCAAATTGTCTTTCTGCAGAACTATACCGAGGCAGAGAAACCTTGGTTAGCACGTTTAGGTGAGGCTGGTGAACAGGAGGCAAAGGAGATCAGGCTGTTCTGAGGCACTAGATTCAGGGTAATGAGTCGTCACGTCAACGACTCCCAGCTAGCAGTTGATGTCACAACACTGCAAGTAATCAAGCATGTCTAGCCCAAATTGACAAGATATTTCGAGATACTCACCTGTCCAGAAAGAGGCTTTAGTTTGAATAGTTGGGGGACATCAATTGTGCCTCTCGGAGAAACAGCATGAAGATGCTTGGCGATTCAACTCAAGATCTCGATAGAAGCTTGGTCCATGTATGCTTAGTAATCGACACTATCTCACAAGCCTCGTGCAAGCCCCTTGCCCCGTTCATTCGAATTAATTTGCGGCAGCGAAAACATGAAAACATCCATGCATCCTTAATATGGTGCTCAATCATCATGATGTGAATGGAGGAACGAGAAATCTTGAGCAACTTACAGTTGTGGCGATTAGAAGTTAACTGGTCCGAGATGGCCTACTCTGTTGGTAAAGCAGTACCTTGGCAAGCTTAAGCTATGCAAGCCGCAAGCCAAGCTAAAGCTGTTCAAGGAGGCTGATGCCGGGCCCACAGATTTCTGATATCTATCAATCAAGCATAGGGTGGGGGTAGCTTATCCGCTGGGCCTTTGTTCATCATCTTGCCAGCACTCGGTGCATCTTCACTTTTGCAACCGCATTATTCACATTCTATCTTCTGGGAGTGCGCTATATTATGTACCTTGGGAGGGAAACCCCTCCCAGCCCCAACACAAACTGATATATAGAACTCCCGTTCTTAGCTGGGGAAAAAAGGAACAAAAAAGAATTCTCATTGAACTTGCCCGCCCATTGGCAGTCGAACCCCCACCTCCCAAGCCAATATCAGCTCGAGAGACTGATGGGCGGAGGAAGGAAATGGCGCTACAGCACAACCCGAGGAATGATCCTCTAGAGGTGTCGGGACTATCGTCGATTGACCATAAGAGAAACATCGGCCACGACACCTTCGTTGAGGAAGAACAACACCCCGGGCCATCCGATATTGATTTTGTATCTATGGCTATGTTCATTATAGGCAAGTTCTCGCATGAACAGATCCCGGCCCTCAACAATGGTGTAGCCAGTGCTGACCGTATCCATGCTGTTAGACGATATTGAGTTTCTCCCACCCGCACCACCTGTTTACAATATCCCAGGGTGCGGGCACCTACGCCGCGCTCGGTGCCAGGCTTCTTTCCCCTCCTTTGACATCGACGGTAGGTTGGATTGTCGACATGGGGAGCGATTTCCCAACGAGCCTCACACAGATCATCGATTCCTGGGAGACCTCTGCCCTCATACGATCAAACCCCGAGCGTCTTACCACTCGAGCCTGGAATGGTTACACTGCCAGGGAAGACGTGATTTCAAATATATGACCCCGAAACGCCGAATCAACGCTGAAGACCTCTCCCTGAGTTGCTCCAGTCTAAGGCATTTCATCTAGTCTGCTCTCCGCGTCGCTGCCAGGATATCGTTTCGGGCATAAATAAACTGCGCAAGCAAATTGTGGAAGCTGATGTGTGCTCGAGGCCCTTTATCATCTGGGAGCCTATTCCTGATAAATGCACGCCTGACGAGCTTTTAGCATGCACAAATACGCTCACCGTTGTGGATATTTGCAGTCCTAATCACGCTGAACTAGCAGGCTTCATGGGAGATGACGGGCTTGATCCTGTCACAGGACAAATTTCTACCACCGCAGTTGAGCGTCACACGGAGCAGCTTCTCGCCAGCCTGTGTCAACGGTCTTTTACACTCGTAGTCCGAGCTGCAGAAAAGGGCTGTTACATAGCGCGCAATGGCGGTCGAACGGGAGGTACCAAGCAAGGCGGTGCCAAAGCGCGAAAAAAGAGAGGCTCCACGGCGGGTTACACCCGAATATTGATATAGAGGCTCTATTTGCAGGACTCATGCATGACGAGGACGGCTGTATCGCGAGGGAAGAGATTGAAATAGATGCGGGAATCGAAAGATGGATACCCGCATATCACGGCGATGCAACAAGAGTTGTTGATCCCACGGGTGGGGAAATGCTTTCCTTGGTGGACTCTCGGTTGCACTGGCTAGGGGCAAGCAGATTGAAGACGCTGCAGTCTGGGGAACTATTGCTGCCAGCTTTGCAATAGAGCAGGTCGGTCTTCCAACCCTAGGGGTAGATAGGGATGGTCATGAGGTTTGGAATGGCGTCAGGGTAAAGAGCAGACTAGAAGAGTTTCAGCAGAAACTTAAAAGGCAGCAAGTCATAACCTAAAACCAGCGCCGTTACACGTCAGAGTATCTAAGCCCCTTCACCTCTGCGTAACGCTTATATTTATGGCCAACGCCACAGTCACTATAGATCGAGTCCAGATTTACTCCATAACCAACCCCTCGGTCCCCCTCTTCCAAACGGGACTTAGAGTTTGTATACGAGTTCCCCATCAGTAAACCTGTTTTGAAGGAAGGGCAAGGCGAGGGCCGTGCGGTTAGTCCAAGTTCATTATCGGGGTTGTTTGGACGGCTTCACTCACATTATTTGCGTAGCTTCGTCCATTTTCTTCAAGGCCTGTATAGCCTCGTCTTTACTATAACTCTCACCACCCGCGGATATAATTTTGTGGTTAACAGAGCGGATAAGATCATCAACATTGGCCGAATCGTCATCCTCAAAGAGAGTTGTGTTGAGAAGCTGGCCTAGAGTTGCCCGAAATAGGCTAAGTCTCTGAGATGTGATTGGGATGTTTATCATCAAACTGGCGGTATCACTAGCGAGCTGGTCATCATCTCGAAGGAGAGCAGGGGAATCTGAGGAAGGCAACGACTGTGAGTCCTGCACAGAACCTCCCCTGGTTGGGCGGGTCCCATGCCTAAGCCGCGTTGCATCTGACGAGGCGGCACCACGAGCCCCTGTGGTGAATGGTGCTGTGCTCGGGTTGCGATTCGCCGTCGGCTGAACTGTGCCCCCGGGGTTTGCGTTGGGGACCTCCACGAGCGGATATGCGTGTCGGTCTTCCTTGCGATGGCCTTTGGCTTCCACGATAATCATCGCCTGTGTCATCATCATCGTCGTTGTCGCTTGAGCCCTCGCCACTTGAAGATGCCCAATCCACGGCTTGCATTTTCTTCGCTTTTTGCGAGATTGGTCCTCCACGATCTCTTTGAATAAAGCGAATCGCAAAATAGCCTCAGCGGCCTGAGCATCTCGCTGTTCAACCCGATTAGAGAGCCTCGCCTTCGCGTGAGCAGTTGAAAGCCGAATAAGCGTCTCTAATGTACGGACGGTTAGAGGGCTAGTACGCCTTTGATTGCCTTCCATTTCGTCATTTCGCAACCCGACATATATCTCCCCAATCCGGTCTGCCGCCTCCTGCGTAAGAACTGGCTTTATCCGAGTCTTCGCATATTGAATGTACTTCTTCATAAATGGAATGCTTAGAACTTCTGGCTTCTTGTTCTGCCCACGACCCGAAGTTCTTGTGACGCCGGCATGCAACAGAGGATCAAATTTTTCGAACACGTCTGTAGAACGTTGAGGATCGGCGTGGTTATTAGCTGCCACACCTAAGGACTGTCCCATATTCTCTCGAATCGGCGCACCCTCTTCAAGACCAGCAGGGCGATATCGGTGCATTCGAAGAACATGTTCTGAAACTTGTCGATCCCTTGTATCATCTACGTCGTCGGTCACGACAAAGAGGAGGTCGAATCGGGAGAGCAAGGAGTCCGGGAGCGCAATATTCTTATGGGGATCCTTGCGAGTATCGTATTGTCCATAGATGGGGTTCGCAGCAGCGATGACACTACACCGAGCGTTAAGAGAGGTGTGAATACCGGCCTTGGCGATTGTAACCGTTTGCTGCTCCATCACCTCATGGATGGCAACCCGGTCGATGTCAGACATCTTGTCAAACTCGTCAATGCAAACAACCCCTCTATCTGCCATCACCATTGCACCTGCTTCAAGTCTCCTTTCCCCAGTCTCTTTGTCCGAGGTAACAGCTGCAGTGAGACCAACTCCAGAAGACCCCGCCCTGTTGTAGCGATAGCCAAGGGTGCAGTATTGAGAACAAAACGTAGGAGCTGAGACTTTGCGGTCGAGGGATCGCCTACCATCAGAATATTGATGTCACCTCTGAGATGTGTTCCATTTTCGAGGTTCTTCTCCAATCCTCCAAGGAGCATGAGCAAGATGGCTTTTTTATGTAATCGTGCCCATAAATGCTGGGGGCCAATGACTGCGAAAGAAGGTCCAGAAGATTTTTCTTCTTGGAGATCTTATTGATACTCCGAATATCTGAATCTGTTATTGTTGCAGTTGCGAGCCCGCCTCCCGATTTGGAGGAAAGCAGCACCACATTGTTGGCCAATATGACTGTCTTAAACACTGCACTGTTGTGGTTGGTGTTCCGGTTTCCCAAAGAGCGGTAGATTCCAACTAGTTGAACTCTATCACCTGGCTTAACCTTGTCAACAAGATCGTCATCGAGGACGACATCGACACCTCGTGGAAGTTGGCCCGCAGGGGCACGCTCTGGCATCTCTTGAATCGAGACAGTTTGATGATCTCGGTACGTTGAGAAGCCATATTCCGTGATAAGGGGATTCCCTTCATCGTCTTCCTGAGGATATACGCTCGAAGTCGTCACACCATTTGTCGTTGTCTGGTCTTGGTAATCGCGAAAGTGAAAAATGTTCTTCACCTCATTGAAGTGCACACTTTTCGTTATCTTCGGACGGATAAGGGAACACCGCGTCACAATCCCTTCCACAGACACCATGTGGTTTAGGTGGTGTGAAGAAAGCGTTCGTGGGTTGCAAG
The DNA here is from genome assembly GCA_949357655.1 of Parascedosporium putredinis. Lineage (NCBI taxonomy): Eukaryota > Fungi > Ascomycota > Sordariomycetes > Microascales > Microascaceae > Parascedosporium > Parascedosporium putredinis. The sequence goes on along the minus strand of CASHTG010000021.1, from coordinate 59,507 downwards.
AATTTGAGCCAAAGCTCCCAGCCCATGCGCAGTAGTATAGCACATCAGCGCCGGTCTGATCTGGCCTAGCTTGCGGTATCGTTTTCACGATCTCTTTCAGGGCATGGTTAAATGCCAGCGTGTAATCAAATGGATGAGCTAACAGGCCTTGCGCAAGCTCTAGATTTTGGTTCCGAACATCGTCCAGGCTCACGGTTAGCCTCCGCTGGTTTTTTTGCAGCATCAAGATAATATCGGATCGGTAACTTCTGTGAGGAGAGTCATCTTCAAGACGAGTTTGTCAATATTCTACACCATACTAGTAATGGGGTCAATATAACTTACGCGGGTCAAGAAACTCTTCAGCCTGGCGGATGCGGTCTTTAGTCGCTTCATCTTGCAACATAAACGAGTCCATTGTGCCAAAGAAAAAGGGAGGCAGACAAGGCCTCAAAATATGTGTTCGATATAAGTATAGGTGCGTATGTCTGCAATTGTGAGATCGCAACGAGTGGGGATCAAACCAAAGCTCTTCCAAGGTGGTTGTAAAAACGACAGGGCCGAATTGAGGGGCAAGGTTTCACGCGTCGAGACTCTTTGAGGACAACGCGTTAAGTGCTCCTCCCTCTTGGGGGTCAACATCGGATAAATAGGTGTTCCAGTCAGCAATGACTGAAATCAACAATCAGAGACCAGTTTATTACACCTCGGTATTCCCTTCGCTTTATATCCTTGGACTCGAAGCTTCTGCCCCAACCCGATACCAGCAAACTGAAGGTAGTTCGTAGCCATTAACGCCACAAAACCCCTGGCAACGACGCGACGAATGTCTTTAGCAATACCAAGCGGGAGGCATGCAGCTGACGAGGAAGCTCGTGCAGAGGTCGATGTTCTAAACTCACGCCTCGAAAAAACCGCACAGTTAACGAAGAGAATCCAGGCCAGCCTTGGTCGCCTCGAGGACAGTGGGAAAAGTGTGCGCGATGCGGTTGGCCCCCTTGGGGGAGACAAGGAAGCTACAAACCTTGAGCCAGAGTAAGTGAATTCTCTTGCCACTTAACAAACACAGCTGACTCGGGCCTCAATATGTTACAGATATCGATAATGTTATTTCCGCGATTGAGAGGCTTCGGCAACCAGCGGACAGCAAAAATGATGAAGAACAAATCATCCGGGCTGGCCCTGATAAAATTGGGCTTTCGAACTACCTAGCATCAATGAAGAGACTTAGTAAATCTCTAAATGACATGAAAGCCTCAAACCTCCGCTCGAATCAACAAACAATGACCGACTTGACTAGGCTCATCAAATTTGGCAATAACTTGCTGGAGTCCCACTTCCAAAAGCTCCTTCAGGGAGAAACGCCTGCAAAAATTGAAGTCCTTAACTTCATCACGAAAGACCAGTCTTTCCCAGTTCTTTCTCAGGACAAATGTGCGCGACTAGGCCTAATCAATACCTTTATGGCGGCCATTTTGCGTCAGTCTAGCGTTTCGACCCCCAGGACGCATCTATCGGTAAGCTTTACGTAGATATTAGGAGCCCGTATCTATTATCCAGTCTCTCAATCTCGCGACGGCAAGCGTCACGACGGCAAAAAACCCTTGATGCCAACTATCGGGCCGGTACCAACGCAATCGGCTCTTACGCGGCCGCCTTAGAAGGCATGTTCCTCGCTGAATATGACAACATATGTAATATCTTTACACGTGATGAATGGGGCCCTCTTTTCCAGTCAGTATGCCAGGCGTCGCTGGCAGAGCTCGCCCGGACTCTGCGAGAACTCAATACGCATGTAAAGGCACATCTCAATACGGACTGTTTCCTAGCCTACGAAATCACAGAAGTCATGTCAAGCCTGTCTACCCGGATAGAAGCTAGAACCGGTGAACTAAAACCGTCACTTGCCGCGGCGCTTAAGCCCGTCAGGGAGACAGCAAAGGCATCACTTACCGAAATCCTAGAGGATGTCCGGAGAAAGGCTTCTACTCTCCAAACCCTCCCCCGGATGGTGCACCAGTCCCTCTCGTTTCGGAGACCATGCAGAGGCTACAAACTATGGCGGAGTTCCTCGGTGCGATCTCTGGAATCATGATCTCTCTTGGCGATGGAGGCTGGAGATCTAGCGGTATAGGCAAACGTGGGGGCGACCGCGCCCCAAGCCTTGCCACTTTCGACATCGGAGCTGATGGAAAAGAAATTTTCTCGAACTACTGCACCGATACCCTTGATGCTCTTTTAACATCCCTAAATCAAAAGGCCGGCACTCTCCTAAGGGGAAGTCTGTTCAGGGCGTGTTTCTAGGTAACTGCGTGATCATTATCGAACGCATGATCCGTGAGTCGGACCTCCTTCCACCTTTAGAGTCTCGCATATCAATGCTCGACCAGTGGAGAAAAAGGCCACCGCACTTTATACGGATACATGCAAAGACATATCAGCCCACTTATTCGATGTAATCCACACAAGCCGTGCACAACGGCCGACCTCAAGTCAAGCAGACTCTGCCTCTATTCTCAAAGGCCTATCTACCAAGGATAGGGACAGCATAAAAGGGAAATTCCAGGCGTTCAACTCTAGTTTCGATGAAATGATCTCCCGCCATCGGACTTACAGTATGGAGAGAGAGGTCCGCAAGATTTTCGCCCGAGCGATACAACAAATGCTTGAGCCTCTTTACAATCGCTTCTGGGACCGATATCATGAGATTGACAAAGGAAAAGGCAAACATGTCAAGTATGACAAATCATCAATTTCTGCTGTGTTTATGAGCCTTTACTAGCCTTCGACCTCTTCGCCTCATAGGTCAACGCTTGTTAGTTGGAGGGCTTTTATGAAGCTACATTGGTACTTGGAGCCATTGGCGATGGTGTAATAAGCGACTCGTAACTATGAAATCCCCAGGGACCTCTGGACCTGTGTATATTTTTACCATCCCACGCCGGTCCTCGAGTATCAATGGAGTATCAGCGCCGCCGTGGAACAAAGCGGTCAACTTGGTGACGCGTGGCTCAAGCGGCAGGGTCGTGAGCGATGTCAAAAAGAGATCTCGTTTCGTACGCCACACATCGAGTAGATACACGCAACATGGTGCTTGCTGTTATACAGGCGTTAGCTGAAGGCCCTCTAACAAACCCTTCATGGGCTGTGACCTATTAGTTGTTTGCCGCCGAACCTCATTTCGACGACAGAATGACAAGTCAAACTCGGTTAGAGATCAAGACTCTACATTTCCCGCTATGTGGCATACGTTCCATTGTCTCGCCCCTCCCCGGGCCTCTGGCCCTCTTTCTTATTCAGGGTCAGTTTTTGGTTGCCCGTCCGCACCACTACCGAATATGAGGTCAGTCCTGGAATTCCTGTCCCACAGTCGCATGCCATCACTCCTCCGCTTAAAATACTGGATTCGGTGTTGTGGAATGAATTCCTCATCAGTTTGCTCGCCTGTCCAATCCTCAAGGGGGCGTTCTTTTATCCCGACAAACCTGTCCTCATAACCAACAACGAAGTCTCCAGCATCCAGAGCTTCATCCCACCGTAGACGGTTGATAACGTCAGCAGCGGTTCGCAGCTTACCCTGGCTAATTCCAACGCAAGGCAGCGGCGCCGGCCTGTGAATTAGAGAATCTATAGCCTGCGCGTCTTCATTCTCATCATCAAGTCCATCAGAGTCATCGCCGAAGTCGGAATCGGTGTCGTCCTCCAAGCCACTGTACTCCGCCCACTGTCGAGTATCAAGTTGAAGCCCCTTAACTTCTCCTTGGTGCACTAGTTTTGTCGATACCCAACAGGCCTTCCCGTCGTAGTACGTACTGTCTCCACGTATGCGGCTTTCAAATGCGTCGAGGATCGTCAATAGCGTAGCTTTCGCTTCTCTTAGATCCGCTTTCGTCCTCAGGCCATCTTCCACAGCGTCCCACTCAAGCCCAACTAGGATACACCCATGATATTCTGGGTTACCCTCCTCACACCTTGTCCCTAGTTGAGCTTCGATCTCCGGCTGGGCTTCAATAAATCTAGCAGGCCATATCCGGGTCAAAAGCCCCGGGATGCGCCGGTCGATATCTAAGATGAAACCCGAAAGAGGCACAATTAGCTACATTCATCACTAGAAAGGGCGGAAGATGTATTCTGAGATTCAGTCAGACTCACCCACTAATATCTGCACACAGCGGGACTCTAGCCAACCAATAAACCTCTTTCCTTTTGCCAGGGAGGGACCCCAGTAATGAACCTCAATCTTCGCATAGCTTTTGAAGTTCTCAAGAAAGGAGGTTGCATTACTGTGGCCTTGCGCAACCGATTCGCCGCTTCCATCAATTATCTCGGTGCCCAAGAACCGTGGCCATGTCATCCCCGTCTCCGAGATAAGGCAGTTAGCTCGCTGGATTTCCTGCGATATAATCCTAGCCGTAGACAGTGACGCTGCTAAAGCAGTATTAAGCGAAGGCCCATGCCACCCAAGAATGCACATGGCCTCTCTAGAGGTTCTGTTATATTTGAGAGATTTGTGAAAGAACGGGTCAAAAATTATTTGATGCTTCCAATCCAATCCTGAGTAATAGTCGAAAAATGTTGTGATCACGTCAGGCACAGAGATAGAAGAATGAGAAAGCCGCAAGGCCTTACAGATTGGGACCAACATAGAGGCGATATGAATTCCGCCCAAGAATCCGAACTTCGCGGCGTAAATGCCATTACTCTTTGCCCACGCTTTGATGAGCATATAACCTAGACGAAATTGAGCTAGATCCGGGATTGACCTCTTGAGATACGCCGCATCTCTTGCCGGTTTTAATTTGAGTAAAACTTGGGAAGGAAGAGCGAATGCTGGGTCTTTCAGAGGACGTTTCAGGATGTGAGGCCAACTAGAGTATGGGTCAGTCCTACTACCGAAAGGGAGATCTGCAATACCCAAAATCACAGGTTACGTTACCTTTCTGCTATTGACGCGGCTCCACAGTACTGGAGGTCGACTCGTATCTCGTGAACCTCAAGTTCGAGCATGAACCCAGTATTGGCTTTCACCCTTCGCATGATCTTAATCTCCCTGACCGCCGGAAGTAAGGGATAACGACGGAAAAGAAACTCTGTGAACTGAAAGGCCCAATGCAGAGGCAATCGATATCCGAATCCTTATCCCAGGTGCCTAGGGCATAGGAACCAACCACTGCTACAACCAACGACATTTTCCACTCGGTCTGGCTATTAGAGGGCTGGCTTCTTCCAAAAGCATCCATTATGGTGGATTCTAGTGTCGCAAACGCCTGGCTGCGAACGATCTCGTCTATTTCTGTGGGAAAGCTGCCGAGATTTCGAAGGTGGGTCCGTAAGACCTCCGGATCGTCCAGCCCGGGCCCGCAATGTTTTATGAGAACAGGGCGCATATGGGGGAGCGATCCTCCCGAGCTATCAAGCGTAGATGAAGAGGTAGGTCCACGAAGCAAGCACCTGATTCCCCAATGATCGCTTGCGGTAGTGATACGCGGCTGGCCTTCAAACCCTCCCTCAGAGGGGAACCCAAAAATGTTGAACCCAGCAACGGTAAACGCCTTTCGCGGCTTGACGAAGATTCTATCATACCTCTGAGGACGGTTACTGGCCCCATCGCCGACCGTCTTTGCCGCGAGGTCGTTCTCGGTTGGATCAAAGGTGGCTCCCTGTTCTCCTTCAAATGAATCCCAGACATCTTTATAATGGCGCAGGTCATCTGAAGACTCGCCCGCCCCGCACCTTGCGAGCATCCAGGCATCGATCAAACCAAAACCACGCATGACATCGTCTATGGAGCACATGCGTGCCATGAGCTGCTTTGAAACAGCCCTATTCTCTAGAGCAGTCCTTATCGTTATTTGGGATGTGGCAATGTTAAAGTCTCCCGCTATAATCCACGGGTGATCTCCCCATCGGTTCCTAAGATGGTCCGTTATCCTTTGTAGTTCTGCTAGTTTCGCTGTGACAGCACCGTCTGTAAGGCCCCGCGAGAGGTGACATGTTGCGAGAATCAGGGAACGTTCACCTGGAGCTTCCAGGCCCTGGAAATTTGCAATGACAGAAGTTTTGTGACATCTCTTCAACGGGAGTTGCTCCCAGCTGAAAGGTATCCGTGATAGGACCACTTGGTTGAGGAGGCTAGGAAGAGGCTCGAGATCATCCTGCTCAGGTGGGCCGTGACTTGAGATGGGGTATTGTACGCGGATCCGGCCATCTCTCAGGAGAGTGGATAGAAAGTCATCTGTAACTTCTTCGAGGACGATTATGTCCGATTGTGCCGTTTTCGCCAGCAGATTCTGAATTAAGGACGGATATCGATCTTGGCAAGGTGGCCAGGTGAATTCAGCCAGAACATTATAAGATGCGACTACCAGGGCATCTGGCATGTTCTTGGGGTTTCCCGAGGCTGATTTCATGACGGTCCATCTTTGCTGGATATCACAATACTCATATGTTTTGCGCGGCACGGCCAGCGGTGGCCCGAATTCATGCATGGCGTCGTGACTTTGCCAGTGCATGTTTCCGGGTTCACAAGAAATTGCTGGCGGCTTCAGGTCCATGCATTTCCAGAATTGCATCTTTGTTGAAGACGGACCTGTAATCCTTCTGAGAACCACTAGCCGGTCCGCTGACCACGTTATTGCTGGCGAGAGCCGCACCTTTTCGAAAATTATATTCCCCATATCCACATCCTTGGCGTTTACAGAAGCTATTGACATATGCATCTGGGAGTCTCTGTTAAGATCCTGGATTCCCAGCGCTTGCAGGATGGCAAGACGAAGTGCCACCAAGGCCTCAGTATGGGTGGGATTACTGTCGTACATATAGATAGTTTTCGAGTGTTTATGTGCAAATTCGCCAACGGAATCTAGGCTTATGTGAATAGAAGTTGATCCGAGCGAGGGGCTGTCCGTTTTGAAATGGGCCAAAATTTTATCCATTGCTTGGTCAAGAGCCGCAACTGGGACGAAAGGATAGATAAGATTGATATGGGGTGGCCACAGCTGATATGCTGGGTCGTACATCGATCTCAATGCCTCAACAGGATGACAGATAGACCTCGGTGGGACGAGGCAGAGAGCTGTATCCCAACAGTTAACGGGGAATTTTTGGGCCATTGTCGGTAGGGACGCGATGCGGGAATTATGGGAAGGGTGGAAAACGGTTGTTTTGGCGAAGATGAGTGACGGCGCAATCACAGGAGAAGGCTATATATATTGCAAAAGCCCCTTCTGCTGAGATGTGAGGCAAGGAGAGGCTAGAAGATCCGTGGCTGCCTGATGCACCACACATTTGAGAAAGGGGCATTTCCCCTCTTAAAATATGATGGTATAGATCTAGAGATCAACACATTCGTGGCTGGGTTTTGAAAGCTAACATACTATGGCTTCACCGCCGAGCTTTCAAAATATTTGGAACTTAGTAAATCGCGTGGTATCCCCGCGAAATCGAGTCCAAGATCGAGCTTCCCTCACGCGATGACTCCCCGCCGAACCCCACATTTTTCTGACTCCTCCACCACCATCCACCTACCAACAAAACCTCTTCAACTGCAAGTACTCTGCCCAGTAATAAAATTAGGAAGAACTTTCAAAAATGGCATAGATGTGTTGCAAGAGTCAAATGAGCCTCCACCTGGTTGCCCCTTCTCCCAAGGCCAGCAGCCTGCTCGCGGCTATTCCCCGCATGTCAGCTACTCGATATCTGGCCCCCAGTCAACTACAGCCACCCCCTTCCCCTTTCCTTCCATGAGAGCCTCTAGCTTGTCTTCGTTGGTAACCCAACCGCGTCTTTTGGTGGCAACAGCATACCTCAAAGAATCTTTCCATTCTTTCCACCAGGTGGCCTCGCTTTGTACGATACATCGTCGCCCGTCCGTCCCGTTTCTAGATGTAGCAAAGGCCACACTGCTTGTACAACCTCATACTTGTTCTTCCCCGAGAACAAGGTCGTAACGCTAGTAAAAATCGATTGACTCTGTCCGGCGTTTGTATCACGACACGGGCGTGCGTTACTGGAAACGTCACTGTCACCACACCTTTGTAGCCGGTCGAGGCGATCAGGCTGCGAAGTTGGCCTTCAATCCAGGGTGTGTCGAGGTTGGCAACTACCCTATTCAAGGTAAATGATTTGACCTGCGCAGGATCCTCAATGAATCGTCGGCACCATTCCTCAACACTGCTATCACCTACTTCAGGGAGGACATCCGGCTTCAAGCCTCCACGATAAGCTACCTCCCCGTTCGCCACGCAGCGAATGTAGTCCATGCGCTGATTGGTGTTTTCCGGGAAAATAGTACTCATTAGATTGAATTTAATATCGAAATCAACTTTTCTGCCTCGAGAGCCAATGATGTGTATCTGGGGTTTGGGTGGCACGCTGGCTTGGCTGTGAACTAGGTCGACCAAGGCCGTCGTAGATGCGCTTAAATATTGTGCCTTTGATGACAGGGTGGTACAGTCTGGCGACAGCTCAAACAAGGGAGGAGAGTAAAGTTGGTAATCAACCTTTGGCAGTCCGGGATAAACCTGACGCTCGCCCCTGCTTCGCTGTTGACTGTCCAGTCTTGAAATATGAGTCGTGGGGCCCGAATATGGTGGGGGTCACTGATCGATCCGGGAGGAGCGTGTCACTGGCAGGAAGCTCAGATAGATCTTGTTGTGAGGTGGTTGAGGCCGTAGTGTGGCCACTCTCGATCATAATCTTCTCCGCCATGATCGCCGAGCCATGACTAGACATGGGAAGCAAAGACGAAGAGTGCCAGGTTAGATCCCCGATAATTCAAAAATAGTTCTTAGGATAGGCAGGCGTTGATGCGAACATATAAAGAAGAGAAGGGTTCGCAATCAATAGACGCTTGATATCTGTTGCGTCAAGCTGGGCATTGTTGCCAAGAGAGGTGTCGAAAGGGAAGGTGCCTAGGCAACCGTTATGCTGGTATCCGGAAAGCCCATTAAGAGATGCAAACCGGAGCGCGCTGGGTTTCTCAGCATTGATCGCTTCCTCACCCAATCATGGAGCAAAACAATAAGCATGAGCCAACTTGCAGGAAGTTAAGAAAACTGGACTCGCACAAAATCCACGGCTATTCGAGCTAGCTAATAGCCTACTTATGAAGAGAAGCGGACTTTTTAAATCATTACGAGGATATAGTTATCAAGAACTGAGATAAAAATAAGAACATAAATTCAAATAAAAATCCGTGTTTAACTAGTAAGACGATGCTACTTGAACTAATAAGACTAGACCATATAAATCTAGTTAATGATTACCTACTATATTGTAGAGTATACAAAACATGATATTTATAACCCATATTTTTTAAAAGATATGTCATAAATTTTGAACTCAAGTTTCAATTGTTGGAACATCAACCATTGATCAATCAAATCCACGTCAACTAATGATCCATTCCATTATAACCAGTCACGCCAGTGTCCTCTCCCACCAACAGTGGTGCTCCAGTCAGCCCTGGACCGCCAACAGGTCCACGCACAGCGTACCAACTGGTTCTCTAATAGCCAGCTGGTGGTCCAGCAAAGCTACAACACAACATTGTGAAGGCTGGTGGCCTTTGATCGGGGCTGCACTGCGCTTGATCTTCTCAAGTGTACAACACCAGGACAGCCGCGTTGTCTACTATCTCTAGCATCGGCACCCGAACTATTAGAGCAAACCCGAGTTTAACGTTTTCTGCGAGCGGGTTGCTCCTCTAGATATAACAATGCTGGAACAAGATGCACAGGCCAGTTCAAGGCCATCGGAAATAGTACCAGATTCTGTGCCCGTTGGCAAGTTCGCTGGGCGACTACTACATCCGCGGGGAGCTGCCACTAATAGATGCCTCTCAATTAGAACCGACCTTCCTGAGGTTCCGATGCTATATATCTAAGCTAACTGGAAACGAACAGGCTCATGTATGCTATGGTCGCCTAACTTAATTCCAAGTTGGCCCTATACTAATAAGTAATGCTCTAGTCTCTTCAGGCCCTTTCAGAACAAGTGAAGAGTTTAGAGCCTTCATCTTTTCAGAAATTTATAGATCTTCCAAGCACTATTACGTTTTTCATCACATTCCTATCCCGGAAATCTGATGCTGAGAGTGCGGGCTTAGCAGAGCTTTCTCTCTCAGCTATTGAAAGACTTAGACCATGCCCCGAGTTTTGCTTGAGAACAGACGATATAATAGCCATAGTCGCGTACACAGATCCTGCCGCCACATGGTCGAACCACTCAGCTGCCCTCCTTGCATCGCGGACACTAGACTGTCACTTTTCCAGCCATGACAAGGATACCTTCATCGTATCGACTATTTTGGGCGACATAATCAAGCCATATCTTGACTTCCGACGATCCCTCAAACTGTCATCTGCGGAACGCATCGCACAATTCGGAACTGGCGGAGGTATCCAGCCCCTCGCGAAGTCAGATGTGGTGTCCTGGACAGGCAATAGTCCCATATTTCCTCTTTTCCAGTGGGCAATCGCCGAGTCTAACGTAGATGAACTCCTTTCCATTCACCACTGAAATGAATAGAAGGCTTCTGACACCTTGCTAGGATAAGCTCATAGGGAAGAACTGGCCCCTATACTTACCTCTCTTGTTGGCCCTTTTAGAGGACACGCTCACCGAGATTAAGAGTCAAGGTCTTCACCTGGTAGAGATGTTCATCTCAAAGTGCCCTTCACAAGTTCTCGTCAAGAGTGGCGCCGTTTCCGTTTTGGAAGACGTGATTTTTCCAGTACTCCACCTCTTGCCACCCACTCACACTGCCGCAGCTGAATATTCTCATATGGCGACAATGGCCTACAGGGCAATAATCTCGCTAGCTTGTATCCCAACCGAAGATGCTGTCGGTTCTTCTTTAAAACGGAAGCTCTTGGACCGCTTGCTAAGGGATGCCTTGCTGCCGTCATACTCGCATCTTTCCCAGGATTCCGAGGCCATAAGTTTTGTATTTCGCCAAGCAGAAACAATCGCTGCTGAGCTAGGAATCCGTTCGGCGAAGCACCTTCCAGTATGTTCTTTCTGCCTTCCTTGCCCATGGCGTTTCCCTCCTTACTAGATTTGTAGGATCTTGTAGCCATGAGTATCTCGGCTTTGACGGACCCCTTCTTGAATAAGGATGAACAGTGTGTAGCCGCTGTGGCGAAGCTTTTGCGATCCATGGCGATCCATTGCTGGCCAATAATCCTTGATGAATATGGCCCCCAGCTCCTTCGGGCCTGTACGCTGTGTCAATCTGGTTTTCTCTCTCATGAATTTGCCTCACTACCGCCCCAGGCTAGCGACTGTAAGACAAACTTGCAAAGCATAGTTACGCTGCTGTCTCCCCAAAGATGTGGACTGGGTATTCTAAAGAGCAACCCGGAATATTACAAACCGGAAAATGAGGAAATAAAAGCTAGTCAACAGGCTGTTGTTTGAAAAAGGATTTCCCTCGCAGCCACTTACGATACGCTTTATAGCGCTTTTTCTCTCCATCTTCCTCCGTTACGGTCAACGGGTGATCGCCAACCCTCAGTAATTCTGTGTATACATGGCCCTCGTCTTCCCCATCGGCAGCGGAAGAACCCATCACCTGCCAATTTCCCAGCACATAATCCTGATATTCCGAGTCGTACTCTTCTGGTAGACTGGCGGATATGACAAGAGGGAGATTTTGAGGATGGGCGATATATCTCGCGTAATCCTCCATCTCCGAGGCACTGACAGTGGGGTCTAAAGACTCACGTACGCTCTTTGTAAATGTCCACTGCGCCGCCCTGGATTTTTCGAGAGCGGTTTGTTTCTGTTTGGGTGCATCCAAGTTGTGTTCGACATCTTGATTATTGGGGCCAGCGGGTGACCCGTCGCGACTCGGTTGTAGCCACTTTTGGATGGATATCCCGCGTGCCCCTAGTGACGTATTGCCTCCTCAGAGGTGGTGGCGTGGGCGGGGAATATGGTGCTCTACTGTTGAGATGATAGTCAACTCCCGTTTGTTTTTTGGCTTATCCCTGTCGTCGATGTCTTGGCTAATGCGAACGCGAAACGGACTGAGATCGTATTTTCCGATCTGTGAGGATCGGAATGGGATATATTTTATGGTAGAATTCATCTTATAAGGGAACATTTTTATGAAAGACGATAGAGTTGAGGGCCGGTAGTACTCTAACCAGTAATCATCACCTCTGGAATAGCGAGTTCTTGATCTATTGTGCGAAACCTTCAGGAATTTGGGGGCGTTCGGGTTATGAGGTGCTGGGGGTGTACCATTGAACGTATTCTCGCCGTATCTTATCAACCCATGACCTTGGGTCGGAATGGTGAAGATAATAGTCCGTGGCGAGGTCCCAGAGCATCGGTTGCCCTTGAACGAACTTGTAGTTGCCCAAAAAAGATTGTATGCCTCCTGACGCTGGCCATCTAGGAACGAGTTGTTGTAATATCGTTTGAAGCTTTCAATCATGTCCCTAGAATGGCTGGTCCATTGATTGATTTTCCGGTAAGTCTCCATGGTATTGACCAACTGAGAACCGCCGTATTGGACAGCGATGGTGTCTCCATGGTCATGGTACATGTGTGTGAAGAGGTTGACGGCATCCGTGTCGTATTCTATAGATGTATCCTCTAAGAAACCGAGGGCGTGGAGCTGGTGCCCGAGAGCTCGCTTACCGATCACAAACTGAGCGGCGTTCGTTCGATCTAAACAATCGATACAATTGGTGCGCGCGACACCGTTTTGTGCTCGCCCTGGAACGGCGAGTCCATCCCCATTCCGAAAAATCCAGTAGTTGTCACAACTTCTTCCGCGATTGACTCTAGGGTGCGGATAACGTCTTGGTCATGGCTCTTTGCCGCACGGCTCATATCCCAGGCTTTGTGAATGATTTTCTTGTTGTCCGGTAAAAATTGGTTTAAGTAATGAATAGCATTGGTATATTCGAACAGCAGTTTTGACTCTCTCGGCGTACGCTCTCTTGCCTTCACAAGATTTAACGCGTAGATGGGGGTGCCGTAGCGCTCGAAGAGGTTATCAAAATGTAAGCCTGCAGCGCTAAAGAATGGGTCTACAAGATTAAGCTCGATGGGTGGCTTTGGGGTTACACCGGCAGTTTCTTGCGTCCAATGGAGAGGAATGCTTCCTCGATGTTGCACGTAGGATGTGAATTGGTGATTGCTAAAAAGGCGCGGGCCCGGTGCATGAAATGATGTCGTAAGTGCCTCTGATACGATTTGCTCTGTTTCTACATCGTTGGCCACATACCCCTGTCTACCGTTAGAGCTGATACAATAAGTGCGCCACGCATATCAACTTACCAGGTCGTTGGCGCCACGCTTCAAGAACCTCGCTCCTGCGAAGTACCTTGACCTTCGGGCAATGATGGTGATGTGGGCGGTGCGTCCATATATGGAAAGAGCTATGAGGTTGTGAATTCAGTCAGTCAGTCGTTTGGGATATGGTAGGTGGTGAATCGCCTACCTGCTTGGTCAATGTAACCATGAATTATGGGACGACACCAGTCAAAGGGGTCTCTCAGAGCTTCTGCAGCAGGATGGAGTAGGTGCGAGTTCCAAACAAACATGGAATTGAAGCTGTGGCTAATACAGCCGGAAGGGTCTTGGGTCGATGCGGTAGCTCTGTCTCGGGACAAGTTGTATTGCAGAGTTCGGGTAACATCATAGGAATAGCTGTAGTAAAAAGACCGTGTGAGATCAAGGTTATTCAATATACCCAAGAATCGAAGCTCCTCCGCATTTCTACCATCGGGCTTGAACTTGGCTGTAGTCAATGGGACCAGCTCAGTTCCCTCGATTTGATAGATGTAGTGCCCACCAATCATTGCCACCGTAGACTTTTTAGTGATCAAGAGCATGTAATATGGCCCCATGAACTTGATGAACCCAAGGATGCCCCAAGTGGTGCACCGTAGCTTCATCCCTCCGGTTCCTTTGTTCCCATGGTCGATAGTATCGAGAAGCTGATTCATTTCACGCTGGCTGTAAACAATCTTATCGTCTGTAATGCTTAAGTCCGAGTCATCCGTAGTTCTATCAATTTTCAGCATACGGTAGCGCCTCTCCGTCATATCACCGCCCACTATATAGTACCGAGTAGCGGTCTCATATAAACTGAATTTATGCATTTTGTAGTCGGCGGACACCCCGGTTTTGTCGTCCTCGAGGTCAACTCCTCGTGTGCCCTGATTAGGGCTTGATAACCGGGCGAAAGGTTTGGCGATTGCTGGCTCATCATCGTTGTCATCCTCCGTAGAGTTTCTAGGCAACCCATCAAAAAGTAGGGGATTCGACATCGTCGTTGCGAAGTTCAGGGAATGATGGTTCAATTGCAGAGGCCGTCACGGGAGAAGAAGATGGAATCGGAGCTTGGTTGATCGAGGAGTGGTCTGCACTAGAGCGTGCAGGCATATGCTCATTCCCCATCACGATGGGTTGGCTGCTGGCTTCAAGCTCTGACCGCTTTGGTCCGGAGCGGTGGTCCAGTGAAGACGAGTGGAAGAGGACTGAGCTGGGGCTATATTGGCCACGGTTGGATTACGTCATACCCACACACCCTTATCGACAACATTGCATATCCCGACAAGCCACGAGCCACGAGCCACGAGCCATCAAGAACCTATGTGTGATATAACTTATCTTCCTAATTCGTAACATATGTCGAATCTGTTGAGTCTAGAATAAAACCCCCAGTAAGCGATGCGTTTGAGCAATCATCACGATGAGATTTAGACCGATGCTAATGGTGGAGTAGCGTCCCAAGTCGTCATTATTTTGAACTACAATGCCTACACCTAGCTATCTGGAATGGCAAGTTCTTCTTTTCGACTCTTGATTACTTGGATTATATCATCCGCGTTTGTAATCTCGGGATGGTCGAATTGCCATGCGAGACAAGCTTCGAGAGCCTTGCTCATCCATCTTCCTGGTTTCATATTGAGCGACCGAGCTAAAGAGTGCCCTTCAACCAGGGGTTTGATCGATGCTGCGTCTACGACGTCCATTAAAACGAGATGGTCAAAGAATTTTCCCATCCTGCGAGGAATGATTGAAGACCTAAGTTTCATGTTGATTAGAAGGTGCAAGGGCGATATGGAAGATGTTCGACTCACTCGGGGGTTCCACCCCGGTCTGCAGCACGCCCATCGCCTCGACTAGGATACAGTAAAGAACCTGCAGCTTCCAAGGGCCTCCACAACCTTCCCACTTGCATATCGCCATCGCAAATAAACTGCGCTGGTTGAAATTCTCACCCTCGGCATCCACTAGCTTCTTTAAGGCCAAGATACTCGTCCTGTTGACATGCGATGCACCAAGAGCGCTGCATAGCTTATTATTTGCCTTGATTCCATCCTTTGCGGCTTTCATGATGGGGAGATAAGTAATGCTTTTGATTTGCTAGGAGAGAGCCGCGAGCCTTGGAGGTATTCCCAAGGCGTAAATGCAGTAAGAGTCCAAGAAAGGTAAAGATCATTATCGCCCTGAACAATCTTGCGATACAAAGAGTTGCCCGGCAGGCTATCTGATTGTAGGTCACGCAAAGGTTATATGCTATGTGCCATGTGGAAACGTCAGGACTAGGCGAGCGGGCCGCTGAAGGATCTTTGAAGATCGCATGATAGAGGCCGAGCCTGTCAATAAGGCTAAGGGCGGTATGCGGTCGTTTGCCTACCAGTATCGTCAACATGGTGATCAAAGAGAAGGTTTTGTTCAATGTTTGGGACTAAGCTAAACCGACCTTCGAGCATCTTCTTTACCTCAATGCCAACTCGCTCACGACTGATCTTGGCCTGGAAAGCCTCTAGAACGCGGGAATCCCCATCATCCGCTCAGCCTCCTTGTCAATTGCGAACCCAAGGCGGCTGGCAAACCTCACCAGTCTCAAAACACGGAGAGGGTCATCCATAAAGGTTTGAAAAGGCTCTAATGGTGTTCTGATGAGCTTAGCCTTCATATCTGAAATGCCACTCGTAAAATCTTCGACTTGGCTGGTGTGTAGGTTATAGAACAGTGCATTAACTGTGGCATCTCGCCGGAGAGCATCCTCTTGAGGGCTACCAAACTCGATCTCGGGATTCCGGCTCTTTTCAGTATAGACTTCCTTTCGTAGATTGACGAAATCAACCTCCGCGCCGAACAAGCGGCAAGTTGCTGTTGCAAGATTCTTTGACTTGGCGGGATTCGCTTTGATAGTGTGGAGATTCCCTAGGTCTTTCTTTGTTATCGCATACTTCTCAATTGTCGACGGCAGATCGCAGAATTGACCAAGCTGCCGGCCAAAATCCTCTCCTGTCATGCAATTGATCGCTACATCAATATCATGCGTCTCAATGCCAAGAAGTTTATCACGGACCCAACCACCTGCCCAGCGCAGATGCACAGGGCGAGGGCTAGGCCGTGTCGTATTTATAAATGAAGCCACGTCTAGAAGAAGGAGTTTAAGGCGCTCTTCACTTGGAGTGAGTTGGATGGGCAATGCCATTGTGACTGCCTGGCGCTTGGAGATACAGACCTCCTGGTATGAGTTTAACTTCCGTTTCATGATAAAGACATGGGCAGAGAGAGCGGTGCACGACATCCGCGGTCGCCGCACAACCTGTCGCATGTCCTCCGAGCGGCTCTTTCGCTTCAGATTGGGGTCTAATGTAAAATGTTCTGGGAGTATGCTTCTCTCAAACTTGTCTTTTCCAGCATGTTCGCCGATATGCTGACATAATCGATGAACGAGTTATCGATGCACATTCGAGAGCTAATATAATATCTATACCAGGCGCACATCTATTCTACTAAACAATACCTCAGTAAGAATAATAATTATATAAAACTATATAATTTAATTATTATTATATAAATTTAAAAGAAATGAAATTTTAAAAATTAATGATATAATTTATAATTTAAATATATTTTTTAAAATTTTTAAAGTAAGTTTATAAGTTATATTTAATAATAGAAAAAAAAATAATAAATATATATTAAAATATTTTTCTTATATTACTAATTTTAACTATTCTAACTAAAAGCTATACTAACTAGCTTACTAATAGCTAAGCTATTATTATCTTATTAGAGAGATATAGTAATCTCTAATTATTATAAAAGTTACTAATTCTTGAAGGTTATTAAATATTACTTTTTATAAGATATAATAGTTATAATAAAAGCTATAATATTAGATGTAAAGTAGTAAAAGCATTAGTTATTCTCTCTAGCTAATAAAAGATTCCTTCTATTTTTATATATAATATATCTTTACTCTCTTACTTATAATACTTTTCTTATTTACCCTTAGTTTCTATATTAGGATAAATATAAAGGAATAGTTCAGAAGGACCAGGCAGCGCCGACCTTCAGCTAGCCTAGTCCGTACTGCGCGCCCGCTCCATGCGCACTTAATGTTGCGCAGATTACCTGACCCGCCAGCAACCGAGGGAAGCTGGTTTAAGACCAACATCTCAGCTAGAACCTAGCTCCGGCGAAGGGCCAGAGAGGGTGTAGGAACGAGTCAGCTATCTAGTAGATCAGGCTAGAGGGTAGAAATGAAATATAAAAGTACTTAGAGGTATAAACATAGAGCCTAAGTTAAAGGAAGGCTCTATAAGCCCTTCCCATAATAACACTATCCCCTGCTTAAGTGTGCCCTGCATATCCCCTTACAATAAAAGGAGCGAGAGGGTCACCAACAGGCCCTAGCTAGAATAACCTAGGACCTACTATGAAAAGAGCCCTATAGGGGACTTACTAGAGGTCTACCTATAGAGAAAAATAAACTAGATGAGTTAGCTAAAGACCTTATATAAGAGTGAACCTATAGAGACCCTTTTACTAGGTAAGGAGATAGGAAAGTAAGAAAAAAAGATATCTATTAAAGGAAGGAGATAGTAGGTTTATAGAGATTAACTATAAGAAGGAGGATGAAGGAGGAGAAGGAAGAGGGGTAGTGATTAGTGAAGCTAGAAATATATACTTACCTTACCTTCTACCTCTTACTCTCTACTCTCTCACTATTAGTTTATATATATTATACCTCCTCACTCTATATGATAATACCCTTATATTCTACCTAGAATTACTATCTCTAGAAGATAGCTCTTATTTACTTATTAGTATTTTCGGCCTGTGCAAAGGTCTACAAGTTCGTGGAGGCATAATAAATGTGAGAAAACGAATTGATATTTAAGCATAGTAGATGCGACAAAATAAATGTTGCGGTGGAAAGGACACTACGCTACAGTTATAGGGCTAATCGTCAATATCATCGATGTCGAGGACATCAGGGTTGGCTGAGTTTTGCGTCGTAGTGCTCAAGTTCTGATTCACGACACCGTGATGTTTTGCGGCAACGAAGCCGGCCGGCGCCTTGGCTTGTCGTTCCAACATTGCCATCGCATCATCAATCCCCTCTACCCCGGGAATCTCCTGCGCATGTCCACGAGCAATTGCCTGCGAAGCAATAAAATTGACGTCAGTGTTATACTGGGCCTGAACGCTACGCTTGATACGCAACATCTCTTTGAACGTGTCTTCATTTCCGTGTTGAACTTCGAATGCCTCCCACTTCGACCAAAAATCGGGATTGGTTCTCGGGTCACAAAACTGAGATGCATGACCATAGATGGCACGCGCTCGATCGATTTCTCCAAGACGCTTCTCCATGTCAGCAAATTTAAGACACATATCCCTCGCCTCAGTATCTGGAAGCGTTGATATAGCCTTTTCGTAGATAGGACGGGTTGAAGGTAGACCGAAGTTAGATGCTGATTTGGTGATGTAAAAATTGAACATGTCGGCACGGTCTTCGTCAGCAACGGCACGAGTTGCTCGCTCGTAGATCCGCATTGCATGTCGGGCAAGGCCTCTTTCCTCTTCCAGATTCCCATACATTAAATAGATGACCTTTGCAAATTTGGCGGGACAACCTTCGATCGCTTGCTCGAAGAGGTCCCTCAGGCGTTCGATGCTGATGCGGCGATCCACTGCCTTGCCAAGGTATAAATTCCACAACTCAAACGCGACAGGGTAGCTGAACAAATCCAAGCCTCGCTCATAAATTTTGAAGGATTCTTCAAAGTATTTGTGTTCCTCGAGAAGACTGGCATAATTTACGACCGTCTGCGGCGTCGCAATTCGGAGCTCAAAGATGCGCTCATATACTTTCTTAGTTTCGTCGAGTGAGCTAACACTTTCAACCAGGTCAACGTAGAAGCTCCATAGTTTCCAGCTCTTGTGAACTCGTTGTTGCGGGGATAAATTCTCATCGAAATAGTCCACAGTGGAGCGCTTCGGCGCCTGTACAGCCTTCGCCATGACGCGAACAGCATCATTAAAGTTGTCATTGCGGAGCTCCATCTCAGCCCATTCGATCCACATGTCCGCAAGTTCGGCGACTGATTTGAACGGCACCTTGACTGCCTTCTCCATGATGACACGAGCAGTTTGTAGGTCACCTCCCTTTTCGTAGAATTTGGCGTAATTTGTCCAAAGTTGGTGGAAGGCTCCGTACGCTTTTCTTGGCTGGATGGCAACTATAGCATCTGTATATGTTCGAATCACTTCTGCTGCATTATCTCCCCAAAGAATAGCTCGTTTCTCCCATTCTGCGACGTTATTCGGGTTTTGTCGAAGGTGAAGATCATTCAGCAGAAAAGGACGGCGGTCCATGAGCTGATCAAAATGCATGATCCTGAGATCAAGTTCAAAATCTGCGTCGGCGTGGTGGTGCTCCGTTGACTCCATCAAACTGTCGATTACAGACTCT
The DNA here is from genome assembly GCA_949357655.1 of Parascedosporium putredinis. Lineage (NCBI taxonomy): Eukaryota > Fungi > Ascomycota > Sordariomycetes > Microascales > Microascaceae > Parascedosporium > Parascedosporium putredinis. Next base: position 39,775 of record CASHTG010000021.1, on the reverse strand, counting down.
TCGAACTGCACATACGAGTCGAAGATGAGAGCAAAATCTCGCACAGTCATGACAGTTGTTATTCCTTCTTCGAAGATGTCCCTTGCATGATCAAGGGAGCCTTTCCTTACCCAGTACGCAGCAAGGCCACACCATAGTTTGCCCCTCTGGTCAGGGAATCGAGCTAACCCGGTGCGGATGAGGCGTTCTGCATCGATTTCAGACTCTACGAATCGGGTAGCATGTTCGACCAAGAGATCTACCATCTCACTCCAGAGCTCGTACGCCCCTTTGCCATATTTGCTCACAAAGCGAGGGTTATTTAAGATGGCCAAATACACGTGGACAGCTTCAGAATAGCGTTGGAGATGTGTGAGAAGGCCAATGAAGTCTTCAGCATCCTCTGGGCGAATTTGCATATATCTCCTCCAAATCTTAGCTGCAGTGTTTCCCGCAGCTGAATTTGCAAAGGGCGGTATAAGGCCCAGATGCGGCTGTGCTGGGTTAAAGGTAGGGCTCGAAGTGCTCGATCGAATGTCCGCCGCGTGAAAGTTAATATGGGCTGTTGCATGAGGAACTTCAAATACATTTCCCATATCCGGGGCATTTTGTTCAGCAATACCAGCGCCCGCTCAAAAGGGCGTTGACCTTCCGAAATTCGGAGGAAAAGATTGCCGGATTGAGACTCGCAACATGTGTGGTCCGCAGACTTAGATACTACACGTAAAAACTGTTAGCAGATTGCTGCCTCGCCTCATGCACTGCTCTTTTCTTCTTTCATTGTTTCTGGAGGAAGGGGGCCCGGGAGGGCGGAGGGGGTCATACGGCTTTCCATAGCTTGTATGAGCGCGGAAGCTGGCGACAGGCTCTCTCAAGTACAAAGGCTTGTTCATGCGCAGTGCCATGTTGGATTTTGAAACTAAAGTATGATATCCATGGTGTTGCGCTTCCGAGGTTCCGGAGGATATCTTGCTCGTAAACCGCATCTTCTTCGGTCTGTTGGCCCATTGTCACAAGTCAGTGCCAAACTATCATGATGCATGCATTCATTGGGCGAAAGAAATTCACATACTAATAGAGATATAAAATTGGCTTTGGCTGCTTGGCAGATACGGAGTTCATCTTGTGACATCGTTGATGTGAGATAGGCTCTTCGTGGCAAAGTGATGACTCGAAGAAGCTAGACACTTGAGGTGTGAGGTTCGCAGATACGCGTAGGCATAGTGAAACCGGATAGGCTAGATGCGATGATGATTGTCCAAGTTGCGGGAGCGCGACGGAATGATGTGTGGGTGGAAAAGTAGGATAGGCTGTCTTGAAGGACACTGTCGCGAGAGGCTGATTCTCTTGTGATGAAGTTTCTAGTACCTCAGTACCGGTTTAAGAATCCGAATATTCATTTAGACGATATGACAAAGCATTCCATGGTGTGCTTCATTTGTCTTGTCGGGACAGGCTTGCCTGCTCACCCTTCATGACGTAACGGGCCACCCCACAACATCAACAGATCCACGCTCACATCATCCAAACGGCTCAACGAAAGGGATCCTCTTGCAACATTTGGGGATATAACCACTAACATGGCTGAAGCTACAGTAAGATTTCATCACTGAGTGTCTTTTAAGCGCTGCTAATTTTATTCAGGGACGCGAAGCCGTTTTCCCTACAAGGCAGTCTCTCGGGCTCATGAAGGCCAAACTCAAAGGTGCTGAAACAGGCCACAGCCTCTTGAAAAGGAAGAGCGAGGCTTTAACTAAGTAGGTAGCGTATCTAATAATGGGTTCTCAAGCTTACAATATTTGTTCTAGACGCTTCCGAGGTGTGTGCTAGCTTTTGATCGTTGTTTGTCGCTCGCGCTCTAAATACGCATCTCTAGAAATAACAAGGCGGATTTATGACGCAAAACTCAAGCTAGGTCGTGTAATGTCGGTGGCCGCATTCTCCCTCGCCGAAGTAACGTATGCTGTAGGAGGTGAAATTGGATATCAGGTGCAAGAATCAGCCAAATCCGCCCGATTTCGCCTCACAACTAAACAAGACAACGTGTCTGGAGTGTTGTTGCCTCGCTATGAGAGCTATATATCCGACGGCAATAGCGATTTTGGCCTTACAGGCCTAGGGAAAGGAGGCCAGCAAGTCCAGAAGTGCCGTGAGACATACGCTCGGGCAGTAGAGGCGTTAGTTGAACTCGCTACGCTTCAGGTAAGGTCCCAGGTTCTAGCAAGCATCCCACCATGGTATCCAGCATGCTGACCTGCTTAATTCAATCACAACTATAGACTGCATTTGTTATGCTTGATGACGTTATCAAAATGGTGAACAGACGAGGTATTGATCCTGCAACCCGCTTTCTTAGACAAAAACTAACTACTATCTAGTTAACGCAATGTACCTATCACCTGTGCATAACCTTGAATTATAGCCTGTTGTATACTGATGGTGCCTTCGTGCTGCATAGCGAACACGTTGTCATACCAAGGACTGAGAATACGATTAAATGTTTGCCCCCCTCACTCACTATCATGGTAGACTGGAACCGTGGCGCTAATTGTATGAAAGATATCAATGCCGAGCTTGATGAGCTGGATCGCGAAGAATTTTACAGGCTCAAGAAGGTTTGGTCTTTACCTCTTCTTGAGGTTGGATGGAGCTAATCCTGGCGTATAGGTGGCCAAGAAGAAGGAGAGAGACAATGCTAGCCTTGATGCCGAACTTAAGAGAAGGCGGGCGAGGGAGGCAGGCGACGTGCAGAAAGATCAGCCTGTGTCGGCTGATATGTTGGGGGCGGAGGACGAGGATGTTATTTTCTAGCACAGTAATATCTAGTCGAACTGATGCCTAGTAGCCTAAAGCTAAGAAAGAAGGACGAGTGATACGATTCGGACTCTCATTCGAAAGTAATAACTAGAGCATAATGACGGCTCGATTGAAGGAGTGGTTCGCAGACAAAGTTTTACTGCCGTTGATAGGTTACTTTCAGTAGCTGTCCCGCCTCGCCAACCGCCATTCCAGCTGTATTCTCCTTCGCGCTGATCGCCCCATGTTCTGTGTCATATTCAACAAAGGCAATCCCTTTACGCCCCGGTACAAGTCGAACCTCTTTAAACCCATTGAACCGGCCAAATATGGACGTCAAAGAGTCAACATCATAATCGTCAGGTATGTTCTGGGCGAACAGGGTTTTATTCGGTGGTAGATATTCATCGGGAACCAAGGTTGCGGTTGATGGATTATTCGCCTTCAAGCCAGCGCCGCGGGTGCTTTCACCCCGAGAAGTAGTATCTTGTAGGGTAGCTGCAAGCTTGAGCTTTTTCTGCTGGTCTGCTGCCTCCGTGGCCCGCCGCTTATCTGTTTGTAGAGGTCGAAGTAAGCTACGTGATCTAGTTTGAGATGGAGGCCACTTACCCTTATCAGCAGCTCGTTTTCGCTTGTGCTGGTCGAATTCGTCAGCGTTACAAATATTTCTCACGGTCGCATCGCTTCGTGACTTTGCAAGGGCCAGGCGCATGGGTTTCTCGAACAGCTCGAAGCCTTGAAGCTCGCTGATAGCTGCCTGCGCAGCGTCGGGTTCACTGAATACGATGAAGGCCTGTCCTTTCGCTCGCAAGTTGCTCTTAGCCACGATCTCAACAAGAGTACCGTATTCTGAGAAGATTTGAGCCAAGGCATCCTTCAGTTGTTCAATTCTGACCCGCTCCTCAAGATTATTAACGTAAACCCTACGATTCGTGTCAGCCAGATGCTCGATACTTGTCGGAGTGCAATGACGCGTACGTAGCGATCGGTGTTTCGGAAGATGCCATTTCAATGGCAATCTTGAGTCACAGCTGCAGAGATTATGGGGAAGTATGGGATGCTTCGGGTTGGGATGCATGTCCGCACCACAACATCCACGCCACCTGCCAGCGAAATTCTAGATTGCGCTGCCATGTAAGCACCTTTACAAGATTATTGTATTATTGCATAAAAATTGCCTCAATGTACAAAACTTGCTCTCCCCTAACATCAATCCAATTACCCTTCAGCGTCGAGCGCCAGTTCGCTCTTTAGTTCGGGCAGAAACCGGTCAATTCGTTTCCATGTTTCTGTCCAGAGGTTCTCTTTCGATGGGTCAATACTTGGGGGTACAAGATATTTGCTAGTCGCCATAAACAAGACAACATTTTTCAGGTTTTCTCGTACAGCTTCCTCCTAATAAAAAGGTTGGTTAGGGTCTTTATGTTGATCAATGGCACGGTTCACTTACGAGGCTATCTCCCTGGCCACTGTTCATGAGTCGGTCGAGGATATCAACAATCCGGATCCATAAATCCAGCATGCCATCCCACGCTGATAGTAAAACGAGATACTGGAGAAACACCTTGCAGAGAAGGGAGGCTACTTGGACCCTCATCTCACTCATTCCATCGCGGTCAGATAGAAACACTTCTGGCTTTAGAAGACTTAATATTAGAGGGAAAAGGACCTCGGTAAAAATTGCCGTCCACCCTTTATGGTCGCTACATGTAAGCTCAGGGAAAGTAGGGTGCGCTGGAGAGATGTAAGCGCAGTATTCCGCACTTCTCGACACACATTCGTGCACTGCGCAGTCAGAGCATGGAAGACTGGGAGCCAATATGCAGCCCATGCTGGGAGAGGATCACGGTTAGTACACGCAGCTGAGCAAGGTCTGGGCGAAGCGTACCTTCACTACTCCCGAGATGCGAATGCTGCATCAGATAAGGGATGCGATCTGTCATACTGAATATGATTGTGACGGCTCTAACACCCCTGGCAACCACAATCTCTTGACTAGTACTTGATCGCGCGCTCTGAGTTAGTAATTTGGGAAAAATGGCGCCTGGTACCTCCTAAATATGGCTTCTGGCATCTTACCTAAGGTTCACGTGGTGTGTATTAGACGTAGATCGGGTAGCCTTGGATGAGACATTGGACTTCGATCGGGCTACCATTGCAGAGGCCGACGCAAATTCTCCTAGGAGAGAGATCACAGCCTCGTAGTTGTCAGCCGAGATGGCAGGAGGTATCCCAACTGTACCGCGCTCCAAAATGCTGAAAACACTGTCGCTTGTGTCTGCTCTGCAGGCCAGAAGTCGGAGCAAAACCCAAAAGTCAGGAGATGTCATGACCTCGCTACGCAAAGGGCCTGGCTCGTCAATGCAGAGCCGAATTCCCTGAAGTATAAGCGGTGCTGCGGTTGCGAGTATTGGATCTGGCAGGCCGGAAAGTGTGTGTAAAAGAATGGGAACATTCACGAAATTGTGCTCCTATGCAGCCCAGCAAAGCTGTTAGCGACCGGGAGCGGGGGCCGGGGCGGAACTTGAGGTACTAACATAACTAGATTTCAAAAGCCTTAGGAGGTAAAACGATGTCCGAGCTACGGCGACGGGGTGGAGGCGTGGTGCATTCCGCAACAGGCCAAACAATGTGCCAGAGAGCTTCTCGCCGAAGATGCGATTGGTTTGATCAGTTTGAATGGCCAAAACCGTGCAAAGTTCGAGCAAATAAACTGAGCTGGGGTCATAACGGGTCCGGCTATCGTCAAGTCCGGCCTCATCAGTAGAGCTCTGCAGTGCGCTTGAAGACTTTACACTAATCACTAATGTACTGTGGTCCTCGGGTAACTCATCAAGGAGCGCATCAACAAGGTGGGTTAACTCAACCGCCGAGAGCGTCCTATGCGGTGTAAGTCAAAGTCTAGCTTCAGGCGAGATGACATAACTCACGCTACTCGTGCAAATATGTCGCCGATACGACACTGGTTGATGCAGTCAACAGTACAGAGTGTGCTCTCCAACTCCTCGTGGGACGGCTCCGGGGATCATCGGCGGCATAGCTCGATATATACGACGTGAACGCTGAGAAAAAGCCCCCATCACCCGGCCGCGCCGTTCGATCGACGACCTGAGATGGAGGATGAAGGGGTATAGCAGGGATGCCTAACTTAGCATGTTGATCAACGCAAAAGGGAGGGATAAGAGAATTGAGAAAGAGATTCTGCCATATTCTCAAGATCTGATGGATATTAGTTGCCTGTGCAAGTGATGTCATAATATAAGGGGGCACTCACGTATTTCCATCCGTCTTTTAGGACATGCTCATTTCCAGAAACTACACGAAAAAGAACGAGGATGGCGAGTTGAGCTCTAAAGTCTCGTCCAAGTTTGACTGCGAGCTCACTGACCACGACACTGTTGCCACCAGCTTGAACTTCAGTGTTTAAATCGGTGCTGAATGGTGTGGTTGTGGCAATTGTCGTCATTTGGCTCAACGCGTGAACAATATGATCTAGAGCTTCGACCACGCCATACTTTGCCGCGATCCGGGCGCATTCATCAAAGCCCGTGACAACACGGGCAAATACTGTATCATCCGTTGCGGACATGAATACGTACGATAGTGCAGAAACAACCGGTCTCCAGGTCGATGAAAAGAGATCAGCATCATAGATATTAGTCTTGCACTCGATTGCTGGGCCTGCTGTAGCGGATTTCGACAAGAGCTCTCTCCACGCGTAATCAAACGCATGTTGGTTGTCATGTTCATCAGGGAGAATGATCTCGTTTAACCTGATAGAGTTGAAGATATCACCCAAGTAGTCTGGCGAGAAGTCCTCTCCTCCGTTCACACCTCGAAGGTTTCTTGAAAAATCTTCAAAGGACATACGCTTTGCTGCTTTAATCTGGGGATTATGCTGATCGGTGTTGAGCATGATTATTGCGTAAGTGAGGACGTAAACAGCATCTTTGTCTGCAACTTCGAGAGGATGGCTGCTAAGGTAGTACATTTCAGAGAATGAGCTCAGGATTCGCTCGATGAGAGCAGACTCTCCTGGGAGACGGAAGGATTCTAGAAGAACTCTCAATGCCTCGTCAACTCGCTTCCCGGAAAAGTCAAAGAGGTTTAAGAACGCTTGTAGGATCGTTTCGTTTCCTCGTTTCGATAAAAACTCCCCTAAAGCCTTTTTCGAGATCCTTTCAGTACGTTTTAAAAATGCAGCAACTGAAGAAGGGTCATTCATGCTGCTGATGATACCATGTGCTTCTAGGTAGCCAAGTCCGTTCTTAGGGTTCTCATTAAACTTGCTTGCACCATTAATTATGACCTTCTTCTTTTGTCGCCGCATTTTAAGATGTACCGGGTCCGGAAGTCCTCTCAATATTGGCTGCCATTCAAGTCTCTGAGCGAGAAACTGAATGTAGCGCAAGAGGGCGTCTAAACAAAGAGGTGGTACACTTGTGGTACTCCATGTTGCTGAATCGGGGAGGGCATTCCGGGATAAGAGGCCAATCATGTCCTCACATAAATCGACTCGGTCTTCGTCACAATCGTAGTTGACAAAGAGTTCGACCATATAGGATGGCATGCGTAGGAGGACGCTGATGCACTCAACCATCGCCTGCCTTGCATCTGGCTTGCGGGCACCGCCTTCTAATCCAAGTTTCTGGCGGTCTTTGACTTGCACTGGCGTTGACCGTCCACTCACGTTTTGCGAGGCCGGTGGTTTGACTAGTTTGGGGACCTGCGGGATGCTAGCGTAGAGCAATGGATCAATGCCAACTACCCTAGGAATCTCTAACGCAGGGTGCAAGCAGGCAACGAGATAAGACAAAAACAGCTCCTGCTGGAGTTTCAAGACGCCGCGGCAGGTCCCCAACAACGTGCTCGCAACAACAAGGGACTCTTGCAGGAGATCCAAATTATCCGACCGTACAAGCTGGAAAAGGAAGCGACATAGGCTGTCTTCTGTGATATGACCGAGCGCTGAGTACTTTACTAAATAAGGGCCCGCAACCTCCAGAGCAACATGAAGGATCCGTAGTGCCATGATTCTCATTGTGTCTGTTTGCTGCCGGTCATTGGGATCTAAAAAGCCTACAAGAACCCTTAGTAGCTCTGTAATACTTGGAAGCGAATACGGCCGCAGAGTAGCAGCCTCCTGCCTCTCTAGCTCTATGCTTGGTTGAGCATCTGGTGAGGAACTGGTTTCGGGCAGATCATTACTAGCGTTTGTTAACTCAGAAGAAGTTCGCGGGCTCCGGGATGGCTCTGCGTCGATCGGTTGCGCAGTGCCCAGACGTGGTGCATCCTTATCACCAGCTTCAGACGTCAATATTACCACAGCGGTTGTTCCACCATTCGGCTTGGCAGGCAGGTCAGCCGCGTCAGTAACTTGTATATCGAAGTGTTTCACAGCTTCGAAGATGATTTGGCACATGCGAACCATGGCCGCCTCCGCGGTTTGGCGCAATACGGGAGAGAACCTCGTTTGAGAGCAAATGGCAAGGCCGCGCCCCATCATGTCGCAAATGCTTTCATCGGTCAAGATATCGCCCCTGGACCGGACAACATATCCTCCATGAGGTTCAAGATCATGAGGAGGACTACCTCCATCTGACCCGAGTCGCTAAACTGGCAGTGTGTTAATGCGCTTGACAAGGATTGCATCGCCAGTCCGAATCGAGGAGAGCCCGGGAATATAAAGCCATAGGCAAGGAATTTTCTCAGCGCTCCCAAAGCAAGGATTGTGATTGGAGCGGCCGTGCCCTTGGTTTGAAGGATTTGAAGAAAGGGCTGAAGGAGAGAGAGCGCGTCAAATGCGTGTAGATCTGCAAGCAGAGATAACGTCAGCTAGCTATCTAGGGACCTTATGCAAGTGAAGAACGACACCTTTAACACCAGATAGTTCGTAGCGCAGCTTACTGAAGCTCGATATCAAAGGGTTTTCTCGGATGGGTACGCCGTTCCGCCCCTCAACACCCAACGATTTGTCAGACTAAGGTCTTCGTCCTCTATATCTTGTTCGATCCGCGATTCGGAAGGCTGATTCCCTGACTTCGAGGCATGGCTCGGTTGCCCTAGATGAACAGTGTTGGGCGTTCTCCCTAAGATTGCAGATACAGAAGAGTGTGTTGATGGCACGCGCTTGCGGATTTCTGATGTGATCGAGATGCATTCAGAAATAACCAAAGAAACAGGATCCACCGCAACTGTGACTGGTCGACTGCGATACATGCTCGCGACCGTTGTTGATTCTTGAGTCTGGGATGGTTCTAACTGCATGATCGACAATGCCGATACTCATCCTTGGGGTGACGTTGAGAAGTGGTATTAACTCGAGATGTCTGCTGCCTCCATTCAATTGCGATATAGGTCAGTGAATCTCCTCCAGAATGAGAAGCAAGGGGGCTATACCTTCGAGAAAATATGAGGGTTTAAATACTGGACGATACGGGGAATATCACCTATTGAACACAACTTTGCGGGAAAAGGTCGCACTGAGCTTGGGATATTACATCCATGAATGGACCAGCCAGTTGATGGATTCATCCAGTATTAAACAGCTGGCCCTGTGCCATCTCTCAACTTGGTTTAAACAAATACCAATGCTGCGCCGGCGTACACCTGCCCGACAACTGCCAGCGGGGCAAGGCTTCAATTACACTACTTGATACCGAAAAGGGGTAATCCTCTGAAAGCTGTTGATGTACATTTATTACAATGATTTCCGACTGTCTAATGACCCGCCCCCTTCCCTTGAAAAATCTGACGCCATCTTCAAATCCTGATTAGGCCTGTTCAAAATGATAGGAAACCTAGTGATCAATATTTGCTTGCTTTCGCCGATTTCCAGACTTCTTTTCCTGCGCCAAATTTTCCATTTCCGATTTATCCTTCTCCCATTGGTTGTTAGCATCACCAAACTCCTCCTTCAGTTTCTTCACTTTTTCAGCCTTCTCTTGTTCCTCTTTCTCTCTCGCCAGTCGTTCCTTTTCCATCTCCTAGCGGTGGGTTAGCTACATGTGGGTAAGTGAACAAACATGATTCTGATACGGACCTCCATATGCCGAATATCATCGACACTAGGCTCGTATAAATGCCAGATGGTATAATGAGGCAGACCAACGACGGAATAGCCCATGCGCTTTGCCATCTGCAGACAGAAACAAGATTAGCAAGCAGCAGATGGACCAGGACCTAAGAAAACACAGTCTTCTCCCATACCTTTCCAAAGCCTTCTGTCTCGGCATGTTTCTCAAAGCTAAATGCGGGAAAGTGAACACCGGATCGAAAGACTCGGGCTTTTGCGAGAATGCTGACACCGCCAACGCCATCAATCTCCATCTCCATGTCTGGATCTCCATAGGGATCACGCAAATATGCGAGATGTGGACGCCAGGTTGCATATTCCGCATACCCCTCAACTATGACAGCGTCCTCATCGAGACTATCAGCCAAAGCGAGGGCAGTTTCTGATTCCTGCCAAGAATTCAAATCGTATGGTTGTTCTCCCCAAGCCAATCAGGGAGCGGCCGCCAAACATCTATAACAGGGTGTCAGCTGAGGTTAGTCGTAGCTTCTGTAACTCTTTGGCATAGCTAGACATACTTGGCACAATTACGTCCTTGTTGTGTCTCATCAGATCCTCCAATATTGTGAACGGCGCTGTTTGTACATCCACGTCACGCCAATAGACCCAAGAATGATAAGGCCGAAGAGCTGCGCTAAGGAGCCAGTTGCGAGCTTGTGCCATTAATTTCCGCCGGCTCGCCTGCGCCGCAAAGCCATGTCGGCTTTCGACATCCTGATTGACCTTCTGGCCGAAATCTTTTTCAATAATAAAAACTTCCCCGTAATGTTGTGTTGCATCCTCATCCGATTGAATCTCTTCCATTGTCTCAGTAACCACCTTCAAAGTCCGGTCCTTTGAATCTGAGACTAAGAACGCAAGGTCAATTAGGTGGTGAGGGTAAGTGAAATTCCGTAGGTGGGAAAGAACATGGGCAAATGAACTTCGGCATCACGTAAGGGGACACAAAGAGAATACGTTCTTCTCGCTCCCAGCCCCTTGCCGTTCCTTGAACATTGCTCAGGTCATAATACCGCACAGTTTCTAGTTGGTTGTCTCCTCCAGTGCGGAGAAGCCCGAGCGAGATGACAGAAGCGACCTGGCCTCGAGGCCAGATCAGGTAACCGAATCCAAAGACTATTAATATAGTATAGAGAATCCGTAGGAGAACTCCTCGTCGACGGTGAAGTGGCGCACTTGATGTTCGTGGTTCGTATCTAGCAGGTATATTAGCAGCTGTGCGACCAGAACCCATGTGATAGAGAGTTAGTACCGATGTGGCGATATGTCGAATGTGTTGGCACGAGGGTAGCCATTTGCGAATCCACCAGAATGATGCCGGGGCATCTTTTAGTGAACTTCTAACTATTCATACGATGGAAGAGAGGGGCTTGCGAGTTCTTCACCCAAATCCACTAAGTTATATAATGAAAAAGGAGCACGGTTTGAAGGTTGGGAAGAGAAAGATTTCAATAGAGAGCTTCCGCGACAAGGTGTGGTTAGAACCCCTATATCGGTTGTTTTACGGCTCAACCTTCACGCCTTAAAGTGCTCCAGCTACATGCAATAATACTTCCACAAGTTGAGACAAGAACGAAGCCCGGAGGTTTTAGCTATTACAATGGAAGAATTTGATTTAAAAATGTAATAACTGTTTCTCTATAAATCGACCGCATAGTACCGAGGTAAGAACCTATTTACCTATCATCGATATTTATGACTTGAACCTCATATGCATTTAAGATTTCCAAAATTCACCACAGCGATATCAGGCTGCTCACAGCTCAGAACCTTAATCAGAGCCTAGATTATATCGTTCTATTTTTCTTAAAGCAATATATATATATATCTCTTAGGGTTCCTCTCTATACACATATATATCCAATATATACTAGGGGGATACTTGAAGGTTGGAGGAGGTTAGCAGGGTAGGGTATTTATGCTACGGCGCGATATATATAGAAAAAAAAACCGCCCTAGAAAACACGTTCCTCAACAACTTGAGACCTTCATTTTGGCATGAATTGTAAATTCTACACTTAATAAGTTAGCTCCTATTAGATAAACAAGAGGGATCTAAGTAGATGAATGTTTCTGAGCTTCAGTGTAGTTTTGGTATAAGTGTTCTCTTCATTGGTAATCAGAAGCAGAACTGGAAAGTGGTTTCATCAAGAATAAATAGCAGATAGGATAACAAAGCATCAACTAACCTTTTAAAATAGTAAGGGATTTTGAGAATAACGACTAAAGGGATCGAGATCAGCATATAACCTTAGGGCAAAGGCTATTAGAAAGAAAAATCTTTCATATCGTTAATAGCAGCAATAAATCAGATGGTAGTGCATGTGTTCGGTAGCTCAGGTCTTCGCTTGAACAGTGGTATAAATTTCATCATTTGTAGAGTGAGGGGTTGTGAAGTAAAACCTACAAGTTTAGGATTATCATTGTCGAGTGTCATCAAAGATGGTAGGAATAAGTTGATGAGAGGATTAGAGTTTTACAGTATGGAAATTTTTCTTCGCAAATATAGTATCTCCACCTCGGATATTGGAATATTGTTTATTTGAATGCCCCATTCATGCACCACAGAGGGCATACCCCAATAATCCTAACCTTCTGTTCACAACCTGCCTTCTCCTAAATATTCCTACATTGGGAAGTTAGCTGTCAAAGGTTCCACTAAAGGTTTTAGATGATGGCGGACAGACGTCGAATCAATGCCCCTTCAGGGCCGACTTCTCCCATACAATACGACAGGGTAAGTCAACCCCTATCGTCGACACAAGAAAGGGATGTCCAGCCTCGCCGGATTTGTGGGTGCATGCTTTCCCTATCAATTCTCCATGACACAATGCTAACCATCTACCAGTCCTCAAGACCGGTGTCACACCGTCCGCATCAGGGTCGGCTTATCTAGAAATGGGGACCCCATTCAGCGCTCATGATGTTGCCCATGGAGGCATGAAGCTCATTTGTACAGTACACGGTCCCCGCGCACTACCAAGATCAGGACCATTCTCCCCACATCTAGTGTTAGCAACGCATGTCAAATTTGCACCTTTTGCAACGCAGCACAGACGTGGGTATCTTCGCGATTCTAGTGAGCGTGATCTCGGAGTCCATCTTGAGGCTGCTCTCCGAGGAGCCATCATTGCTGACCGGTGGCCGAAAAGCGCCGTGGATGTTGTGGTCACCATCATCGAAACTAACCACAATACTATTGGAAATGATCTTAGCAGTCAGGAATCATGGGACCTTGTGCATAGTTTGAGCGCTTGTATCACTGTTGCCTCTGCTGCAATCATAGATGCTGGGATCGATTGTGTGGGCTCTATCTGTGGTGGAGCTGCGGTACTCGTGTCGCGGGCCGCTGGAGAAGTTGAGCCGGAAACCGTCCCCCTTTCTTCAAGACCGGGAAATATTCTAGCCGCGTGTTGTGTGGCTTATATTCCAGCGCGAGACGAGTTGACTACTTTGTGGACTAAGGGTCAACTTTCCCCCTCGTACTCCGCCCATTATACAGCTCTGACAGCTACAGCCGTTCAAGCTGCCAGAGCAACCCAGATTCCTCTTATAGATAGCCTTAAGGAGATAATATAAGACACGAAGTTGTCTAGAATACTCTAGCAATGGAGTCAGGCCGTTATGAGTTCCTAGGATTGTGACGTCACATTAATGTGAACAGCTCATCCCGTCTCGTCTGCCTGTCAACAAAATTGTGCTTAGTCAGTGCCCTTTTTAATACCACCGAGGTACGATCCACCACAACAAGCGGATCGTGAGTTCTCCACCCCTCACAACGGCTAATCCTAACCTTCGAAAGGGCCGGCTTCCAGAGATGGGACACGATTTCTGCATTTCGCGGACCTTTTCTATTCATGATCCCTTAACTAAATTGTCTCTAAAACAATGAAATAATAATAACTTTAGGTCGGCATTATCAACGTATCAGCAATCCTCATTACTCACTTGCGACTTTTCCCTTGAAAGTATGGAACAGTTGTTATTATCGAAAGCCTCGCCGAACGCAAGACATGGTCCCTGGCACAACTTTACGAGCTGGACTTCTCATCATTTCAAACACCCAGTAAATGTCACAGGATACGCCCTGTCTTTAGAGGATCTTGTCTGGGCTGGACCTCGTATGGTTAAGCGCCTCGGGATACTATTTCTTGCGGGCAGTTCTCAAGAACTCAATTCTCCAGAAGCCACGCCGAGCCTCACCTTGACCGAGGGTCTGCTCGGCCCTGGTCAGATGGATTCGGATAGGGGCATAGGCAGCACCACGCCGCCCCTCAGCTCCAGCACTGTAACTTCTAATCCTCCAGGACTAACAGATGGAGCGAGGGGCCTCGGGAGCGTGTTCAGCTATGCTACAAGTAAATGGGCACTTTGCTGTATCGCCATGGCCATCATTTTGAACCGGGCCTACATCTTCGCAGCCACAAGGCGGAGGTTAATCCTGCCCTGGCATATCAGAATTCTTATTCGTGGGGCTCCAGTAATTCTTCTAGTCCTCCAGAATCGGCGAGTGCTGCAATCTATACAATGCCAAACCTCCCCACACTTCTCAGCAATGCGATGGGGTAATTCGAGCATGCATTCAGATCTCATGTTCTCCGGCACTAACGCATTTCTTCATGGCCTGAGCTCCTCGCTACTCCTCAACCCCAGCGATCGAGAATCTTGCTCTCATGTGTTCATGATTCCCAGCCCAGCCACCGTCTCCGAGCCCCACACTTTAAAGGGCTCGTTATCCTTGCTCTGGCCCTTGTTCGGCACATTTTGTCTAAGCCAACTCCTCGAGACAATAATCTGCGCTGTGGAGGGTCGTCCATTATCAGCCGAAACCGGCATGACTTTGTTCGAACATTCTCTCGCCTTCGCGGAAGCCGATGCTGCCATCAGCAATCAGCTAGGATGGGGGACATCTATATCCTGTCGCTAACCAGGCCCTCGAATCTACCCTCAATATTAGCCGATCTATGATACTTCAACGCGTCAATACTTCTCCCGAGGTTCTTCTCGTGGCATTCATATCCTCCATGGCACACATAACGAGCCACTTGTTGGGGATGTTCAACGCCCAAGGAAGATTTCGGCTGCTCAGCACCACAACTTGGGGTCTATGTTTCATGAGTAGTATCCTATGGGTGCCGCCACTTTCTCAGCTGACTCTATTAATTCACAGAGTTTACTCCGCTTTCCAACCGTATGTGTCATAGGTTTCGTACCTCATGTATTGGTCTTAGCAGGTGTCGCTGTTTGCTTGTCCATTTACGGGTTCGCTCTTCTGCTATCTGCAATCTCACCACCACCCGAAACCCAGGGGCCTTCCACCTTCCCTCGACGCCTCGCGCAGGCGCAGGCCAACCTGCAGGCGAATCTATCTCTTGCTGATCTACGTATAAGTCGTGATATGGACTTCTACACCGCATTGCTAAGGACTGGATTTGGAGCGATCACCTTGGCAAGCGAGGCTGTATACCTAAACGAGGACTCTACCGTTAATACCCCACGATACACCTGGCTTGAAGAAGAACGTTTTCAGGAACTGGAAGCGGTTTATAATCAGTCTAGGGGTAGCAGCGGAATGGCCGCCATAGGCTCTAGCTCCACTCGATTTTCCCATGTGAAGACTTTCAGAAGTGGTTATTCGCATGAGAAGACAGCACAGCCCAGTTCGAAGCACCGGAGATTTGACAGACCGACAGCTCTGGGCGTAGGCGCTGCAGCACGTAGTGGCAGATGGATATTTATCATAGACTTCGCCGTCAACATCTACCGCGTTCTTCTGAAAGCATGGGCCCTCGTTATTCTCAAGGTTTTGCACAAAGTTGGCGTAGGATCACAGCCATCATGGCTTGTCCGCCTAGTTCGGGGCGGAAAGGTGACTAGGCATGGTCCAGATATGCAGCCCAACAGGGAATTTACCACTGGCCCACCATCTACCATTGATGGTGTCTGGATACCTCGAGGCGACCAAGTAGATGTGGAAGCAGAATTCCGAAAACGGATGCTCGCGACCTTATCAGACTCCAATAGTTTGCATGAGGGGGACCTTGACTCTCGCCTATATAAATGGTGGCTCACAGGAGGTATCTGGGGGTCAGTCGACGGAAGTGGTGATTATTTGCCCGAGGAGCAGAGCGATATCTCTGACAGCTCAAGCACAGCGTCCCTGAGCCTGCTAAACAGCGAAGATAACGAGGACGGAGAAGCAGGATACTTAGCAGGACCCGCCTCTTTCGCTACCCGAGAGGCCAGTGTTGGCATTGACATGCCGCTTCAGCTTTCCGACCTCTCTCGACTCCTCCAACCGAAAACTTTGGATGACCAGGAGGAGGCTGATACACTCGCAGCCCACCTCACTAGCGATGGGGTTCTGACCCGCTCGCATTACGAAAGACTCCGACGGCTTCAGTCATCACGCATCCTAGGAAAGGGGTTCACAGATATTGCGGCAATCTTTGAATCATCCCAGCGTGCCACACTTACGGCAGATCAAGAGTCCAGATTCCTCGAGCGCATTATCTTATCCAGACGGCAGTCCCCACGATCTGATCTCTCAGTCCACGACGCCCAGGCCCGGCCCGCTTCTGCATCCGGTACGGGTGGAGAGGGTCCACCATGCGTCGTTTGTCAAAGCAGCCCGAGAAGTATCATCATCTGGCCTTGTCGATGTCTAAGTTTATGTGATGATTGTAGGGTTTCCCTCGCGATGAACAACTTTGACAAATGCGTTTGTTGTAGGAGGGACGTGAGCGGTTTCAGCCGTATATTTGTACCATGAAGAAGCTGATGTTGTACCATGAAGAAGCTGATGATGTTCTATCATAATATTTGTTGGAAGAGGCAATTCAAAATCAGATGTGGGTTACAGGGTTACATTCCTGCCCACTCTATACAGAAGAGTCTCGCTGTGTCGTCCGAATAGATGCGACTGCTGCCCCCGATAAGAAACCCCTTCTTGACCGTAGTGCTTAGTCGGCCCCCGCTCACTATATCTAACAGAGAGACCGACTCATCCAAGCTACAGTGATTTGCAACGTAATGGGCATGGAACCGAAACGGGTCACCAGGATATACACTAAGATGTGCACCAAAACGCATTCCAGGCGTTGTATAATACAGGTTGGTCCTCAAACGACGAAGCAGTGAAGTGCAATGTAGTGCTTGCGCACGCACTGGCGAGACCGATGAATCCTGCAGAGCAATATTTGTCCAGGTCACCGAGAACGGTGTTCGTGTGATAGTTTCCGGTTCTTCTATTGGTGCGTTTGTGCTTCCCCAGTGTGGATGGAGACGAAGTTCAGTAGACTCAGTCGTTTCAGCACCACGAGCATTTGGACCAAAGGAATTTCCCACACTACGGCGATGCTTGAGCGAGAAACGACCTTCAACGACCTGCCTTACCTCCTCACGCGCAAATTTGAGTTTCACTATGTATGAAGTCGGATACCAGCTTCAACCCCTTCACAGATGCGTTTCTGAAACTGAGCTTCGTTACGGACATACGCAAGATTTTGCTCAGTGAGTAACTGTACCTCCTCCTCACTCAGTTCCAAAGGAACACCCAGGAAAACGTTCTGTGTTGGGCTCTGTGGTACTGTACCCACTAGCACACCACAAGCTGCACATTGTCGGCGAAGAAAAGCTATCTGCTGCCGATCAAAAACCAGATAGCAACCAGCCACTTTGGAAATGATGACACGATCTATTTCGCAATGGTTATCCATGCCTCGTTTGTCAACTCTAGGCTAACCGCACAAAATTAGCCAGTTTATTCCCTAAATGATGACGGCGATGGACGAAGTATGCTATTGCAGCCTCATAGATAATTGTTTTTCAACACCAAACTATTTTCAGGGGATTGACAGATTTTAAAATAAAATCATGGGCTTTATAGAAAAGAAAAATTCGATACCAAAATTGGATCGTAGGAAGAGACAAACTTACGAGGCCTTCTGAGCTCTGTCAAAACATTAGGATTGTGGGGAAGATGTCCAAGATAGGTTATAAACTATGCAGTGAGGAAAAAGTTTTCTTGTCTTTTCTAATCGCTAGAGTTATGTTGGCTGACAAAGCAACTGATGCCTTGTAAGCAACCGATCCCGCATGTTCGCAGCTCCATCTACCTCGGTATTGTTTTCCGTTTAAAAGTCAAAGCTTTTATTAGGGGTTTGATGCTCTTGTTCAGCTGGCAAGCAGGGGGAAGACTGAGATCTTCAATTAGCATGCCGCTTGTCTTGCTCACTTTGAACGACATGTTAGAATGCCAACCAATTATTTGTGATCCTTTTCCACGCTCGCCTTGGATTGGCAGGCTATGAGCCTGGACCAATCCCTGAGCACTATTGGAATCTCCCGCCATCAACGCCAGCTCGAAAACCCCATCAGCCAACAATTCTATCCAGCGTGTCAATCCCGAGGATCGGGGTGAAAAGGCGGTTGGGAGCTGGACGAACGCCGAAAGACGATCCTTGTGTTGGCGCAATAGTCCCCGCAGACCGTGCAGTAGTTGCAGAGTGTCGTCTGCAGATAATGCTTGCATACCATATGTCGTTGGGGAGTTAAAGCTAGATAGTATCACGCGATGGAGAGCATCCGGTGACGCAGCAATTCTCTCTGATAACTCGGAAATAAAACCCACAGGGGACTCTCGTGCACGCGGCGGGATGCACCTTTCCAGGGGATAAAACCTTAGGATCCCACGGATATCGCTCATACTAAGCCGTTTGCTAATATCAAACACATGACAAAAAGTGCCAGTCACGCGGTAATCCAACACCCCAAGTCCTAGTAAAATTTAACGAGTTATTGAGCATGCACCGGTATGTAGTATCTCTTGTCGCTATCCTGCGTCATGTCACCCCTTCATAGTAAGGAAGGAGCACGTAGGGAGACTCACCTACTTCCCGAGGATTATTCGTGCCCAGTGACTCGTATCTCCATGCAATCTTCATTTTTTCTCAATCGATTTCGGTCCGGGGGTTGTCGAGAGTAGCAAGACCGGGCAAGTCTTTCGCCCATCCATCGCCTGGTCCAAAGACGTGAACATGGTGGCCTTGGACAAGTCCTTCCGCCGCATAGTATCGTGAGAGAATTCCCCCAAAATCGGTGGTGCCCTTTTCCTGAAGAAGGAGACAGGTTCCCAAAGGCAATCCTGCATGCCCGCCAAGCGCGGCATCTAGGGAAGCAGTGCCGGTGGATAGCACCAGGCGCCCATCGAGAGGTGACGGTCTCGTTCCTTGGGGAATATTTGTCTCGTACCTTCCGGCAAGCTATTTGTAGCCTGGTTTTGCAACGAAGAAGAGCAAACAATTGTATTCTTCCGACGAAAAGGCATTTTTCAGCGAGCGTTGTGGAATCTCAAGCCATGCAGGAAGCATGCCGGGGTTTGGGGGTAATATGCACCAATAATCTTTATACCGGGGCGTTTCTCCAAGCATGAGGAATAATTCGAGAAGTTCGTTGCCACCTCCCCAACAGCGTCAAAATAAAAATAAAAAGTTTCGAGAATCGGTCATACATACCTTTCCTCGACGGGAATCAAGACTGCACCCTCGTACCCTTTTCTAAAAATGACGACAACCGGCGGCGATGCAACCCTTTTCGAGGAGTCTTTCACAATCACCAGCATAGATCAATCTAAATATGACCGCGTCGCTCGTCTTTTCGCTACATCCACCGATAATCAGACTGTCATATCGCTTGACATCAATGTCGAACTTTTCCCTTGTCAAGTTAGCGAAGGTATTAACGTAGTCCTTGCTACATCACTTGCACTAGATGGGTCAAAGGATGATGAAAAGGGCTGGAGAGATCACAAAAGGGTGCTCACCCCGAAACAAGCCTTGCAGACATGTTTGATTATGTTTGCCATGGCAAGATCTACAAATTTGAGGATGGAGAAGATGGACAAACAATGTTGGTCTATCTCGCCCTGTCTCTGAATGCCATGCGCTAACTATAATCTAGAAAAGCATACATTTCCTTTGGGGGCCTTTTAATGTCCCTTGAGGGCCCGTACAAAAATTAAGCCCACTCAGAGTCAGTACACATACCTCCTCGTAAAAAAGTAAAGCAACAAAAACACACGAATCCCTACAGTCGGATATAAATAAGTGAAGAAACAATACTAGGGAATTTAGAACCTCCAGGCAATTAAATGTATACATTGAGCGGTTGGCTGGATCAGATACTCGCTCAAGCCAATGGATCTCTTCCTTTCTACCACTCCCTGCCAGATACCACAAGACCCATTGGCCCAACATGCATTCAAGTGTACTCCTCGTGGGGGCCGGGAAAGGGCAACTTCCGATGTAGATGATGGCATATATCTTGCAAATGCGGCTCGTTCATGGTGTTGAGAATTCCATGGCGGATAAAGAAGTCGATCATCACCAGCGCACAATTAGGCTTAAACCTGCCCTCTTCTAGTAGACTGCGTATCTCCCCAATGCTATAAAGGCTGAACGACTCAGCCTCGCCATCCTTAGGCACAGGAATCACATCACCAGGTATCTCCAAGTCATAAACCCATTGGCATTCCGGATAGATGAGGCCGGATTCCCCACCAGCGCGTTCGTCGGTGACATAAACATAAGTGATAGTACCTGCAAGCGATGCAGAGTTGCGCACCAGGCTACTTGGCAAACTTGCTTCTTCATCCGCCTCTCGCACGACACAGTCGAAGGGCTCCTCGCCTGCCATCAGCCCACCAGCGACAGTGTTATCAAGCATGCTGGGGAAAGTCGATTTAGATGCGGATCTAGTAGCAACCCAGATCTTCATCCCATATGTATCTTCGGGGCATCGTACGTATCCCGTGAGGTGAACACCATACCTATTAACACCAAAGAGACCAGCGGCAGATCTCTCGATAGTGCAGGCCGCGTCACCTATGCTCCTATACACAGGCCACGGCTCATCTTTCCAAGTACGGAGTATAGAGAAAGTCCCATGCTCTCTCCAGTACTCAGCGATTTCAGAGATGTACTGGCTCAGATTCGTGGGAGCATTATCAAGCTGTATCGCGATCGTTTGACTTTCATGATTGATATCGAGATACTGTTTCAAGCGGCTAGGAACTTCCTGAATCTTCTTCAAAATCTCGAGCTTTATATATCCAACAGGTATGGTATTGTCGCCATCATCAAGAACCCATGTGTAAAGAACCTGGTTGGAATATCGGGGTCGTTTTCAGTCGTGAGTCCCAGCGGAAAACTAAAGCGACTCAAATATCAGATTAGTTCGTCATGCATGTGCTTAGTCCATCCTACTCACCTATCTACCTCTCTAACGAGGTCAAGGTTCGTTTTCTTCATGTTTCTTTGGCTTCGGTGGCTCGCTAAAAGGATAACTTATAAAGACCCTGGAGTGCATGTTAAGAAACCCTTTAACTTACCTCCAGAGCAGGTTGAAATTTTACCCCACCAAAACGGCAAACTTTTGCCCCTCATAAGGACATCACTAATGACATCCCAAGCATCCTCCCTCCCCTGGGCGCCCCAACACCAGCCTTTCCCCTCAATTTTTTCCAACCGCGACAGCTGGGGCGCATTACACCCATACCGTCTCTCACACAGAGCATGGCAACTCCACTATTTGGGGTCATCCCCGCGGGAAGCCCCGTGATTATTGAGCCCACTACGATCCTGTCCGATACATCATTCATGTACACGCTTCCGGATAGACAGTTTACTCATATCGTAGTATTTCTTCTCCCAGGTGTCACTCTCCGCCTGACACAGGTGCGGCTATCTATGCAGCAACAGCAGAGGAGGTAACAGCTGCCTCATCTACAGGGCGTGCGCCAAATTTCAAGTTCCATGGGGCAGTGGGTCAAGGGAAGGAAAGCTCTGTATTCAAAATTACCCCATCCAGCCAGATAATCATTGGATTATCGATCGAGCCTTCTGCTGCCATAGCTACACGCCTCGCGGAACTCTCCACGTCTAGCCCTATCGCTCCAGTCACTACTGGCAATACAGTACTGCTTGCGCAAAAGATCATACAGAACGCTTTCAACTTTTAGCAAGCTACAGCGGTGCGGCCGGGCCTAGTCAACCGGAAATGGTACCACTCAAAGCGTTCGAGGCCTGGTGGTCAAAGTTTGAGAGCCGCCTCCGCTCAGATCCGAGGTTCCTTGACAAGCAGGAAGAGTGAGCATGGCTTTCTCGGAGACCATGCCTGTGTATAACGAAAGGATATATATATCATTTTCCAGTTGGCCAGATGTGAGTTTGTTCACACTAGCCAAAGTGAACTAAGCCTTAGCTAATATAGAAGGCAAATTAATCAAATCTATTGTTTGTGGGTGTGCAGGCCAATCTACAAAACGAGGATCAAGCAGGATACCTCCCCTTGCCTCCCTCTACAATGTCCTCTCACATCACGCTTCAAGGACATGGTGGGGCATGGCTATTCATCAAGGATGTGGGCCAGACGCTGTTCACGCCTTGCCTCTTGTTGGACTTCCAGCTCGGCTCCTACGCCCAATACTGAATGTCTGGATCGGGGTTGCAAGGTGTTCTATACTATCGCTTCTACCAATCAGATCATTTAGCGGTGCAAGTACATTGGACGGTGATTCATTCCGCCAGTCGGCTGGGTTTTCGAAGTGAGGATTCCTGAGGAGACAGCACTGTGAGGTGGAGTGAGGTCGTCAGCGTCGTCTCCATCCAGCTCACTCACGCGATATTCGAAGGTTCCTTCTTCTAGTATCGCATCATAGGTGCCATGATCATCCCTTGCTAAGTCCCTTGCGAATGGAAGAAGTAGGCGCAAGCTTCTCAGACTACATCGCCGGCGGTATCGACGCATAACAGAAATGACTTTAGCAGATAGGAAAGCCCTTCGTTCCCGGCGCCGGAATAGTATATAAACAAAAACCATAACGGAAAGGAAAACCGTGAGGAGAGCGAAAGATGGTGTCCGGGTATGAGAGAGAGGATTCGTCTGAGCCGAGGCTGATTCGGGCTGAACTGGATTGTCCACGGTTGATGGAGAAGAGTATTCGAAATCTAGCGGTAGCCCCGGTATATTCTGACCAAACCCAACGGCCAGGTCATTAAACTTAGGTCTTATACGGCTACTGGCGTACAAGAGAATGTGGCCAAGTGTCCAGCTGAGCTCTACGCCATCAACTTTATTAACAGGTTTGAAAAGGTCCACCAGGCCCTGCTCCAAAACCGTCCCATTAGAAGCAAGGGATGGGTCAAGGTTAGATGATAATGGCGGCGCGGCATTGATCTTTGGAATCCCAATTCCCTCATGAAGAAGGTTGATGAGCCAGGATGCCTTAAAACAAGCCTCTTGCGCATTCCGTAACTTCTCATCCAAATGCTTGTTTTTGATCCCCCGCGTTATTTCAATTTCAATTTCACGCCATTCTCTGCTACAGAAGCCATCCACCTTAGTTTGATACGATAGAAGGTTATATGGGTCAGGCCCAGGTAATTTGAAAAGTCCATGCGTCAGATGCCAATACTCTGAAATGCCGACGAAACGGTTGACTTGGAAATCGAGTGCAGGCGCATGCTTGCCGTCAAATAAACAAGGAAGTTCCTTGCAAATGGCCTCTTTTCGAAGTAGTGGTCGGGTGAGTCGTAGACATTGGGGAAAATCACCCGTACCCTGAAATATGTTGTTATCGGCTGGTTCCACATTCGACAAAATATCGCCGTGAATGTTGGTTTGTAGTCCATGAGGAAGGCAGGGATCGGGGAGTAGTCGTGAATCCTCGGCGAAGTATTGGTCAATCAGAGCATCATTATACCTTTGGCGCGCGGTGTTCGCCCCAAAGCCAAGGAAGGAAGCAGCGAAAACCCTGTATTCCCGAGCGCTTCCATCCTGGCTCCGGAGGCGTATAAGTTTCAAGTCGTCTGCATGACGGGCCGCTTCAGTACTATTGGGTGCATAGACGATTTGGGCAGAAGCACCCCCATATCAAGGAAGCCATAGGTACCCTGTGCATCATTTCGAACAGAATCAGGTAGATCACGGAAGCGATCCAGAAGATAGTTTGCAGCGAGCCAACCGTACACGCCCTCTGTCTCCCCAGATATAACCTGGACTTGCGATTTGCAGTCATCAAGGCGAAACTCACTACCAGAGCGGAGGTATGCGCAGACACTGTTCAACAGAACGTCCTGTTCCTGTTTCGCCATCATCCGAATCCCAGCAGTGGCCATGAAAAATATCGGGGTCCGGTGTCGGTCTTGAACGGGAATGGCGTGGGCAGCAGCCGTCAGAAGAGGCGGGAGATAGTCCGACCCAATCTGATCGAGGTTTTGTAAATAAGAAGATATACCGGGCCGAACTTTATGTGACTCGGCCAAAATCAATGTTGGCAAGGACGCTCTTGATGGGCTGATAGGATCATGAGGCCATTTGTAAACATAGATCCTCGTTCCCGACGAGCCAGCATCTATGACAACACCCCAGTGCCCTTGACAAGGCCATGTCAGTAGGAGAGGAGCGGGTATGGCGATATGAACACTCACAAGTATCGTCCATAGGGATTACACCGCCTCTGACAGCGGTTCAGCTCTTAGACTCAGGTAGACGCAAAAGCAACGCTTCGGGGTTCGACATCACATCAGAGCGCACAAACGCGGGATAAGTTCAAGGGACCAGAAGGGATAAAGATGATAAGAAAAGGGCCTGGCGAACCGATACATCTCCATCACTACATAGCACAGCTTTACGTAAGCTACCACACTGAGCATGGTGGAAAAGTAAGACTACAAGCACTATAAAGCAGTAGCCTTTTGAATTATAAGCGGAAGTCTATTAAGCTAGTAAATTTCAGATATTAGAGACCTTATTATTTATTTTATTTATTTATTTTATTTTATTTATTTTATTTATTTTATTTATTTTATTTATTTTATTTATTTTATTTATTTTATTTATTTTATTTATTTTATTTATTTTATTTATTTTATTTATTTTATTTATTTTATTTATTTTATTTATTTTATTTATTTTATTTATTTTATTTATTTTATTTATTTTATTTATTTTATTTATTTTATTTATTTTATTTATTTTATTTATTTTATTTATTTTATTTATTTTATTTATTTTATTTATTTTTATTCTACTGAAAAATATAATATATATATATATATTAATTAATTTAAAGGAAAATATATTTAAAAATGAAATTATTCCTAAGGTTATAGATAATATAAGAAATCAGCTACTATATATTACCTATAGTTACCTATGATATGCCGCCTATGATCGTCCTATACGCACTTTTTTATTTAGTAGAAATAGGTATAAGAAGGGTGGTGATATTAGTGGGAGAGTTGAGAAGGAAGGAGCTTCTAACTATAATGTCGCTGACTAATATACTAAAAATTCTCTATATAGTCCCCCAGTCGGGCCCATTAAAATCGATTGATATAGATTACCTGATCGAAATGGATGGATCCATTCCATCCATTAGTGTTGTGGCCCCTAGTCGGCCTGGATATTCTAATAAGATGGTGACAGGACCTCGGCTCATCGGTGCGAAACCAAGTGATCTAGCCACCAATGGATCTATCACATTTGTTGATCTATTGCTCATAAGATGGAACTATCCACCCTAAAATAGAGGATGCTTTGTTTAAAGATTTATCATCCACAATTGCCACTCATAACTATCGTTTATCTCTTCTTTTCGCATCCGCATAATTTATATCTTTCACTGAGGTCCCAACACTAAGCCTTCATACACTTTCAGCTGTTTAAACTGTCCTTCGTATATGCACTATATATCTTTCTCGAAATCACTCTCCCTCATTCAACTCTGTCCACACCATGTCCGGTGACTCTTGTTCGGGTTCCAACCCTTTGAAGGGTCTTCTCAAACAACAGGAAACCCCCACTCAACATGATCGGCTGGCGGCCTTATCAGCTCCTTCCTATACTGTAAGCCTAAGGCTGCGAAGGTTTCCTGGGGGTGTTGCTGGAAGTCCCATCAAACATGGCTAACCCCACTAATGTGGCTCACAGGCATTTCGGCCAACCTCAAACCATACCCAAGGGCAACGGGGGTTTCTCGAGTTTGTTGGCGAAGACCATCCGATCCCAGCGCTCAACTCGGGCGTTTTACCTCATATGAAGTCCCGTCCGCTTCAGAATTTCTCGCCTGTTGTGGATAATCAGGCTCCTAGACACGATGCCTGGACGGATGAATACACGAGGTTTACCACGACTGGGTTACAAAGAAGCCGCTTCACAAGTCATGAACCAGCAAGTCCGAATACTACCATGGTCGCTTACTCTCACGCACAGCAGACCAGCAGGGCTACCGAGCCTAATACAGTCTCGCCATACCCTGCGATTGGGCTCTTCAAGCCCCCAACAATGATAGCGCAATATCCACCGGGGCAGGAGATTCATGACTGGATGAACACGCATATACCTCAGAAAAGAGTATTCGACGATGTTGATGCGGCATTACAGGAGCTATCACGTGAGTTAGGAGATGTCACAGTCGAGGCCCAGACTTGCGGGGGTTCAAGCCAGCCAGGTCATGCTGAACAGGCTTCGATTGACGTGCACGAACATGAGCCAACCTCCTCGCTCAGCCAGCCGGGTGGGGAATCTTCGCAGCACTGCATAAACAGTGAATCATCAGTTTCCCAGGCTGCGAAAAGAATCCTCGATACGGTTGACCACGAGGATGGTACGAAATGGAAAGAATCTACCTTCCTTGCACTAATGCGCGACTTCCGTGATGGAAAAAGACATTGTAGAAAACGAAGTTCGGACAACTAGATTGCAGAATGATTAGCTCATATTTGTGGGATGCAATTGCTTCACGGCACTTGCCGAAGCCCATCTAGTGATTAGTGGCCGCCTAGATCAAGAGAAATTTGTGCAAACGGCATGTTGGGAGAACTAAACTTGTCCCACTTCCGCTTCCGCTGGCAGAGGCTGAAAAACAAGGCTACGGTGCGTTTCGTGAGACACCCATCCAAGCCTTGATATTCGGCTGAGGCAGCCAAACAAGTTGTGGTGGTAACTTAAGTAAGTCCGGTCGTCTCAACTTGGCAAGTGTGACTCATATTATCCAGCTCAGCCACATGTACCTGAACTTCGCCCCAACGGGATAATGATAAAGGCCAATGCCAACGTATCGCAAATATTTTATCTTAGGAGTAACGATTGCGTCGTATAGGTACCAGTCTCGTAAATGATCGCCTAAAGAAGTTAGGCGCCAGGTTTTTCCTGAGAGTCCTACAAAACGGCCAGCCCCCGCCGCCTCAGGAGAAAATTTTTTCCCCTTCTCACACCTAACTTTGCAAGCTCCTCACACATCCTTCGAAACATCTGAAATCATGCAGTAACCAACGTAGCCCGTCAGCTCCCAAAGCATTTAATTGCACTCGCGCCAATATCAACCATTATTTTGCAGGTTACCCTGGCTTGAACTGTTATCCTTGAGCATCGCTCGCTATTCAATTTAACCGCAACCATTACGTCGCAAGACTTGACCGTTTTCTCCTCAGAATCTCGCCCAACATGGCGTTCCTCAAGTTTACCCAACCCGCCAGTCCCATCTGCGCTGCATCCGCCTCTTCAACACCCGCAACAGGACTTTGTTCTGTACGACCAACCGCGATCTCGAGATCAGGGTCATCTGTTTAACTCCACCAAATTGAAATACACCGGTCGTGGCATTTCCCAGCAAAGAAAGGCATTGATAACCGGAATTGTAATCGTCTCGTTCGACGGCAACGCAATAACCTGACCGCTGGAGCTGCTTCTAGCTCGTCTGCCCGGCCACCTGTGCCCCTTTTCCCACAACCCCGATCTGAGTGCATGATTCTCGAGCCAGCCGCTATGGAGATCTCTTGTAAGTAGTCGTATGCGAACGGTGGTAGATGACGGAGACTAACATACTACAGGCCTTGATTTGGACGATTTTTCTATCCTCGACGGCGTTCCTGTTGTGCCAGCCACGGCATTCTCTTCACCAGGAATGTCTAGTCGGTATGAGCCGACCGGCAGTGCCTCCAGTTCTGTGACGAACGTTGGGACCGTATCGCCGCATGATCTTCTTGTTCATGAGCCGTACATGTCGGCGCCTAATTCATCTGCGCTGACCGCGCTGACCTCTCCGTCAATGTATGACGGATCGCCCGACGAACGATCCATTCAATATGTCGCCTGGTTTTGGCGGTTGTGAGTTCGAGGGAGGCCCAAGTGACCCATGGTTTCCTTTGTTCCCGCCGGAGCCCTCTCTTGACACGACATTTTCAAGCGAGCCTACTTCGGTGACGACTCCGGAAAATGAGAGTGTCACACAAGAGGTCAATCTCAAAAAGCAGAAGAGTGGAGCTTCTCCAACCGGGCGGCACTCTCTAATTGCGGGCGTGAATGCGCGAAGGCGGGAGAAGCCGCTACCGCCGATAGTTGTGGATGATCCATCAGATGTTATAGCGATGAAGCGAGCGCGGAATACGTTGGCCGCACGGAAGTCTCGGGAGCGCAAAGCGCAGCGTCTGGAGGAGCTGGAGGAGCGTATTGCTAAGTTGGAACAAGAACGTGATTACTGGAAAGGTATGGCGGAGGATCGTCAGGCGTCTTCATAAAATAGTTTTTTATCCTAGTCATATAGTCACCCATTTGAATGTTGTTGACGCTTCGACTCACGATGATAAGAAGAGCTGAGGCAGCTGATGTATAAAATCCTAAATCGACCCAACTTGGCAGATTAATCAACTTGGAGAAGGCGATCATCTGACAGTGCTGCACTTAGAGAAGGCATATAACTGCCCATGCAACGTAGTGGCCATTTCCACACCTTTTTGTTTTTGGAAATCCATGTTCTCATATCTAGTATTATTAGTTGTCTATAAAGAAAGTTCACCTAAATATAAAGGGCCCAGCTCCAAAACATACTTCTAGGCTCCTAACATATAGTTTATATAAGTAGACCTACTTAGCATTATACTAGTATATCTATCTTTGATATTAAATAAGGATATAAAGTATAGTTAACTAGTATTTTATTAAATAATATTAAAATAAAGGTAAGGCTAATCCTACTTAGTAATTCTAGCTATTCCTACTAGGTTAGCTTAGATTTTTAGGAAACATACTTACCTTAGGATTTTTTCAGCTTTTAAGATTTCTTCTAAGATTAGATAATCTAGCTAGCCTTCCTTAATATTATCCTTAAAAAAATTTTATAAATACTATTTAAAGTACCTTATAATCTTCTAGTTAATAGATTTATAACTACTAATATACTCCTTACCTTTATTAATACTTAGGTAAAGATTAAAAGATATATAATTATTAAGAAGTATATATCTAATTATAATAAAGATAATATATTATATTAGTTTAACTTAATTTATAATAGAAGAGGCCTAATCTTACTATCTATTTTAACTAAGATCTAATAGCTTATAAAGGAATAGTTCAGACCCAGGGTAGAGCCAGCCTATAGCAAGCCCTAACCATACCCTAAACCCACTCTAAGCACACCTAATATCATAAAGATTACCTAAGTCGCTAGTAACTAAGGAAGCTAGTCTAAGACTGATATCTTAGACTTAAACCTAGCTCTATTAAAGGACTAGAGAGGTTCTAAAATAAGTTAGTAGTCTAAGATCTAGATAGATATCTCCTAGATAAGCTAGTGATCTAGGATCAGGATAGATCTTATCTAGAAGAGTAGAAACTTAATATAAAGAGAAGTATAATTATAGAGCTAGAATAAGAAGGAAGGCTCTATAAGCTAAAGTCTATACTTATGATTTAGCAAACCTATACTAAACTCTTTCTATACCTACTCTATAAACCCCTATCCCTACTTAAGTATACCCTATATATCCTTATATAGCTAAGCTTATATAAGCTTAAATATCTATAAAAGTAAAAGCTATCTAATTTTTATAATATAATAACTATTAGTTTTTATTATAATAATAGATATCTATAACTATAAACCTCTTTAGACCTTTTTATATATCTATTATATTATAAGTAGACTTATTAACTAAAGAAGTTTATTAGACTTTATATTCTACTTTTAATAGCTATATTATAATATTATATCTCTAAATAAAATATTTAGATTATATCTAATATTAAAAAGATATCTAAAATAAATCTATAAAAGAATAGGCTAGTCTCTTCTAATAATCTATAACTAATTAAATACTTATAAAACTTCTTATTAATATAAATATTAAATATTTTATATTTTAAGCTAACTAATAGGTTATTAATATTATCTAGACTTTACTTTAATATAAAATAATATAAAAGTAGTTTTTTAAAAATCTTTAAATTTAATAATATCTATAAGACTAACTAATATTATATACTATTCTTAAATATTATAAATATAACTAATATTAATATTATATTTAATATAATCTTTATAATTATAAATATAAAAGATTAAAATACCTATCTCTAAATAATATAATAGATTAATAAAATTTATAAATAGATTAGAGTATCTAAACTTTAAACTATTATTATAGACTTTAAGAAGATATTTAAGAATATAATTAATTAGGTCTAGTTTAATATTAACTAGTAGATCTATCTTTAATATATTAATAAGAATATTACTTATAAACTAAAAGTAAAATAGATCTAGAATAAATAATAAGAATAGTAATTAAGAGGTAGTTATTAAACTTAAGCTAATAAATATATAATCTATTCTTCTATAATATCTTTTAGGAAGCCTATTAAGAAGAACTACTCTAATAAGATATTATAAACCTCTAAATTAACTTATTTATATTCTTAATAAAGATATTTTTAATCTAGAAGGCTATTAATACTAGTAATTAGCTAGATATATAGGCTATAATCATACTCCTAGATATCCTAGACTACTAGGTAACCTTTAATTATATTATATAGTAGCTTGATAGTGATATTAGATTATAAGATAATTAAGTAATATATCCTTAATAGAAGGATAGAAATACTAGTAATTTTACCTATACTTTATCTTAATATATTAAACTCTTAATTAAAAGCTAAAGAAATCTAAAGGTAAGTATTTTTCTAAAAGTCTAGGCTAACCTAGTAGGAATAGCTAGAATTACCTAGTAGGATTAGCCCTACCCTAAAATAAAGGTCTACTATATAATATATTACTTTTTATAGCTAGTATATTATTATTATTATTATTATTATTACCCTATTTTACTATATTTACTATAGTATATAGTCCTTTTTTCTTAATAGTAAGTTAATAACCCTCTTAAATATAAAATCCTTTTTCTTTCACTCTATATCTACTAATAGTTAGTATACTTTTAATATAATTAGCCCTATATAGTAAAGTTATAATATCTTAATATTTAAGCTTAGTTAAAAGGGCCTTACTAGATAATATACTACTTTTAATAGCTAGTATACTTTTATATAATCAGGCCTATAGGGTAAAGTTATAGTATATTAACTACTAAGCCTAATAGTAAGCCTAGTGAAAGTACCCTATAGTTCTATACTAAAACACCCTCTACTACTAATAGAATAGGTCCTAATAGAATATTAAATTAATATTAAAAAACACTCTAGTACTATACTAAGATATTAAAAATACCTTCTAGTAATATTATATTAAAATACCTTCTAATATTATATTAAAATGTTTTTAATATTAA
The DNA here is from genome assembly GCA_949357655.1 of Parascedosporium putredinis. Taxonomy (NCBI): domain Eukaryota; kingdom Fungi; phylum Ascomycota; class Sordariomycetes; order Microascales; family Microascaceae; genus Parascedosporium; species Parascedosporium putredinis. The sequence continues at coordinate 8,293 of CASHTG010000021.1, read as the reverse complement.
TTAAATATACTTTAAATTTAAAGGTATATAGAATATAGATTTTTATCTAATACTAGAGGTATTTTAGTATAGATATAGTATTAGAAGCTTATATAAAGACTAGAGTTAATACTAAAGGGTGTTTTAGTATAGTATGATAAGTACCTTTTACTAGGTTTAATTACTACTATATTTTGAGTAGGCCTAAATATTAATATACTATAACTTTACCCTATAGGGCTAATTATATAAAAAGTATATTAGTTATTAAAAGTAGTATATTATATAGTGAGGCCCTAGTTAAAGGTACTTTATAACACTATATTAAAATACTAGCTAATAATTCTAACCTATTAGGAACTATAACCTTAATATTAGCTTATAATCCTAGGTTAGTTAGTAAATACTAATAAGTAAGTAAGAGCTACTTTTAATAGTAAGCTATCTTCTAAGATAGTTATTATAGGTAAGAACTAAAGGTAAGGAATAAAGGGACTATAAATTATAAATAAAGGTATATTAGATATAAAAGGAAAAGAATCCCTTATTAGCTATAGAGAAGAAACTAACCTTTTTACTACCTTATATTAGATAATATAGCTTCTATTATAACTATAATATCCTATAAGAAAGTAATATCTAATAACCTTTAAAGATTAGTAACTTTTATAATAATAAAAAGATTACTAGGTCTCTTTAGAGATATTACTATCTCTCTAATAGCTTTAATAGATTAGTTATTAGTAAGCTACTTAATATAACCTTTAGTTATAATAATAAATAGATAATATAATATTTTATTATAATAATAATAGTAATTATTTATTAAAATATTAGTTTTTTATTATAATAAAAGTATATTAATTATAGTTAATTATTATAATAAATATTTTACTATTTACTTATAGCTAGCTAAGCTATCAATAAGTAAGTTAACTAGTAAAATAGTATTATCTACCTTTTAAAATGATTATTAGTTTTATTAGGTAGTAGTTATATTCTTATAGAATATTATATTACTATTTAAAGTAGAAGTTAAGTATTAGTAATAAATAAATATATAAGTTAGTTCTACTTTCCTAGCTACCTATCTATAAGATAACCTATCTTTTATCCTTTTAGATCTTAAGTAGTAATTATATAAACTATTAGATAATCTTTAGCTAATATCTATTAGCTATAGTAGAATACTATTAGCTAGCTATAATTAGCTATAATTATACTAGCTATAGCTACTAGGGTATTTTAGTATAATACTAATATTTATTAATATAATAATATTTTAATCTTATAAGATATATTTAATATCTTTTTAAAAGGGTTTCCTCTTAGATATCTAATTATTTTCTTTACTTAATATAATAAAATATATATTAGAGAGTTTTATATTTATTATATTTATATTATTAAACTTTTATTAGAATACTATTAAAAGTTAAAATATAAAGTTATATATATTTAAAATATAAAACTTTATATTTTTAACTTTTAAATAGCTTTTATTTTCTATTTAGATTTAAATAATTATAATAAGTTTATTTTTATATTATAAATTATAAAGTTTTCTATTAATTTATATTTTAGTTAATATTTAAGGTTTAAATAGGGGACTATATTAGTTTAGCTAGGGGATAATATAGGTTTAGAATCTAGATTAACTAAGGTTTACGTACTATAGCCTATAATTTTTCTAAATACCTAGTACTTATATATACCTAATATAAGATAATTATATAAGGGGATATATTAGGTATACTAAATAGAGATAGGGGATTATAGAATTAGTATAGAGAGAGTTTAATATAGGTTTACTAAGTTATAAATATAGACTTTAGCTTATAGAGCCTTCCTTTCTATTCTAGCCCTATAATTATACCTCTCCTTTTATATTTTTTAAAGGTAAAAGCCTCTATAATAAGGTAGTTATTTTTACTATTTTTATCTTAAGGAAAAGAAAAGGCTAACTAATTAATATACTAACTAATAATATAGGTAAATAGGATTTAAAGAAAGTTATATCTTAGCTTATTACTATTAAAAGGTATATTAACTAATCTAGATTTTAGACTTATATTATCCCCTAGCTAAACTAATATAGTCCCCTAGTTAGGCCTAATATTTATTATAAAATAACTTAATTATATTTAAAGTATTTTTATAGAATATCTTATCTTTATAAAGTTATTTAATTTATATAATAATATCTTTTATAAAATACCTTTTTCTTATTTAATAGATATTACCTACCTACTTTTAGTAATATTTACTAGTATAATATTTTAAACCTTTATTTTTAGTTCTCTAATTATTTAGGTAGTTAGTAGGTAGTAATTATTATAAAGTTAAAGTTCTAGTGACTTAGTAAAGAAAGTAAAGAAGAGAAAAGTAAAAAGAAAAAAGAATAGCTTAGATTATAAAAATTACCTTCTAAAAGTAATAATAGTATAAAAGTATTTTAGCTTTTAATTTTAAAAGAATTATAACTTATTTATCTTTTTAATTACTGAAAGGAATTATATCTTTCTATAATACCTTACTTTTACTTTTACTAATAGTTTTACTATTATATAATAATTTCTAAACTTTATATTTACTTAGTAACTTAATTTTTAGAATAATATATATTATAAGCTAAAGGAAGAGTATTATTAATTAATAACTATATATATCTAATGATCTATAAATTACTAAAATATTAAAGTTTTAATATTAAAATTAGAATTAAAATATTAAAAATATCTATAAGATTAGAAAAGTATATCTTATTAAAAGATATTAATATTATTACTATTTTAAAATATATATCTTATAAAGAAAGTAATAATATAGCTATTTAAAAAGGATATCTTTAGTATAATATAATATTATATTATATAAATTTATTCTAATAAATAATAATAACTTATAAAGTTATTATAAGATAAATAAGAAAGGGATAAAAAGATATATAATAATCTAATAGAAATAATAAAGTAATATATAACTATAAAAATTAAAGAGAATATATAAATAAATATATAAAATAATATAAGAAGAAGAGATTACTAAAAAGGTATTAATAATATTAAAAAGAGTTTAAAAAGTTATAAACTATAAAAGATATTAAAAAGAAAAAGACTATTTATAAATAATAGAAACTATACTATAATAGTTATAAAAGGCTAAAAAAACTAGAAGACCTATTTTTATAAAATATAAATAAAGATTTTTATATATATATATAATATCTTTATACCTAAGATTTTTAAAATAAGATAATAATAAGATAATAATAACTACTAGTTTTAATAATATTATAATAATAAAAGATAAAAAGATGAAAAGATAAAAAAGTATATAGAATATAGATATAGAATATAAATATAAAATATTTAGTTTTAATACCTTAATAATAGTAAAATACTTTTTAATAAAATAGGTATTTTAAAAAATAAAGAATATATTAAAAATAAAAATATTAATTATTTAATATAAAATAATAGTATAAGACTTTAATATCTACTATTATTAGTAGAACTAATATAAATAGAGAAAAAGTAAAGGATTAGATAATATAATAAAATAAATCTTATAGATAATTAATAAGATTATTATAAAAGTTAGATAATAAAGAGAATATGATTTTATATTAATATACTAAATAATAAAAGATTATATATAAATAATATTATATTATAAAAGTTTTATTAGATTTAATACTTATTCTAAACATTAAATATATATATATATATAGATAAGAATAATAAAAGAGATAAATAGTAGCTAAATAATAATATAAAAAAAGATAAAATTAGATGAGGATAGATATTAATTAAGTAAAGGTTATAACCTAATATAGAATATTTAAAAGATATTATTATATTAAATAGCTTTTAAAAATTACTATATATTTTAAAAGAGATATAAATAGAGCCTAAATATATTTACTAATAGGAAAAAGAGAATATTTAATAATAGATAATAGAAATATAATAAGCTATTAGTATATATTAATTATATACTTATATTTATATTTATATTATAGTAATAATAAGTAAATTTTAATTTATTAGAAATAAAATAATAATAGTAAAATATAATAGTAAAATAGGAAAATAAATATATTAATATAACTATTTTATTTATTATCTTTTAAACCTTCTCTTATAAAAAGGAGGGAAAATAAAGAGTAGATATTTATATAAAAAAAGTAGCTATCTTTTTATAGGAGTTATTTCTTCTTTACTATATAGATATAGATTTAAGATATATCCGATTATACTTTTAAAAAGATATATTTATAAAGTTAATAATTTATATTATAAAAAGAATATATTTAAGAGAGTTACTATACTATTAAACCTTTAGATAAAGTATATATAGTCTAAATCATTACTAGTGCCACCTTGCAGGGTGCTCTCCACCTATTACAAGAGGCCACCTAAAACAAAACCAAATTTACTACCAATATATCACTTTATTAAAAGTCTATAACTCACCTAATCTTACTTCCTTTTCTTAAGATATTAAGGAGTAGATAGAGAAGTATATTTCTATATAAAAAAGTAAATATTAGATATTTCTAAATATTTAAATCACGAAGACTTTCAAAAGGTACTATAATTTATCCTTTAAAATAGTTATTTATTATATAACTTATTAATAAAATAAGCTACTAATAAAGGTTTCTTCCTCTTATCTATATTTATAGTTTATTAATTATATTATATTTTAAAGATTTAAAATCAAAGTCTTTTATTATAGCTTTTTAAAGATTAGAAAATAATCTAAATTTCTTTTAAATTTTAAGATATAAATATTAGTAATATTAGTAATAAATATAAAACCAGTATTAATAAATAGAGCTAAAAGTCTAGAATACTCCTATGCTATTACTTATTTACTTATATTTTATTTTATAATAAGATGTTGATTCTTATTTTATAAGTTTGATTTTTATTTTAGGGTAAATTTATAATATAGGGAGAATCTGCGGAATTGTATCAATAATATGAAGTAGAATATATAGATAGTAAAACTATAGCTTTTATAGTTATTACTATAAAATAGTAAAGATAAATAAAAATCTTTTTTTTTAGTATATATCTAATAATAGTTAATAGAATAGAGCTCTATCCTCCTTTATAAGCATACTTAATAATAATGATATTATTTATAAAAGATATATATATCCTTTTTTTATCATAATAGATAAAAGGAAGATATATATTTTATATATTAATTATTATTATTAATATATAAAAAAGGTAAATATATTATATTAACATATTAAAAGCTAATCTATAAATCTTTAAAATATAATATCTTAATTATTCTAAAATAAAAGAAATTTACACTAATAATAAAATGAATATTTATACCTTAATATATATATTAATATCTTATTTAAATTATAATACTAACCTAATTACTAAATGTAACCCTCTTTTCAAATTAATAGTTAGAACTTTTACTATTTAATATATCTAAATTAAAAATATAAAATCCTTATTTAAATAAATATATATTACTTAAATAATTAAAAATATTATAAGAAGAGATAATATTTATTATACTTTCTCTTTTATTAAAGTTAATCTAAAAGGTAAAATAGAGAGTTAATATATTTATTTATATCTTAACTAATATTTTGAAAGTATAAAATGTTAAATAAGAGATTATAATAGTATAAATTATAATAAAAGGAAAACTTAAAAGTTTAGTAGGTTTTTATAAAGTCACTTTTATAGATTAAGATAATATAATATAAATTAAATATGAATATTCAAAAATATTAAAAGAAGTTTATTAATTAGCTTAATATAAAGAAATATTAAGAAAACTTAAAGTTAAATTACAACTTTACTAGTTAGTATAATATAATTTATAATAAAATAATTTATTATAAAGATAGATAAAAAAATATTCTAAATAATAAAGTTTATTTACTTTTAATAAGAAGATATCTTTATTTATAAGACTTATTATTAAGTAATAATAATATTATTAAACCTCCCTTTTAAAAAATTTAAAAATATCAAATAAGATAATATATATATATATAGGAGGGCTAACTATAATATTACTACTAATATTACTGATTTATAACCTTATATATCTATTATAAGATTAGGAAATAGTCCCCTGCCTGCCCCCCTAGCCCCTAAGACTATTTACTTCTTTTTTATTACTATATTACTTTTCTCTACTTTAGGATCCTTTCTTTATATTTCTAATAATAAATTTCTCTATAGGTATAAACTATTTTCAATCTACTCATGATAGTACTGTATAGCCTCTTTAAAAGAGTATTTATTATCTATTTTTATAACCTTTTTCTATACTATATTATTAGTAAATAACCTCTATTATAATATTATAAAGCCTATTTTATAGTAGTTATCTAAATCTTTATTAAATTATAAAGACCTATATTAATAGAGAGATAATTTATTACTATTTAAAAGTTAAGCTATTTACTAGTAAACCTTTCATAATAAAACCCTTAATATTTTATAATAAAAATATTAAATAGATACTTAGAAAATACTAACCTTATTATATTATTAAAAATTAAGAAGCAATATTACTTATATTACTATTACTATTAATTAGGCTAAAATAGGATAGAGCCCTATTTTAATACCTTCTATTAAAAGTAATAAGTAGATATTTAATCTTATCAGTAAAAGGTTAATAGATCTCTAAAAGTATTTTATAGTAGATAATAAATAAAAAAATAATTAAAAAGAAGATATAGTATTATATATAGGAGATATTAACTATTAGGATAATTAAAGAAAAAATAGGTATATTTATAATATTTATAGAATAAATTTTAATTTAAAGAGTTTATTATAGTTAATAAAGTTATTAAACTTTAAGAATTAAAGTTTATAAATATATAGCTGAAAAATAAGAGGAATCTACTTATTTTAAAAATTATTTAACCTTAATATTTTATAACTTAAAGTTTAATTTTAATCCTAAGGTTAATAGCTAATAGTTTAGCTTTTTAGTAATAATATTCTAGATTTTTTGATAGCTAAGAGATAAAATTTTTAATAATTAGATATAGTTTTAAGTTTAAAAAACTATTTAAATAAGAAGATATCTAGAGTCTCTATATTATATCCTTCTATTAGCTAAATAAATATATTTAAATTTAAATAGAAGATAGTAATGAAACTATAATTTTTAAGATACTTATATTAAGTTTTATATCTTTTAAGTATATTTATAAATCTAGTTAATATAATAGTTTACTAATAGAATATTATTAATAGATAAAACTATTAAGCCTACTTATAATATTCCTAAGGCCTAGCTCTCTAATATACTTTATATAGCTACCTAACTTAGTATAGTAAAGTAAGCTAAATATTATAAAGATAATATAAATCTTTTTACTTTTAGAAGTATCCTATTATACTAATAAGCTATATCCTTAAAAATTAATAAATTATGATTAATTTTAATAATATCATTAACATTTATTTAATTTAATTATAAGCTTAAAGATTTTCTTTTATCTTATTAGTAATTTAAAAGAAAGCTATAAGGAGTTTAGTTTAAAAGTAACAATTTAGGCTACTTTAATAGATACTATTACTTAATTTCTAATATTAAAGAATTAATAATTAGTATAATAAACTAATAAATTCTATATGAAGGTATATTTTAAAGTAGTATTTATATTATATTTATAATTACTTAGCTACTACTATATTTAGTTAGGTAGCTTATTTAAAAGTATATTAAACTTAACTAGTATATTACTAAGCTCTATTTTAAATAGAACCTAAATCTTTATTATAGTTTCTATAAGATCTATACTAACTCTACTAATAAAATACTAAACTAGAAGAATTTATATACTTATATTTATATATAAAATCCTTTATAATCCCTAATATATAAATAGCTATAGATGTTATATTACTTTATTAATATATTATTTTTTTTATATTTTTATATAATATATAATCTTTATTTTATAATAATAAAATAAAAAACCCCTCTAAAAATACTTTAAAGCTCTATCTCTTATTATCTATCTATAACCTTAATATCCTATTATATTCTTAGCCTATTATAAGTCTAGTTTTATTAATAATATATAATTATAAGTTTACTATACCCTTTTCTTTATTTAACTAAATAATAATCTATTTAAAATCTTTACTATTATATTACCTCTATCTTTTTATTACCCTTTAACTATATATTAGTCTAGCTCTCTAGCCTTTACTTTCTAATAAACTTATAAGCTTAACTATCTATCTATATTATTTTAATAATATATAATTAATTATAATTATCTCCTCTTTTATAT